>JAPTHN010000002.1:95617334-98017334 GCA_026936325.1 Platynereis dumerilii
TTCACATACAAGAGTTTCCAATTCACAAGCAGCTTGAGTGACTGCTGTAAAGAGAACCACAAATTGTGAGAAAGATGATTCTTAGTGTTCAGGAGAAATTGGAGTTCTCCCAGTTTAAATCTGCACTTAAGAATAGAATAAGATGCAGGAGATAGGGCAGGCTTGTGCTGCGCCAATCTTGAAGTTTCTTGTTTCGACAAGGGCCAGATGGCAAGAAAACCATTATTCTGGTCAACATGGTCTTGAATTGTTGTCAGTAATTGTTGCATCTGAGATTGTGCTTCTTCAGATCTGCAATGTTGTTGACAACTTCTTGACCACACCTTATCCAGGCTGGTTTCAGCCGACAGACATGGATAATTGTATTGACTTGCTTATTATCCAAAGTCTGTAAAATGACATGTGATTGGTCCAACATTTCTTTGATAATGAAGGGACCTACATAATCCAGTCGTAGCTTTCTGGAAGCTATCTGAAGCGAGCTAGCACTTGGCGCTAAAACATAAACAAGCATTCCAACTTGAAATGTTGGAGGGTTCTTGACTTTCTTGTTTTGCGCTGCAGCTTGCTTGTGTTGGAGTTGTGCTTGCACATCCAACATCAATTTTCCAACAGTCTCCAATCGAGCCTTTAACAATTGTACATAGTCCTGGTAACCATGTGATACCTGTGTGACGGGCTGACAGGCAAACACAGTTGGAGGGTGTCTTAAATAGACCAAGTAAAACGGACTATAATTGTTAAGAGTTGGGCTGGCAAAGGAATTATAAGAATACGCAACAGAATTAGTAAACAAGTTCCAGTTACGTCCATTATTTGTCAAATATGACGTAAGCAGTTGTGAAACTGTTGCTATAAACCTTTCTGACTTGTTGGATTTGTGGTTGCCCACAGAGACAAATCGTTGCTTGATCTTTAAAGCAGCAAATATGTAAGAGATAACAGAATTATCCCATTCTTTGCCTTGATCAGAAACGAACTCCTTAAACGGGCCAAATTGAAAGATACATCTTTCAAGAATAGCTTCTGCTACAGTCTTAGCATCTTTATTTTTAAGTGCGACCAATACCACGTATCTCGTGATGTTGCAAACCAAAGTTAGAATGTACTTATGGTTCTTAGAAGAAGGGGGCATCACCTTCAAGTCACAGTGAACAGTTTCAAAAGGAACATAATTCACTGGTATGTTTAAATGAAAAGGTCTTTCATTATCAACAGGTGACTTACGTGCTTGACAGATTTGACATGATTTAATGTAATTGGTTACCATCTGATGCATTCGGGGAAAATAAAACTTCTGTTTCAAAGTTGCAGTAACCCGAGCAATACCTTGATGGCAAGCTAACAAGCTATCATGATACATAAATAAAATTTCATGAACAATTGCTTGTGGAATTGCTACAGTCAAATCATCTGAGTCACGAGTTGGTAGCCTAAATAGAATTTGGTCGACTATAATAAAGTGCTCTGATTGACTCAATATTCGTTTCGCAGCTATCTTTGGAGCTGGCAAAATTCCCTCAGTAATAAAAGCATAAATGTCTTTAAAATTTGGACATTGTGCTTGTAATTTGGCCAATTCACGTTTATCATACGGTAAATGTAGATTTTGCAAACGTGACTGGTCAAGCTTCTTTAGCAATCTATCGATTTCAGATTGTTTTGGAAGATGCCTTGTCATTGCTTCATCTGCGTCTAGATTCAAAGGACGTTGCTTCCTGAGCAATGCGGGTGAAGGCTGCGTATGAGTTTCTGTAACGTCTTCACGGGTAAGAGGAGGTGGTGCCATTCGTGGAGCAACAGGTGGTACCAACGTCAATTGTTCCATTGGACGTGGTGCAGGAGGCAGCAAAGGAGCTGGCTGATGAACCTGTTGTCTGGCAGGTGGCCTCTGTACCGGTGGAACTGGAGGTGCAGGTGGCGCTTCGACAGGTGGCATAGGAGCTGCGGGAGCAAAGTCCGGAAGTGCAGGAGCTGGAGCTTCTGCAGCTGGGGCTTCTGGAGCAGGAGCAGCCGGTACACCTGGAGCATTAGGTCTGTACACCTGTTTGGAAGTTTGTCTGTCCACAGTTTCACGAACAGTCTGTATTCCCTGAGACGTCGCTGCCTTGCGAGTCAACATAGGAAATGCAATCTCATCTGGAACATATGGTTCCGTGTTTTGAGGGTTCCTGGACAGATAATCTGCTATGACCATGGAGATATACATGTACACTCTTCAGTAGCCAAAGCTTAACTGCCTAGGACTGGCTAGTAACCAGCCTCTAGGATGCTGTTGGGGGTTGGATCCCATACCCTATTATGGGGATCAACCTGGGAATCTATTTATAGTTTATATCTTCCTATTCAAACAAATGCTATTATACAAATACTCTTTTAAATAATTACTAGATAAATAATTACTAGATAAAAATACATTACACCACCCCTACCCCTGCCATAAATTCCGAACGGTAAAGTTCTAATATCTAAAAGAAAATGTACCCAATCCCAGTATGTTGTTAGACTTTTCTTAGGGTGTGAACACTGTCAGTCTGAAGTAAGGGCGAGGCAGTTTACTTGATAAGCAAGGCTAGTTGATACGCCCCTCCTCCTGGTGATAGATATGATCATTTAAGGAAGTGTTTCGATCTGTGAGAAGCAGTCAATTTTATTTTCAATTTTCCACTTACCCTCTCTTTGGCACCCACATGCTGTTCTTCTTCAAAAGTTAAGAAAAAATCGCATTCACATGTTCTATCCCAACCGCAATGCCATAATAAAATGCCCTCTTCCAGTATAATTCTCACCACTGAAATTTGTTTTTTAAATAAAAAAAATTTCCTGAATCAAAATGTAATGAAAACTGCTTACCAAAAAGAAGCATCAATATGCATATTTGAGACAGAAACCCCATTTTGTCGAATGCCCTATCTGTCCAAAGCACAATAGCCTAAAACAGTCAACATTGCAATATATATATATATATTCAATTAAGCTGAATTAGCAGTTTTTGACCTGGCCATGACATTACTGAAAAAAATACAGTTATGTTAAATTACGTGGTTTTGTCAATACATTAGCTAAATTTATGTGATATTTGTGAAAAAAATACAAATTGCATTCACTTGTGATGGAAGCACCCTTGGACAGAGGTTTCAGTCACTGGGGTTTTTGTTTCACATCTAACAACTTTGCACTTACAATTTGAAGTGGTGTCATGCTTTTACAATACTTTTGTTTCTGACAAGTTTGACCAAATGTGGTTCGATAGACAGTCATGTTCGATTACTTGAAGATTCGTCATCTAAAGAGTAAGGGTTACTAGTCCACCATGACAGATTAAACTTTTCACATTTTCAATAAAAATCCAACGAAGAGATTTCTTGAAAGTTTAAAATGCTCAAATATTGCAGATTTTTCAAAGAGCCAAGACTATACAAGAAAATTACCCGATTTTCCATTGAATGTAATAATAATAATAATATAATAATATAGTACGATTTTATATAGCGCCCATTCCAGATAAATCTGCTCACCGGCGCCCACCATACTGAACGGCAATTATGTATGGAAATTCAAAGACTTGTACTTCAAACAACAAATTTTATGTACATATTAGATCTACATGATATTCTAAGTTTTTTTTTTTTTTTGTGGTAGCTGAGGTCTGCTTGAAACCCTTGTTTTTTTTGTACTTCTTGAAATTTTGTTCAGGTAGCCCATAAGTGTTTATCATTTTCATTAAAAAAAATTTTTTTAGAAATTGTAATGGCACAAAATAGATGAAATATCAACCAAGTTTAACATCATTCTTCACAGGGAGTCACCTGCCGTGGCCTAGTGCATAAGGTGTTCACCTGCTAACTGAGACATTGCAGGTTCGACTCCCATCCATGGCACAGAGGAACTGAGCAGGTCCTCCATAACTCTTTCCTTCACTTCACCCAGGTGTAAATGGGTACTTGGCTATAGGCGGTGATGGCGATTGTGGAGTAACTTAGCATTGTGTGCGCTAGAAATGGCTGCCTGGCTGTATACTCCTGGGGAGTTGAGAAAGACTTGAACAGGCCTGCAAAGGGTGTAATGGAAAGTCTGTTGAGACTGACTTCGTCTTTGTGATGGACTGTAAAAAAAGTCTGCATCCATTTATTTACGTGCAACTGGTTCAGATCAGTTTGCTTGTCCTTCTGTCTGGTATACCTATGGCCCTGTCTGTCTGTCTGTCTAGCTGTCCAGCTGTTTGTCTGGCTGTCTGTCTATCTGTCTGTCTGTCTATCTGTCTGTCTAGCTGTATGGATCTACACCTACTTATATAGTAGTATCTATCCCGTCTCTTGTAATTGGCCATGGAAATGTGCAAAACCTACATGCAAATGAGCAAGATTTGGCACAGTGAACTTGAAACAAATTTGTTTTCTTTCATAAGTTTGGAACCTTTAATTGTTATAGATTAAAAACAATATTATTCAATACAAAATGAATGTTTATACTTAAACATTATTGGTGCCTCTGCAAGTAATAAAGTGAAAATTGGAGAAACAGAACAGAGTGACATTTATAACAAGCTTCTATCATTAAGCAAACAAGGTTTTTTTGGGATATAAACAAAAACCAATGTCTATGAAAAGTTACATAACCAATCAGTTATCATTTTTCGGACGATCCAAGCAATCCAATTTCAGGATTCCCTTCACTGTAAATTCTGAAATTCTGAGTTAGCTCAAATGATTGAGTGAGATGGTTGCACAATTTGTTTGAGCCATGATAGCTTGCTGTTTTGAGTTATGAAAATCTTTATGTTGTTATAACTTGCAAACAACAAGCTATCTTGGCTCAAACAAATTGTGCAACCATCTCACTCAATCAATTAAGCTAACTCAAAATTCAAAATTTACAGTGTTTGACACTGTGTCATCGGAAATCTCTTTCCCATAACTTGTGAAACTGCAATATGTGAAGGTCATGTGTTCGGCTGTCACTACATGACTCGACCGTATCATTCATATAGCTCTACAACCTGAGTGCATATGTCCAATTAGCATGCAGACACACAATTTAATGTTTCCTCAATAACAGTGAGCTGAATTACGGGAATAACCCAAAATTGACAAAATGTGTTGAAACAGACAATAAAGCATCTAAGTGGTCACAGTGCATATCCAAATTAAGAACGGTTGTCAGAGAAAACTACACTCTAAACATATGGTTGTCACTGTGACAAGTTTATACTACTTTAGGGTAGTAATAATTGCAAAAATTTGGTAGTGACATCCTGGAAAATAATTTTGTCTATTCTATCATAATCGATATGACTATGTTGACTATGTAAGTGTCCAAAAGGTTGTCAATTTGATAGTGTAGGGCGGTTGTGATATTTTTCATTCGGTTCGGTTTTTGGTCTTTTCCGACCCAAAGTCGCAGTTTCGGTTCGAGTTTCGGTTGCAGACGAATCCACATGGTCCACAATGTGCACGACACGATTTTGCGATCCGTGGTTCAGCGCCCGGTCTGCAAAATCGTTTTTCGTTCCAGAAATTCAATAGGCCCACATCAACATGGCGATTGTCTGGGAGAGTGAACAGATCTACATTTTACTAATTGTTTTGTCGTTTTCTCAATAAAATTAGATATTTTACGATAACCGAAACACTCGGTTGTTAGATTGAACTTCGGTTCGAGTTTCGGTTGTAGTGGTGAAACCGAAACCGAACCGAAATTTCGGGAATCAGCATTACACTACAATTTGATCACCATCTGGTAGCTTTGATTACCAGAGTGGTACAGCTTACTGATCCAATATTTGCCACATTGACAACCTTTTAGTAATTTTGACTCAAGGAGTTGTCGGTTTAGGCACCAGGAATTACAACTCTAGAGCTGTCATCTCGACCACCCTGTGTTTACAGAGTGTATAAATTTGAGAACAAGTTGGCATGGGGTGGTCAACTAAATTCTGCGATACTTGGCTAGTTTTATCCCTTTTCGATTCAGTTCCATGGTACAGTCATTTTCCTTATACATCAATTAGTTGCCTCAAGTGGCAACCAACATTGAAAATATAGTGTTGCACAAAATAAATAAATAAATAATAAATAATTTATTGACCACATAAAAAACAATTCACAATTACATAATTTGACAAGAATTAATATGACGTGATTGTAACTTGATCAAATCAAAATAGACCTAAATGAATTTAGAGAGGATTATTAAAGGTAAATTTGTGAAAATAGCACTAAATTTCAAAGGTTGCTCTCAAAAATGGAGATGTGTCAAAATAAGTAAGCATTGGCCACTGCCGTTTCATTGATATGCCTGGCCACTTGTTTGGGTCCATCAGTATTTTGAAAGCAACCAAGGAAATCGAATGCCATTTACACTGTGGAAACTCCTCATAGTTTTATTACAATCCCTCTTCCAATTATGACTTTTTTTTTATCAGATAAGAATCCATCCACCCACAGGCAAATTTTTGTAACGCTGATCAGATGGCAAGCAAAATTCTGTTTCGAAACTTTTGGCCTGCAGCGTACTATGAGTCTACGACTGACAACAAATGCCACAAAGGGATTTGAAATTGTGAAGATAAGTGTCTTGTGAAAAACAATATAATAGGCTATGGCAAACATTGAAAGAGAGACTCTTATGGCAAGGTGTAACAATTGGCTTTGACGGAAGTTGTTTGTTGTGGTTGTATACAAAAAATAACATCGCCTGGCAGTTTTAATTTTCCTTTGTCATAAACCGTGATGTCAAACTCTGAACTGATATGTCACAGATTGAAGATTTAACCAATCACATTCACAGATACCCTAGTGATGTCATGGTTTAACTGCAAAATAAAGTTTTCAAAAAACACGTAGCCATGAAAACGATAATAAAGTATGCCAAAATCATCTTTTTTTAATCAGATGGAAAAAAATCGATTTTAATTTCCTTCTCTTGAAATAGACCTACAATCATCTGGAGAGGATAATTAGGACAAAATTCGTGAAATTATCGTTAAATCTCCAAGATTGCTCTCACTTAAAAACACAGGGTGACCCCAAAAAAAGTTTACACTTGTGTAAATGAACTTTTAGCAATGTACACGGCAACTGAAAAGTACACAATCTTCATGAAATTACATACAGGGATGTACCTATAATCCCCTACACATGCACCGTTTTTGCCTGGGCACTCAGGTCATCCAGATGACTGCTTTGGAAAAGGTCAATTTGCAGCACATGTGATGGTCTCAGATGATCAAGTTGTTGGATCCGCAATCAGGCTTTCCTGACGGTGATTGGAGCAGGATATCCATCGTACAGACCACACAAATGGGTCAGAAGCTATGCGTATTATCAATTTCACTGCTTTGATTGAATTTATATAAAACTTCAAATTGAGGAAGCTTGGCAGTTCCCTTGACAAATTCAGACCAAATCCTTTTGACGAAAGGTCTTGTACAGATTTTGACTTGTTCACATTGTGAGTACCAATCGACAATCGTGTTGTCCTATCAAAAAATGTTTTTTTATAATTCTCAAGTGGATGATGTATTGTCAACCTTTTGCTGAATCGTATGTGACATGAGCTTTTGGGCCTGCTTGACAGATGTGATGCATGGTCTCCATTAGCCCAATGACAGGCCATTGCAATCCAATGATCCTTAACCATCCATGCACCTTCTCCTGACCATTATTCCATAACAAAATGGATCTGTTTCATTCAATGATGAATAAGCTGACACTGGAAAGTTATGAGGTATTTTTAAAACCAGAATTACCAAGATTTTTGTGACATGTTGTGTTATGGGGGTTGCGTGACAAAGCCAGCAACGCAGACATATATGTATTCATAAGCATGAATGTTTTGAAGTAGAGGAAGCTTGGGCCGCAGGAAGAGGTGGGACCCCCTGATTTTCACAGAAACTTAAAACTTTTTGAGGAAGCTGCAGCCACCAAAGTTTTAAAAATATATATCTTCCTCACTCTAAACACAGGGTGGTCAAGATGAAGACTCTAGGGTGGTAATTTCTGGTGCCTAAACTGACAACTCCTTGGTTCAAAATTGCTAAGGGGTTGTCAATGTGACAAATATTGGATTAATAAGCTGTACCACTCTCGTAATCAAAGCTACCAGATGGTGATCAAACTGGCTACACATACCTTTCCGACACTTACATATTCAACATAGTCATTTTGATGATAGAATAGTCAAAATGATTTTCCAGGAAGTTACGACCCAATTTTTGCAACCATTACCGTATATACTCGTGTATAAGACACCCTTTTGATACAGGGTACCCACTGAAATTTGGCGAGCAAATTCCCTGTATTTTCCCTGAATTTTTCTGTTTCACCGGACATTTTCCCTGACCTTATTCGGGCTTAGCGTTGTGTTATCGCGGCAATATTGTCGCTAATCGGAAACCAAAAACAATGACTTAGTAATTTCTACGATGCTCCACTGACAGTTTGGGGCATACAGTTTCGAACATCAGAACACAGCTTCCAGTACAGAAAGGCAGTTGCAATGAGCAATCCACGTGCAGGAAATGAAATCCTCAAAGCAGTATCACCAAGAGAGGCCAAGAAGATCGGAGATAAAGTGAGTGAAAATGATGGATGGCTCAACATCAGACAAGGCATTATGTACCAGATCCTCCGCGAAAAAGCAAAACAATGCAAGGCATTTCATGATTACCTCCAAAACTCTGGTACAAAGACACTGATAGAAGACACAGGAGATTCGTTTTGGGGCCGTGGCATGCATGGAGATGGCCTTAATATGCTTGGTCAACTTCTTATGAGTCTTCGAAAAAATCTCCGTAGTAACAAGGTAGACTACACTTCATCAAAACGTCATGACGTCATGACAAGTAGATCAAATCAGAACCAAATCCGATGCTTCAATTGTGGAGAATTGTCCCATACCGTGAATAAATGCAGACACAGTCGCCCGCTCCAGTGCTTTGGGTGCTATGGGGAGGGTCACAAGCGCAAGATGTGTCCACAAAACGGTGGTCAGGCTAACAACAGCTCACATCGCTTCAGAACCTACTGATGTGTCGGCAAAGAAGAGCTGGCCGAACGGACTCTTTCCAGTGAAAACGATGACATTGCAGAGACTACATTCATGTATCCGTGCCATAAACTTGTCAATGAACTTCGAAGTGACATACCTGTTGCTTCTACCACAAACTCTGATTTAATCAATTTTTATTGTGATTCCTCGGAAAATGATTTCAACAATGTTTTTAAAATTTACAGTAATTATGATGATGTCATTTCTGCCACCACGACTTTGAACTGTGATACTTTGAATAATTTGAGTCATGAAACAACAATGAATGTAAATAAGTACTATCCAAAGGGACAGGATCATGAGAATCCTGAGCTAGAGATATCAGAATGTATAAATAATAATGAAAATGAATATCATGAGTATGTAAATAACATTTATAGAGATGTTGTAAAACATGCAAGTAAAAATAGTTCAAATGATAAAACTGTAAAACATGTAGAATCCTGCAAAACTCCATCTCTTGTAAATACTGAGATTGTATACTATGTAAACCAATATTTTCAGATTGAAAATGATGCATGCAATTTGAATCATGAATGTGCAGATAATGTATATGGTGAAACACATGTAGATAGTGAAGAAATTGAAAGGAATGACAAAGTTTTTGACGACACAACTTCAAAAAGCTGTGATTGTATAAGCTCAACCTTTGAATGTTTTGAAGAAGGTATTGATGTTTATAGTCAAAGTAACAGTAGAAATTGTGAAAATGGACATTCAGCAGATTGTGAAACTTTAAATCATGAAAATGGTGACGATCCACTGATTACTGAGTTGAACAGTAAAAGGACTAAAAAAAATTTGTTCTTTGCCCATGTTAATGTTAACAGTATAAAAAGTAAATTTGAGTATTTTAAGCAAATTATGTCAGATGGTCTTGTTGACGTTCTTTGTGTCACCGAAACTAAGCTAGATAGTTCATATTCCCAATTATTGTATAACTGTGACAATTACAAATGTTATAGAAAGGACAGAACTGCTCAGTCTGGCGGTATGATGATTTATGTTAGGTCTGACATACCACATAACAGAATTGCTCAGCATGAAATAGCAGACAACTCATGCCACATTGAAAATATTCTAATTGAATTTAATCTCAAAAGATGTAAATTGGTCTTAATATGTGTTTATAAAAACCCAAATGTACCAAAAGATATATTTATAAGACATGTCAAACAAATTTATGATGTCATGACTGACAGCAACAAAGAAAGTATCCTGTTTGGTGATATTAATGTAGATATGTCTGTAAATGACAGCATTGTTGAGCAACAACTATGTGCTATGTACGATCTTAAAAACCTGATTACAAAACCTACATGTTTCAAAAGTGAAAAAGGTACACTGATAGATCCTGCTATTGTATCAAACAGTCGAAAACTCTGCTGTCCTTTTAATGTTGTATGCGGGTCAAGTGATTTCCACAATATGGTAGGGTGTATATTGAAACATAGTTTCCCATTAATCAAACCACATAGAATTCAGTATAGAACCTTAAAGAACTATGACGAAATAAAATTTAAGAAAGATGTTGAAGGTATACCTCAACAGATCAGCAATATTTTTGATGACATAGATGACCAATATTGGATTTTCTCAAAAATGTATGTGTCTGTATTAAATGAGCAAGCTCCCCTTAAAACCAAAGTTGTAAGATGTCAGAAAATACCCTACATGAATTCTGAACTAATGAAAGAAATGTATAAAAGAAATCACTACAAAAAAATCTACTACAAAAACCGAAGTTACAGTAACTGGGAGTTGTATAGGAAACAAAGAAATTATGTAACTTGCATGAGACGTAATGCTATCAAGCAATATTTCCTGAAAAGATGTCAAATATCCAACTCACCCAAAAATTTCTGGACAACCATCGAACAATTTTAAGATGCTCCCTGATTGTGAAACTCTGAGTAATTGTTTGGTCTTTCACAGCAATCATCCAAGTATCACAAATATAGGTAATCACCTCCAATCAGAAAACAGAGCAATCACTCAGTTTAGTTTTAATCCAGTAACTGTAAAAGACATCTGTGCACAACTCAAAGGTATTAATAGAAACAAACCAGCTGGTTTTGATTGCATGCCACCAAAAACTGTGCAAATTTGCCACAATGACTTAGCTCACTCTATGACAACCTTAATAAACAACTCATTTAATAATTGTCAATATCCTAAAGACATGAAAAGGAGTGAAGTCTCTCCAATATTTAAAAAGAAAGACTTTATGATAAAGGATAATTATAGACCAATTAATATCATAGGTATATTTCCAAAGATTTTTGAGGTAGTTATAGCTAAACAGATAGAATAGAGAATTTTATGAATCCTATGTTTAACAAGCACCTTGGTGCATACAGAAAGGGACATGGTTGCAGCCAAGTACTAACAGCAGCAATGGACAACTGGAAGAAAGCACTGGATGAAAACCATGTAGTAGGGATGATCCTAATGGATCTGTCTAAAGCATTTGATGCTATTCCCCATGATTTGTTGATAGCAAAGCTGCATGCTTATGGCTTCACAGTTGACGCATGTAATTTTATGTTGAGCTACCTAACAGATAGGACCCAACGAGTGAAAATTAAGGATGAAAGAAGCTCTTAGAAAACAGTAACCAGAGGAATTCCTCAAGGCTCATGCTTAGGCCCACTATTATTCAATATCTTCATTAATGACCTGTTTCTTAATATAAAAAAGGCAGAATTATTTAACTATGCAGATGATAATACACTCAGCACAAGCGGAAACTCCTTTGATATAGTCACTAATGTACTAATCCAAGATTCACAGAATGCAATAAAATGGTTCACAGAAAATTTTATGCAAGCGAATCCAAATAAATTTCAATTAATGTTTCTTAAACCGAGTCACTCCCCTATCACCGCACCAGCCTTTTTGAAACTAGATGATGCCACCATAGACACCGATAATGAAGTTATATTGCTTGGTATTAGGATCGATAACAAACTAAATTTAGATTCACATGTATCTAATCTATGTAAAAAAGCAGCACAACAATTAAAAGTTTTAATGAGATTTAAAGGTCTACTTGGTCCTAAAGAAAAAGAAATATTATTTAAAACATTCATATTGTCAAACTTT
The DNA here is from genome assembly GCA_026936325.1 of Platynereis dumerilii. Classification (NCBI taxonomy): domain Eukaryota; kingdom Metazoa; phylum Annelida; class Polychaeta; order Phyllodocida; family Nereididae; genus Platynereis; species Platynereis dumerilii. The sequence goes on from JAPTHN010000002.1 coordinate 95,629,491, forward strand.
AATTTTTGTCCTGTTGTATGGAATTTTTGCAGTAAAACGTCACGCAATAACATTGAAAGAATTCAAGAACGTGCATTAAGATTTCTGCTTATGGATTCGAGAAGCACTTATCCTGAATTATTAAAAAAGAGTGGATTCAAGACTCTACATTTGAATAGATTAAAGAAAATGCCTATTGAAGTTTTCAAATGTATCTATAAACTAAATCCTTCCTTCCTAAATGCAATGTTTTATGTAAAAGAGAATGTGCGGAATTTAAGAGATCCATCTATTTTATTTGTTCCAAGATTTAAGACGATAAGATATGGCAAAAAAACATTCACTTATTTAATATGGTGCTCATTTATGGAATTTGCTACCTAATGACATGAAACGATGTATTGACTTGGATGGTTTTAAAAATTTACTGCATACTTGGGAGGGGCCAGCATGCTCATGTAATATATGTAATTTGTGATATCTAAGTACTATTATTTCATAGTATTATTTTATTGATTGTTATTGTTATTGTTTTAATTGTTAAACTTCACCTACACATAGGTGAAGTTTCTTGTAATCGGTATTATTAAACTTCACCTACACATAGGTGAAGTTTCTTGTAATCGGTATTATTAAACTTCACCTACACATAGGTGAAGTTTCTTGTAATCGGTATTATTTTTCTTATTATTTTTCTTACCGACAAACCTCTTCGGAAAATTCTCAAAAAATTCGTATACGTAGCCTACAAAAATACAAGAGAATCATTTTGAAAAAATTGACCTTGACCTATTTTTCAAGGTCACAGAGCCTCTCAAAGTCGGATTTCGCAATATTTCAAATACATGTACCTCATCCGGTTATTACCGGTTTTCACTTTCCTGTACATGGAAAGGTCCCAGACACTTTCTACACAGCTTGACCCATTTTCATGAAAGTAGGTCAAGGTCACATTGTACAAAGTCCATTTTCATGGTTTGAGGTTGACCCCTGTGCCGCCGAATCCGTAAGTCGTAGAGACATACCGTTGGTGCCATTACGTGCCCGAACGCACGGGACACCTGCGTGAGTCTTTATTTTTCATTGGCAGTACCGGTTCTTGAGTTACGTAATTTTAAAGTCATACCGCGTCACCAAAATCGGTGACCTTGAGAATTTGACCTTGAAATATCGATTTAATCTGTTAACATGTCATAGTAAACCCCCCCAAATATACACCTAATAAGCCCATTCAGACCTTTAAATTTGACCTTGACCTAATTTTTCAAGGTCATTTGCCCCGAAAAACTTTGAAAAGGTGCCATTTTCAGCAATTTTTTTCACCATGTTCTGTTCAATATATCAGCGTGGTTTACAGGTGACAGATGAACATTGGCCTGCTTATTTGTAATATCTTATCATATTTTGTCTACCCCCTTCACCGGATTTATGAAAATTTTTCAAATATTGCTAACCGACAAATGTTAAAAAATGACACAATTCCGCGTTTTTGATAATGAAATATTGATTCTACAGGGTTACAATGCATGACTGACCCCCCCTTTGTCACCTACTCCGATTCTGAATATCACATTGATTTTGACCTAGAAAATGTTTTTCAAGGTCAAACTCAAGGTCAAACATTACAAAAAAGTGTACTTCTTTGACATTTGATTTTTTTACACATAGAAAGAATCAAGATATTGTTACAAAAATGGTAGACATACTTGCTACAATACTCTGGAGGCTCCTTGTAAATTTTCAAGGTCCTCGGGTTGACCTACGTTGCACCATAAAGGTCACAAGGTGGAAAAATGAGCAAAAAATTTCCGATATTTTTTTACATTTCTCAATGATAGCGTAATTTCAATCGGCCGTAGCTCCGGTTCTAATTAAGTTACAGAGAATCTGAAAACAGATTTGGAAAGGCCAAATGCTCTTCTAGGTTTCATATATGAATATTTTGCCGTAGCGCCGACGGTTAAAAAGATCGCCGGACCCTGAAAATTTCATGTTTTTTGTCAAATTTTCACAATATATCAATATTTTGACAAGGAAAGAATCATCCTATTTTAATGAACCTGTCTGGACATATTTCTAGCTTCTATTTACATAATCCTCCCGGATTATATACATTTCCATTGAACCGTTTTGGTTCTACAGTGATTTTAACTTAAAAACTGCATATTTTCAGGGATATCTAAAAGTCCATATTTCTGAATCATACCATAATTTCAATCTTCCGTGACTCCGGTCCTAATTAAGTTACAGAGAATCTGAAAACGGATTTGGAAAGCCCATAGTCTCCTCTTGGTCTACTATTTGAACATTTTCTTGTATCTCCGACGGTTAAAAAGATCGCCGGACCCTGAAAAATGTATGTTTTCAGAAATTGCAGTCATTTGAAATGTTTTCATTCTACAGTAACTGGTCCATGTACTGGTCCATGTACTGGTCCATGTACTGGTCCATGTACTGGTCCATGTACTGGTCCATGTACTGGTCCATGTACTGGTCCATGTACTGGTCCATATACTGGTCCATGTACTGGTCCATGTACTGGTCCATGTACTGGTCCATGTACTGGTCCATGTACTGGTCCATGTACTGGTCCATGTACTGGTCCATGTACTGGTACATTGTACTGGTACATTGCACTGGTACATTGCACTGGTACATTGTACTGATTCATTGTACTGGTATATTGTACTGGTATATTGCACTGATTCATTGTACTGGTGCATGTACTGGTGCATGTACTGTTGCATGTACTTGTGCATGTACTGGTGCACGTACTGGTGCATGTACTGGTGCATGTACTGGTGCATGTACTGGTGCATGTCTTATGGTCGATGTACTGGGTAATGTATTGGTTATGACTCGTATGTCTCTGTGTGTTTCTTTGCATGCTTGCATGTATTGCAATGTAATACATAATTATGTAGGATTCCTGTTTACGTTTCCATGTACTTTTTACTTGCTCGTCTACCGGTGTGCATTTCGAGTTACTGGCACCACAGTAGGTGAAGTTTTGTCACCGCTCTGCGGTGGCCGTCTTCTAGTTTTTCTTATTATTAAACTTCACCTACACATAGGTGAAGTTTCTTGTTTTCGGTATTATTTTTCTTATTAAACTTCACCTACACATAGGTGAAGTTTCTTGTAATCGGTAGAATTTATTATTATTATTATTCTTCCCGATAAACCTCTTCGGAAAATGTTCAAAAAATTCATATACGTAGCCTACAAAAATACAAGAGAACCATTTTGAAAAAATTGACCTTGACCTATTTTTCAAGGTCACAGGGCCTTTCAAAGTCTGATTTCGCAATATTTCAAATACATGTACCTCGTCCAGTTATTACCGGTTTTCACTTTCCGGTACATGAAAATGTCCCAGACAATTTCTACACAATTTGACCTACTTTCATGAAAGTAGGTCAAGGTCACATTGTACAAAGTCCATTTTTATGGTTTGAGACCTGCCCCTGTGCCGCAAAATCGGTAAGTCGTAGAAACATACCGATGGTGCCATTACGTGCCCGAACTCACGGGACACCTGCGGGAGTCTTTGTTATTCATCGGCAGTACCGGTTCTTGAGTTACGGAACTTTAAAGTCATACCGTGTCACCAAAACCGGTGACCTTGAGAATTTTACCATGAAATATCGATTTTAGGTCATAACATGTCATAGTAAACCCCCCAAACATACACCTAGTAAGCCCAAAATGACCTTTAAATTTGACCTTGACCTCATTTTTCAAGGTCATTTGACCCGACAAAGTTTGAAAAAGTGCCATTTTCAGCATTTTTTTTCACCATGTTTTTTTCAAGATATCACTGTGATTTACTGTTGACAGATGAACATTGGCCTGCTTATTCATAATATCTAATCATATTTTGTCTACCTCCTTCTCCGGATTTATGAAAAATTTTCAAATATTCCTAACCGACAAATGCTAAAAAATGACACATTTCTGCATATTTGACAGGGAAATATTCATTCTACAGGGTTGCAATGCATGACTGACCCCCCCTTTGTAACCTACTGCCTTTCTGAACAGCATATTAATTTTGACCTAGAAAATGTTTTTCAAGGTCAAACTCAAGGTCAAACATGACAAAAATTTTTGCATTTTTTACATTTTGTATTTTTTAACAGAGAAGAAATCAAGATATTGTTACAAAAATGGTAGACATACTTGCTACAATACTCTAGAAGCTTCATGTAAATTTTCAAGGTCCTCGGACTGGCCTACGTTGCACTGTAAAGGTCAAAAGGTCGAAAAACGAGCGAAAAATTTATGATTTTTTTTCACATTTCTCAAAGATAGCATAATTTCAAACGGCCGTAGCTCCGGTTCTAATTAAGATAGAGAAAATCTGAAAACAGATTTGGAAAGACCATATTCTCTTCTAGTTTTCATTTACTGAACATTTTGTCGTATCTACGACGGTTAAAAAGATCGCCGGACCCTGAAAATTTCATGTTTTTTTCCGAATTTTCATAATATATCATTATTTGGACAAGGAAGGAATCCATGGTCAAAGAGATTACATGACCCTGAAAAATCGATGTTCTCAGAAAGAGCAGAAGATGTACTGGTGGATGTACTGGTGGATGTACTGGTGGATGTACTGGTTCATGTATTGGTTCATGTACTGGTTAATGTACTGGTTCATGTACTGGTTCATGTACTGGTTCATATACTAGTTCATGTATGGTTCATGCACTGGTTCATGTACTGGTTTATGTACTCGTTTTTCTGTGCATACTTGCATGTAATGTACTCAATGTACAGGAAACATTCTTGTATTCTTGTCTGTATGCTTGTTACACAATTATGTATGATTCCTGTGTACTTTTCCCTGTACCTTTTACTTGCTCATCTACTTGTGTCTGTTTCGAGTTACTGGTACCACAGTAGGTGAAGTTTTGTTACCGCTCGCGGTTACGTCCACTAGTATTTATATTACTTTCGTAGTGCGAAAAAAAGTTCTTCGAAAAATTTCCAAAAAATTTATGAAGGTGGCCTACCGTGCCCGTATGGCACTGGCCCGGTTTCGCCGACCTTGATTCATTTTTCAAGGTCACAGAGCACTTGAAACTCTGAAATTTCAAATTTTAAAATGCCGATATCTCATCCGGTAATGCCCGGATTCAATTTTTCTCACTTTTATCAGATTCTACATGTATTTTTCTACATTTCACGGTGAGCCATCTAATACCCTAGGACCAAGTCGAAAGCGGCAAAATCCACTTTTAGTAGTTTTTGAGTTATCCCCAGATCTCAGAGCTGGTAGCTCGTGGAGTCAAAAACAGGGCACAGTAACTTGGCTTGACTCACGGGACATCTGCCCGCGCAGTTTGGTAGTGATCCTGCAACCGGTTTGTAAGATACGGAATTTAAAATATTGACCGCGTCGTCAAAATCAGCAATTATTCAATGGTTGCCCCCCTGCCTCTTAAAATACTCATACATAGCAGGCATTTCTTGAAATTCCTGTGGTCAAGCAGCTGTAGGAAGGCAAAATAGTCCTGATTCAAGTCATTTCTATGCTAAATAAGGCTGCCTGCAAGCGCTGAACTTGCATTGAACACCAATTCCACAATTTGAACATCCAAATGGCAAGCTCCCCACTGTGTTTTCTCATACATTTGTGCCTATTTCGCTGAACACATGTCTAATCTTCATGCCAAGAGATACAGGAGGCAGTGCCAGGACATATCCAAGCCTTCTGAAGCCTGTTCATGGACCAGCAACACAGAATAAAGCCATTAAAACAGTCTTTTTGTGTTCATTTTCCTCTAATTTGCCATTCTAGCAGACGAAGCAGACGACAACAAAATAGTTCCACACAAAATACCACAAAACCGGCTATAATTTGGTCCCAATCAACTCCAGACTGTGAGAGATAAGCCATTAAGTTACCTAAAAACTGCCTTTTATTCATTATCCACCCGGAAACACTGTATACACTGCGGCGCAAGAACTGGTTTTTATTAAGAACTATTTTAGACTGTGCGACAGCAGTCTCGCAGCGAAGGAAAAAATCTGCAATTAAATGTTAACTCAGGCTGTAGGCCACAAACTAACATGGAAATGGCTTAGATACGGATAGATTAGCATCACTATGGCTGTCACTTGGGCTGAATTATCAGAATTTGTTGGGAAACGCACATTTGTTCCATTTTCAAGTGTTTTCTGCAGTTTGAGACCTCTCTGAACCCCCCCCCCCTCCAATTGCGGCCTGTAACCCCCCACCCCCCCCCCCACAATTTCTTGTATATGTATGTCATTCCAGGCCTTCTGACAGGTCTCACAGGCCTACATGCTGCCTCCATGGCATTTCACGGCATTTTGCAATGCTAAAACATAGGAAATTGGGCCTTCCGGTCAGAATTTTCACGGAGGTTCCTGGGTTGAATGTCTGAATGTCTCACTCAAATAGACCATTAGAGCAGCATTCCCTGAAAAAACGGTGAAAATCGCATCATTTCTCAGCCCGCAGAGTGCAAAAACATTCGTTTTCGCACTTTTCAAGAAAAAATCGACCCGTCCCGGCAAATCCGGTTTGAGGCCCGGAAGTTAGTCTGAAAGTTGCCTTTGAGTCGGGACGACACCTTGTAGCAGTTTGGTGGCCTTGCCTTTATTAGTCTGGTCGCTACAAGGGTAAATTCTTAGCCACTGACCTTGGTCAGTTACAGGGCTCTAGTTAAACTTCACCTACACATAGGTGAAGTTTCTTGTAATCGGTATTATTAAACTTCACCTACACATAGGTGAAGTTTCTTGTAATCGGTATTATTAAACTTCACCTACACATAGGTGAAGTTTCTTGTAATCGGTATTATTTTTATTATTCTTCCCGGATAAACCTCTTCGGAAAATGTTCAAAAAATTCATATACGTAGCCTACAAAAATACAAGAGAACCATTTTGAAAAAATTGACCTTGACCTATTTTTCAAGGTCACAGGGCCTTTCAAAGTCGGATTTCGCAATATTTCAAATACATGTACCTCGTCCGCTTATTACCGGTTTTCACTTTCTGGTACATGGAGAGGTCCAAGACACTTTCTACACAGTGTGACCCATTTTCATGAAAGTAGGTCAAGGTCACATTGTACAAAGTCCATTTTTATGGTTTAAGGTCTATCGCGGGATCTCAGAATCCGTAAGTCGTAGAGTCATACTGATGGTGCCAAAACATGCCCAAACTCACGGGACATTTGCCTAAACTTTTCATTTTTCATTTTGGTTAACGGTTCTTGAGTTATGCAATTTTAAAGTCATACCGCGTCACCAAAACCGGTGACCTTGAGAATTTGACCTTGAAATATCGATTTTAGCTGATAACATGTCATAGTAAACCCCCCCAAACATACACCTAGTAAGCCCAAACTGACCTTTAAATTTGACCTTGACCTCATTTTTCAAGGTCATTTGACCCAAAAAAGTTTGAAAAAGTTCCATTTTCAGCAATTTTTTTCACCATGTTCTTTTCAAGATATCACTGTGATTTACTGGTGACAGATGAACATTGGCCTGCTTATTCATAATATCTAATCATATTTTGTGTACCTCCTTCTCCGGATTTATGAAAAATTTTCAAATATTGCTAACCGACAAATGCTAAAAAATGACACATTTCTGCATATTTGACAGGGAAATATTCATTCTACAGGGTTGCAATGCATGACTGACCCCCCCTTTGTTAAGTACTGCCTTTCTGAATAGCATATTAATTTTGACCTAGAAAATGTTTTTCAAGGTTAAACTCAAGGTCAAACATAAAAAAAATTTTTGCATTTTTTACATTTTGTATTTTTTAACAGAGAAGGAATCGAAATATTGTTACCAAAATTGTAGACATACTTGCTGCAGTACTCTAGAAGCTTCCTCTAAATTTTCAAGGTCCTTGGACCGGCCTACGTCGCACTGTAAAGGTCAAAAGGTCGAGAAACGAGCGAAAAATTTATGATTTTTTTTTCACATTTCTCAAAGATAGCGTAATTTCAAACGGCCGTAGCTCCGGTCCTAATTAAGATAGAGAGAATCTGAAAACAGATTTGGAAAGGCCAAATTCTCCTCTAGTTTTCATTATCTGAACATTTTGTCGTAGCTACGACGGTTAAAAAGATCGCCGGACCCTGAAAATTTCATGTTTTTTTCCGAATTTTCATAATATATCATTATTTTGACAAGGAAGGAATCATCCTTTTTTGATCAACCTGCCTGAACCTCTTTGTAACATCTGTTTACATAATCCTGGCAAATTATATATGTTTTCAGTGAACCGTTTTGCTTATACAGTGATTTTAAGTTAAAAACTACAGTTTTTCAGGTATTTCTAAAGTTCATATTCCTGAATTGTACCATAATTTCAATCTGCGATAACTCCGGTTCTAATTAAGATACAGAGAATCTGTAAACAGATTTGAAAAGGCCAAATTCTCCTCTAGTTTTCTTCTTCTGAACATTTTGTCGTGGCTATGATGGTTTGAAAGATCGCCGGACTCTGAAAATTTCATGTTTTTTCCTGCAGAGCCAGCGAATACACAACACACAACAGTCCTCTCCTCTAATATAATCTCAAATCTTTTTATTCTATTCTATTCTAAATTAATATCTACATAGAACTATCTATCTGTGTATCAGTGTATCTATGTATAATGTATATATGTATATACTGTATCATTTTATATGTATCTGATGTCAATTCATTATGTGTGTCTGTTTATCAATGTATCTTAGTATTTATGGACCTATATCTATGTATCTATCTATATGTATCTTTGTATTTATGGACATATCTATGTATCTATCTATATGTATCAATCTCTTTATCTGTAAGTTGATTTGCCTGTAAATGCACATAGCTATCAATGTGTTTATCCAGTGGAGTTCAGCTAATTTACCAGACATTTTGGAGGGGGGCATGGCACAGCAGGGCAGCCTTGCAAGGCAGCCAGTGGCTGGCACTGGCCAGCCAAGTCCGGCCAGCCAAATGTGCATATTGCACCCTGCCTACTCCTCCCCCCTCCTGTATTTACCCAGCAATAGGCCTAAAACATACAGTGTATTGCTGCATTAGGCCTATATATCAAAGTTAACCTCAATAGAACTCATTCCTTCCTTCTCCTTGCTTCCGCCTTCTTGCTTCCTTCACCTCGTTTCCTTCTTCTTGCTTCATTCTCCTGGCTTTTTTCTCCTTGCTTTGTTCTCCAGTCTTTACCTTCTCCTCCTTCCTTCTTCTCATTCCTTTCTTCTTTGATTTTCCTTCCTTCCTTTTCCTTTTCTCTCTTGTATTCCTTTTTCTTCCTTCCTTCCTTCTTCCTTCCTTCTTCCTTCCTTTTTCGTTCCTTCTTTCTCCCTTCTTCCTTTCTTCTTGTACCCAAATATGATGTACATTAATGGTTTGGAATGATTCACTTCAATCAGATTGCACTAATATCTAAATGTTTACATTTTCCTATTTTTTCAGTTCTCATTGCATATTAATTACTCCAAAGCTAAAATCTCATCAACAAGAGATGCACATTTTGCAGGGCTTCAACTCAAAGAGAGGGGGGGGGGTGGAAGGGTCATTTGGGACACCACTTGCCCAGGAGGGATGTTTGCCAAATCCACTACCCCCAGTCAGTCTGCTTCATTGGACTGGGAGGGAGGGTGGCAACAAGAAAGGATGTCAATTTGCCGAGAGTTTGAGAATCAGAAACCAGGGGTACAGTGGCTTGTCTGCTGATAAAATTAATGTATTTCTTAAAGATAAAACTACAAGACATTAATATATACTAGGCCTGATATAAGCTTCAAAGGTTTTATTAACAGACATTTTTGCAACAAATAGATAGATAGATAGATACATAAATAGATACATAGATACATACAGGGCCAGCGCAACCATTAGGCGAACTAGGCAGCTGCCTAGGGCGCAGGGCAAAGGGGGGCGCATACACTGAGGGCGGAAAAAAATAAATAAAAAGATTTAACAGACTGACAAAGAACACAAATGTGTGACAGACGACTCAAAAACCTTTAAGTGAAAACAAGCATGCAGCACAAGTCACCAAATCGCCCCCCCCCCCCCACCTACATTCTCCTACCACAGAGCTTGAATTCACTCTCTTGGTTAGGGAGCCCTGAGTTATGAGGATGCCCACCTAGCCCACTTGTCACAAAGTTCTCACAAGTGGTTAAAGAGGGATGGGGGGGGGAGGGTACCTTGAAGGGGGTGATGGGTCTCAGGAGAGAACATTCTGGCCACCCTGGGTGGGTGAAGCAGGTACAGAATTTCCTTTTTATACATCCTCACTTCTCATTTTAATAAGCTTGTTAAGCTTAGCTTTCCCTGACCACAAGATACATTGTTTTATGAAGTTATAACAAAAATATCCGGTGGATATTCTTAGGGCCTACCATTATTTTGTCACGAGGCCTACCTATGTGACAGACAAAGCACTCATTCCTGAAAGGGGGAAATGCAGTTCAAGGAAAACACCATTAAAAAAAAATATATAACATAAACAGTTGCTGCACTGAAGTAGGCCTAATTTGCTAATCAATTTTAAAACCCTTTTCTTTTCATTAAAGAATGATGATAATCTCACCCCAGTCACCCAATGAAATGATCCTGCATCCTGGAAGCTGATCATTTGATCATCATTTGATCATCATTTGATCATCATTTGATCATCATTTGATCATCATTTGAACATCATTTGATCATCATTTGGTCATCATTTGGTCATCATTTGATCATCATTTGATCATCATTTGATTATATGATATTGTTTCAGGCTTTCTTGCTGTACAACGTATCTGAAGTAAGCCCTACACATGCTACAATTCATAGGTGTCAGAGCAGGGGGGGCTGTGGGGGCGACAGCCCCCCCAGGTTGGAGGTAAGGGGGGCTGAAATATCATTCAGCCCCCCCCCCAGGTTCAGGATGTCGCTATGTTGAATTATTCAATGTTTTAAAACAAAAACAATGCCAGTCAACAGCCAAGGACTTAACACATAACATGTGTTCAGGACTATGTGGCTACAAATAATGTTTCCTTCGAGCTGAAAGTGGCACTTCTAAAAGGTCCTAAACTGCAGCTGTCAACAGTCTTGATAAACCATGAACTGTTTATCCTTCTGGAAGCGATGTAGGTCCTGTTGTCACCGTGTTGAGGAGTCTGTCTCTGGTGCAGCTATTGAATAAAGGGTGCATTTACAAGTTATTTAGCTCTGCTAAACCCCCCTTAAAAATGAATCAAATATTTCACTGGATGCTGAAGGAGAAGGGCCACAGTTGATGCATCATGAACAGATGTACAAAAGATAGTGTTTCATGATTCACGTTTTGAAAAAGTGATTCAGTCATGAGACAGGATCCTGGAGGCCCTCTCTGAGATAATCCTCATACGTACCTTGTCCAGAGAGAGGAGAGGACATTCAAAATACTTGCTAACATTTAATATGAAAAGGCAAAAGAGTATTGGTCAGCTCCTTTTTTTTTTTTTCGCTAAGTGCAAAACATTTAACTTCCGGTAAATCATATTAGGCATTTACTTTGCCTATTGAATTGAATGTTCAGTTGCTGCAGAGAGGTCATTCTCATCTCTCGGCAGACTGAAGACCTACCTGAGGTCAACCATGACCCAGCTAAGACTGATCTTCAGGAAATTGCAGACATGTGTGTCTCCGTAAATTAATCTTGAATTTGTTTCTTTTGGAACTGTGGCAAAATGCAGGATTTTCCAAGTATCAAAATATGTAATAATCATGTATGTATAAATCACTTCAGCAAAGTGATTCTCTGGGTGGTGTAAATTGAAGTGGGCCTATAACTGTTTTATTTTTTTCATGTCAAACTATGACCTGTCCCCCTCCAACCCCCCCCCCCCCATCCAGCCGACCTGCCAGTTCAGCCCCCCTAGGTCAGATGTTGCTCCGACGCCTATGGTTGCTACATGTTTTGTGAACATTTTTTTTTTATTAGAATGGTAAAATGTACGGGGAAAGATCAAGCTTAAAAATGTTACTCTATTTCAATTTTGTGTTATTATCAGTTATTGCATTATGAAATCAGGTGCTCAATGATTTTTTTTCTATTTTATTCAATTAAATAATGATCACTCCAGTTACAGCTAGTGTATTTAATTGACACCAGAAGAAGGGGGGTAGAGGGGTACCATAGCAGCCCAGAAGCTTGTCATCAAGTTACATACAAGGTTAGGTTAGAATTACTCATAGGCACAATGGTGTATCTACAAAGTGTTTTTGGGGTTGGGGTAGTCCTTGTGATTAATGGGCCAGTCACATGGCTTTACTTACAACAACACAGCTGCATGGGATAAACGTGTACCTAATTTTAAATAGAAATGTATCTCTAAAAGAACAGGATAAAATATAAGCAATTACATATGGGCTTACATATTATCAACTGGTAATATTTTAATGATAACACTTGAAAGTTGGGTGTTTACATGTAAAATAGACAATGATCATGACACTGTTATTTGAGTTTCAAATGCTCCAGAATGCATCTCAGAGCATCTAGGATTTCAAATTTCCTGGGGGAGGACCCCCAGACCCCCTCAGCTGAAAGGGGCGCATACCTTTATCTTGCCTAGGGTGCTGACAACACTAGCGCCGCCCCTGGATACATAGATACATGTATAGATAGAAAAAGAGAGACATATTAGCAATATGAGCATTATACCAGATTACCAGTTGCATTGTGGAAGGGGTAAAACTGGCACCTCTTTTCCAGATGGTTCCTTTTAAAGGCAATCAAGGAGGCTAGCTCAGGAGCTGGTTAACAGTTGATAAATGGCTGAGGCTGAGATTGAACACATGTGCTCTTAAAGGACCCAATATGCAACATGGAATATACAGTAGCTACTTGTAGCTATACTACTGCCTATTAAGAGTTCATGGTCAATGAAATCACACCAGGGGGTCACAAATTCACACGAAAACGAGACGAAACTAGGTAAATCAATCAGTGACAATCAGTACACAGGCCAGTGTTCTGTGAGTTGGACTGTACTGGTTCATGTACTGGTTCATGCACTGGTTCATGTACTGGTTCATGTACTGGTTCATGTATTGGTTCATGTACTGGTTCATGTACTGGTTCATGTACTGGTTCATGTACTGGTTCATGAACTGGTTCATGTGTGGTTCATGCACTGGTTCATGTACTGGTTTATGTACTGGTTTATGTACTCGTTTTTCTGTGCATGCTTGCAATGTACAGGAAACATTCTTGTATTCTTGTCTGTATTCATGTTACGTAATTATGTATGATTCCTGTGTACTTTTCCATGTACCTTTTACTTGCTCATCTACTTGTGTCTGTTCGAGTTACTGGTACAACAGTAGGTGAAGTTTTGTTACCGCTCGCGGTTACGTCTACTAGTTATTTATTATTATTATTATTATTCCCGAGAAACCTCTTCGGAAAATTTTCAAAAAATTTGTATACGTAGCCTACAAAAATACAAGAATATAAATTCTAGATTTTTGACCTTGACCTATTTTTCAAGGTCACAGAGCCTCTCAAAGTCGGATTTCGCAATATTTCAAATACATGTACCTCATCCGGTTATTACCGTTTTCACTTTCCGGTACATGGAAAGGTCCCAGACACTTTCTACATAATCTGACCTACTTTCATGAAAGTAGGTCAAGGTCACATTGTACAAAGTCCATTTTCATGGTTTGAGGTTGACCCCTGTGCCGCCGAATCCGTAAGTCGTAGAGACATACAGTTGGTGCCATTACGTGCCCGAACGCACGGGACACCTGCGGGAGTCTTTATTTTTCATTGGCAGTACTGGTTCTTGAGTTACGTAATTTTAAAGTCATACCGCGTAACCAAAATCGGTGACCTTGAGAATTTGACCTTGAAATATCGATTTAATCTGTTAACATGTCATAGTAAACCCCCCCAAATATACACCTAATAAGCCCATTCAGACCTTTAAATTCGACCTTGACCTCATTTTTCAAGGTCATTTGACCCGAAAAACTTTGAAAAGGAGCCATTTTCAGCAATTTTTTTTACCATGTTATTTTCAAGATATCAGCGTGATTTCCAGGTGACATATGAACATAGACCTGTTTATTCATAATGTCTAATCATGTTTCGTGTACCTCCTTTGCCAGATTTATGAAAAATTTTCAAATATTGCTAACCGACAAATGTTAAAAAATGACACATTTCCGCGTTTTTGACAGGGAAATATTGATCCTACAGGGTTACAATGCATGACTGACCCCCCCTTTGTTACCTACTGCAATTCAGAATATCATATTGATTTTGACCTAGATAATGTTTTTCAAGGTCAAACTCAAGGTCAAATATGTAGAAATATTTTACTATTTGGACGTTTGATTTTTTTTAACATAGAAGGAATCAAGATATTGTTACAAAAATGGCAGGCACACTTGCTACAATACCCTAGAGGCTTCCTGTAAATTTTCATGGTCCTCGGATTGACCTACTTTGCACTGTAAAGGTCACAAGGTCAAAAAACGAGCAAAAAATTTATGATGTTTTTTCACATTTCTCAAAGATAGTGTAACTTCAAACGACCATAGCTCCGGTCCTAATAAAGATACAGAAAATCTGAAAACAGATTTGGAAAGGCAAAATTCTCCTCTAGTTTTCATTTTCTGAACATTTTGTCGTAACTCTGACGGTTAAAAAGATCGCCAGAACCTGAAAATTTCATGTTTTTTTCCGAATTTTCACAATATATCAATATTTTGACAAGGAAGGAATCATTCTTTTCTAATCAACCTGTCTGGACATATCTCTAACATCTGTTTACATAATCCTGCCAAGTTATATATATTTTCATCTAACCGTTTCTGTTCCAGAGAGATTTTAAGTTAAAAACTACATTTTTTCAGTGACTTCTAAGGTTCGTATTTCTGAATTGTCCCGTAATTTCGATCTACCGTCACTCCGGTTCTAACTAGGTTAAGGAGAATCTGAAAACAGATTTGGAAAGACCAAATTCTCCACTAGTCTTCCTTTTTGAACATTTTGTCGTAGCTATGACAGTATAAAAGATCGCCGGACCCTGAAAATTTCATGTTTTTTGTCAAATTTTGACAATATACCAATATTTTGACAAGGAAGGAATAATCCTATTGCAATGAACCTCTCTACACCTATCCATAACTTCTGTTAAAATAGTCATGGAAAGTTATATATGTTTTCATTAAATCGTTTTGATTCTAGACCGATTTTAAGTTAAAAACCTCATTTTTCAAGGAATTTCTGAAGTCTATATTAATGAATTGTACAATCATTTCAATGGATCATATCTGTACTGATCCATGTACTGATCCATGTAATGGTGCATGTACTAGTGCATGTACTGGTGCATATACTGGTGCATGTACTGGTGCATGTACTGGTCCATGTACTGGTGCAAGTACTGGTTCATGTACTGGAGCATGTACTTGGTTCATATACTAGTTCATATACTGGTTCATATACTGGTCCATGTCTTGATCCATGTACTGGTCCATGTACCGGTCCATGTACTGGTCCATTGCATTGGTCCTTTGCATTTGTCCATTGCATTGGTAACCCTAACCCCAACCCTAACCCTAGCCCTTACCCTAACCCTAATGACCTTTTCATTGGCACATTGTACTGGTACATTACACTCTGACATTGTAGTGGACTACTGGTGAAAGTACTGGTTCATGTACTGGAGCATGTACTTGGTTCATATACTGGTTCATATACTGGTTCAAGTACTGGTCCATGTCCTGATCCATGTACTGGTCCATGTCCTGATCCATGTACTGGTCCATGTACTGGTCCATTGCACTGGTACACTGCACTGGTAACCCTAACCCTAGCCCACTGCACTGGTAACCCTAACCCTAACCCTAGCCCTAACCCTAACCCTAGCCCTAGCCCTAACCCTAACCCCTAATAACCTTTTCACTGGTACATTGTACTGGTACATTACACTCTTACATTGTACTGGACTACTGGTGCAAGTACTGGTTCATGTACTGGAGCATGTTCTTGGTTCATATACTGGTTCATATACTGGTTCATATACTGGTCCATGTCCTGATCCATGTACTGTTCCATGTCCTGGTCCATGTCCTGGTCCATGTCCTGGTCCATGTACTGGTCCATGTACTGGTCCATGTACTGGTCCATGTACTGGTCCATGTACTGGTCCATATACTGGTCCATGTACTGGTCCATGTACTGGTCCATATACTGGTCGATGTACTGTTAACCCAAACCCTTACCCTAACCCAAGCCCTAACCCTAACCCAAGCCCTAACCCTAACCCTAGCCCTAACCCTAACCCTAGCTCTAACCCTAACCCTAGCCCTAACCCTAACCCTAGCCCTAGCCCTAACCCTAACCCCTAATAACATTTTCACTGGTACATTGTACTGGTACATTACACTGGTACATTGTACTGGACTACTGGTGCAAGTACTGGTTCATGTACTGCAGCATGTACTTGGTTCATATACTGGTCAATGTACCAGTCCATGTACTGGTCCACTGTATGATACATTGTACTGGACTACTGGTGCATGTACTCAGTGGGGCATGTACTGGTCCATTGCATGGTTACATTGTACTGGTGCATGTACTGGTGCATGTCCAATGGTGCATGTAGCCTACTGGCTCATGTATTGGTTTACGTACTGGTCTATGTTTTTTGCACACTTGCATGTATTGCAATGTATTACAGTAGGATTCCTGTATCATTTCCACGTACTTTTTACTTGCTCATCTACCTGTGTCTATTTCGAGTTACTGGTATCACAGTAGGTGAAGTTTTGTCACCGCTCTGCGGTGGCCGTCTACTAGTTATTATTATTCCCGAGAAATGTCTTCGGAAAATTTTCAAAAAATTTGTATACCTAGCTTACAAAAATCTAAGAATACAATTTCTAGATTTTTGACCTTGACCTATTTTTCAAGGTCACGGAGCCTCTCAAAGTCGGATTTCGCAATATTTCAAATACGTCTACCTCATCCGGTTATTACCGGTTTTCACTTTCCTGTACATGGAAAGGTCCCAGACACTTTCTACACAGTGTGACCCATTTTCATGAAAGTAGGTCAAGGTCACATTGTACAAAGTCCATTTTCATGGTTTGAGGTTGACCCCTGTGCCGCCGAATCCGTAAGTCGTAGAGACATACCATTGGTGCCATTACGTGCCCGAACGTACGGCACACCTGCGGGAGTCTTTATTTTTCATTGGCAGTACCGGTTCTTGAGTTACGTAATTTTAAAGTCATACCGCGTCACCAAAATCGGTGACCTTGAGAATTTGACCTTGAAATATCGATGTTAGCTCATAACATGTCATAGTAAACCCCCCCAAACATACACCTAATAAGCCCATACAGACCTTTAAATTTGACCTTGACCTCATTTTTCAAGGTCATTTGACCCGAAAAAGTTTGAAAAAGTGCCATTTTCAGCAATTTTTTTCACCATGTTATTTTCAAGATATCAGCGTGATTTCCAGGCGACATATGAGCATTGACCTGTTTATTCATAATGTCTAATCATGTTTTGTCTACCTCCTTTGCCAGATTTATGAAAATTTTTTAAATATAGCTAACCGACAGATGTTAAAAAATGACACATTTCCGCGTTTTTGACAGGGAAATATTGATTCTGCAGGGTTACAATGCATGACTGACCCCCCCTTTGTTACCTACTGCAATTCAGAATAGCATATTGATTTTGACCTAGAAAATGTTTTTCAAGGTCAAATTCAAGGTCAAACATTACAAAAAATTGTACTTCTTTGACATTTGATTTTTTTACACATAGAAGGAATCAAGATATTGTTACAAAAATGGCAGACGTACTTGCTACAATAGTCTAGAGGCTCCCTGTAAATTTTCAAGGTCCTCTGGTTCACCTACGTTGCACAGTAAAGGTCACAAGGTCAAAAAATTAGCGAAAAATTTACGATATTTTTCCACATTTCTCAAAGAAAGCGTTATTTCAATCGGCCGTAGCTCCGGTCCTAATTAAGTTACAGAGAATCTGAAAACAGATTTGGAAAGGCCAAATTCTCCTCTAGTTTTCATTTTCTAAACATTTTGTCGTAGCTCCGACGGTTTAAAAGATCGCCGGACCCTGAAAATTTCATGTTTTTTGTCAAATTTTCACAATATATCAATATTTTGACAAGGAAGGAATCATTCTTTTCTAATGAACCTGTCTGGACGTATCTCCAACAGCTGTTTAAATAATCCTGCCAAGTTATATATATTTTCATTTAACCGTTTTTGTTCCAGAGGGATTTTAAGTTAAAAACTGCTTTTTTTCAGTGACTTCGAAGGTTCGTTTTTTCTGAATTGTACCATAATTTCAATCTACCGTCACTCCAGTTCTAACTAGGTTAAGGAGTATCTGAAAACAGATTTGGAAAGACCAAATTCTTCCCTAGTTTTCCTTTTTGAACATTATGTCGTAGCTATGACGGTATAAAAGATCGCCGGACCCTGAAAATTTCATGTTTTTTGTCAAATTTTGACAATATACCAATATTTTGACAAGGAAGGAATCATCCTATTGCAATGAACCTCTCTACACCTATCCATAACTTCTGTGAGCATAGTCCTGGAAAGTTATATATTTTTCATTGAATCGTTTTGATTTTAGGCGGATTAAACCACATTTTTCCAGGTATTTCTGAAGTCCATATTTCTGAATTGTACCATCATTTCAATCGATCATATCTGTACTGGTCCATGTACTGGTCTTCGTACTGGTCCACGTACTGGTCCATGTACTGGTCCACCTACTGGTCCATGTAGTGGTCCACATACTGGTCCACGTACTGGTCCACAAACTGGTCCACGTACTGGTCCACGTCCTGGTAACCCTAACCCCTAACCCTAACCCAAACCTAACCTTTTCACTGGTACATTACACTTGTACATTGTACTGGACTACTGGTGCAAGTACTGGTTCATGTACTGAAGCATGTACTTGGTGTATGCACTGATCCATGTACTAGTTCATGTACTGGTCCACTGAATTTGTCTCAAACTTTGGTAAGGTCATTGCTCAAATAAGTCCCTACATGTATGGGGCCTGGAGGCCACCATGCCTCATTATATAACTTTTTTTTGCCTAAAAATAGTTGCAGGCGGAGCTAAATAGGCTATCCAGCCACATTTTCAATTTGCCAGTGCCAGTGCATGGTTAAGTTCGTACATAAATGATGACTGGTCCATGTACTGGTTCATGTACTGGTCCATGTACTGGTCCACGTACTGGTCCATGTACTTGTCAATGTACTGGTCAATGTACTTGTCCATGTACTGGTCCATGTACTGGTCCATTGCACTTGTCTATTGCACTGGTCAATTGCACTGGTAACCCTAGCCCTAACCCTAACCCTAACCCTAGCCCTTACCCTAACCCTAGCCCTAACCCTAACTCTAGCACTAACACTAACCCTAACTCCAACCCTAACCTAACCTTTTCAATGGTACATTGTACTGGTACAATACACTGGTACATTGTACTGGACTACTGGTGCAAGTACTGGTTCATGTACTGGAGCATGTACTTGGTGCATATACTGGTCAATTTACGAGTCCATGTACTGGTCCACTGTATGATACATTGTACTGGACTACTGGTGCATGTACTCAGTGGGGCTTGTACTGGTCCATTGCTTGGGTACATTGTACTGGTGCATGTACTGGTGCATGTCCAATGGTGCATGTAGCCTACTGGCTCATGTATTGGTTTACGTACTGGTCTATGTTTTTTGCATACTTGCATGTATTGCAATGTATTACAGTAGGATTCCTGTATCATTTCCACATACTTTTTACTTGCTCATCTACCTGTGTCTATTTCGAGTTACTGGTTCTGCAGTAGGTGAAGTTTTGTCACCGCCCTGCGGTGGCCGTCTTCTAGTTTTTATTATTAAACTTCACCTACACATAGGTGAAGTTTCTTGTAATCGGTATTATTTTTCTTATTATTATTTTTCTTACCGGCAAACCTCTTCGGAAAATTTTCAAAAAATTTGTATACGTAGCCTACAAAAATACAAGAGAATCATTTTGAAAAAATTGACCTTGACCTATTTTTCAGGGTCACAGGGCCTTTCAAAGTCGGAAATTGCAATATTTCAAATACATGTACCTCATCCGGTTATTACCGGTTTTCACTTTCCGGTACATGGAAAGGTCCTAGACACTTTCTACACACTTTGACCTATTTTCATGAAAGTAGGTCAAGGTCACATTACACAAAGTCCATTTTCATGGTTTGAGGTTGATCGCGAGATCTCAGAATCCGTAAGTCGTAGAGTCATACCGATGGTGCCGTTACGTGCCCAAACTCACGGGACATCTGCGCCGCGTTTTATTTTTCATTATGGGTACCGGTTCTTGAGTTACATAATTTTAAAGTCATACCGCGTCACCAAAATCGGTGACCTTGAGAATTTGACCTTGAAATATCGATTTTACCTGCTAACATGTTATAGTAAACCCCCCCACATATACATCTAAAAAGCCCGTACAGACCTTTAAATTTGACCTTGACCTCATTTTTCAAGGTCATTTGACCGAAAAAAGTTTGAAAAGGGGCCATTTTCAGGAATTTTTTTCACCATGTTCTTTTCAAGATATCAGCGTGATTTACATGTGACAGGTGGACGTTGGCCTGCTTATTCATAATATCTAATCATATTTTGTCTACCCCCTTCATCGGATTTATGAAAAATTTTCAAATATTGCTAACCGACAAATGTTAAAAAATGACACAATTCGGCGTTTTTGACAAGGAAATATTGATTTTACAGGGTTACAATGCATGACTGACCCCCCCTTTGTTACCTACTGCAATTCAGAATATCATATTGATTTTGACCTAGAAAATGTTTTCAAGGTCAAACTCAAGGTCAAACATTACAAAAAATTGTACTTCTTTGACATTTGATTTTTTTACACATAGAAGGAATCAAGATATTGTTACAAAAATGGCAGACATACTTGCTACAATAGTCTAAAGGCTCCCTGTAAATTTTCAAGGTCCTCGGGTTCACCTACATTGCACAGCAAAGGTCACAAGGTCGAAAAATTAGCAAAAAATTTACGATATTTTTCCAAATTTCTCAAAGAAAGCATTATTTCAATCGGCCGTAGCTCCGGTCCTAATTAAGTTACAGAGAATCTGAAAACAGATTTGGAAAGGCCAAATTCTCCTCTAGTTTTCATTTTCTAAACATTTTGTCGTAGCTTCGACGGTTTAAAAGATCGCCGGACCCTGAAAATTTCATGTTTTTTGTCAAATTTTCACAATATATCAATATTTTGACAAGGAAGGAATCATTCTTTTCTAATTAACCTGTCTGGACATATCTCTAACATCTGTTTACATAATCCTGCCAAGTTATATATATTTCCATCTAACCGTTTCTGTTCCAGAGAGATTTTAAGTTAAAAACTACATTTTTTCAGTGACTTCTAAAATTCGTATTTCTGAATTGTACCGTAATTTCAATCTACCGTCACTCCGGTTCTAACTAGGTTGAGGAGAATCTGAAAACAGATTTGGAAAGACCAAATTCTCCACTAGTTTTCCTTTTCTGAACACTTTGTCGTAGCTATGACAGTATAAAAGATCGCCGGACCCTGAAAATTTCATGTTTTTTGTCAAATTTTGACAATATACCAATATTTTGACAAGGAAGGAATCATCCTATTGCAATGAACCTCTCTACTAAGTTCCCCAGGATTGACTGGAGGGACAACAGTCAGTGCCTGTCCTTTTCTCAGTATGTAGCAGAGGCAGCCAAGGTGCTGCCACCTGTTGACATTGACAACATCTATGATCAGGAGACTGCTAGACTTCAGGTGGACAAAATATGTGACAGCTTGAAGGATGTAATTCATGGAGCAACCCAGAAGGTCACCGACTCCAAGCATAGCTCCTACCAAGGGAAGCATCGAAAGAAGCATTGGTGGAATGGAGATTGTTTATTCTACAGAGATAAATAGAGGTTCTGGTTTTCACTTTGGAAGGCAGCAGGTAGACCGAGAATGGGGCATGTCTTCTCCTGCTACAAACTCTCCAAGAAGACCTTCCGTAGTGCTTGCAGACGTGCAATCAATGGCTGTATAGGTCAAACCTACAAGCAGTTAGACTTTTTCAGTGGACACAGAAACATGAATAAGTTTTGGAACCTGGTGAAGAGAAACAAGAGCACCTCAGGATCCACGGTGACGGACATTAGTATGGACTCTCTCCATAGTTATTACAGCTCAAAATTTAGTTATGACAACAGTGATGTCACAGACACAGTTCGCGCCGCAGATCTGCAAGTTCAGCATCAGTATGACAGTGTAAAACATCAAGTGAATAAAGACTTTGTGATGTCAGAGTGTATGCTCCAGTTATAAATCAAGCGACTGCGGATGGGCTGTGCAACCGGCGTGGATGGCATATCGGCTGAACATCTGAAGTGGGCCAAAAATACAGAGGTTGTTCCTACAGTGTGTCATCTGGTTACCCTGTGTGTCCGTTTTGGCATTGTTGGAGATTCTTTCACTAAAGGACTGTTAATATCCCTTCTAAAGAAGCCCAATCTGGATCCATCTGTGGCGAAAAACTACCGGCCGATTGTTATCTCCACAACTTTCTCTAAACTTCTGGAGATTCACATTCTCGAGATTTGTGGCGAACATGAGTTCCATGACCTACAGTTTGGATTTGTCAGCAACAGGAGCACGTCTATGGCAGCCGCCTTGACAAGTGATGTCATAGACTTTTGTGTCAGCAATGGTTCAGCAGTTTATGTGTGCCCTCTCGACGCAGAAGGAGCCTTTGATGGCATTCCGCACAGCATCATGTTCTCCAAAGCGATTGGTATTGTCCCCACACTGTACTGGAGAATCCTGATCTACTGGTATAGCCGACTGATAGTGACAATCAAATCGGGCAACAACATCAGCCATCATATTGACATCAGAAAAGGCACCAGGCAAGGAGGCTTGTCATCACCTTTCATTTTTAATCTCCTGTATCAAGACATGGTGAAGGATCTTGCAGACATGAGTTGTGGAATTCGCATTGGGTCAGCAACTTATAACATTTGCTGCTATGCAGATGATATCCTTCTCAGTAGTCTAACAATGTCTGGTCTCCAGAGACTGATATATGCTGCCAATGTATACATAGTGCAACATGGTCTAAGTTTCAATCCTGCGAAAACTACATGTACTACATTTGGTAAAAGCCCACTGACTAAACGAGAATGGTACCTGGAGAACACCCAGCTGGCAGAATCCGAAGAAGTCAAGCACCTTGGCGTCATCTTGTGCAACAACAACACTGAAAAAAGTGAGCTGCCACAGTATCGTCAAAAACTTGTCAAATTGACAAGAAAGTGACGAGTTTTGCCTTGTCAAAGAGTTGACAAGGGTTTTGACAAGGCATTTGTCAAAACTTGTCAAAAAGTTTGTCAAAACTTGTCATGAATTTGTCAAAACTTGTCAAATCTTGTCAAAAGCATGTCGGAAGTGATGTCATCAAAAGTTGTGTATTTGTGTGTAGTTTGGAGAAAACATTTGAATGGATTTGCAGGACGACTGGATGAGGTTAGTAAATTGTCTCCATCTTGTTAAAACAAGTAACATCAGGGCTTCACTCTGCTGAATTGTTGTCTACTGATTGAGAAGAACAACCTGGGATATAATGTTCTGGAGTTCCGCTGCTTAATATTACTAAAATATTACTAAAGATTGGTCATTGGTGAGCTGTGGCTAATAACCTTAATGTTTGACTGTAGTTTTCCGGTCTTATTTTCAGGCATCCTCGCCTGACCTGGTGGATACCTCATGCAGAATAAAAACGCGCCAAAGACAATTGGAATTAATCTGAGCTTGCTGGATGCGGTGTTTAATTGTACTTCTCGTTGGGCTTACACGTTATTGTCGCCAGCCCAGAAAAATGAATGGATCAATTAGAATGATTAAGCCCATTGCTACCAAAACAAAGTCACACATGTATATATTTTTCATTATTTGGCATGTTCACGAAATCGTGGAGGTGTAAAAACGAGCATGTACGAATTCGTGGACATGAAAAAACAAGCATAGGTGCTCGTGTACTTGTAAAAACTAACGCTCGTGAATGTGCTTTATTATTCATTTGTGTATCTGCCAATACTTACATTCGTGGAAGTGCTATATAATTAGGGTTTAGTGTTAAAATTAGGTTTATAGTTAGTTTTAGCCAAGTTTAAGGTTGCAATGTTCATAATTACACATACACAAATTCATGAATAGCAATATTTCACACTTACACGAATGCTAAATTCGTGTATATGTTCGTTTTTGCAGGTTTACAAATTTGTGTACATGCCAAATAGTGAAAAATATATACCTCAATCACAGCAGTGCGCTTATTCTCAAACACCTGGATTATTTCTCCACAAGTCTACGTCAAAAAATGGAGTACAAAACGATTTTCTGGTTGGGAAATTGATCAATAGCTGCGCCTTTTATACTTGACTCAGGGCTTACGATTATGTGGAAAAAAATCTACCGGACCATTGTTGTAACCAAAGGAGATTATTTAACACACGAATGGCCAAGAATCGTTTTTGTTCAACATGGTCCCATAATATGGAATGTGTTATGGTACTCAGTCACACTACTGACGATATTCTACAAGCCTTGTGCATGGACAAAATTAACCACTGTTTCGGATTGACATTTATTTAGTATTGAATTTATGATTTACTTCTATGATCTTAATGGACATGCATACTATTTCATTTGCATAATTATACTGCTGACAATAATTTGTGCTTGACATAACTGCAAAACAGTCAAGCTGGCACTGAAGGCTTTTCTCATAAACTCTGTCGATGCTGTGATTCTGAATTAAAATGTGCATCGATCATTAACAAAATCACTCAAGTTGTCAATCTGAAGTTATAATTTTCATTTAAACATGTGAAAAAAAAAGCATGTTCATCAGTGTTCGTATTGTTGGTACTTTCATCTATTTGACAGAATAAAACTCACGTCCCAGACACGCCAAGTCGTAGACACAATTTAGAGCTATCCCCCAAGTCGTAGACACAGCATTTGTACTTTAAAAAGTCATTACCCACTCATAGACACACGATAAAATTAACTAACCATGCTGCTGCCACCTGGCACAAAAGTTGATTTTATATGCTGCAGCATTGCTGTCCCAAGAAATAGTTCCAATTTCATTGTACATTCACAAAATTTCTATTCAA
The DNA here is from genome assembly GCA_026936325.1 of Platynereis dumerilii. Taxonomy (NCBI): domain Eukaryota; kingdom Metazoa; phylum Annelida; class Polychaeta; order Phyllodocida; family Nereididae; genus Platynereis; species Platynereis dumerilii. Next base: position 95,654,759 of record JAPTHN010000002.1, read on the forward strand.
CATTGATGCATACCACTCGGCAATCACATTCTCTAAGGAAGTAGACAAAGCCATCAGCACACTCAGAAACAGCCCCGGTGTCTTCCACATAAATTTGTGTGTGTTACTCTGATCGAAATGATGTGGATGCTCGCAGGAGCTCGTGGAATAGCACACTAATCACTAGGTGGCAACACAAGACAGCATATGTTCTAATCTGTGGCAATGCAAGAGCAGTCCACTTGTAGACAGTGGACACCCTGTATTTAGCACAAGACATTCTAAATCATGCTTTGTAACTAAATCAGCTCATGGCATTGCAAACAACAACTTCTCAATCATCGGCTGCAAAGAATGGAACATCCTGCCAGAAAACATCAAGAAAATGCCATTTGAAGACAGTTTTAAACGACATTTATAGGCCTATCCATCATTAATTCCATCCAGTACCTGTACCATCATTATTAAATCCTTTATTCTCTTATTTATTTGTATAATGTATTGATGACATGATAATGAGATTTTTGAATGCTTGCCGCAGGACCGCATTGGAAATAAGTTCTACTTTTATGTGCTATCCTGGGTCATGGCAAATACTTGCTAAATAGCCGAATATCAAATCAAGTCAAATCAAGATCCCTGGGTTTCGGCCCTTTCGAGCCTCAGAAAGATTCGCCTTCAACACAAGAGGGCACCTTTTGTTTTGTATTGATAGGTGGTGACACCTTGTGGATGACTTACGATGTGGGAGAACCTAAAAGGCGTGACAGGGACACGGGACGTGACGGGCGGAACGAACGGCGTAACAACATGATGGAACAGCTTCTAGTGGCTTTAAATTAATACAGATAATGTATATATATGTGTAATTGTTGAGATAAATTGAGCACCTATTCGATTTTCAGACATAATCATAAATGCAATGACACAGTGCCAGTGGTGTTGCGGCTGTAGGCAGACCTCCTTCACAGGTGGGGCAATGGGAGCGGCAGTACTTTCTTAAGGGGGGGGGGAAGATACATGACCATAGAGGGGGGCAAGAGTAGCCACAGGTTGGGCACCTTACGCCACTGTGACACTATAGTGTGTGTTGTGATTTTAATTTTTTGGGAATAAAATGTGAAATTTGCTTACTTTCTTCTACTTCAAAATTGTTTTTTTTTTGGTATGGAAATATGGGCTAAAAAAACACACTTCAATCATCATTTTGTTCAGTTCGTATTGACAATTGAATTTTGATGAAAATTGCCCATGAGACTTCGGAGTATGACTTTCTTAACTTGAGCCGACTTTTGTCATCCAGAAAAGAAATTTAATTTCCTTTGAAAACAAATAAGTTACCATTTAGTCTATGTGTTCTTCTGCTGCCATTGAAATACAAAAAGATTAAATTTGGTTATTTTAGACTTTTGTCAATTTAATTATCATTTCCACAAAATAAAGTAAAATTGTAAATATAATTTCTGGAACTTCGAAATTTTTTTACAACATAATAATTATGGTCAATTGATACACAAATTTACAATATTTTACAATTTTCATGGTCACCTCACACTTTGGCTTCATTCCTTTATTTTTTAACTGGGCCCTTTAGGCCTGCCTGTTGCAAGCTGTCCGGGTTTCCCGTTCACCTTTCTCAACTGCATTTTTAGTTGTTGTTTTTTTGGGACACTTTGGAACCAATCATAACTTATACCATGCAATTTGTAACATTTAGATCACCAAAGGCATTTCGGAGGGGGAGGCAGGGGGGCGGTCGCCCAAAAGTTTGGGAAACAGTAAGATTCGGGCAAAAAGGCTGAAAAATTTGGGCAGATGAGTAAATAAACACTACTGAAAATTAATGATTTCTAGCCAATTTTCATTTGCAATCGTACTAAAACTAGTTCCTGAAATTCGGGCAAATGTCGCTCGCCCCCCCCCCCAATAATCGCGCGCGCCGTAGGGGAGAGTGGGGCCAGTTGAACAGGCAGGCCGGTTGAACCACCCTTGATTTTTCACAGGGCGGAGCAGGCATGGGAATATACATACAACCTTGTGTTAGGCCTTATTAGGCTAGTCTTTTCCATGTAGATCTTTTGGCTCTGAGACACATGGTAGCGAAACTATCACACTTTTTTTGTTTTTCGCATGTAAATTGTAGTTTGACACATTGAGATTGGAGCTTTCATAGCATTTTAATTACTTGGTCGGCAGGGATGTCATATCATCATAAGATAATGGGTTATGTGTAGATGGAAACCCACCTCCTTGAAATGGTGTCCCACAACAAGGGTACAGCCAGGCTATATATAGATACATGTCACAGTGGGGCAAGTTGAACCACAGGAGTTTATGGCAGTTTATTTTATTTTTTTTAATCAAATTCTTAACAAAATATTGTTACAGTGAGAGGTACTATTCTGTAAAACTGTTTTTCTAATAGACCCAGTGAAGTTTTTCAGGATAAGGGAACTTAGCTGGCTACTAAGACACTAAGGCCCCTTATGCTTGGTGGAGGTTCCTTAGACGGATTACAGAACTGTTTTTCTCAGCTTTTATACAATTTCATTGCCAAGTTTCTGTGTTTGTCATAATATTGAGATTAAATATAAATATCCTAATGTGTGAAATAAACGAAGACCAGATTGTGTGCAAGCATAGACTGCGCTTGAGCAAACCCACAATGCAATATGACAAGGTTCACATGCATTACAGCAAATATAAGCATTTCAACCTGCAGCAAAGCTTTAAATTACGTACACAAAAATCAAACTTAATGTGCAGTTGTGTGTTATTCAAATTTCTACAAAAAAAAAGTAGGGGAGACTTAGGTAAGTTGTGTCGTTTTTGCCTTGGGGTGATTTTCTATTTAAAAAAAAAACTTTGTGAAGCAATTAAAACAATGGGACACAACAATTAGGGAGATAATGGTGGACCTTCACAAAGAGTTCTAGGTTGCACATCTGAACCCTGTGTTGCTGTAAGGTTTATCACTGGATTAATCAGGTTGGTTGATCCCTTTTTTTAAAACGTACATTGTATTTTACCTTTTTTCACATATTTTAATCATTCATATAATATTTGCAGCATATAACTGGTTTGTTATAGTATCTTATATTGACACAATTTATTGGTTGTCTACATATATCATACCATGCCACCAGTCACTCCAAAATTGGTTTGGGGACAATGTCACTCAAATTACAGCTTAAGTGTTACTCACAATTCTGACAACATATCAGTTAAACATGTTAAATTATAAGTTACATGGGGCAGGAGACATTCATGTTGCTAATTCAGCACTGGCCAATTGTAAGTTTTATCTATAAATTTTGAGTACAGAATTTTCACAATCAAAAATGACATTTTTGTCTGATGCAGCTGAGACTGAGCCAAGGCCCACACCATCAGAATATGACCATCAATGGAGGCAGGTCTCGAACCTCCAACACCAGCTTCATGTATCAAATTAGGGAATCATCTGCCTGATTTAGTTTCAAATTAACGATGGTTTTTAAAAGTTACAACTTGCCCCAGTCTCCCCTAGTGAGAATTACAGTAAATTCTGGAATGCATGCAGCATTTACTGTACAATTTAATTTTTTTGGTTTTGGAAGATTATCTATCTCATTGATAATTTTATTCAATTCAAACGAAAATGATTGATTTAGAGGCACTGAAAATCAAGCAATTATCTTTTGGTCTAGATCCCATCCCCTCATCCAACATCCTTCCAATAAACAGTTTGATTGTACATATCTGAAACTTTGGCATGTATATCAAAGTATTTTCTTACAGAAAAATTGATGGCACATGCTCCATCGCATTGTTCCAGCAACAGAACTGTGCAGACGTGGGTTTGCTGCTGCGCTTCTTGATTTGTCAGTTTTATCAAGATTATGTATGTGTTGGTAAAACAATGCAAGTCAGTTAACTGGTGTGTTTTCCTCAGTATGGGCTTGATGAACCAATGAGGTTTATTCACGATTGACCATATGGCCAGACACCTTTTGAAGTTGTGTCACAGTTATTGCAATTCTATTGTATTTGACAACTCTTTCAAAACTCTCTTTTGTTTTTGACCAGAAGTAGTTCGGCAGAAGTGTACAGCAGTTGCATCCTGGAGAGAGTGCAAGCAACATGAGAACTTGCACTTGATTTGCAAACTTAAGGATTAGTTCCAGGTCTTGGTTTTTTCATGTAAACTGTTGAAGAGAAGTGAAGTTTCATTGTCATTGGTATTTAGCCATCCCCCTCCCAGTAAAATGCTTTCTCAAATTTTAATTTATTTCGGAGACAGCGAGAAACTAGTCGGGGGGGGGGGAGGTATTTCTTAAATGACAGATTATCTTGGCAAGGCAAAAAGCTCCGATGCATTTTCAGTTTGGGGCAATGGTTTTTAACTAAATTTGTGTTTCTGATTAACAAGTCCATTTCTGAAAAAATAACTTCCCACAAATCTGCATCGAGCTGACACACGTTTTATATACACATCATATTCCGCTAGAAGCCATAACATTCCCATGGGCGTATCTAGGAATGGCCTGAGGGATGAATACAGGGCGCTCTGCGGCTTTTCCTATCTTTCCCATGTTAATTTTGGGCCCGAGGGGGGGGGGGGTCCATGGCCCAATGGCCCCCCCCCTAAATATGCCACTGACCATTCCAAACGCATGTTCATATTCACATTGCACTACATATTATGAGGGGGATTTGGAGTTTTATTTTATGCGGCACTAATAATTATTTATATTTAGCCTGCAAAGTTCCCGCATTTCATTAACAAAATCAACAAAATTTTGCAAAAAAAAATGTATTTATCTAACAAAAAGTTTATTTTAAAAAAATCTCCAAGCCCCCCCCCCCCCTGGACTGTCAAATGGTCTCTACCAGCACAACAATCTGTCATTTACAATCAATCTTTTATTTTTTCTATCATCTATCTGTCTATCCATCTATCATATCCAATCCATCCATCTATCTATCTATCTACCTATCTATCTATATATATATATATCTATATATAATATCTGTTTTCAATATCTATCTAGCATATCCATCATATCTATTATGGATAGATAGACAGATAAATATAGTAACTGCAGTCCTCTAAGTCCACTTCTGGGCACTCACAAGGGTTGATTGATGAGATGGGAGAGAGAGCAGTGAGTCCTCAACATGTTGCACATTTACCCTATGTGAGGGATGTTTTACTTATCAGAACAACATTCAGCTGGGATTTTGCTCATAAAGGTTCACTGAAAATTAAGGGTTCCCCACCCCGGGTTCGAACCCATACAGGCAAGGACCCTCAGAGGAGCAGGTTGGCACCTTAAGCACTCAGCCACCCAACCTATTATATCTATCTATCTATCTATCTATTTTTCTATATGTCAATCTTTTCTTTTTTCAATTATACATAATATTAAACTCCATCTTCTTTCAAATGTTACTTTATATTCTGGCTGGCTTTCACATAAATTAATAAAGTATACCTCAGTTTATCTTATTTTGATTAAACTGTCAGAATTGTTAAACTGTCAGAATTGGTGTGATACACCAAGTAACGCTTACAAGACAATATAATTGTTTGGAGTTTTGCTCCATTGCACATCCAATCCAAACAATGTTATCAGACTTTAAAATGCATGTAAGTTGTCTTTTTAATTGGCCTTTCTTCTTTCTCTTATTTCATAAATATGCACTTTGAATTAGTTGTAACTGCACATAAATTTGTTATGCCTGTTTGAGCTCATAATTCTACATTAATACCTAGGCCAAAAGGGAACTATTTCTCCAAGAGTAGGATTGCCTTTGACCACTTGCTGGTGAGTGAGGCATCTGAGTCAGAAGTGGTCAAATACAAAAGAAAAGCATTGATGTAGGGGAGTCATCAGGCTGTTGTCAACACCAAAAGGCGTTAATCTGTGCTTTTGGCCATATGGTCAATCGTGAATAAACCTCAATGCAAAATGAAATCTGCAAAGTTTGCCAAACAAAGGATTTTCACCTTAGGCATTCTCACTTCTGTAATCCTTCTAAGGGGATATTCTTAGTAGATTTCATGCTCTGCAAGTGGATGGAACTAACATAAGTACCCATAAGTACTTATGTTTGGCTGTTAGTGGATTCTTAGGTGCCTTACAGTTGTCATAAGTAGCCAAATTTAAGGGGCCATAGCTACTAGTGTTAGTACCTAAGTAGCTCATAAGTGGGTGTTTCATGTCTTAGTAACCACCATAGTTCCCTTATCCTGAAAAACTTCACTACAGTGAATTAAAATAAATAATAAAATCTATTATTAAAGTTCAACCATCGACTGGTTCAACTGGCCGCAGGCTATTATTTAACCAGAAAGAAATGTGTGAGACATGTCAAATTTAGCCAAAACATGCTTTGGACCTACCTGAACGTGTTAACAAAAATAAAGGACTGCAGCCCCACACTTCACCCATCATCCTTCCAATGGTTAAACTGGCCCCAGTGGATGGTTCAACTGGCCCCAGTGGATGGTTCAACTGGCCCCGAGGGTGGGGCCAGTTGAACCAATTTTTTAAAATTTTTTGGAGGCTCATATTTCGGTTGTGGTAAGATATGCAAAAATAGCATGCAATGCATGCACTGTGGCCTCGGGGTATTCAGTCTTGCCTGTTACATGCAGAGTGATACAACTGGTATCTGACCCCTAAGTATCATTGTAACAATGTTGTGATCTATTAATATCGATTAAGTGACAGTAACCCCCCTGCCCCTGGCCTGAAATGCATTGAATATCGAAATAATGTCTGAATGCGTAATGAAAGTAACTAATTGAAGTGTTCATTCAATGCACTGCATTAAATGGACACATCTTGATGGATTGGGAATGCAGAAATAGTGGGCAATTGGCAAATTGCCGCCAAAAAAGGCTGGAAAACAGCTACAGTGTAATGTTGAATTAAAAGCGAGTGCCCCCCTGAAAGAGCGGTGCATTGTGGGATTGTCAATTTCCAAAGCATGGCGGTTTGAGTGAAATGTTTTCAAGTTTGGAAGTGTCTGGATGGAATACGAAGGATTATACAGTGTGACAGGCAATATTAAGTGGTGAACTACAGGGATTAACATCTTGTTAACATATTTGAGCTGTTACGGACTTTATCTGTGTTATTCTTGGAGCATATTGCCGCCGAAGTTGACCCAGCTTAGCTTGATTGGATCACATGGATTTACCTGGATTCAAGACTGTCGTCTTGCATGCATGTTTCAGGTTAGAATGTACATTATTCATTCATTTGCAGACATCAAACACACAGGAGTACAGTCATAACGGCCAACATCCAAAACGGCCAATTCTACGACGGCCACTAACCAGAACGGCCAAATTTAGGACGGCCAATGCCCAGAACGGCCAAATTTAGGACGGCCAACCCCCAAAACGGCCAATAAATAATATATATGTTATTTATAGGCCCAGAAACATTGATATTGCCATAAATTGGAATCGTCTTTGGCATTCTTGGAACCCCTATATATATGGTAGCAGGACGTTTCACCGCTGGGACGTTTCACCGCTGGTAGTGGTAGGACGTTTCACCGCCAGTTCACCGCCGCACTTTTTTCCTGTTGAAAGCTTTTGATTGATCAAATGATATCAGAAAGACAACCATTGGGTGTACAAAAATGGCAAACCACTTTTTGGAAAGCTAACACGATTTTCTGTTGGGATGAACCTTTTAATTTAATCTTCGCAGTTTTTCTCCCATGAAAATGTGACACTTTTTCATAAAATTACTAAAAAAAATATTTTCAAAAGTGCTAAAACATGACATCAGATGATTGTAGAAAGCCTGTTAGTCCATCTACAAAGCTCTACAATAAGTTAAACTATTAAGTTTCCCGTAGGTTGCATGGACAAAATAGAACACGATACAAAAAGATAGCCTTTTATAGACAGATAGGGCCAGATTGATTTGTAGATTAATCGGGACAAGATAGACTGAGAGAATAGATAGATTGGAATTTATGATAGTATTGTTTTACAATTAATATCAAAGTACCCACTGGTACCCGCAGATTGGAAAAGTGGATAAACTTTTCATGTGAAATTATATTTGACAGAGCAAGATAGGGAAAGATGGGCATTTTTATTTTATTGATGTCGGCCATTGATCAATCAATTGTTATTTATAGTCCTATACCCATAGATTGGAAGGGAATACAGCAGAGATGGATGAACATTTTATCATAAATGTTTCCACACTGACTTATGGAATATTCGTGAATTAATAAAAAAGGACATCAGACAAATCATATTAGCTTTCGGAAAAGGGATCTGGCATTTTTGTAGTTAAATGTGATCCAGCTGACATTACAAGCCTAGACAATGGTAGCAGCAACAGATAGATAGGCCTACTATCATAGATAGATAGTCTTCGAGCACCAGTTCATAATAAAGTTATGTTGTGTGATAAAAGAGTCCTAATATTAAAATATCTTAGCACAAAATTACAAACAATAAAATTGGCAAACAACTTTTATTGCCAGTTTGTTTTTTTTTTGGTGCATTAAGGTTAACCCAACCAGGCAGGAAAACATTATTTTTATTTTCAAAATAATGAATTTGTTGTGAATTTATTCTGTTAATTTCATAATTTCATTTTGCTGCACACAATTGACATAGTTTTTATCGTTGAATATACACTGCTTTTTAAATAAAAACTTGACACGTTTGCTTTAATTAGTCCTAATTACGTAATGATTTGCTCAATTGGAACAACAAAGGCAATGCGTTCACACCTTAAAACAATGGGCTTGTAAGTTGTCCATCCAATTAATCCATGCAAGTAATTATAATTTCACCTGGCTTATTAAAGTATTTTGGGGAGTTATTAGGCTACAACACAATCAAGAATTCATGTTCGGAAAACAAATTAATCAATAAGTCTTTGGGTGTACAATTTAACATTTATTTTAGAGAAAGAAGGGATTGCCAATATCATAGGACAGAAAGTTATAAATTTATATAAACCTATATGAACAGAAAGTCAAATAAACGATAGACAGACAGACAGTCAGCTAAACAGCTATATATAGACAGATAGACGTTTGTTTGTATCATTGAACAATTTAATTGCACAATTATTGAAAACATGTCAACTGTCGGCACTTTTCTTTATAAATATAATCCAATAGCTGGATATTTGAAAATCAGCTTGCATGTCTGGGATTTTGGTTTTTATCTCATGTCTGGGAATCACGTACGCAATAAACTACTAATTTTTTTTGCTCTACATTAAAAGGGTCTTTACTTTATTTGTTTAATTCAATTCAGATAATAAACTTCTAAAGCAGCGTCGATAGGAAATCATAGGCCTATCAATTTAAAGTCACAAAGTAACAATTATTAAGGCAAAAAACATAACTTAATGACTGAAATCATTGTTTTGGCCGTTTTGGGTGGTGGCCGTCTTAGCAAGTGGCCGTCCCCCCTGGTGGCCGTCATTGAAAGTGGCCGTCGTGGGTAATTGGCCGTCTTGATTTTGGCCGTTTTGACCGTCCCCCAACACACACACCATTGATAAAAATATGATAGTATTTTGCTCAGCCAATCAGAAAATTAGGTGGGCCGGAAAGGGGAGGGGCCTATTCATGGTTTTACAGTCACTGTGCGCTCGCCTGGCACTGCCATAACATAGTTTACAGCGTGCTCACCTGCGCATGCGCATGAAGTCGTTTTTGGCTAGCTTAGTGATCGACGTTGGTTCGTAGCATTTAAGTATTTCATTGATTACAGTGTAATTATTACCGGCCATGCATCCTATGCATAGGACGGTAATGCTTCTGTCCTGAAACGATGTGAGTCACGAGCCTCCAGGCCTAACCAGGCCATTCCATAGGTTCATTTTATCAATACCAATCATTTATACATCGTAGATTCTGTCACTTGTGTATTCTTTCAGTTAAATTCAATATTTTCCAAGTTATTAATATACCCTGATGCTCAGCGTTGGGTGGCTCCACAGCGTCCGCCGCAGTGACGTAGAGATCACTGGTCCGCCATTACGTCGTATATAAAATGCGGAGCAGCAGTTGCGGGCTAGCGGTCGCGGGAAAAGTGCATAAAACGCCGATTCAATAGGGTTTTGGCTGCAGATTCCTTAATTTTTGAGGTATTCCAAAGATTTAAACGTCTAAATGCATCAGAAAAAAAACGATGATTTCAAAGGAATCAACCTCATGGTTCCTCTGCTCATAATTGAGCCAGTAGGCCTTGTCAACTACCAATATACATGGGTGCACAGTTCCAGATGCTCACTTTTTAAACAATAATGATTAGACAATTCTTAATAAGCATGGTTATTGCTATCCTGGGGGGGGGTACTCACTCTATAAGGGTGTATGTAGAGGCGCCGCTGGATGGTGATGGTTTTTTGGCCTTCTTGGATTAAAATGGTTTTGGTTTTTTGACAATTCTGATTAATTTGGTTCTGGTTTTCGCAACCCCAACATGTTTGGTACCGTTAGAATCGGCTTTAAAAGAGGATTAAAATGGTTTAAAAACCATGAAGATTAAATTGGTTTGCAAAAAATTTTAGAGAAGGATTAAAATGGTTTGTGGTTTTGGCGCAGTTTCCGGATTAAAACGGTTCTGGTTTTAAAAATTGCCGTGGCGCATCCGTATGCAAAAGTCCGCGAAGTACCCCCCCCGGGATTGCTATGAATTAGTCAACAACAAAAAAAGACCATACAGATACATACAATTATCTTCATACTTATATCATTCCATTTAAATTCCATGATGCATGCATGGACGGTCTGCATCTCTAAGAGTGCTTGTTAGTACAGAGGTGGTGCATACAGTCACAAAGTGCAAATCTTAAACAGTTACTGTATGTAATCATTTTGGATCATTACTTTGGTTTGTCATTTTATCCATAAAACGTTTTAGTCCCCACAACAATTTAATATTTCCATTTCCTGTTGACATGAGAAGGCCTTGACGACGACAAGGGACCGAGTCCCTCGGCCACAAAAACCTAAAGTTGGGATGTTTACACAACTTTTCAACAGTGGCGTAACTGGGGAGTCTCGAGCGGGGGGGCACCTGGGGAGGCACGCGATTCTCTGGGGGGGGGCCACCCACTATACTGATTGTACATTTTAGCCAGAGTTGGAAAGTTCATATGGGGGGGCACCCGGGGCACGAAGATCCCATGCGCTTGGTACTGGTAAGATAATATACTAAGAGAAGGTGCAACGTGCTTCACAGAATTCTCATTTTGTACATTAGCTGCTTCCTGTTTAAATTTTACTGCTCTGTGATTGGTGCAGGCTTCACACCAGGTGACGTCACGACTGTCATCACCGTAGCAACCTATGACAGTTTGATCTGTGATGTCACAGGACAAGTTGTCCAGAATGCATTGCAGCAGGAAGACATCTTCTCACAGAAAACACACTTCTGAGTGTTGCATCTCCTCCGTGACCCAGGGGGTTCAGGTCGAATATGGGGGCCTGTACCCCCCCCGTGCCCCCCCATAGGGACGCCACTGCTTTTCAAACTACCTTTTCCATCTTTCTTCTCTTTGAAAAGCTCAGTGGCGGATATAGGGGGGGGCCTAGGGGGCCCCCCCTGACCACCAAGATTAATAGTAGCATTTTGAAGAAAAATTGCGCTAACGCAGGCCGCGACTGCCGAAACACGTCCAGGCCCCCCTAGACTATCGTGTCTAGATCCGCCACTGAAGCTGTAAAGGTATGTACACAGGAGAGCAATTTCTAAAATTTGGTTCAGCTGGCCCCGCTCTCCCCTACGCCTATGCAGATCAGACAGTATGCCAATTTCAACACAGCAAAATAGGGAAATGAATTTTGTGATTTAAGTTTTGTAAATATTTTTTTATGTCATTTGAAAAATGGTCAATATATATTTAAATTGGAGTATGACTGTCATGCGCTTTTTAGATCTCAGCTTTCTAAGGAGTCTGCCATTTCTGTAAATAGTTGTCTTTCCATGCTCTTTTAGCTTGTCAGAAGTTGTCCCGCAATGATTGTCACGCCAATAAGCAATAAGTCCGTCCCGCTATCACGTGCCGTCCCGTTGGTCTGTCACGCGTTTTAGGTAGTCCCTTGGGTCAGTGTAAAATGCGGACCATTCGGACCATGCAGACCACCAATTAAACAAACAAAGGCTGTGGGTTTATGGGGTTAAACAAGCAGAGCAATCGCAGGGAAGCTATTCTTAATTGCTAATACAACAGTAACAACACCATGCGGACCAAATGCAGACCAGGATGCGGACCAGAATGCAGACTGCATACAGACCAGATTTTGTTATTAAATATATTCATTAATAAAATGGCAAATAAGAAGGGAATATCTACCAGGTCTTAATTCAGAATACACGGCCGTGTATATATGCATCTATATACTCGTTTTTTTCTCTGCTTCTTTTGGTTTTTTTAAAAGAAATTTTATTTGGTCCTTTTTAAGTAATAAACATCAATGTCTTTGTGTACTTTTTCTTGATTCTGGTTACATAGTTTATTTTTAGAAGGCCATGCATTGTAAGTTCAGGCAGTGTAATCTAGAATGTCATCCAATTGAGGTCGTTTCTATTAACTGCTCTTAAGAAATCATCCATCCATGATGCCCACTTACTCTAGCTAATCCACTGATTACAAAACCCTGTCACACAATTACTAATTAATAGACTTATAAATTCAATTGCACCTTTGAATCAAGTCTTTTTAGTGGCTGTCTAACAAATGGTTTGATAGCATAATACCAATGATTTGGTCTGTATTTTTTTTTAATGAAAGATTATATAATTTTATTTTTAATGGAGGTGTGTACACATCTCCATTTATGCAGTCACACAAGAGAATGGGAAGTTTTGGCGGGAAATTTGAAATTTGAGCATTTTCAGAACGTCTTTTGGACCCTGACTTGGCAATTTTGTTTGGAGGTGTTTGGTGTCAAGTCATGCACTTAGCTTGATTATAGAGCAAGCATCTGGCATAGGAATGAATAGCAGGCAGGTTGTAATTTGGATGTGTCTTCCTTTACAACCTGCTTGGATCCACTGCAGGCAGCATCACACATAGCCGTATTGGCCACTGTGCCTAAACTCTGGTACTTGTGTATATGATATTTTGCACATGAATGGGTCTTATAGCATATATGTGCCATTTGGTGTTCATATTTAAACAATTACAGTTTTTGTAAAATATTGAAAATTTAAAAAAATTATTTTTTTTTCGTTTCCCGAACAGAAATCCGAAATGGTTGTACATATGGGCATGAAAATCTACCATAATATGCATTAAATACCCTCAATGTGCCTTTTGGGGGTCTAAATGCTCGTTCAAAAATTAATAACAGCAAATTCAGCAAAAATGTGGAAAAAATGTAATTTTTTTTCAATGCTCCATAATTCCGTCTATTTTGGAGTTAGATCTCTGAAATTTTGCATTTAGATATCTAAATCATACCTCTTTAAAAAACTTAACTCATTTGGAGGGCCAATCTTATGAAATTTTAATAAAAACAAAAAAAAAGGAAAAATGAGGATTTCTGATATTTTTCTCAAATTTTGGCTTCTCACAAATTTATGCTAGTGAATGAATTGGTAGACTTAACAAATATTTTGGTTAAAAATATTTTGGTAGGCCTAACTTTTATAGCCATATATAGTTTAGTGTTAACTTTTGTGTTGGAACTCAGTTTTGTCAGAGACCATTGGATATTGATGGATGTCAGTAACATTGTATCCAGTGTTCCATACTGAGACAACTAATTCTAAGATTCTCAGTCTTCTCATCTCATAATCACATGATGGTCTCCAAAATGATTGTGTTGCTTCTTCCACAAAAAGGAGGTTGAGCTACCTGGCAGATTACAAACATTTCCATGCTTCATTTTAAAGCTCTTTCCAAGTTCTCTAACGAAATGTATTCAATTTTACGTATTACCTATACCACATGGCCATTTTGTGCAGGGACAGACGCAGGGGGGGGGGGGGGGATGGGGGGATGCATCCCCCCCCCACCAGACCAAAATTTATATATTTTTACATGTTAATTTTATCCGTGTGCAGTCACGGAATGTCGCGAATTGTGCGTTCCACGACGCGATAGCCCGATAGACCCCCCTACCAGAATTTTCTGGATCCCCCCCCTGATTTTGTGGCTTGAAAATGGATTATCTGTAAAAATTCTGAAAATTAGCTCACAATATATATATATATATAGGCCTATATATTAACAACAGCTGGTTCTTGGCACTCAGGGAAATTGTCATTTTTTGGGGGATATGAACTTAGGAAACTACTCCACCTCCATTTTGAACCCCTGAGTTCTTGTTTTAAATTAAATTATGAGGCTGATATATTGTCTATATCTTGCTTATTGACTTGGTCGGCATCTGATTGCCTTTGTATTATTAGCTTGATTAAACAAGCAATGCTCCTCTGCACCCTCCTGTGTTTTTTTTTGTGTCTGGTCCGCATGGTCCGTTTGGTCCGCCTTTTACACTGACCCTAGTCCCTTATGGACATAAAACACGGACTATGAATCTGGATCGAGAGACCAAACTGTGGAGCTGGAGCAGACCTTCAGAACTGCAGCAATTGATACATTAATTCAGCTTAATGAAATATCATCATGTAAATTTGTTGTAAATATTTCATAATAATCAAGGAAGTCGTCAAGCACATTTTCTTTCTGGTCCGCATGCTCTCTGCGGCCCGCTTTTTATTCTGTCTCACATTCGATAGTTGAAGCAGGTGACGCTGGGATTTCATTTTCGTCTCATGTTTTGAAACTTGATTTATTGTGACTAAAACCTCGTTGAGTGTTAGGAAATGTCTGAAAAGTATGCCTGTACATTTCTAGAAATGAAAGTAGACCATGGGACAGCTTGTCCTTCGCTTGATTTCTAGTTTTAGTCGATTTAAATAGGCCTGGGCCTGTGGGCTGTTGCAATACAAGTCAAGCATGTCAAGTCGTACGTAGGTGTGTGGTCAACTAGGCGACCACCAACCAGGCAACAGCATACCACTACCAACTAGCTGACAGAAATTTTAGAAATCCTACAGCAATACCAACCAGGTGACAATCAGTTCTTTCCAGGCGACAGGCAATAAATTTTTGCGGTCTTTTCCAATTAATGGACGATTGCAGAATTTAAGTTTATGAGTCAGCTAATCATCCGATCGGCTTCAAATAACTTTTATCTGGTAGATATTGAGTTCCTCTACACGTACATATGCATATTTCTGCTGAGAATTCAGTGGAAGTTGGTTAAAATTTACCGCAAAGTTAAGACACGGGCCGCGACGTTTTTTGCACTTGTTGCCTGGTTCAATCTATTGTCGCCTGGCTTGTTATTGTATAGATATTTGTGTCGCCTGGATAGTAGTGGTGTGTCGCCTGGTTAGTTGTCGCTTGGCTAGTACTAGACACACCAAGTCGTAGACACATTTCAGAGCTATCCCCCAAGTTGTAGACACAGCATTTTTCATTTAAAAAGTCACAACCAAGTCGTAGACAAACAATACAATTTACCAAGTCGTAGACACAGCATCATCCAACTCGTAGACAACATTATTTTGGGAACTACCTAGCATGATAAATTGTCAATCAAAGCTGTAGTAAAGTTCCCATTCAACAAAGGTCTAGAGGGCCTAATTGGCATTAGCTAGCACCTCCTCATCAGTCAGGGAAATTACCAGCATATGAGGACAATTGCAATTCCAGCCAAGTCCTGGCCCTGACAGGATGATTGAGTGTGTGGGGTTGATCAGTTGGGTCTCAGAAGAAAGTCTGATCTCTTTGCAGCCATCCTCACCACACAACAGCATGTCAGCTGCGGGACTTAATTCTATCCAATTTCACGAAATACTGCAAAGTCATCTGCAGCTGATGACAATTTCCTAATTTCTCTGGAGCCTTCGAGTTCTTTTCCTCATTATGTAATGGATAGGTCTGCCAAAATTCATAGAGTTAGTTGACACTGTGATACAACTTTATACCAAGTTTGGAAGTGATAGTTGCAGTAGTTCTTTTTAAACAGTAGGGGAAATTATCAGCAGCTCATGACAACTGGAAGTCATGAGCATCTCATGACAAGTGAGTTAGTGGTCCACTAATTGGCTGTATCACCCAGGTGTCAGCACAAGTCTGCCCCAACATGTCCACCCCAGCCTTCAGAAGTTCTGCACCCCTCCACCCCCCCCCCCTCTCTGCTCACTGAGAGGGTTGGGGGGAGGGAGCCAGGGTCAAGAACTACACATGACAGTTGATGAAGTGACACAGCTGCTCCCTTCACAAAAATCACCCCCTTCCCAGCTTGGACATTGGACAAGTTAGACCAAGCTCCTTGGTAGTTATGCCAAGGAACAATCACACATTGGTCCATGGTTGTGCCCACTAAATGCTTCCTACATTCACTCCTTCAACACACACCTCTTTAAATTCCTGCCAATAAAATTTTAATATAATAGTGTGTATGTAAGAATAGCTAAGCATGTTATTTAATTTATTACATGTTTAAACACTAACATGCTAAGTATTTTTGGATAACCTCACTCACCTTCATTACACTAGTAATTTAATTCCTGTTGCATAGTAAATTCCTAATGGGTGTAAAATGCAGTTCAGGGAGATATTAGTTCACTTGACAAGAGGAGAGGGCTGTTTATTTATCTAATCAGTTACAGACCCTGACTCAGTACCCCCCCACCCCCCATATTGCCCTGTAGGAAATTGTAAAGACAGAGACAGCTCTCATTCTTTTTTCTTCTTCCAGGAGTTCATAAAATGTTATTGTTTTCCATGATCAGTTTAACCAGCAACCCCTATAGATCTATTTATTAAGCACAACATTCAGTCACCAGTTGTTAACAAAATAAACATGCTGCCCCTTGTGATGCCTGTGCAATTATTGTTCACTTTTCATTGGTCATTTATTAATGTCATAGGTGTTTATAAAAGTTATAACTGGTAAGGCCATTTGTGTCCAGGCCATTGTGTGACTTTTTGTTCTCTAAAATTTGGAGTTATAACACTGTTGCCCTAATCTCACCCATCTCTTTAGGATGTTAAGACTGACTGACCTTTTGATTAATTTTTACCTGTTTAGAGAACTTAGCTTCCTGTCTGAGATATTTTTGTACCCACTATTCAATTGATGTGAGGCTATAGGTTCAGAGTCACTGAAGGAATGGCTCACAATACTCAACTTGCAATTAGCAGATCAGCATGAGACTGTCCTGGCTGGCAGAGGACAGGGTTCAGTCCTGGTTGACAGATGACAAGTGTGTGGGGCAAGAGAAATTCCACTGGACAACCAGTATACCATGTGTAGTGGCCAGATAGGTGCGAAATGTGAATACAAACAGATACCTAGCAAAATCACCCATGCATCGGCCATCTAATCAAGGATTTATTTTCTCTAAAAACTATCTATACTTATCTCTATCTTTAATTATGCATGCATTTATTGTGTACCAGTACCCCGTAAGCTTATGGTACTGCAGGGGCGGATCCAGAAAATGTTGGATGGGAGGGGGTTACAACTGAAAATGTACTGAATAATGGGTTTATTTACATTAAAATGTACTGGCCAAAGGGGGTGGGGGGTTTGAACCCCCTAAACTCCCCTTCCCCTGGATCCGCTACTGCACTCAGTGAACTATGTATACTTAAATAATGAATATATTTTGATAGGCCTGGATGGTAGATCTAGATAGATAAATATAAAATGTAGATAGATAGATAGATAGATAGATAAATTGATAGCTGTTATTGATTAGCAGAATGATTGATAGTTCTCTATAAATTAATGAACTAATGAACAAGTCACTTCACACCATCAGATTTGCATGGCACTGAAGAGCTTTCTAATCAATATTCTGGATTTTATCTTCAATGATTCACTGTTGAAATTATGTGGAAGCTTATTTTCCCAGATGACAGAGCTTTGGGAGCCTGACTTCAAGACAACAACCCTCTCTATATCCCAAAGAGGTCACATCAGGGGGTCTAAGAAGTTGACAGTGGAATGTCTCTCATGTTAATCAGCTGGGTTATCACTATCAGGATTTCTTGGGTGACAAAATGAGTATTCAATAGCTTGCATGGTAGATACAGGGGCACTGAGCTTATCAAAGATTGACTACCTGTTGAAATTTCCAACATTTGATTTGGGATTAAATATGTCTGGAAGAGGAGTTAGCATTCTTACTCAAAGTGAATTAAAATTAAGGTTTATAATGTGTGTTGTTTTCTTATGTTAAAATTAGTATAAATTTATGATTGTTAATTCTAAAAACATCAGGTCTCAGTATTAACAATTATTGAAAATTTAAATATGTAAAAGTACCAGTTAGTAAGAATTGTCAGAACATAATTCTGTGTTTTATTTTATTTATTCACAGGGAAATAAGCCTACCTCTAATGCCTAAATTAATAGCATATATGTCATCAAGATTTGTTGTGCCATTCAAGCTTTCGTGATATCAAATTATCACAGCATTTAATGAAGTTTTCAATTACTGTATTTTTAGTAAATGAATAGACAATAATAAGCACTCTTCTTGCCTATAGACCTAGCTGTTGGTTCAAACTGGGACTCATATGTGAATGATTGTAACGCCCAGTCTTTCCAAGACTGCTTTCATTGTACTGTGTAGTATGATTGTACTGCATTTACAAGACTGCAGTGCTTTCATTGCACTGCAGTCTATAGGAATGGGTTATGCTAGTGATGCACGGATAGTGAAAATAGCCGAATACCGGTACCAGATAATCCGGCAACACCAACTGCCGGATACCTGATATCAACCGCGTAGTTGGAACCGAATTGTCGCCGAATTGTCAAAAAGATTTCAGAGAGGGTCCCTTAAAAGTTCAGAGAGATACATTAACCTTAGGGAAGGCCCTAAAACCTCCCTAAAGATTCTCTAGACCCATGAAGCAGTCCCGAGAAGGCCCTCTTCTACGGAAGCATATTAGGGCCATAGTCAAAAACTTTTAAACTCAAAAGTTTCACTTCTGAACTCAAAATTTTGACATGAAAACTCAAAATTTGTGATATATTCAAAATTGCAACTTTTAAAAATTCTGTATCAAAATTCTCGAAATTTTTACTTGTGTTGGAGTCGAAATTTTGAGTCTACGTCCGAAAATTATGAACTTATTTCAAAATTTTGTTTTGCTTTCTAAAAATGTTGTGTTGCAATCACGAAATTTTGCTTTATTATCGTGAAATTTTGTGTTTCATGACTCAATATTGAAAAGTCAAAATTTTCAGTATAAAAAGTCAAAATCTTGAGTTTAGAAGTCGAAACATTGGTTTTACATTTCAAAATTTTGTGTTTACAAGATAAAATTTTGAGTTTTTAAGTCAAAATTTTGAGTTTACAAGCCAAGATTCTGAGTTTGCAAGTCAAAATTTTGAGTTTACAAAGCCGAAGTTTTGAGTTTACAAGTTTAAATATTGGGTTTAAAAGTCAAAATTGTATGTTAGGAAGTCGAAATTTTTAGTAAAAAAGTCAATATTTAGAGTTTGGAAGTCAAAATTTTGAGATTTTTTTTCCTACTCTTCCCCTGATAGACCTTATATTTTACCCTCCCCTCCCCCATTTCACGGGTATGATGCTTAAGTGATGTGCAAGCAAAGATCAATTCACAGGTGTCCTGGAGTCTCTGTCACAACAGCAAAACTTCATAATTAGGCCTATCATACTCAATTTAGTAAATCAGACCAGGTTTCATTGTGACAACGCAGAACAGAATGTTTCCCAACAACCATTTCTCTCTATTTGTCAGTACCACAACTTTATTTAAACATAATGCTATTTTATCAACAACAACAAAATATCACCAAAGCATGAGAAACTGATCAACAAAATAACTCCATAAAGTGTGGCACTGGCTTGTTACTGTGTCATGTTAAACAAATTTACTTTCTGAAAAGTCAGACTTCCTCAACTTTCAAGGCACATAATTATATTTGCTGTTTGCGTTCAGTTGATCATATTTTAGTTCATTTCTGGATTACTTGAGTCAGTGAGAGTATCTTCTGATGGCAGCTCAACCTCCCTGAACAGAGAGAATATGTTTTGTCTTAAAGTTCTAAGCAAGAAATCCTTATGATCAGCCTTCTCTACAATTGAACCTCTTTAAATCACTGATATATCTCACTTGGGGGGGGGGGGTCTACTAAGACCCTTTGGAGTGTTAATGGAACTTGACAGGGGAATGTGTCTCAAGTTAATCATTTGAATAATCACCAAAGTGACCAAATTAATATTCAATAGCCAGTGGAAATTTCCACTGAGGAAATGGATTCTCTTTCAAAATCAACATAAACTGGGAATATGTGTTACAATGTGTACATTTAGTCCTTTAATACTGACTTTAATTAAACTAATGCATCAGCCTTTTCTACAGTTGATACAAATTTTGCTTACACACTTCACAAAATTGTTCTGCAAGCATTTTCTCCTCCAGATTACCCCACCCCCCCCCCCCTTGGTACCTGTAGTAGCATCACTAGTATGGGAAATTTCCCAAAATGGACCTCCTTTCTGCTGAGTTTTGCCAATTTGACTCGTGTTTTCCCTCAAAGCTTATAAATCCTGCACCCAGAAAGTTTCAATTTTTGATAAAATGCAGGGCTTAAATGCAGATTAAAGCTGGAATGTCTGCAGATTTTTGTCTAACTTCACATTGACATTTTAACATATTCATGGTAAAAGACTGGACTAATCAATACTCAGATTCCATAGTATACACTTATTGAAGCAAAAAAAAGTATTTTTCTTTTTTAGTATAAGCAAATAATGCATGTGCAGGGAAAAACATACAGCTATTTTAATATATAGCTGCCATACTTCTACAATTTCAACAAAATCCGGGAAGTGTCATAGTGATACACAGTGTAAAGGAGTGGATTAAACCATAGACAGCCCTAAAACTGTTGGCCAGATAACCATTTTCCCAAGTGTGTTTTCTTGTCCATTTTACTCCTTAGATCAGGAAATCTATCAATAAAAGGGTGATAAGTTTTAAAATGTGAAGTAGTAATACAGTCTTTGTTCATAGCACAGGTCTATGACTCCCTTATAAAATATGATTATGTTTATAGTGAGCATCTGAGCATCTGAAACAGACACGGGTTTGTGCCCTAGCACATTTATAGGAAAATGTGGTTTGTGGGTTAACAAAATTGTATGTGACAACCAGGCAGACCATGGCCAAATAATTGTGGGGTTTATTAGCTTCTATGTTCAGATTATCTGTGGTGCTCTCCTTCCTCCAATCATAGAGATCTATATTATTTTCTCCAATTACATACAGTGTAACAGGGGAAGGGTATCATTAAGACACTCTGCCAACCTACATGAATAATTAATATAAGGAGAGGTGTCAATTGGATAATCTCCTCAGCTCTTGAAAGGCTGCAGTGGGAAAAAAAGATAATCCTTAATTCCTAATCATAATTATTGGGCCTTTCTTAATTAATCAGGCTAAATGACTGGGACACTCCCTGGGCTTGGGGTGTACTCAAAAGTATAGGATGAACATATCAAGTTGGACCCCAACAGAAGACACCACCTTGATAAGTTACAGATCCATGATTTCAATTTTGGACCTTTCTTCCATTTTATTTGGTGGGGGAGGAGAGGGGGGGGGGGGGGGAAAGAGATGTGTGTAGATGCAGTGGAATATTGGCAGGGGTAATTAAGGAGTGTCTGATTGGCCCTAAGAATGACCTCCTGGGGGGGGGGTGGCCCTTGGGGGACCAGGAATGACTGAGCACACATTGCCCTGACCACCAGACATAGAACATGTCCATACCTGTGACATGGATACATACATTTAATATGCACATGGATTGCAAATGATATAAAGGCTAGGAATGTCAAATATATCAGAATGAATGGATTATGCCACACCATTTATAAGGATAAGGATTTCTTTGTTATTGTGACAAGTGATACACACAAAATGAGAAAGCAAAAACTGCATTGACATACATATGGATAGCATCTCAAGGGAAAGTATTTGTGAAATAATATCTGAGATGGCCAATGCAAAGTTTTGACAGGCATACATGGAATTACAAATGGAGTGGATAACACCATCCTCCAACACTGTGCAGGAGGGTGGGATAACACTGGATTTGACAATAACTTTTCTGAAGTAAAGGAAGACATATATATGGAAAAGTTCCATAGTGATTCAATTAAATAGAAAATGACATTTAGACTATTAGAGGTGAGTGATTTATGTTATAGGCATGTTAGGTATTCTTTTATAAACAAAATGATAGCAGTTACTATGCATTATATGCTGTGAGGTGTGAATGTCCAGGTCATTAATTGAATAGCAGTTACATCAATGCCCTATAACAATGGTCAATGGATGTTATGAGGTGCTGGTTACATGTATACATCTTTATCCATGGAAGTGTCAAAGTTGCTCCTTCACCACTCCCCTGATTTCAGAACATACCCCCATGTAGGGTGAGGCAGAGGGGGTGATGGAGGACACATGTGCACTGCACACCTGTGCATGTCAATCAAAGAAAGTGACCCCCTGTCCTCTGGTGTGATTTTGATTAACTAGCAGATACCCTTCAGCTGCTGCACCCCACAAAATACCCCAAAGTCATCAGCCCTTGATGACAGAACCCTTATCATTTTCTGGAGCCTTCGGGTTCTTTTCCTCATTATGTAATGGATAGGCCTGCCAAAATTTATAAAGTTAGTTGATACTGTGATACAACTTTATGCCAAGTTTGGAAGTGATAGTTGCTATAGTTTTTTTTTAATTGCCTGCCAAACATGATTTTGAGCTCTGCCAATGTCATGGCTGGGCCATGACACTTGGAGAGTGTCATGGGAGGGTGATGACAGTGCCAGGCTGAGCGTCATGTGAGGCTGAGGACATTGGCTGTCATGAGCTGGTGATAATTTCCCCTACTGTTAAATAGCCAGTCAAAGATGATTTTGAGCACTGCCAAAGTCATGGCTAGGCCATGACACTGTGAGAGTGTCATGGGAGGGTGATGACAGTGCTAGGGTGATTGTCATGTGGGGCTGAGGACATTGATTGTCATCAGCTGGTGATAATTTCCCTGACTGCTCATTGAATCAGTTTATGACTGGCACTGAACTAAACGTGTCTGATTGCCATTGAAGTGTCAATGTCTGATTGAAGTGTCAAAAGAAAAGGACAACGGCAATTATGTCTTTAGCAAACACAACAATGTTGTTATGAACTTATGCAGTGCTGTTGACTTTTAATTCTTGAAAAAAGTTACTTACCTGAAAAGTAGAAACTTCTGGTACAACTATTTAATTTCTATGTGATTGTAAAATGATTTTTGAAATGTAAAAACAATCAGGACGTCTCGATTGAATTGGTGACTTTCTCAATTGCATTGATTGACTATGAAGTCAATTAGCCCTGATGGCAATAAGTCAACAAAAAATAACACCTTTTTCCATACGAGGCATTTCAAAATGGTTAAAATGGTAATCTTGTGAAACTTAGTGTCGACCAGTTGGCAAGCAGAAAAATTGCTGTGTCTACGACTTGGTTATATAATATTGACCAAAAAGTCTGGTGAGCCCTGCCAATTTGTTGTCTACGGGTTGGTAGTACCTGGTGTCTACGAGTTGGTAGTACCTGGTGTCTACGAGTTGGTTGTCTACTAGTTGGCTGTCTACCAGTTGGTTTGTCTACGAGTTTGCGTGTCTACGAAGTGTCTTGATACCGGGCTGTTGGGTGGCAGGACGTTTCACTGCTGTTTCGTAGTCTGTTCCTGAGGGATATCATTCAGTTTAGCGGGCCGTGAAAAGAAGTTAATCCAACAGGTGGTACAGTCCAAAATGGCAAAATTGTCATTATGTTATTAAAGGTTCAGAAAAGTCCAACTGTTTGGCATCCTGGCATGTTGAGATTGCTCTGGAGGATCTCTTACTGCGCTCCATAAAGATCATAAAATCGCTCTGGAAATGTCATTCGTATCTATGGGGTGGTAATTGAACTGGTGAAGTTCAATCCAATTGAAGCCAAGAGATTCAGAGACTTGATTGCAATGACTGTGGAAGTGCCAATGCTTCGGTTAATTGCAATTTGACTTCAAACATGTACCAGCAAGTGAATAGTTACCAAAGTTGTTATCATTAATGGCAATTTGCAACTAGAAGGCACCAAAGGTGCAATGGCCGCAAAGGGGGAGGGGTGTGGCGGGAGGCCTAGTAAAAAATTAATTAAACAGAGAAATTTTGAGAGGCCCTTGTGCAGTGTACACTGTATGAGGTGACAAGTAGTAAGCGACATGATAACTGTAAACAGAAGCATGGTTCTCACAGCTCTTCATCTATTTTCCGTTCATCAATTTTTGGCCTGGTCGGTTACGCCGACAAGGCCGTTAGGGGGCTACGGTAAAATGGGTTTCCAGATCTAAAAATAGCCTGCAGCCTCTGGAAAAAAGCCTCTAAACGGTGTATTTGAGGCCTAATATGTGTATATTTGTTTGAGAGCAACCTGCTGTTGTCTCCCTCTTTAACTTTCTATAAAGTAAATGCTCTGCCATGCCAGGTATGTGTCAAAATATCTGTTATCAGCCATGCATTTAATTTGTACCTGCCTGGCTCTGTGGTCCCACAAGATCTGGGTCAGTTAGTAGTCACATGATCTCTGCTGACCTACATTTTCAGTAGTGTCTGGATGCCTGCTGGGAGCACTTGTGGCTGTGTTGTTTTGTGGAAATTGAACTATTTTAGCTGTGCACAAGCCACTGGATTACCTCAGACTGTATTTATCAATTGAAGGAAGATTTCCTTAGGAAGTTAAACTGAAGTTTACTCAGTTTTGGGCAGTGTTTTGTGCAAGGAATCCCCAGATAGCTCCAGATGATCCCAGGTCACTGGTCACTGCTGCATTCATTGCTCAACATGGGCATGTCATGAATATATTACATCTGTCAATTACTGGATATTTACTGTCAAAGGTGAGTTAACATTTTATATAATCTAATTGATAGACACCAGTACAATCATGATAGTGTGTTTGATTTAGTCCACAGATGGTGAGATACTTTTTGAGCTATTTAGTGCTTTTAGTCCTATAAATTAGGCTTTAATGATCCTGCCTCACTGACTGTAAAAGTTAGTGTTTTCAAAACTTAGCACTGGAATTAGGGCTATCACGATTACAGAATTTCAAAATCGATTAATCTATGGCCTAAAATCGAATCGTAATCGATTAATCGCCGTTTTCCCGCCATTCTAGACAGCTAGAGAAGTTATGTTCCTTTTCATATCATTGTCTTGAAGCACAGCTAAGATACCTGGATATTCCATTGAAAATACTAAGTGCAATTACGACTTCACACTTCATTCACTCCAGTCTGCTTCAATCAGGTACTACCAATCAAATTAGCCAATCCACTTGACCAATCCAGTTGCAATTCACTCTTAACACCTGGTAATTGAAGGCCATACAGTGTCTTCAAGGTACAAATATTCAAATCAAATAGCAGATTAATCGATTTTGCAAAATGGAATCGATTTTTAACTAAAATCTAATCGGCGGCGATTAATCGGTTAATCGTGAAAGCCCTAACTGGAATTGCAGCACATTTCTGCCTTTCCCAGAAGACCACAACTGACAAAATGATTCAGGTGCTAGGTTTTATTAAAATACTTCAATACTTGGAATTTGTGTGCTAAAAATAGGCTGCTTGAGCTGTTGAGATGCAACAAATATGTCTACTGTCCCACCAGTCATGATGCATGGTACTGTCAAGTTTCAACATTTGCACTGTGGTCTATATAGCCCTATATATTATATTTGATGTCAACCTGTGATTAACCTGTAATTAAGCTTCATTGGTTCAATTTACATGTCACTTGATTGTGACTTAATGAAATGACAGAACTACAAGTCAGACATTGAGTGAGAGTTTCATTGGCCAAAGTTTTAAAACAAAATTTTACTAATTGTCAGTGGCCAGCGAGTGTTTTAATAGAATGTCAATTACTTTTGAAAATAAGAGTTTTTCTAAAAAGGAAAAAATTAAAAATTAATCAAATAATTTCATGTTCTTAGGAGAGAGTTAAGCTAATTCCTTGACCAAAAATTATTTATTGCACAGTATATAAAGACGACAGTAACTATTTATTTCAAGTTTTATGTGCTAAATTATATGTTTATAAATCAAACAACAGCCTGTCAAGAAATACCCCCACCAAAGATTTATTGTTAGACTGCATAGAAGAATGCATTGATATCACCCATTTTGCCTCACCTGTCAAACATTCATTATACCTCTCAACCAATACTATATGCAAAATGTGCCCATTTCAACTTTCAGATATATCCACTTCAGTTCCTGAATCCACTGCAAAGAAATGCTTTGAACATCCTCCATACACATCAAATGTGAGTTCTTGCATGAATATTGTCAAAAGTTTATATAAATTTGCATCTCGGCCGTCAAGGAGAGAGCATAATTATTACAGATAAAACAAATAATGCTTTAATTCTGAAAATCCCAACTCGTAAAGATCATTTTAAATGCCTATGCATTACATGTTTTAGTAATCTTTTCTAAGCCATGACTTTTTCAATTGGACCCAACCTTCATGTCATCCTTCAAATCCTCTCTCATTTCAGCTGTGCAGACTGCCCGCCATTGACACAAGCATTACAGCATATCAACAGAACCTCCCAAGAAGATAAAGTATTCTGCATTTTATTCCATAACTATTTTGAATACTCTCTGGACATCCGCAATTCTCAACGACCACATGTACCCGAAATCGGATCAACCTGACAAGCAAGTTCACACAAGCAAACAATGGAGTTTCTATCCTCATAACTATGAAACTTGAATTGGCAATCAATGACCATAATATTTACAGAAGAGGAAATGTGCATTCTTGTGCAAAATTACCTTTCATAAACACTCAGTAACATTCACATGCTGTTGGTGCCTGGAAGATATCATTGACCAATTGGTCATTCAATGCTTTTTCGTGCATACCAATTGCCTATTGCATATTCAGACATATAAATAAATTTTTAAAAAGAATATATTATATGATGCCTTCTTTTTTCCTCTATCGTTCTGAAATTGCTCATTCATGGAGCATGCAAATTCCATATAAGTGCATTCACTGCTGTCAACTTTCTGGTCTTGCGCTAAAGGTTAAGTGCACTCTTCTTCCATCCTCACACAAATGCTTCAGTTGTTTACTGGTAAGGGCAAAGTAGGCAGATATCATCACAAACAAATGCCCATCTGCTTCATGCTCTCTGCGTTTTATATTACAATATCCTTCGACCAGGCTTTGAATCCCGGATTCTTGTTCTAACATATTGTCCAATCTATCTATCTAAAATGAATATAAAGTGGTAAACATTTTAATTGGAAGTGGTGTGATTCATGCTGATTGGCAGACGATGTTAAAGTGTTAATCTTAATTATATTCTGATTATTTTCTCAGTAGGATGTACCTCACTGGTGAATAATCTGGGTGATTTTACTGGGAATTCAGTTAAACAAACAGTTCTGATTTCTGTACCTTTCATACATTAATGTTTTTATTTTTCAGAAGATTGTGTTGTTTATTGACGGTGTTTCTGTGTCCAGTCCGACATCTGAACTGTTTGTCCTTCGTGGCTGTTTGCTGGTGGACAAAGAAATTGACTTGTCAACGTCCATTATTGCGTCTTGCACGTCTTCGCTGTTGGAGTGACGTCGTTGCTGGGAGAGCAAAATACATGTTAAGGTATGGCAGACAAATTGATTATTTATACCAGATGATTTTGGTCAGGCGCATACACTACGTTCCCAATTATTATGCAACCATGCTTTTTCGTGATATCTCCAAAAAAATAAGAATATTTTAGTATTCTTTACACACGATACTTGTGCCATAAAGCTAATATACTGTTGATTTTGTACAATTCTGTTAGTTCATTGAGGAGTTATGCAATAAAATCAGGTTTTCAGCTGTTCCCAATTATTATGCATTTCTTGGAATAACACCCAACATATCTACCAAACTTATATTAAAATGCTATGAATGTTCACATCATAACATGAATTGAAAAATAGAACCATCATTTCAAACATGGATGCTTTCATTTACCAAAGAATCCACATTATACAACTGCATGTTTCCCATTGGATTTGCATTTTCAATCAGATGAGCTTAATTCATTTCAAGATATCTGCTAGTATGCTTTTGCCATTTGAAGTATTTTGGTTAAGGGGAGAGTTCTAAACCTAGGGGAAGCCGAAAAAGAGTTTTGATAATGATTTCATATTTTTTCGGGCTGATAGAAGCTTATATTTCAATA
Organism: Platynereis dumerilii; assembly: GCA_026936325.1. Lineage (NCBI taxonomy): Eukaryota > Metazoa > Annelida > Polychaeta > Phyllodocida > Nereididae > Platynereis > Platynereis dumerilii. Next base: position 95,683,090 of record JAPTHN010000002.1, read on the forward strand.
AAACTGTAATTTCAATGCTATTTCAATTTAGAGAAAAAAATTGATTTCCTGAATATGAATGCATCCATGTTTGAGATGGTGGTTCTATTTTTCTTTTAGTGTTAAGAGGTATGTGATCATGGCATTTTAAGATGGGTTTCGTCAATTTTGGTTGCCTTAGACTGCTTTTCAAAGAATTTGCATAATAATTGGGAACGCCCCAAAACCTGATAACATAGCATAACTCCGTACTAAACAAATGGAATTGGGCAGAGTTACTCCGTGGCCTAATGGTTAAGAGTGCTTGTTTGCACAACCCCTGGCTCTGAGGGCATGGGTTCGAATCCCACCCCGGAACTCAATTTAATCCGAGCCCATGGGACGTAAAATGGAGGCGGGTTGTATCCAGTGTTCTATGCTTGGGCAATTGAAAGACCCTGGGCATCCCTGAATTAATAGGGTATGTACCAGACTCACAGTCTTCTCATCTCATCATCATACGGCGATCGCCTGCCTCGATATAGCCCACTAAGGTGCTGCAGAGGCGTAAAACAAAAACAAACAAACAAAATGGAATTGGGCAAAAATCATATGATGTTGGCTCCATGGCACCCATGCCCATGACATTATGTGTAAAGGATATCAAAATACTATTAATTCTTTTGGAGATATCATGGAAAAGCATGGTTGCATAATAATTGGGAACGCGGTGTGCAGTTGTGCTTGAAAGTTTCTGAACCCCTTACACTTCTCACCTTATTTGCATGCATTTCTCTAACAACGAGAAGAATGCCTTCTAAATTGGGTTAATCATAAAACCAAACATGATCTTTTGTATGTAAACATATATTCAAAAGTTTCTGAACCCCTCTGAAATGCATACAGTCAACAAATTGTGTGCTCACCTTTTGCTGAAATAAATGCTTCCAAACACTTCTTATGGCTATGGAGTATGGACTAACAATTGGTAGATTTTCTGTGGGATTTTTGACCATTTTTCAGGAGAGAATTTTCTTAACCCTTGTAAGCTGATGGGTCGTCTGACGTGGACTGCTTTGTCAAATCTGACCAAGGCATATCTAATTTCTCTGATCGGGAAACTGTTCAGGCCATTCCGGAGCCCTGAATTAGAAGGATTTTAATAAATTTTTAGTGGATTTGCTTGTATACATGGTATACTTTGGGTAATTGTTCTGCTGGGAGAAAATACTCTCATGAAGAATGATCAAAAATCCCACAGAAAATCTGCCAATTGTTAATCCATAGCCATGAGAAGTGTTTGGATGCATTTATTTCAGCAAAATTAGACCATAGAAATTGTTGATTGTATACGTTTCAGAAGGGTTCAGAAACTTTTGAACAAGCAGTTTTGGAGACATTCATCATATAATCATATTTGAATATCGTTCTTAGTTATGAATATACGTTTACATAAAAGATGGTGTTCAGTTTATTATTGACCCAGTTTAAAACCTGACCCTGTTTATGTTAGAGGGCACAAATATGATAAGAAGTACCAGGGGTTCAGAAACTATTGAGCACAACTGTATATCATAACATGTAAATGGTAGGAATGTCACTGACAACAAATTTTTTCTCGATATGATAATCATTAAAGTTTTTCCTTTTCGTCGATACATAATGATATCTTCATGAATGCATAAAAATGGCTAATTCCAAGCTTTATTCATTATTTTTTGGTTAAACATCACTTTGAATTTTTGTCACTTTCGTCTGCCATTTTTTAAAACACGCGATCTTGCCCAGTCTCGTTTCCGAGACCTGTAGCAGACCAGCAGAAGGCCCATTTCCAAGACGGACCTCGCGCGGCGGTACAACAAGCAAAGTGTGCGGAAAATTATCAAGTTTCGGGAAATGTTTATGAAAAAGACTGGTTCTGGGTACTAACTCGGCAATTTTGGTTTCCATGGCAACAGGTCCAAAAAACATTAATATTTAGCCCAAAATTTTACTTTATTTCTGGCATTCTTTTAATGGTGTGCTAGGGCTTGGCGATATATCGTTTTGAAACCGAAATCGCGATATCACAACTTGCGATATGCATATCGTCACATTTGCGTGATTTCGGTTCCGCACGATCCGCATTTTAAGTGAAAATCCGAATCCCGCAGTCCGCAAAATCGGCGTTTTACGTCATCCCCAAGTGCCGTGATTTCAACTTGGCTGACCAGCCTCTGACATGTTGCTTCTCCATTCAACTTTTTCTCACTTTGAAAGGCCGAAAATGTGAATAAAACACTCACTTAAAGGATATTTGTATGTTCTGAAGATAATTATATTAGCAGTATCTGACTGAAATATTGCACTATTGACTCAAGCTTAAGGTCTGGTTTCAGCAGAATTTGGCTGTAGCATGTTGTCAATGCAATGTGCATGGTCAATGATCTGATCATGCTGATGATGTGTATTGGTGTATTCCACAGCAACAAGCCAACAACAACAAGCCCATTCTCTCAACAAGCTGGAAACATAGGGTCTGATGTCATTCCAATTTATGTTTACACTTCCTTCAAGTTGCAGTGCAAAACGTTTTTGAGAGTTTATTTTGAATAGCTTACACTGATGCAGTAATTAATAGGCCTACTCCCACGCACTTGCAGCACTTCACACTTGCATTATTTTTCAAAAGAGCAAATTTTGGGAAGATCTATTTGCAACAATCTTACAAACTTGTAGCAAATTTTATATTGATATCGCAAATAATATTGATATTGCATAAAATATCGATATCGCGATATATATCGTTATCGAAAATTTTTCTGCAATATCGCATATCGCAATTTTGGTCAATATCGCCAAGCCCTATGGTGTGCACACACTTCCATTTATGTAGTGACAGTAACAGAATGGAAGTTTTGGCGGGAAATTAGAAATTGGAACGTTTTTAGACTATCTTTGGGGCCATTTTGTTTGGAGTTGTTTTGGATGAAGAATGCTTCTTTAGTTTGATAATACAACATGCATTTGGAAATTGAATGGATGCCAGGCATGTTTTAATTTTGATGTGACTTTAGCAGAATCAGCTTTTATCCTGATATCACAGGTGTCCCACTTGTGTGTTCGGCAGATGTGCCAAAACTATGGCATGAGTATTTTTGACATAGCGAGATATCTCGGCTCTGTCTATATAATGGAACAGAAAAGGGGAGTTGAGGCCAAAAAAAAAAACACGGATTCCGGCGAAATAACACAGTATTGGCAGTATGGCTGCAATGGTTCACTGACTCACGGTTCGGTACAGTCCTCGGTTTGAGACTCACGGTTCAGTTTTTTCACGGTTTATTATGAGTTGGCAAATTGGTACTCCTTTTTGCTGTAACATGCCTAGATGACAACAAGAATCATGATATATTTGGAGATTGAATACCTAATATGTTTTTACTGTCAGTTAATATTTGCAAAATTAGCCCTATACTGATTAATAACTATAAATTCACCTGAAAAAGTTCCTAAAAAACAACATCATTTGTCATGCAACATAAAAAAATTGTATAATAAATATTGCCATTTCAGTTCAGCTAAGGTCAAAATACAGCAGCGCTGCTTCATATGGCATCCCCCCATGACATTTTCGGCAACCGTTGCCTCGTACGGCATCGGAAAGATGCCAATTTGGCATCTCCGCACTTCGGGGGTTTCTCCGCAGGTGGCGCTTATGACCGGGGATAATGTATGTAATGCCACCTTGAGTTTATATACATTTCTTTGATTTTGCGCAAGGAAAGTGACAATATATCCCAGCATTTAAGAGTTTTTAGACGTTTTTTTAAGTGCTACTTTGCCAATTTGGATGTCTGACCATTGCTTTGAATGTTGATTACAGCAAGACTTGAATCAATATGAATCATATCACTCGAGATGCAGAATAAAAGTACACTGAGAGAACCATAATAATTATGAGGGCTTAACTGGGAGAACTTTTTAAGAGGGGGGACGAATGGGCAGTGCACTAACTGCACTTGGAGGTTGCTTTTCATTGCCAGAAACAAACCATTTCAGGATTGCGGAAGAGGCATTCTTATCAATCATGGAGTACTTATCAATGCTGCCTGAAAGGCAGGACATTGCAGGCTAGGCCTATATGGCCAATAGTCACTCAAATGAAATTACAAAAAATTATTATTAAGAGGTTTTTTTTTTTAAAGAAATAAGGAATCACATAGTATCAACTCAGTGCCTTGATTTGATTTTCACATTGAAAAGTTGACTCTCTCAGCCTCCTGTTTTCTTCAATGCCCCTATCCCAGGCTTCTTGCTTCTTGCTCCACCTCCCCCCCCCCCTTGTAGGCCTGTACCAATTCTGTCCTAGCTCTTGCCTCCTCCATGTATGAACTTCTTGGCTTCTGGTAGCCCTCGTAGCCTCCATTTCGGCCTCCTCCATCCCTGCCTTCTTCTCACTTTTTTTCCCCCCTTACACTTTATTGTAAGAGGGGGATAATGTTTTGAGCTTGAAGCGTCGTGGAATAATATTTTGTAATGCACTTTTCTTTAAAGCCACAGGGGTTACTCTGTCAAAATTGGTCTAATTTTGTTCATTGCAACATCAAGTATGTTAAGCCATCTACTATTACCCTTCTACAATTCATTTTCCAAGTCAAATCCAGCTTTAAACTTCCAAAAAATCATCACAACATCCATGTCACGAGATCATATCGCAGACGTTTTCGATTTTGTCAGGATAGCGGTACTCAAGCGGTCTGGGTGAATTACGTCCGCGGGAATTATCGATTTTTTTTGGTGGAGGTACTCCACCGGTCCGCTTGACTTCCGTTCGTCACCAATCAAAAACTTCTACTATTGTGCAGTATGCACATTCACTGTGTCTGCAGTCCAGTGAAACAGGAGAATGGCAATCAATGATAACAATCAATGATAACAATCAATGATAACAATCAATGATAACAATCAGTGATAACAATCAATGATAGCAATCAATGATAGTAATCAATGATAGCAGTCAATGACAGCAGTCAATGATAGCTACCACTCTATCATAGCAATCAATCATAGCAATCAATCATAGCAGTCAATGATAGCAATCAATGACAGCAATCAATGCTGCCAATTAATGATACCAATCAATGATACCAATCAATGATCATTGCCAATGGCAAAGGTCTTTCATTATACACAAGACACTGACAGTAAATAATAAAAACAATTACAACTTTGGAAAGTAAATTTTAACTTTGTACGAGGGGTGTCCCAAAAGTTCTGACCAATTTTTTTGGTGGACCTTTCTATTTCAAATAGCCAAATGAAATTTTCACAGAAAAAATTTCAGGTATTTGACCATCTATTTTGAAAAAATCAAGACTGTAAGAAATGTTTAAGTTACTGTTCTGTGACCACGGTTATGAGAGGTCAGTACACCCAGCGCAGCTCAATTTCTCACACGAAATTCAGCAAATTAGCTGTGTTAAAAGTCAGAGAACTTCTAGTAAAAAAACAAATGATTTCAAGAAAATGTGTTTGCTGATAGGCTTGCAGTCTTTCAAGATATCTTCCATTAGATTATAAACATTTATTTATATTTCAACCTGATCAGCTGAGGCAATTACCAAAGGCGTTTTCCAGCAGTTGCCTAATAGCGCATGAGACGGTTTGGCTGAAACAATTTGCTGTCGAGAGGCAGTGCTCAAGAACCTTAGGTTCAAAACCCCATCTTATCAGCTTTAATTACCAGATTTGGCCTTCTGTAACTTTGCGTGATACTAAAATTAATATACCGTTCAAAAAGGAAAGAAATAATAGTCATAACGAGAAATGAAGCAGTTTCCACATACACTGAAATTCCACAATTTAGGAACAGCCCAGTTTGGAGGACACATGTGATCGCCTCAGCACATGGGTTAAACTGATTCACAGAGACTTTAAATGTAAATGAAAAACTTTAAGATACTGTTAGGTTTCCTAATAATATTTTTCATGATCATCCATTGCATATTTACAGTAAATTCCTTGGTTATTTACAAGCCTAGACACTCGGATTTGGCCTAAAAATTGAGCTGCGTTAGGTGCACTGACCTTCTGTTTCCATGACAACAGAAAAGTTATTTAAAATGTTCGAACAGGCACCATATTTTCAAAATGGATAGTGATATACCTGAAATTGATTCTGTGACAATTTCATACAGCTACTTCAAATAGAAAGGTCTGTAAAAAAAAATGGTCAGAACTTTTGGGACACCCCTCGTACAATGTTGATTTACTGTTTTTAATGCAGGTGCGCATGCGCAACTGCATTATACCAGTCATTTACCATATAATGGGTTTTGTGGATTAGAACATGCACCCCGATATTGCTATCAAATAGTGAATTTTCGTGTTCGAAAATCAGATTTTCCGTTAGTGGAGAACCCCTAGTTTTGTGCGCAGAAGCATTTTGGATTATGTATGGGTTATTTTTATAACGAAAATCATATTTGTGACAATATGGGGTAAAATGATCCATTTCTGCCGATCAAAATAGTTATATATAATTTTTTCTAATCCCCAAATCTAAGAATCAAGAAAAACATATGTGGAATATATATCAGGCAATCTATATACTAATTTTCGCTTTAAAAAATCCAGTGGTTATTGCTCTAGGCCTGTTGACAGATTGTTTCTGTAGAAAAATGGGTTTTGTGGATTGGGACGAACTCCATGATCTTGCAATCTAAGTAGCATTTTCTTATTGGAAAGTCACATTTTCACATATGGAGAACATCTACAGTGGTGTTTAGGAGCATTTTGGATTATAAATAGGGTATTAAGAGACAGATGTTCTCGTTTATAGCCAAAATTACAAAAGTGTTTTTATGATGGTCCGGAAAAAGTACGATTTCTTTTTTCCTGTTTTCCTTATGTGTAATAAAAAAACAAAAACATTTGAGATGTACTTCAGACATTCTATATACCTGTTTTTGCTTACAAACGTGTTCAGTGCTCCATATCTGGTTACAGATTGTTTTCGTATATGAGTTTGTGGATTGAACGGAGCACCTTGATCTTGCCATTTGAATGTCATTTTCAGATTTTCACTGATGGAGAACATCTGCAATGGCGTGTATGAGCATTATGAGATGTGTATAGGGTATTAAGAGACAGGATTTTCTCATTTATTGATATTAACAAAATGATGCCCTTCTGACAGCTGAAAAATAAGACCAGAAACAGTTGTTTTTTACCAAGGCCTGAAGTTTCAGAACTCATATGCATATGAAAATCCAAGTTTTGAAAATATTGTGTCAAACGCAACCCTACAGTAGAAAATTCCACCTGCATTATGCAACCCGCGGGTTCTTGTTTTGGTTTGTCATTAAATGTGAAAATAGGGGGGACACTTAAATCCCTTTGGGACAGCATTACATGCATCCAACCATCCCCTATCCTGTGCTGCATCTAGTTTTTGCTGTTGCTTTTCGCTCATTACTGCTTTTTAACCGACCTATCGGCGGTTTTTAGAGGGGGGCAGAGGTGGGCAAAGGGGGGGGGGGGGTGATAAGGGAAAAGGGGATTGAAAGTGGGTTGTCTGCTTTTGACTAATTATGAGATTGGCCTGAAACTTGGCAAATGACCAACAAACTGTGTAAATTTTTCATGTGAGCATTTATATGTGACACAAAGAAAGTTCTGGCATAGCAATGACATCTGTGTATGTTGTTATTTCATCAGTTTCATGTTCTTTCTGTGAAACATCTAAATGTTTGCCTCTTCAAATGTTTGCCATGTTTGCTGTTTACCTAATAGTAGAAGTAGGCTGACCAATGAGGGAACTGGGTGCAGGTCATGTGACACCAACTTGTAACCACTTGGACTCTACCATTTTGGGTGGGGGGGGGGGAGGGTAGGATTCCAATCTTGTGAATGGAGGGAATTTACCTAAAACATACAAATTTCATGAGGTCTGCTTTGTGTTGAGCTCTAGGTTATTAGGGAACGTTAAGCCACACTAGTTTTGGAAAGCTGGTATTGATAGCATGAAATGAAAGAACACTCCCAAGTTAATGTAAATGTGGCCCTGCCCTTCCCAAAACACTGGATGTTTACTTTTGGAACCACTGGAGTGGAACCATTTTCCCAGAATCCTGTGCAGGACAACAAGAGTTATAGTGAAAGCCAATGGTGGGCCCAGGCCTCAGTACTAATTAATGAAGTCCAGCATTAGAGCTAGTGGAGCACCTGCCACCTCGTGGATGTTCTGGAACTTCTCTGATTTCTTTGAATGTTGATTTGATCAAATTATTCTTTATTCAATTGGAAAATTTTTATTGCACATTGTTTGAAATCAAATAATAGATAAATCTATAAATGGTTGTTCTATTAAATTGAAATGGATAGTTTATCAGCCCAGCCTATATACATGAGGTCTGAAAATGCAGCTCAGGCTGTGCAGCCTCTGCACTTCATTGAGTAGCATGGATGCTGCTCAGGACAGCTCAACTGAGTTTAAACTTTTGAAGTAGCTGACAAGCATTGGAAATTTCATTATCTAAAAAACAAAAAATCCTCTAGATTGTTTTCATTTTACCAGAATCTTCATTTCAATTTATGTGGCAATCAGGTGATGTGAATAATAGTTCACAAAATGTGAATAATAGTTCGCGTTCTGCGGGCCAGTAGATTTGCTGAAGGACTAGTAAATTTTTAACCTTACTACAGTCCTGCTGGCCAGTCGGAAAAAATATGAAACTCAAGCCCTGTGGAAGTTATATAGACGACGGTTCAAGATTATTACCAGGGGGGGGGGACTGCCATTGAAGCCCTACTACATATGTGCCGCTCAAAAGATAGGGTTTTATGAGGATTTCCTGACCATAGAATAATTCTTTTAGGCTTGGAGAGCCTGACCATAGGGTACACTTCTCAATTAGACATCACGCAGAGGTGTTTTGCCTTCCGATTGTCCCATACATGTTGCAGTAAACCAACCTTGTGTAAAGAGATTAACAAAGTTGCAGAGCTTGAAACAGATGGAGGTGAGCAGGTTGGTCGACAGGAGTGGTAGCTAAAGTGACAGATTAGGCGACATGTCATGTGATTACATGCAAATGAGATGCAGATGAGGTCATCTCAGTGCCACTCAGCCACACCCCCATGGCCAGCCAATGGGATATCTTTGGCCTGTCACATGACTAGTCACTCTCCTCTGACCAGCCAGCCCCTGTGCTTGGCAGCCACATATTTTACACAGGTTCCTTCAAACACAATATGATGTCTTCATAAATGCACCTATACATGACAGTACTTACACATCTAGCATTGTGCACCCTACTTGAACTGTCATCCAAGAAAAGCCATTAAATTCATGTACATGGTTTCATTGGTTTAAGTTGGCTATAGTTTTAAGATTATAAAAGAATATTTTCTAGCTAGAATTTCTTGTTTGAGATGATATCTGATTATCAGAAGCTACAGTTTTTTCAAAGTGATCAGTGTACTCAAACAGATACATGGTATTATTCCAAACACCAAATAATTTTCAATTATAAAACAGTCAAAGGACATGTCTTCAGCTCATGTCATTTTTTATGTATTAAGAAAAATATAAAAGAAGGATATAGATAGATAGGTAGATAAATAGAAAGATATCTACAGAAAGATAGATAAATGGACAGATGGAAAGATAGATAGATCGATGTTGACAACAGATAATGGGGTTTCCATATTATTATTAATAAGAGGGGAGTTTGAGGCTGTCAGCTCAGTGGTAGCATGCTGGGCTCCAATCACTGGGTCCACAGTTTGAATCTAGCTCTTGCATTATCTCCTAGGACTATGTTGCGTGGCTGTTTCAATCCAACAGCATAATACATAGGCCTAACTTAAAAGCCCCAATCATATCCATCCATCCCATATGTATATCTTACACCATTTTAAATATATTTTTTATACCATTAACACTATTTCAATATTCTACAGTTGTTATCACTACAACCAGCGTATCTTTTTTTTTCAAAAAGATTTTCTTGTTTCTATTTTGATGTGCTGAACAAACTTTTGTTTCACTGAAAGTCCAGAGCCCCTTCTCCATACCAAAACAGTTTGAGATCACTTATATAAACAATGTTTGAGAGTCACTGGTCCTTGACTAAACACAGTTGGTGAAAGGGACTTCACTAAACCAGGGTTACAGTTGTTATGACCAGGTCTTACTATGAAAACCATGTTTGTGAAATTGACCCTTAAGAGCAATTATCTGAGAAAATCAACCGATTTCCAGAAAATTTGGAATGTGCCCCGTCACGGAATCGTATCATACTTTGTAGGATTGAAGTATTACTGGATAGGAGTTCTCGAGAAAAATTTTGGACCTGTCAGATTATTGGTTGCCATGGTAACCATGGCTTCATTATTTAGGGCCAAATGAGGTAAATTGGCAAAAACGAAAAGTCAAAATTATGCATATTTAGCTCATATTTCCACCTGAAAGGTGGTAATATATCGCTGCACTACTCATTGTGTCTCGAATAGTCACTCTTGAACTGAGTAATGTCATTGTATTTTTAAATCTGGGGTCAATGGGGTCTGTGTAATTACGGCCTAAAAAAGGTATCTTCGAGGCTAAGGAGAATTAAAAAAATTACCCATATTTAAGGGCCTCATATCTTCTATGGAGGTACTAGTTGAGCAAAACAAAGAATACACATGATGAAACTGACCTTTCCTCTACAAGAATCAATAATAAAATCACGGTGGAACCATAGATTGAGCTTACGAACAAAGGTGGCGCCACCTATGTTTTTGGATATTTTGAGATTTGGCAAAAAAGGCTTTCGATTAAGTGGTGCCACATATACAATTATTGTTTCAGAAATCTCAGATTTATTTTTGGTACATTTCAATTATAAGTCTAACATGGCAGGCCATCACTGTTGCCATGGCAACATTGTAAAGTCAGTAGCAGCGCCCCAAAGTGAGCATGTTTGCCAATTTCCTCAAAAACGCCACTTTTTCATGAAAATAGGCAAGTTTGAAGCCACTGGTACCTGGGTAATGGTAATATATGGCTATATTATACATTGTACCTGGACTGGTCACTCTTTAACTATGAATTGGTATTGTATTTTGAAATCTTGGATTAATAGGGTCTGTGTAGGAAGGGCCCAAGAAATCTATGATTGAAGCTAAGAAAATTGCATAAAATTTCACATTTTTAGAGCTTTTTAGGGGCTCATATCTTCTATGGAGGTATTAGCTGGTGGAAACAAAAGGTACAAACTATGAAACTGACCTTTCCTCCACATGAATCAATAATAAAATCACGGTGGAACCATATATTTAGCTTACAAATGAAGGTGGCGCCATCTATGTTTTTGCATGTTTTAAGATTTTACGAAAAACGCTTACAATAAAGTCATGCCACATATACAATTATTGTGTCAGAAATCTCAGATTTCTTTTTTGGTACATTTGATTTGTTACTCAAATATGGTAGGCCAGCATTGTTGCTATGGCGGCATTGGTATGCCAGCAGCAGCGCCCCCAAGTGAGCATATTGCCAGTTTCCTCAAAAACGCCACTTTTTCATGAAAATGGGCAATTTCTAAGCCACTGGTACCTGGGAAATGGTAATATATGGCTAAATTATACATTGTGCCTGGACTAGTCACTCTTTAACTATGTATTGGTATTGTATTTTGAAATCTTGGATTAATGGGGTCTGTGTTAGAAAGGCCCAAGAAATCTATGTTTGAGGCCAAGAAAATCGCACAAAATATCACCTTTTTAGAGCTCTAGAGGTATTAGCTGGTGGAAACAAAAGGTAAACATTATGAAACAGACCTTTCCTCTAAATGAATCAATAATAAAATCATGGTGAAACCATATATTGAGCTTGCAAATGAAGGTGGCACCATTCATGTTGTTGCATATTTTGAGATTTTCCGATAAAGGCCTTCAATGAAGTAATGCCATATATACTATTTTTGTTTTAGAAAACTCAAGATGCCACTTTTTCATGAAAATAGGCAAGTTTGAAGCCACTGGTACCTGGTAAATGGTAATATATGGCTATATCTAGTACTGTGCCTGGACTGGTCATTCTAAAACAAGTGTATTTGTGTTGTATACTGAACTCTTGGATTAATGGGCTCTGTGCCAAAGAAATCTGCGTTTGAGGCTAAAAAACGGGAATTAAATTGCACATGTTTTAAGCCTCATATTTCTATTGGTGTGCAAGGGGAAATTTGGGGTACACATGATAAAACTGACCTTTCCTCTACATTAATCAACAATAAAATCATGGTGGACCATAGTTTGAGCTTATGAAAAAAGGTGGCGCCACCTATGTTTTGCACATTTTGAGATCTTGCAATAAAGGCTTGCAATAAAGTGGTGCCACACATACAATTACTGTGTCAGAAATCTCAGATTATTTTCTGGTACATGATATGTACCATTTCATTTGTAGCCCTAACATGGCAGTCTATCACTGTTGCTTGTCAACCGTACCCCCAAGACAAATTTCCTCAAAAATGCCTTTTTTTCTTGAAAATGGCCCAATTCGAGACACTGGTTCTCACCGACAAATATAACAAGAAATTAAAATTTTTAATGAAAACTGTTTCTTTCCAACAATATTTTCAATTTAATTTATATTTAGACCTGTTACCCCATATCAATATGTTATTTGCTCTTCTAATTTTAGGTATTCTTAAAGTTGAATCTCACACTTCACACAAAATTTCAAATAGATAAGAATTTTATGAAATTTGGCCAAAGCATTCTTTATGAGGCCTGATTTCCACTGGCTAAGATTCCTGGTGTCTGAAAAGTATATTGTAGAAATCAACCAGCACATCAAATTTTAAAAACATTTTCTCTGACTCGAATTAGTAGAACATTGAGCATTTTCAAAACAAACAGACAATATGGAGGTTACAGATACGAATCATAAGAGGCTAAGGGTATGCTTGCGTCGGACAGCTCTTTCTTTTAAAAAGACATTGGATCTGCTGCTGTTTAAGAACTTTTTATTTGAAAAAGTCCATGTTAGAGCAAGAGGTAGATTGACCTCAGTCCCAACTAAGTGGTACACAAATTCAAGTCAAATCATCACCACAGGCCTGTGAAAGATCCTTCAATTTGACTGAAATCCAACTTTTTCTGACTTACACTGAGCACCATTAAAAATGCAACATTGCAAAATGGCTTAAAACCGTACATCCTATTGTAGTATCAAAATGCACCTTCATCAAAATCTGCTTTATCCTTAATATTTTTTTCCAAAAACATTCAATGGAGAGCTTTTGGAAGTCTTGTACCAATTATGTTAAAATTTCATAAGAATAATTCAATTCAATATGCAACAAAACCAATATTTTCATTGGTGAGTTTTCTATTGAAGAGCAATGAGTGAACTGAAGTTTCAAAAAGAACTCACTAGAATTATTGCTATATGGCGAAATGTGAACTATATTTCACAAAAGCTACCAATATGCATTGTAAGACCTGCAGTGAGGTCTGTGACAGATTTGAAAATTATTGAACAATTAGAACTCAGAAAATTGTGTTGTCTAACGATGTTCAGCATACGATTTCGACACAACCGCTCATTTGAACCTAAATTTAAGGATATGAAAAACACACTATGAGTATGCTAAGATAATATCAGTGCTGATGATTTTGATCACAAAGGAAGTCATGAACAAAATACTTGCACTTAATACAGTACTTGGATAGCAATCTCTTGGCTAATGGATCGGGCAAAGTGTCCGAATCAAAGTGATACCTCCAAATGTTCGACTCAAGCAATCTTTATCCTTTCATGTAAAATGGCATTTTTGAGGAAATTGGCAAACATGGTCACATGTGGACGCTGCTGCTGACTTAGTAATGCAGTCATAACAATGTTGATGACCTGCTTTATATATGTTAGGACAAAAAATGAAATGTACCCAAAAAAAAAACTGCAGATATCAGGCACAATAATTATATATGCGGCACAACTTCACTGAAAGCCTTTTTTGGCGAAATCTCAAAATATGCAAAAACCTAGATGGCGCCACCTTCGTTTGTAAGCTCAATATATGGTTCCACCATGATTTTATTAACGAATCATTAAGAGGAAAGTCAGTTTCATAATGTGTCCTTTTGTTTTCACCAGCTAATACCTCCATAGAAGATATGAGCGCCCAAAAAGCTCTAGAAATGTGATATTTTGTGCGATTTTCTTGGCCTCAAACATAGATTTCTTGGGCCTTTCTAACACAGACCCCATTAATCCAAGATTTCAAAATACAGTACCAATACATAGTTAAAGAGTGACCAGTCCAGGCACGATGTATAATTTAGCCTTATATTACCATTTCCAAAGTACCAGTGGCTAAGAAATTGCCTATTTTCATGAAAAAGTGGCGTTCTTGAGGAAACTGGCAACATACTCACTTGGGGGCGCTGCTGCTGGCATACCAATGCCGCCATAGCAACAATGCTGGCCTACCATATTTGAGTAACAAATCAAATGTACCAAAAGAGAAATCTGAGATTTCTGACACAATAATTGTATATGTGGCATGACTTTATTGTAAGCGTTTTTCGTAAAATCTTAAAACATGCAAAAACATAGATGGCGCCACCTTCATTTGTAAGCTAAATATATGGTTCCACCGTGATTTTATTATTGATTCATTTAGAGGAAAGGTCAGTTTCATAGTTTGTACCTTTTGTTTCCACCATCTAATACCTCCATAGAAGATATGAGCCCCTAAAAAGCTCTAAAAATGTGAAATTTTATTCAATTTTCTTAGCTTCGATCATAGATTTCTTGGGCCCTTCCTACACAGACCCTATTAATCCAAGATTTCAAAATACAATACCAATTCATAGTTAAAGAGTGACCAGTCCAGGTACAATATGTAATATAGCCATATATTACCATTACCCAGGTACCAGTGGCTTCAAACTTGCCTATTTTCATGAAAAAGTGGCGTTTTTGAGGAAATTGGCAAACATGCTCACTTGGGGGCGCTGCTACTGACTTTACAATGTTGCCATGGCAACAGTGATGGCCTGCCATGTTAGACTTATAATTGAAATGTACCAAAGAGATTTCTGAAACAATAATTGTATATGTGGCACCACCTAATCGAAAGCCTTTTTTGCCAAATCTCAAAATATCCAAAAACATAGGTGGCGCCACCTTTGTTTGTAAGCTCAATCTATGGTTCCACCGTGATTTTATTATTGATTCTTGTAGAGGAAAGGTCAGTTTCATCATGTGTCTGCTTGGTTTTGCTCAACTAGTACCTCCATAGAAGATATGAGGCCCTTAAATATGGGTAATTTTTTTAATTCTCCTTAGCCTCGAAGATACCTTTTTTAGGCCGTAATTACACAGACCCCATTGACCCCAGATTTAAAAATACAATGCCATTACTCAGTTCAAGAGTGACTTTTCCAGACAAAATGGGTAGTGCTGCGATATATTACCACTTTTAAGGCGGAAATATGAGCTAAAAATGCGTAATTTTGACTTTTCATTTTTTGCAAATTTGCTGATTTGGTCCAAAATAATGAAGCCATGGTTACCATGGCAACCAATAATCTGACCGGACCAAAAATTTTTTCTGAAGTCTCATGCCATAGTACTTCCATCCCACAAAATATAAAACGATTCTGTGACGTACCACATTCCGGTCGCGGGTTGATTTTCTCAGATAATCGCTCTTAATGTTGCTGTGATCGACTCTGGCACTCGTTGCACCGCAATACATTTGCCAAATCACTTGAATTGTAATTAGCTCTTTCTCTGATATTCACAACATCAGTTGCTCAGTGGAAAGGGCAATGGCACCACCTTCAAAGAAATATGCTAGGTCGGTTTTGAATCCCTGGATTCTTGTCATTTTGGAGATTAGACAAAATAATTGCAGAATATTAAAACCTGCCACCCTCAGCAACATATACATGAAATCGCTCTGTAAAATTATCATTGGTAAACTTGGAAATGAAGGAAACCGAGGGGACATTTTAGTGGGACCAAAAACATTTTTTATGAACATTATGTCATAATTTATTGAATACATGTTTTATGAAGTCTGCAAGGCAGTGGTACTATGGCGCACATGCGTCTGATGATATTCAGTGAAAATAGCTCATAAAAAACAATAACGAACAGAGCTATGGCAAGTAACGGAGGGGACAAAAAAATTGACATAAATTAGTGACATGACTATAGTATCAATTTAATCAATGAAATTATACACACAAAAAATTAAATATGAACTAAATATAAATTCAAGTCTATATTCCCATGAATTGTGGAAAGAAACTTTGAAAATAATGGTATATTAGGAGGAAAATGAACACTTGATTTTGTCATGCCAGGTCCAGTGACAGGGAAAAACCATTGATTTTGCACGGATTTCTGGACATAATGCATTAAAGAAAGTCTAATGAATGACTTTTTGTTCCAAATGCAGTGGTTCTAAGTAGAAATATGAATAACAGATGCAGAGTGACACTTCAGATATTCATCGCATTCATATTAATGTCAGGGAGCTAGAGTGACGCAAATTGTCCCGAAATTTGAGAATGACCCATATATTTGAGTTCAGCATATGTCATTATAGGCATGATTTATAAGTAGAGGGCTGTATATATATAACAAATCATTGTGAGCAGTATTGTTTTTCATATATACATAAAACAATGTAATAGTCAAGTTGTCAAGTTCTTGACCAGGGAAAAGTGACTCAAGTATAACTGAAGTCACTAAAGTGAAGTTAGCAGCAAAATCTATGAGAAGACTGAGAATTTGCCATTTCACTTGCTTATGGGTGTAATTAGTCTGCATGACAGAGCCTTTGAGGCACCATTTCTATCCACCTAAAATGCAGTTTCTAGATTGGTGATAGGCCGTAACCATTTCGGCTGTTGGTCTCTTCCTTTAACTGCCCACGCTTCCCCTGGTTATCTTTTTTACCTTCAGCGAACGAAGTTCGAAGAAGGTATTGTTATCACTTTGGTCAAAAGTTGTCCGTCCGCCGGGCGTTCGGGCGTCCGGGCGGCGGGCGGATAGATAGTTTCCGGGCCAGTAATCAGCCCCTATTGAATGTATATGGATGAAATTTTGTACACATGTAGCCTATATGGTCTAGTTGTGCCTTTTGATGGTTTGATTGATGGAACTTCAGTACTTTTTGAAATATTGAGCAAAATATAAAAAAATTATTATTTTTGTTTCCGGGCTAAAACTCAGCCCCTATTGCATGCGCATGGATGAAATTGCGGCACATGTAGCCTGTATGGTGTAATAGTGCCTTTTGATGGTCTCATGGATAGATATTTTGTACTTTTTCAAATATTGAGAAAAATATAAAAAAAATTGTTTTTTTCATTTCCGGGCTAGAACTCAGCCCCTAATACATGTACATGGATGAAATTTTTTACACATGTAGCCTATACAGTCTAGTTGTGCCTTTTCATGGTCTGATTGATTGATATTCCATACTTTTTGGAATATTGAGAAAAATGTATTAAAATTTTTGTTTTTGCATTTCGGGCCAAAACTTGGCACAATTGCATAGACATGGATGAAATACGTTACACATGTCACCTATATGATTAATTTGTGCCTTTTGTGGGTCTGATTCATAAATATTCTATATATCTTGAAATATTAACAAAAAAATATATAAATTATTATTTTTTGTTTCCAGGCCAAAACTTGTCCATCATTGCATGTAGATGAAATTTTATATACATCACCTATTTAATATTTTAGTGCCTTTTGTTTGTCTGCTTGATTATTATTCATAATGCTTTTTCAAATATTCTGAACCATACCTCACAACTTAGGGACCTTTCAGAATTTATGACTGGGGGGGTGGGAGTTTTGCTGGAACTTCCCGGCAAAAATTGGTACCCCCCCTTGAGTTTCATGCGGATTTTTAGTTCCCCACCCTTAGGTTTCACGCATATTTTTAGGACCCCCCTCGACATAGAAGCAATAAACATATATATACCTTCATACATGGCCACACGTACAGATTCGCGTCAGTTCACGGACTTTTGCACGTAAAAAAGTCCAAATAAAATGAGTTTATGCTTGTTTTTAAACATTTTTTCTTCGTTAAAATTTCTTACCCACCGCTTGGAAGCGGCGTCAAAACTGAATACCCCCCCTTGAAACATATGTGAAAAGTTAGTACCCCCTCAGCCAAAACTCCCAACCCCCTCATAAATTCTGAACGGTCCCTTATTCCTTGTGTATGCATGAAACTGGTCCATATTATATGTACATTGGTCTAGTAAGGCCTTTCCATCGTTCAACATACCTTGGCATGCAGTGGGGCATATGGCGGGGCGTATAGATAATTTCAGACCATGATTGGGCCACTATTGCAAATACTACATGAAATTTGGTTAACATCACTTTTATGGTGTAATGATGTCCTTTTTAAATGTTGTTTTTTCGCTGAAGGTTTGCTGCTACGCAGCCTATGTTTTCAGATGGAAGCATGAAGTAGCAATATTTTTTAGGGAGTATTTCAACAATAACAGCAGCCACAATATTGGTTTTCGACAGGCACTTACCACAAGTAAATTCCAACAATAGTCAGTTTGAAAATTCTGGGAATTATTAACAAGATATTACATGACATGTATATTTTGCTGTTATTAGACATATAATTATTATTAACAGATCCTAATTTTTGAGACTCAACAATTTTTAGCAGCAAAGAGATCTTTCATTAGAAAAACAAGAATCAGTGGATGACAAATGGGTATAGGTCTTCCTTATTTTACAGTTAGATGGTGAAGTGACAAACCTCCATGACATGAGGCTTATCTGTGATACATTTTGTTACTTGACTCCTTTTTGGAGTCAGCTACCACAGCTTTCGTCTGTATCACAGATTGATGAAGTGCAGACAATGTGTTTACAGCGTAAGAGGTGAACCAAGTGATGTTTTGCAATAGCTGACTAGGTCAATGCCTCAACCAAACTGCTTGCTACAGCAAGTTTTATTGCGAATCCCATTTCAGAAGAACACACTGCTTAAGCTTTGGAGCCTGCATGAACATGATAAACATCACTAACACTTTTAAATACATTAAATTTTAAAACTTTATCAAGTGTGATAAACCACTGCATGGTGTTAAAAACAGAAATTCACTCATTTGATGACATACTTGCATAAGGTCATAAAAATTGAGGCGTGTGGGACACAGATGGCTGCCAATTTTCTTTGCTCTACAAACAGTTACACATGGGTGGCAGCCTGGCAGGTCAAAAACTTCGATGCCTCAAACATGATCCTTAATTACCCAATTGTGTTTTCATCTCATCCGATGAGAATTCACGCTTCCACAAGAAGTTTGGTTGAGGATGTATAGCATGGACACGATGGCAAAACATCACTTGTTTTCACTTATTGCAGAAAGCAATGTACAATATGTGTAAATTTTGTTGGTCATGGAACGTTTTACTAAATTTTCCACTTCACTATGCACCTTTTGGCAGGCTTGTTGCTTGGTGGAAGAAATGGTCTCAGATGGCTCCACATGCCATATAATATGGGCCTTGAGATTAAAAAAGTTCTCCGAGGGGCCATGCCCCCGCACCCCCCTAGAATGTGACACGCCATTTCAGGTTTTTTTCTCTTCAGCCAATCACATCCCTGCTTCACCTCGGCTGTTGGGCCTGTTGCCTCCTACTTTGGGGGCCGGCGTCCTGCTGCTCCTCCCTTCTGGGCCGACTCACACCCTTGGCTCCTCTTGGTCGCCGCTAGGGGCTTTTGTTCATTCCGTGGATGCTGGCCTTCTGGCTGTGATGGGCCTCGTCTAGCTATTCGCTTGCATCGAGGCTGTCCTCGTGTCTCACTTGGGTCCTCACCTTCCTGATCTGGTGCTGGCTTGTTGTTTGTACCCTGCCTCTGCCCTGGTCTCTTCATGCGGCCAGGGTTGCCCTCATTGGCATTCCCTGGGGCTACGCTCCCCCTGAATGTTGGCGGGGCCTGGGCCTTCTGGCCCTTGGTTTCTTTGCAGTTTCCTAGGTAATGCTTCCGTCCTGGGAAGTCTTTTCCTTCCGGCCGCATTGCTCGGCTCGGCCTGTGCTTGTTTGCGGAGGCTGTTCTGGACGTCGCCCTGCCTCATAATCCTGCTTTTCTGCATCTCTAGGGTTCCTTGGCTGTTTTGGGCGAGATGTCTGTACCTCCCCTCATTAGCCTTACCTCCTGCCATGGAGATGTGCTCCCCCTCACACGTGCTTGCTGGGGTCTCGCTCCTCAGCCCATTCTCCGCTGACGTTAGATTGGGCTTCATGTGTCCCGTGGGCCTGTTGCGCCATTTGCTGCTGGGTCCGCCTGCCCCCCTGCTGTCTGGGCGGTCTACCCTAGACCGGGCCTGGCCCTCAAGCCACCTAGCCCACTCAGGTGCTGATGAGACATTGCCCACCACTGGCCCTCCATCTTGAGTTGCCTGCATGGGTGCTGGTGTAGGCGGCCTTCATCTGGCTTGGGTCTCCCTTGCCTTGTGCCTCTCCTTCGATCGTCTCAGGCTAACACTTGGCCTGCTTTGTTCGGTCTCTCCAGGCACTGTCCCTCCTGAGGGTTTGACTGCCTCTTGTCCTTGTTCGCTCCCGGGCTCCCTCGGGGCCTGTGTTGGAGTCTCTGCCTGGCCCGGGTTCCTACCCTTGGCCAGGCAGCCTCGGCTGCCCTTGTCCTCTGCCTGCGCCTTCATGTGCCTCTCCTGCTCCCCTCCCTGGCTTCCCCTGGCTTGAGTTGGGTGCTTTTCTTCTGGCGCGATGGCCTTGGCATGGTGGGCTGCTTCAGTCTTCCTACCTCTCCTTCAGGTTTGCCTGTGCTTTGCCGTTGGAGCCATCCTCTGCCTCTGCTTACTCTGACATCTCACCGTGGCTTGGACTCCTCCCGGGATCCTCCCCTCTTGGCTCCTGTCATTGCCTATTCCTGTCACTTCTAGCCTCGGGTACATGGGTTTCTCCATGGCCGTTTCGGCTTCAGTGGCTTCGGGCCTGTTGCTTCCAGATCAACTCCTCCCTTTCCTGGGCTACTTGTTTTCCTGCTGGTCCACAGCCGCTGTGTCCGTGACCCTTGGTCTTGCGGGACCTCCCTGGACCTCAGGGATCTCCGTGACTCTCCTTGGTGCTCTGGAGTTGGTTTCCGTCTTGCCTTCTGACCTGGTCTCCCCCTGGCCGGGCTGGTTGTCATCCTCGGCGATGCTTCTGACCTCCGGGATCTGTGGCCTCTTCGCTATGGGGCTCGCGCTGGTGGCCCTTGTGCTCATGGCTGACCCTGGGCCTTCTTTGACAGTCCTCGGCCCCTCCGTGGCTTCGTCCTGGGCTCCTGCAATCTGGGTGTGGCACATGCCTGGTGTGTTGCCTTGACTTCCCCTGGTCTCTGGGCTTTGGGGAGGAGGACACCTGGCTCCTCCTTCCCTGGAGCTCGTTTTAGTTGGCGGATTTCCTCAGACTTCCCTGCAGTTTCTCTGCCATGGTGGATGGCCTACCTATTTCCTGTGCGGCCATCCCATCTGGCCGTCTGGGCCTCACTCTGGGCTCCTGGATTTTCCTCCCTTGGTATGCCCATTTGGTCAACCTTGCCTTGCCATGGAGGCCCTTCCACGGGTCCTAACCTTTGGGACCAGTTGCATCATTCTCGGGCTTCCACCCTTTGCTCCGACTTCCTTAGCCATCCCTCCTCCTTCGTGGGGCGATGGTCCTCCTTCTGGCCTAACTGCTGCGGCCTCTCTGAGATGTCGTCTGCCGACATTGGAATTCTCCCCCAGTGCCTTCTAAGTAGATGTTCCTTTTCCAGTCTTCGGGCCGTCCTCTGCTGCGTTGTTCCCGGACCCTGAGCCCTCTACTCCTCTCCCGGTGGTGAGGAGTGCTCTCAGCCTGCGATTGCAAACGAGTTCCCGTCTTCGTTCTTCCCCTGCCCGATGCATCATCTTGATGCCTTTGCACTCACGCCAGACCACACCATGGGCTCCCTTGGCAGCAGCAACTGTTTTTTTGCTCTGTACTTGCCTGTTCCATTCCCTCCTCCACTTTGTGAATCTGCACTAGTAAGCATTGTCACTCTCTTAGATGAGTGACAATGAGTCTGTGGGCCATGAGCGAAGATAGTTTCAGTCCTCCCCTATCGGGATAGGACCTATCTCTATGAGCTCATGGCCCACAGACTTATTACTTGAGCTTCCCACCCGCCTCCCCTCGGTGGAATGTCCTTGCGCTGCGCCTCGAAGTAAGAGGATTTAGATCAGAGCGCAAGGGATTGTGGGTATAAGTTGGTCTGGCAATTGCGCCAAAATCTTAAATCTCGGCTGTGACAAGCGTAAACCCTCATTTGAGAAGATAAACGCGCAAGTAAGCATCTCTTAGATGAGTGACAGTAAGTCTGTGGGCCATGAGCTCATAGAGGTAGGTCCTATACCGATAGGGGAGGAACGAAAGTTTATTTATAAAAAAGAAATCTCACAAACGAGACACTGTAATTCAAAATGGCAGGCATTAGTGACAAAAATTTGGGATTCTTGTGATTTCCCCAAAAACACAGGAATAAAGCTGGAATTTTGCCATTACTTGGGTATGCGAAAAAGGCTTATTTTTCATCGAAAAACATGGAGAATCAGTTGCATCTGTTCGCATGTAGTGAGACTGCTTCTAAAAGCAAAATCACGACCAATGCAAATCGAGTGAGAAAACAATTTTTGCAATAATTCCATCAGAACCAAATTTTTGGAGTTCATGGATGGTGAAAATGGTTCCATTGACTCCTTCAAGCATTTTTTACTGCATTTTGCTTGTTTTTAGTTGGATTTTAGCCCTTTTAAGAGGTGTACAAATTTGGGTCATTCCACCTCATTTCAACAGATGGCTCCCACCTGACCATCTCAGAATGTCATGATAAAATTTCAGGGTGATGGACAAGTTATACAGGCATATCTATAATAGTTTTTGAATATTTTTTCAGATTTTAAGCTAGAGGAATTGTAGAAATGTACACAAAAAATAACTAAACATGCATAGGCCTATATTTGATATTTTCTACTGCTAAATTTGAGGATTTGTAGAAATTTACAAAAAAAAACTAAATGTGCATAAATTTAATATTTTCTACTGCAAAAACTTTTATAGATATGACTGTTTAACTTGTGAATTGGCCATCATAGTGATTGACTGTCATCCTGAAATTTTTTCACAACATTCTAAGATGGTCAGGTGGGAGGATTTCCAAAAAAAATTTGAAATGAGGTAGAATGTCGCCATTTTTAAGTGTGAGCAGTTTATATAGCATCTATGTATTCTCATAAATAGCATTATTTGCGTTTACTAACTTTGTGTATTTTTTCTTTTCAGATAATCATTTCCTGCTGGTTACCCGCGTTGTGGACACAACTAACTACGGGCTATACCAGCCCAGCACAACTGTACTCAGCAAAACTGTACTCAGCAAAACCGTACTCGTCGGAGACATGTGTCGTAGACACAAGCAGTACTGACAGAACTGATACGGGTCCTTCTGCTGCTTTGTACAAATACGTAACGTACAAAAACCGTACCGGTCTAGTTTCGGGCTAGACCACCAATGCATAACAATACCGGTCTAGTTTCGGGCTAGACCACCCACGCATAACAATACCGGTCTAGTTTCGGGCTAGACCACCAATACATGATATAATACCGGTCTAGTTTCGGGCTAGACCACCAATACATGATATAATACCGGTCTAGTTTCGGGCTAGACCACCAATACATGATATAATACCGGTCGAGTTTCGGGCTAGACCACAATACATGATATAATACCGGTCTAGTTTCGGGCTAGACCACCAATACATGATATAATACAGGATATAATA
Organism: Platynereis dumerilii; assembly: GCA_026936325.1. Lineage (NCBI taxonomy): Eukaryota > Metazoa > Annelida > Polychaeta > Phyllodocida > Nereididae > Platynereis > Platynereis dumerilii. The sequence goes on from JAPTHN010000002.1 coordinate 95,706,904, forward strand.
CAGGATATAATACGAATATAATACGAATATAATACGGGATATAATACGGAATATAATACGGGATATAATACGAAATATTATACGGGATATCATACCAAATATTATACGGGATATAATACCAAATATATATTATACGGGATATAATACCAAATATTATACGGAATATTGGACAAACACAGAACTGATACATAAATAATCACAGATTCTGTTTTGACATTATTGTATTTGTAATTACAAATTATTTTTATGCGGGCTTTTTACAAATTTGAGCTTGTTGCCTTTAATTGAAGCATTTCTGATACTGGACATTTTGTGTAAACTTGTACATTCATTGTAAGATAAATTTTAACTCTGTATCCGTGAATAATTTTTGTCAGGACATTTTGTGCATCTCTGCCAAAAAAATACCCTGTGTCAAATAATCGTGTACATCTAACTTGTGGATCATAAACACCTTTGAATAAACATCTCATTGTGTTGTTTTTTTTTACATACATTGTGTAAATTTGAGTTTGTGTGACATAAACAGTAAGCTTTGTGTTTGCCAAACAAGGTTCCTGTGAGGATATTCTGTTTAGTGCCACCTAGAGTCTCCACCTTATTCAAAAACATACTGCTTTTATGCCCATGTAACAAATTGACTCTGTCAAGCATAAGTTAATTTTTTGAGCAATAACTACTACAAGCATATTCTAGATTCGGCATTTTCATACAGTTTTAATAGTACTTTTGTTTTGCACAGTCTGATCAGTTAAGATTATACTCACTTCAATTCATAGTTGATCAAAAACATTTCTACCAGTACTTACTAAACAAAACATGGGGCGTAAAAAGTCAGCGGCAACATTAAGGCGCATTAAAAGAGCCAAAGCAAAAGAAAGCCAAGGTAATTCAGATCATGATATGCCTGATATTGATGAAGTACTTCTTGAAGATGATCTAGTATCAGCACCAGCAAGAAAAAAGGCAAAAATTAGTGATAGTGATGGTGACTATGAATTACCCTGTTGTGAAAACAACACAGACAGAAAACGCAAAAGAAAGGAAGCTCAACGTTCCAAGTATGACACAGACTTCCAGCACAAGAATGATAAAATAAAACATTCAGTTGACAAGTATTCAGCCGATCTACAGTATCGACAGGCAGCTAAAGAGCGATCAAGAAATAAATATCACTTTGATGCAGATTTCAAAGCTCAAGCTAACGAGCAATCAAGAAATAAATATCACTTTGATGCAGAATTCAATGCTCAAGCCAAAGAGCAATCAAGAAACAAATATCACTTAAATGAGGAATTCAGAACAGAAGTTAAACAGCGTTTAAAACAACAGTACGCTACAGATCCAGATCACAGAGCCAATGTTCAACAACGTTTCAGAGATAAATACCAATTTGATGAAGAATTTCAAACACAAGCCAGAGAATATTCAGCTAATCAATACAAAAAGAAAAAGATTGAACAAAATAATCTTGACAATGTCATTGAAGAGTTCCACTTGGGCTGCCAAGAAGGACCAGAAAATGTGTGTTGTTCATGTCAGAGACTTGAGTTCTCATGTCAGGTGTCCAAGTGTTTCCCAGAAAATTATGACCAAGCCTTAGCAGACACATGTATAACAATTTCTAATCTACACCAATGTTCAGATAGCTGTTCCGAACCATGTGACAAAAAAGACATGCCAAGTGGTGATTATGTAATTTGCTCCACATGCAATCGACACTTGAAGGAAGGAAAAATGCCTCCACAGTGTGCAGCTAATAAACTACAAATGTGTGCTATCCCTGAGGAATTTGTTGATCTCAATACACTAGAAGAGCAATTGATTTCTTTGTCAATTCCATTCATGAAAATTGTACCTCTACCAAAAGGACAACAACCAGGAATCAAAGGACCTGTTATTTGTGTGAGATGTGATCCAAAACGTGCAACAAAATCCTTGCCTAGACCATTATCTGGTTCAGAAATATTGGCAATTAAGTTGAAACGTAAACTGGAATACCGTGGCCATGCTCAATTCAAAATGGTGCACCTGAAGAGAATTGAAGATGCTTTCCGAAAATTGAAAGAGATAAACCCTCTCTATGCTGATGTTGAACTGGATCCCTCTTGGGCAGATGAAACGGACACGGACCTAGAAAATATTCTAGATGAGCGTGCAATAGACCTAACTGCTGATGGAGACAATGATGAAAATGAGACCAATGAAACAATTGAAAATGATGCATCTGATGAACTTGGTGGTCTAGGACATGATACTTGCCTTGAACCTCTCGACATACGAGCTGAAGTAATGCAAGAGTTGCAAAATCGTATTCTGTCTATTGCCCCTGCTGAAGGCAACAAACCGCACTCCTTACTTTACACACCAAATGATGAAATGAAGGCATTTCCTACATTATTTCCACATGGTGAAAATGGCTTAGATGAAGAAAGAGAAGTCAAATTGTCTAGAGCAAAGTACTTTGCAGCAAGGTTACTTGGAAGAGACTTGAGATTTGCAAAGAATTCTAACTATATATTCTATGCTCAAGCCCAGGTAGAATTAGAGAAACTTTTGTCAGGCATATCAATTCAAGCAAGGAAAGGCACAAAAACCTTACATGGAGATAAGATAACAGCGTCTATGCTCTCAGACACAGACCAACTCATAAAGCTTATGAATTCTGATCATGCCTTCAGCTACATGGAGTCAATGAGAGGTAGTCCACAATACTGGAAAAAAACGATGAACGATCTCTTTGCAATGATTCGTCAATTAGGTATTCCAACATGGTTTTGTACATTCAGTGCTGCCGAGTTGTCACGATGGCCAGAATTTGTTGAAGTTATTGCACGGCAAAATGGGCAAGAAGTAGATTTCGAAACGCTTGATTTTAAAGAGAGATGTGAAATACTTCGCAGCAATCCTGTCACCGCTGTTCGAATAAATCTTCTGATGCGTCTCCTGAAAAGTCCTGCACATCCCATTGGAGAAATTACTGACTATTTTTATCGGGTAGAATTTCAACAGAGAGGTGCCCCGCACATTCATTGTTTATTCTGGATCAAAGATGCGCCACAAATTGATGTTAATGAAGATTCTGAAGTCATATCATTTATTGACAAATACATTGGCAGTACAAATGTGGATGAAACAAATGAATTACATGAAATTATTAAAGCTGTACAAACCCACAGCAAATCACATACCCGGTCATGTAAAAAGGGAGCTAAAGAATGCAGGTACAATTTTCCGAGACCAATTATGGAAGCTACAACTATTGTCAGACCAAAAGAAAGCAATAACAATCAAGAGCCAGAAAATGAAACCAGTAATCCGCAGACCCAAAATGAAAATGGCACGTCGTGGAATAAATCGCTGGCTGAAGCACATTTGAAAGACCTGTCTAAGATTCTCGGAGAAGATATTTCAGGGTTCACAACACAACAAATACTGAACAAAGCAGGATTTGCTGACCATGCAGACTTGGTAAATGCTTTGACATCTCTCACAAAGAAAACTACTATTTACTTGCGAAGAAGTGTGAATGATGTTTGGATAAACAATTACCCGAAATCAATCCTGGCTCCTTACAACGCAAATTGCGATATTCAATTCATTACTGATGCCTACTCTTGTGTGATGTACATTCTCAGCTACATTTCAAAATCTGAGCATGAATTAGGTGAACTTTTGAGAGAAGCCAAACTTGAACTTTCAAGTGAATCACCAAGTGATGATCTGAGAACACAAATGAAGAAGCTTGGCTTTGTGTATTTTGAAAATCGTGAGGTGTCAGTACAAGAAGCTGTAGTACGAACAATTGGAGGTTTGCCTTTGAAACAGTGTTCTCGCAATTCCATTTTTGTACCAACTGATGAGAACCAAGTTCGCCTTTCAAAGCCACTTATTCAGATTGCAAATGAAGCAAAAAATGATGGTGAAAGTGATGACATTTGGGTGACATGCCTCTATGACAAGTACAAAGCCAGACCAGTGACACCTGAATTTGACAAGATGTGTCAAGCAGAGTTTGCATCACATTATAGATTTGCATCAAAATCAGAAGGAGAAGCTGCAGTTGCCAAGAGAAATCCAAATGCACATGCTTTGCAAAACAACTTGGGTTACATTATCAAACGAACAAGAGCACCACCTGCGATAATTAGATTCCCGAAGCATTCTCCTACAAAGGAACCAGAAAAACACCACCTGTCACTGCTAAAACTGTACTTGCCACACAGGCTAGAGGAAGGACTGAAACCGAATGGTTTTTCAACGTATCAAGAGTTTTACGAAACTGGTTATGTCAGATTGCTACCATCGCAACCACTTGATTCTGTCATTTCTGTTATCGATGCAAATAGAGCTCAATTTGATCAAATCAGTGAACATTTGCATGAAGTCTGGCAACATCTGCAGCAAAATGGACGAATCGAGGATGCTTGGGCACAGATTGGACCCCAGTCAGAGCAAGAACGCCTTGAAAATGATAATGATGTTCCAGATGATGTTGAAATTGGGTCACTTGATATGCCTGATTTAGGTAACAAGGAAGAGAATGCCAGGGCAAATTCGCTTTGTTCCTTTGAATTGCTGGGAGATTCTACCCGTGACTTATTACCAACGATGAATACGAAACAGAGAGAAGTATTCTACTATGTTCGACAATGGTGTATCGAAGTAGCTAAAGGTGCAAACCCACAGCCAATCCATTTGTTTACCAATGGTGGAGCCGGTGTCGGTAAATCTCACTTGATCAAATGCATCTATTATGAAGCAAGTAAAATACTGAGAAATGGGGAAAGTCCACTTGACACCACAGTTTTGCTAACTGCGCCAACTGGAACTGCGGCTTGTAATTTGGGAGGAGCTCACACTTTGCATTCAGCCTTCAAAATACCAAGAAAACTGTCACCCCGATATGAACCTCTTACAGATGACACTGTAAACACTTTAACGGCTACACTAGGTAACCTGAAGCTGCTCATAATTGATGAAATTTCAATGGTGGACCGCAGAGTTCTTTCTTATGTTCACGGACGACTGAGACAAGTAAAGCAAGTGAGGTCAGCTGAAAAAGAGGCTTGGTTTGGAAATGTCAGTGTAATAGCAGTTGGTGACTTTTATCAATTACCACCTGTCAAAGCAAAGACCCTAATGAAACCTGACAGGAGTCAAGGACTCGACATATGGCATGATCTATTCTCCATGGTTGAACTAAGAGAAATTATGCGTCAGAAAGATGACCAATTTTTCGCTGAACTTCTGAATTCGATCAGAATCCACCCAAAGAATGAGCCCTTGTCACAAGAACATGAGGAAGCCTTGCTAAGCAGATGTGATCAAGAAGACGTACCTGAAGATGCCCTTCATGTATTTTCAACAAACAGTAAAGTTCTGAAACACAATACAGCCATGATCAAGAAAACATGCCAAGACATTGTTGATGTGCATGCCTCAGATTATGAGAAAGAACCTGGCACTGGAAAAATCAAGAGGCTAGACAACCATGCAAAGGGAGCAAATGATGATCTACCTGATGTCTTGCAATTGGCAAAAGGAGCTCGAGTGATGCTAACAAGGAATATGGATGTGTCAAAAGGTCTTGTCAATGGAGCTTTTGGAATTGTGATTGACATGCATGTGTCTTCTGAGGACAGTACCAAATATGTTGCTGTGAAATTTGATAGAAATGGTCAAGTACACAACATGCATTTGCATGAAGAAGCCATGTCAAACAGCAAGACCATAACGCGCCGTCAATTTCCACTCAAACTGGCATACTCTTGTACGATACACAAGACCCAAGGAATGACTGTTGAAAAGTGTGTCGTAGATATGGCTGGAATATTTGCTGCAGGACAAGCTTATGTTGCATTGAGTAGAGTGACAAGTATGGAAGGACTTTATATCCGCAATTATGATGCGACCAGAATTTTCCGTTCTGAAGATGTCCATGAGCATTTGCAAACTATGAGTATCCCACAAGAGTTGAAAGAACAACCTGTTCGTAAAGATGTACTACTGACAGTACTCCATCACAATGTACAAGGGTTGCATTCTAAACTTGCAAACATCAAAAATCACACTGAACTTCATTCAGATGTACTGATGTTAAATGAGACCTGGCTCAACAAGCAATATTCGGATGACTGCATACAGCTTGAAGGATACATTTCGTACAGACAGGATCGTTCACATAAAGAAAAGGGTGGTGTCATTATGTATGTGCACAATACACTTTCAGCAGAAAGGATTGAAACGAATGTCAATGGAATTGAGCATGTGGCATTAGCAGTAAAAACAACCAGTGGGGATGAATACTTGCTCATTAGTGTTTACAGATCACAGCAGATTTCGATTCCGAAGTTCCGAGCATTGCTGCAGAATCTCCTTGACTTTGTGTCTACTACTGCTTTTGACAATGTTGTAATTGCAGGAGATTTCAATGAGAACTTGTTCAGTCAACTTCCACATAGTATTCATGATATCTTCACATGTGAATATGGGTACACACAACATGTTCTAGCACCTACAAGACAAGAAGCGCTGCTTGATGCTGTGTACACAAAGACTGCAAAGAAGGTTCTGGCAAATGTCATACCTACTTATTACTCGGATCATGACTCTGTGAAAATTGAAATTTGTTCTGGAAATGACAATGAAACCTCGGAAACACCAGATGCAAAAGCTCGTCAGAATACTGAGAAGTCAACTGTTCAAAAGCCGAACATTGCAAAGAATGTCACCCGCCAAGGTAAAAGAGCTCGGAAAATGGCTACATCAAACAAATTTCCACCAGCCAATGAAAAGAAATCTTCCAAGAAAGAAAAGCAAAATTTGCCCCAATCAGAAACAAACTGTATGCCATCCACCTCGAAAAAAACATCGGCTCAAACAACTTCTGTTCCAAACACACAGCTCCGAAATATTCCAACTGGGTTACACAACTTTCAATATACCTGCTATGTGAACAGTGTCTTGCAAATGTTATTCGCAGTGCCGGAACTTCAACCATTGTTTGATATAGATCAACCAATAACCAGGACACTTGCTCAACTGAAGCGACAACTGCACTCAGGTCATCCTGATGCTGTAACTCCTCATTCACTCTTTGATCTTAAGTCCCATCTTGAATCGAAAAAATGGCTCAAAATAGGTCGACAGCAAGATGCACATGAATATCTCACATGGCTCCTTACACAAATCCACTTGCAGCACATATTTGGACATCAAGTTAATGCTCTACAAGGTCAAAATAATCCTAGCACTTGGGAGGAATACCGAAATTTGAATGCGTCACCAGTCACCGAACTACTTGACAGTCATATTGTAACAAAACAAATCTGTGAACAATGTCATCATGTTGCAACTCGCCATGACTTCAACCGATTTGTCACAGTGTACCTTAATAGTTCTGAACTGATCTTTGAGGAATCCACACCACAGACTGACATTCCTTGCAGAGCTTGTGGAGCACAGCACACAAAAGCTGAGACTGTTCTGTCACATTGCCCTCCTGTTTTGATAGTACTTCTGATGAGATTTATTGGTGGTGAAAAGAATAGCAAGTGTATGAAACTGAAAAGACATCTGACAACTGTCAATGACACTGAATATGATTTGACTGCTGTTATCAATCATCATGGTGAAAGAACAGACCGAGGACATTACACAGCTTGCATCAGAATACCTCCCGCTGTAGGATGGTATAAATGTAATGATGACGTTGTAGCTGAGACAAGACTACCTAATACATCCGCAGTAGCATACATTCTTGCGTACAGAAAGGTGCTGTAGACAACATCATTCCTTTTGAAGAGACTTTGACAATGTCATAAATCTATTATAATGAAGCAATACTATGTGGCCATATATTTCAAAAATGTTCTCAAGTCAAATTCATGCTACTTCTATCAAGGCAACAACATTAACTGGTCAATATCATGAAATCCATTATAGTGATAAATCCAAAACTAAGAACATCAAAACCAGAACAGACTTATGCGGGAAATTGAATTTAACTGTTGTCTTATTTATATAAGTATATTACAGTATAGACAAATTCAGATTAAGCTCTCACAATTGAAAGATAAAGCTCAGAAGACACAAATCGTCATCATTACCCACTGATGAATGATTACGCAAAAAATTTGCCTCACAACTGTGGTGAATACAAATTGTCTTATGATTTGTAATTTCTGGAAAATGGTAGAGCAGAATTACTTGACAAGGCTGCCAAAGTGATACAGAAGTACTCAGTTATAAGTAGTTGACCTCAATTTTTTCAGATACTGGGAAATAAATGTCTGAAATAAACTTTGCATTAGGGATATTCTTAAAAGTTCTCATCAAAACTGATAATAGCACTTAATGTAGAGCAGGATTACTTAATCAAGCCACAACATGTAATGATTTTCGTACGCATTAAGAATATCGCGAATGGATTAAAATGCTTTGTAAGAGGACCTTTTACTAAAGTGGTCAGCCCTTATTGTTTACTTGTGAGAATTGGCACGATCTGTGGATATGTAAGTTTTTAATTGCCCATGAAAGGCTGATGGATTACGCTTGTATTAATCACCTTGGATTGTCTTTAACTTGCCTATGGATCAAAATCAGGATATGCAGTCACAACATGTGTCCCCAGTGCAAAACCCCTCTCGCACTCGCAATCCTGATGATGTATGTATCCTTTTCCTCCATCAAAATAGGAAACTATGAAATTGTTCAAAAGTCATGAAGCTGTCACTGTCCCTGTGAACAGTCCAAGGAGATCATCTTGTCAGATTAAGCCATCTGGCCATCTAATTGGATCAATCTAATTTTACAGGAGAGGAATAGTGGATTTGTGATTTGTGAAATAAGTGATGTTGAATTTGGAAAAACTGTGGCCCATGATTGTGTTTGTGGACTATTGATTTGATGCTCATGATTGGTGATTGATATGTTGTCAAAGTAAATTTCCTGGACTAAAATTCCTGAATGTACTTGATATGGTTCATTGGTAAATCAATCAAGCCAGAACCTTAAGGTTGGCCAACACTTTGTGTCTGCATGTGGTTTGGCAATATGTTGTCTGTAAATGTATTACTTGTATATAATTATGTTAATCTATGTATAGTCACCCTTTTTGTAAATACCATAACAACCTATGTGTATGTTGCAGTGAAGTAAATTCTGTACAAATTCATCTGCTTGTGTGCAATTATCGTTATACACATTCCTATTCTGACGTGAGGTCCTACTTTAACCAGATTACACTGCGAGAAACTCAAGAGTCAATTTATGTGAATTGGCAAAATCTGTCTATATATAATTTTTGAATTACCTATGAAAGACTGGTAAATTGGACTTGAATTAACCACCAAGGAATGTCTTGGAATTTGCATCAAGTCAAAGTCAGGATATGCAGTCACAACACGTGTCCCCAGTGCAAAACCCCCTTGCACTCGCAACCCTGATGATGTATGTACCTTTTCCCTCCATCAATATCAGAAACCATGAAATTGTTCCCCCTGATGTAAGTCATAAAGCTGTCACTGTCCCTGTGATCATCATGTCAAGAGTAAACCAGCGACCATCTTATTGAATCAGTTTATTTTCTCAGGAGAAGAATATTGAAATTAGTGACGTTGAATTTGGAAATAGTTTGTGGACTTTTGAATGTGTTTGGGCTTCTGATTTGATACTCGTGTTTGGTGAATGATATGCTGACGAAGTAAATTTGCTGAACTGTCTAATATTGTTAAGTCAACTTGATGCAGTTCATTGGTAACTTAATCAAGCCACAAATTTGATGGCTAACACATTGTTTTTGCATTTGGTTTGCTTGCTATATATTGTCTGTAAATGTATTCCTTGTATGTATTGTTATGTTAATCCAAGTTATAGTCATGCCTTTGTAAATAACATAATCGTCTATGTGTATGTCACAGTGAAGTCAATGTTGTAAAATTATTCATCTGCTTGTGTGTAGTTATGGCAATAGACATTCCTGTCCTGATAACATGATATCCTACGTTAACCAGATAAAGGATACAATTACACTGTGAGACTCCCTTCTGTGAATTTATATGTTCGTAATGTAAGCATTTCTTTTTTCTAGACTGGTGAATTGGACTTTGATTAACAACCTAGAAATGTCTTTAATTTTCGTCGTTGTAAAAATCAGTGTATGCCGTCACAGGTGCATGCATCGTTTCTTGTGAGAATTGGCAAAATCTGTAGATATGTAATTTTGAATTACCTATGAAAGACTGGAGTACTGGCCTTGATTAACCACCAAGGAATGTCTTTAATTTGTGTCAGATAAAAATCAGGATATGTAGTCACAACATGTGTCCCCAGTGCAAAACTACCTTGCACTTGCAATCCTGATGATATTTGAACCTTTTCCCTCCATCAATACCAGAAACCATGAAATTGTTCCCCCCAATGTTAGTCATGAAACTGTCACTGTCCCCTTGAACAGTCCAAGGAGATCATCATGTTACAGTAAAAAACTTGACCATGTAATTGAATCTATCTAGTTTTGCATGAGAGGAATTGTGATATGTGAAATAAGTGATGTTGAATTTGGAAATACTTTGTGGACTCATGATTGTGTTTTCACTGTTTATAGACTATTGATTTGATACTCATGATTGGTGATTGATGTGTTGTCAAAGTAAATTAGCTGAATTGGCTGAAATTGCTGAATGTACTTGATATGGTTCATTGGTAAATTAATCAAGCCCCAACCTTAGGATGGCAAACACTTTTTTTCTGCATGTGGTTCGGAAATATGTTGTCTGTAAATGTTTTCCTTGTATCTATGTGTTAACCTGTTATACTAACCCTTTTTGTAAATACCGTAACCATCTATGTGTATGTTGCAGTGAAGTAAATTTTTTATAAATGTTCATCTGCTTGTGTACAATTATCGTTATACATATTCCTGTTCTGATGACGTGATGTCTTAGTTTGACCAAATTACACTGCCACAAACTCTGTCAATTTATATAAATTCGCAAAACATGTAGATATGTAATTTTTGAATTACCTATGAAATACTGGTGAATCGGACTTGGATGAACCACCAAGGAATGTCTTTAATTTGCATCAGGGTCAAAATCAGGATATGCAGTCACAACACGTGTCCCCAGTGCAAAACCTCCCTCGCACTCGCAACCCTGATGATCTATGTACCTTTTTCCTCAATCAAGATCGGAAATTATGAAGTTGATCCAAAGTCATGAAACTCACTGTCCCCGTGAACAGTACAACGAGATCATCATGTCAGAATAAACCACCTGACCGTGTAATAGAATCGATTTAATTGCACAGGAGTGGAATAGTGGAATTGTGTCACTATAAAACTGACTGAAACTGCTGAGTCGACTTGATATAGTTCTTAGGTAACAATGTTTTGCTCGCAATATATTTTCCGTAAATATATTCCTTGTATATATGTTAATCTATGTTTTAGTCATGCTTTTTGTAAATAACATATCCTTTTATGTGTATGTCACAATGAAGTAAATTTTGTAAAATATATTCGTCTGCTTGTGTGCAATATCGTTAAAAGACATTCCTGTTCTTATCATGAGATGTCTTACTTTAACCAGATCACACTGCAAGAAACTCTCAGTCAATTAATGTGTGGGTAATTTTTTCTGTTGCATAAACATTTAATTTTTCTTAAACATTTAATTTTTCTTAGAGTTTCCTTAACGAGCTTTCTGCCATGTATATTATGGCATTATGAGCTATTCTAAACCGGTTCAATGCTAAATATCGCCAAACCTAGCCCACTGAAATTTGAAATGTAGCATAACTGTGATGTATTTAGACCTTCCTTGTTTCTTAAATGTGGTGTGACAATCTCTTTCAGTTTCAAAAGAATCAAGTTACAAATCATGACACTTCATTGAGGAAGGCTGTGAGGTTTTCATGAAATGATTATTGTATTTATTAAGAATGTCAAGAATGGATAAGAACACTTTGTTAAAAATACTGTTGCTAAGGTGATTAAATCTTATTGTTTACTTGTGAGAATTGGCACAATCTGTAGTTATGTACATGTATTTGAATTATGAAACACTGGTGAATTGGACTTGGATTAACCACCAAGGAATGTGGAATTGTATATGGCTCGAGGTAAATATCAGGATAGGCTGTCACAACTTGTGTCCCCAGTGCAAAACTCCTCTTGCACTCGCAATCCTGATGATTTATGTACCTTTTTCCTCCGTCAAAATTGAAAATGTCACATTGAAGCAAATTATGTAAAATATATTCATCTGCTTATGAGTAATTATGGCAACAGACATTCCTGCTCTGATGACATGATGTCCTACTTTAACCAGATGAAGGATATTATTACACTGCCAGAAACTGTCCGTGAATTTATATGTTTGTAACATTTTTCTGCAATGTAAGCATTTCCTTTTTATAGACTGGAAAATTGGGCTTGGATTAATCCCTAGGAATGTCTTTAATTTTCGTCACGGTGAAAATTAGTATATGCAGTCATAGGTGCATGCCTCGTTTATTTGTGAGAATTGGCAAAATCTGTAGATATGTAATTTTTTAATAACCTATGAAAGACTGGTGAATTTGACTTTTAATAACCACCTAGGAGTGCCTTTAATTTTTGTCAAGATCAAAATCAGGATATACAGTCACAGCATGTGTCCCCAGTGCAAAACGCCCCTCGCACTCGCAATCCTGATGATGTATGTACAGTTTCCTTCCATTAAAATTGGAAACCATGGAATTGTTCCCCCTGATTTCAGTCATGAAACTGTGAAGTAAGAAAATATTATGGGTTTATTTAGCTGGAGAAGCCTGTGAGATCTTTAAGATATGATTATTGTACTCATGAAAAATGTCAGGAATGGATTACCATACTTTGTAAAAGGAGATTCTAAAAGTATTCAAACCTTTTCGTTTACTTGTGACATTTGTTACATTTGAGGTAAGACCAGCTTGTGAGACTAGTTGTCCCGGAGAAAATACTGGTAAATGTCTCTTATATTTTCCAGAACTGATGATGTTAAAACATGTTAAATGATATTATTTACGCCTTTCTATTTTTCATTGCAAGACAACATTGCAGGGCAACAGCAATGTGGTGATCCGAAACATTAATTCCATCAACAATAAGCATCGTCTTGAAACTTGAAAGGATACTGTGGTATGCAGGTTCAACAAGGCCATCCTCCCATCAACAATTGAAGATTAAGCTACGAGAAAGGAGAAGATACACAACACCGGTAAATGTCTCTCTTTCTTGTTGTTTTTTTCAAAAGTGATAATGTTATCAAATGTTACACATTCACTAAGTCTTTGTTTATTCATTGCAGACCAACAGGAGTGGAATGAACTCAAGGATTGCTCCATGAATATTCCACACAGAGGTGCCGGAAGAGGGGGGGGCAGGGGGGGCAATTGCCCCTCCTGCCCTTGTCCAGGGGGGGTGGGGGGGGTAAGGGGTGCACTTTAGAACTTAAGGAAAAAAACATTATTAGGAATTATTTTACAAATCGCAGGCAAAATTTGTCGGTATATATTCACTATTATTATTGACTCTCTATTTAAATTTTGTCACACAAAACTGGCGCGAATGAGATTTGCAATTTTTCGTTTGACCCTCCTGCTGCCCGCGATTCCTTCCAGCACCCCTGGCTCCACATCATCCTAAAACTTATACATCAGTTACCACATGAAAGTATTCACCTTTTGGTTTACTTGTGAGAATTGAGTAAATCCAACTTGTAATACCAGTAAGTGTCTTATTTTAAATTTTCCAGAACTAATGAGGTTATAACATTTCACGTGATGTTGTTTACTAGGCCCATGTCTTTCTATTTTTCATTGCAGGACGACATTGCAGGCCAACAGCAGTGTGATAATCTCAAACATTACCTCCATCAACTATCGGCTCCATCCCAAAACTTGTAAGGATAATGTGGTATGCAGCTTCAACAAGGCCATCCTCCCATCAACAATTCAAGATTAAGTTACTGGAAAGAAGGCTTTTTTGTGTGGTTATCCCGGCTCCCCTTTTCTGAACACTGAACTCATAGAACTGGTAAAACCTTAACGGTTTTGCCATGTGCAAAAAACACAACACTGGTTAGTGTCACTGTTTCTTGTTGTTTTTTTCCAAAGTGATATAATGTTGTCAAATTTTACACTTTCATTAAGTCTTTGTTTATTCGTTGAAGACCGACAGGTGTGGAATGACCTCAAAGATTGCTCCACGAATGCTCTACATCTTCCTAAACTTGTACATCAGTGGTGACATCGAAGTATATACCTTTCCATTTACTGTAAGAATTGAATAAATCCCAACTTGTAACACCGATTTGGTATTGGACACAATACTGGTAAGTAGTGTCTCTTTTAGATTTTCCAGAACTAATGATGTTCTAACATGCTACATGATATTATTTGCCAGGCCCATGTCTTTCTATTTTTCATGCAGGCAACCATTGCAGGGCAACAGCAATGTGATGATCCCATACATTTAGTCCATCGACAATCAGCATCGTCTCGAAACTTGAAAGGATACTGTGGTATGCAGCTTCAACAAGGCCATCCTCCCATCAATGTGGGACATTAAATTACCAAAAGGAGGCTTTCTCATGTGGTCTTACCTACTCCCTTTTTCTGCCCACTGAACTCATAGAAATGGTAAGACCTTACGGTTTTACCGCTTGCAAGATACAACGCTGGTAAGTGTCTCTCTTCGTTGTTTTTTTTTCATGATATTTAATTATACATTTTCACTGAGTCTTCCTTTATTCATTGCAGGCCGACAGGAGTGGAATGACCTCAAAAATTGCTCATTGAATGCTCCACATCATCCTAAAACTTGTACATCATTTGCCACATCAAAGCTTTCACCTTTAATTTCCCTGCCAACAACGCCATCCTCTGATGATGATTTAATGCAAGAAGAGCATGTCATGTGATGTCCCACCTGACAACGTCAAGATGGTAACACTAAATGTACTTATCCTGTAAAGGAAACACACTTGTAAGTTTCTCTAGTACTTTCTTCACAAATAATTTATTATTCATTGGTACATAATTTTGTACAAATCTCTCTTTACTTCATTTCAGGCACACTCGAGTGACATTTTAAGGAAGTTTATCAACAAACAACAATATCTAACAATTGGCAATACTACACCATGGTATGCAAAATGTTCATGTTTTCTATATATATAGCACTGATCAGTAAAAAGAATCTCACATACACTGTAGATAATCGTTAATGTATTTTCTCTTCACTTCAGATTCACCATGGTTGACCTAATTCACTGATACTAATATATTTATACATTGTCTCTGTATGCAAAACAGTATTAAAATTTTTATAACAAAAAAATTTTTCTTGGTTTTATTCTTCAAAGAAGACTTGTTAGATCACTGGTAGATGTGATGGTGAAAGTACTGATCGATGTACTGGTTGAGGCAGTCGTCAATGTACTGGTCAATGTACAGGTTAACGTATTGATCAATTTACAGGTTAATGTACTGGTCCATATATATATATACAAGTCCATGTGGTGCATGTACCGGTGCATGTACCGGTGCATGTACAATAGTCCATATACTAGGTCATGTATTGGTTCATGCACTTGGTTTATGTGTTTTTTTGCATACTTGCATGTACTGCAATGTGTTACAGTAGGATTCCTGTATCCTTATCCATGTACTCTTTACTTGCTCATCTGTCTGTGTCAATTTCGAATTACTGAAACTGCAGTAGGTGAAGTTTTGTAACCGCTCGCGGTTATGTCTACTAGTTATTATTCTTGCCGGATAAACCTCTTCGGAAAATGTTCAAAAAATTCATATACGTAGCCTACAAAAATACAAGAGAATCATTTTGAAAAAATTGACCTTGACCTATTTTTCAAGGTCACAGAGCCTGTCAAAGTCGGATTTCACAATATTTCAAATACGTGTACCTCATCCGGTTATTACCGGTTTTCACTTTCTGGTACATGGTAAGGTCCCAGACACCTTCTTCACAGTTTGACCTACTTTCATGAAAGTAGGTCAAGGTCACATTGTACAAAGTCCGTTTTTATGGTTTAAGGTCTATTGCGGGATCTCAGAATCCGTAAGTTGTAGAGTCATACCGTTGGTGCCATTACGTGCCCAAACTCACGGGACATTTGCATCAACTTTTAATTTTTCATTTTGGTTACCGGTTCTTGAGTTACGATATTTTAAAGTCATACCGCGTCACCAAATTCGGTGACCTTGAGAATTTGACCTTGAAATATCGATGTTAGCTCATAACATGTCATAGTAAACCCCCCCAAACATACACCTAATAAGCCCAAAATGACCTATAAATTTGACCTTGACCTCATTTTTCAAGGTCATTTGACCCAGAAAAGTTTGAAAAAGTGCCATTTTCAGCAATTTTTTTCACCATGTTCTTTTCAAGATATCACTGTGATTTACTCGTGACAGATGAACATTGGCCTGCTTATCCATAATATCTAATCATATTTTGTCTACCTCCTTCTCCGGATTTATGAAAAATTTTCAAATATTCCTAACCGACAAATGCTAAAAAATGACACATTTCTGCATATTTGACAGGGAAATATTCATTCTACAGGGTTGCAATGTATGACTGACCCCCCCTTTGTTACCTACTGCCTTTCTGAATAGCATATTAATTTTGACCTAGAAAATGTTTTTCAAGGTCAAACTCAAGGTCAAACATGACAAAAATGTTTGCATTTTTTACATTTCGTATTTTTTAACAGAGAAGGAATCAAGATATTGTTACAAAAATTGTAGACATACTTGCTACAATAATCTAGAAGCTTCCTGTAAATTTTCAAGGTCCTCGGACTGGCCTACGTTGCACTGTAAAGGTCAAAAGGTCAAAAAACGAGCGAAAAATTTATGATTTTTTTTCACATTTCTCAAAGATAGCGTCATTTCAAACAGCCGTAGCTCCGGTCCTAATTAAGATAGAGGAAATCTGAAAACAGATTTGGAAAGGCCATATTCTCCTCTAGTTTTCATTTTCTGAACATTTTGTCGTAGCTACGATGGTTAAAAAGATCGCCGGACCCTGAAAATTTCATGTTTTTTGTCAAATTTTCACAATTTATCATTATTTTGACAAGGAAGGAATCATCCTTTTTTGATCAACCTGCCTGGACCTATTTGTAACATCTGTTTACATAATCCTGGCAAATTATGTATGTTTTCATTCGACCATTTTGGTTATACAGTGATTTTAAGTTAAAAACTACATTTTTTCAGTGACTTCTAAGGTTCGTGTTTCTGAATTGTACCATAATTTCAATCTACCGTCACTCCGGTTCTAATTAAGATACCGAGAATCTGAAAACAGATTTGAAAAGGCCAAATTCTCCCTAGTTTTCATCTTCTGAATATTTCGCAGTAGCTATGACAGTTTAAAAGATCGCCGGACCTGAAAATTTCATGTTTTTCTGATGGTCAAAGAGATCACATGACCCTGAAAAATCGATGTTCTCAGAAATCGCAGAAGATGTACTGGTGGATGTACTGGTGGATGTATGTACTGGTTCATGTATTGGTTCATGTACTGGTTCATGAACTGGTTCATGTACTGGTTCATGTATGGTTCTTGCACAGGTTCATGTACTGGTTTATGTACTCGTTTTTCTGTGCATACTTGCATGTACTCAATGTAAAGGAAACATTCTTGTATTCTTGTCTGTATGCATGTTACAAATTTTCACAGTATATCAATATTTTGACAAGGAAGGAATCATCCTTTCTGATCAACCTGTCTGGTGAAATGGGGGGGGGGGTAGCAGATAGTACAGGAATAACAAAATGGAGGGGGGTGTATCCTGTGTCATGAGGCCTCCCCGAAAAAAAAAGTTGTTATCATCTTTTTAGAACTTCAATTTAAATGGAGGGAAGTTGATGATACTTGGCACACACAGGAGTAGCTGCAGGCCTGTGATAGCAAATGCAAAATATGAATGGCCTTGACTTTGATATCAGAAGGTCATCTACATGCAAATGCTGGTACTGTAACTGTGGCTGATGATATTTCACCACCCTACACAAAGTTACACAGTCAGTAGTGACAGTGCGAGTGAGCAGGGGGGGGGGGGGTGAAACAGACACAACAAAGGCAATATGTAAGAACAAAATTTATTTCGCTTTTTTTTTTTTTTTTTTTTTTTTTATAAGTCCAAGCGAATTAGGGTTTCGTTTGGCACCTCTAAATAACCTATAAGGAGGTATAGCAGTGAAAAAAAAATTACAGTCTAGGAATGGTGACCAAGAGACCTACATGCAAAAAATACCAAATCTGAAATTGGTCCTTTATTCCTGGGGAAAATGGGGAAAAAACTCCACTTTTCGGTTTTTTAGAAACTGTCGTAGCATCTAGGAAAATGTATTTACAAACCTGAAAAAGGTACCAAAAGTTGTCTCATATCCTAGGCTACGTCCACTCCGAGTTTCATTATTGGCCTCTCATTTTTAAAAAAAACGCCCATTATGAGACTTTTTGAGGTGCAATCTGTAACCCTAGCCTCCCTGGTTTTGAGTGAATGGTGAAATATCTCTCCAGATTACTGGAGAAGACTGGTAGGACTGTCTCTCATGCCAAAATGAAGAAAATTGGATCATTTTTAACCGAGAGAATGCATAAAATGTCTCTTTTGCACAATTTGCTTGAAAACTAGGTCACGACCAGGCATATTGGACAGAGAAGGCGTGAGAATGTTCCCTAAAGAATGGCCTTCGACACGGTACCTTTTGCATTGTCTCTGTGACATCATCATTTTGATAGGTGGTGAACGGTGTTTTTGCGATCTACTAAATTGACATTCTTTCACTAAAACATAAGAAAGGATGGTTTTAACAATTCAAAAACCTGAAAAATGAGTTCCTCATGCCAATTTTATCTGAAATAGAGGTATTGCACAACTTTCTCGGCCAATAATTAATAAATTTAGGCTGACCGATGCCCGTTTTTTTTTTTTTGCCTATTATATTGCAAGGCTGGGGGTCACCTCAGAGGGAGGTACATTGAAAATTCTATATAGCGATCATGCCGGATCTAGCGCTATACAAGTAACCTATTATTATTATTAAACTTCACCTACACATAGGTGAAGTCTCTTGTAATCGGTATTATTAAACTTCACCTACACATAGGTGAAGTTTCTTGTAATCGGTATTATTAAACTTCACCTACACATAGGTGAAGTTTCTTGTTATCGGTATTATTAAACTTCACCTACACATAGGTGAAGTTTCTTGTAATCGGTATTATTAAACTTCACCTACACATAGGTGAAGTTTCTTGTAATCGGTATTATTATTATTTTTTTTTTTCCGCCAGACGAAACTTCATCGGAAAATTTTCAAAAAATTCATATACGGAGCCTACAAAAATACAAGAGAATCATTTTGAAAAAATTGACCTTGACCTATTTTTCAAGGTCACGGAGTCCTTCAAAGTCGGATTTCGCCATATTTCAAATACATGTACCTCATCCGGTTATTACCGGTTTTCATCTTCCGGTACATGGAAAGGTCCCAGATACCTTCTTCACAGTTTGACCTACTTTCATGAAAGTAGGTCAAGGTCATGTTGTACTAAGTCCATTTTCATGGTTTAAGGTCTATCGCGGGATCTCAGAATCCGTAAGTCGTAGAGTCATACCGTTGGTGCCATTACGTGCCCAAACTCACGGGACATTTGCATCAACTTTTCATTTTTCATTTTGATTACCGGTTCTTGACTTATGTAATTTTAAAGTCATACTGCGTCACCAAAACCGGTGACCTTGAGAATTTCACCTTGAAATATCGATGTTAGCTCATAACATGTCATAGTAAACCCCCCCAAACATACACCTAATAAGCCCAAAATGACCTTTAAATTTGACCTTGACCTCATTTTTCAAGGTCATTTGACCCGAAAAAGTTTGAAAAAGTGCCATTTTCAGCAATTTTTTTCACCATGTTCTTTTCAAGATATCATCGTGATTTACTAGTGACAGATGAACATTGGCCTGCTTATTCATAATATCTAATCATATTTTGTGTACCTCCTTCGCCGGATTTATGAAAAATTATGAAATATTGCTAACCGACAAAGGTTAAAAAGTGACACATTTCCGCATTTTTGACAAGGAAATATTGATTGTACAGGGTTACAATGCATGGCTGACCCCCCCTTTTTCATACAATTTGATTATGAAAATCATATTTATTTTGACCTACAAAATGTTTTTCAAGGTCAAACTCAAGGTCAAACAGGTCAAAAAATTTTACATTTTTGACATTTCATATTTTTTAACAAAGAAGGAATTAAGATATTGTTACAAAAATGGTAGACGTACTTGCTACAATACTCTAGAGGCTTCCTGTAAATTTACAAGGTCCTCGGATTGACCTACGTTGTACTATAAAGGTCAAAAGGTCAAAAAATGAGCAAAAAATTTATGATTTTTTTTCACATTTCTCAAAGATAGCGTCATTTCAAACGGCCGTAGCTCCGCTCCTAATTAAGATAGAGAGAATCTAAAAACAGATTCGGAAAGGCCAAATTCTCTTCTAGTTTTCATCTTCTGAACATTTGGTCGTAGCTCTGACGGTTAAAAAGATCGCCGGACCCTGAAAATTTCATCTTTTTTGTCAAATTTTCACAATATATCAATATTTTAACGAGAAATGATTCATCTTTCTTTGATGAGCCTTATTGAACATATTTCTAAGTTCTATTCACATAACCCTACCAAGTTATATATATTTCCATCCAACCGTTTATGTTCCAAAGTGATTTTAAGTTTAAAAACTACATTTTTTCAGTGATTTCTGGAAGTCCATATTTCTGAATTATACCATAATTTCAATCTGCCGTTTCTCCAGTCCTAATTAAGTTACAGAGAATCTGGAAACAGATTTGGAAAGCGCACATTCTCCTCTAGGCTTCCTATTTAACATTTTCTTGTATCTCTGACGGTTTAAAAGATCGCCAGACCCTGAAACATTTATGTTTTCAGAAATTGCAGTCATTTGAAATGTTTTCATTGTTCTGGTCCATATACTAGTCCATGTACTGGTACCTTGTACTGGTACATTGTACTGGTATATTGTACTGGTGCATTGTACTTTTACATTGTACTGGTACATTGTACTGGTGAATGTACCTAGTGCATGTACTTGGTGCATGTACTTGGTGCATGCACTGGTACATGTACTGGTACATGCACTGGTGCATGTACTTGTGCATGTATTGGTGCATGTACTGGTGCATGTTCTGGTGCATGTACTGGTGCATGTGCTGGTGCATGTACTGGTGCATGTGCTGGTGCATGTCCTACGGTCGATTTACTGGGTCAATACATATGTACTCGTATGTCTGTGTGTTTCTTTGCATGCTTGCATGTATTGCAATGTATTACATGATTATGTAGGATTCCTGTGTACGTTTCCATGTACTTTTTTCTAGCTCATCTACTGGTGTGCATTTCGAGTTACTGGTACTACAGTAGGTGAAGTTTTGTCACTGCTCTGCAGTGGCCGTCTACTAGTTTTATTTGTTTTGTCACATAATAGCCACTGAGCTACAGTGTCCGCATTGGGCACTCGCCCGGTCGCCAAAAACGACCACAAAAGGGCCTGGGCGAGTAGCAGTAGGCCTGCAGTGGTCCGGGCGGGCGAGTAGCTATCTGCATACCTATTATCGCCCAAATCTACTAGCGTCATTCACGTGCATAGACAGAGAGCAATTAGCGAGGCTTTTGAAGTCAAAGTGGTCAGAACAGCAATCAACTTGATCTGATTGCAATTCAGACAGTGCTGCCTTTCTTTCAGCTGTCTTTTGACACCTTCTGAAGATCAATTTTACCCCTTTCAGTCAAGTGCTATTGGGATGACACTGGCAGTTGAACTCACTGCTTAAGTGCAATTCAGCACTACAAAGAACCTCAGTTAACTGACAATGCCCCTGCCTGATTATACTTTATCCAAGTATCATGATTTATCATAAATGGTCACATCCCAAAAGCATAAATTGAAGAAAATCTAGAAATGGCTGTGACTTTCATTGTTTGTGTCAGCATCTGTGCAGGATAAATCACCAATAATTTAGGTCTGAGTGTTTTTTGTCAGGGAGGCTTGATTAAATAATACACTGTTCTGAAGCTCACCAATTTTTATTAATTATTAATTTTAAAGACATTATGAAGAAACAAAAGTTACAAAACGATAACTTCCGACTTGTCTCTAAAATAATTTGGACCAGCCAGAATAAGCCCGGACCAGTAGGTCATCAGAGCTACTGGTCCGTTTGGACCACCAGCAAATTCAACGAAGCGCAGACACTGGAGCTAATGTTTTTATTGTTAACTCTGTGACGTAAAATAAAGATTTTTATTATTTATTATTATTATTATTATTACTTATATGGATTTTTGCTTCAAAAAGAGGGCTTTTTCTATGCATTACCACAAGTAAAACCAAATTCCCTGTGTTTTTCCTGAATTTCAGGTCAAATTCCCTGATTTTTCCCTCCAAGGACATTTTTTTCACCATTTTCCCTGTTTTCCCTGTCCGGTGGGGACCCTGTGATACCCAGAATTTTGACCTATAGAACGGGTGCGTCTTATACGTGGGATATACTAAAACATCAAAGCTTTTCGGTAAAATCCAGAAAATTCTTTATTTTCGTCACTCTCGTCCGCCATTTTGAAACACGCGCCGTCAACTTCGTCAAGTTCTCACTTTTGCGAGATCTCAAGCGAGAGATGACGTGATGAAGACAGCCAAGATGGCGACGCATAGATGTAAACAATGTGGATTCGATTGATTTCTTGCCATTTTAGCTAGTTTAGAAGGTAAATTTACCCAAATAAACGTCGTATTTGCTGAAAATCAAGCATGTAATCGTCTGCCATTAAGTGTTTCGGCGCCAGTCAAATTTAATGCGACTTATACACGGGTTTCAAAGGGAGGGGGGTTTTTTGGGTCTCAGCAAGGGGTGCGGCTTATAGACTGGCGGGATTTTCGAAAAATGGCTTTATTTAGAGAGGTACGAGCATTTTGGGGTAAAAGTCGGGAACCCACCTTTTTAGCATATTTCAGGTATTCCGATTCTGAAAAAACCGGTTCCCAAGCGATATTCCGGGTCCTTCACCTCCTAATTTGCATAACAAAATGGCCGCCAAATTAGCAAGTTTTTGATTGTTTTAAAGCAGTAACCTTCAATATACTACTGTTTAGGAGCACAAAAAGGCAAGCTTAGTGGCTCAATCCATGTTATAAAGACTAGGGAATAACACACACAATTTTAGAATTAATTATACAAGTTTGATGGTCATTGATATGCTAATTAGTAGCCGCCATTATACAATAATGCCTTTTCTTCAATAACTTTCTTACTAATCAACCAAATTTAACAAATTGAAGTTCTATACCAATGTTTTGAGGGTCAATGAAGGTGATGAAACAATCTATTAAGTCATAACACTCATCCAATATTAATTATGCAAGAATAACGGTCATTAGTATGGTAATTGGCAATGAAATATTACAAAAAATACCAATCTTCCTAGTGTCTTCTCTGCTAATCCAGGAATCTTTACATATTAAAGGATAAAGGTCTATACCAATGTTTTAAAGTCTATGAAGATAATGAAGTTATTCATAAAGTCATAACTCTCATCAAATATTAATTATGGAAAAATGATTGTCATTAGTATGCTAATTAGCATGACATGTTTCAGAAGAACAGTTTTCGTTATAACGATGCTGCTTATCCTGCAAACTTCACAAATTAAAATGTATATACCAATATTTTAAGGGTCAATGAAGAAGTCATTGACAAAGTCATGACATTCATCTGATATTAGTTATGCAAGACCTGTAGTCAGTAAAATTAGCTGTGTCATATAACTGAAAATAAAAAAGTGCATTCTTATATCTTTCCTACGCATCAAGCAAACTTGGGAAATGAAGTTCTCTAACAATTTTAGGTTTTTCAAAATTAGTCTGCAATAAATCAATGCAGATCATGAACTCAATTCCTAACATAATAATATCAGTGATATCTACTTAAATTTGTTTTGTTTGTTAAGTTTGCTGGATTAGCAGGGAAGATCAGGGCTGTAGCTGGAATTCGGTTTTGGGGCAGGCAAAGTTATGCAGGAGCTCCCATATTTCAACATTGTCTCATGCATGATGGCCGAAATGCCTTCTAAGCAATCTGAAGCACTAATTCAACCATGAAAGACAATGAATTGCTGTATTATCATTTTATGTAGTGTCCAAATTAGTAAAGTATGAACACCATACACATACTAAATGGAAATCCTGCAAATCATTATTGTGATGACTTCTAGATATCGTTATATAGTGGGGTCTGAACCGTCATCCAATGTACCCATGCAGGGTAGGCTAAGCAATGGCCTACAGAGCTGCACAAAACATGAAGCAGTCACTCAAATACTTTGAATTAAACAGTTATCATGAAAGTTTATGAACAAAATAAAGAAGGGCATAACAATTCAAATTGTTATTATTTGGTATTCTGTGTGGGATCAAATGCAGCAAACATATTTGAAACTTAAGCTCTCTGGTTTTTCGCTGCCTCCTTGCCAAGGTACATTCTGTATACTAATATTTTGCCTTCTTCATGGCTCCTCCCTCTCTATGGCTCTTGCCTCCTCTCAAAAGCTCTTGCCTCATCTTTAGCTCTTGCCTCCTTCATCGCATTCTCCATCCTTTCCGGTGACCCCTATCTCCATAATCTCCCTTTCCGCCTCCTTCCTAGCTCTTCCCTTCTGTCTGAGAGCTCCTGTCTCCCACCTGACTGCCTCCTCCTAGCTCTTGCCTCCACAACAGCCATTCTCTCCTCATTCTGACCTCTGTCTACTCCCAATTAGCCTCATCCCAAGTTATTCCAACTGCTTTTGCTTCGTCAAATTGTGTTTCCTACCTCTCTGCTCATCTTTCTTTTTCCTCCTCCATCTATGCATTCTCCTCTGCCTCCTGTCTAGCTCCTGCCTCCTGCCTAACTGCTGCCTCCCTACTCAATAGCTCATTTGCCCCCCCCCCCTTCACTGTCTACTTCTTAGATCCTTCCTGATCTTGGTTTCCTCCTCCCTGCATTGCCTCCTACCCATCAGCTCTCCCCTCTTTTGTCTGCTTCCACTAGCACTTGCCTCCTCCTCCAGAGTGGTTCTTCAATCACTCTCTGGCTACTACTACCTCATATAAATGCCTCCTCCATCCCTGCTTGCTCCCAGTTTCTCTTGGTACCCTCTTCCTCCTTTTGGCGCTCAATTGTCTCCGTCAAGTGGTCCTATTAGAATATCTCCTGACCATCCCCACCTTTCTCTCTCACTAACAGCGTTCCATGCACACATCCAATTGTTTAATTAAAAGAATGAATACTATGTCTGCTCTTCATGTAGGCTTTAAGGGGAAAGTAACAGTTTTATTATGATAGGAGTGTCAGTATTGCCTCAGAATATTTTTGAGTATAATGGGAGTGGCAAGGTGACTTCATTTCTGAGTTGAGGGACCTTCCATTAATGCATATCATCTTGATACACCTAGTCAGGAAGATATGATCAATGGGAACTTTGCTGAAATTCAAGAGTGGCATGTGCCATCATGCATTGAGTCCCTGAAAATTCAGAAGAAACACCTTTTTCTGCAAATATGGCATCACTTATAATCATACAAATACTATTGTTCTTGTATCATTAATATATTATGAGTTTTATGGCTTTATGAATGGGTTTTTTTTACCCTTAAGGCAGTGGTATAGAAGTTTTATTTACAAAAAAATGTTGGTTAGTAGGGCAGATATTAAGAAAAACATATTTTTCTGTAATAAAGCATTGCTAATTAGTATACATATATTATATAAGGACAAATGACGATTATTCTTGCATAATTAGTATTTTATGAATGTCATGACTTTATAAATAAATTCAATATCCTTTGACTCTTTAAGCTTTGGTACTGAACCTTTATTTGTACAATAGGCTGGATTAGCAGAGAGGATATGAAAAAACGTCTTTTTTTCTGTAATATTTCAGCGCTATTTAGCATACTAATGACTATTATTTTTCAAAATTCAATATTTCATTAGTGTTATCACATTTTGAATAAGTTCATTATCTTCATTGACTTTTAAAATATTAGTACAGAACTTTAATTTGTAAAGTTTGCTGGATTAGCAGAGAAGATACTAGGAAGATTGTTATTTTTCGTAAAATTTCATCTCCAATTACCATACTAATGACCGTTATTCTTGCATAATTAATATAGGATGAGTGTTATGACTTAATAGATGGTTTCATCACCTTCATTGACCCTCAAAACATTGGTATAGAACTTCAATTTGTTAAATTTGGTTGATTAGTAAGAAAGTTATTGAAGAAAAGGCATTATTGTATAATGGCGGCTACTAATTAGCATATCAATGACCATCAAACTTGTATAATTAATTCTAAAATGGTGTGTGTTATTCCCTAGTCTTCATAACATGGATTGAGCCACTAAGTTTGCCTTTTTGTGCTCCTAAACAGTAGTATATTGAAGGTTACTGCTTTAAAACAATCAAAAACTTGCTAATTTGGTGGCCATTTTGTTATGCAAATTAGGAGGTGAAGGACTCGGAATATCGCTTGGGAACCGGTTTTTTTGGATTCAGCATACCTGAAATATGCTAAAAAGATGGGTTCCCGACTTTTACCCCAAAATGCTCGTACCATTCACATATTTCAAAAATCCCGCCAGTCTATTATACGTGGGGGAAACTTATATCCGAGTATATACGGTACTACCCATAAAATAGTCAAAGTAACAACCAAATGTTTAGAGTGTGCAGGTCATTTAAATTCAGAGTCACACATGTTCTCTCAGCAGTATTCTTTCCTACTGCAGTGTCAAATTTCACTGCAAAAGGAAATGGGATAAACTGATGAAAGTTTCTCTTTGTCTTGTACAAATAGCGGTCTATGCAGCCGGATAGTACAAAAAAGGGCTCTACAGTTGTCGCGGTAGGCTTAGTACATCAGACTACACTGAGAGATCAGTAGCGGGTTCATGCAACCAATGGAGATGAGAATGATTGTCTTCCTTTTGCAATAATAAACTGCGCTGCAAAGTATTTTTGATAAGACGAAATCACTACAAAAAAGGTTGGTGATAATAATGATTACGAATCTCAACATCAAATAAATTTATATAGAAAAGCAGAGTAAATGAAGTGAGAGAGATTTTTATGACTTTTTTGCACTGCAAAAGAGGAGAAAGTCACTCATGTGACAGTTGAAACAGGAGATGCTTGCCATTTGTCTAATTGGCTTCATCCTTGGACATGAACTCACTGATTGGAAATGCTGTCAAGCCAATGTCATTTGAATGATTGATTGCTTAGTGTTATTTTTGGTATGCAATAAAGAGTCCCAACACATAACGTGTCAATGTTGTGCCACATCACACAACAATGGTAATTCAACACAGACTGCCATGACAACAGTGATTAATAGATCCCACTGGGAAATAGATAGACGTGTGGTGCATTTCTTTTTGGCACTACAACAAAAAGAAGTAAGTGAAAAACTGATAGTTTATAACTTATCACCAGTGTAAATACATGTATAGCAACCAACACGATATTAACAAACTCCATCACGACTGCCTGGAAAGAGTTTTTTTCACCAAATGGTTTTTTGGCCTTTTGGATTAAAATGGTATTGGTTTTCTGACAATTCAGATTAATTTGGTCCCCGGTTTTGCCAACCCAACGTACTTGGTATCGTTAGAATCGGCTTGAAAATACGATTCCAATGATATCAGAATCAGGAAGATTAAAATGGTTGCCAAAATTTTTTCTCAAGAATTAAAATGGTTTGTGGTTTTGGCGTTGGTTCTGGATTAGAATGGTCCGGTTTTCAAAATTGCCATGGCGCATCCATATGTAAAAGTCCGTGAAGTACCCCCCCCCCTCCCCGGCATGATATGCACACACATCCACTCACAAAGAGTCTGATCTGATCTTCGCTATTCCCCCCAACCACACATCTGCTGCACAAGAAAAGCATAAGGAAAGAACACATGGTACTGATGTTTGTCCTATGGTTGCTATACAGGTTGTTAGAGGTCTTTTTGATAGGCCCTATGCCTTTTTCACTCTGTTTCATGTGTTTCGGCCGTTCCTTGACCTGTTTCCATAGTTGAAGTGTTTCACTGCAATGTCGTTGTGTGTGACAAACTCTGACCTGACTTCTCAAATAACATAATTTTAACAAGTTAAGTGGCACCAACTGAAGCAAATTGCGTGGCCCTTTGGATCATTTTTTTTTCAAGCTTTCACTCAAACTCTTTAGATTTGCTCTGTCGAGTGCCTAATACCCCTGTCCAATGACCACACCCCAATGTGATAAACCTTGCAGCAGATGCAGATGCAATGGTCAGAATTTAACGATTTTATGGAACAGAGTCCTATGACACCTGATTACACATATGCATCAACTCAACAGCCCATCTTAATGATATACAGAAAAATACAGCCCTGGAAATAGTTTTGCGTTTTTAATTTGGTTTTAGTTTATAATATAACCCATTTTTTAACAGAAATGTAATGAAGATAGGACTTGTCAGGCATCCATTAGGAATTATCGCACAAACAAGAACATTTTTCTTCTCAGACAGGTGCCAACAAAAGCAAGTTTCAAAAGTTTTATTGAACAAAAAGGAAGTCCAACTATTGCATGTATGGAGACGCATTATGTTGTTGTTATGTAAAATCCATTAGTGACACCTTTCTTAGGGCTGCTGCCACTTGCCTTCTCAAATGCTGAATTACTAATGGCATCATTAAGAATAGCTTTGTCGGGGACACTTCTAGTGATGGAGATGCTAATATGAGCATCAGAGCCCCCCCCCCCCCCCATTAGGACAAGAAAAGGCAAACTAACATGTCTCTTTTGCATTTTGATTGAAAACGGTGGGTGTTTTGCTGATAAGCCCACAGCTACAAGTTTATAGTTACTATAGTTTAACCTAGAATATAACACTACATGTTCGCGTGAGTCAGAAGAGCCCTTAAGCATAAATTGTACATATACAATAGCCCCATTCACTGTGTATTATAGAATTTTTTAACCTGCCCCTGCAAATCTCCACCACTGACAGAGATTTTCCCCGCTAGAAAGTACCCTTTGATTCTCAATTCACTTAAATTTGCTTAAAATGTAGCACTGGAATTTAAATGTGTAATCCAGTTTGAATTATTCATTTGTGAGAACAACTTCAATTTGACAGTTATTGTTTTGGTGTTATAAGTTTCTGTTGTTGTCAAAAGAATTCAGCAACAGAGAAAACACAACTGAGCCAAACTAAAACTTATGAAGGCCTTTGCAAATTGTTCAGTGCGTTACTCAATCAATTGATCCAATGTCAATCACAGCTTGGTCTCTCAACCATGCCCAGAGCTCTTGACATCTGCTCAAACCGCCAAATTAAAATTGATGTTATCATGGTTACAGCCATTTCTGATTAAAGACAAGGAAATCCTCTCAGGGCCCCTACGTCAACTGACTTAACTGGAGCATGCAGATGTCACTTAGGGCTTCTGAATTTCTCATGAGCTTCTGAGCCTTGCCCAGCACTTTAAACAGGAATTCTAAGATGTTGAAGATGTAATATATGCAGGTAACAGTTCAAAACATTGTCAAATATTGTGATGAACTCATGCCAGGCAGGCTATAAGTTTTCTCTAAATAATAGTGATGTAGAAAGCCATACAAGCTGACCTTGTTGATGACCAATTCTCATGTTAGGCACCTTCCATATATATACTGACTGTTATCATTTGGAATAAATTGAAACAAGACCAAGTCAATGCAGAAGCATGCAGTGTCTGCATTCAAGAAACTGTTACTAAGAGACTAGCATGCAATTGCACACCACCTCATCAGCTCAACACCCTCATCATAGAGGACTGCTGATTAAATATCCAGATCCAGACACATAGATCTTACCTCAATGGGAGTTGCCTATGCTCCAAGAAAACTTATCTTGGCTATTTTGCAGCTGTAATTCTTGCATTAGAGATTTTTATGTGTCAAGAGTTGTAAATCTCTGTTATCTCAAAAAGGAAATTAGCCGCATGAACTTGATAGTCACAATTTGAAGCTGTTGCTTCTTTTTTGCATATTTTTGCATCGGCCTAATTCCAAAAAAGCTACATGCATTACCGCACAGTTCTGCCAAGTGAACAATATAATCATATGGAACTGCTGATGGATAAATGTCTATTGAGGCTGCGTAAGGCTGATTTGAAAGTGACTTTCAAGAGAGTTTTCATAGCATTGCTGTCAACATGAATCTTAATTTTATACAACCACTAGATCATACGAGGAACAAAACAATAATTTCACATCATCAGGATACTGAACATTTTCTGATAGGCATATATATAAAAACACCAATATATTCAGATTAAGATTCAGATTCAATTTAATCAGACTTAAAAATAATTACAGTTTACGTCAAATATCATATATTATTACATGACCACTTTGCTAGAGCGATGCTGATTGGCCAAAATCAGTCACATGACGACATCACAAAAACTCATAGGCCTATTGCATGGTTCGAGTGCAATATGAGATTTTTTCCAAAAAAAAATTTTTACAATTTTTTTTAAAGATTTTTTCATATTGCATGGTTAGAGTGCATGTGAGTTTTTATTTTTTTTAAATTCCAAAAAAAAAAATTTTTCCCAAATAAAATTTTCCGAAGATTTGTTTTCAGAATGGAACATTATATTGGAAGCATAGTGTTCATGTAGTAGTAAATACGGCACTTATTATCGTGCAACATGAAAATTTATTTGCACTCGTAAATTCATATTGAACTCGGACTTCGCCCTCTGCAGGATGGATTTCCTCGTGCAATCATATTGCACTCATATCATGCCGTATTTGTATAATATTAATAATTTTACATGCAATTAATCCAACTTTGGTAGTTCAGACTTTTAAAATAGCCATGGTAATCATGTATCGTTTCAGTACATGACATGCATAAAAAGCATTTGATGATTTGTACACACATTTTTATCCTAAAGTTAGTCCATTTGCCTATTTGTCGAAACAAAGTAACTAGCGAGTGAGTTTTTCTCACCCTGTGATGAAGCACTGCATGCATGCATAGAATTAAGGATATACACCATTATGCATCATCCTAAAAGTGACAAATATGCAATCAAGATATGTGAGACATATCAGTAGAAGCCAACATATCTTTTTCGATTTTTTTTGTCATTCGAAAGACAAGGTGTCACATTCATTTCCTCTACCTATCATTAACTTATGGAACAAAGGTGATTACAGGTAATTCTCTTCATTTCTCCCCAAATCTTATGAACATTGTGTACCATACTTCTAACATCTTGCATACTGCTAAAATTGGCCAATTTGTTCTCATTACCTTCTCCTGCCTGTCTCATCTGACGCAACAACACCTGAGCCACATCTTCTATTAAATCTGATACAAGATGCATGCTCACTTGGAAAGCCAGTTGGCACCCTCAGGCAAGGTTCTGGCAGGGCTAACTGTTTTAGTTATACTTGGCATAAGTAACTTGAGGATGATTATTCCAAAGTTGGGGTGCACACCAGTGGCGTAACTAGGGGGTCTTGAGCGGGGGGGACCTGAGGGGGCATGCGATTCTCTGGGGGGCACCCACTATAATTTTAGCAGAGTCGGAAAATTCATATTAACATACACCTAGGGGGGCACAGGTCCAATATGGGGAGGGGGGCACGTTCCCCTCTGTGCCCCCCATCCCAGGCTATAAGGGTAAAACAATATTAGCAAATCAGGAACAAAGGACCTGCACTGATGCTGAATCTAACAATCTACATGGCTTCACCAGAGTTAGATCACCAAATTTGACAAGCCTAGTGGTCTCGAAAGCAATTGCTGACTTCAGAAATTGTCTGACTGGATCCCCCATATTTTAAGAAGAGTAACCTAGCCAACGAGACTTGGAAAAAGTCAATTTTTATGCCGAAAATAAGGAAACCTGAAATAGAACTCAAACTTTTCCTTCAACGCTCATGAAAGTTTTTGGCTAAAAGGCATACCACTAAAGGACTCTTCATCGGGGATTTGGAAAACTGCGCATGTTTTATAAACAAGAAAATCTTTTTGAAAAAAAAGATATATGCTGGCTGTAGTGATTACGATTTCAAAATTTACAATAAGAGTATGTTTTGCCAAAAGAACTTTAAAATATTGTATAAGAGAAACTACAGATGAACCCATGATATGGTATAAGAAGCTATAAGAGGAATTATAGATGAACCCATGATAGATCTATCTGTCTATCTCTCACCCTCACTATCTCTTCATGCCAAGGGGGCATGCGATACTCTGGAGTCACCCACTATACTTTTTCTATATCTCTCACTATCTAGGTCTGGAACACACATATATCATGGGTTCATCTATAAATCCTCTTATAGCTTCTTACACCTGCTCTGCTGATCTACACTAACTTGTGTATTGTATTGACTGTTATTTTTATTCCTATGACAGTTTAGCTGGAGTTGGCAAGTTCATATGGGGCAGCATAGGTTCAATATGACTCACTATTAATTAGTAAGTCACCAGATATGACTGTCAATCCCTAACTGTTAATCAGGCATCCCTTACTGTTGTTCATCAGTTAGTCACTACCTGTTAGTTATTAAGTCCGTTGTTTTGGTAGTTACTATTTGTTAGTAACTAAATATGTTATTTAGTCACAAACTGTTAGTCAAAAACTGCTAGTGAGAAAGTGTTAGTTAGTCAAAACTGTTAGTAGTCAAAACTATTAGTCAGTCAAAACTGTTAATTAGTCAAAAACTGTTAGTCAGTCAAAGACTGCTAGTCAGTAAAAACTGTTAGTTAGTCTAAAACTGTAGTCAAAAACTGTTAGTAGTCAAAAATTGTTTGTAAGTCAAAATGGTTAGTTAGTCAAAACTGTTAGTAGTCAAAAACTGTTATTCAATCAAAAACGGTTAGTTAGTCAAAAACTGTTAGTTAGTCAAACTATTTGTAGTCAAAAACTGTTAGTAGTCAAAAACTGTAAGTCCAAATGGTTAGTTAGTCAAAACTGTTAGTAGTCAAAACTGTTTGTCAGTCCAAAAACTGTCATTTAGCCAAAAACTGTTAGTTAGTCAAAAAATGTTAGTTAGTCAACAACTATTTGTAGTAAAAACTGTTGGTAGTCAATAACTAAGTCAAAAACTGTTAGTTAGTCAAAAACTGTTAATTAGTCAAAAACTATTAGACAAAACTGTTAGTTAGTCAAAAACTGTTTGTTAGTCAAAAACTGTTAGTTAGTCAAAACTGTTAATTAGTCACTAACTGTTAGTCACTAACTGTTAGTAAGTCACCAACTGTTGGTCATTCACTAACTGTTAGTCAGTCACCACCTGTTGGTCAGTCACTAACTGTTAGTCAGTCACCAATCACTAACTGTTGGTCAGTCACCAACTGTTAGTCAGTCACCAATCACTAACTGTTAGTTGGTCACTAACTGTTAGTCAGTCACTAACTGTTAGTCAGTCACTAACTGTTAGTTAGTCATGTAAGTCAGCTAGCTAGTCCTTAACTGTTAGCAAGTAACTGTTAGTAAGTTACTAACTGCTAGTCCCTGACTGTTAGTCATTTTGTCCCTAACTATTGTTCATCAGTTGGTCATTACTGTTAGTAAGTCACTGTTGTTAGTCACTTACTGTTAGTAAGCACTAACTGTTGTTGATTCACTAACTGTTGTTAGTCTTTAACTGCCAGTTAGTAACTAACTGTAAGTCACTAACAGTCTGTTAATCACCCCAAGGAAGTGCCACCCAGAAATTGGACCTATAAATAGAACAAACTGCTCTCATTACTATTCACCCCCAATTGTTACAACTCATCCCCAATTATTTCAGGTCCTGCAACAATTGTATCTGCACCAATTGGTCGATTAATGAGTGGCAGGTGTACTTTTACATCAATGCAACAATATTAAGTATTTGTGATCATAAGATATTTTGTAATGCTCTAGCTGATATTACTAAATGGTGGGGACCAAACCGGTTGAGACTTTTCCGTATGGGGCAACCAGTATAGTATGCTGACTGCAGAGTCAATACTTTACTATAACAAATCTTGTCCTAAAGTTCAAGAAGCCAGCATAAAAAAATATTGGCAATGGTCCAACGTGCCCCGAGGTCCAACGTATCCCGGTCTCCCCTATGGATGATAGGCAGTAAAGCACCCGACATCAGGAAAAATATCACAAAGGCAAGGCGTACTGTGTACTCGCTGATAAGAATTGGCCTACATGGGAATGGCGGACTGGGACCAGCAACCTGTATGAAGATAATCCAAACTTATGTCACACCTAGGCTTCTCCATGGGACTGGACCCATGGTGCTGGGGTACGAGACGTCTGTTACAGCCAATATCCACTATTGTGCCCAATAGGCCTATTGGGCATGGATATTAGGCCTTTGGGCAAAATATATGATCTTTTGGCAAATTATAGGGTCTTTGGGCAAACTATAGGGCCCTTAGGCATTACAACTCCTTTTGGCATGACTTTCCCAAAGTCATCGCATCCTTCAAAATAGCCGCGAGGCCTTTAGGCAAAATATAGGTCCTTTGGGCGCATGCCCAAATCACTTATTATCGCTCACTCCTGACTATAGTGTATTTTGGCAAAGATCTTATACTTTGATACATGCCCAAGTCACTCACAATAACTCTTTTATACTATTGTGGATTTGGACAAATATCAAACTTTGGATAGTAGTGACCTAAACAATGAGAATACGCCCTAATATCTTGACCAATGAGAATCCACCCTAATATCCACAGTAGGGGGCACTGTAGTTAATAGTTTTTCCAATGAGAATGCCACCTAATATCCTGTCCAATGAGAATCCGGCCAAATATCCTAGCCAATGACAGTCAAGCCTAATATCCACAGTGCCATAATTGGCCAGTGAATATTAAGCTGCATTCTCATTGGACACACTGTGAACTCAATGAGATTCCAATCTAATATCCAACAGCCAATGAAAATTGAGCCTTAATATCAAATAGGCAAATGGTCAAATAGGCTCTTTGGTCAAAGTCTAAAGACTAAGTCAAAATCCATGACAGTCTTTTGTGGATATTTAATGGATATTTGTTGATATTTGCGAGTGATTATATATGTTTTGGGCATACACAACGTCCAACAATTAGAATCCTTCTATAGGAAAATGTTAAGGCAAATACTAAATTTACCGGCGAACACAGCCATGGAAGCTAAATATACTTGCTGATTGGTACCACGATTAACGAGACCCAGTACCACATCCGAGCCCTCAACTTATTCAAGAGTGTATATGCAGGCTTCTCAAGACTCACACATTGCACCAACTAGTGTTGAGACAACTCTTAGTGAAGAACAACCATATTCGATTCACAATGATTGTCGGCCTGGGACGAAAGTACGAATAAGACATCCACAAACTGGTTCTGCTCCCCTAATAATATTGATATAAATGTAAACCATCACTCCAAGACGGAGGTGCGCCTTCCATTAAAGATGGGAACTACTAAAAGAAGAAGACAGCAAGACAGACAAGTTCTTACATTGTAAGTTCAAATCAGTGTTTTTGCCATAGGGAGAGCCCTAATTGAAAAAAAAAGTACAACACAACAAAAAATGTGGCCAATGTCCTGGTCACACCCAATCAAGCCAATGACATAGCATGGCCTCCTCCTTGGAATTCCAAGAGACTCGAAAACACTGCAAGTCTTCCAAACACAATTATTGAAAATTTTTGACATCACGGCAGCGCCACAAGCTACGGAAAGAACCTCCAATGGCTTCCAATATCAGCCAGACGTAAATTTCATACTCTATGGAAAGTCAGAAGTCCTGAATTCTTAACCAAGCCCAATGTCGAGCAATCAGTCGAGCTTGGGAGAACACAAGTTGTCATTCTGATAAATAACACTGGAATAAATTGCCTCTTAAATACTGGTAGCTTGTTTCGAGAAAAACCTAGAGACCCATCAGTTTTGTTTTAAAAAAAACTTTATTTGTATCAATTATTGAAGGCAGCCGTCACACTGAAACTGGCGCTTTACATAGGCTAGACCATAGACTTGACAACGGACTCTGGCCTACGTGACGTTATGTTGTTTTATCATGCGACCTCACCGGTCATGGCGAGCACTAACTTCAATTCGTGACGTCATAGTAACATTTGCAGCAGTGCTGTAATGAGAGAGGTCACAACTGTTCCTTGTTAGACCTACAAGGGTAAAATTCATTGGCCCAACCCCCCACAAATATCTGGTTGGCCTCCAATAAACGATTTCAAGTTTTATTCATTAAATTTTGGGTATAGTATTTTGCAATGATCCACCAATACTAATATTTTCACGTTTCTCAGTTTGGGGAATATTGTGTGGTTAGAAGAAAACCGCATCTTTCTATAGGCCTAAAACTCGGAGGTCCCCCCCGTCGTGAGGAGTATATAATTTCTTCCTGCAGTTCTGCAAAAAACTGCAGAATTCTGCAGTTCTGCAAAAAGCTGCAGAATTCTGCAAAAAACTGCAGAATTCTGTAGGAAACTGCAGAATTCTGCAGTTCTACAAAAAAACTGCAGAATTCTGCAGTTCCAAAAAAAATTCTGCAGTTTCAAAAAAAACTCTGCAGGAAGCTGCAGAATTCTGCAGTACTGCAGCTCCCTGCATGATTTCTGAACCTCTGTTACTTCTTGCAGTTTATTGCAATGCATCTTCAAAGTTAAGACCTCTTTGACATGGGCCTTAATTGCCGCTACCAAGAAAACGTTGGTTGGGGGATTGTTGTATGAGGGATCAGGGTTTTTGTTAGTCCTCTGTCACTGCAGCGTTTCTGAAAAGTTTCTGCAGCAAAATCTGTAATTCTGTAGGAGATATGCAGGCTGGGAGGTTTTATGCAGTTCTGCAAAAACTGCAGAATTCTGCAGTTCTACAAAAAAACTGCAGAATTTTGCAGTTTAAAAAAAAAGCTCTGCAGGAAGCTGCAGTTCTGCAGCTAACTGCATGATTTCTGAACCTCTGTTACTTCCTCCAGCGTATTGCATCTGTACAGTTCAGACCTCTTTGACATTGGGCTTGCCGCTACCAAGGAAATATTGATTAGGGGGGTTGGTTTGGGGGGTTGTGGTTTGGGGGGTCGGGGTTTTGGTAGTCCTCTGTCATTTCAGCGTTTCTGAAATGTTTCTGCAGCAAAATCTGTAATCCTGTAGGAGATATGCAGCCTGGGAGGTTTTATGCAGTTCTGCAAAAAACTGCAGAATTCTGCAGAAAACTGCAGAATTCTGCAGGAAGCTGCAGAATTCTGCAGGAAGCGGCAGAATTCTGCAGTTCCAAAAAAATCTGCAGAATTCTGCAGTTTCAAAAAAAACTCTGCAGGAAGCTGCAGAATTCTGCAGTTCTGTAGCAAATTCTGCAGTTCTACCAGGTAGCAGTTTGTGGAATGACATTTTTGCGAGCACACAGATCGCCGAAAAAAGTGCCGTACGGCAAAAAGAAACAACGACGGACAAAGACTGACTGCTGTATTAAATAGACCTGGTTGCAGAGTACCTGAAACTTTTTTCGGAATGAAATTTGGTTGAGAATTGACCGAGCAGAGAGGAAAAATGTCCATGGAAGTTCATTATGATAGAGCACTGTCAGCAGTTTATGAAATGACATTTTTGCGAGCTGACCGATCGCCGAAAAACGGTTCGTACGGCAAAAAGAAACAACGACGGACAAAGACTGACTATTGTATTAAATAGACCTGGTTGCAGAGTATCTGAAACTTTTTTCGGAATGAAATTTGGTTGAGAATTAACCGAGCAGAGAGGCAAAACATCCATTGAAGTTTAATTTGATAGAGCACTGTCAGTAGTTTATAAAATGACATTTTTGCGAGCTGACCGATCGCCGAAAAACGGGTCGTACGGCAAAAAAAACAACGACGGACAAAGACTGACTAGTGTAGTCAATAGACCTGGTTGTTGGGAACCTGAAACATTTTTCTGAATGAAATTTGGTTGAGAATTGACCGAGCAGAGAGGCAAAGCGTCCATTGAAGTTTATTTTGATAGAGCACTGTCAGTAGTTTATAAAATGACATTTTTGCGAGCTGACCGATCGCCGAAAAAAGGGTCGTACGGCGAAAAAAAACCAATGACGGACAAAGACTGACTAGTGTAGTCAATAGACCTGGTTGCCGGGTACCTGAAACATTTTTCTGAATGAGAATTGACCGAGCAGAGAGGCAAAACGTCCATGGAAGTTTATTTTGATACAGCAGTTTGTAAAATGACATTTTTGTGATCCCATTTGTTTCCTCACAGTCCTCATTCTTGTATAGGTATTAATGGAGCTGCAGAACTGCAGAATTCTGCAGCTTCCTGCAGAATTCTGCAGCTTCCTGCAGAATTCTGCAGTTTCCTACAGAACTGCAGAATTTATTGCAGAACTGCAGAATTCTGCAGCTTCTTGCAGAATTCTGCAGCTTCCTGCAGAATTCTGCAGTTTCCTTCAGAACTGCAGAATTTTTTGCAGAACTGCAGAATTCTGCAGTTTTCTGCAGAATTCTGCAGTTTCCTACAGAACTGCAGATTTTTTTTGCAGAACTGCAGAATTCTGCAGTTTTCTGCAGAATTCTGCAGTTTCTATTGCAGAATATGCAGCTGCAGGAAGAAATTTAAGTGTACTGCCCGTCGTCCTGCTAAGTGCAAGGTTCATTGATCTCTTGACGTGACATCACGATTGTGTTGCTGCCATGACCGGGGGGGGTGGGGCGCTGACCTAAAACAACATAGTTGACGTCACATGTATTTATTGTATCTGGGGCTAGACTCATTAAATTGCATCATCAGTACTATCATTATTACAACATGTGTATATGCAATATGTTTTAAAATGTAACTATTTCAGTAGTTTTTACAAAATTTACGTATTTTCTATGTATTGCATTGTGCAAACAAAGTCTATATTGCAGACAAGAACATCAAGAACATCAAGAACACCAACTTGTCAAACGGTGCAACTCCCTTCGAAAGTTCATGAAATCACACATCATATCAGCGACATTTCCCGAAGTGCAAGCCGTTTCCCAACATAGGAGTTTCCTTACAAGTCTTTGCCAATAAACTCTATTATTTTGAGTTGAAATACATGCTCCGGTAGCTGTATTTGCCATATCGGCACAGCATTGCACAAGGAGACGGAATGACCCTTGAAACAAACCCTTGCCATCCTCAAGACTTTCGATGTGTTCAGCCATACTTTTCACATTGAGGGGCTCTCCCTTTCCTCTGGTGTGAAGCACGTTCTCTTCCAGTAACTTAATCACATCTCTCATTGGTCCATGAAAAGAATGCTCACAAAGGAATCTATTTGAAAAGCGGCAGTCTATACCGCCGTTGTCAAACACCATGATCTTCTGGAATATCTGAGCCTTTTCAGTGTCAGATAGAAATCCTTCCATGGTGCTCACAGAATTGGCAAAATCCTGCGCTGTCATGGTGGGAAATCGGATCTTGAAGACAGCGTCGCCAATGACCTCTCTCATGTTTCCTCCATTGATTGCCCAACCTCGTTCTATGCACTTCGATCTCATCCATCTACTTATCGCACTGAAAAGAACTATCTCTAGAACATCTATTCCTTCCGCATCCAAGAAAGCGGACAAAGCTGGCTGTGACAATTTCAAAAATGATTGGGTCTTGATAACACGTTGACTTCGCGCTTCAAACCATTCCATACACGATTCCTGAAGACGTTTTGAACCAAATAGTACAGCCTCGTTCATGAAACAAGAAATAGTTTCATCATTCGTTGACTCAGCAATGTGATTTACACACATCTTCTCGAGGCATTCCATCTCAAATCGCACAGAAGCTGACAGAAAGACCAACACAGTCTCACCAGATAAATCAATTTCTCCACAATACAGAAATCTGGAAAAAATAAAAAAAATAAAATATGTTCAACATTTTTAGAGGCCAGAACTGTAACACGAATTCAATGCGATGTTGAAACATTTGACTAGAACAAAAAGTTTGAGAGACAATCAAAATAATAATTTACAAAAGAGAGTGATCAGGAAACAAATAAAGAAGTTCATAATTCAAATACTGAGAGATAGATGTCGACAGCAGAAGCACGCTTTTTTTCAACTGCTTGTATAAACAAGTATTTTACTGAGCAGAGGCAAATATGATCTGATAATACTACATCTATGCTGAGAACAGAATGGAAGCAGTATTATGCTGATGTTGAGTTGCATGATACTGGTGCAATGGAACTTTCAATTTGTAGTAACATATCCAGTTATTATCTACTCAAATGGCAATAACGTGCTGTCTATCAAATGACACAGCCATATCTAGCCTGGCCTTGTACAGGGCAGTAATGCTAATGCTTAGCTTTGATGCCATGATGCATCATACTAGATTTGCTGAGCTTTCTGAAGTTTCATATACCGTATATACTCGTGTATAAGACGCACTTTTGATACCCAGAATTTTGACCTATTGAACGGGTGCGTCTTATACGTGGGATATACTAAAATATCAAAGTTTTTCGGTAAAATCCAGAAAATTCTTTATTTTCGTCACTCTCGTCCGCCATTTTGAAACACGCACTGTCAACTTCGGCAAGTTCTCGCTTTTGCGCGATCTGAAGCGAGAGAAGACGTGATGAAGACAGCCAAGACGGCATATCACACACGTAAACAATGTGGATTCGAGTTGATTTCTTGCCAATTTAGCTAATTTTGAAGGTAAATTTACCAAAATAAGCATAGTTTTTATCATTAATCAAGCAATTACTCGTCCGCCGCAACGTTTTCGGTGCCAGTCGAATTTAATGCAACTTATACAAGGGTTTCACTGGGAGGAGGTTTTAGGGTCTCAAAGAAGGGATGCAACTTATAGACGGGGGCGACTAATATCCGAGTATATACCATATATAAAACAATCTGGATGTGTCCATTCCTCAATATGGCTGGGGAACTTTCTTGAGACTAAACTGACATGATCTGGATACTCAAAATGAGTATCGGGCTGACTGAGAGAGAACTCTCTCTTGGTCAAAGAGAGAAAGATTTGTAATAGATACCTTAGTAAAGCCACAAAAGTTTCATATTTAATTTCGTCCACTGGGATGGGTTTATCTGAAGGGTTCCAATCCTTTGACAAAGCGTGGAGAAATTGGCACTGAGCAGTCAGAACCATTCTGTGGGCCCCAATTTGCTTTTCTTCAACAACAAAGACCACATCACAAGCCTCCTGTTTGTCAAACCATCCAGTAAGACTGTCCACAAGAGACTTCTCCATCTCGGACTCTGTTGATCAAAGAATACATATCGTCAATTTAAACGCAGAATTAGAATTTTGTAAGCATGACTGCTCTAGCTACATTGCTCTGGCGTCAAATCAAGTCTATTTGCCTAGATATTAAATGTTGTACTGTAAAAAAACTTAATCGCATAATTTCACCCAATTCAATACCAGTATACATATATATACCCCTTGACAATCATCCCGAATTGTGCAAAACTTAGACCTACTTATTAACTTAGGTCTCTCCAATGTAAGTTTTACTGTTACATAACTCAAGGTGGTAGTCAATTGTGCAACCAATCTTTTGCAAAGTTTTGACCATATATCGCGAAGTTCAAATCATATCAAGACAACTTCAACCACACTTCATTATTTCATGAAGTATGGCAATGATTGCCACGGGGTGTACTGATTTATGTTAGCAACTGTATAATATCTATTTCAAACCAAGCGGTCAATCGGACATGCCTATATAAGTTGAGGTCTATATATGCATACCTTTTTTCTTGCATTTCGCTCCGCTCTCTTTCTTGCATGTAGCTGATTTTGCAGCCTCAAGTATGAAGCACTCAGATTTGTCATCTGTAATAATACAAGTATAAAAATTAATCACATCACACAACTATCTTTCAACATATATGTATATAATCTATCTTTGTGCCTCTAGAGGGCAACCATGACAAAATTAAGTCAATAATCACACCCATGATGGCACAACAAAGAAGGACCCTCAGGATGAAAACTATTTTAATATAACCAGATTTCTTTCGGTGCGCATTTTGCAATAAAATTACACAAAGTCATGTTGATATTAATCAGTTGATAAATGTAGTTACTTGATATAAAGATGATCTCAGCTGGGTTGAAAGCCTCCCCAAACTTTGCAGAGCACTTTTTTCTGAGGGCACATTGGTCCAGCTGCTCTCCACAGCCATTTTCTCCCTCCAGTATTGGCCCTCTGATCATTCGTCATCAAACTTCACCACACACCATTCTGCAAAAAATTTGAATATCAAACAGTGAGAACATCTCTAATCGTAACACTCTCATCAACCTTCATTAGTTGCCTCACTAATGTTAAACATCTCCATACAAAATGGCCAAGTCAGGGCCCAAAAGACAATCCAAAAATGCCAATTTCAAATTTCCTGCCAAAACTTCCATTTTCTCATTGTGACTACATAAATGGAGGTGTGTTACAGTGTACACAACTCCATCAAAAATAAATGCTGTCGTTGGATCGATATTCCGAGCGAAAAAGTGGTATCGGAAGTATATATTATCACTTGTAGACTAAACTTATGCCAGAAAGAGACACCTCTGAACTTCTGAAGGGTCCCCAGATAGCTCAGAATGAATCTGAGTGAGGGCATCGAAAGAGTATCAAAAATGCTAATAAAACACTCATTTCATAAAACACTCATTTCATCTATAATCTGCGCGTTTAGAAGAAGCATAACACCCGTGAAAACATGTGAGGAGAAATGTTGGGTGTTTTCTGTAGACCTAGTGATATGTTAAGAAAGCGTCACTGCTATTTCCGTGACTGTAATTTGGAACCTGAAAACCAGCTAAGGACATTGTAAAGAATGTAGAAAAGGTACTTCATAGGGCTGCATGATATTATGCTGAGATGCGATATGCGATAATCAATTAATCATGTTTCATATTGCGATGTCGATAAATTATGCGATAAATTCACAAGCAAGAGATTTACCTGTAAACTCTCAAATTGTAGCAAAAAGTTTGAAT
The DNA here is from genome assembly GCA_026936325.1 of Platynereis dumerilii. Taxonomy (NCBI): domain Eukaryota; kingdom Metazoa; phylum Annelida; class Polychaeta; order Phyllodocida; family Nereididae; genus Platynereis; species Platynereis dumerilii. The sequence goes on from JAPTHN010000002.1 coordinate 95,750,085, forward strand.
TTCATGAAAAGAAATTTCAATTCTTGCGCATAAATGCAGACATTTTTTATAATTTATTTATCGCCCCTTTGTGCGATAACATTATTGCCCTACTTGATCACGCGATAACGATAAATTTGCGATTAATCGTACATCGGTATCTATTTGAAGTATTCGCTTGCTGATTACTGAAGATTAAGGTTTGCTTTCTTTAGAATTGAAATTTCGATTCCAGTTGCCAGCCACATTTTGAATGTTCTGATGTTCAATTTGGCCCATAGCACTAATAGCAGTCAAGTTACTGAGTGACTATAGTTTAAACATTCTGTTACCCGAATCTCTATCCACAGGCCCCAACCAGATTGATCTTTTCTCGATTCTGTCTTAAGCAGAGGCGGCGGAGCTGGGGGGGCACTGGGGGCACGTGCCCCCCCACTTTTGGGCCCAAAAATACATAAAGTGCCCTTTTTTCTCCTTGAAATTACCGTAGACGAGGTGCCCCGGGGCCCGGTGCCCCCCCACTTTTCGAAGCGTTCCGCCACCTCTGGTCTTAAGTGAATATATCCTAGTGACATTTAAGACTAGCCCATCAGGTTAGTATGGGCCTGTGCTCTATCTTATTGCACCTTACAAGTGTGTGTGCCTTCTAATGACACTTCATGCCAATTCACAGGTTCGATTTGATCAGACCTAAGTGCCATTCAGATGCATTGCAGAGACAATAATAACTTGTTGATTGCCCTTGATCACATCTTGTGTTGCTTGAGCTTAGGCTATCAGTATGGATTTTGCAATAAATATTGATATTATTGCAAGTTTTTCTTCATTATTATCTCATATCGCCCCCTCCCACTGGACCCAGTGTTTATGGCCCAGGCCAGGGGCTGGGGGCCGGTCAAGTTGTGCTCCAAAACTATTGACATCACAACATGCACAACGTACGTAGCTACCTGCATCTTCAGTCGTCTTTGAAAGCTTTCTTTTTTTTCTGGGAGCCATGATACCAGCGACACAGCAGTCAGCAGACTCAAGTGCTTAGCCAATTGAGCAGGATGAGGGCGTACTGCAAGGATCTGTTGTGTGTCTCGAACTGTCTTCTTTCAATCAGTTTGTTTTGCTCACGTGTCGTAGAAGATGACTCTTTATTCCCTCAACTCCAGGCTCCACCAGTAATATTTGATCGTGGTGTTTGGAGACATGACTTGGATCTTTTTTCAACAATCAGACCGTGATTGCGTGAAGAATCGTGATGAGAAGTTGACTCAACACTCAAGTCGGCCGCCACCACCACGCACGTGAAATCTTGCGCCAAAATAGTTTGCCTCCTTTTTTTTCATAAATGTTCAAGAATAAGTAATTTTCTTATTTCTAGTAGCTCAAGTTTCGTTCTTGTATTTCACTCACTTTTTGATAGTCATACATAAACATTTATATATAACTCTAGATGGAAACGTTTTATTTTATTTTGGCTTTTCTTTACAAGGCAACTTCAGCGTACCTCGTATTGACGCTATAAATAGCACAGTAGCAGCCACAGACGTGCGCATGGGTTCGAACCCCAACTAGGCCAACGTATCCCACAGATCTATCAACTTGGCTTAGAACAGAGAGAATCACACGCGTCAATGGCACACACTGGTAAATTTGTTATTGGGTTATTCCTTTTCTCATCTGATACTTTGAATCAAAAGATTATTTTGGATAAATTGCACAAATTATATGGTTTTCATGGAATTTCTTAAAATGACATTCTATCTGAGAGAAAAAAAATAAGCAAAAAAGGCATTCCTGCATGTGGAGTCCCTCCAGGGTCACTTATTTTTACAGCAATGTATAGCCAGCCGTTGGGTATTGTATGAGAAAATTTTTGTCTGGCGCGGGTGGATGGCACCCCACGTGTGTTTTGACCACTGGTCTGCAGGACCTAAACTATATTGCATCTGCATATATAGAAAATATTTTTTGGTGCTATTGAATTGTGAATAATTGGAATAATTTAGACGAAAGTATCAATTCGGTTTCAATCAAGAATTTTATAAGTAATTTTAAAATGTTAACTTCTGCTAGTTAGTGGGAGTTGCGATTTAATTTTTGATTAAACTCTCATTGTTTTTGTATTGTTCATATGTAGTTCTTTTGAATAAATAAATCAAATCGAATCAATACAAAGATATTTGACACATGGATGGGTCTTATATGTATATACAAAAATATGTAAATTTTATTAGACATCAAAATATCAGAAAAGATACATATATGCATGTCTTTGTGACTTGTGTTCATCCGTTTCTTCATCCTTATGAGTCTGGAGTGGCTGGCGTTTGTTCAAGATTGCAGCCGTAGTGCTCAATGAAGTACTTTGATTCATTGCAATCATCCTTTGTGCTGGTCAGGGAATTTTTATATTTTTCTCATTTGTTTTTAAGAAGAAGTATTGGAAACACCTGAAAGATACTTACAGCAGTTATAGTGAGGATACGTCTTTGACTCAGACAAACAGTAAGACAAATAGCATAACTAGAATTTCCAGTGTTGAATAAAGCTCGTTTACAGAAAAGTGTGCTAGTACAGTACCTGATAAACTGGAAGTTATGTAGTATCTTCATTTGAATTACTTACATAAGTTGCACTTTATGATCTTTTATTACAAGTAAATTTATATACGTTTTTAAAATCAGCATAAAAGTTGTTGTCACTGACATATAATATTTAATGGACTAACCTTTTTTGATTTTTAGTATCATACATTATTATATTCTACTAATAATTCTATAGGCCTACGATAAAATCATAAAATGTTGTAACACACTAATATCACTCAAAACTGTGTCAGAAATATCTTGGTATTATTTTAAATGAACATCTTGTCTAACGGATACCTGTCGGGTAGGGATATTGATTGTACACTTATAGGAAATTAATTGTAATGAGATGGACAATCTGCGAAGTCTGAAAGTCCTGCACGTATTACGAAATCTGAACCCCTACTGTTGCCAAACTATAGTATACGAGAAACATACATGTACACTCTAAGAAAAAAAGGTGCGAGGGGTGGAGCGAAACACCTGCAAGGTGGATGTAAAAACCTATGGGGTGCACAAGGTTCATCATCATCGTTTTGGTGCTTCAAACAAGGGGTGCATGAAAAAAAGGTGCATCACACATTATAGGGTGCATCACACAAGAGGTGCATCGCACATTACAAGGTGCATGGGGTGCTTCACCATCCTTCCATGGTTTCTGAATTGGATATGGAAAACTACAAAATAATTGGGTAACTGGGTTATTGCATAAAAGTGCCAGGCAGTGCCTAACTGACAAGCAGGTATGCTGTGGGAAGGCGAAGGTGGTGACCCAGGGCATACTTAGAAATGGCCTGGGGTGGGAAGAGGAGGCATTATATTGAGGTGAATGGGTAGCACTCTGGGCTTTTCCTATCTACTCTATGTCAACTTCAGGCCTTATAGGAAGGCCATACCCCCTAGATACACCACAGACTTTACTGACCTGCCTCCAGTTGTGTATCCTGGTAAGTGTAGCCATGCCAGCTCCAACGGAATGCTGAAGGTGTATCTGTGAGGCAGGTGACAGAAATATTTACACCAGAGATGCTCTCTTTCACATCTGCTTATTAATTGGTGGGCATTTCTACTGAACACATACTTAATAGGCAGCGGTCCCAGTTTCCAATTTGATACCCATTCACCTAAAAATTCACTATCTGCAACTGCAGCCAAGCTTCTCTCACCTGCCTGTACAGCAGACTGACTTGTCAAGCGGGGCAATGCTACATTAATTGAGGAACCGCCAGAAACCAGATGCCACACTGATTTACCAGCAGTTCAGAAAATCATGACCAAGAGTGGTAAATGTACTATTCACCAGCCTCAGTGCAATGGGCAGCCCATGCAAATTTAATCCTGAGAAACTCAGCATCTTTAAACAAATCTGAATCAGGAATTTTGACTTGGTTGAGCAAACAGCAATTTCTGTGTCTGACTCAGGAAGTCTTACCTACAGTAAATAAAATTGCAGAATTGGTTAGAATATACTGTTGGGGGTTTATTGCACACCTTTATAGGGATTGTTTAATTAGGTAAGTAAAGTAATTAGGTTAATCTACATCACAATAGGTCTTTAATGAACTGGCTTGTGATATTTTCTAACATAAGACAAGTGGCGTCATGTATAATGAAAAGCTTTTGCAATAAATTCTCAATTGTTATGCATGTGGCCCCACCTATAACAGACGTGAACTCATAAAAATTGTTTTTGCATAATTTTATATTAAATTAACAAAATGTATCATAATATTTATTTGAATATGTGCTACACTCTAGAAAGAACATTTTCAATTGCAATGCATGTGGCTTAAAGCTCATGTGCAATTGTTTCAGTCCTCTGAAATTCAGACACATTCTGACTAAAATGTAGCAAGCAGAATTTTTACATATACAGAATATCCAACTCACATGAGCATTCAATTATAAAGTGCTGAGAAGGTGAACACGCCTCCTTTGCTTACCTCTCACAATGGTCATCAGTTATCTGAGGATGAATGTAATCTTCAGACTGACGACTAACTGGAGGCAATTTGAAAGACGGTGAGATTGTCTCGCTGTGAACCGTACGGAACACCCATATAATACATGAAAGTTATAAACAATATACCAAGTGAGGGGCCACTTGTAAGCATCCTTATAAGAGGCCCCTTTCCTAAATTTGCTCATGCCATGAACCCCAAAAGGTTCTACAAACCACTTACCCTGAAGAACCTTGTAGGGTGCTTGTAAACTCCCCAGGGTTCTTTGACCTAGGGTGCTTCCCAAGTACCCTATGAAAAGGTGCTTCCAGGCACCCCATGGGGAGCTGTATTTGTGACAAGGCGAAGCACCTTATTTGGTTGTTCTAATCCCTTTTCGTTCTTAGAGTGTAGAAAAATCCAAAAATATATACATATCATAGATGACAATTCTAGTTATAATGTGAAAAAATGTAATATATCTAATGAAAAACACTTATAAATCGTAGTGGTAGTATAGTAACATGGCCAAAAGCTGAACGAAGTAAGCTGGTACCGTGCACAAGAAAAGAAAAATAAGAAATATGTGAAATATAGCGTGGTAGAAAACGAATTCCATATTACCTTTCATGATGTTTTTATTGAGATGAAAGAAGTGATTTCTTTCAGATAGTTGAACATTATTATTTATCCGAAGCCTTCATGAATGGAAGATGTTTGGGCAAAGCTTCTTTTTTGTTTACGGGCCTATGCTTTGGCCAATGCCCCACCAGCGCCACCAACACTTCTTCTGCCTGAGAGCTCTACATCTTATGTAAAGAGTATGAAAATAAGTCCCCCTTCACTACAAAAACCTAAATATCTCAAAGACATCTTCTCTGATCTTTATGAAAGTTCACCAGTTTTTAGGCCTGCATATTGACACTGTGCGTATATATATGTAGACTGATTGCTTCGTTTTTGTGTGAGCAAGCAGACCCTAAATGGACTGACCCCTCTTTTCAGAAATTTGAATTTAGGCTAATTGTTCAAAAATAATTTTCAAAAAGTTGCTCAAAATGCACTCAAATGATTTCTGAAATAACCCAATGAACCCAAACAGTAACTTAGATGTTATCATAGAAGTCTTCAGTTGTCCATTAAATAGGATTCAGAAATACATTTTCTCTCATCTCCTGATGAAGTGTATCCAGCTTGGGCTCCCACGCATGGTGAAATTGGTCATATCCATTGGAAAAGCCAAGGATTTTTGAAAACGGGTATCCCTCCCGGACATTTTCCTCCAGTCAACCTCATGTCAACCTCTCAACATACCTCCAATTCACATCGGGCCGAACGTTTGAAAACTACGTAATTTGTCGACAATTGCTTACGGCTATGATACGTGCGTAAATACCGTAGATAATGCGTATTTCTTTAACCTCTGAAGACAACGTGGCTCTAACGCGGGAAACACCTCCCCCGCACCTATAATAAAGTGGCCTCGTCCACGACGTCTTATTTTTGCGCATGCGCAACGAACCAGTTCCGCCCATCATGGCGCTGGATTCGAGTTGACTGTTATGAAACGCTCGGAAAAAACTTTGCAGGCGATGGATTAAGTGCTTGACAGGACCTATAAAGTTGTGAACATGACAGATTTATATCTTGTGGACGTATTTGAATAGTGTTACAGACTTTAGGGATGATATTCTTGGACTTTTACGCCGCCGAAGATGACCCGGCTGAGCTTAATGGATCGCATTTGATTTACCGGGATTCGTGACGGTCGTCTTCGATGGATGTTTCAGTAAGAATTGAGCCTGCATTGCTTGTTTCTGTATGCGAATGGAACTGATGACTCATTTTGAACCTTTTGTGGCAGTCACAGGTGTGTAAGTTATGCACTGGATGCAGAAACTACCTGCAAAGTTATAGTCCCATTCACTCAATAATAAAAAATGGGCAAATCATTATTGCGCGAGGGGGGGGGGTGACTGGGCCAGTCCAGCCACCCATCCCCACTGCCTTTTATTATTCTTATTATTCTTGATATTCTCGATGGTACAGCTCAGTTATTATTATTTTTTGTGGCTAGTGGGATTCAAGGATGTGCTGTTTGGGGGGGGGAGGTTTTTTTTTTCTCTTTCAACCTGCAAATATAAAACATAAAAATTAAAGCAGTACAAACAGAGCTATCCAAAGAGGATGGCTCCCAAAATTAATAGACTTTTCTTCCTCATTTTACTGAGCAGTCTACAAGTCCACTTAGGGACTATAAATTAAAATGAACTTGTAAAAAACACTTACCTTGCTTGGTGAAATTGAAAATGTTACTGCAATCTTACCGTGATAAAATAGGAACATTCTCGGCATCTAGGGCAGTTGCAATGAGGCATCATTAAACTTGGGTCTTATACAATTCTCATATGCATCTTTGTCGGTGTGGAAAAAAATTTTTTTTTTTTTAAACCAGGATAAGCTTTCAAATTTTTAAAAGTACATATGTGGATTTATTTGTAATTGGTGTGTCAACTTTTCTTCATCTAATCGTCAACAGCAAGCATCCTGTCGGAGTTTTTATACTTAAAAAGTTACCAGATAGATTGGAATAGGTATGAAATAGATGGCACATTGGCACAAGGCTCTCTGAGAATCAGGATCCTAGGTTCTGCAACTTTGTGCAAACCTTCAACAAACCTTTGGCAGATACGTATGATCAGACGGTTGCCCTGAACATTACTTTCAAACGTTGTCCATACATATCAAAGATACGTTTGAGAAACCTTGGAACTTACGTATGACCAAACGTGTGACCATACCTTTGATAAACCTATGAATCTAAGGTATGGTCATACGTAATAGTCCAAGGTTGCTAAAACCTCTCAGATGAATGTTCGACAAACCTATGAATCAAAGGCATGGTCATACGTAACAGTCAAACGTTCTTCAGACCTCTTAACCAAAGGTATTTACGTAAGAAGAGTCTAAGGTTTTATAAACCTCTCAAATGAATGTTCGACAAACCTTTGAATCAAAGGTATGGTCATACGTAATAGTCAAACGTTCTTCAAACCTGTCAACCAAAGGTAAGACTTACGTATGACTGACACGTTTAACCAAACGTTACAACCAAACATTCTTCCAACCTCTCAACCAAAGGTATGACTTCCGTGTGACTCTAACGTTAGGCCAAACTATAAAACAAACTATCTCCCAACCTCTTACTAACGTTGCGACCTACGTTTGGTTTTCCATCTGAGTGCAACGTTTGGAAATTACATTTGCCCTACCTTTGTCATACGTTGTTTGGCCCAACGTTTGATTCTAACCTAAATAATTACGTAGTGAAAGGTTTGATTTACGTTGGTGCTCAGGAGGGATGTTGGTTTTGCATTGAAATTTGGTTTTTCAAAAAACCATTTTTAATCTAAAAAACCAATTTTGTCTGAATTTTTTTTAGAGTGCAAGGTGTTGTCATCAGCCGGACAGGCGTCATGCAGAACAGCCTCCAAACACGAGAGAACTTTTTTTAGGAGCACATTCAATTTTGGCGGCCATGTGGAATTTATGGTTGGAGACAATATGAGGCAAACAACATCAAACCATTCTTTGTTCTCTTGATTCTCAGCCCTGTTAAAATCATTTTTTTGTGATTTGGTTAAGCATTCTGTTTCCACCAAAACATAAAATCTGTCAAATAGTTTCGCATCCCAACCTGTACAATGTACATGTATGTATGAGGATTATCACTATAGCTACCATTCTGTGTGTTGTTGAATTTGAAGAAATAACCATAACCGCACAAGTGAAATACAATTCAGCTTGTGTCCTATCTAAAGTTTCAATGTTAAGAAGAATATATGTGCTATAAAAAATAAAGTGGGGTAAAAATGGGGGGAGGGAAATAAATTTGAAAAGAAAAAACATTTTGAGGGAGAAAATATTTGGGGAAAAAAGGCTAATCAGTGTTTGCAATTTCACTTAAACGATTTGTGGTCAAATCAAAGTTCTATTTATTTTTTTAAATGATCATTAGACAGCATCGCTGGTACCATTATAATTTGAAATGAGACAAATAAAAAGTTGAATATATATACACAATGTAAATTATCTAAGCAGATTTTTTTTAAATTATCTAAGCAGAAATATTGTCTCTTTGCAGCACAGGTTATTATCTCTTTCAAGATTCTGTATCTGTGCTTGTTTTTCGTCAATTTTTCAACCAGTTTATTCCTCAATTTCAGATTTGTCTGTCAAGAGTGAAGATAATACCTTTGAAAAATGCCTGAAGTTTACAACATTTGCTACACAAGTATTTGAAGAGATTAAAACGTTCAGGGGTTATGAGCAGGACATGAATGATGCCAAACGCTATCTACATATGGATCTGACTGACCCTGAAGTGAGAGAAAAAATCCTTTGCAAAGTTGCAGGTATGATATGACGCCCAAAGAAGAATGTCAAAATAATGTATTGTATTGAGCATACTGATGTCAGGCTAACTTCACCCGACAGCCTAACATGATACTGACTTCATCTGACATCATACTGATGTAATTCTAATGTAATTCTGACATCATTCTGATGTAATTCTGACATCATTCTGATGAAATTCTAATGTTATTCTGACATCATTCTGATGTAATTCTAATGTAATTCTGATATCATTCTGATGTAATTCTGACATAACTTCGAAATTATCCTAGCATCATTCTGACATCAAAATCCTGCAAGATGCATCCCGCTGTACTTCTAAAACTTTTTTAGCCGATGCCCAGGCCCTTAGCAATACAAGATATGTGAAGTAACTTACTTGCCATAGGCGGATATATGTTCACCACCAAGAGTCCACCAGGTGGATTTGTCAATGGAAATAAGGAAACATGTGTGAAGACACATCATCAAAGTTTGTGCACTTTTGGGGAAACCCTTGGCTAAATTTAGACATGTTGGGGAAATGTCAGTGTGACCTTGCTGCAGCTGAGATTCCCAGAAAAGGCCACAACTGCATTGTGGCTCTTTTCATGGAGTAGAGGAGATCTTTTAGAGCTGCCAATAGCACAGATCATCTGTCAGATGGTTAAATAAATATAATAGACAGACAGAAGATCTGTAGACAGGTATATAGGTAGAAATCTATGAAAGAGATCAGACATGAAGGAACTTGCAGCATTGAATTGAAGCTCTCAATGGAATTCTCATCAACTCCTCAACAAATCTCTTTTAAAAATCCCATTATCTAGCAAAACAAATTATAACTACAAATATCGGCTATATTTTTTTCCGAAAAAATTTTTCTTGTTCAAACAGCCAACGGCCCAACGCCTGATTAATTTCTTTTTAACTGTTTTGTTAAAGTTATAGCTACCTGAGTGTCAACCTCCTTCCAGTTAGTAAAATAAACTATACATACATGCATACCATTCAGAATCTGTGATTGGGGGGATGGGAGTTTTGTCAGACTTCCCGTCAAAAATTGATGCCTCCGCCCCCTTGGGATCCGATTCATGTAGATTTTCAGTAACCCCCCCCCTCACCTTAGGTACTATGCGGATTTTTTGAATAAACTAAGAAGCAGTGCAGACATCTATAGTATTAATACTATTATACAACATTCACGTGTATGATTTGTGCACTTCTTTAATAACAAGAATCCGCGGATTCAAAGCTAGCCATTTGGTTTTATATTAAAGGGGAAAAGATTAATATGGAATGGGTTGATAGCAATTTTGACCTACTCTAGAGTATATCCATACTGAAGACTGAAGACATGTAAAAAACAATTTGAAGTATGTAAATAATATCATGAAATCCTCAAAATAAAAGGCATCTGAGAAGCTTCTTGTAAATTGGAGGGAAAAGAATAGAATACAATAAAATAAGAAAGATAGATAAATAGCTAGTGACATAGATCATGTAGATAGGCGGATGGACTTGAAAGAGAGAACTTCCGCCTTAATAGGAAGGAATGTGCAATGCATTGTGCATGACTGCCGCCATGACAGATTGGAAGATCAGACATTGACTATAAGTTGAGAGAATATGAACTCTATCATTTTAATGCAAGTGAAGTACAATTAAAGGAACAAACTAGGGGTCTACACCAGTTCAATAAATACCGGTCGTACCGGTTCAGTCTGGTCGGTTCCCGAACTGGTTTTTGAAACAGCACTTCGGTACGGCTCAATTATGCCATATCCAGCTAAAAAAAGCAGTTTATTGCCGAGATTTGACAGAAAATATCCATTAAATCAATCACTGAACTCGAGAAGATCGTCATCTTGACGTCCGCTCTAGTGTGAGATGAACTTTCCAGGCCAAAAATTAGTTTTTTCGGGAGGTGGATTTCTAATATATATGCGGATCGGCCCGAATTTGAGGTCCGACAGTACGAATTGTGTATCAATTAAGTGTATCATTGATACGCATCGTATTGAATGTCGGCAACGATATGGAGCCCTAGAATAAACCCATTTCACTAAGTGGCCTGGACATTGGCCCCAAACAACTTTTTGTTAAAACAGTGATTCATAACTTTCTTTCCACAAGCAGACATAGCACTTTAATTCCTGAAACACTTTAATTCCTGAAACACAACTTTCAAAATTTAACCTAAAGAAGTGACCAAGTCGTGTAGCTTTAATGTTACATTGAAATTCACTAAACATACTCCAGATTGTCACTTCAGCAAAGCCTTCAGTGAATAATTCAGACACACCCACCAACCTGGCCAATGAACAGGCCTTCACACAGGTTATGCAAATTAGGCCGATTTCACTGATTCAAGGACTTCCCTAAATCGTACAGACTAGCAAGTTACTGGAATAGATAGATCTCTCTGAGAGCTTTAAAATGATAGGTCATACGTCTCTGAGAAGTTAATAGATGCTTTGCAAATCGCTGGTAAAGTTTTGAACTGGAGTGAATGCTACTCGCTGATTGGCTGTGACGCTCTGACGCAAATCTCACGATAATGTACGAAAATTGAAGGATTCGTCTGGGTAGATTCTCTGGGTACAGATTGTCTCTTGGCTGGACCAATCAGAGGCATGGTCGGGAAATCTATCAGCCAATGGGATTAAAGGATTCAAGCACTACTTTTCCCCTGGGGTTAACTGATAGAATTCCTGTGAAGTCAAGACTATGGGGCCTATCTTTTTAAACAAATTAGTGACAAAATCAATTGTTGATGTGGTAAAATAGGAAACTAAATGCATGAAAGCCAAAAATATCATACAATCAAAACACACATTTTAGAGGGAGAAGAAGGTTGTACAATTGATGTTTTATACCAGGCCAAATTTGGGGAAATTTAAATCAAGATGATTTTAATAACTTATTAATTTTGTTTTCATCAATAAAGTCATGGCACTAAATCATTATGTTCACTGTTACTTTCTAAAAATAATGTGCAAGCACTTCAATTATTTCCTATTTGCACATCTGATTTTCTGTAAGGATCTATCTATCTATCCATAGCCCATTGCTGGTTAATGGCATTTCAAGTTCACACCTTGACCATATTGACACAGGAAATCCAATGTATTGTATTGTATCTAATTACACTCCTGAATGGTAATTAAGCTATATTGCTTTTAGACCTGTCAGGGAATGAACTCAAGATAATTAAAGCCATATCCACCAGAGGGCCATTTTGCATACAACAGTGGACAGTGCTGCCATCTAGCCTATTCTTGGTTCACATGTTTATTGTTTACAGTGTTTACAGTGTTTACAGTGTTTACAGTGTTTATGGTTTTCAGAATCCCATACACTCATCTCCGATTCCAATAGCTACGCCTTTGGCTAGCTAAAAAGGCGCAGATGAAGTGTTTACATATTTTAAGATCTTTTGTGAACATTTAACACCCCCCTTAGACATGATGTGAAAAGATAGTACCCCTCCCCCCCCCCCACCCTTGGAACACTTGTCAAAAATCAGCACCCCACATGACAAAACTCCCATCACCCTCCAGTCATAAATTCTGAACAATCCTTTACTCAGCCAAAGGCCTCCTTCCCACCTGCAGGAGTAAAAAATAAAATAATGTTAACTACTTTTTGGTCCAATCCCAGTCTGCAATTTTAGAATTCTTCTCCAAAATGTAACATGGTGCAGTGGGGAAATTAAGTGTTTGAACCCCTACCATATTTTCTGTTTTGGGCACTTGCGCTCGCTCCAAAACTCTCTTTTTTGTTGTTGTAAAAGTATATACTATAGATCCTTTGCAAACAAGGGGGTCAGATACTTATTTTCCAGACTGTCAAATAATTTTCGATTACTATTGGGATTATTCTTATGCTACTATATTACATAGGTAATGCTTCTTTCACATAATTTTTGTGTATCCCCTGTCCGGTGAGGCAGGGCCAGATCTATCTGAAAAATTTCAGAGTTTTGGAGCAAGCGCAAGTGCTCCAAACAGAAAATATGGTTTGGGGTCAAATACTTATTTCGCCCGCTGTATCTATAAATTCAATATTTGTCCTTCTCACTAAATTTCTAAATTCAGCAACATTAAAAACATACTTTTTCAAAGTGTCAAAACTTATCCTTCAATTTTTCATCTTTGCCAGAGAGAATGTCATGCTGAGGCTGGTTTTTGGATCATCCTTAATTGTGTTGGCAATTCACAGCTAAAGATCACTAAACCACACAGTACCTGGTAATGGCTTCGAATATTATTATGTTTGAACAAATCAAGAAGGCGTTATTGATTACAACCATGTGGTTGAGTGATATCTTAATCTGCCAAATGCAAGAATCATCCACAAATAGCTTGAGCACAGTCTAGTGAAAATGAGAACTGCATGTTGCTGCCACCTGGCACAAAAGTTGATTTTGTATGCTACAGCATTGCTGACCCAAGAAATAGTTCCCAATTCATTGCACATTCATACGATTTCTATTCAACATTGAGGTATAGCAGAGTCAGACTCAGCAATCACATTCTCTAAGGAAGTACACTCCTGCTCATAAATACGGAATACTTTTTTGAAATAAAGTGTCAAATAAAAGTAAATTTCAGAGTCTGAATGTAGGTAAGGTCCATTGTAAAGGTCAAGTCATCTTCTCAAATCAATCTTTGAAAGCAAGAATTTTAAATTTTTGGTTGAATGCACCTCACCCTAAAAAACCCCCTGAATTTCCATATTTCGTGCTGCTGTAACTTCTACTGGGGGTTAACGCTGCAACACGCGTTTTAAATGACAGCATTTCCTTCACTTTAGCATTCATTGGAAGTAGTTACCAATGAATCAGACTATCATGTGCTCCAACAGAAGTTGCTAAAGTTGTCAATTTCAGTGGAGAATGTTGAAGTATTCCATATTTATGAGCAACAGTGTACAAAAGGCCATCAGCACACAGAAACAGCCTCGGTTTCTTCCTGACAAAATTTTGTGAGTTCCTCAGACTGAAATGATGTGGACCACCCGCAATAGCACACTAGTCACTAAGGGCAACACATGAAAGCATATGTTCTGATCTGCCAAGAAAAAGAACTGGCAATGTAACAGCAGTCCACTTGTAGACAGGCCTGAGAATGACTTCACGCTCTCGGTTTGTGAAGAAAATTTGAAGGATACATTATTATTGGATGAATAATAAGTATTACTATAGTATAGTGGGTTGGGTATTATAGGTTGCTCCTAAGCACTTGGCTTGGGGGCCGGCCCTTTAGCTCAACTGGTTTGATAGCGGACCTTTAAGGGGACTGTGTTATATTACAACAGTGTCTGGGGAAAACTTGATGTAACTTTCCGAACTTGTGTATAAACCACTCAACTGACATTTGGAGTGAATACATGCGTTTTTCACAGAGCCAGCCAAGCTTTCCAAATGGTCAACAAAGATGTCCAACGGGATTTCAACTCAAAAATGTGTCACAATCAGGATAATGGACTTGATGCGAAATTGCTTCTGGGTAAATTTGCATTGGTTGTAATTTTGGTTTTAGGACATGTTGCACTAAATGATTATAACTTACCCCATCAATTTCCTTTATTTATTTTTTTCTTTATGAAACTTTTTGGTCTCTCGAAATGGATGTCAAGTTCATCAGTGTGAATTAACAAGAAAATATTTATACTATAACTTTATAAGTAAGCTTTCAATCTGTTTTAACATGTGGGTTTTTGGTGTTGCTGAGTGTAGTTTTTAGTGGCGAGATTACGAGATCTCTAAGTCCTTGGTTAGATGTGTCAGTTTATGCTTTATCAAACAATTTCTCTCCTGCAGGTGCTAAAACTCTTCATGAAGTGTATGCTGCTCTGCCAAAAGTAAAATATTTCACATTTGAAGTTCTTCTGGAGGAGTATCAACAAGTCCGCGAGAGACTCACTGTCTATGCTGGTGGATACACAAATCTGCACAGGTGAAATTACCAATCATCTTGGCCTTTGATTGATTTTTTTAGAGGCGATGCATCAGCCCTTAGCTGATATAGTCTTAGTGATTCTATATGGAGCCACTCGCCTCTGTATAGATGGCCACAGGCCTCCCGACAGGAGGCTTTTTCTAAGATTCAAGAATCAGCATGTGAATCTACGTCAGCAAAACGGGGCTAGCGTCGTAGTAAAATGCGGACCGGGCAAAGTTGCGGACCGACGGGATTTCGCAATAAAACGCGGATGGGCAGGTGCGGAACGGGACGCTTTTGCGGGATCGGCGTTTAAAAAACGGGGATGGGGCCAAATTGGATGAACAACCTGAATTAGCTCTAAAATTCGCCTCTATTTTTTTTTGAAAAAATTTTCTTGTTAATGAGACCGTTACTGAAGTTTTTCTGGATAAGGTAACTTAGCCGGCTACTAAGAACTATGGCCACTTAGGCTCGAGGGAGGTTATTACAGAACTGTTTCATTAAATTTAATATCATATAATTTTAAAGTTTTGCAAAGTTGTGTGTTTGTAGTCATAGGCGTACGGGATGCGCGATTTTTGGGGGGGGGGCGAGCGACATTTGCCTGAATTTTGAGATCTAAATTTAATACCATTTCAAATGAAAGAGCCTGGAAATCACTAAGTTAAAATAGTTTTTACCTAATCATCTGCCCAAATTTTTTAGCCTTTTTGCCCGAATCTTACTGTTTCCCAAACTTTTGGGGGGGCCCCCCCCTCCCATACGCCTATGTTTGTAGTAACAATGAGATCAGTTATTGATGAACTGATAATGTATGGAATGCAATCATAGACTGTTCTTCTGGGGGGCATCCTTAATGGACTTAATGTTCTGTTCTGTAAGGGGATGGAACTAGCATAAGCTTCATTTTCAAAATTTCACATATCACATACCAATTTTACTCACTTGCAACCATTTAAAAAAGTTAAAGAAACAAAACATTTTTTGAAAAGGATTCAATCATAAGACAGCTGCCACCTATAGCTGAGTAATAAGCATTGTGACAACTTGCCCCTGAGACAACTAGCCCCGGTCTCCCTTACTTATTGTATTCTTAAGTAAGCAGGTTAGGTAGTGATAATTTATTTGTAACACAACAGGCCGAAGCCAGAATGAGTCTCTAGATTTTTATTTGTCTTTGGAACTTGCTTGTCACAAGACTAGAAACTCACATGTCATTAGTCTATTCGACATGTAAGACAATTCTTTATTTATGATCCCCCATTCAGGGCCTGGCCTGTGGTTACACAGAAATTTGATTAACAACTTCGTCTTTAATTAATTAACCATTATATAACTTTTTTTCTAAAGGAAACTCGAAGTAGATACTGATATTTTCCAATGGCAGAAAAAACTGAAGAAAGGTTATTACCTAACAGAGGTCACTGACCTTCCAAGCTTGACCCACTTTCTTGAGGTCATGCAGGTCAAATATGGTTCAAGATGGCTGTCCCTTATGACCAGAGTAAGATATCAAAACGTCCTGATAGAAGATCCAAAGGAGTTTGCAGAGAAAATCTATGGTAGGTTTTGTCTTTCTGTGTCATAAATAATTTAGCATTGTTTTGTTCAAACAGTACTTAAAATGCCAAGCTCATTTTAAAGAGAAAGACAATTTTATCTACCAGTAAACAGTAACTGCACAAGTACATGTACAAGCACCTTCTCTTATCTTTATTAATTTTAATTGATTCATGATAAATGGGATTTTCTGAGCCTCCCCTTGCACAGGACCACACTGGAAATAACTTCAAATGAGACTTGTCTTTTATGTGCTATCCTGGCCACCTGTTGGCAAATAAAACAAAATAAAATAAATTCTATTAATACAAACAATGAATCAGAACTTTGACAACAGCACCGCTGGGTTCAAGACTGGATCTAACCGGTTCAATTGTATCAGGGGAATATCTATCTAGTCTCATCGTTTCAAGAAGGACAATTAAATCATAGTAGGATGAATTTCATAAGCTTTAAAATGATGTATAATACTTAACTCTATCATGAAATTCCCACGGGATTACATAAGGCACTACACTACGAGGTGGCCAGGATAACACATAAAAGACACGTCTTCTTTCCAATGTGGTCCTGTGGTGTGGGGACGCTCAGAAAATCCCATTAATCAAGTAGATACATTATTTTCTTTTCAGTGAGAGACAATGCGGAAGTTGTTGCAAATTTGACAGGGTTGGATCTATCAACTGCCTCTGGAGTTGTCTCCAGACTGAGCGGCACATACATAATTGGGAACACCGAACCTGGCTGGGAAAGAGTCAGGAATGATATAATCGTGTTTCTCGGAGATATGGGATACCTTAATCTTCCCATAGGCGAAGGAGATCAATAAACTTTGGGGGGGGGGGGGCTGCCCAAAAAAAATTGCCCCAAATCCCAAAAATGTTGAATTCACAAAATGTTCTGCCAAAAGGGCATGAAAATTGTATTTTCTCCCATGCCTATGAATCTGCTACAGCAGGACATTATTGTTTTCTTTACAGCTGGCTGCCAATGTAATGTTAAGAGACCACATGCATATTTTAGATGCTTTTATACTTTAGATGCTTAGACTTACAATCAAACAACTGTTTCAATGGTACCTGTGTTTTAAGACCAGTCACTTTTTAGTCCTGAAGCAGACTCTTGTGGGGTTCTTCTCTCATTCGGTCTTAAAATGAATGAAGCCTGAAACATCAGGTAAGTCATTATACAAGGGATTTTATAATTACTGGAAAATTGTACATGCTTTGGCATGATTTGTAGGGGGAACCGGCACACATTGAGAAGCGCGGCACTATTGGACGGTGGGGTTTTCTTGGTTCCTGGCGAGGTATATGATATGGTAGTGCCAACATATCTTGTAATTTCACATCCTGATGTTTCTATTGTTTTATTGACAAATTACAGCCACATGCAGAAGTATTGCAAGGGAAAGTTTGTTGTCCTACAACTAAAGTAAATTCAGAGGGGTTAAATTCAAACCGTTCTGTGGACAAAGCATGGATGCTTGTATGAATTTGATACATCGTAACGAACAGTTATGAATTGTTATCCTGACAAACACTGTGTGTTATTTACATTGGTGACCACACTCAGGACAGTTTATGTTAAATGTTTAAAACTGTTTAAAGTTATTAACTATTGGCACTGCAAGGTGTTAATGCACTCTATATAGTCCTATGCACTACTTACATGTAGTATCGATTGCATATGGAGTGTTAAAATAACTTTTTAATTGATGTCCCAATGTGCCCTGTCATGATCACGACTCACATTTTGCTGTCTGGCTGCAAAAGGGTACACTGTAGGTGAAGTCTAATTTATTAATGCCTTAGATTCAAGCTCAATAGTATTGGTGATAATCATGCAAACTTCTGAGTTGCTCAGTTCTTTCAGCATTGAGCAAAATTAGTAGACTTTAAAAGCGTCCCAATGTGCCCCGGTTCCCTCTATACTTACAATGAAATATGCATGTCAACCTAATAACTCATAGGCCTATATAACTCATTCTTTTCTGATGTATGTACACATTATGGAAATAAAACATTCTGCTATCAATTATTATCATTTTCCTTATTAAATTTATTTTGCGATAAACATAATAACTAAATACATTCTGATGCGCTTCACAATGCGTATATTATACAAATATTGACTGAGCATGAGGGCACTAGTGCAACTATTTGGCCTTTATTTATATAACCACATTAAAATAAAATGTATATTTTGAACAGGTCTAATAGTCATGCTCCTATGTCATTCAAAAGGAAGTACAGTTTATATTGGCCAACTGCGAGCGCTGTCTTTTCTTGAAAAATATCTTGGTTTTAACACTTAGCTTGGGATACCTATTGTCAAAGTTCACCTTGAAAGATTATAATATTTTCGATGTTTTTTCAAGTTGGTAGAAATTGTTCACCACAGATAGATAGATAGATAGATAGAGAGTCTGGTAGTTAATGAACCAACTCCGACTCCTTTCATTTTGAAAAATGACTCCGACTCCGGGTCGGACTCCCGACTCCTTAAGTCTCCTGAATTTCACCTCCGACTCCCGAAAAAAAGAAAAAAGTCTATTCCACAATGTTTTCACTTATTTTGATATGCATTTAATGCAGTTGTAGAAGTTTCGTGTAATTGGTTTTATCGAATCAGTCAAATAAACAATTCTATTTATTCTTATCAAAAATACCTAGGCAAAATAACTCCCTTTTGTCAGTCCACAAAAAAAATGTTACGTACATGTACGGTGTCACAGATTGTCTACAGCAGTGATCACTGGTCTACAGACGACACAGGGTGGCGTCTGCAGCCATTAGAGGTGCCCACAGGCGCCACCTGGTGACGTTTGTCCCCATACACATGATACAGGTGAGCTCCCAATCACCAGGTATAAACAAATATGGCGACCAGAAGTTCAGGATGACATGAGTTCAGGTGAGTTCATGATATGTATTGCTCATAAATACTAAATGTCATACAGTCAAATTCAGCTAAACAGATGCACAATAAATATTTTATCAGAATATATACAGAGAGAGTTTCCCAGACATCCAGGTATTAACCCACAATGTGAAATTTTAAACATTTCTCTGGACTTGATAACAAGTGTAAGTAAGCTCTCAACACCTTCAGACATATCATTTGTATTTTTTAAACACTGAATTTGATTATTTTTGCTCAGCTTCATGTTATTATAGAAAAAAAACTTAGTCCAGAAAAATGGGGGAAAACGTTTTAAATATTACTTCTATTTTTTGATTGCACACATTCAGAACTGATTACATTCACAGGCTATTAATTTTGAGTGTTTTATGCATATTTCAGAATATGGGGGCTTCATCAACACCAGTCATTGGTGGAGGGGGTTGCAGATACAAGATGTTTGTAGTGATGAATTACATCCAGATCATCACAGGCCTCAGTCTATTGGTTTATGGTTATGGCAATTACAATTCTGGAGAGGGAGAAAAGGAGAATATCCATAAAGGCAACCCAACCCCCCAGGATACACAGCTGCCCTTCAGTACCATAACTATATTAGCAGGATTTTTGGTATGTTGCACAGTACACATTGATATTTTGAATAAGTTTACACATGAGCAATTTAAGTTAGTATGCCACATGAATATAAATAAAGTTACACAAAATGTGGTATCGTTTCTTACAATAATTCGGTAAAATCAAGCCTTTAGCCCTTTGTTAAAGTTTATTTGTTATTTTGCAATTTGCTAACTTAATAATGTCTTACTATGTTTACCTTTAATAAATGTCTTTTTTCAAATGTTACAAATATAAACAGGTGCATTCCATCATCCCTTGTTTGGTTAATGACATGCTGTTTATGGTTTTCAGTGTTCCGGGTGCGGATTACTTGGCAGAGCTATCCCAAACACAAGAGACTCAATAGCAAGATACGGAATGGTAAACATTGATTTTGTTCATGACATCAAATCTAAACATATATTTTGCCATTGTATAATGAGCAAGAGGTGACATTTCTATTTTCTGCAACACCATTTGTGTCATTTGTATTGCCAATGGAAGATAATTGTAAAAGAAACAGACACAGAATGACTTTTTGAAAACATGTAATATTGAAAATTGTGTATAACTTTATCACCTTGGTTATAAAAGGTATGTTTTTAATATTTTGAGTGTTTATGTTGTTTCATTATTTATGTTTCCAGTCAGCAGGGTTCATCATTGTCTGTCTGCTCAACTGTGTGTGTTTTGCCCCACAACTGGTGGCCATGGGCCTGGTCAACTACTACCAGGGATCAACAGCAGGTCCTAATGTAAGTGTCCAAGGTACTGCTTTTAGTAAAATTGTTAACAACTTGAAAGTGATCATTAAATCACCAGTTTAGTATTGAATCTTACAAGGCGTATTTGTTTCTCTGAAAAATTCATTATGATGGGATGTCTGACAGTAATGCCCCATTCTCACGGCACGTTACGGAGATCTTTTTTGCCACTGCGGGTAGCTTGAGTTGAATTCTAGGAAAAAAATGACTATCCCGGCGACATACAATGTTTATAAAACCATTACATAATTAATTAAAAGCATATCACGGCGGGGTTCTTTTTGTTCACTGCGGGGAAGAAAAGTTGTACGCCGTCCCCAAAAGTTCGCCGGGGGAAAGGAATTTCCTCCTCCTGAGGGATACTTTTATATCGCCCCGAGATATAAAAAGTACCCCTCAGGGAACCTATAACTGCCCCTCAGTGAACCTATTTCACCGCGGCGGGATGTCAAAAACTGCCGGCGAGGCTTCAAATGTCCTCCCAGGGGCAGGCAAGGTCCCCGCGGGGGCAGGAAAGGTCCCCACGGGGGCAGGAGAGGTCCCCTCAGGGGCAGGGGATGTCCTAATATTCCGCCGGAGATGTATTTGAGGCGTTCTCACTGAAAAAATCCACGCCGGACATCCAAAAATCAACAAAATTTTATGCTCTGTTCCGCCATCATGAAAAAAAAGTTTGTACCTGTTGAATCTTTTTTGACATCCACGGCGCAGTTTTTCCATTTCTAGGAACCGCTGAGGGGAACAAAATCTTCCCCTGGGGGGATGTGAAAAGTCGACGGCGGATCACCCAAATTCATCCAAATTACCAGGAAATACTTCGACGCCGATTTAAATAGTTCTCCGGGAGCCGCCGTGAGAATGTAGCATAAGTTGGAATTAAACATGTAATATGTTGAGGACTCCCACTTCCATATTATATGAACTATCAACTCTGGATGCAGTCAAAACTAAATATTGTTATCTATCTTCATCTGAACAAGGTCATAAAGCCCATTTCAACTTTGGGGGCCATTTGTTGACATCTTCTATGGGCTCCACCTCAACAACACTGTATATACTCCTGCTCTTCTAATGCTTCAGTTGCACATAACCATCCAACACATGTTGCAAGTATTCCCCTCAACATTTGTCATTACCTACACAGAAAACCCCAACTTAAATCTTTCTTTTTTTTCACACTGTTTCAGGCCCTCAACTTCAAAGTCTTGATAGCCACAGGCGTGGTGGAGCTTCAGGCTGGTATTTGTTCCATGTTTCTTGTCTGTGTGTTCCTCAGTCATCTAAAACCTGTAAGTACCCATAAAAGCTTTCTTGTTGCATTTTATCATATTAACCATGAAAATCTGGACTTTCCAAATTGTAAAAAAGTAACGTCGTTTGTGTGATAGTGAAATTTTACAAGAAAAATAAATATGTCATGTTGATACATGTAGCACCTTAATAACCAATTAGTATTCTCTCTTTAAGATGCAAGGACAGCAAGGCAGTTGATCTATGCAAAGCAGAATTTGTAATAGTTTTACATAGACTATATATATTTAAAGTGACCTGATTTATTTACTTGAAGTTTAATCAATAACAATATATTCGATAATTTTCAGGCGAAAACACAAATAAAGACGCTGTGATATCAAATGTCTCTGAGTGACCATTCCACAAGAAAACTGACTGTGATTACTTGTATATATTGCTTAGAGGCAAATTACCATAGCCTTCTTCATTATTTTCATGATATAATATAAAAATACCTGACTTAATTTGTACCTAATGTGTATAGTGTTTCATCATTAAATCTTGCCAAATTAACTGTTGTTCTTTTAATTATACATGTATGTATTAGTTATCTAAAATTCACCTCTTGATGCTTGCTTGGTCAATGGTCATTTCATGCAATACCAGTCTAATGAAAGTGAAGCACTGTGTAATATTGACAACTAAGCAGGACCATAAGAAACGGTTTGAAATTTTGAGTCAGCTCAAATTATTGACTGAGAGGGTTGCATTAGGTCTATCTCCATTTGTTGTTCTGAATTTAAGTACAGGTGGTGTCTCCAAGCAATAGGAGCTCTGATGGAATCCCCCTTGCCTTTCAACAAGGTGATTAGTGTTGTTGACCAAGCCAAGGAGTCTAACTTAATGAGTGTGTTTGTTGAATGTTTGATTGTTTGGGTCAGCTACACTGTATTGATTATGTTCTCAGTTCAACAGAAAAGTGTGTTGTTATCATACAGATTGGGGAATTGTAACTTGTTTACCACCAGATTATTATTAACTGTTGGTCACAGGATTTCACTTACTTTGCAAACAAAGATATGTCAAACATGCAAACATGATATGTCATTTGGTGGGCTCCTCCAAGACAAAAATAGCCCTCCCCCTTACTGTAGTGCCACCTACCAATAATACCTGTCGTAATCCTCATATAGAGACAGGCCCAGCTATTTGCTTTGAGTTATGAAAAATCTTTCCGTTGTTGTTTTTTAAAACACCTTAAAACAACAAGATATGTTGGCTCAAAGGAATTGTGCAACCATCTCACTCAATCATTTTAGCTGACTTAAAATTCTAATTTTACAGTGCAGCAAAATGACAACGGAGAAACTATGTCATCAATCTTTATACTAGGATACATTTCTCTAGCTATTTATCTTCTCAACGATCTCTAATTTACTTTCAATATTAAACTCAATATTATTACAACAATTTACACGCAATTGACCTTAAGTGCTGTTGTGATAAAGAATGTACACCTTGGGAAAAAAATCGAAATCACGATCTGAGTCGATGGCTTCATAGGCTCATAGACAAAAAGGTTGTAACACACTACAATTGTTTGATTCCCTCTTTAGACCTTTGAAGGTTTCCTGAAGTGATGTTTACATAACTCTTGAGGCTCACAGGGTGAGAGATAAACTGCTGAGCTATGAAAGAGTTAGAACAGTCACTCTCTACCCTCTGGGTGGTGAATGCTGTCTGCATCTGTAGACTGTAAGAAATGAGTGTGTTTTTGTGGCTAGAAGAACTGTAAATTTATTGTTATTTTACCAGTATTTTTTTATACAGACTTTGTCTGTGAATTTACAGTTCTTTGTCGGGTACAAAGCTGGCTTCAAGAAAAATGTACTGCAACATGTCATTTAACATTCAGTGCACGTTGATGAACAATTACTTTAACCGTTAATTTACTGATAACTTGTAATATGCAGACAAAACAATCAATAAACCTGGCAAGATTCTATAAACAAGAGATTATATGGACTTCAGCCATGGAACATGTGGTGCCATCTATAACATATGCTTTACACAACTGTTAATAAAACTTAATTTAGAACTTATCTGAAGATAAGGGAACATCCTCATTCATATGACCTTAAAGATGTTGTCATTATGACAATGATATTTTTGTGAGTCTTATGATGTATTCTAAAGATTGACACGATTAAAACCAAAATAACCCAAGCACAGTCTGGATAAATAGAACATACTTGTGTAAACTTGACATCTGCTTCTCTTGGAAGAAATCCATCAATTTTATGGCGACAATTTTTGCACAAACGTGTGCGAATTAATTGCCGGGTATTGATGGACTTACTTCTCTGCTGTCAAGCAGGAGATGAGCAAGGCCGAGCCTGGAGTCAGTGGCTCACTCAGCTGATTCCAGCTTTGGTACATCCCTACAGCTATGCCACAGTTAAATCACATGTTTAGTCTGTTGTTTCACACTTATGCAAAAGTAAAAATAACGGATTCTATCCGTATTTTTACAGTAGATTCTACAGCTCCTTGCAGGCTTTACTTTCTATGTTTTACAGATGATATTCCTGTAAAATATACTTTGAATAAACTGTTTTATATATATACATTATACCGTAATATCACTTTGTTGAATCCGCAAAATTACAGTTCCATGTACCGATCTGCATTTTACGGTTCATTGCCCTGTTCAGGTTTGTGAATACTTTCACAGTTATTAGACCTGGAACAAAGTTGCCAGTTAATTTAACTGTAAAATTTAACGGGAATTTTTTGCAGTGTAGACTTGGAGCTGCGTATCATCCTATTGCACTCCAGAGGTTCAAGCATGATTTGCTATTTTACTTACAGCATTCGAATTGGAGTTATATAACTTACATTACCTTTAAGTTTTATGTGACTAAGATCAACAAAGACTTTTTGCAGTAGCTTATTGAAACCAAGTTGATATGTTTATCACTTTAGTTACAAGGACTACATATTTTCTTTCCTGCATTTGTGCTATCAGGAAATAAATATTAATTACACATTGCAGTGGCTCCCTTCAGAGTGCAAAATGTTCTTAAAAGACATTAAAGTATAGGAGAAAGGCAGACGTTACAAGACAAGTTGGTCTCATAATTGACGCGGGGACCAAAATGTTAAAATTAGGACCTACTTCCCAAGGGGCTTTAGAACAGTATAAAGACAATGTTTCTGTTGTCATGTAGAAAAGTATGGTAGAAATTATGTTGCACCAACCTGAACACTACGTTGAGATTTTTTCACAACGTTCTGAAAACGATGCCACGGTGGTGCATGCTAAGGGGGAGACCCATTTAATGTCAACGAGGACTTGGAGTTTTTTTTAAATAAATAATTTCTTGCTCAGTTTTGATGAAATAAATCAATTCTTCTTGGACAGTCTTGAAATAAATTATTTCTGGTGGGGTATTTCTTAACAAGGTGTTGCTTGATTTAGGGATAAATAAATATTCGAAGTCTTCACATGCTTGAAATTAATAATAACTGCCGGCGTCACCATGAAATAAATAATTTCCCACCGACGAAAACTCCAACTCCCCCCCACAGGCATTATAATTTCTTACAAAAAGCATGTGCTCCCCCCCCCCCCGATTATTAAAAGGTCGCCGCCTAATGTCATAACTTGATTTTGCTTCACAACATTGTGACAACATCATTGTGACAACATCATTGTGCCAATTTTATTACAACTTCAGGTCGGCAAAAGGGTTGTTCTCAAGTTTTAAAAGTAGGTAGTATTTGTATACACACATATCCTGGACCACTGCAGTATCACAGTTAAATGTCAATAACAAAATTTTCAGTACTGCAGGAATTCATTTTACAGAAATACAAAGGAGAATGCTTATTGAGCATGGTTGTTTTGCCATTTGGAGATTATGACATGCTGAGTCATTTATTGTACCTGCTTGTTGGATGTGAGTTGTTCTACATAATGTTTAATCTCAAAGTGCTTTAAAAGAGAGAATGACAAAATTGAAACCATCGGGAAAGTGAATCAATCTCCTTGTCAATTTGAAATAAACATTTTGTGAGAAGAAAAAGAATATATATCAAAATTTGTCATCAATACCACGTGTATGTTAGTGTAAATTTCAAAGTTAAAAAATGAACATGAAAACACTATCAATGGTAGTAGCCTCAAATGAATCAGGAATTATGACCCAGATGCAAGCATCCTTGCCAACTTCCTGAACCTGACAAAGTGCAGAATTTAAATCATCACTGTGATAAACAACAATTTTAGAGATGCACCAGTTCCAGGGAAGGATGATGACGTCAAATAACACGGAAGGTTTACAAGCGAAAGTAATAAGTACTGTAAATGAACCCTCTGACCTATTACTAAAGCCTGTAAAGGTGGCATGTTACCATTTATCAACCCAGATCAGCAACCACTACAAGTTACAACTACTGGACTTGGGGGGGGGTTGTAGAGTGGTTAGATGCATGAGGATGTACATGTACATCACTTGGTCTAGCACGATTGGCTGCTTGGATGACCTTCATTCCTAAATTCAAGTATGTTCACGATGATAAATCAGGAATTGGGATTTTTTTTTTGCCTGAAAAAATCTGAAAGAATGGGGGGGGGAGGGATCATTCATATAGAATACAGCCCAATTTTCCTGCAGTGACTTTTCCAGGGCACACCCACCATCACAGTAATTGCACCTTATAAGCCGTTTTTCCATCTTTCATTCTTTCCAATCATGAATTTCTTTATATGCTGTAAATATTATTGTTAACATTCAACAAACTCACAATTTTAATTTGCTAAAGACTTGAACCGAAAGCCAGCACAATTTCTCATCTTCTGTTCGTCGCAACGCGTTATAATTAGAGCTAACGAATGTAGCAAATGAGGTACACATGCAGGGTCGCCAGTTGTTAACAATATGGCCAAGGAGGGTCACCAGTTGCTAACAATATGGAAAAGGAGGGTCACCAGTTGTTAACAATATGGCCAAGGAGGGTCACCAGTTGTTAATGATATGGCCAAGCAGGGTCAACAGTTGTTAACGATATGGCCAAGCAGGGTCTAAAGTTGTTAACATATGCCATGAAATGCAAAAGCAGGGTCACCAGTTGTCAACAATATGGCCAAGCTGCAAGAAGGATAATCAGTTGTTCATGATATGGCCATGCATGGGGCCATCAATGGTCATTAATTAATGGCTCTTCAAATCTTTAGGTAGAAAACACAATGTTACTTCTCTCAGAGTCCCTGATCGATTTCCAGAGACCAACCATTAGTATCTAGTGAGATTTACACAAGTATACATTTACTTTATGCTAATCTTAGCACTACCAGCCAGAGCAACACAACTCGTGAAGAAAAACACAAAAAACACCGGTGAGTAAGATTTGGGATATAACATTAAGGAATCAGGATAAGTGTGTATGTTGCACAAGCTGGGATTCCCCTACCAACTAATCAAATACTCTGGCTGAAGTTAGGCAACTTGTGCTATAAACAGGCTGTGCCTTATCTGGCACTCATTTGCTGTATCACTGTCAACCAGCATGGACTGTTACACTAATACACCAATGGAGGTTTGACTTGGACCTTACAGTCCTCAGCAAGAAAAGGTAAGGACTTTGATTACTTATTATATAGCTCTTTATACCAATCGACACCTCTACCAGCCAATCAAAAGTTTGTATAAATCCCATATTCTTTGTTGTCCACTAATATATAATTATCATCTCATTTTTGACTGTTTGTCTCATGGTATAAGCCGGTTATTCGCAATGGGATAAGGAATATGTGTTTATCACACCTCCGGCTAAAGCCCTCGGGTGATAAAACACATAATTATGCCCTCTCCCATGGTGAATAACCAATGCTTAGCCATGACATTGACAGTTACAGCTGGTTTCCTAATCTTCCTGTAAGGTGCCGATGTTATATGCTGCCAGATATGATATGTGCAGAATGAACTTTTTTTAAATGATAACTGACACAAACAAATCATAAGACATTTTAAGCCAGTAATCACAAGACCTGTTTAACGATTGAAGCTAAGTGAATAACTTTAACTTTGTCTTGTTTTTTTCTCCAAATTATGAAATCAAAATAGAGTCATATAAAAGACATGTATATATTCACAACAGTAGTATTACTTATCACATTCTGAAGTACATGGACTGACAAGGTATTAATTTTGATAAATTGCTCTGATAAGAATATTTTTGGTCACGATCAATGCAGTATAAGGCCAAAAATAAACTCCTTACAGCCATCGTCAAATGACAAGGCTCTTTGTACAGAAAAATGCCAAAAAATTGGTCTTCCGATATATATATCAACTTATTTCGTCTCATGATTGAAGTTAACTAGTAGTTCGTTATTTACTTTAGAGTTAAGTGCTGGTTATCAATCCATTCAGAGTATTTCTTATCCAAAAGGGCAATAAAGTAAGATTAGGATATAAAACTAGCAGCATCACTTTGATGGCTGTTAAAACTTCATATTATTGTCATTCTTAATGTAAAAACAGTGGTCATCTATTACACAGTCTGTACATAAATATATTAGAATTAGTCAAGTTAACCGGAAGCACCAACTGTCGAATAATTTGAGAAGACAATCTAGGCAATCTTTCGAAGGAACTTCTAATGGTATGGGTGATTTTGGAAACAAAAACGTGCCTAGTGTCAGTAGTGATGAGGAGATTGCTTCAGTTACGTGCAGATCAACACGACAGCCAATTTCTCAGAAAAGGAGGTGAAGTCAAACTCTGGCATCAACAGGATAACCCTGGTGATTTACCTTTTTACTGAAAAAAACAAAATCCTGTTTATTACTGATGCAACTAAACACCCATTGCAGCATCTCCGTTTCAATCCCAAAGTGATTATATGACAGCATCAACTAAATAATTCACCAATTTCACCAAAGAATGTTCTGAAAATTGAGAGAAGACCTATATCTTTCTAGAAAACCAACCATGTAATTAAGATGTACCGAAAAGCAAAAACTACAACAAGCCTCAAGAGAGATCATATCTTCATGGTAAACAAATTTCAATTCTTTATCTAAGCGTGTACCTCTACCTATAAATTCCCCTGAAGTAACACCTGCTTTAAGTAACACTTAAGATAAGACAGCAGAGGTAAGGCAATGTAATCAACTATCTTTAACATGATATTATGTCTCATTACAACCCTGTCGTGTCAGATCAGCAATCAGCGATTAATAATAAGTAACAAGTACATTGCAGATGGGACCTGATTCCCAATCAAAAAGGGTGATCTCTTCAAAAGACAGTTCTGTCCATGCACAAGGGTTGACTTGGCTAGATCATCATTGAAATGATTAATGTTACTTCTGATTGGCTCGCCATTTCAACTCAAGAAACTTCATATGTAGTCAATCTGACAGTGTGGACTACGTTGAAATCAAGGCGACAGATCATGCAAGAAACTTCGGTTTATTCTTTGATAAACACATGTCAATGCATAAGCAAGTTAACAAAATGTGTCAAAATGCTTATTTTAACCTTCAAAACATCTCAAAACTACGCAAGTCACTGAACGAAGAGTCAATCAAAACAGCTGACAATGCATCAGTCACTCCTCATTTATACTACGGCAATGGATTGCTCTATGGTTCGTCAAAAGAAGTGATAAATAAACTCCAGGTGGTGCAAAACTCTGCTGTATGACTGATTGAAGGGCTAAAAAGATAAGATAAAGTTAGTCTTTACATGAAAGAGTTACACTGGCTTCCAATCCCTGCAAGGATCCAATTAAAACTTATGACAACCACACGGAAAGCTGTGAATAATCAAGCACCTCAGTACCTCAAAAGTCTAATTCAACATAAACCTGAAAATGACCTGAACCTCCGCAGCAATGGTAAAATGCTGTTAGAGGTACCTGCCATACAAAATCAAAACAAGTTTGAGAATACAGCCTTTTCCTATTCATCACCTACACTGTGGAATGGCTTACCTGAAAATGTTTGAAAATCAAGGACACTGGATAACTTCCAAAAAGCGACTGAAAACCTATCTTTTTTGCGAATTTTTATTATTTTATCTTAAATGTCCGCCAAATTTGTCATCCAGGTTCAAACCCGAGCTCAGACCTTCACGTACTAATACCAGGTTTACAATCCGTTTCACTGATCCAATAAGTCTCAAAAAACTTCACAATTACACCCTTGGCATGGATCCTTCTCAGCTCCCTGAGAAAATACACCAGTGTGCACCAGTGTGCAGCGGATTTCACAAGCTCCTCAGTCAAGCATTCTACAATCGCCATTACTGCCTATTGCCAAGTACCCGTTGCACCTGGATGGGGTGAGGCAGTGGTTTCAGGAGAATCTGCCTGACTCCCCAATGTCATGGCTGGATTTGAACCCATGACCTTGTGCTTACGAGGTAAACACCTCATCCACCAAATCCCAAAAGGCTAAGGAAATTCTGCCTAGAAGACAAGGAGCTCTCTGGCAAAGAAGTTGGTTTACAATTGAGATGTTGAGAGGCGTGAGGTGAATTCTAAGATGCATTCTCAGGTTCCCGATTGTGACATTTTTGCTTTTTTCTACTGTGCCTTCTGGCAACCTGTTTCCTAAAGAGCTCACATCCTACTGCCAAATGGTATGCAACTTCCTTTAAGTCTTCCTGAAAAGAGTAATAATAACAGCATACCCTTTCAAAATAATTATCATAGTTATAGTATGAATAATGTAAATATAGACCGATGCAGATCACTTTATCTCAAAACCACCCACATTTTGATAAGCTTGGAATGCTAGCTTGGTTCTTGCAACTTAGTATAGTCAAAATAATCTTTATTACCTTTTATTACTGACAAAATATTTATTGATGTTCTATTTATCACAATCATATAATATTGGCAGAATGACCAGCTATAAAGACATCTTAATGGACACAAGCCTAATAAACAGGCACCCAAACCATTACACATGACATTGATATATTATTAAGCTAATATGGGGATTATTGGTGCACTGCACAATGATGATGGTAGGGCAAACATGGCTATCTCCAGAGCAGTCATCATCCCCGTGGACCTTTTTTCATGTTTACATAGTTTTGCAATTTGTTGCAAAAAGTAAAAAATGGAAACATATATCATTCTGGGAGCCCGCAATGGTCACCGACCAGTAGCGCTTTGCCCAGGTTACAGCAGGAGGGCGACTCCCATTCCGAGTCAAAATTTAATTTTGGAATCATCTTCAGAGAGAGACTTTGGATTGGTGAGTATATGTCTGGAAGGGACTCCCCTCTCACAAACTGTATTGGTGAAAAGTGAAATTGCGCGCTCACATTAAGAAAATAATTACCTATATTCATGTTTCATGACTTTTTAAAAAATCAGTGAGCCGGCGTACACAACAAACATGTAGAAAAATTTTTAAATCATTCCTGCAAGAACACAGATCTCCACTAGCTACAAACACTTTCTTGACAACATCGTGATTAGGTCAAGAAAAGCCACAGCCTCAGATGACATCCAGTGATTTCACTTTCAAATTTTAGTAGACATAGTAGACATACAACGGTTGACACATTTAATCTTCCTTGAGAACAATTCTCAGAGATAAGGCTGCTTTGAAACCGTTGCATTGAAAGAAACACTTATAAAACGGTTCAACTAAAGTGAGGAGGAAATTGTACAGAGAGACTTTCGCAACCAGAAAAAAACTGGAGCAATATACCGACAGTTTTTAACTTGTAACAAGGGTACAACCTTCTCCAGGCATTTAGAAACTGATTTGAGTTTAATAGATGTCCAAAAAGTTGCTCAATATAGACTTTTTAAGTATATTAGTCATCAGCCTTATCTTCGTCTGAAAATCTGAAACTATGTCACATCGTGACACTCTCTGATAAAATTGTAACACAACATTTATGTATGACAAGCAGGAAATAAAAGCATATGAATTCATCAATGTTATATTTATATTGTTATATGATAATATAATTATTTTTCTATGTTTCAGGCTGAAAAATGAACGCCACGAGTTCCGAAGATCTTATAACAGCACTGACAACACCTGATGACCCAAGAAAAATCCCGGTTCTCTATGCCTTGCAAGTGATATGCACATTGGTTGGATTATTCGTAAACACATTCACACTCGCAGCATTAATATGCATCGGACGGCAGTTCTCGCCGTGCATCCGACTGTTACTAATTCACCAGTCATGGATAGACTCCTGGGTGTGTCTTCAGGGTTTTGTGTTACAGGTGCAGCCTTACAAGTGGAAGACAGGCGCCCTGGGGTTCGATACTTTCGTGTGTCACATTTGGCACAGCCAGACCGTCTTCTGGGGATGCGTGGATATCTCCATATTTGGCCTGGTGATGATCGCATGTGAGCGATACATCGCCACATGTCATCCTCTCAAACATCTGTCCATCACCACTCGTTCGTTTCTAATCGCCATCGCTTGTGTCACTGCGTTCACCATGGTCATCCTAATGATGCCCTCGTACTTTCAAGCAAGCATGAAAGATGGCGTATGCACCACAGACTTCTACTTTACAAGCCCAGGATTTGACAAATTGATGAGTGGCTACCCAATAATTATCTTCATTGTCACATACTTCATTCCATGTGGCTTATTTATCTTTTTTTACGGATCTATCATTCGATTGTTGCGTAAACGCAAACGGCAACATGAACTCGGTGAATCTCAAATCATCAGCAAAGCTAACTCTGAGATTTTAAAAACCGCCATAGTAGTGACGCTCATCTTCATAGTGTCTATGTTCTTTGACAAGTGGTATTACGTCTTGGGTAATGTTGGCGTGTTTGACTATCAGTTAAACACCCCAGTTCAAAAAGTAGGAGTGTTTATGATAGTTATGAACTCCGCCATTAATCCTTTTATTTACCTCATATTCATGTCAGCATTCAGAAGGAAGTTTTGCTTGTGGGTGAGGAACAGGTGTCGACCTGTTGCGAGTCCCTACAATTCAAACAACAGTCAAAATAACTCTACCGCCAGTGAAAAACTTATGGCTAGCTATACACGTGGCAAGCTAGTTAATACAAACACAGTATCAAAAGTGTAAGTTGAGTGATGTCAACATCTGACCTCACGATCCAAATAACAACACTTGAGAGACAAATGCTGAATATTGAATGTTGACATTGCTATTGCCATTGCTATTGCATCACATATGAATTGTAAACTCTCACTGAACACGTGTAATCTAGTCAAGATTTGATAATAAATGTTGTTCAATGGAGTTCTGTCTGTGTCTTAACCATAAATTGTATACTCTTGATCATGAATATGGAAAACGTATAATCTTCTTCAGAAATTGACCACTTTGACCAGTTCCACTGAGGACACATGACAGTACGACGTGTTTGTACCCCCTTCGTCGCGTGATAAGAAGTATTTTTTTGGACATTTTCCACCTGAGAAGAGAGTGCACTCCCGCAAGAGAGACCGCTTCATGATCGCTGAAGGGGTAGTCTTATGCAGCTATTTCTGTACAACCAATGGCCGCCATATTGAGGAACAATTACTGTTAAAAAAGCATGGTTGGGCGGCCAGACTCAAGTTCCAAATGTCTGCTGAAATAATAAATGAGCCATTCAAGGAGGAGGTAGATAATGTGATAAAACTTAATGGGAGTGTGGTTCACAGCAATGAACCTCATGAATGTCAGGTCGCGGAAGAATACAACATGAGTCCGAAGGATGAGTATTTTTTCTGCAGCAGACCTGACATGAGTGGTTCATTGCTGTGAACCGCACTCCCATTAAGTTTTAATTATATCCGACTACAGAAATGAACATCCAGGTAGAAAATTAATAATTTCAAGCAGACATGGGGCGATTACTCACCGAAAGTAATTGATTACGATTACGATTACCATAGAAGTTCATGATTACGATTACGATTACGATTACTTGAATTAATCGATTACTTTAACACGATTACGATTACTTTCTGAAAGTAATCGATTACGATTAACAATTACATTGAACAAACCATTTCATATCAAATTTATAGACAATGATCATGTTGTTCAAGTCAAAATAATTAAGATTGGCTTCATGTACAGTATTTTCTAATGGGTAACATACAGTACTGCAAGGGATTTTATTCATATACATGAAAATATAGTGATTTATTTTATTATTATATTGAGAATTTTCTTAAAGTGATAATTAACAGTATGCATAATTCAATAGATCACATCAGTGGAACTTTTCTTCAGAGCTTTTTCGGCTGATTAGAATTAGAATTACCTCATTTATAGATGCATAATGTTCATATCATTGATATAATAACATTCCTTAACATCCATTCTTTGTGACATCATAACCTTATCAACTTTGCTTGAAATACATAATCATTCATGTATTGTGCAATTTTCGTGAGAGATAATAAAGTAGGCCTATGTGTCATTGTGTCATCATCATTGATACTACTAACATGCCAATAATTTGTACTTCAACCAAAATCATAATGACCCCTCTCTTTGAAAGACAACCGTCTGTTGAACAATACAAATGAATATCAATGAATTATGTAACAATATCAATTGGTTATCAAGATGAGTGTGCTTCAGGTTTCAGTTAGAACCCTATTTCTGTCAAGGAAGTTACAGCTGACTGAACATGTTAATCAGATAACCAACAAACTCTCCCCTTTCCTATTGATTGGCTTGTCAGTTGTTGTGATTCAAAATATAATGTTATCAGCCAGGCTGTAATCATAAAGTAATCCCAAAGTAATCACCAATATGATTACTTTTGGAAAGTAATTGATTACGATTGCGATTACTTGTAATCATAATTTGAATGTAATCATGATTACTTGTGATTACTAATCATTTGTAATCGATTACAGTGATTACTGATTACTAATCGTAATCGCCCCATGTCTGATTTCAAGAGGCACTATTTTATTTGAAGGCCTGAAAAAGATTAGAGTCTCAAAACATTGTGACGTCATCACTTCACTGCTCATTGTTTACATAACAAAGTCAGATAATTATATGCATGTGGTTCACAATGATGAACCACATGGTGTGGATCACATGGTTTTTTGCCTGAACTTCACTGTCTGTTGTGAGATATATACGTTGTTCTGACATTGCAGTGATTACACCATGTCAGAAAATGTCCGCTTTCCTAATTGGAGCACACTTGCAATGTCAGCGTGTAGAACACAAAGCAAATGTTAAATATCATTTCCAACTGTCACACACAGATGACTTAAACATGATGCTCCTTTTTGATAGCATGTTGGAGATTCAAAACATCAGATTATCCATCGGGTGGCAAAAACAGGAAATACTTTTTCATTATATTCATCCTCTGGCAGTGTTAATTGTCATCATCAAATGTTTACATTAACAAGAATAGGCCCTATTAAGTGGGTTCTATCACATACAATATAACAATATCCTGCTTTCCTGAAAGAGAAGCAGTCTATCATTGAGCAGTGAAAAATGAGCCCAGCAGTTTCAATATATAGTGGTATGAGTAAGTCTAAAGCAGGCCTGGCATGTCATGGTTATAGAACAGATAGTTAAAAAAACATGCAGTGCATATATCATGAATGACTTGGTGAAAAACAAAGAGTTTGGTATGATGGAATGATTAAAACAGCCAGTCTCCTACCATACCATGATTCATAATCATTATTCATGGTATTCTCATTCGATGTTTGTGCAGTCTTACAATTCATCGATATAGCTCTTGCATATCTAATGTGACACATGAACTACTCTAACAGGTAGCATCAGTCATAGGTTGACGAAAAACATGCAGTTTTATATCAAGGTTTGGTGAAAAAGAGGCAGTACCATAAGAGTAGAGGGGTGAAAAAAATTCCTTGTGTCCTATCATAGCAGTCTTATATAAGATGTGGGGTTGAAAACTAGTAGTCTTGTACTTCACCATTGGCCTCCATTCTGATATAACACAATATCAGAATGTTTGTCACATCATCTGTAGTAGATGTATTGACACAGATATTCTTAGGGTACACATGGGTGGAATTGAGTGTTCCATTGAGTGTTAACTGATAAATCTGATAAATCAATTGTCAAATTTTATGTTCGACAGAAAGTATCCGGACACATCAGCAGTCATATATATAACTGTGCGTCAAAAGTTCATTAATGTTCTCATATTAGGCCTAACATCAGTCTGGTGAAACTGAGAACTGCATGCTGCTGCCACCTGGCACAAAAGTTGATTTCCTATGCTACAGCATTAATGTCCCAAGAAATAGTTCCAATTTCATTGCACATTCACAAAATTTCTATCCAACATTGATGTATACCAGAGTCAGACTCGGCAATCACATTCTCTAAGGAAGTAGACAAGGCCATCAGCACACTCAGAAACAGCCCTGGTGTCTTCCAGACAAAATTGTGTGTGTTCCACTGGTCGAAAGTTGGTGGACGCTCGCAGGAGCTCGCTGAATAGCACACTAGTCACTAGGTGGCAACACAAGACAGCATATGTTCTGATCTGTGGCAATGCAAGAGCAATCCACTTGTAGACAGGCCTAACATCAAATATGAAAGACTTAACTTCTACTGAAGTTATTCAGCCTCAATTCCATGAATTTCATCGCAACGCAAAAAGTTGGTTATAATCTAATAATTTAATTCAACAGATAAAACATGCATATGAATGATTTGATTCCCAGCTACTAAACATGCATATTTGCTGAATATTCCATACAACTTCAATTCATATTGATAGTTAAATTCATCATCAAAGACCTCAAATCAATACAGTAACTGATATTATTTTCTACTATGTGAACATGGCCGAGGTTAAAAATTGAATCAGGGGTTAGAGGCTTGATAAGAATTAAATTGCCATGTGGAGAACTTTTAGTCCTTTCATAAAAGTCAGCAAACAGAATCTGGCGAAAAGCCCTTAGCCGATCATTAAAGACCTATGAATTTGTTGTTTGGTCCCTAACACTCACATTTAAGGTCTGACGAGCTTGTAGCTTCCTCCATTATGGTTTAATAGAAAGAAATAAACTGCAGAGCAGTGTGTCTTTCATTACCACATTAAAGCTGCCCAGTCTTACAGTGTACAAGCTGTTATCACAAGCCACAAATTCTATTAATCATGGTCTCCAAAAACCAAGCTGCAGACTCTTGTACAGTTGCGGACAAAAATATTCATACAGCTGAGTATTCTGCTTAAACTGGTATTTACAGGGATGTGAGGAGAAAAATTTCACTTTTAAGTTATTGCCCTAATCAATTGTCATTGTCAAGCACTGCAAATTTAAGCATATCTCTGTTTTCAAGCTCAGGGGGCGCACAAACGAAAATTTCAGCATGACAAAAGTATTCATACAGCTCGAACACGCTGGGTATAGAGTGCATCAAAAGCTTGAATTTCTATTCCAAATAATTTGTAACTTTCTGTGGCTTCTTTGAATAACCTCCTTGGAAGTTCTGAATATTTTTTTTGGTGTTTTTATCTGTTTTGGTTGACCCATGCCACCCTATACCGCTGGTATCATTTTACCATTTAATGTATATGACATTTCTCAAAAGATGGCAATAAGTCCATGAAGAATAATCTCATTTCTTCAAATGGTCCATCATAGTTTTCTTTATGCCATAGGTTGTGCCTGATGTAAAGTACAAGAAGTTGCATTTGGTTTTACAAGATTTAGACATGGGCACCAAATGTCTACCTAAGTCTTGAAAGTTTTGCCCATTGAAATAGCATTGGGTCTTGGCCAATTTTTACCGTAGATCTTTTGCATCATGTGCAAATCATCACCTGCATGCCAAAAGTTAATTTTAGTCCAAATGAGAGTTTGCACTGATGATTAAAGCAAGCCATGAAACCAAATTTTACAGTGTGTGAGCATTTAGCTTCGCTTGGTGAGCATCTTTGCAGAAGTCTCACATACATTTAATGGTAAAATGATACCAGCGCTATAGGGTGGTATGGGTCAACCAAAACAGATAAAAACACCCAAAAAAGCACTCAGGACTTCTAAGGAGGTTATCCTAAGAAGCCACAGAAAGTTACAAATTATTTGGAATAGAAATTCAAGCTTTTGATGCACTTTATACCCAGCATGTTCGAGCTGTATGAATACTTTTGTCATGCTGAAATTTTACTTTAGTGTGCTCCCTGAGCTTGAAAACAGAGATATGCTTAAGTTTGCAGTGCTTGACAATGATAATTGATAAGGGCAATGACTTAAAAGTGAAATTTTTCTCTTCGCATCCCTGAATCAAGAGTAAATACCAGTTATGTGCAGAATACTCAGCTGTATGAATATTTTTGTCCGCGACTGTATGAAATACATAACAACGATGCAGACGGTGAATATTAGTGAGCAAGAAAGCTCGCAGACAACGGTTTATTTAAGCAATGTGCAGTGGTGGATCCGAGGGCCAGGGGCCTATAGACTATTGCGCATAAACGGTGAAGGCCCAAAAACCCTCTCCCAGGACTACACTGCCTGGATCTGCCACTGTTTGTTTGTTTTGTTTGTTTGTGTTTTACGCCTCTGCAGCACCTTAGTGGGCTATATCGAGGCAGGTGATCGCCGTATGATGATGAGATGAGAAGACTATGAGTCTGGCACATACCCTATTAATTCAGGGATGCCCAGGGTCTTTCAGTTGCCCCAGCATAGAACACTGGATACAACCCGCCTCCATTTAATGTCCCATGGGCTCGGACTAAAGTGAGTTCCCGAGGTGAGATTTGAACCCACGCCCTCAAAGCCAGTTGACAAGCGCACTTACCAGTTAGGCCACGGGGGAACTGGATCTGCCACTGATGTGATACTTTATATGCATTGCTCTTTTTACTGTCCTATACCAAATATTTGCACCATAAAATGTAATACCCACTCATATCAGTCCAACAAACCAATATATCACATCACAACGCAGAGGTGCCTGTACAAATACTTAAGTCTGCAAGTGGCCTTTCAGGCAAAGAGGTAAAACGATCACACATTTTAGCATTAGAAATATGCCACACGTGTGGTCACGTGAAGCAACATGTGTTACAGCACCACTCACTAGAATCTGATAATGTCAGCATATTGATACAGTGGCTCACGAAACTGGCAGCATCCTTCATGCAACACCATATTTTGTTCAGTTTCCCAATGTGAAGAAACCATGGCAAAAAACTAGAAACATGTCATACAGTAGGCTACAAGGAACCCATCTGAGGATTATTAAGGCTGGAAACTCAGGGAAACTTGATGGAGGTGGCAAAATGTGGGAATTTAAACTGTTTTCAGAAGTATTAGAACCCTTCAGATCATTACAGGTCTAACAGAATGACTTTATGTTTCAAATGCCACATTTCCATTTCTGATAATGCATAAGATAATTCTGAAGTCTTATGATGGAAAAACAAATTGTTGGAGTCCCAAATTTTAGCTTGGAAAAGTCATGCATATCCACCGTTTAGACTACTTATGGTATTTCCACCTAAACAAGACTATCAGGTTTTTTGTTTTTACTCCCAAGAATATTCTGTCACGTGGTATATAAAGCATTCAACCTTTTTTTTTTGTAAGAAAGCCACTCAAATTGCCACAGGGAGTTCTCTGAGATCCTTATAACGGACACAGTTTTTTTATAGCTAGAAGTTGTATGTCAGAGAAGGCCACATTTTAAGACTTGATCAAAGTATGTACATCTTACAGAATTATTGAACTATGCAAAATCTTTTGGTACATAAGTGAAAGGTAACAAATTCAAAATATTTTCCCCAGATAGTTTGAAGCACAGTGGTATGCCGGATCTCAATATACCTATTCACAACCACCAACATGAACCAAATTTGCTGATAATTATCTGGGTTGGCCAGTTGGGCCCAAATACCCACAGTAAACAATGGATATGGATGAGTTTTCCAAGCTAAAATTTGAGTTTCAAACTAGAATGAGAAATAATGGGATTCTGTGAGAGTCTGGAGGGTGCCAACACTTCAGCAATGGTCTTAATTTCCACATTTTGCCACCTTTTTCAAATTTCCATGGGTTTCCAACCTTAATAAATAATAATCCAGAGGAAGCTTCTTTGCAGCATACTTTAGGACATGTATCAAGTTTAATAAAGAGAAACAATGACATAATATTTCAGTAATATTTATTTATCATTAATAAATTAATAAACAGTGTCAGATTGTAGTCTGTAACCAGCAGAACAGGATCAAAAATTGTAAAAATCCCATTGTGACCAATAAAATCATCCTGAGATATCAATAGTAAGTTCCATCGTAAATCACAGAGAAATAGTCTTTTGAAGTTAAATAACATGTAGTCAGGGAGCCCGTGGGCCAAAATGGGGAAAATTGTTGAACCAAATTTTTTGAAATTTGGCACTTTTTTAGACCTGGTTCCCCGACTAATACATCAACAGCTATGAACAGTTTGTATGAAATGTTGCTAAGTAATTGAGTAATATCAATGGCAATAACATGAGACGACAAATCCTTTCAAATCATCAGGTCATCAATCCTTAGAGAGAATATGGCTGCTTCGGGCGATGCTACAACCAAGCCAATTCATCCACAATCACTGACATCACCAACGTTTCATAATTTCATCCAAATACCAAACAAGGTATACACTTTCTAAACAACCATACGTAGGCCTAAATACTCTAGTATACTTTTTTGGGCATGGTGGAGTTGACTTCTGTTGGCGAAGATACTCTAATCGGTATGTATTGTGTGAATTGACCTGGTCGCAGTTGCCTTTTTTGGTATGGGTCTAAGAGGTGAGTCATTTGTGTGACCTTATTTGAAATCAAAAAAGCCTAATATCAAAAGAAGAATGTGGCAGTTGGTGTCCTGTTAAGCAACTTGAGGATTATCACAAGTTCCTTGTTGGAGACGCGTCAGCTCGAACAACCCAATGAATGAGCACACAGTTCCTCCGATGACACAAACATGCATGATTTGGTGACTGTGACCCTGTAATTCACAAAATCAAAATGAAATGATTACAAAATGACAAGAAAAAAACTATTTTGGATTTCCTGAGATGGATCAGTGTCAAATTCACAAAATGAAAATGAAATGATTAC
Source organism: Platynereis dumerilii (assembly GCA_026936325.1). NCBI lineage: Eukaryota > Metazoa > Annelida > Polychaeta > Phyllodocida > Nereididae > Platynereis > Platynereis dumerilii. The sequence continues at coordinate 95,791,121 of JAPTHN010000002.1, forward strand.
AAAATGAAGAAAAACAAAAGTCTTTTGGAATTCCTGAGGCAGGCCACTGTTCAATCGCTGCACATCTGGTGTGCATAACCTTCTCTTATTCTTTTATTTTGTCATTGGACCGGAGCAAGACTCCAAACCTTACCATATTATACCATAAGACTTAGTTGCCATCTCTCGTCCATCATGTGGCACTCATCACACAAAGATCTGAACTTAGACTCGTAGAGGACCGAAAAAGGACTTACGTTCAGATGAAATACTTTAAAATTACTTTAAAGAGAACATTCAGAAAGGAGTGAATAAACGTAGGGACAAGGACTTGTGGTTATATTATTTGGCTGTGGAGTACACACTATAGTCCATAAAATATAGTGATGCAGACCGGACCAACTTTAAGAGGCCACCAAGGAAATCTAATTAGGTCAATAGATCTTCACCCAAACATCAAAGTGGCCTGGATTAAATCGCTCTGGGATTCTGGTAGCGAAGATAAAAACTCCTGAGAATGAAAACGCTCCCATCGCAAGCATCCAGCGGACATACTTCAGGTCGAAGTTGAGGATGAAAAAGTTGATGGTGGGCACCACAGAAATGAGTCCCAAGAAGAAAAACAACACTGAAAATGAAAAAGTATGTTGCTCAACATCGGTGAGCAATTGTTGACAAAACGTCACAACTGCTTTCTTTTTATGATATGCCAAGCAATTATCCTGGTTTTCAGTGGGTCAACGAGTAATGGTCGTTAACTTTGTTTCGAATCCATCTCCTTGGTAACAAGCTGTGAAATTGCTGAAAAACAGTATTTTTCATTCTTCTACAATGACTGAGAAATGTAGTTTCGCGAAGGGTGGCATCATTTTTAAAAGGCACTGTATCATAATAATCCTTTTGTTAGCGATCACCAATGATTGTATTATAGCCTAATCTACATACATTAGGGTGGTCCACATTTCAATGGGAAAATCAAAGCTCCTAAAACCCCCAATTTGAAAGTGGAAATTGATGACCACATAAGTAAAACAAACACATGCAAAATTTCAACCAAATCGGTTAATATTTACAGGTGGCACAAAGCCCTCAAAGTTCCTAATTCCTCATATTCGTGAAACTGGAAAATTGGTCAATTTCCCAGATCTTTCTTAGAAGTGAATATTTGTTCCTGATTTTTTAGTGTGTGATAAAATTGGCATGGCAAAGTAATATCTGGGGGTTATCTTTCATTTATTATTCATAGTAAGTGAAATATTCGCCGGTTTTATGAAAAAAGCCTTCATAATTAACCTATGTAATATCTATGCTGATTGCAACGAAACATTGTAGGCCTAAGTCAGACAGAATTTCAGGACTGGATTGGGCATCCTGGACATAATTAAAAAAAGGTCACTTGATCAAAATAAAGCACTGTTACAACAAGATTTGCAAATACCAATGATTTTGAGGTCTGCCGATGGGCAATCGCATGTTAAACTTCAACAGCTTTGTGCCACCTCTAAATATTAATTGATTTTGCTGAAATTTTTACACAATACTTTCTATCAATATAAGATTAGAATGCAAGATTCAAATCGGAGAAATTCTGAAGAAAGTGTTTTTGGACCACCCTAACATACATTGACATAACCAAAGTGGTGCATGCAATGACAACAAAATAATCAAGCTTTTTTTTTTACTGACGTAAAAGCTCCCTTGCGGGGCAGGGCCTATATATTGCTTCCTAAAAAACAACAATAAAAGAACGAACCTGCACGATGTGTCCTGTATTCCGGTGTTGCAAATTGTTTGAGTGTTGCAATATAGACGGAAACGCAGCCAGAGAAAAGCATAACAAAGATATAAAACGCCTGCAGGTTTCGTTGGCAGTAGAAGCCATAGTACAACCAAGATATGGCATGAAGCACAATCATGGATATCACCCCACAGTAGTCAAACCTTAGGAATAAAAAGTGTGATTAATTAATGAATCCCTATTCCTTCACCTTTCAAATACTGTTATGTTAGGGAGCTTTTTTATGAAAAGGCACTGCGAGTCCTGAATTTACATCTGCAGAACACTTGATATGTGAATTTACGATTATTATATAGTGTTTAAAATATTCTTCAATATGCTCATTTTAAAAAATGCTGCAGGTATTGTATTAAATGTACTATGCTGCTGAGTGATTCCCGTGTAAGGCGAAATATCAAAATCAAAATTATTAATTAATCAAAGTGGACAATCAAATATATTTCAAAATTTTAAGTTTTTAAAAGAGAAAATAAAAATGTATACATTCAATCAAAATAAAAACTGAAAACGAATATAAACCATCATACCTTCATCACCGCTCAATTAACAAATCACTCTTCAACCAATGAGACAAAAAATCGCCATCCCACAAAAAGGAATAAATGTGTAAAAATATCAATTAAAAATGCTGGTCCATAAGAATATCAAGCAGTAATGATGCGCCTCTAAGGAAACATTCTCTCCTTGATGTAAAATTTTAATTAAAGGCAAGTCAGTCAGATAACAATGCGTCTTATTAGAGAGCGACCATTGTATTGTGCCATTTTTGAAAATAAAACTAAACACATTATCACTTTTATAATTGATATAATATTGTAACAAGATCTCTCTGCAGGATTTCAATAACTATTACATCTTCATAAGATTGAACACAACTTCAATATATCCTAAGATTTGTAACAATAGAATGATATAACAATAACGTAGAAGTCTGTAAAAATATAAAAATCAGTTGTAGCAATGAAGAGCACTTCTATCAAGACAAAATCACTTAAAAATCATTTTCACACACATTCAAATCCATTATACCATTATATATAATATTATATATATACATTAAAAGTATATAATATACATTGTACAATATGACTCATTATTTTCAAGGCTTTGTGTAAACTTAACAGTTCTGTTCAGTATGACCAACATTGTTGCTATAGCTATCACAGTTTTGGAAAAATGCTACAAAGTGAACAGTATCTCCCTCTCACAATTTATCATCGCTGTATCTTACGAATACCTTTGTTGGAAAATAAAGTGTCCCTTGAGCCAAGACTTTCCAATCGAACACCACCAAGTGAGGAACGAAAATTCTGGAGCAAGAAAATGAGCAGTTATTGGCCTTTACTCTTCCTCTAATCGGGGGAAATCCGGATGCCCGAGTTGAGTAAATTTTCTGGCAGCACTTCCACTTCACTAGAATTTTCATTCAACTCTCGGTGGTTTTCGATTAAGAACTCTAGACCAGAGTAACTCGGGTCCAGGCAGAGTCTTTAAACTAAACACTCAATAATATTTCAATGTAAAATGTAGAAATGTGTTGAAAAATTATCATACATGTAACAGGCCATCAACTCAACAATATTTTCATCTATACAGAAAAGACTAGTGAAAGACTGAGATGTCTATCAGGAGGGCTAATATTATACCCTTATACATGTAGTAGGATAATACATTTCACCAACACTCCAGTGCTTACAATTGATCAGATGAACCCCTATTATGTGTCAATATGAAGGTTCATTGACATCATTTGACAAATACGCCTTAGACTGATAACAACAATCAAGAAACAATCAAGTTCTCTTTACAATTTTCAGCAGATTACTACGTCCCCGAACTATGTCGTTGATGAAAACTATGTATATCGGCCAATTATTAAACAGTTTGGGCATCTTAAGGCACATCGACAGTCTTTTGTTCATAACTTAGATATTATAATATAGTTCCGCACTCTCTTATGAACAAACAAGGTGAGATCACAGAGGTTCCAATCGATCACAATATTCCACGGAAACGCTTAATTACAGCAGAGGGCAGCACATGAATTGTTAAACCCCCTGGTGTAACTTATCACAGGTTCCAGCTATGGACTCAGAAAATTTTCTGAGCCCGACATAACAGCATGTTGCTCCTCCAACGACACAGAGATGTAAGATTTGGTGACTATGGAACTGAAACCAAGGCACAATAGGCTTTGTCAGCAGAAATTCATTTACCAAGACCTAATACACATGGTACAGTAGTGATCACTTCCTAGCTAATTTCGAAAGATGCCATAGATGGTTCGGCAATGTGCGCACTGCACAGTCACTAAATTCTACCGTAACAGAAATGAAGAAATAACTCAATAAATCTCACAGCAACAAACAACCTTTAGATTGTACTTTGAATCAGCTCTTAACTAGAGAAATTCCAAGTTGCAGCACCTGTATAGGGACAATTTATACTACTATTCATACACTTTTTCTACAGCGCAAGTATATGACAGAACTTCGGATATATAACTAAATTGCGATAGACGGCAGCAAAAATTGGACTTGGCATTCAGAAAATAAGGGAATATATATTTACCCAGACATCAAATCGTCCAGGAAACAGTCTTTCAGGAATTCGGATAGCGTATATAACTCCTCCCGCGATATAGATGAGGGCCATGGACAAGAGCCATGGTAAGTATTCAAATATTGTCGAATTGATATCGATAATTATCAAATGCATCCCAGGCAACCCGCAGGAAAGTCCCAAAGTTATGAACAAAACTGAAAGAAATAAGTTGGATACCTCATAATATTATGTAGTTGCCTCTTAGGTGACTTGTTTATGCAATCAAAGTAATTTACAAAACAAGTTTTTCAATTTAAAAAGTACTAAACCGAAATGCAATATCATAATACGCAAGGCCGAAATTTGGCCAGAAAGTAGACGCAGATATCTTATTCCATGATTTCCAATTGCACATGCCAAAAATATAATTTAAACAGCTTTTATCTTATATGTGTGGACAAGGTGAAGCAGGACCTAGAGCTCTGCATGATTCAAATGGTTTTGAGTCCAGTTTGAAGTATGATTCGGTCAGTTTCATCGAAAGTGTTAAAAACATTTAGTTTGATTAGCTGGCATTATCACACATCACTTAATGCGACAGAACTAAAACTCAACAAACAGTACCCTTCCATTTAACTATCAGACGTGTTTCCAGAATTGAATTGCAATTGACACAAGCCAATTGTACCATCACTACAGTATGCTAAGACAAATAAATTATGATTTTTTTTTTTTAATCATGAGCTTGAATAAAAAGATAGTCGTACTTGCACGATGGATCCGGTAAGCTGGTGTGCTGAATTTGTCATTCATGACAATGCAGATGGACAACACACCGCAACTTAACATGGTTATAATGTAAGTTACTTGAAGGTGTAAGTGGCAGTAGAATCCATAGTACAACCAAGAAATGCATGACAGAACGATCATGCCTATCACCCCGCAGTAGTCGAATCTGAATCAGAACGACTGATGATAGTATGGTATTGTAAAGCATCCTTGCATCTTATGACATAAGAATGTAGTACAGTCTCGCAATTGCCATTCAAGATTTTACAAAGTTGACACAATTGATGACAGACTAAAAAACTATTTTCATTTTCACAATATCTCGGCACTGTCAAGAATGTTCAACAGACTATGTATATGTATAACATGTAGTTGTACATAATTTTCATATTGTCATAAGAAATCACAATTTAAATGAGAAACAAAGAAAATGAAACAAAACTAGCCATTTTACCACTTAATATCTCGTGCCAAGATGGGTAAAAATAAGAAACTAAAACATCTGCCACACCCATACAAAAAGGAAGATACATAAATGAGAAATTTTAAATAAAATGTCCATACTCACTTCGAAAAGAGACAATGCATTTCTTCAGAATGACACAAAACAGTATGAAAGCACCCTGAGGCTCCAAAACAAAAGATTGAACCAATGAAGACAGGCGTGTACGCCATCTTGTACTCCAGGTCGACTTCATCTGTCGGCTTCAACATCTGACTCGCCGCAAAGACAACCACGAAGAAGAAAGCTGCAATTAAAATCATAAGATAGTAAGTTTTTACTCATCTTCTAAGAACTCTGTAAGTTCGCTTCACCTCGAAATGTGTACAATAAAGAATGAACAGATTGAAAAAAAAACAATTAACTGCCAAATATCACTGACATACATCTAAAGCAATTTAATTGCAACAACAACATGAACCAAAAGATCAGTCAACACTCCTCTTTTGATGATTTGCCAGTGTAGTTGCTTTGTTTTACTTACGAATAGTATGAGTCCAAATGTTCCACGTCTCCGTATGCAGTCTGAACGCTGATTTAACACATTCTGTGAATGACGGTAATTGAGGTCTGTGATTGTTTATGAGGTATTCATTGTCCTGAAGGAAAGATGGCAAGGCGTCATGGTGAACTAGCCGACAGCTCCATCCGGAAAGGCGGCCATTGCACATTTTTGACGACTTCGGCCTATTGCCCATTCTGTCCGGCTCTGATTGTGATGATACTTTGCCATTCTGGAGAAATATAGAATAACAGTAATATTACTCAAATTAAAAAAGTATTGACATTTTGTCTGGTGTGACATATAATGTAGTAGCCTACACAATTTGATACAATCCTTTCGGTATCTGACAAAGCTATAAATCAGAGCCCGCAAATGAGGCGCTTAACCACGGGCCCTTGACAGCATTGCATTGTGCTGTATCTTTGAAGTATACAAGGAAGATCATTCAAGCACCATATGGTGCACGACATAGCCATTTAAAGATCAACTAGAGAAGACAAAGACTGAACATCACAGAGTCGCCTTCATAGACAATCAGAGGATAATACGGTCAAGTTTGAAAATAGACCCACTTTCTATCTACAAGTGTATGGGTTTTGATTGGCTGTCAACTGAAATACAGCCATAGCCGTTTGTTTATGCTTAGTTGCTATGCTTCACTATAGGGCTATCATTGTGACTATAATCATAAGAGAGCAAATACTTGCTCACTCTTCACCACCAAATTGTCAGGAATTATAGTCTGTACACTTAATACACACCAAATTAAGCATTCATGGCAAAATCACATTTAAATACATGGTTGGATTTTTGGTTCATAGGGTTTTACTTGAGCTGATTTTTTCTTTAACAATGGCCGATTTTTAAGTTGGCGTAGGAAGATAGAATTCTTGTCATTTGAAAAGAAAATTGTGTCAAATGCCTTCCATAAATGTGGAATTTAATGAAACAAATTCAATTTAAACCAAAGAAAGGTTTTTACAACCTATATTCTAAATTGAAAAATTATCAATTTTTCTGATTATAAACCCTTTTAGCAAACCCGATGAACCAATGTTGAAGCTGCATATTTAATTGCGATTTTGTCATGAATTCTTAATTTGGTGTGTATTCGACACATTCATACACTTTGGTGACTATTACCAGCATGCAATTGGCATAGAGCATCAAAACTGATTATATGTTTAAATTTCAACTAATTTTGTGTTTTGCCTTACGGTTGTTATGTAATATTATTCCATTCAACAATTTTAATCAAAATACCTGTTGCAGTGTACAGACTATAATTCCTGACAATTTGGTGAAGATTGAGCAAGTATTTGCTCTCTTATGATTAGTCACAATGATAGCCCATAGTGAAGCATAGCAACTAAGCATAAACTAACAGCCATGGCTGTAGGTCTTTGCCAACTGAAGTTCACCAGAAGCTATGGCAGTGTTCTTATCAAATGTAATCGATGCAAATAATCAAGAGGTGTGTCAAAGTACTTATATGAACATTTTACCAGAAATTTCAATGCATTCGAAGATAGACATTTATAGCGTTTCAGATGAAGTTTCGTAAAATATATTCACCAGGTGGCACTAAATCCACCTTGTATGCCTTATACTTATTATATATCTCAGATACGGTAAAACGTAATGTTGTGTCGACTTGTCTAAGCATTGCATTTTGTCATTGACAAGCTTGTTATCTAACTAAGACCCGATACGTTTTTTTAATACCATTCGAAACCTCTGTCAGACATTCACAAGCCAGTATTTCAGGGCGATATTATCTCATGTTTGACTCATGGCATAAGACGGTTTTTCATCATAGGATCAAGAATTTGTGTTTATCAAACCTCGGACTAAAGATCATTGATGAATCAATGATGATAAGTCACATATTCCCTTTTCAGTGTAGAATTATACTAACTTATTCTTTTGGTAGAAATTACAGTGAAATTAATTAATTACATTATACCATTCGACACCTCTGTCAGCCAATCACATGCCAGTATTTCAGGGAAACAATTCCCATATTCTTTGTCGTCCAGTTATCCTCTCATGTGTGACTTTTTGAGTGCTCGTCTCATGGCATAAGCCGGTTATTCACTGTGGGATCAGGAATACGTGTATATCATACATCATGCATAAATCACATATTCCCTTTCCCGTGTTGAATAACCTATACAAATCACTTGTTAATGACAGTCTATAGATGATCTTTTGTTGCAGGATGTGAACATGCAAAGCTGTTCGTTCACATGTGAATTTTCACTGCTTGAAAATATCTCAGGGTCCAAAAACTACTGTCTGGATTAGGAAGAGGGTACCGCTGAGTGGCATGGACTCAAGATATAATTATTATCGTGAACATATGGGCAACACCACCATTTTCCTCAGGTTTACTTGACCAGCATCTTGTTTATAAGTAACAAACCCAGATGGGCTTTCATTATCATGTATCAGATATCTCACAAAGAGAATTCAGCCTTCACAACATACACAAATCTATATATTATATATGTATGAACAAAAAGTAAACAGCAGGTAGAACCTGTATGTTACTATTGATTTGTTTCAACTTACCGCAATAATCTATTTGGATCCCGGGTGCACATGAACAAATACTGCAATTTATGGGTGTCAACATACCATTAATAACAATTTGTATGTTAAGCTGGGTTTTATCACATATATATACCAACAGAAATAAATACATTCATTCGAGCCTGTTCACCCAACTTTATAATTATTATATTAGAACAAAACAACCCAAGATGGGGTCACTGGGTAACAATGTATCACGAGCTGTTGTGTGAATTAATATCACAGCAAGTGATATTGTAAGAAGTGCCCTGAAGTGTGGTAGTTTTGTTTTCAACACCTGGTTTTACCTCAAAATTGTAGTTATAGTTATTATGAAGAGAGACCATCTTCTACCACAAATGATAAATATGTATATGCCAAAGCATGAAGACAGGAATGCCTTAACGTAAAAAATAAATTTTAAAAGACGGACTCTAAATTGTAATTACCAAATTTTTTCTCGAAATTCATTTTTGTATTCAGGTTTGTTCCATAAAAAGTTTGGAGAAAAAAATTGGGACAAAGAAAAATAGGGTGGAAAGGTAATATTCTAAAAGAAAATGTTTAAAAAATGTAACCTTTTTTTTTTGGAGAATTTTTTTATTTTATTCGAACATGTTTTTTTGGGAAACTTTTTTTTTTCAAACATTTTTTGTAATTTTTTTTTTCGAACATTTTTGGTAATTTTTTTTTTCAAACATTTTGTAACAGTGATTTTCAGGGTTTTTTTCGAACATTTTTGGAAATTTTCTTTTCGAACATTTTACGGAAATTTGTTTTCTTTCAAACTTGTTTTTTTTTGGATTTTTTTTTTTTTCGAACATTTTTGGTAATTTGGAAAAATTTTTTTGAGCATTTTTGGTAATTTTTTTTTTTTTTCGAATAAAATTTTTTTTGAACATTTTTGGTAATTTTTTTTTTTCGAGCATTTTTGGTAATTTTTTATTTTTTTGAACATTTTTTGGTAATTTTTTTTTCTTCAAACATTTTTGGTAATTTTTTTTTTTTTCGAATAATTTACATTTTTGGTAATTTTTTATTTCTTTTTCAAAAATGTAAAAAAAAAAGAACTTTTTTTAAAACATTTTTGGTAATTTTTTTTTTCGAACATTTACGGTAGTCACGCGTGATGAGAAAAAAGTACCAGGATCATATTATGGGATGTCTGAATCACTTTTTTTGATTGAACCATCTGGCTGGTTCACTCCTCGCATGTTTGCCATAAGGGACGAGACACCTCGCTTCGCTCGCTGAGGCGGTGGCTCTGTCCCGTCTACAAATTTGTGATGTCACCAATAGTCCAAGAGCCAGAGCAATTTTATTTGACTTTTCATTCTCATCAGAGTTTTTCATTGGCTCTTATAGCAAATTTTCTGTAGTTTTTGAGAATGGAAGTTTTAAAAAAATTTCTTTGGACGCTTTTTTGTAAAATGGCCGTAACTGAGGCAACGTCAAATTTCACCTTTCAGCCAAATTTACTGAAAAAATCACAAAATGCAAACTTTGAACATGAATCACATACAGTAAATACATATTTCACTTGAACTATTTACATGAATATTTTTTCTTACTCATACATTCTCAGCTTGACATGACATGAATATTTTTTCTTACTCATGCATTATCAGCTTGATATGACATCATTCAAAAATGTGTAAATTTATGCAGCTAATTTGCATAAATCCAAGATGGCCGACACATTTAATGAAATGGCTCGTGACAATTAGCAGTTATGCTTTGTGAATGTTTTCCTGATGCATGCAAATATTGAACTAGAATATTGTTATTTTCAGAATTTATGCCTCAAGGTATGATCAAAATATTTGGAAAGTTTTGAGCACCTACCTGGAAAAGTTGTGAGCTCATCAATTACAAGATGTCATGTCAAAATAAGGCAATTTTCTGACCTTTTTATTTAGGTTTGGCAGCCATCTCAATCTCATAGCTTTAAATGAGACTGTTTTCACCTTAACAGACACATTTGGTATCATTTCATGCCTCAAGCAGAATACAAACTTGAGAGGCATTTGAATTTTTGGTTGAATTTAAAAAATGCATTTCCATGGCAACCAAGGATACCACTATCACAAAACGCTGATTTTCTAGGTTTGAGGGCAAAGTGGCCATTGTACAATGATGGAAATACTCTATTTTATTAAATAAGCAATAGAAATCAAATTTTGAATTGTTATGATAGTAATGTTGCCATAACAAGCAACTATTATTTGATGAAATAATTATCGTTTGATATCACCCTACACCGGTGACCCAGACGGCAGGGAGAGAGTTTTTCTTGATTGTGCGGTGCTGCATTATATAAATATTCTTCATATCTGAACAAAGTTTCTCACATTATTTAGTTTAAAATGTTATAACATCAGGGAATTAATATGGCCAACTTGGACTTAAACCAAAGTAGACTGTGATGTATCTTTAGAAAAACTTATCCAACTAAAAGAAGTAATCCAAATTCAATCGTTTGGTCACAATTGGGTAAGGAATGTGTTGGAATCACCATAATGTGTATCAAGTATATACATGAATCTTAAATGAAAAAATTTACAGAAAATATTTGTAAATGAAGGGTTAAATGGCAAATATTGATATGGAAACATATATATGATATTTCTGTAAATACAAGGTTGGCAGATTCAAATTGATGCTGATCAAATCATGACTAGTGAAATACCAATTCTACAAACCGGTCTTTGGGTGCAATGTGCAAGGTTGGAAGATTTTTTAAGCCAGTGTAAATTATTTGAAAAAAATTCATTGTATCTCATCCTTTTCTTCGAATGGATAATTCATGTAATATTTTGGCATATGCCCAAAACCTTACATAAAAATTATCGAAAAAATATTAAATTTAACAAACCAAAAATCAAGATAATCCTTCAAGCTACTTTTGGCCATGGAAACATCATCAGTATTATGCGATTACGAAGAAAATGTAATTGTTCATCAGTCTTGCCAGATTGCAACAACTTGAGTCTGCATATAATATTCATTTAACATTAAACTTTCCCGTTTAAATTCTACTTTATGTACAGCAAATTGAAATTTCAGAAAATTGGATGTCAGCAAAGGACTGGCCTCGCAACCCCCAGTCAAGGACTGTGAGTCCTCACAGTCCTTGGGGAAGCACCCTGGTTCGTGGTACATGAGATAAGGCTTCTAAGGCTTGGTTGAATATGTTGGAAGACCCGTGCTTCATTTAAAAGTGCTTGGTCATTCTTGAACATGTTCAAGATGATACAAAGTCTTATACCTTGACTGCATCACAGTTATTGTTGTGCAGTGTGGATGAAGCAGTTTAGATGTCAGGCATAGGCGTATCTCAGCCGCTCCCCAGAACTTTGAGAAAAGGCCCAAATGCAAGCAAAAACGCTAGCAATTTGGGCATGATCAGATAAATATTATTGAAAATCGGTGGTTTCCGAGTGATTTCATTTGACATGATTTAAAATTTGTATCGTGAAAGTCGGACAAATGTCACTCGCACCCTCCCAGAAAAAAATTCCGCCTGCAATATGCCTATGGTGTCAGGAATATGTAACATGGCGAATTTGGGCCCTTGCATAATCAACAAGGTGGGATCACTCAGTGGAGCACATGGTCCTGTCGCCAGGAAACTGCTCCGTGTGGCATTTATAGGTGGTTCTTTGTGCATGAAAAATACAAAGTTACGACAGAGGCTCCATCTTTGGCAAATGTGATGTTTTACCTGGAGATATATTGTAGCTCAATGTTCACTCATGCAAAACACTTAAGCAGGCCAGCCAGTAATAATGACTATATAAATTTGTATCTTGTAATCGTGCTGTATCTGCTGTGTGGATCTTCATCAGAATCTAAGCAGTTCTTCGTTTGTCGTGATTGGAAAAATCCTGCAGAGTTTCATAAGAAAGCATGTAGTGGACATACATCAGTACAGACCCATGCAAATGAATACACTAGTCTTTGCCTGCTTGTTTCAATGTTTGGAGGATAGGGGAGACCGGGGCTTGTCGTCACAAGGGCAAGTTGTCACAATGCTGATTACTCAGCTATGGATGGTAGCAGCTGCATGTCAATTAAATCAATTTTGGTATTTTTTAGCATGGGGAATATTGTTGTAATGATATCACAAAAATGTGTAGTCTGTCACGCGCTATGTGAAAATTTCTGAAAATGACAGTTTAAATTCAATTTTTTCACCATTTTCAAATTTTTCATCGTCTTCCAATTTGAGACAATTTTTGGGAGATTAAGGCGTTGATTCATGATGGCATTAACCCATAGTCTCCGTGAACAATGTGTCTGTGTTTTCTAAGTGGAACCAGAATATATTCTCTTTTGATTACCGAGATATCGGATCGACTTCATGATCATGACGTGGATAGGCCGCGGCTAGTTGTCACAGGGGCAAGTTGTCACAGTGCTTATAACTTGGCTATAGGTGGCAGCAGTTGTGTCGTTATTAAATCAATGTCAAGATCTCTTTGTTTGTTTAGATTTTGTATGATGTGGTTGCAAGAAAGCATAATCTGTCATGTGATAAGTGGACTTCTTAAAAATGACTTTTTCAACAGAAATAATTTCATTGTCCTCTAATTTGAGAATCAATTTTCTGGCGGAAATACGCCCTGATTTATGATGGCATTCATTCAAAGTCTTCACAAAATGTGTATTTTTGTTTTCCAAAAGGAATCCAATGCATTGCAAGCTTGGATTACAGAAAATCTGTCAATCGATGTTAGATTGGCCATATGAGTGTGACAACTTGCCCCGGGCTTGGGGAAAGATGTCACATTTTCACAAAAATGACTTTGAGTCACAACATGACCTACAAGGAAACACACGGTTGATGAATCAGGATGAAAGCTGAATAAAAACTTTCTTAAGACTTACAAAAATGTTACAGGGGAGTTTCCAGACAACCTGAATCCCTTCAGCTCTCAGCCAATCAGATTCAAGGATAAACACTGGACTGAGGATAATGGCCCTTCTGCATGTTCAGTGTCATGTTTGGTATTCTTTGTTAGCATTGTTTTAGTCACTTGGAAAATTAATAAGTTAGTGACTACTGACTAGGCTACGAATCGCGTTTCAAAAAGTAAACGACATCTGTAGCTAAAAATTATTTTTGAGAGCCAGGTAACAGATCGATGACTACATAGGTAGTTAATTAGGTCTACTACTACTGGTAGGTACTTTCAGGTTCTGAACAAAAAGTTGTGAATTTCAGGCAACAATTTGCTGTCACTACTATTTCACAATTAATTTAGGATAAAATTAATTTTTAAAAAATAACAATTTTTTCTCCCATGTGTTTTTTAATAGAAAACAGCACAAATTAAAATTTCAAATTCAAGCCGCAGGAAGACGCCACCTGGGAACACAGCTCTTATTTGATGTACGTTTTGGTGCAAGTGGCAAATACACCACCTGGTGTCAGGCACCCAATTGTGTATATATGTATTGTATTACATATGGTCCAATAAACTGAATTTGAACACAGATAACCCATCATCGCTGATGGATGAACAACAATGCAAAGTTGTAAAATAACTTACACAAATATTTTAACTAACTGTAATCAGAGTATGACATTTTTGCAAGTAATCAGATAGATAACTTAGCAATACACTGATTAATCCTACTTTGCATGTGGATTATTGACAATTGAAAACAATAGCATAGTTATTTGATTTCATGTTTAGTAACTTACAAAAATTATGTAAAATCAATTGATTTGACATTAGATTAGATTAGATTAGATTAGATTAGATTCATTTATTGGTCACATGGTGAAATTTGTTACGTTGATACATCACAGAAAAAGAATTACATTCAATTGAAAAGTCAGTGTTGGGTAAAAAAGAAAAATAATAATATTTAAAATACAGTCATGTGGCATTAATAATCAAATATTTAAGAGTCTGATGGATGTTGGCACAAAAGAGAGTCTGAAACGCTCTGTTCTGCAGTATGCGGATCTGTACCGCCGCCCACTTGGCATCAGTGAGTATTCATTATGTAATGGATGGTCTGGATCTCTGAGTATTTTATCTGTCTGTTTAATGACCCGTTTTTTGTACTCTTCTGAACTGTCAACCAGGAAGTGGTCTTTTCCAATAAGTCGGTGGCATGTTTTTCTAGGTTTATCCAATTCTTGTTTGAGGTAGTTGGAAATTATTCCATAGAATGCAGTGCAGACATAGTTGGTAATTGATGGGATGGTGCTGTTGTAGAAGAGTGTAATAATACCAGGATCTACACGTAATTTTATCATACAGCGTACGAAGTACAACCGCTTGTTGACTTTTTTCATGGTTGCTCTGATGTGTTCTGCGAAGGAGAGTCCATTGTCAATCAGTATTCCCAGGTATTTGTAACTGTTCACAACTTCAACCTGCTTGTCTTTTAGACTTACAGGATTGGTAAATGATGACAGTCTCCTAAAATCCCAGCACATTTCCTTGGTTTTGGTGGCATTGAGGTTCAGATAATTACTATCACACCAACTGGCCACCCTAGAAACACACTGAAGGTACTCTGAATCATCTCCGCCACTCAGAAAGCCCACAACTACAGTGTCATCAGCATATTTGATGATGCATGATTTGTCATTGTTACATGCCAAGTCGTTAGTATAGAGTACAAAGAGAATAGGAGACAACACGCATCCCTGTGGTGCTCCTGTATGTAGAATAATCTCGCTGGAGGACTCAAGGTTTGTTTTGACTATTTGTGGCCTATGTGTCAGAAAGTCCAATATCCAAAGTTGGAGGAAATTTGGACATTAGGAAAGGCCATTTCAACCCATTTGCTTGTCAATTTGGGACACATCATCACCGACTCTGAACTTCAAAGAAAAGTAAGAATTTATTGTCACTCTGTTACCTTGATAAAGATAATGGAAAATATAACTTACTTCAGGTGCGGTAAATCTTGACCGAAACGAAAAATTAAGATATCAGCACTGTTATCAGATGACAGTCGACTTCAGGTCATTCAAAGGCACCATTTTTACAAATACTACGCTAGGTTCAAAATAATCACCGTTGTATAATAGGCAAATAGGCCTACATCTTCTCCTATTTTCTTCATTGTCCGATTTCAAAAATTGACGGAATTTTCTTGACAACCAAACTTCCTGGTCAAACACCTTAGTCATTCAATGCAGCTGCAATAGCCAACCATAAAATGACTCTTCTCTAAAAAAATCAAATTAGAGGAACAGTGAAAGCAAAGGTCACCAGAAAGAATGAACCAAAATTTTCCTTAGTCTATAACTTTTAGTCATTAGGCCTGGCGTAGGATCTGTCTGTCCATAAGTGCGTCAGTCAACACAATCGTTGGAAAAATTACCAGGATTTTCCAATTTACCACAACGAAAAATGGTTAGATAAATGCTGTGAACTACACTTCCATTAAGCGTTATTAAATAATCAGTTCTTTATTTCAACATTTTTAAACCATATTACAGAAAGCATATCTCATGATAATCACACACATAAGTTAGGCCTATCATAATGTGCAACACTCATATTTTCACATGTTTCTACATAAAATCGATTTCCAACATAAAACACAATGCGATCCGTGTGGTAACCTTGATGTGACATATATATCACGCTTATGCCGATATTATTGGGGCTGATGGTATATCCACGAGAAATGGGTTATTTACCCAATGATTTTGATCTCATTTCTGGATAATATCGATCTGTGTGGTTATTCAAGGTTAATGAACTTCGTCGTTTTAAACAAACGAGGTATAATCATCAATCGTCATAAGAGTGTGTGTGTGTATTTGAGTTTTACGTCTCATCAGCACCTGAGTGGGCTATTTAGAGACATACTCAAACTTGAAGTTTCATGGTCACAGGAACTTAGCAATCTTTTGCAATTCGCATAATTTGCTGGCGTGAGTAGGGTCAATAACTTGAACCAATCGGTTACCATTATGTTGTCGTTTTTAAAACTGACTTTGGTTTGGCAATCATGTCCATAATTGTCTTGTAGATGACATAGGATGACATACCTTTCAGGCTGCAATCCCGTGAAATGATGACAAGTTTGTGAATTGAGGATTGTTCTGTTGTGCTGGCCGTCTTACTCGTGTCATTGGAAGGTAGCTAGGGGTCTGTTGAGGATTGTTGTCTTTCTGGATTGGGTGCTTTCTCGGCAGATGATAGAACGTCTTTTTTCTGGCATTTGGTTGAAGTCCTTGTCTGTGCATTATCAGAAGATTGACTTTGTTGGAACTTCTGTGGTAAGTTGTGCACAACTGGTCCAGGGAAATTCTGAGTTTCTTCAGTCTTTGGTTGAGGCGGTGAAGGTGTTTTGATTAAGACAACTGTGAAGAGGTTCCTGTACAAATGAATCTTTCTCTGTGGTGATATATGAAGAGCTGGTCTTGGGTAATCTGCTTCTAGGCAAGGTTTGTCCTTGTCCTATTCTACAAGGCGTCTGGCTTCCAGAAATGATAGTTGTCTTTCAGTTCGTAGTTGTAGAATTTCTTTTTCCTTCTTGAAGACTCCGCATTCGTGGCTAAAGGCAGGATGGTTCCCTGAACAATTTACACAATGCGAGAGTTTAGAGCAAGGTTTGTTTTGTGTGTGAGTATGATCACGGTCGCCACAATTGGCACAAATGGTTGACCTAATGCATGTATGACTAAAATGGCCGTAAATTTGGCAATTGAAACAGCGTTTTGGATGTACTGAGGAAAGAATGGAGAAACTCTGCACCATTCAAAGGCTACAGGTACTTTCCTTGGAACTCCTTTGTCTTTGAATGTTAGCAACAGTAACTCATAACCATTCTTGTGAGCAAGACGTTTGAATTTTGCGATGCCGTGTTTGTGAAACCAATTTGTAAGTTCATTGTCTGAGCAGGTCTTGCTCTCTTTGGAGAAGATAATGCCTGTGCCTGGTCTTTGAAAAGGTTCAATGGTGACTTTGGTATTGGCTATCTCGTGGATGCCGGTCAATTTATCTTTTTGGTCAGAGGTCACAGGTTTAAGAAGGAATGTGCCATTAGTTTGGCGCCTCAGGCTATCTGCGACTGTCTTGTTGCAAAGGTCTACAATGGTTTCGTAGAGAGCAACAGATGATAGGTCTTCCAGTGATTGTGTGACACCTTTTATAACAAGCAGATTTTCAGTCGTTGACAGATGTGGGGGGCGGTCAGGGTCAGTCAAGTCATCCGAAGATGTCCTTGTCCATTGAAATCTAGGTATTCCAGTCGTAAACTTTTCGATCCCAGCCTGGTTACCCGCTGAGGGACGCGCACCTTGGTTACCCGGTTGACGTACGATCCGGTTTTGATACTTGGTATTTGACATAACGATTGATATTACCCTGTAAGGGAGGGGACACAGTGTGCATGCGCACTGTCTCATGTCGGCCACTAAGGATAGAGGTCTTCACCTTAGTGTTTCCGCCCTCTGCCACGAGGAGGCCTGAGACCTGCGGGAACTCAATCGTCATCAGAATCAAGAGACAGGGGCCTTTACTCTTACAGACTGAATGAAAGATGCCTAATGGAGGGTGCCATGGTCCAGTGGTTAAGGCATTCGCCTGGTAACTGAGACGTTGCAGGTTCGAATCCCAGCCATGGCATGGAGGAACTGAGCAGATCTTTGCTCCACTCCACCCAGGTGTAAATGGGTACTTGGCAATAGGTAGTGATGGTAAATGTAGAATGCTTGACTAAGGGGCACGTGAAATTTGCTGAGCACTGGTGTATGCTCCCCAGGGAGCTGAGAAAGCTTCACGCTTCAACAGGCCTGCAAGGGTGTAATTGTAAGTCTGTTGAGATTGACAGAGTCAATAAAATGGACTAAAAAAAATCCTACATTTACATTTTTTATTTGCTAATGAGGTCACTATGTAAATGTAAATTTATGTATTGGAATTAACTCCACGATCCTCCCATGTGCTTGGCCCATATTTACAATTACATCCTTGGTAGGCCTGATCAAGCTTGACTCTTTATCAGCTCTCTTGAGATCATACACCAGTGTGGCTGAGTGTGCTGTGAATTTCACGCGCTCCTAAGTCAAGCACTTCACAATTGCCATTACTGCCGATTGCCAAGTACCCATTTGCACCTCCATGCCGTGGCTCGGGTTTGAAGTTGGAACCCACAACCTTGTGCAGGTTCAAACCCCACCTCGCCCATTCCCTGAGCAGGGTGAGATTGATGTTTCATTAACTCCTTCCATAAATAGCTTTGGCTGGTCCACATTATAAGTTATGCTGATATCATTTTAAAAACACAAATGGCATTGTATTTTCCATGGCAGGCCTACATTCCTGAAATCCCCAGGAGTAAGCTGTGCATGATTGTGTTGCAACACTCAAATCTGTAAATGTCAAATGTATTTTTAACCAGGCCAGCCCAGTAAGCCAAAGGTTAAATGCACTGTTATATGAACACACCAAAACACATTGATGCCTATATAACATCATAAGCAGAAGGCTATGTTGTGTAAATTGATTTTTAAATTGTTTGACAAAATAGCTCAATTAACTTCAACAATTAGATGACCTTGGATATCACAAGAACCTTTTTCAGGAACAGGACTAGAAACACACCAAAAACAAATTTATGAAAAATATCAATACAATAATTATTGCTAAAGTACTTGTGCTTAAAAAAAAGTCACTACATGCCTTATATATATTTTGCATATATATATTTTTTTGGCAAAAAAGTACATATGCAAAAATACATTATTAAAAGTACCTCAAGAAGGTAAATCATAATAATTATCAATAGGTAGCCTAAAATTGTATCAATGAACCATAACAAGGATGTAAGTTATTATTTTATATCCTTGTAATGGTTGGTTGTCACACGGATATTATATCCCTTTACAGGACTAAATAACTCCAGAGATAAACGTAGTCATAGTATTTGTTAATAAATTATGCATATAAATTATCCAACCTGCTGCAATTACCATTCATGAATAATAAACACATGGGATATGTGCACCATGCTAAATATATTGGACTGCTTGGTGCAAGTGTGCATTCATGTACTAGCATGCAACATATATAAATACTACAAGTAAGCCACATAAAATTACTATATATAAATGATTTGTCGTATTGGACTTAGGTAATCAGTCCCACACCTTGCCAACGTACTATAACACACAGACTTACCTGGCAAACTTACTTTCAAGTTCAATGAATGGGCTGTTATCAATGCTAAAGATCACACACATGAGTCAGAGAACAAGAGGTGCAAAATTACAGACAAGTAACTGATATTATAAGTGAAATAGCCTCACCTGTTCATGAACATCTTGCCCCACTGGCTTCTGTCTTTTCCTGGCTTTAGGCATCTCTGTGATAAATTATGAAGCTGCAAACGAAAATGATATACCAGAGAAGGAAGGCTGAAGCTATGTTACACTTATGGCAGACACCAGCGCCGCATATTGATATTGAGTGTAGTCACTCAACTGACCCACTTCTCACCAGCATTTAGATCATCTGGGTCAGTGCATTGCAGTCAGTGATCAAACAGTATATATCATACTGTACACTCGTGCACATTGTGTCTGTATGGTTTTGCCAATAGGTTTGAGAGCCTTCCAGTGTCCAGGTATGCAAGTGCAATTACATGTAACTTATAACCCCCTCAAAAAATAATAATAAACACAGGTTTGAATTAAAAACCACATAAAATGCAGGAATGGCAATTGCATGGACAAACAATCATCAATGCAGGGTTACTAGAAAGTATTGGGAGCAGGCAATATGAGCTTTCTTTGACATTTTTCTTCAATGAGAGAAGTTGCCATTTCAGCCTAGACCGAGGTCAGAGTCTTCACGTTGCTGATGGCAACATCGACTGAGGACATCACCTTTGCTGAGCACTCTTGAAAATCATTGCAAGCAATACTTGATAATAACAAACAATCAAACAAGAATACAAACATAATCTGCAAGTTGCAAACAGAAAGCAACATATGCAGTCATCTGGTTTTGTCGCAAGTCCTGAGGTGTTTTAAACACAAAGAGCAGTCAAGATTTCGAAAAGTGGGCGGGAACGTGTATTTGAGTATGTCACTGTAAAAAAAATACCACGCAAAGCATGTTAAGCCTCAGCTGGAGAAATAAACATTGCTTTAAACTTTAGTATGTTGATAAGTCTACGCAACAGTATTAATTTATAAATGTAATTAATGTATGCATCTATCCATCTACCCTTCTTGTGTAGGCCTATCATTGGGGGACATTGACTATTAATTAGCTTCGCTGAGAAGCTATTGTGGTCCCTGGCACTTCAGCATGTGCGTTAGTGTGTATGTGAGTTGCCTCCTGCAAAAACTACTGGATGGATTTAGATTTTCTTCAGCATGATGTATTCATTTGTACTACACAAGACCTGATTAAATTTTGGTGACAATCGGAGCTTTTTTAGGCCCACAGTTAAAGAAATCTGAAAAATGCCTCTACAGTGCTGCATGCACTATCACTTTATGCTGCAGCACTAGCAGCCAAGAGGGTGTATAAAATTCTACATTTTCTCTGCAAAAACGACCATTAAACGTCCGTAGAAGGTGCCAAAGAACTAAATTAGCATCATTTCAATGTCCGTAGAAGGTGCCAAAGAACTAAATTAGCATCATTTCAATGTTTATTTCATAAAAACCTGACCATAATTGCTGAAATTAGCATTCAATTGTAGATAATCCAACGAATGATGCTGCAATAACATTCAAGCCTTCATATACACATGTTGAAGTCTTAATCAAATTATTAGGGGCTGACCAGATGATCTTTGTCTTGGGGGGGGGGGGGCCTATGGCTTTTACGTGAACAAAAAAGTTTGTTTCCCACTTTACACTGTAGCTAACTAACGACTGGTAGGCCACTTACATGCGGCATCTTGCAGTAGTCAGAGTTTAATTTTAAATGGACAGCGAAGCTATGTGCTCTCCGAGCGCCCGTTCTAGTTGCCATTGTGTCCCATTGGCTACTATTGATTGCCATTGACTATTGATTGCCATTGACTATTGATTGTGATTGCCATTGACTATTGATTGCCATTGTCCCATTGGCTACTATTGATTGCCATTTACTAATGATTGCCATTGACTATTGATTGCCATTGATTATTGATTGCCAGTACATAATTATCTGCATAGTGTCCTAGTGTGAATGTACTGAACTACAGCACTTGCATACCAGTGCTGCCACCTCACGGGAATCCCGTCACATGATAGTGACGTCACGAAACGAAGTGGGCCGATTATCCAGTTTTGGAAAATGGTGACGCTGGAAGGTTGCGCATGAGGGGGAGTGAAATAAAAAGGCTTGGATCACAAGAATAAGGAACTCAGTATGTTCAAAATACAACCATGTCTCGTGGGTAGGAGGTAATAAAGGCTTGGGAGGAGTATTGTTGATGTTGTTGTCAGATTGACAGAGGAATCATCGGTGAAAGGAAGGTAAAAACAAAACTGCCTGCCGGCATGGAAACAGACGATCGTAATAAGCCAGAAGCTATACTATAGCTTCGGCTTAAAAATGAGAATATGTGGTAGTTCATCACTTGTGAAACAATTTTTTTTTAACGCATAAATTAAGTTAAAATGCTCTTTCCTGTTTTGGTTTCAGTATCTATCTATCTATCTATCTATCTATATATCTATTATTTATCTATCTATCTATCTAAGTATCCATCCATCTGGGTCCCTATATATTTTTATACCTAAGCCAATCTATTAGATACTTTTTAATATACCTTGATTACAATAACACTTTGTAAAGGGGCTGGAATCTAGTATATTCCACCAAAATGCGATCTGAACTTGTGGTCTAAGTCAATCACTGTTCAGCTAAGTGCTTGACTGAGTTTGATTGACTGCTAAAAGTATCAGTCCAAAGCTGTTCATTTCAAAACATAAAACACAAACAGAAAAAGTGAATCATGAACAACATACTGATTAACAGTTATCTGTTTGTACAAAGCCTCCCTCCATTCAACATGAAACTTCTGTCATTTTTAGTGGTAATTTTGTTGAAAATTGGCCGATTTTGACACTTTAAAATAAAAGGGAAATTCTGAAAGACGCACACAATACATTTTAAACCATTTCCTATCAGCCCATGCCTTTATTTTTATAGGAATAGGCCATAAACTGCCGCGACACGGTCCAGTGTCGCTGGTGTATAGGTCTCAACCTGTGTTCGGTCTCCCATCCTTCTCAGCTACACTGAGAAGGTGGGTCTTCCTATATAATATCAGCCCAACTGAATATGTTTCAAAGGGTTGAGTTTGTTATTCTAATATTGTATGATTTGGGTTGGGGGAAGAGTACCTAAATTGGACCAGTCAAAAATTGGACCGCCACTCTATCTCCCAGCCGGATGATGAATCTAAGCAGATGAGATACTTGGTAGACACTTCCTGCATAGAAACTTCCATGGTTGGTGTAACATTCACTAGGGTTCATTTTTAATTTGCCTATTTAAATATATATTCATTTATTATACAAATTTATTATAATAAAATTCTATTACACTGCACACATCATTTCTCATGATCAGCTGTTCTGCACAACCTGTGATAAATTGCCATGTTTCAATGTTGTATTGAGTGTTGGATATTGCTGTGGATTGCA
Source organism: Platynereis dumerilii (assembly GCA_026936325.1). NCBI lineage: Eukaryota > Metazoa > Annelida > Polychaeta > Phyllodocida > Nereididae > Platynereis > Platynereis dumerilii. The sequence continues at coordinate 95,814,450 of JAPTHN010000002.1, forward strand.
CATGTATTGTTTTAACGTGTATTCCATGATGCATTCACAGTTTCCCTACACATGTGGGGCATCCTGCAATTTTTAGTTAGTTGAAGTTTAACTCAGGACATGTGAAGATGTTCTAAAATTGCTTACTAAATTTTGATGCTCATAAGGTTAGTACAATTTACTGGTTTTTTGTATAAAAGGTTCTTGTAAAATAATGTAAAATTGATGTGTATAAATATATGCTTATTTCTGTATATATAAAATATGGTGTATATGCTTAAAATCACATTAGCTTAAAAACACATGCAATGTGCATTGTGCATATAGTACTCAGACATTTGAGTTTGATGAACATAATAATTTAGTCAATGTTTGATGTATATGCGAGGTGTAGCTCCAACTTAGATAAATCATATGATGTTTCAGGTTGACTATGTATATGAGTATCTTGATAGACCTTGGATGCTACAGTGTACCCAGGAGTATGCACAATCTTGTGAGTGTTTTTCATTTGTAGTGCTCAATTCATATTTTGTGTAGATTCATGTCACTGGTCAGTCATTATGATATTCAATTTATTTATTGGGTTATTTTATGTTGTTTTTTCAGTTTCACCTTGAAACCTTGATCTCGAAACCTTGATCTTCAAGTGTGCAATAAAAGTGCTGAAGTACAAGTAAACTTTTCGTTGTTCCTTCCCTGGGAGGTAGCATTCAAAAGTGAAAGCAGTTTTTGTTCAGCTGATTTAGCAAATCAGTTGAATCTCGATTGTGATACTACTAAATATAGGCTTAGCACTTTGCATGGTTCCAATGAGCAGGTCACATCTATTGTTTCTTTTAGAGCTGCGTCTCTTGATGGCCACAGGTCGTTGAATATGTCTAATGTCTTTGTGGTAGAAAACATTCCCGTTCAGACTTACTCAGTAGATGTTGCAGCGTATCCACATTTAGAAGGTATGACTTTCACTCCTGGTCATGAGAAGGTTCAGTTGCTTATTGGTCAGGATTACTCCGAAGCTTTGATACCATTAGACGTTCGTCGAGGAGGTTTTGCAGATCCTTTCGCAGTGAGGACTTTGTTCGGGTGGTCCGTAAATGGTCCCCTTAGATGTGTCGACAATGTTGGTTCTGGAGCGGTTTCTCATTTTGTGAACGTTTCTCTGGAAGAAAGGGTCAATAATATGTGGAACATTGAGAATGAGTGTATTGTTGATGAAAATTCCTGGTCAAAAAATGACCATGAAGTTATTGGTTTGTGGGAGAGCTCAGTGACCAAGGTGGATGGTCACTATCAGCTTCCAATCCCTTGGAAGCCTGGAGCCTGCCTTCCGAACAATTTGTCCATGGCAAAGTCCCGGTTGAAGTCTTTGTGTCGAAATTTAGAGAGGAAAGGTCTTTACAGCAAGTATGATGATGAGATTAAGAAGTTATTGGTCGAAGGTTATGCGGAGCCTGTCCCTGATTCTGAATCAGCAAAAAATGAGGTGTGTTACTTGCCCCATCAGGTTGTTGTCTCTGATAGTAAGCCAGGCAAAATCAGAATAGTGTCCGATTGTGCGGCTAAATTCCTCAGAGAGTCCTTAAATGATAAATGTTATCAGGGTCCTGATCTTTGTAATAAGCTCTTGCATGTTCTTCTCAGGTTCAGACAGCACGAGATTGCCATCATGGCAGATGTTAAGGCAATGTATTATCAGGTGGTGATCTCTCCAAAGGACCGTGATGCGTTAAGGTTTCTGTGGGTTGATACATCTGGCCAAGTGTGTCATTTTCGTATGACAAGGCATGTCTTCGGCGGTGTGTGGTGTTCCGCTAGCTCCACTTTTGCTTTGCGTAGGGTATTGTGTGATGGTCCAGATGTTGATCCCCTTGTTGCAGATACAGTTCGTCAGTCTTTCTATGTGGATGATTGTCTAAGGTCAGTCTCAAGTGTGGAAGACGGACACACCGTCATTGCAGGTACAAGGTCGGTCTTACAGGAAGGAGGTTTCAAGCTCACAAAGTTCATTGCCAACAATGTTGAATTGATGTCTGCTGTCCCATTAGAAGATAGAGCTGCTGAAGCAGCTGATGTTGAGTTTGTCAAGGATAGTAAAGTTCTTGGTGTCAAGTGGAATGTTCGTGAAGACAAATTCCATTTCAATGTAAAGGTCAATGACTCTCGTGAAGTGACTAGAAGGTCTATCTTGAGTATAGTCTCATCAATGTACGACCCACTGGGGTTAGTTAGTCCCATTGTCTTAGTTGGTAGGCTGATATTTCAGGAGGCAACCAGGGCGAAGTTGGGATGGGATGACCCAGTACCATCTCATATAGAGAGACGATGGAGAAGTTGGATCCAGGATCTTAGTGATATTGATCAGTTAGGAATTCCCAGGTGTGTTGTTTCAGGTGATGTCTCAGATATGGTCCTGGAGATCCACAACTTCAGTGATGCCAGCATGAATGCGTATGGTTTCTGTAGCTATCTTAGGGCAATCGACAAGCAGGGTACTGTCCAAACTTGTCTACTTATGGCAAAGAGTAGAGTGGCCCCGCTGAAGAGTGTTACAATTCCAAGGCTAGAGTTGTTGGCTGCAGTCATGGCAGCTCAAGCTGATGCTTTGCTTAGGAGGGAACTTGATTTTAATATTGTCAGGTCTTATTTCTGGACTGATAGTGAAATAGTCCTCAAGTACATCCTCAATGAATCCCAGAGATTTCATGTGTTTGTCAGTAACAGGTTGTCTCAGATCCGGCAGCTTACAAAGCCTGATCAATGGGGTCATGTGTCTGGTAAGTGCAATCCTGCTGATGTTGCTTCTAGGGGTACTAGTGTCAGTTCATTGAATGTAGATCAGTGGTGCAAAGGTCCAAAATTTCTTCGGTCTTATAAAAGTGAATGGGAAGTTGAGAGCTGTGATCCCGTGCTCCCTGTAGGTGATCCAGAGGTCAAAGTCATGTGCAACCTCATTGCAGCGGATGGTGCAGATCATCCTATTGATAGACTGTCTTCTCATTACTCAAGCTGTTATGGTCTCAAGCATGCTGTTGCATGGCTGTTAAGGTTGAAGGGTATTCTGAGGCACAAGATTCGTTCTGATCAGTCTAAGCTCTCTGTACAGGAGATTCAAGATGCAGAGTTAGTTATTGTGAGACGTGCACAGCTGCAGTCTTATGGTAAGGAGGTAGCTTCTCTATCCAGTGGTTCTCCAGTAAGTAGGTCAAGTCCTTTGATTTCATTGGATCCGGTTTTGGATCCCGAGGGCAGATTGATAGTAGGGGGTCGTTTGAAAAGTGCTGATGTTTCTGAGCAGAGCAAACATCCTACTATTATTCCGTTTGATCATCCAGTTTCCCGTTTGATTGTCCAGGAAGAGCACGACAAGGCTCATTTAGGTGTTGAGTGGGTCATAGCCAACGTCAGGAGACGCTACTGGATCACTAGGATCCGTAGACTTGCTAAAGGCATTGCTCACAAGTGTGTCAAATGTAAGCGTTTGTTTGCTGAACCTTTGTTCCAGAAGATGGGTGATCACATTCCTGAAAGATTGGAATCTGGTAAGCCGCCATTTACTTACACAGGGATGGATTGTTTTGGCCCATTTATGGTAAAATTAGGTCGAGCGCAGGTCAAACGATATGGTTGCATTTTTTCCTGTCTCAATACCAGAGCGGTACACATCGAGGTGTTATACTCCATGGACACAGACAGTCTCATAAATGGTTTCCGTAGGTTTGTTGGTAGACGCGGGTTTCCTGCTAAAGTCTGGACTGATCAAGGTACCAACTTTGTGGGTTCTAACACTGAGCTCAAAAATGCCCTGAGTGAGATTGATCCAGATCAGCTGCATAGCTATGGTGTCAAATTGAATGTTGAGTGGCATTTTAATGCCCCATGTGCTTCCCACAAAGGTGGTCTGTGGGAGCGGATGATCAGGATCATTAGAAAGGTGTTTGCTGGGTTGTCTGATATCAATTGTAAGATGTCTGATGAAACTTTGCAGACTTTGATGTGTGAAGTGGAAGCCATCATAAATGGTAGGCCCATCACAAAATCCAGGGAAGATGTCAATGACCTTACTGCTTTAACCCCAAATCACTTGCTTCTGTTGAGGGAGCAGCCAAACTTGTCTCCTGGTCAATTTGCTAATGCTGATCTCTACAAACGCAGGTGGCGCTGTGTACAGCACTTGGCTCAAGAGTTTTGGCGAAGATGGCTCTAAGAGTATCTCCCTGAACTCCAAAGGAGACAAAAGTGGATGTCAGAGGTGAAAATGTGTTCAAATTGGTGACCTGGTGTAGATCAAAAGTGAGGTCACACCAAGAGGTGTTTGGCCAATGGGTCTTGTCACAGAGATCAAATTTAGCTCAGATGGTCTTGTTAGAACAGTAACTGTAAAAACAAGGTCCACTCATTTGGTCAGACCTGTCACTAAGATAGTTTTGCTTGAAGGTGTTGTTTAGTTCGTGTAGTTTTACTTTGATCTCCTATTGTTTGTTTTGGATCCGACATGGATCCAAGGTGGGGAGTGTAACATTCACTAGGGTTCATTTTTAATTTGCCTATTTAAATATATATTCATTAATTATTACACAAATTTATTATAATACAATTCTATTACACTGCCCACATCATTTCTCATGATCAGCTGTTCTGCACAACCTGTGATAAATTGCCATGTTTCAATGTTGTATTGAGCGTTGGATATTGCTGTGGATTGCACATGTATTGTTTTAACATGTATTCCATGATGCATTCACAGTTTCCCTACACATGTGGGGTATCCTGCAATTTTTAGTTAGTTGAAGTTTAACTCAGGACATGTGAAGATGTTCTAAAATTGCTTACTAAATTTTGATGCTCATAAGGTTAGTACAATTTACTGGTTTTTTGTATAAAAGGTTCTTGTAAAATAATGTAAAATTGATGTGTATAAATATATGCTTATTTCTGTATATATAAAATATGGTGTATATGCTTAAAATCACATTAGCTTAAAAACACATGCAATGTGCATTGTGCATATAGTACTCAGACATTTGAGTTTGATGAACATAATAATTTAGTCAATGTTTGATGTATATGCGAGGTGTAGCTCCAACTTAGATAAATCATATGATGTTTCAGGTTGACTATGTATATGAGTATCTTGATAGACCTTGGATGCTACAGTGTACCCAGGAGTATGCACAATCTTGTGAGTGTTTTTCATTTGTAGTGCTCAATTCATATTTTGTGTAGATTCATGTCACTGGTCAGTCATTATGATATTCAATTTATTTATTGGGTTATTTTATGTTGTTTTTTCAGTTTCACCTTGAAACCTTGATCTCGAAACCTTGATCTTCAAGTGTGCAATAAAAGTGCTGAAGTACAAGTAAACTTTTCGTTGTTCCTTCCCTGGGAGGTAGCATTCAAAAGTTGGCATGGGAAATTTCCAGGCAACAAACACGATAATGATGGGAATTATTTAATTTTCACCTTATTTAAAAAAATCAACAATGTATGGTGGCCCGTCAGGTGGCCAGATATACAGCAATGACTAAAACAACAGGGATACATAGAAGAGGTGTTCTCTGTTGTACAAACTCATGGCATGCCGAAAGAATTGTATTGCTCTTTTTGAGATTATGTGAAAAAACAATTAAGTACTATGAGTTGACGAGGGCCTTAAATTGGACCACTCATTGTGCCACATATTGGATCACTGGTCCATTATTGGGTCAAGTGGTCTAATAAAGAGATGGAAATGACTGATTCATTATAGATTTAACAGAAGTTTGTGTAGAATTTGTTCTACTTTTACTTTTAGGTAAATGGAAAGGTTTAACTTCAATTTTACTTTTATTTCGATTCCAATTGAGAATGTGTGAACCTAAATTGGACGAGGTGGTGCCCAATATATCAGAAGCCTGACAGGCATCAACCAACCAAATATGCTTTTAAAAATGATGAATGAAAAAGAACACTAAATTGGCTTATGTTTATATTGTTCACTCTAACATGGTGGCAACAATAAGAAGAACATTACATTTTTGACATTAGGTAATTTAGGTTTACACAAACATTGGCAAACAACCACCAGTCCATATAAATGACTGTCTCTCTCTCTCAGATGTGATGAAGAGCATCTCTGCACAGTGCAAGCCAAATGAAAAGGCCTAGCAATAATAAGTTCAGATTGCAATATTTGTCATAATTGTACATTTTGTCTGAAGACAGAGAGGAAGGTATTAACATCCACTCTCTTTAGAAATTAATTATCGAACATATTGAATGCCTTGATTCACAAAGTTAGTTTATAATTAATTCAAGTTTATAACTAGTTACACTGGCCTAAATTAAATCAAAATGAAAAAAGAATAAATATGTAGAAGCTATGTTCCACTTTCAAAATTAAATTCTTCCAGTTAAGGTGAAAGTACATACAAAATTAAACACCAGGCCAACATATAGCTACCATGATTTCTGACATGTTAAAGCAATTTATCAAAAGTCTAGAAAAAATCAAAACCAGGAACAGCCCCAATTTTAAGCCAGCCCTATGAAAATTATAGGAACCTTTTCTGAATAGCAACAGTCTAAATTCGCAAACACCATAAATTTCTAAATTATTTTCTATTTTAATTTATAAATTTTAAAGTTCCGGGCAGGTGTACTGTATTTCTGCATACTTGTAGGTGCCAGGACAGGAGATATAGATTACTCCTAATGCAATAGATGCGATGTCAAAATCGCACCTGACTTGCCCATCGCAAGTTTGTTTGGCATATCCCGTAAGGAAGGTCTGATGCGCATTGCACCTCACATCATTCTTGTGTTTCTTCCAAGATGGGCACACCAAAGGATCCATGAGCGTCCGTCCATAGTTGAAGTATTGGATTTTTATTTCTTCGTGGCTTTGGCAAGCTATTGTCACCAAGGGACCATCTTCCTCACACGCATACATCGTGTACACCGGAGGCGTGTTCGGAGGAGGTTGCGTGGTGGGCCAAGGGGTGGTCGTCGTGATGGTCGTGTTTGGTTCAAGATCTACAACAACAATTTTTCAAGAAATATTTACAAAAACATGTCAGCATGTGTGGGCTACCATGCTTGCAATGAACTATGAAATGTGGAACAATACCATTGGCAGCAGCCACAATTTGTGAATAATTTGTGTATTTTTGTATTAACTATCCATTCATTTGGGTTGACTTAAACAAATAATTCGGGAGCTATTAGCAAAAATAGTAATTTTTGCATGAAAATTCAATGTTAAGCCCCTATCTGTCTTTGGAGCTCTCGATGAATATCTAAAACACCTTCAAATACCTCATGAATGTCTGTTCATGCCAGTATACAATATGAGTCCGAATGGGTATTGTAGGGGAAACGGGGGCACAGTGAATCGCAGTACACAGTGAATCAATAGACTTCCTTGGATGCTGAATAGAAATATTTCAATATATTTTCATATGTTGATGTATTTTAGGAGCACTCAACTTAATTAGGCATGACATTTGATAAAACATACACCGTTTGGACATTATGAGGCAAAATATGATTTTCAGTATGAAAACCTGGAATTTTTGGAATGTTTTATTTGTTAAAACGTACAAAAGTTCTTTGAATGATTCCCTGCGATTGAAATATGTGTGACAGGTACATTTAATGGAAATAATTACCAGGTGATTTGAAAACATGTGGATCAAACTGGCGAAATATGGTGAATTATGTGAAAAGTAGTCATGCGGGGAACAGTGAATCGGGGCACAGTGAATCACTATGTTCTCCATTGTAACACTAGAAACATCTTGCAAAAAGCTCCAAGAATAGCGTATATTGAAGACCGCACCTGTGACAGTTCATGCCATATATATGTGTTCAAGGACGAAAATTGCTATCCACTGGATTTAAAAAGGTGCTTTTGCACAGAAAATATTCGAAGGTATATTCGGATATTAGAAAAATTAGTTCCAATGTCCAATTAAATTATTATCTTTTTTTATAAATGGCTCTTGATTTGCTGCGCCCCGAGCACTGATTCACTGTACCCTGCTATCAGGGCACAGTGAATCAATTTTTAGTCTTTGAAATCAGATGAGGTTCTATATATTATTTTTGAGCATGCATTTTTACTTCACACTTATATCTATCCCTAAAACCATTTGTAAAGAAAATATCATAAATCTTTGACATATGGCCAAAATAAACATATCCGATTCACTGTGCCCCCGTTTCCCCTACTGATGCTGGTAGTCATCATAATACTACAAAGAATCCATCCGGCAGAAGTGAGCGGGTGTTTTACGCCCCATCAGCACCACTGCGGGCTATTTGGAGGCAAGGAATCTGTCAGGGAAGTGAAAACTCGAAAGAGATCCCAATTCTACCCATACTCATAATATTAAGGCAAGATTAATTTAATGAAATCACGGCAAACATACTTCAAAATGTATATTAAAATCCCTCATCTGTAACTTAATAAGGCTGAGAAAGGGTGGATGTCACTTTGTAACCAGGTCGATCTTAATATCAAGAAGTATTATTTGTGCAAATAATTTTAATATTTTAAGAAAAATAGAATTACATTGTTGCAAAGTTGGGCTTGGGTGACCAAACGTTAACTGAACCATATAAAGCACAGCTGACAGTCAGTTTGGTGAAAATGAGAACTGCATGTTGCTGCCACCTGGCACAAAAGTTGATTTTGTATGCTACAGATTTGCTGTCCAATTTCGAGGCTTTTTTCATATCGATACTTATTTTCAATCTAGAACTATGAATTTTTCACAGTGTAAAATTCAGCATATTTGAAATGGATTTCCAAAATGTTGGACAATTTGGACGTTTCTTAATGGCAATCTGATGACATGACGTCATCATTGCTTTGCAATTTCTAACCGCCAAAACACAAAATGAAGGCAACACTGGTGTTAGGTCAACTCACCATTGCTTCGCAAGTTTGGTGCAGTTATTTGACAATATTAAGAAACTGGGAAAATGCACCAGATCAGATGTCTTTGCATAAACTGACTCTACCAAATCATCAACTTTTGCATGAAAAAAAAAAAAAAAAGTGCAGTGGTTATGCTACAGGAGATGATTTGTTGCAAAATCCTGCCCTTTTTTGAGGTCACCATGTTTGGCAACTTTTCTTATAAAAAGTGAATTCAGCCCACAATTAATCACTGTCTGGCTAAATCAAATAGCCAGTCAAGTCATTTGAACCCTTGTGAAGGTTCCTGGTTAATTTTTTTCTAGTTGTTTTAAAATTATGCGCCAAAAACTTGCTTTTATTTTTCAAAGTCAAGCAAAATGACAAAAACTTTAAGGGGAGGTATGGTTGAGAAGGACACTTTTTTTGCAATTTTTAGAATAATGTTTCATATTTGGTATCAAAAGATAGGTTTTAACTAAATTAGATAATTTCAGGTAATTTTGAATTTTTGTGATGAATGGTTGCCATGGTAACCAGTTTAAAAGGTGAAAAAAGGCTGATTTTTACTGCTCACGGGATTTGAAATTTCTGAAGTTACAGGCATGGTAAAATTTTTTTGAAAAAATTGATGAAAGAAGAAAAGCCAAATGAACATATTTAGTGAGCGGATTTTTGATATTCCTTTAAATAGTGTCAGGAATTGGGGTAAAGTAGACAAAAGTCATTTTTGGGGGAAAAAATGCTTGTTTTTGTGGCTGCAATATCAAATAATTTTGTTACACAACAAAACATTTCCAAATTTGTTTTGTAAATATGAAGACATTTTTTTAAGGATTCCGTTGATGTATCCCATGAGTTCCTAGGTTGAACAGTGGTCAAGATTTTTCACATCCAGTGCAGGGTAAAAGCGGTTTTTTGCACATAGCGGAAAATGGCAAAATTGTGACGTAACGTCGTTATAGGCAATTTATCAATGAAAACAAAGAGGCCTATCAGTGGCTATTTCTCCAAAACTATTGATGTTACAGGCATGATATTTTGCAAAGACTTAGTAATTATTGTCATGTTTCACCACAGAAAATACTTTGCTGCCATGGCAACTGCTTTGTTGTGTGTACACCTTTGAAATGACACATCGCTGCTCTTTCACTTTCTAAAGTGTGTTGATGATGTTGTATTTAACATTGTTTGAAGTGATAAAAGAGACATATTTTGACATAATCGAAGTTTGCACTGGGTGCCCAAGTTCATGTAGGTCGAATATATGAAACAAACTGAATTTGTGTACCTTACTGAAATTTGGGTAATTTCTCACACGTATCTCCCCTTAAAATCCCATTTTTGGTCATATGACCATCCATTGTAACATCACCACAACAGAATAACAATGGTGAAGCAATGAAAGATGTTGAAAACTATTCACTTCACATTTCTGATCAACTAAACATGCATTGGCATGCTTCAATGCAAAATTATTGAACTGTAAAGTCAAAAAGTTGCCAAACAATGGTGAGTTGCGAAGCAATGGTGAGTTGACCTACTGCTTATAATTGTGATAGCCATTGGGCTGTGGCATCACAAAAATGTGGACCACAAATGCCATGACCAAAAGAGCCTGATGCTAACAAAGATTTTGAAGCTGGAAAAAAAGGAGCAGGCGCAAGAGAAGAAGATGTCTCCCCCTGAAGAAATGGAAAACCAACATTAAATTTTGTTTTTGGTTTTTCCTTTTTTTACTTCTGGGGGGAGACATCGAAACCAACCCAGGCCCTGGAAGTAAGTATTAAATGTTTAGTCATTTTGTATTAATATTTAAAAAAATTTATAAAATATTATACAAATAAGTCTACTTGCAGAAAGGCATATTTATTAAATCCTTGATGTAGGCCTAATTATTATCACTCCCACAATAGATTAGGGCTAAAGTGACACATTGTACCATTAATTCCAACAGCTTGTGATATTGTTAAGCAGAGACCCTTTCACAGGTGACAGGTTGTTTTGTAATAAAAGTATGGGAAACAAATTCCATAAAATCATGACTTGCCTGAAGAATTCATGTTAGCGGAAGAATTCCAGTTAGCAGAAGAATTTTGCAAATTTGTGGAATTTAGATCAAGGCCCACTGAAACTTTTGTAGCATGGTAGAATACAATACTTGTGACCAGATACCATAGCAAATGACACTTGTACATAGTTGTAGAACACACATATGCAGACCATTTCTTCTCAAGTGAAAAGTTACTGGTCGCTATAAACAAAATTATGTAGAGTCACATGACTGTCAATTGTCACGTCCCAATTCACTGATGATGTCACAATAGCTAAGCTGCCACTGTCACGTCATGCCCCTGGTGGATTAGAGACAAATTGGCCAAATATTGCAAGAAAGTCAATCACCCTAAAGTCCTAAACTATTATCATATTTCTGAAATTGAAGTATGATGTTACTGGGCCGAAATTCTGCAAATCCAGCCAAAAAAATAGTATCCTATCCGCACTTACTTTTTCAGTTGTTAGGGCCAATTGAATATACATTAAAATTTTAATAAAAATACTTAAATCATTCGTTTTTATGGATAAACCAGAAGATCCTTGCTTTGTTAACTGTAAATTGGTAAAATATGAAGTGGTTCATCAGCATCCGTTTTTGAGCTGTGGTAAGTCAAAGTTACACACAACAGGCAAATTTAGCTGTTCTCTCTCTAATCCACCAGGGACATGACGTCACAATTGGGCTTGGCAACCAGGTAAGCTCAAACAAACAATAGGTGTCTCTGGTGTACTTCAGGTGATTAACTTTAACTAAAAAATAAACATGCACCAACTTTTGTATTTGTGAAATTTGAAAAATAAACTGTAAGGAGCCAACCAGATGATCTTTCGGGGGGGGGGGGGCTATGGACTTTTGGTGAAAAAAACAAATTGTTCCCGACTAGACACTGAAAAAAAAATTGTTCAGCACATGAAAAAAAAAAAATTTGTTCCACCTGCTGCTAGGGTACCGTAATGTTAAAATTACGATAAAAAAGATTGTCACGCATCCGCATGCGAAAAAAATTGTTCGTCGACATCTCGTAAGCAAAAAAAAAGTTTGTCCCCGCGGTAAAATCCATAGCCCCCCCCCCCAACTATCATCTGGTCGTGCATCTGCGAAGACTCTAAACGCATTTACTTGTGTACACTGAATGCTATATATATGTATAATAAAGAGAAGATGCAATTGAACAATGCACTTCCTTCTTTGTTATGTCACGCTACTTCCTGCATTCAGGGCTATGATTTTCTGGTTTTCTGATTGGCCATAACGTCTGTTTGGCTTGTAGTGATGGTGACGTAATCGTGAGCTGTGATCTGATATTAAATTACAGAAAAAGGCCATTAGGGTTATAACACAAAGTAAATTTAATGCACATACTGAACCTCTGTTTCATAAACTAAAATTGCTGAAACTCACTGACATTGGACGACTGCAAGACCTAAAATTCTGCTTTAAATTTGAAAACCATTTACTGCCTGCTTATTTTTATGTTGAGCTGGAGGACAACAATAACCCTCATCAATACAACACCAGACAAAGTCGTGAACTTCGCCTGCCGGCTGTGAGACATGATTTCGCCAAGCACTCAATGAAGTACAGATTCCCGTCATGTTTCAATTCAATGACTCAAAATTTTAAAGAAAAAATATACACTCATAGTTTTGCAGGTTTCAAATTGTATATAAAGAAAGTTTTCATAGAACAGTATAATACCTTGTGCAATATTCCAAACTGTTATGTCTGTGGCCACTAGTATCTTCATGCTGGTCAGGTAAGTTGTCCTGTAGACATGACTAATCATCAAAATTACTTTTATCTTGCATGCGTCTAATATTAAGGTAAATGTTTTTAACCACTTTTTGGCATCATTCAACTGAATTATCTGTGCTAACTATTCACCCTAAGCCTCTGTTAAGATTGTTTATATGTAAGAAAATCTGTCACTCAACAAATAGAAACTATTGCTATTACTAAACCATCTTTTATAATTATTAATAGTCTATTTACTTATAATTGCTATGTAAATCCGATGTTAATTTATTTTCATTCACTGTAAGGTGGCCCCTCGATAGCGGAACTATATCCTTAGAGGGGTCTCCTTTGCCTAATTATTAATATTAACTTTTATTTCATGTAACTTGTGATTATTTCTTAAGGCAGAATAAACTGAATCTGAGTCTGAGTCTGAGTCTGAGTCTGATTGGTCGTTGAGGGAGTGTGTCAATATCCAGCGTTCTGATTGGTTTAGCCTGTCCATTCACAACTGTTATGTAAACAAATCGTAGTAGCTCGTAGTAGAAAGCAGAGTTAGGTTATGACAGCGATCCAAGAACTTCAAGAACAGATTGAATTCTGTGCCTTTAGGGGCCACAATGTCGTGGTCGGAGGTCAGGCAGGTAGTGGGAAGTCCACTGTCCTGTCTAGCCTCCTCAAGAAATTGCAAGATGGCAAAAAGAAGGTAGCAGTGACAGCTGCGACCAGGATGGCTGCAGCAAGCCTCAAAAAGTGTAGAGTGCATGCTGAGACACTCCACAGCTACCTGGGGCTCCTGGATGGCAGCCTGTCGCCGGAAGAGAGTGTCAGTCTCCTAAGAAACAAGAAGATGGACCAGTCCATTCGGGAGGCTGGCATTCTCATTGTGGAGTGTGTGTGACTGTGTGTGTGTGTGTTTGTGCTTTACATCTCATCAGCACCTTGTTGGGCTATTTAGAGACATCCTTGGTTTGTATCAAGGGAGTTAATAATTCAGTTGGATTGGTGTTTGTTAATTATTTTGTGTTTCCTGTCTCTGTCTTTTCTTATTGTTGATGAAGAGTCCATGCTGTAAAAAAAAATGAAAATGTATGTTAATGAGCTGGTTTTAGTTAGTTTTGAAATAAGGATTTTACAAAAACCAGTATTTTATGCCCAGTGACCACCTTGTTATACAGTATGTATAACAAGGTGTATATAGACTTTTGTTTCCAATAAGCCTCGTTCGATGACGCATGTAAAACGTGTTGTTTTAAAGGATGTACACCGTTACTCCGATGAACAGTTGAAATTGGGAATGAAGGCTAATTGATCCAGATTCAAACATTTTTATCCTACCTTAAATTACAATATTAATAATCTGGAGTAGCAAGATTAACAATTTGGAATCGGATTATTATATCTTTCATCTACAATCTTTTATCCCATTAGTTTTTACAAATGTTTGCAAACACTTTGACTTAGTTGAAAATCAAACATAACCACATTCCCATTTTACCCTCAGCCTATCCCTTTTCACCTCTGCCACCTTCTTCTAGTACCTCAACTACCCTGGACTCTCTCAACCACCCTTAGTTTCCCTTATGCTAACATTTACATCATGAACCATATTATTCGCTGACAGATTTCGATCAACTTCCTCGGGTTAGACCAAAATTAATCCAGCCAGAAAAAGGCGATGTGTCTCCATGCACAAACATTACGAACCGATTGTGGAAAAGTGTGTGTGTGTGTGTGTTTGACATCTCTGCAGCACCTTATTGGGCTATATCGAGGCTTGCTTAGGTGTTACCCGATTGTGGAAAACTCACGATTTGCTACAGACTCTGGAAAGGAGAAGCCGATGTCCTGAATGATGCGGGAGACTGTAGGCCTATGGTGTATGAGAATTAATTTGAGCTTGTGGAAAAAGATGCTCAAGGAGGACCACTTAACTTCCAAGGATCCTGACCAAGAAATATCGTATCACAAAGGTTGTTATTCGTCCATGACTTCTACATTCCATTTGAAATGCAAAAAGCTGGAAAAATGTCAGTTGGAAATAAATCAAGCTTTCAAGGATCCCACTGTCAAATAAAACCAACATAGCCAACCTCACACCTGTATTCCTGTGATGGAAGATAGACACTTCGACATCAAAAGCCACTCTTTAAAACTGAGCCTTTATTTTGTAGCCAGAATTCAAACAAGAAAGACAGAACATTACATAAAATTGTCTCAAATGATTTCGAAGCACGAAGTCAAGACGGGCATCAGCTGTCGACAGCTGAGACAGAGCACAGGCAAAAACAATGTGATTCTTTGTGGATGCTTCAACTTGGCCAAGCCAGTCCATACATTAACTATTAACTATAACAAGGTATGACAGTTCAACCATGCTAGCAGACGAACGAGGATTGATCCAGTTGTAAAATACGTTTAAATTCAAGCTTTTCTCAAGGCACACACTCCAATGTTGATTCCAGTACTTCCTTTGGTATATTTTCTAGATGTGAGGCATACCTGATAGTGTTGACAATTCTTTTAAACAACAAAAGTAAGCAAAAAATTGTCTAAAATCCCGAGTTCCACACTGAATTGGACGGAAGTTTGATTTCTGTGACTGCAACACAAATTTTCGCACAGCATTTGAAGAACAAAAAGTTAATTGAGGTGCAAAATTTTCAATTCAAATGGTTGTGTTTAGAATCATTTAGAATAGTTATAAAAATCGAAGTGAGAGCATTCATGCATGTCAACACAAACAGAAAATTCACAGCTTAAAGTAAAATGCAGTTTAGACAGACCTAAGAACAGGCTGACGTGCAAGTGAATTAATTCTGAAAAAACTGAGATACACTGCAACAGGTTAAGAAATCTCAGCCTAGCTCACATCTACAAAAGACGGAGCCACTGTGCTTGCTGAATTTGGCTGTCTGCTAGTATGAAGGCCTCAAGAAAAAGTCATTTTGAGACAATTCAACAAGGTGTCACCCACTTATTGCTTCACAAATTAATAGTATTACACTTACTTGACTAACCTTAAGCAGTGACAGTATTAAATGCTTCTAATAAGAGTAAACATCCTATTTAGCTTCCTGTTTACTGGAGCTGGCTGTTCCAAAATATGGTTTGCCTCCCTCTGGGCTAAATTTCCATGGGCGTCAAACATGTCATAAAGCCTTCAAATGCCATAGTGTAATCCACTATTGGTTCTCTAAATTAGTTGTGTTGAAGTCTGTGTGGCAATACTGTCAACAGACCGCCTGAGAAATAAATCTATAAAGAAGATGTATTCATTTCCTGTGGAAGCATGTCTGCAAGATTGGTAGAACATTGAGGTCCAGCCTGCATGGGTTGCACATGACTATAGGTGTGATATTTATTCTATTCACTGATCCCTTAATTGTTGTTTAAGTGGCTTTAATACATCCTAAATTTCACAAACACTCAGGAAATAGCACAACAACAGCTAAAACTATACCTTAAGGTGAAATAAACATAACTTTAATACCAATTGGATTTGCGATCCTTGTTAATGACTGTGGGTTGTTATCTTTATAATCCCATGTAGTTTGCAAAACAATATCAGTCAACTTGGTTCATAGTTGTCTTGTGTTACATAATTGATTGTTTCAGTTTGCCAGACTGAACAAGTTGAGCACTTCAAGTGACAAACCCCAATAGATCCTCCCAGTAGTTCATGTCAAGCTTATGAATATTCATATATCAGTTAGCTTTGCAGGTATGCTAGCTGTGAACTGACAAGAGTGGGATGAAACTTAGCTGTGAATGAAAACATAAACTACTCATATCAATTTAAATAAAACAGTGGACGAGTGTTATCTTGACTTTAATCAATCAACCATAAACCATGCACCTGGATTCTGATTGGTTGCTTCTCTGAGCTTATTAGTGATTAACTTGCACCTGAAATTGGCTAGTCCAGACGGCAATTTGTTGTGCCTGCCAGTGTATGAGGATGCTTTGAAAGAGTTTCTATCTCTGTATTATATATTAAATTCCAATATATCCACTATTCTCATCGTCAATATCTATCTATCTATCTATCTATCTATCTATCTATCTATCTATCTATCTAGATTCTAGACTATCTATCTGTCTATCTAGGTCTATCTATCTGTCTATCTATCTTTATAGTTTCCCTTGTATCAGTGTCTATGCTGGGCGAGTAAAAGATCCCTCACATGGGGTAAATGTGTAACATGTTGAGGACTCCCACTCTCTCTCCCATCTCATCAATCAACCCTCGTGAGCGCCCAGAACTGGGCTTAGAGGGCTGCACTTACCACATCTATCTATCTATCTATCTATCTATCTATATAGGCCTATCTATCGATCTATCTGTCTATCTATTTATCTATCCATCTTACTATCTATCAGTCCATCTATCTATCTGTCTCTCTGTCTAATAAAGTGTCTATCTGTCGGCCTTATAATCGGTCAATCAACCACAAACCATGCACCTGACTTCAGATTGACTTTAATGACTGACATACCAAAATGCGGTTTGAGTTGTTTCAAATGTGGTCTCAGTCAATCACTGTTCTTGGAAGACCTGAATGAACTTTGATAATGTTAACCATTCAAAATTTTTTGCCCAGTTGCCGTTGGTTGATAGGGGATCATGACAGAGACACCCAATGGCCCATGGAAAGTATGCTTTTTCAGTTTCAGATTGATTGGTTTTCAAAATTATGAACAACACTTTGAAGTGTAGGAGTGTTTTCAAACTTTCGCACAATCACAAGCATAAACAACACCATTGATTCTTGCTTTGAGGGGGGAGGTTCACCTGCATGAGCTTACATGGCCCGCTGTCACAATTTTGTGATCGGATTTTACAGTTACCTCTGTCGTCTGCTACAGTGACAACGTACCAGTTCAGTCTGGAAAATTGGAGCATTGCCAAGCTAGCTGTCATACCTTTTCTAATAGTAATAGGCATCAGAGAGGTGAGCGTGAGTGGAACACACGAAACAGATTGTTTTTGCCTGTGGACAGAGAGGCTTATTGAGTTAGTCCTAAGAGAAAATGCCCTTTGTGACACCAAGAGCATTCTTTACCATGACAAAATATGCAGGAGGAACGCATGGACGAAGATGTCCAACACACTGGCTATTGGCCCAGATGGAAAGGATGAGCAGTTGCAACACTTTTGCATGGGGGGGGGGGGGGTGAACTAAGAATTATTCCAGAGGCAACCGTGAAAAAGTCTCAGAAATTGAAAGGAAAACTCAGTTGGAAGTTAGAACTATGAAAAGGTATTTGAAGAAGTCATAGAGGTTATAAATCCAATTATACGAGTGGACAAGTTACGGACATGAAAAAAACACAAGAAATATTCCAAGACAAGTTGATTCATTACGAGCCTGATGCAGAAGAATTTCCAAGATGAAATCTGAAACGTCACCTTCAAGAAAAGTCAGGAATATGGCATGAACGTTTTTGCTCTTATCTCAGTCAATTCTTATCCGATTATGATTCTAAAAGTAGTATTGGTAGCTTGGCTTCAGTTCTATCTTTGTCAAAGGTCAGAGAACATCCGTCATTTTTTTTTCAACACACAGCCAAACAATCATCTTGCAAAAATTAGCAAAAATTTTGGCAAGATACACAATACACATTACGCCTAATCGCGTTGATCTGTATATGATACAAAGGATAATTGACTTGATGGATGATTGGGGCTTTACGTCCTGTATTTATGCCTTGGTAGGCTATTAAGGACAGGATGACAAGGTAAAGGATAATTGAAACTGCTGTCCAGTGAAAAGATGATTGAAATAGCTGTCCAACATAGGCCCAGGCAACCTGGATTCAAACCCAATTAGCTGTGAGTTCATTTGTGGCTCTAATTAAAATTTACCCGGAATGGCCTGATATATTTAAAATCATTTAAAAGAATTTGTTGGTTTTTTGTTTGAACTATATTTACTGGTATGTTAAAAGGATTTTGTATTCCTCGTATTTCAGGTTTATACAGTATTGCCTTAGTTGTTGGGCTGCTCTTCTTTATGCCACTATGTTGGAGCAAGAATACCTGGTTCTCCATCTGGCAGCTTGTTGCAATAGGCCTACTATAAGAATTCAATAAAATAGAGAAGTAGGATGAGCCCAGACTTCTTCACATGGATGGTAAAAGAAGTCGACGAGAAAAAGTTAAACCAAGCTGGAAATTCTGGATGTTTGGCACTAGACGAAGTCAAAATACAGATACTATTAAAAAATATATTATGTTATAGTATTGTCACAAGACTGGGGTCCATGATGCACACTGGGACATCCACACAAGTCACTTGCTTTTGGATTGCACTAGCAAATGGCAGCAGAGACGGTCAATCAGGCAAATTAATTTTCCATCTTATTGGGGATGGATGGGTGGATGAATGGGGCTTTACATCCTGTATTTATGCACTTGGTTGGCTAATTAGGACAGGAGGAGGACACAGCAATGAGGTGAAGGATGATTGAAACAGCCGTCCAACATAGGCCCAGGTGACCCGGCAAGAGCTGGATTCGAACCCTGGACCAAGCGATTGGTAGTCCATGCAGCACGCTACCACTAGACCAACCCTCCCCCCCCCCCATCCTCGTCAGAGTTAGGGTTTCCAATAGGAAAGGCAGTTACTAGGCAATGTCTGAAAACTGGTTCCCAGGAATGCCAGGGAAGTTTAAGGGAAAAATGTTAGTATGCTAACTCTGCTTTTCACCACGTTAGCTGTCAATCAGCACAATAGAGCTCAGTGCCTATCTGGTCTGGCTGATCATTGGTGTTATCAGGTGCCGTATCTCTGTTCTGCTTCAGTAAATAAAGCATCTTGTTACGGCGACTCGACGAGGTTTTTTTACTCACTCGTTTGGCGCCAAAGACGATCTATTTAGATGGTTTGCGTGTATGAACTTGAAGCGCATTGGATCCCGCAAAGCTGTTTTCATTGAAGAAGAATTTATTTTTCTAAGGAGAAAGATGATTAGCTAAAAAATGAAGGTAAATGAGTGAATTTCGTTGTATTTAATGTTTTATTCATAGCAAATATCAATTATGTAGTTATTGGACAAGAATGTTAAGGTTGGTTCAGACAATTTTACAAACATGAAATGAATGACGAATGGAAACGAAATATTCAATAAATCATCAATATCGAATTAAAAGAAAAATTGTGTGATTTATTCGGACAAAAGTGCTGACGTAAAAATGTTTGCAGCCAATAATGCTGATGGCAATAATGCCCAGCTTGTTCAAGCCAAGAAAGCCTTAACAAAATTAGGCCCCATCCTGGTAAACCAAAATGCAGTCTGGAACCACTTTCGGTTTCTGAAAAAGGTAGATGGAAAGATAGACATGGACCATGTTCTGTGTAAACTTTGCAGGAAATCCTACAAGAATAATGGTAAATATGTTCATTATGCACCTACCTATGGATTTAAACATTTTGGTTGATTTGTTGTTTTAAATAAAAAATATTAATCAAAAAATTTGGACCTATTGCATCTATGCTGAGCATAAGTTATGTAAACATTAAATTTTTTAATCAATTTTTGAATGATAAATTAAGAAGACTTGGTGTTGTTCCTGTTATCTTTCAGGGAATACAACAATATTCCAGGCTCATTTAAAGAGAGACCATGACGAAATCCTCGATGATCCTGAAGCAGAAGCATCGGCTCCAAGCAAGAAAATCAGGCAAGATAAAATTTCTGGGCACTTCAAAACCAAAACCACACCTTCACTTCCATGTGCAAGACAAGAAGAATGGCATAATGAGAAACCAGAACCACCTTGACTAATCGCCCAAAAGAAAACATGAAGACATGAAAGTGGATCTTAAGAAAGAAGTTAAAGACGGGGATGTTGCTATAACTCATGACGCATGGACCAGCATGAACAGAAAGATCTACGACACTGTCACAGTGAGTTTAATCACTGATCAGTGGGAACTTAAATGCTTTGTACTTAAGACTACCGAAGTCGGTGGTTCCCACACATCTGAGGCTATCAGCAACACACTGCTAAAAATCAAGGAACACTGGTTCAGCTGTCACAGAAAGTCAGAAACTGTTTCCTGTTTGTAAGGGCTTAAGATTTTCTGGCTCTCTGATTGGCCGTTGGGCGCACGTAACTATGACGTCGCGATATCAACAATCGTATTGGTCAATGGGTGGGTGTGTCAAAGAGCAGCTTTCTGATTGGCTCTCAGTGGTTCATTCACAACAGTAATGTAAACAAATCGTAGTAGTTTGTAGTAACTCGATGCGATACGACACAGTATGGATGAAACACTTTCGCTTGTTACAGAATGCGTTACCAGTGGCCATAATGCCACAATTGGAGGCCAGGCAGGCAGTGGTAAGTCCACTGTCCTGTCTGGCCTGCTTGACAGGCTGATTAAAATGGGGAAAAAGGTCCAAATCACTGGCACAACCGGAATAGCGGTAGCAGGGCTAAAACAGATCAAGGCATTGAATCTATTAATAGACCAATCACGGGCCTTGAAGGTACCACGATGTCTTTGATCAGGAAGTTTAGGTAGACTTTGTTGTTTATGCCTTGAAATTCCGTTTTCATGGCATTTAATGGTCATTACAGGCTACAAATGGGATCAAGATAGAATATTGCAGTAAAGGAAAGCTGTGGATGTGGTATGTACACTGTCATAGTTGTTTATGTGCCGCTTTTACGAGCGGCCAAAATCCTGTTGCTTCTCCTCTACTATATTTACTATAACAACAATGTGACATCAACACTTGGCCTAAGTCCTCTTGACTTAGGCCATTTGGACTTAGGCCAATTTAGTTTTCACTGATTTTAGCGATATCACCAGTATTTTTCAGTCATAATTGGGAGTATTGATTTCATTGACGTTGTTTCCTCGCATTTCATTCATAAATTTTATGGAGAATTGCTTAATAACACAACTACACCACAAAAGAATTTTGGCCTAAGTCATTTTGGTTTCAAAAAAAAATTGGCCTAAGTCAGTTTTTGGCTGTTTGCCAAAAATTGCCAAAAATGACTTAGGCCAATTTTGCTTTAGGCTGATGCAGTGTAACCGTGTGGCTCAGTGACATTCGAACAAACCGACAGCACAGAAACAAGGTCCACTTCTGAGGAAGAACAACTTAAAAGCGAGTTGCACGATATGTCGGGAGAGTCACAAGTCAACTTAAATCCACTTGCATGGTGACAACAAAACGAGAAGTTATTCCCAAGGGTGGCCAAAATTGCCAAATGTTTGCTGTGTGTTCCTGCAACTTCAGTGCCCTCAGAAAGGATATTTAGTCTGGCAAGCGCAACTGTGACAAAGAAATGGTCGAGACTATCTTAATATTTATTAATTATTAAATTTCTTGTTCGGCTAAGAATGGACTAAAGTCATTACATCACAAAACTTACGATTATCAACGTTAACTTCAGCTTATTGTAACTCATGTAATCACTGTGTTGTGAAAAGTCAATGTAATTGATGCTGTGTTCAGATTATTGTCAATAAATATATACATATAGTTATGCAGCGTTCCTTGTCAAATATTTCAAAAAGTGTTTTATAGCTCTCTATGAAAAGCAAAATCGATTTAGAATCGATTATCGAATCAGTGACCATCACTGATTAATCGATTTTGAGAAATTGACCGATTTTTAATCACAACTCACAACATCATCTGTGATGATCACAATAACCAGCTGAGACTATCATAATAGAAATACACCATCACAATATGGCAGCCATTTAGTGGCGGTCATCTCCCTTGTCGTGGAGGCCCTTGATTTTTACACAATCAAAGATGGCCGCCACAAAAAGGCCACAATATTGTGAAGGTGTAAGTCTATTTTGGTAGTTAGCTGATCATTATGACACCAGTGGTGATGTCAAAATTGGATACAAAGAATTGTCGGTCTGTTAGATTTTATTATCAAGGGCATCTTTGCCCTGGACCCATGAGACATGGGTCATGAATCGTCTCAAAATCATGAGATTTAGAAGAAAGGCTTGGGGAGAATGAACTTTTCTCTGTTAGTTTTACACTTATGTCAAAAAACATTTTGAAAATTGACAATGTTTGAAATTGACAAGAATTCATCTTTTAATTGTCAAGACTTCCAGCTATGGCGATGTCACAAGTTGTGACGACACCTAATTGACCAAGGCAAAGACAAACATTTTTTTATTTGCCAAAAACTATACGAAATGCAAAACGTCGTATTATTAATTAAATATATTTATCCCATCATCCAGTATTCTGTTGTGTCCTGTTATTTTGTTTTGTGTATTTTGTTTCACTGTTTGCAATTTATATTATGAAAAAGTTATGTACATCTTAAGACTAAAAAATGTATTATAATTATCTTTATAAATGTTATCCAAATTCAACATCAAGTCTGACAAACTATTTTGTAAATCTAGATCAAACAAACACTTAATTTAACACTAAGAACATGTTTATTTTCATTGCAGTTGACAGAAACTTAGCCTGGCAAGGGCTGAGCTACATGGGCAGAGATATTCTCTGCCTGTCTCCTGTCCAGGCAGTATTGTCTCGAATGAGAGACGACATTGTCAGGGCAGTTGGACAGGCAGATCTTGCCCATGTAGCAACCCAGGACTTGTGCTCAACCATGATTAATTGATTGACTGATTGTTTGTGTGAAATAAGATTATTATTGAAACAATAAAAGTAATGGATACAAGAAATCTCAACATATTGTCTCAGAATATATTTTCGGGATTAATTTTGAAATCGATTTGATATTGGATTGCAACCTACGATCACATCCAGTGCTGAATTTAAAGTGTACCACTCAAACTCATATCAGCATTTATATATGATTTGTTTGTAATGCAGTGATTACCCAATTTTGGTGAGGAACAAGTAAGGACATCATGGCATGTTGTAAGCCATGAAAATAAATAACTTTTACAAATGCAATTCTTCACTGTGTTGTATTCTATCATAGGCTACATTTTTTCATTTTCAAATTCAAATATTACAAACAGAACAGGATATTTCTTGTCATGGACTGACTGTCAAAAGCTATTGCATAAAATCTGCATGAAATCTGGAGGTGCACCGCTTGGCCATTCCTGGAATAAAATCTGGTGATATATTGTATGGCCATGCCCGGGCATGAGATCTGGTGGTATACCGTATGGCCATGCCCGGGCATGAGATTTGGTGGTATACCGTATGGCCATGCCTGGGCATGAGATTTGGTGGTATACCGTATGGCCAAACCTGGGCATGAGATCTGGTGGTATACCGTATGGCCATGCCCGGGCATGAGATTTGTTGGTATACCGTATGGCCATGTCCGGGCATGAGATCTGGTGGTATACCGTATGGCCATGCCTGGGCATGAGATCTGGTGGTATACGGTATGGCCATGCCTGGGCATGAATCTGGTGGTATACCGTATGGCCATGTCCGGGCATGAGATTTGTTGGTATACCGTATGGCCATGTCCGGGCATGAGATCTGGTGGTATACCGTATGGCCATGCCTGGGCATGAGATCTGGTGGTATACGGTATGGCCATGCCTGGGCATGAGATCTGGTGGTATACCGTATGGCCATGTCCGGGCATGAGATTGGTGGTATACCGTATGGCCATGCCCGGGCATGAGATTTGTTGGTATACCGTATGGCCATGCCCGGGCATGAGATTGGTGGTATACCGTATTGTCATGCCTTGGCATGAGATCTGGTGGCATGCCGTATACGTGTCAAGAAACATAAATTGTGTTTCAAAAATTAAATGGAAAAAGTAGTCCGGATTAAGTTGAGAATTCAAGATGAGAGGTTATTACAGGCTTATAGGTTGTCAGGATATGTTCTGAACTTTTAAAAAATGTGACACCTAAATGTGAATTGGTTAATATTGGTGCATTCGATAATACACAACTTTCCAAAATACCGTATAACTGTTCAGGATTCAATATAAGTTTTCTTGCTGCATCCAGCAATTAAGGACATTGTGTGAGCATACCCCCTTGTGATTGGCTGACACAATCTGAGTGAAGAAAATACAATATATACATGTACACTGTAGTGGGAATGAAATATAAACAAATGTGACAATTCGTAACCTCACTGCTCATGATATTGATTGAAGAACATGCAGAAGTGTGGGAAACTGAATTCCATTGATCGACTTGATAACAGGCCATTAATCTCCAACAACTAAGCAGTAGCATGTTCTTGAAATCATGGATTCCAAAGCACAGATCAGTATATTCAGTCAAGTAAAAAAACACTAAATAGCAATCATTATAATGACATCATGGTGATAAGAACAACCTTCAAGACTTTCCCCAGACACCTGGCAATCAAAGGTGTATCCACAGTTCATTGAAGAGGGTCAGTGGAGAAAATTTTTGAGACAACCAAATCCTGTACGAAATCAATTGAAAAAAACTTTACCACCCCGGTTGTTAATAGATGTCCACCAGTAAACTATAATGTTATTATGGATGACATCTTGGGGCTGTATGTCCTGCATTTATGTAGGTACTATGGTAGGCTAGTTAAGACAAGAGGACACAATCTGTCACAGTGAAGGACAAGTGAAATTGCAGTCAAACATGGGTCCAGGTGAACCAGCCAGAATGGAATCGGACCTGAGACTAAACGGTTTAATTCCCAGAGCAAATCTGAGTTAGGAAAGTCTGTCACATT
Organism: Platynereis dumerilii; assembly: GCA_026936325.1. NCBI lineage: Eukaryota > Metazoa > Annelida > Polychaeta > Phyllodocida > Nereididae > Platynereis > Platynereis dumerilii. The sequence continues at coordinate 95,839,805 of JAPTHN010000002.1, forward strand.
ATCATTATGTGCAAATTATAATCATTTTGCAGTTTGTCAATATCAGATAATCTTTTGAAAAGTATGTTGCCATGCAATGAGAATATCTTACTTTGACCCCTTCAAAACCCACCAACTCTGCCCCTGCAAAGTCTAGCTTCTTATCAGAGGTCCTATCAAAAACATCAACAAAAAAGTATCCAACATGTGCTTGAGTGATTCATGATAACAACATATAATATACATTATATCAAAATGTATCTGTCATTTAGACTAGTTAATTGGCATACACAACAGAAAATTCTCATAAAAAGGACTGAACATGCCAATGGACCTTTCCGGAGACTGGCAGCTGGTCAGTAGCGAGGGGTTTGAGGAGTATCTCAGATCAATCGGTAAAGTCACCTTCAGTTTTTGTCTTGTATAATCATACAGAATATACATACCTAGAAATGAGGTAATTTATTCTAGAACGTTTGAGTTAGACAAGAGTGCTCCTAGCAAAAGAGGAGGAAGCTACATCGGAATGAAGCGAAGTGAAGACACTAAATGAAATTCCAAAGAGCTTGATAATGAGTTAGTGTATATCATGAAATTTTCCCTATTTCATTGAAATTGACGCTTCTATCATTTAAAATGGTGAGTAGCCTTTTACTTCCTTGGTGTTATGGTTCGCACTAAAGTTTGCTGCAGTCTAATCAATGTTATATTTAGAATCTTCTACACTTGTAATTGTATGCAAAATACATTTAATCTAGGGATATGAAAATCTATTTTAACTTTAAAACGACCAATTTGACACAACTTACTGATTTACCATTATCTTAATTGTAAAATATGTCAGTCTATCTTAGCCAATTTTCATAATTTCGGACAAATTCAAGCTTTCTGATTTGCAACGACACAGGTTAAGTGGTGTCAAATTTGAAGATTCTGTTTCCAATTGAACCCTTCGTTTCAGGCACTTCAGAAACACACATTCAAATGGCACTCTCCTCTAAACCGAACATAGTCATCAAGCAGATAGGAGATAATGATTTTGAAGTCACATCAGGCCTCATTTGTCAGGAGAAGACAACATATTCTATAGGAACTCCTTTTATTAGCAAAGTCTACGGTCAAGATGTAAAAGTGAGTAATTTTCAGTTGTTTCATGCACTCAAAATTCCGTTTGACAAGTGTGTGTGTGTGTGTGTTTGTGCTTTACGCCTCTGCAGCACCTTAATAGGCTATATCGAGGCAGGCTAGAATTTTATATGTCTTTGTCATTTTTATTCATATTTTGTAATATGTCTGTGTCATTTGACAAGTAGAATTGAAATAATAATATGATCATAATCAGACTACTTGCAATAGTTTTACTGCAGTAAATGAATACGATTCAATCCCACCAAAGGATCACATTTTGTTTTAATGAGATTTGACAATAACATCTTCAGAGTTTACCAAGCTGGGAAGGAGACAAGTTGGTGTTCACTACAACCAGTGACGATCCAAAATATGCAGGTCAACAACATATTACAACAAGAGAAATAGTAGATGGGAAACTCGTACAGGTAAATCACAAAAATATTTATTCATCACTTTGGGGATGGTCCTTATATACAGGGGTGACAACAAACTAAGCAAAAGGTCCAGATCCTCTCTCACAGACTATGAATATCCATCAACATGCAATTTTCAAAACCAAAACTATTTTTCCCCATTTGACATTAGTATCTGAATGTCTAGGCAAATCAATCTGCATTGTATCAGAAATCAGACTAGTGTTTCCAACGAGTCTCGATCATCCCCTCTCGAGAATGGTCATGGTCTATGCATGAGAATCGATAAATTCTCGAGAAATCTAGGACACTGTCCTGCCATTGGCACAATAATAAAAGAGAGATTCAACCATGCAATGGATCAAATTTTTTGGCTTTTATGATATCTTTTGTTGTTTCAATGTTAATCTGTGTGTTTTGTTTCCTGTAAATCACATCTAAACATCCGGATATTATACAAGTTTAGAACATTTGTACGAGATCAACTTCAGCATTTATCAGGTATACAATGAGGATTATCATCAAGAGATATTTAAATTTAACAATGGAACAAGGACACTATAACAATAATATAAAGCTAAACAACAATCCAATGCTTTGTAACTGTTATAAACATTAAGCACATGAACAACATGTCAAACAATGATCAACATTTCAATTCTCGAGAATCGCTCAGCGAGACGAGAAAATGCTGAGTCATTAAAATCTCAAGACTTCTCGAGAATTCTCGCTCTCATTGGAAACTCTAAATCAGACTAATTGGTAAATTGTCAAAAATGTTATGTACCAAAAATGGGTCTTAGCTTAAAGAAAGATCACTGCTATATAGGTTAATCATCAATGCCTTATTTTTTGTTTTCAGAAAGTCCATATGAGCGGAGGACCTGTCGCAATAAGAACATTTGAAAAGAAAACATGAACAATTTTCACAACACATAATTATCTTATTATCTCATGTAAATAGATATTTATTATAAATCAATAAAATAATCTAATGTGCACACGATTCAAATTATGTGGATGCATGGTCACAATGACTGCAACTGAAGTGGTCAGACGGTGGGCAGAAGAACTGAAGATACCAGGTGACTGAGGCTGTTGAGACTGACAACATCGGTGTCAGGGACTATAAAATACCGCGCATTTACATTTTACCCTGAATTATAAACCAAACTGAAAAAAAAACTACTTTTAGGAAGATCAGTTGTCAAAACTAGGAAAGCTGTGGAGGAGTAATGAGTATTTGATTTTTACCGCCATTATCTTGGGTTAGCAATATTTATATTAGTCTATTTGGCTTAGTTGGGGTACGTATTGTGGCGATTCGGCTAATTCGCCAGGTGTCACTCAAGTCGTTGCGTATCGCTTGTATCCGCCAGAGGCATGGCGATCGCTACATTATGACGCCGATTCGACCTAGAAATTATGCAAGGTTAGGTCGGGTCAGGTCAAACGTCATACGCTCGATTCGAAGTGTTTTGAAACTTCACTTCCGCCCAGCTCTGGATCTGAGAAGATGCATTGGGAGGGAACCGAGAATTTTGAGAGATTTGTCAACTTACCATGCTGACTGAGAGTAGGAGGGTTGCCACCTCATCCTATGGAAGTACCAACTACATAAACACCCTGTGCCTTAAATTGAATACAAATTGTTGTGCTCCCTGTCAGATTTAGCCATTCTTACGTAAATTGACGCTTATCGTCTGGTGTTACAAAATTAAACAAAGTGAACTCGCAGCTGTCAAATAGCTTTAGGCGAGAATTATTACAATATCAAGTTTAAGTTTAAGTTTATTCATAATTTATAGTGCACATCAGCTGGGTGGCCAAGTGGCTTAAGTGCCTGCCTGCTCCACTGAAGGTCTTTGCCTGCATAGGTTCGAACCCCGGGTTGGGAACCCAACATTTTCAGTGGACCTTCATGAGCAAAATCCCAGTTGGATGTCGTTCGGATGAGACGTTAAATTGGCGGCCCCTTGTATCAGTGTCTATGCTGGGCAAGTAAAAGATCCCTCACATGGGGTAAATGTGTAACATGTTGAGGACTCCCGCTCTCTCTCTCTTCTCATCAATCAACCCTCGTGAGCGCCCAGAACTGGGCTTAGAGGGCTGCACTTACCATATCTATCTATCTAATGTTACACATGCTATGGCACTTTACAGAGTAATGGAAATGTACAATCTGTGATGACTGGCGGTCTTCAGCGCTCCTGGTGACAGCTTTCCTTGTTGTGGCATTCACTTCCATGCTTGTCCAGTCATCCAGTCCAGGGGAGTCTGGCTGGAGGTGTTGCTGATCACACCTGACAGGAGGGTGAACTCCTGCCTACACAAGTGGCCACCCTCCCCGGCCACAGCCACAACCAACTCACTCCAATTGAGTTCCAGGACCGGGGTTCGAACCCGCGTCCTCAAGTGCCACTGGATTTGCAGTCAAGTGCTCTAACCATTAGGCTATGGCAACCAATGAATTGGTTATCATAACCACTCTCTTCTTGGAGTTACCACACTATAACACTGTTATCACGTTATAACACTGTTATCACGTTATAACACTGTTATTTATATATAAGACTTAGGTTAACCTTCAATGAGGAAGACATGAGAGATCTGAGAGGACACATAAGACAGGTTAATGCCATGTTGGGAAGACCACCGGGACTGCTGGACGCTGAAGCCGACGGCACCTACAATCATCGTCTGGGGTCTGCTGGGTTAACTCCAACACAGTATGCCATGCAGGCCACATACCTGGTTGCCGAGAATGTGACTCCTGCAAAGAAAATCATCAATTGTAAGACATACAGTCGATTATGCATCTGTGGCGTGCAAGAGAGAGAAGGCCCTGCATCGTCAGAAATGCAAAGCAATATACTTGGCTCAATCCCTGGCAGACCTTCACAGCGAAGATTTTAGTCTTGATTACATGACAACTGATCGGGATTCATCTGCAACAGCTTTGCTTGATGGAATTCAGCAGCCTGATGCAAATGAGGAATGCAAGGTACGGCACTGCACGAGGCATCTGAAGGAGCTATTGATAAAAAAAATTCAAACTGAAAACTTAAGTCCTGGGATGTTTTCAGGCAAAACAAAGGCGGACAGGGGAGACACTCAGAATTTGCTGGCCTTTGACATTGCCCAGAGAGCAAAAGCCAAGTTCAATATGATTCACAGTAAGCAAGGAGATTCCTTGCATGAGATGATCAACAAAGCAAGCTACATCCCAGATGCTTCTATGGCATGCTATCAAGGAAGTTGTCCGAAATATTGATGGCCTTATTCATTTGTATGCAGCAAGGATAAACCATGGGAAAGGACATATCTCAAATCTAAAATTTCTGTGAAGAAATCATTAATCAGACATTTGATGACAGGAAGAGGGTGAGGGAGAATCTCAACATGAGGTTTAGTAAGAAAGCCGCTGAAATGACACAAACCAACAGCACACAGAATGAGTGTAAAGCAGCTAACCGAGGACTGACTAAAGCATTACCAAAAAACCAGACATTCCCCAGGAACTATGAAAGAAGGGCAAATTCAGCAGTCCACAGTATGAACAGTTCACAGGCAGTATCAACGGTCAAGATCGCCAAAAAACTTGGAGCAGCATTTCCAAGCATTGATGGCACTGTACAAGCAGGATCAAAGTGATGCGTACCACAAAGAGTACAAAAAATCTTCAGCTGTCAAGATGGCGCGCAAGCTGAGAAGAGAAAAAAAAACTTGAGAAGAAACGAGGAAGGCTACAAGAAATCAGCAGCATTGGTAGATGACTTGTGTGGACCTTCAACATCAACATCGGACCATGGCTTCAGTTGGCCAAAACATCAGCAAAGACTCGTAACTTTACAGGTCAGTACTTTCATGCAAAATTCAGGGAAAAAAATCTTAGGAAACTGCCTTAATATCTTACATCTAACTCAACCAGAAGCCTTCCTTTACAAGCTGCAAGCATGATCAACTACTATATTTGTGTATTATACTAGATGCTGTGTGGTGCCAGCAAAAACTGGACGACATTCCAAAAGATACTGGAGTGGTTGATACCCACAAAATCTGGCAAAAAAGCCGTATGACCTGCAAAAGTACCTTTCTGGCCAAAAAAAAGTAAAATTTCCATATGATAACAGGTATATGACATACTACGTCCACAGATTAGTCCATTTATTTACCCATAGGCTGGACGAAATTCCAGAAAATCTTGAGGTGAGCGATTAGTGTCGCCAGGCTCGATGTTTGAATATCGACCATTCGGTTCAAGAATCGGCAGATACAAATTTCGAATGCAACCACTGCATTGGCCAGGGTTGTTGCACGCAAGGTCATGCGCCACATTTCACACTTGTAAGTGGCTGGGACTGCTTGAGGTAGCACGTTCCTAAAAGAAATACTTCATATTTTTAATTTAACGTTTACAGGTGTAAAAAAAGTTATAATGCGAGCCTGGATGCCATTTTAGTGGATTTCATCAGAACATAAGGTCACAATCACTATTTGCAACTCTGAAATAGGGCATGACCAGATATATTTCCATCAAAATCACCATTTCTGAAGATCCTTGAAAAACTCTGCAGTCGGCCTCAAGAATTTCATCAAAAAACCAAACTTTCTGAAGAGCCTTAACTTCTTGAAAAAAAAACTACTAACTGTACCGGGCGTTAGAAATTAGCTGAATCAAGTCCAACGATGGATGGATGATTGGGGCTTTACGTCCAGTATTTATGCACTTGGTAGGCTAATTAGGACGGGGGGACACGGCAATGAGACGAAGGATAATTGAAACAGCCGTCCAACATAGGCCAGCACGTTACCACTACAACCCTCTCCCCTTCAAGTCCAAAGAAGATGCACTTCTTCAATATAGGGACGCTTAAAGTATATAAAAGTATCCCAATAAAATAAAATAAAAAGACAGATTTGCTTAAGAGGAAAATCAAAGAGAATTTTTTTTTAAATATTTGTCCTGGATGACTTCCGATGCAGACGGCTTCCAAAGCCACCCAGTGTTTGGGGTGTGTGTGGCATTCACTACACCCAGGCTGACCCTCCTGATGCATGCATTCAGTGTTTGACCTGCAAAAGTTTGGACTGCACACATACGATAGCATTGCGGCCTCAGCTGCAGTTGGCAGTGAGTCACCCCTGCCCGAACATATTTCTTAATTTACAACTAGACCATTGCTACCGAGAAAATAAGATTGTTTTGGATGTTGAAGTTTGTTTTATATACAGAAAAAATTTATTCTGTGAAAAAGGCTGTTTCTTTATCTACAATTAGACAATTGTTGGGGAGAGAACTAAAACTTTGTTTCTTTGTCTACAATTAGACATTTGCTGGAGAGAGAACAAAATTGTTTTCGATGTTCAGATTTTTTTTAATATATACATGTATATGGAAAATTTCGGAAAAAAAGTTGTTTTTTTATCCTCAACTGGACAATTGTTGGCGCGAAAATAAGACTGTTTTGGATGTTCAAGATTTTTTTTATATACTTGGAAAATCAATGTTTTTTTAATGAATAAATACGGAAAATAAATTTCTGAAAAAAATTTGTTTCCTCATCTTCAACTACACAATTGTTGGCGAGAGAACAAATTGTTTTGGATATTCAAGATTTTATATATATATACGGAAAATTATTTTCTGAAAAAAAGTTGTTTCTTTATCTTCAACTGGACAAAAAATAAGCTTCGTTATCTTCAGCTGGACAATTGCTGGCGCGAGAACAAATTGTTTTGGATGTTCAAGATTTTTTTTATATATATTCGGAAAACTATTTTCCGAAAAAAAGTTGTTTCTTTATCTTCATTTAGACAATTGTTGGCGAGAGAATAAGATTGTTTTGGATGTTCAAGACTTTTTTATGTATATTGACTATTAATTTCCAGAAAAAAATAGTTTTCTTCACATTTCACTGACGAATGTTCCCACAAGAACAAGATTGTGGTCTAGTGTTCAGGATATCTCCTTGCATCAACACCTAATTTCTTACAAAAACATTTTTCTTCATATTCAGATGGAAAATTGCTGGCGAGAAAAAAAGATTGCTTCGTGACTTTTTTTATGGCTTGACTCCCAATTTCCAAAACAAAAGGCCAGAGTTTTTCTTTACATTTAGCTAGAACATTCCTGACGCAAGGTCAAGATTGTTTCAGAGTTTTCAGGATTCTGTTTGTGGCATGGTGCCTAATTTTCTCTAAAAAATATAACCTTTCACTGACAAATGCTGTCATAAGAAAAGGATTGTTTCTGGGTGTTGATGACTTCTCCTTTTTTTTAAGCATTAATCTCTAATTTCCAACATAAAAAGCAAATTTATTTTTTTCATCTTTACCTTCAAATGCTTAACAAGATTCCTGGTGGTTCAGGATTTCTTTCTTCTATGGATCGTTAATTAACTTCCGACAAAAAAGGACTTCCTTCACAGTCACTTTCAGCTGGATAATTGATACCGTGAGAACCAGATTGCTTATGGGTGACTTTATTTTTTTTCTAAGGATTAATGCCAAATTTCAAAAAACAAAAACCTAGCTTTTTTCTGCCTTCACTGAAAAAATTCATGGTGCAAGATGAGGACTGTTTCAAGATTTTCAGGATTCAGTTTAATGCCTAATTTCCTCCAAAAAATATCACCTTTCACTGACAAATGCTGCCATAAGAACAAGATTATCTCCTGGTGTTGACGACTTCTTCTTTTTAAGTATTAAGCCCTAGTTTCCAAAAAGGAAAGTTTTCTTTATCTTCAACTGCTGAACATGATTCCAGTTGGTAGAAGATTTCCTCAATGGATCGACATCTAATTTCAAAAATAAGGTTTTCGTTATCTTCAGCTTGACAATTGCTGGCGTGAAAACAAGATTCTTTCTGGGTGGTGATGATTTTTTTTTTTCAAGGATTGACGCCTAACTTCCAAAACAAAGGCCACAGTTTTTCTTTTCATTCAACTAGAAAATTGCTGGCGCAAGAACAAGATTGTCAGGGTTTTCAGGATTCTGTTTATTGCATGATCAGCCTAATTTCCTCCAAAAAATACAACCTTTCACTGACAAATGCTGCTATAAGAACAAGATTGCTTCTTGGTGTTCATGACTAAGTTCATGAATAATTTAAAGAAAAAAGACAAATTCCTTTTTTTCTTTATCTTCAACAGCTAAACGAAATTCCTGGTGGTTCAGGATTTCCTCAATGGATCGACACCTAATTTCTGAAAAAAGCTTTTCGGTATCTTCAGCTGGACAATTGCTGGCGGGAAAATAAGATTGTTTCTGGGTGGTGATGATTTTTTTTTTTCAAGGATTGACGCCTAACTTCCAAAACAAAGGCATGTTTTTCTTTTCATTCAACTAGAAAATTGCCGGCGCAAGAACAAGATTGTTTCAGGGTTTTCAGGATTCTGTTTATGGCATGATGCCCAATTTCCTCCAAAAAATACAACCTTTCACTGACAAATGCTGCTATAAGAACAAGATTGCTTCTTGATGTTCATGACTAAGTTCATGAATAATTTAAAGAAAAAAGACAAATTTGTTTTCTTTATCTTCAACAGCTAAACGAAATACCTGGTGGTTCAGGATTTCCTCAATGGATCGACACCTAATTTCTAAAAAAAAAGCTTTGTTATCTTCAGCTGGACAATTGCTGGCGGGAAAATAAGATTCTTTCTGGGTGGTGATGATTTTTTTTTTTCAAGGATTGACGCCTAACTTCCAAAACAAAGGCAGTTTTTCTTTTCATTCAACTAGAAAATTGCCGGCGCAAGAACAAGATTGTTTTAGGGTTTTCAGGATTCTGTTTATGGCATGATCAGCCTAATTTCCTCCAAAAAATACAACCTTTCACTGACAAATGCTGCTATAAGAACAAGATTGCTTCTTGGTGTTCATGACTAAGTTCATGAATAATTTAAAGAAAAAAAAGACAAATTTGTTTTCTTTATCTTCAACAGCTAAACGAAATACCTGGTGGTTCAGGATTTCCTCAATCGATCGACACCTAATTTCCAAAAAAAGTTTGTTATCTTCAGCTGGACAATTGCTGGCGAGAAAACAAGATTCTTTCTGGGTGGTGATGATTTTTTTTTTCAAGGATTGACGCCTAATTTCCAAAACAAAGGCCATAGTTTTTCTTTACATTCAACTAGAAAATTGATGGCGCAAGTCAAAGATTGTTTCAGAGTTTTCAGGATTCTGTTTGTGGCATGGTGCCTAATTTTCTCTAAAAAATATAACCTTTCACTGACAAATGCTGTCATAAGAAAAGGATTGTTTCTGGGTGTTGATGACTTCTCCTTTTGAAGTATTAATGCCCAATTTCAAAAGAAAACACAAATTTATTTTTTTCTTCATCTCAAACTTCTGAACAAGATAAATTTCTGGTGGTTGAGGACTGATTGTATGGATCGACAGCTAATTTCTAAAAACAGCTTCGTCATCTTCAGCTGGACAATTACTGGCGAGAAAACAAAATTGTTTCTGGGTGACTTTATTTTTCAAGGAAAAACGAAAGCCGTAAATTTTTCTTTACTTCAACTAGAAAATTGATGGAGCCAGATCAAGATTGTTTCAGGGTTTTCAGGATTCTGTTTATGGCATGATGCCCAATTTCCTCCAAAAAATACAACCTTTCACTGACAAATGCTGCCATAAGAACAAGATTCTTTTTTGGGCAGATTTCACAAAAAGTGCTCTCAGAGAGCACCTAAACATTTCCCACCTTTTGGTTATCTCCCTGTTGCTTCCTGACAAGTGAGCCCACTACCAAGTTAATCTCACAGCTAGAGAATAAGTATCAATAAAATAATCCACAGATATGCAGCTTTTCACCCTGAGAAAAATTTTATCCCTCAGTAGAACAATAATGGACGGCCAAACTTACTGGTCTTCAGAGACATAAATTTGGCACTTTGTGGAATCTACAGAAAACCATTTAGCAATATATAATGATATGTGATTGATAAAAAACATTTTGAAAATTAGTTTGGAACCATTTGTCATTGCGGTTATAATTATGAACTGGAAAAAAAAGGTAAATAAAATTAGTAAAAAATAGAAAAATTACTAAATTAAATCTAAACAGATTCCGTCACTAGACTCTGAGGTTACATTAGCAACTTTTGCATGGATATTTTACAGTGATCCTGCTACCTTAGCGGATATCAAATGTAAAATTCGAAAACTTTATTGAAAAATGTGTCTTATTTGCACATTCACATCATCAACAACATTTATAAAACAACCGGGTGTGGTAGCTGCTTTTTATTGCTAATGTTACCACAGTTTTGCATCCATCCTTTTCGTCGTGCTACATTGTTAAAATAATTTGCATAGACAAATTTTGCTAAACACATGATCAGCCATAGTGGAATTTTTTTCTGAACTGAAAGCCAGGCCTCCCAGGAGCAAGCCAGATGTGGTATCCCGCTGTCAGTTTTTCTAAATCATGAAAAAAAAAGTTGCCCAATATCCTCTTTGAAAAAAAAAAATTGGCTAATTTGAAAAAATTTTGGATTTTTTTTTTTTAAATCTAGGAAAAAATTGTTAATATTAAAACAAAAAATGTTTAAATTCGAAAAAACATAAGTTGCCTGATTTCGTCAGCCAAAGTAAGGGAGATCATGTTTCTTGGTGACAAACTCAGCCAAAAGAGTCTAATGCCCTCATGGATTTTTTCTATGAGGTAATATTTCATGTGACCCACCCTACATTAGGTCAGTGTGACATTTTCATTGAGGGCAAGAGAGAGAGCAGGTGCTTTTATTGAGGACTTTTGGATTGCTTAAAAATGGAGTAAGCAACTTGTTTGCTACCTCTGCTACTGTTAGTAGGTCTTGGTAAAGTCTCTGGATTCCCGTGCGGCAACAGAAACCAATGCCAATGCTCCTATCAACTTGTTTTTTGTGACCGAAACCAAGAGAGTGCCCCGATTCCCGCCAAAAGTCAAGAGTGGGAAAAGATGTGAAGTTAATCATGGATGCCGGAACTGGATTTGATTTGAGGAGCCTGGAAGACAGTTATGGTTTTGAAAACGTCATTTTCCACATGAACGACGAAGAGATGTGTGCAAAGGTGAAGCAGGAGTACTGGTGGATGCACTGTTTAGTTGAAATGGTTCCAACTACGCAGCAGGCCAAAAGCGCAGGAAAAGGATCCACGCTCCCCGACCACGTTGTAAAATCAGACATGCAATTATGTGTATTATATTAGGTATATTTCTTAGATCTAGTGGTTAGAGCTTCCCTACAGCATTTCTATGTATTTACCTTGATCAGTGAGGCTTGGATCCAAAAGTTGGGTAATATCTTTTTGTCTACATTTAAGTTGATACATTTTTGGCCAAGAGTAATTTCCATGCATTTAATGCATTATACAAGTTTGCCAGTCCAGAGAATTGTCCACATTTAAGAGACCATATAATTAAAGTCCATTCACACATGGCTTGCCCTTTGTGACAGCAACTTACACAAAGGGCCCTAATTTTAATCCTCTATATTGTTGTACCATTTATTAGGCTGGGCTAACCTTAAGCCCCAACACAAAGGCCTTGCCAAACCAAGGCATCTGACAATTCTCTGTCACAGTGAGCCCGAACCAACTTTGGGGTTAAAAAAATGCCCCTGCATAATGATAGGCGCCATTACGTAGCTGAAGCCGAGACGAACAAGCAGATGTAAAAAACAAAAAGATCTGTTGGAAACTTTTTGAGATAATGAATTTTTTCACTTTCTGATTTATCACATGTCATTTTTAACATCACAAGTCATGTGGAAAGTCAGTTAGATGAGCACCTCCTTTGCAAAACCAGTTTCAATGATAGAAAATATCATTCAAAAGATATAATAATCCTCTTCTTTGAAAAAAATATGCTGTTGCAGTTAATGCAAAAATGAGGTGTGACAAACTCATGCATGCATAATTTCCAATAAAGCGTACATTTTTCATCAGAATTGCAAAAATTTGCATGCTCTACTATTCCCCGGGCCTTAGCACGCAGTTTTATAAAACATATGTGCGCACATATTTGACAGAGCTTTTGTACTGAAATATTCTTATCCTATCAATTAGGGAGAGTGAGGAGAAAACACTTCAATTTATTTTGATTTTATAAACAAACAACAATGTTAGCTGAATAATCTAACATTACTTCACCTCTATTATACTGTTTGACTACAATCCAATTGAATAATAGAATTTTGAGTAGAAGAACATCCATGGTCTTCTGCCATTAACTTCAACTTAGTACAGGAATAAAATAACAAATTGACACACCATATTGTTATGAATAGCTAATACACTGTATATTAAATGTCCATTGGAGGTTCCAAACCTGTGCACTGCCTGACATCCAGTCCATTCACCCTATTTGATAATTCTGTGAATTCTTCATAAAATTAATGTGAAACGAACTGATTAAAACTAAGATACCAAAGTCCATAAAACCAATTGTGTACTTCTTCTTTCGTTTAAATACCACACTGTCAAAGGCAAGCACATTGGCAGACATTGAAGTATTTATAACCATGCATTTCATGAAGAATTATATATTTACAGAATAGCCATATCTTTTTATAACTCTAATTTTCAATTTTATTAAACAACAACTATTATATAATTTGTTTTGTGTCAATAATCAAGAATTGTGGTATTCCTGTGGTAAATATTAAGGTAAAGACAGCAAATAAAGCTCTAGGGCTTGTGACACAATTCGTATAAATACACAAAAATAAGTTTATCACACACAACATCAATATGGGACTTTTCCCAATAAAGATAACATTCTGTCTAATTTTAAAATATCATCTGAAACACACAAAAATATTGTTTTGAAGTTTGCTCACGTGAATTTGTAACTTGCACCCCAGTTAGATGGAATATCAACCAAACAAAGGAATGTGACAAACCAGAAATTGAAAAATTGCAATAGCTCAAAAAGTTTCCAACAGATTTTTTTGTTTTTTACATCTGCTTGTTCGCCTCATCTTCAGCTACGTAACGGCACCTATCATTATGCTGGGGCATTTTTTTAACCCCAAATTTGGTTCGGGCTCGCTGTGCTGTGATCCAGCATTCTATCTATTGGGAATTAAGATAAATTGGGGGGATAAAAGCTAGTAACAATTATCTAAGGGAAGTTAATTGCACTTTAACAATTAGCACCTTTCTGGTTGTGAAACCTGGAGTCCAGAATCACTGAACCCACATACTGTTTATACAATGCATAAGGGCACTGTCCCATTGTCTCAATACTGTTCTCTGATTGGCTGTTGCCATCCTCCAATTACCTGTTTGTACATATTGCTATATAACCTACTGTCACCTTCAATAAACCATCTATTCTTTTAGTCTATCTGTGAACCATAACTATCTTGTTTGTAATTATTACCATCTGCAAGTTACCATCTTGAAATCCCAGTCTATCTGGTCTTTGAATTATTGGAATTATTATAGCCATATCCTTGGCTAGCTGAGCTCCCTCAACTGCAGTGATAAGAATATATATTTGGGAAGCTGTTTAATTGAGGACTGACTATTTAGTCTGTAAGTGTGACTAGTAGTCTATGAATAGTCTCTGTCCATCAGTAGACTCCTGGAGCTCACAATGGTGTACCCTGACATGATTGAGCAGAGTCAGCTTTTCTGAATCATTGGAGTGAAGTGAACAAAGACTGAATTAAGCACAAGCTCAAAATTTTGTTTACTACTAGTGGAGTTCACAATGGTGTACCCTGAGTGAATTGAACAGAGTCAACTTTTTGTGAACATATTGGAGCAGTACAGTGAGTACATATTGGATATAACAAGCCAAAATTTTTTTTTTTTATGTGGATATTTTGAAATCGAAACTTTTACCATACACATTACTGGATATACTACAAGATCTACATTAGCTGAAAGTATTAGGCACGCAGATACCTTTTTTCAAGATTTCTGACTGATCGTCTAAATCAGTCCAACATGGCTCCTGTGTCACCAGGATGCTTCTAGTCCAAAAGGAAGGAGAACTTGGGAAACGAAAATTGGATTCGAAACAAAACGAAAATTTGATATTAAACTGGACAAGAAAATTTTAATAAGCTAAATAACATGATCAACAAACTTTCATTATCATACGACATCAATGAATCAAACATTGGCTGTGTCAATTTAAGTGGCCTGCTTGTTGTCAACATAAGTGGAAGAAGTAACTTTTCATTTTTCTAGGAGTTGAAGCTGGATGCCTACAAGTAGCCTTTAGATGTTGCCCGCTTGGCATAAGGCATATAGAAATGTTCGCCTTCGGAATTGTGGGTTGAACCCTACTTGGATGCTGCTATCTCAGATCGGTAGGACCCAATTATCGCAGCATGTACTTCAGGCATCACCAGTGGAAACTACAGAACTTTGGGAGTTATAGAATATTTATATTTGTTTTGGATGCTTATGATTACTTCGACCAGACCACTAAGGATTGAAATCACCTCTGAACTGATGCCAACTGATTTCAAATGTCATCTCATCATCAAATGGCTACAGAGATCTACTCAATGAGGAGCAACTCGACGAAATTCTATCTTATGCACAAAACGAAATTCCAGGTACGTGCGAGCAATGGGTGGTCATATCAATTTTTGTTAATGTAAAGGCTAACATTTTAAAATTGATGACCCTAGGTCTGATGGGAGACGTCTTATCAGCCAAATTTAATGACCATTCATGTTCCAACTAAACCTGGCTGTGACAAACATTTTGTAGCCAGGAGATTGTCATTTGGTTGAAATTAATTGTCATTCTGCAGATTCTATCATTTATAATATGTTTTTTCTAAGATCGAGTAATTTTACAGGGCTAGGCCTCATTTATGTATCTTATTGTATTGATATTGTATTATTTTTATGTAACAAGACTCAGTTTTGGTGCTTCCTAATAGAGCAGCTGAGGTCCACATACGCATCTCGGTATGCACAATTTTTTTTTTATAACATGAAGTCATTTTACTAGCTATTCTTTGAGATTCAAAGAAGCTTATTTAAGAATTACATTTACTGCACTTACAAATTAGGTTAACATAAGCCGTGCGCAATTAACATAAGCCGTACGCAGTGAAGTAGCATCTAGTGCATAAATTAGGGGTGTAAAACCACGTTTTAACCCACATTTAGAGTCAATAAGCCAGGTCCAAGCGATGCTGTGCGACTCCCTGTACAATTATATGTTATTTGAAATTTAGAGTCAATAAGCCAGGTCCAAGCGATGCTGTGCGACTCCCTGTACAATTATATGTTATTATTTGAAAGTTAGAGTCAATAAGCCAGGTCCAAGCGATACTGTGCGACTCCGTGTACAATTTTATATTATTTGAAATTTAGACTCAACAAGCCAGGTCCAAGAGCTGCTGTGCGAATAAAAGTACAATTATGTGTCATTTGAGATTTACAGTCAGGACACTCTCTTCAGAATTCTATTTGGGTGGAATGTGCTGAGTCAGCATGACTTAATTAAGGTGGCTCAATACTCGTGAACTTTCCAAGATAGGATTTCTTAAAAATAGTTTAAAATGATCCAAAATATAGTTTATAGCAAGGATATGTAAACGAAAGTATTTGCTACCAGCCTTTTTTCCAAAATATTCGAGGTTATGTACATGAAAGTCAGTCCACGCACGCTTGAAAAACTCAATTTTTTTTCTTAACGTTTTTGCTGTGAAGTTTTCCCTGCCATTCAGTGGCACTGAATCCGATATTATGCAATGAAGCATGCAATTAAAGAAGACACTTTAATGAAAAAGCTGATGACAATTTAAAAGACATATATTT
Organism: Platynereis dumerilii; assembly: GCA_026936325.1. Classification (NCBI taxonomy): domain Eukaryota; kingdom Metazoa; phylum Annelida; class Polychaeta; order Phyllodocida; family Nereididae; genus Platynereis; species Platynereis dumerilii. The sequence continues at coordinate 95,856,120 of JAPTHN010000002.1, forward strand.
ATTTTAAAGGACTTTCCAAGTGCCTCGGAATAAAAGTTTTGATTTTGACAATTTTAACTTTTTTATAAACCATAGTGCCAAAAAAATTGACTAGATAGGATTTTTTATTTCTTTGTCATTTACTTCCAAAAATAGTGGGGAACAATAAGATAATATAGACAACCCTTCCTACCACACTTGAAATTGATATACAATTTTTTTTTTAACACCAAGTCATTTTTGAGAAATTAGACCTGCTTGTGGAAAATCGCCTGTAAAAATGTTCTCTTCTAAGTATCAAGCTGAAACTCCGGCAGTAGTACTCTTCATGGCGCATCTAATGCTTTAAACGGGAAGTCTCTAACCCCAATAGAAGTGGCGCAAATTGCAAACGAAGCGGCCGACTGCTCAAATTCTCAGAATCAAAAAAAGATGCTGAACAGTGTCAGCAGAGCTCAGCTGCTGTGGTGACGTCATGATAGATAGGGCCTGCCTGGCTGCGCGTGGATGTGCTCAGATGACGTCATTACACGAGTAGCGAGCCACCTTAGTTTAATGTACAAAATTATAAATAATATGATGATGCCAAAGCATAGAGAGACCACAGGATAAAGATCCACATACATTTGCAATTTAAAACTGTTGCTCTAAAAAAATTGTTACGTAGCTCAAAATTTACATAGGCCTATTTGTCAAAAAAAACAGTTCTGAGCCCAAATATATAACACAGAACATTGACATTTTAACATTGTAAAACCAGTTGCATTAATCTTATCGAAGACTTTTTAGATAAGAGGGCTACGGCTATAGATAGATATATAGATAGATAGATAGACATAATATTATATAGAAAGGGGAATTTGATAGTGCAAATTACGGTCAAATAATTTGGATGGACAGAAAGCTAGACAAATAGATCGTCAGAGAAATAGAGTTATATTCGCGTAAGCGAATGGGCGGCGAAGCCGCCCATTCGCGAAACGCGAACTTAGCGCAACAAGTGCCTGAAATGTTGTTGTTGACTGTTTCACTGACCTGATTTTGTCAACCGCCTGGACCTGCGATGCGAGTCATTCGTCAGCTTCAGATTTAGTTTAGTAGGAACTTACATAACTTAAGTTTATCATTCCAATGTGTCAGAATATTTTCATTGTGATGTTATAATCACTCCTTAGTGCATAATAAGTGAATTTCAGAGGAAAAAGTGTCAGTTTTCTGAATTTTCTTCAAGAAACATCGGCGATAGTTTCCGTCAGTTTCCGCCAGATGGCGTCTGGTGTTGTGCATGCTACTGTGGCGATCCTGTGGTTTAGTTAGTTAACTAGATTTCTCCTTTGTGCTGTGAGTTTTTATCGCACATATGAGTTTTTGATGTCGTTTTAAAGCTCTTGAAGAGATCTAAATGATGTAGGTAGGCCTACTACATAAAATCAGGCTCACGCGAATCTTTGGCTGTGCCAACTATATATTATAATAGGAAAATGAGAAAAAAAATATCTGATTTTCAGTGGTGTGCTGGATGACACCTTCAACAATGCGCTGGATGACACATTCCAGCTTCATGCAATATCAGCCACGCAAGGAGCAAGGTGTGCTGGAATACACATTCCAGCGCTGCATAGTTTGTTGTGTCAGCATCTCTATGGACTGATCTATTTATAGCGTCATGGAAAAGTGACGTCATCTCTAGCAGTCTGTTGTGACGTCAACACCATTGTGTCTCATTTAGTAATGACGTCACAATCACGGTGCCACTTTTTGACAGCTTGCCGCATCCTCAAGATTTGCCTAGTATATCCCTGTGTGAGTACAGCTCTGTCTCCTACCATTTGAAGACCTGCGGTCTGGGCCCTGCGGGCCCAGACCTGTGGTCTCCATAAACTAATTATTACTAGTAAAACAACTATTGTTATAGCTCAATGTAAAAAGTTGTCATAGTAGCAGGACAGAGGGTAGAGGAGATTACTTCCATTTCGTCCATGGTTTTCGTTTCACTGGAAGTTTCACTCCACCATTGCCCGATTATTCTACATATTAAAGGATGCCAATTGTGTCATAATTTACTTTCTTCAATCAATGAAGATTGTGATTAGACATGAAGTGGCAAACTTAGATAATATATATATTTTTTTAAACAAATTAAATGGTTATGTGTTTTCCGGTCAGGTATGATTACCTGGTGTTTAATCATGTGATGTTATATTGCTACATGTGTGATTATTTAGGTGTTTTTTTTTTTATATCATATTTTTGCAAGATCTGCATATTTTGAATGAATTACATGTATTAAGCAGTTGTGGGGCTCAACTTGTGCATGGTTTATTTCTTTATATTGCTGTCAAGAGGGCAATTGAAAATCATTGTATTTATTAAAACTGTTTGTATGTCATTTTTGTCATGGTGATATATGTAGTAAAATCTTGGGAAGGTCAGCTTAGATGTCATAAGTTGGGCTGGAACTTAATCCTAAGCTTAGTCACCCCCTGAGTACCAGTATTAGCTAAATTAGCAAATTTTATATTTATGTGTTGAGCATCAGGTCAATTGGGATGTCACAAGTTCGAGTGGAGGCGGCTTGATCCTCAATTTAGTTCCCTGTGCCACACATAAAACCAAGCCTAGTAATAAACGATTGCATGGGACAGATTAACTTAGATGTCATAAGTTAGGTCATCAACTTAATCCTAAGTTTAGTCATCTGGTACCTGTCAATTGGTAGGATGGAGGCTGATATCCATCACTGCTATCTTAGTACCCCCATCTAGTGTTACTATTATTTATTTTTATATTTTTGTATGTTTGATGTTTAGGGGAGACCGGGGCTGGTTGTCACAGGGGCAGGTTGTCACACTTTTTATTGCACTAAACTATGGAGTCACACAGCTCAACCAATCATTGTTTTTTGCTTTTATAACGCACTGGAGTCTTTTTGAAAAATCTTGACCCCTGGAAGGGAGTCTGGTAGGCACAAGGACTGTTAAAAATTTCCTGTCACAAAAAGTAATTTTTTACCTTTAACTTGTGACAACCAGCCCCGGTCTCCCCTATGTATCGATTGTATTGCATGTTTGATGCCTAGGTATTGATTTTATTGCATGTTTATGATCAATCATATACAACATCGACTTATTATTGTGTCAGTAACTACTATAACCTTATTATTGTGTAAACTCACAAGTATAAAGTGTCATTAACACAGCAGACTAGGGTAAAGGAGATTACTTCTATTTAGTCAATGGCCATGGCTCTCGTTTCGCTCGAAGTTTTACTCCACTATTGCCCAATTAACATATATATAACAGGATGCCAATTGTGCCATCAATTGCTTTCTTCCAACCAATGAAGATTGTCATTATACACAAAATGGCACCTACAACATTTAATATTTATGTCTAGATCAAAAAACTATTACACAACAAGGTGATATCTGGTGTTGTCAACATTTTATTACAGAACTTAGTCAACATTTTACTTTTTATTGTATTAATGTCAACATTTAGTCCAGTAAATTTGCCCTATGACCCCAAAAAAATTGCAAGAAATTGTTTTATTGTATTTTCTCACAGTATAGAGTCATAAGAACAACATACTAAAAGTCTGCCAAAATTGGGTCAGCCAAAGTGGGTTAATTAGGTCATCAAAAATTTAGCCGCTAATCACCCAAAATTTTGGAAATATTAGTCTAGAGTGGAAGCTTATAAAAGCATGTTTTGGGGTATAAATGATGTTTATGGTTAATTTTGGTACTCAGGTGTGTCCTGAGGCAGATTCAGCCTGGTGTCACCTTGGCACCCTCAGGTAACCTTTTAATTGGCCAAAAACAAAATGGCCGCCAATTGTTAAGAGAAATGCCCATAACTTCCTTAATATTGGTGATAGAATGCTGATTTCAGTGTCTATACCTATGTTTTTAGGGTCAGGCAATGCATTTAAAACATCAAATTATTAATTGCTCCATTACAATTCATGATACACCTAAAATATATGCAAGGTACTGGTAAATGGATGAACTACGTCGAGTTGGTTGGGAAGGTTAAACAACATTTCACATGAACAATTCATGATAATTTCCCCATGAAAGCTTTTTGCATAACTTCAATTAAAAAATAAAAATTTATGTATTAATACAATGCTTTGAAAATTTCAATTCTTAGATATCCGACTCACAATGATAAACCAGTAATAACTAGAGTGAAAGTTGAATTGAAATCTGTGTATCAGTCAATTGCAAAATATTTCAAGTCTTTCCAAGTTTAGATTTTTAACGCAGAAGTTTAAAAAGTAACCATAACACTAGTAAAACAATTACCATACCCACAAAACCCACAATGGTTTAATGTATCTGCACATGCTGCAAAATTCTAAATTCTGAATTCCAGAAAACCCATGACCATGTTGAAGTTCTTGATATAGGCCTATGTAGCAAAATTCTGCAATTGGTCAACAACATCTATTGCTCTGCAATTTAAATTGCTTCCTTTGAAACTTTCTACTCTGGTGATTTAATTTGCTCCTTGTCATCTCTTCATGACCATTGTGGAAAGTCAAGCATGATACTCTGTGATCAACTACGACTACATCTGCACCGGATGTTCTGCACAGCAGAATTTGAAACGACACATTTCCAAGATTGTCTGCAGTTGAACACAACTATTTGAAGAGCTTTTTGTGCAGGTTGTAATGTTATAAATTTCACAGCACTATAGGCTTTTGCAATAGCCACACTTTTCAATGGCACTTCATTTAATTTGGGCATCTGATTTCCATTTTTGTTTCCGTATCACTTAGCCGTAAAAGATGAGATTCAACATCATCAAACCTAAATAATATTGTACTTCCGACCAAATCCAGGGATCCGTTGCTGTCTTAATTGTATCTTCAAGATGATCATCTTCCCTTCCTTCTTTTTAGCTAGTAAATATTAATTGGTGTGTGAACTTCATTCAGTTCCTTGATTCCATCCTTATGATTTTCTATTCATTATTCATAGCCATAGGACCTGGATCTTCAGTTGCAATGAGCTGTTCATTGTCATTATCCTTCATGTTATATCAAGGAGATTTTGGCTGATCAATGCTCTCTGTTTTTGTGGACAGACATGGCATTTGGTGCAAGTGTCTGGCATCCGTGGATTTTATTTGGCTATGTCCTTATATCCCTGGCTTTTTTTTTGGCTCATGGAAATAGAGTTCCTCTGGCTGTGAATAACGAGAAGAAAATCACGAGAATGAAATGATTGAACCGAGTCAGACTCAGTATCACACATCAAATTATATTTACTGGCAGAAAGAGGATTTTCTTTCGAATAATGTCACAAGAGACAAGACCTAATTTGGCTAACTTCCCGATATATGACTTCAAGAGACTGCGATGTGATTCAAGCTGAAGGAGAATCTGATCTGACAGTATCAATGGCAGATCTCAAGGTGATAAAGCAGATGCTTGGAGCTGATGTGTGCACCCACACCCTATTCCTGTATAGCCTACTTCACTCCGTGTGACATGACTTCCAGGGTATTGGAAAGAAGACAGTGGTACCCAAATTGATGAATGGAGATTGTACCCTAAAAGAGGGCCAAGGACTTTACTCACCACAAAAAGTAATTTTGTTGCTGAAAGCAATGAATGCAAAGCTATGGTTGCACTGTTTATAGGCAGGTTGGAACTTGGGAGAAGGTCTTTATTCACTGTAATACAATATCTTACGTACGAAAGTGACGGCTGCCAAAAACTATCCTGTAGGACAATTGTTACCTTCAGCCTCAGCTGCATATTATCACTCTCTGAGGAGCTACTACAAAGTGATGATGTGCATGGCCATGAAGAAGGCATGAATTAATGCTACAAAATGGGAACATTTGGGAAAAGCAAAGCAATTGTCTCATGCAGAAACTAATCAATCAATTAACCAAGCATCCCTGATATGGTGGATGCGAATTCTGCTCCAGAAGAATTGTTCAAAGTTATTCATTGATACTGTTCTAGCTGCATGTTTTTCAGATGCCACTGCAGCAAACAGGGCATGTGCTTTTCTTCTGTGCATGGGCCATGCGAAGTGTCACGTGGACAAATCCACTTTCAAAGTGGCACTTTGTCTGAGGAAGAATGTGTCAAGGAATAGTGGGCAGTCACTGGCCAGTTGTATTTTTTAATAATTACTCATGTGATATCACTGTGGCACCTGTATGAACTATGAATACCACTGAGATAAACATCACATGAGGTGATATGTGTGAAAAGATTTGTATGACTTGTAAATTTGAGTATCAACAGGCCAATTATAAATACAAATTTTTGATGATTTCCAATATCTTGTAATGATGTTGTATTAAAACAATATATTGATATTTAAATCTCCTTGTCATTTTTAAAGTATTTTATTATATATTATCTCTTTATATTTTAGGAAAAGCCTTCAAGGTGGAATTACCAGGAAACAATTTTTTTGATTGTAAAATGATGCTTAGATTTTGCTCCTATCCACCCGACCTAGTTAATTGATTTATCAATATTTTGCTAATATTGAGGGCATATTTCATCAATTGGAAAGGAGCTATTAACAATTACATGGTTTATTTGCATTGGTTGACCCTGAAAACATAGGTATAGCCACTGAAATCAGCATTCTATCACCAATATCAAGGAAGTTATGGTCATTTTTGTTAACGATTGGCAGCCATTTTGTTTTTGGCCAATTAAAAGCTCACCTGAGGGTGCCAAGGTGATGCCAGGCTGAATCTGCCTCAGGACATACCAGAGTACTAAAATTAACCATAAAACATCATTTATACCCCAAAACATGCTTTTAAAAGCTTCCACTCTAGACTAATATTTCCAAAATTTTGGGTGATTAGCGGCTAAATTTTTGATGACCTAATTAACCCACTTTGGCTGACCCAATTTTGGCAGACTTTTAGTATGTTGTTCTTATGACTCTATACTGTGAGAAAATACAATAAAACAATTTCTTGCAATTTTTTTGGGGTCAGGGCATGTTATGACATAAATTGACTGGACTAATTGTCAATATATCCACTTGTCATTTAAAACACACAAAGGGAACCAATGGGATTTTTCCGCACGACGGTTTTTACCCGATTGGATGTACCTTTAAAATGACAACAGCCCATGTACATAGATTTTATAATGCCATCATGTGCTACTGCAATTTCAATAAGTATGAGTTTCTGCCAAAGGCCAGTAAAACGTGGCAAATGCACTTCATGTGATTGGTTGAGACACTGAATTTCGTACTATAAACTAATTTGAATACCACAAAAACGTATATAAAGTCCAGTAGACGTGTTTGGCATAGTGGCTAATCTTATCTACAAACCAAACTCAGCTGCTCAATGAAGCAGATTGTGACACTATTCACAGTTACCTACGTTCATCATAGATATTTGGAGGACGTTTTATTGCATATGGACCAATCAGATAAGCTGAAAATGCCACGTAGAAACTGAGAAACAACCCAGAGAAACTCATACTTTATGAATCTGCAGTAATATGTGTCATTTTCTGTGTTTCTATGTTTCATGTTTTAATCTGTAATTCAATGTATCAGTGCGTCTCATCTGTCATTTCCGTTTGTCATTTGTCTTTCATGTTATGTCACATCTATGTGTCTGTCACTGTGTGTGCATAAAATGCCAAATACCTTTTTTTTTTCATGGTTCACGCTGTTCAAAAGGGAAGCTCAAATATGTGTGTAGAATTACTTAGATTAAATTGTTTACCAAATTAAATTTACTTGTATAACTGACCAGCCATGGTGCAATTATACATCATGTTTTTTGTACCATGACAGATTGTCATAGGCTTGAAGCTCACAGTTATGTCATTTTTTTGTACACTCATGGTATTATAGATTACCGTGGATTACTGTCCATTGTCCACCAACTAGGGTGTCAATGGGACTTACTGATAATGGCTTTGAAGCCCTATCATTGTGTATAAGCCTATTACTAAGCCTATTGTCGGTAACTCTGCTTGTGTAAAGTAGGATTTACAGTCTTTTATCAGTTATAAATTGTCATTTAATCACTGTGTTTAAATTTTGCTGGTTAAAGGCCAATGTCGTATACTTGGTATGTTTGTGCGAGTCTTTAGTAACACACCGGCCTTTAATCCTTTGGAGAGCAAGCATTTGTTTAGTTAATTAATTGCATCTTTTACTCAATTTTGATAAATTTTGGTAGAACCCAAAGCTTTGTGCTAACAAGTATCACACAGCTGGGGCAGGGTATAGCCAATGTAAAATCAGACATGCAATTATGTGTATTATATTAGGTATATTTCTTAGATCTAGTGGTTAGAGCTTCCCTACAGCATTTCTATGTATTTACCTTGATCAGTGAGGCTTGGATCCAAAAGTTGGGTAATATCTTTTTGTCTACATTTAAGTTGATACATTTTTGGCCAAGAGTAATTTCCATGCATTTAATGCATTATACAAGTTTGCCAGTCCAGAGAATTGTCCACATTTAAGAGACCATATAATTAAAGTCCATTCACACATGGCTTGCCCTTTGTGACAGCAACTTACACAAAGGGCCCTAATTTTAATCCTCTATATTGTTGTACCATTTATTAGGCTGGGCTAACCTTAAGCCCCAACACAAAGGCCTTGCCAAACCAAGGCATCTGACAATTCTCTGTGATCCAGCATTCTTTCTATTGGGAATTGAGATAAATTTGGGGGATAAAAGCTAGTAACAATTATCTAAAGGAAGTTAATTGCACTTTAACAATTAGCACCTTTCTGGTTGTGAAACCTGGAGTCCAGAATCACTGAACCCACATACTGTTTATACAATGCATAAGGGCACTGTCCCATTGTCTCAATACTGTTCTCTGATTGGCTGTTGCCATCCTCCAATTACCTGTTTGTACATATTGCTATATAACCTACTGTCACCTTCAATAAACCATCTATTCTTTTAGTCTATCTGTGAACCATAACTATATTGTTTGTAATTATTACCATCTGCAAGTTACCATCTTGAAATCCCAGTCTATCTGGTCTTTGAATTATTGGAATTATTATAGCCATATCCTTGGCTAGCTGAGCTCCCTCAACTGCAGTGATAAGAATATATATTTGGGAAGCTGTTTAATTGAGGACTGACTATTTAGTCTGTAAGTGTGACTAGTAGTCTATGAATAGTCTCTGTCCATCAGTAGACTCCTGGAGCTCACAACGTGATGCCCGCACCCCAAAGCAAAGGACCTGTCGAGGATAGGACAGTGTTGACAGCTATGAAGAAAATGAGTTTGACAGCGGCGTTGATGATGACATGACAGTTGAAGAAAGAGTTTGCGTGAGTGTGTCACATCCCCCCCCCCCCCCCCACTGACCGTAGCCGGACACATGGACACAGCCCGACTGCTGCAGGACAGAGGGAAACAGCAACAGGATTCGACTGGACTGACAAGGACTTTATTTACGGAACTGCAGCAGCTGTCCTGGGATTGCCCATAATAAATGGCCTGCTGTTGCATAACACTGATCCCTTGTAGAATTGTTAAGCTACTAGGCAGATTGCTGAGCAAATGTTGCTGCAGTAAGAAAGGAAAATCTAGTGATATTAAGATGCAGGCTTTTGTCAACTCCCGAGCAAATGAAGATGACAGTTCCTGTGAAGTCAATGTTGAGTATGATACTCGGGCTGACTATAAAAGAAAGTAATTGGTGATAATAACTAACACTTTACACCGCTTTTCAGATGAATTGTCAACGGTCTTTTTAAGACAAAGATAGATGAAATTCACTGGACCATTTCCTTTCTCGTTATCACTTCAAGTAAATGTATATATATAAATTTGCAGTGGGCCTTCATGAGCAAAATCCCAGCAGGATGTCGTTCGGATGAGATGTTAAATTGGTGACCCTTGTATCAGTGTCCATGCTGGGCAAGTAAAAGATCCCTCACCTGGGGTAAATGTGTAACATGATTAGGACTCCTGCTCACACTACCATCTCATCAATCAACCCTCGTGAGCACCCTGAACTTGGCTTAGAGATCTGCACTTACCATAGATCTATCTAATCTATCTAGTGCACAGCTATACAGCTAAACAGAACTATACAAGCCCCACCGTGCCTCAGCAACTCCGGGAATCATACTCTCCTCAGTCAAAAGTTTGATGAAAATCACAGGTCCTTACTGAGCCGGACCTTTCAATTTCTTCTACGGCAGCCCATAAAGAAAAGGAGAGCCCGACTTCCTTAAATTATGATACTTAGCCCTGGAGGATTCTGCACAATACTAATTCAATTATGATATCCTCAGCTTCCATTTATACATAAAGTAACTATCTCGATTTTAATGAAAATCACAAACTGGGTTACAACCATTTGATGAAATCACAGGACTCGCTTAAATGCCCTTTTCAACTCACTTCAGGACTGAATTTTCTTCATGAACTTAAGCTCCATCTGTGGCAATCTGACCTCCACCTCCCCATGCAACTGCAGAATCAAACAAACACACATAATTAGATGAAATCACAGGCCATCTAAGAGAGGACCCTTTCATATCTTTCTCATCACAAGGTTAGAACTAGCCCAAGCAAAAATGTAACTTTTCGGCAATTCAGAATTCTACATGACAAGCATTTTAATCCTCAAACAGGAATCCATGTAAAATCATAACTGGTTCAAAGTTATTTTTTACATAAAATAAAGTAAAAAGTTGCAGATATTTAAAATCATGACATTAACTTTAATCAGTATTTTTAACAGCATGTTTCCATGATTTTCTTTCAAATAGCGTATGTTAAATTCTGAACTTTTTATAAAAACAATCCCATTTAAACGGAAATCATGAAAACGTGCTAGAGTAAAGGTGAGAATGTTACTTATTTACTCAAACATGTTTTACTTGATTTTATGGAAAACATAATTTTGAATAAGTAATCAGCATCCCTTTGAATGTACTGTACATGGATTCCTAAGGCAAATTGCCACTGTGCAGTAAGTTTACACTTGACCTCAACTGTAGGTACTTCACAATGAGTGTCAATCTGAATCCAAGTTCCAATTTTAAAAACATTTAAAAAAAATTAATTTCTTTCTCGTATTCACAAACCCTTTTTTGTCAAAACTAATTTATTATATTATGACATCAAGGTCGAAGCCGAACACTTGGTAAATTTTTTTGTTTAATTTTACATACTATGTTGAAAATCCTAAACATTAATCGGCCGATAGTGCCTCACATTCAATCAAATAATTGACAAATACATGTATGGTATTAAGGTGGCTCGCTACTCATGGCCCAGCAATGGCGGCGTCACCATAGCAACAGCACTCTGCAGAGCTCTGTGAGCTGCTTTTTTGGAATTTCATAATTCCGTGCAACGGCCGCTTCATTTGCCATTTGCGCCACTTCTATTAGGGTTAGAGATTTCTGGTTTGAAGCATTAGATGCGCTGTGAAGACTGCAAACTGGGAGAGTTTCAGCTTTATAGTCCAAATAGAATATTTTTACAGGTAATTTTCGGCAAGTAGGTCTAATTTCCCAAAAATGACTTTGAGATACAAATAATTTTTTTCTATCAAAATCCATCGCGGTAAGAAACCTTCTCTTATGCTTTTTATTGTTCCTCATAATATTTGGAAATAAATGACAAAAAAATGAGAAATCCTATCTAGCCAATTTTTTTTAGCGCCATGGTTTATGAAAAAAGTTAAAATTGTCAAAATCAATATTTTTATTCCGAGCCCCTTGGAAAGCCATTTAAACTATATATATCTCATTGAAATTGTAATCAGCTTTTCCATGAAAGTATCCTCTTTAATTTCATGCTTCATTGCATAATATGGGATGCATGAACACTGAATGGCAGGGCAAACTTCACAGTAAAAAAAGTAAGAAAAAAATTGAGTTTTTCAGATGTGTGTGGACTGACTTTCTTGTACATAACCTCAAATATTTTGAAAAAAAGGCTGGTTGCGACCACTTTTTTTTACATATCCTTGCTACAAACTATATTTTGGATCATTCTAAACTATTTTTAAGAAATCCTATCTTAGAAAGTTCACGAGTATCGAGCCACCTTAAACAATGGACATTATCAGCTTCAATGAATTACTTGTGTTTCATAGCTAAACTTTTTTTCTCGGTTAAATGATACCAAGCACCATTTGAAATTTACTAATGTCATCCAGCAATCGGTAACATACAAACGAATACAATTTGACATTTTCAGATCATCCATAATCATTATTTAATAAAACTAGCATGTTTTGGTTTCTTTACAACACAAATCATTACTATGATGTAGTGCAAAATACACACCATTTTAATACTGCATGGAACGGCAAATCAATTTCCGACATCTATTAGCAATGTAGACATCATGTAGAACTATGAATCATGAATGCGTAACTAATTAAAATATTACACATTCAAATTCAAACAATCTAATACTGTAATAATAAAGCATTGACCAGCAACTGGTAAGAAAAACACAGACCCAAGCCTGATGGAGTTAGGTCGTACTTGTTGTAGTATATTCAAAGGTACAACATTCTGAGCCGATATTTATTATTTTATAATTATTTTATTATCATCATTATGGACGGAAAGATCAATTTTGGATTTAACCAATCAGAGAAAGTCACGTAAATGTGACCTTAGTAAGAACTTCTCTAATCGGCCGAGTTCTGCATTTCAAAAGTGGCCTCATTTATATTCAGAAGAAGTTAGCAGGCTTAGTTAGAGCATGGTGCAGCAACTTTGAATATACTAGTGACACGGAAATCCGTAAATCAGAAGCCTATAAGGCTTGGGCTTGTGCAGAAAATAACCAAACTAAACTGCAACATGATACTTGAAAATAACTCCTCATACAAGCCCTTTGTCCTGAAATATTTAGGGGAGAGTCCCCACGATTGGACCGGTGCCTCGATCGGACCACTTCAATTATGACCCCGTCATTAAACTTATGAACACTTGCGATATCCTGCTAGGTTGCTTTTCAATCAGTTACAAATGGTCATGGCTGATTGACTTGAAAAAGCAATCATTTTCTAAGTTAGCAAAATATATATAAAATGGCAGTGTCTGATCTAACAAGCGAATGTAGGTCTCCCAAAATCAAGCCTCATCTATTGTCAGGAATTCTTTCAAAATCTATATAAATGACCCCCAACTTATTACCCCCAGAAATAAATAAGAAGAGTCCATTGATCTTCAACAATAAAAAGCACTAGACTAAATTTTTAAGTGTTAGTAATTTCCTTGATCGGACCACTTGTGTGTCCTCGATTGGACCACCTAAAATATACATGTGCATTGATAATACAATGTATAAATGTGACAAATGAAGCGTTTTAATAAACATTTAGCCCCAGAAACTAGACATTTTGACCCAGGGATTAGTCAAATTAATTTTGAAAATTTAACTCCCTATGCCAAGACGCCATCTACTGGAGACTTCGGGAATAACATTGAATTTTTTTTTAAAGACAAGAAAATGAACCCCCCTCATTGACTTTCATGACGGAAAAAACTGTTTGAGACACCCAGAGACTGCAGTTCTAGATTGTTTGACTAAGTAAACAGTTTGGATTGGTTAAAACACGATTTTCTGTGGTGGTCCGATTGAGGCAACTTGGTGGTCCGATTGAGGATACCAAGTCAATGATTTGAGAATTTACAGACTTTTTTTGAAAATGGTCTCATGCACACATGAGTCAAGCTTTGTTGACATCAATGTAGCACACTATACTTTAACTCAGTCTTCACCAGTCTGACTAATTTTGAACATCATACCACTAATGCCCTTTGCCCACAGAGCTCCTAAAGTTAGGTGGTCCGATCGAGGGGACTCTCCCCTACATCTACTTCTAACAATGTCTAAGTGCTACACAACAAACACTACAAAAGTTACATCAAATAAAACATGATAAACAGCATAATCACAAATTCAATACTTTTGCAACGAGATTACATTTATAACATTTGATGCTATGCATCCAAAGTTTCCAAACACAATGATTACAAGCAAGCTAAGTCATCACTTTTAAAGAAGATTTAAGTGAAATGACAGATTTCTAAATTCAAGTGTATCAGAAGTGATCTAAACATACAGTTTTGTGAATAAAACTATCATAAAACATCCAGGAATGATCTCAAGTGATCCTTATACGCATTATACCTCTAGAAACAATTTACGAACATAGAAGTGACACAAAAACTTTCACAGCTGCATAATCAATTTCAGGCATATATGTTTGCAAGCTCATGCGATATGAATTAATTTATACCAAATATCTACCCACAAGGCACAAACCACTGACATACCTCTTAGCTTATACAAATGACTAATTTTTAAGAGTGTTTTGAGTCCAAATATCATTATAAAATCACGAAAATTATGACCTGTCAATGTAAACACTGCTGCATGGTAGCCACCTGGTGAACAAAATTTTAAAAATTATACAATACAAACACAGTTAAATCAATCAGCAATCTAACTTCTTGCATGAATTTCTCGAGATTGAATAATCAGTTTCGAACATTTCTTCGATATTGAAAAGAATAATCCACAGCATCTTCATGATATCCAAAATCACGTTCATTGGACCTGCTATCGTATCTTTCATACGGAGAATTTTCTCTGTCATCATAATCTCTGCGTCTGTAAGAAACAGATCTCTCCGACCTGTCCTCATATCTACTCGATCTCTCTGAGCGTCTGTACGAGTGTCTGTCTTTCTTAATTAAATCAGATTCCCTGCTGCTTGAAGATGACCCTGAGGCCCTTTCAGATGCTTGCAATGTATTTCCCAAACGATCCCACACAGAAGCCCTTGGTGGTCTAGAATCTCTCGTATCTTTTGAATCTCTTGAATCTCTCGATCTTGGCTGTGTGCGATACTCCTCTTCATAGCCAAAAGTCACTTTTTCCCGAGACTTCCAGCTGCCGTTACTGCTATCATCATCAATAATGAGAACGTCTGGATCTTCATGAGCTGGTCGGTCCCAAGCACTTTCACTCCATCTCTCGTGCCGTCTGGATTTATCGTGCCTCCGCCGCTTGTCGTGAGAAGTTGAATGAGACCTCTTTGATCTCGACCGCGGCTTGGCATTAGCAGCATCATACTGATGTGGCAACTCCTTGTACACTTTTGTCACAACTCGTTCAGGTTGTTGTGGGACATCAGACTCGTAATACAATTTATCCTTTAACTCCTGCTCCTTCTGGAATATTGCCAACTTCTCCAGGAACTTTGGTTTCTCCGTTTTCTTCAGCAAGCCCGTCACAGCGGCATCTTCATCCTTGGGCCTCCTCTCAAGTGAATGTTCAGTGCTCTCCAACAAGCCCTTCACTGCATCATAATCATCCTGCAGTCTTTTATCCAGAGAGTTGTCCGTGTATTGGGAAAGATAGTCTTCTTTTTCTAGCTGATCTGATTCTACTGGACCAATGGCCTGAGACATGAGAGAATCGGAATCACTGCAGGCATCAGTGGGCTGGATTGTCTTCGCCATACCAAAGTTCAAGTTACATTCTCCTGAGTTTGAAACATCTTCAGACTTTGATTTCCTCTCCTTTGATTTGGATGTACCTTCTTTCGATTTAGATCTGTGTTCTCTTGATTTGGATCTGCTTTCTTTGGATTTCGACCTGCGCTCCTTGGATTTTGATCTGCACTCCTTCGACTTTGATCTGCGCTCCTTTGCTTTTAATTTCTCAGAACTAACTGGACTTCCAGTAAGCATACCTGCCAAGAAACTTGGCAGGTTTGATTCCTTCATCATCCCTTCATCAGATATTTCACCCTCTTCCCGTTTCCAATCAGAGGTGTTCACAATTTCACTGTCTGCCCTGGTACTGTGACTGCTCACGTCACTACATGTATCGGCCTTCTTGGTTGCTTCAACTATCTCCTTGAGCAAACCCCAACTGATTCCTTCTTCCGTTGACAATCCAGTTTTCTTAGGAGGAGCATTGTTCTCTTTTGTCGTTCCATCATCAATGATCAACGAACCGCTTTCGGAAGCTGTAGCATCTTTGGTCGCTTCCCTGCATGACGAATCATCCCTGCCAAAGTCTTCACTCTTGTTCAAGGACTCCTTTCCAGATCTTGACCTCCTGCTCCTCCGAGATGAAGTTGAGGACATTGAGTCTCTTGAGTTTGAACATTCCTCAATGAAAGTATATTTAAGGACATTCAATTCCGACTTCTCTTCAGATTCTATTCTTTCCAGTATGGTCATCTCTTCCCATTGTCTTTGCTTTCTTTTACACGAGATTAGACGAGGATCCTTTGGAACAGGCTGACGTTCACCCAAAGCAGTAAGCGGCTTTGTCAAATACAGTGGTTCTTGAGGAATAACTCGGGCAGGTACTTCTGCACCCCACAGCAAAGTGCGGCCATGGAAAGCTTTTGTAGTCTTGGGTTTCGGTCCTGAAGTCTTCAACACATTCACATTTTGTTTGTCGTTACTTTTATCTCGGGCCTTACTGTTGTCAGACTTCTCTCTTTCTTTGGCCCTCTCTCTGGAGGCCTTGGTCAATGTTGACTTTTCCATGGGTACTTTTTCAGCAGATGCAATTTCACAATTTCTCTTGTATTCCTCATTTTCCATTCTCTCTGCAGCCATGCCTCCAGAATTGAACATTGTCTCGGCAGTAGAAGACTCTTTTTCAGGAGTAACGAGAGTAGCATCATGTCTCTGACTTGTATCCTCACCCTCGCCAGTCCCAGATGATAGTTTCTTGTTCACTAAGTTCAGCACTCTCTGGAGCGCCATCTTGTCTGTGTCTGAGACATCCAACCCCTCATCAGCCAGTGACTGGATCTTGTTGATCATATCTGCCAGATGCTTGCTCTCATCCCCTGTGTTATCTCCGATGTTGCTTGACAAGCTCGTGATGCTATCGTCCTTTCGGATGTCTCCCCCGCCGACTTCTTTTGTTTCTGAATGCCCAGAGTCATTCATGCTGTCATCGATGTCCATTGGCACTGGATCATGGATGTCTTCCATATGAGGCTCCATTGAAGGCAAAGCCATCGGCTGCACATTCTCCTTCCATGAGGTGGTCCCTGGAGGGGTAGGGGGAGGAGGCGGTGGAGGAGGAGGGGGATGAGGAGGATGAGGAGCGACTCCTGGGATTCCCATTGGAAAGTATGGATCATACATCAGAGGGAAAGGAGGAATGGGATTGATAGTAGCACTTGGTGGTTGAAAGAACGAAGCCATGAAAGGCATGAGTTGTCTCGGAGCATTGTATCCCTGGGTAGCACAGGGAACATATGGAGGTGGAATAGAGCTACTTCTGCTGTCAGATGAGCTTTTCCTTTGCTCTTCCTTTTGTGCCTTTTGTTCTTCATCTTTCTGACGACCAAACAGCTGATTAGAGCTGTTAAGAATCGACCCAAGGATATCTGAAGGCTTTCTCGCTTCAATGCCTTTCACTTGCTTGACCGGTTTCTTCAGTTTCGATTTGTGAGGCGACGGCTTTGGAGCATCCAATCTTGCTCTCTTGCTTGGTGAAGCCGAAGATAACAAATTTTCAGATCGAGATTTCTTGACATTTTCGTGCTTTGCACCAGCAGACTTTTCCTCGCTGGAAATTGCTGTATTCTTAGTCTTGTCTCCAATAACAGCAGTGGAATTATTCTCTTTTCCTAACACCGACTGGGACTCCATTGGTTCAGCTTTCTCGGATGATCCAACTTCCTTTTCCGTTGTGGTTTCCTTTATTTCTTTATTGACAATGGCAGGGTCAGATTTGTGAGCCTTTGGCGTTTCTTCCATCTTTGACTCTGAAGATTTCCTCTGTCTGTCTGCATGTTCTTCTTTTCTTAACACAGTCTTGGCCTCCATGTGTTCAACTTTCTGAGATGATCTCTTTTCCCGAGGGCCATCAGACACAGCCTTCTCAGTTTCTTCAGCAATGACATGGTCAGACTTGTGAGCTCTTGGTGCTTCATTCCTTTTTGATTCTGAAGATTTCCTATGTCTGTGTGCATGTTTCCCTTTTCCAGACACAGAGCGGTCTTCCATAGGCTTTGCTTTCTCGGATGATCTCTCTTCCTTTTCAGACGTGGCCTCCTTTGCTTCTTTAGCAATGACAGGGTCAGATTTGTGGGCTTTTGATTCTGAAGACGTCCTCCGTCTATCTCCATGTTCCTTTTTTCCAGAAACAGACAGGGCTGCGTCCTTGACTTTCTCTGATGATCCTTTTTCAGGCATGGCTCCCTTTGTTTCCTTAGCAATGACAGAGTCAGATTTGTCAGACTTCTCAGTCTTTGGTGCTTCTTCCTTCTTTGATTCTGAAGATTTCCTCTTTCTGTCTACATTTTTCTTCTTCCTCTTGACGTCTGAAGCATCAGATTCCACCTCACTAGTACTCCTGGAATTCCTCTTCTTTCTCTTCTTCCTTTTCTTATCCCTCCGTCGCTGATCGTCATCATCGAAAATTTCATTTTCTGTTGAGTCATTTGTTGATGAGAGCGATATTCTCACTTTCAGCCCAGAGACGGAAACAGCCGGAGACTTCTGAATGGACTTGCTGCGCTTGGCAATCCTTCGAGGTGTAGCAAATTTCTCCGGACTTGGTATAGAGGCAGGAAAGTCATCATTGTCATCATTGGCATCATCATCAAGAGGAAGATCATCAATCACATCATTATCAGACTCGTGGCAATGGTGAATAGGATCAGCTCTGTGAGAGAAACTCTGTCTGCTATTATCATCAAGTGGTTCATCATCTACTGAGAGATCCTCCTTCCACAGAGCATCAGTGCACAGCAATTTTCCGATGCTGTCTCTCCTCATATCATCACTGTCCGACTCTTCAGATGAAATGAAATCCGAACCTTCACTACTCTCGGAATTATACTTGGCGAAGCGGTCCGATAATAACTTGAACTGTCGACAGCTCCTTTCTTCTATGAAGCATTTCCTTCGCAGGGCATCAACTTGGAAGTTTTCTAATATAGATCCCGATTCTAAAGTCAATGATTTGCAATAAGCGTCCAGATCTTTCCTACACATGAGCTGCTCCAAGCTATTCCATGATTTGCAATTCCAATCAAATACTTTTGCGTCACGAGGCTTCAAAATTCGAGAAAAAACTCCACTTCCTTGAGACTTGAAATTTGACTCATTCTTCTCATAAACGTTCTTGGGCTTGAGTCCAACAATAGAGTCATAGGGAAGAGCATTATCCTTTTTTATGTTTATTGTGCCAAGTCTTAGCTCAGTACTGGGTCCAATCAAAGCTTGATGTTCATTGGCAACTGTTTTGTCCAGCATATCACAACTTGCACTTCCACTTGACATATTAGTGGCTTCAAAATTATCAGGAAGATCATCTCCCGTTGTCCACGTATTCGCAGTTTCGAGTCTTTGTCTTGGGTCTTCTTTCGTCCAACTTTCGACATTGACGGATTTCTGCTCCAAACTGGCATCATCCATATCAATTTCAGACAATGCCGCCAAGTGCCGAGATGCTCCAAAACTTTCAGAGGTCCCTGACTGGATTTTCCAGTTTTCAACATCATGATCAGCTGACATCTCTAACCCCCCAATTTCCTCAGCAACACAACTGTCTTCATCTCCATCAGCCTTCTCCCTAAGTCTTTTTGCAGCCAGACCACAATCACCCTCCACCAAACGGGTGTTATCAGCAGCCGAGTCTATTTCCCCACTTGGATCTTGGCTAAGGGCTTGTAACAGTTCCAGAGCCAGTGGACTGTTGAGAGCCCGTTGTTCTTCATCGTTGTCATCATCACCAGTTTGATCACCAACCGCATCAACTTCCTTGGCAGTGTCATTTAATTGTTGCGAAGGAAGACAACTGGCTTCCCATTCTTCCTCGACAGCTTCATTCCCAAATGGCAGACCTTCACGACTTACTATGGCAACGTGTGTATCAGAGACTTCCAGATCTTCAGTAGGATCACTTGAATGTCTTGCTTCATCTTTGCATTTCAGTGAGATAACACCTGTCTCCAATATTCCATCTTCATCGTTTAAAGCAACTTCACCACCAGATGCATTTTGCGAGATACATGATCCTCCTTCTTGAATGAAAATTCTGTTTTCTAGGGAACCATCCACATGACTTCTTAAGGCATCTTCAACATCTTCCAAGTTCACGGGAGCTTCGTTGATGGCATGTTCAGGTTCTGTATTTGGCTTCAGACCTGCCTGTTGAGATTCTACCTCTGCCCTCAAATCCTGCTGCTCCATTGCAGGCTCTGTAGAGTCAACACAGATTGCCCTTGGCTCCGTCTCTTCCAGAGCAACATCTTGATGTTGATCACAGCTTTCATCATCTGACATACCATCTGTGTATAGATCATCAAGAAGTTCCAAACTGTTTAGTCTCGATCGCCGCACAATTTCTTCGGGTGTTATATCATGTTGTGGCTTTGAAGATCCTCCGACTTCGTAAACTTCCGCAGCCGTTTCTGTCTTGTCTTCACAGATTTCTTGCTGTTGAACAAAGTTAACCTTCATAGCCTGATCAGTTTCATGAAAACTGTTTCGACTTGATTGCTGTAAAACGTCTTCGGGTCTGAACTGTTGCGGCTTTGAAGGCTCATTGACTTTACAAACTTCTGCAGCTGTTTCATTTTTTTCTTCATAGACGCCGTGATGTTGAAGGGAATTAGGACTAACCTTCAAAACCTGATCTGTTTCATGACAATTGGAAAGGCAATCAAGAAGTTCAGAACAGTTTAGACTAGATTGTGACACAACTTTGTCAGGTCTTTGACTTTGATCCTCTTTCGCAGGCTCAGTGACTTCAACTTCTGCACATGTTTCTGTCTTTTCTTCGCGGTCCTGATTTTGAATGTGATTAATATTCGAAACTTGACCATTTTCACGGCAATCAGAAATGTCACCAATAAGTTCTAAACTATTGAGACTAGATTCTTCAGGTCTTGAATTCTGCTCCTCCTTTGAAGGCTGTACCACGTCATAAACCTTTGCAGCCATTTCTGTGCTTTCTTCACCAATGTCTTGATGTTGACCAAGGCTTTCTTCAACATTCATATTTCCCTGACCGGCATTATCACGATTGTAGAGGTCACCACGAACATCTGAACTGTTCTTTGTTGTGTTTAAATCAGTGTTGGAATCTTGCACTTCATGTTCTGGTAGAGTCCGAGAATGGATTACGAAATCATTAACGTCACTAGATTCGTCCACATTTGATGCTAGAGTCACACTATGAAATGCTCTAGGCTCAGAAGCACAGAGTGTTTGATCCTCTGGAGGTGTTTCTAGCTTAACTCCACACTGCTTTGGCATTACTTCGTGAACAGTTGACATAACCTCGTGGGTCGTTCCATTCACTTCAAATTGGTTGTCTTCAATGTGAGGGACATACTTAGCATGCAGCACCACATGTCCATCGTCTCTAATTGCTCCTACCTCATACGAAACAACTGGTGGAATGGTGTCCACTTCTTCAGAGGTATCCATAGCCACTTCCATGCCAGTCTCTTGAGCCTCTGTTATTCTTGCTTCCGACACTTTCTGGTCCTTCTCCCCGCAAAACGATTCATCGTCGATACAAATCACTGAAACATCTTCGTTATTATTTCCATCATGACCGCAATCGAGCAAATTTTCAATAGAATTTCCAATTGCATCTCCAACATCAATTGAGAGAATGTCCTCCACATAATTGCAAATATATATAAAGCTATATATCAAGATGTACACAATGATGATCAATATCAAAATAGTAATATCAGGTTCATAATCTGCTGAAAAGCTGAATCCGTTACAATCTACAAACCGGTCTGAATCACATTCAATGATAGAATCATCCACTAAAACAATAGGGTTAGTTGAAGATGATCCACCTTGTTCATCTGGATTTGGAATTGGATTTTGAATCAAATTATCAATGGAAGCACCAATAGAATCATCATCTTCACTCTCTTTCAAAGTACCAACAAGAGCATCACCAGTACCGGTCCCAATCTTCGTAGAGTTTGCCGCACTTTCTTTACATGATACAGAGGGCATAGTCGTCATATCAAGAACACTGCCATTGTCGTGATCACTTTCAGGAGATGCTGCATAGTTCACCAACAAATCGGTCAGAAGACTATCTCTACCCGAATCATCAGATTCGGAAGATGGTGATGACACCTCATCTTCTGGCAAGTCTGCAAAAGAAAAGGGTGAGTAAACTATGTTAGACATATCGTGTCAAAACTAGATGCAGCACATGATAAGGGATTGTCTGGTGCATGGAATGCTGTCCCACAGGGACGAAATGTCGGCCAAACATTTGAAGTGAAATGTACAAAAATAAATAATAATTTCCTGCCAAGGAAAGTCCTAAGTTCTCCTGATTAAATGGTTGACCCCTAAAGTAGCTGAAAATTTCAAATGTGTGACGTGACTCCTCTTCCTAACATCCAAACAGTAACATTGACAGTTTGACTACTTTTAAAAAGAACAGCAATGCTGTCAGAAATGGCTGGACAAAATCCATGATCTACAACGTGACAGCCTCACCACAGAGTCGGTCCTATATTACATATAGGCCGACAAAAACAGCCACAAAGGCAGGTCTATAGAAAATACAGGACTTTCTTCCTGCTTTTGATGCTTTAGTCATTTCTATGTTAAAACCGCTAGTCCACCTGGTCATCTAATCTCTGAGATTAAGTTTAGTGTCTTTAAATACCCATTTGAATGATTTCTGCATTTCATTTCATACTTCATAATTATCACACTCTATAAATTAATTTTAGTTAAGATTAGCAAAGCAAACATATGCATAAAAATACAATAAATACTCTATATTACTGAGGTTAACCAAAGTAAATCATATTAACAAAGGATACTATGTAGGCCTATGGCAATAAAATCCTAACCTAACCTATAAATTTCTAAAGCCCATTTTACCTCAAAACGTATAGTTCACAGGTCTTCAACTTACTTGATGGGTCTAGGCAGCTGCCAGCAACTGGACTAACTTCTTTTGCAGGTTTTTCCAACTCCCTGCTCACCTCAGCACTGTCGTCCAGGGTTTCGAAAAAGGACATTGAAGAAACATTCATGTCTTGACTAGGATGTACTTGAGGCCTCTCAGAAAATGGGGGGAGAGATTGACTTTCGATAGTTGGCTGATGAGCAGGCTGAACTTCTGCAGGCAACAGAAGTTGGTCAGGAGATTGTATTTCACCAGCATACTCAGGTTGAGCAACAGCTTCAGGTTCACAAAGATGCATATGTGCAACGTTTTCTCTCCGAGATTCAACCACATTTTCTAAATTTACAGTTTCAGCAGGATGGTTTACTTCACAAGCTGCTGGGATGTCCTTGCCAGCCAATGCTGCATTATCCCTTTGTAGTTCACCACCAGGGCGTGGCAGTTGATCCGCAAGTAGGATATCAGTTGATGAGACAGGATGAATTTGAGACTGAGGAGATAATCCCACACCACCCTGTCCAGCTGCACTCGGCAATTTCGAGCATATTGGATCACAATGAATTTCTGACACAGGGGAGATTTCAAAAACACCTTGTAATTCCGCATCACAACTTATTGGATCAAACTTGGCTTCTTCAATAACTGATTCTTCATCCGAGATGCATATTACAGACTCATTTACATCATCAGTCATTATAGTTCCACCTCGACCATCCTGGAACTCGTCCATAATTAGGGCGTTTTATAATAGTAGGCCCAACCCAGCACAATTTTCTGAAAATATACAAACACAAGCTACAGTGCAAGCATCAGCACAAATAAATGAATACACATGTTTATTCCATACAAAGATTAACAATTTACAAATTTTACAGCAATATTGAGAGATACAGACCAGGTGTAGGCCCTACAATGAAAAGGAAACAAACTTCACTGTAATAGTATATATTTTGCTAGGGATGCACCGATACCACTTTTTCACTTCCAATCTGATACCGATACTGCTTTTTGTTGCCAATACTTAATGATACTGATTACAATCCGATACCGATACCATTGCTTAAATATCGAGCACTGCCTCTGATCTGATACCGACACTGCTTTTTGGGCTCGGATACCAATACTGGTATCGGTAAATCCTTAGTTTTTGCCAAGTCAATATATATATTCAAGGAACAATTCAAACTGGGATGAAATTGGGGTCTCACCATTACAAAATATCAAAAGCTTTCTATATATAGAATTTCAAAATCCCAATTTGAATTATTGGAATACTACCCAGCTGACAAAAACTGGTGGTTAACTGAGAGTTATCACGTGAAATTGCCCCTCAGTTATCACGTGGAAAACTGATAGGTTATTGCAAACGCTAACCACGTGATTTTCTCACCAGTTAACCACGTGATTTTCTGGGGCAATCTTCACCAGTTAACCACGTGATTTTCTGTTGAATATCTTCACCAGTTAACCACGTGATTTTCCGGTGAATATCTTCACCAGTTAACCACGTGATTTTCTGGTGAATATCTTCACCAGTTAACCACATGATTTTCTGGGGGCAATCTTCAACAGTTAGAATTATTTGAGAAGAGGCAAACTCTCCCACCGGTTAACTTAGCTCCTCATCAAACCAGTCAACTCAGACTGTTTCAAGCATTATCTTGGGCTTTCAATAGCCAGGGCTGAGTAAAAGCCACAAGAACTTGCTGAAAATTTGTCACAACCAGTGTGATGCAGTGAGGCTCTTTTCAGTCTTCTTAAGGGTTACCAGAATCAAGGATTGTAGTCATACTTGATTCACATTTTGGATGACTAGTCTTTAGTGATAACATCCAATATGTGCTCCTTTTTGAGCTAAGAAGCATCATTCCACCAAATACTGTGTATTAATCTAGATTTAGAAATCATAATCATTTGTTTAATTAGTTTAAACTCAGTTAAAGTAAACTTAGTGTGGAACTCGGTGCACAGCTGTGTTTCTAGTACGGGTGGCTCCATCTATATTTCTTGGGGGCAATCTTCACCAGTTAACCACGTGAAGGAAAACACGTGATAACTCTCAGTTATGTCATGAAGATGGTCAAGCATTAATCTGGTGACATTCATCACGTGGTTATCCCGTGAAAATGTTGGGGATAGACCCCGAAGTCGACTCTATAAAGTTGACTAGTGAAGTCATAGTTAGGTTCCCAAGCAGCAAGTTAATCTTCAGTCTGGTCAAGTCAGATTTGAGTCAGCTAAAGTGAAGCCATAGTTGCATAACTTAGCCAATTTTCATCTCACGGAAATGGTTTTGGTACCATTCAAAAGGGCATAAATAGCACAAGTATTTCTAACTATTCTAGTACTTTTGTAAAGTCTATAAAACATAAAAACTCCCTAAAAATCGACACATTTGTGTATCACACAATAATCCGTGTCCGAAAATTTTGAAATTTCCGAAGTTAAAAGTACTGTTGAAAAATATCTAACAGATTGGCCCTGGGATATTGCACAAAGTCAGCTGAAGTTTGTTGAAGTCAAGTGAAGTCAGGGTTCAACAACTTAGCTGACTAGTCAGTTGAAGTTCTTGTAGAGCAAGTCAGAGTTTTAACTCTGACTGACTTTGGGTCTAGTTGGGAGTCTTTTCACGTGAAGAAAAACACGTGATAACTCTCAGTTATGTGGTGAAGATGGTCAAGCGTTAATCTGGTGAAATTCATCACGTGGTTATCCCTTGAAAATGTTGGGGAGTTTTTTCACGTGAAGAAAAACACGTGATAACTCCCAGTTATGTGGTGAAGATGGTCAAGCGTTAATCTGGGGACATTCATCACGTGGTTATCCCGTGAAAATGTGGGAGTTTTTCTCACGTGAACAAAAACACGTGATAACTCTCAGTTATGTCATGTTCACCAGTTTCCCCCCGTGTTTATCACGTGAAGTTCACGTGCATTGTCAGCTGGGTATTTCCTGCTTTTATTTTGCGCGTGAACTCAAAATAAGATTCATAACATCTTATTGTACATATCAATCATAAGACATGATTGAAGAAGTTCCACCATTGTATTAGTATAACAGCATATAATTTTGTTAAATTTGTCTGATGCAACCAATCCAATCGATGCAATTATCCAGTTTGAGACTTTCAGGTAGTCATACCATACAATGTGACATGCATACACTGAACGCTCAGGGTAAACAGCCTGCTTATTTGCAACCAAAGGGAGTTTGTTACAACATCTCAATTGAATCATTTCACTTCTGGTGCTGTATTTAAAAAGGTCTGCACCCTGCTGCCCGCATACATTTCTAAGCAGCCCAGGAAAGAACTTCACCTCTCATTTCAATTTGATTACCATATTTCCCAATCTGACATGAACTCGTGCCAGTCTGCAACCTCGCCCCACTTTCTGAGCACTGCAAGAAAAGACTGGCCTGAAACAGTCTGTCAGTGAAACCTTATTCATAACACAGGCCTCACCGAAGGACAACAACAACAGGGAACAATAACCTGATAATTCAAAATTTAACAGACATAAGACATGACCCCGATCATGATCACCGATAGGCAATAGCAAAAGCATGTTCATTATTTCTTTGAGATTTTGACATCATCCCAAGTCATACCATGACAAAATGGCCCATAACCTTTGCTAATTCATGAATACTTAATTAACTGCCCAGTTTTGGCTCAGCCAATCAGGGACTGATTTGCTACATCACAGTTTGAAATTGTTGCTTCTGTTTCACACTGTTACAAAGGCCACACATAATTGATCTTTAGCTTCTCGGATCCTCTCGAGGCTCTTTTTCTAAGGTCGGTCGGTAGGACGAAAAAAAAAAGAAGGAAATCTCAATTTTTTTTTTTGTTGCCTAAAATCAGAATTTTCATGGGTCGGTCGGTCGAAAAAAAAAAAAAAAATTGTCAAGTTCTGCGTGCTGCCAATAAAAAGTTTTTTGTACAATTTTCAGACAGAATGACAGAAAAGCAAAAATTTGAACGTAGTTTTTAGGCACACGAGTTGGCTGGTATCAATGAATTGTAGTTGGATGCACAGGGCGGGATCTTATATATCTTGCTTGGGGCCCAACAATGCTGGGAGTTGCTTGTGCAGCTTTTTATTTCCTCCTGCTGGCTAACCTTAGAAACCGCGTTGGTAGCTCCATATATGGAGCTTAAAAAAATGATGTCTGTCCTAGGTATTTGACAGGTGCTGGTATGGGCAAGCATCCACATTTTGACGAAAATAAGTCCAGAACATAGCCCCACTGATCAAAATCTGACCTGGTGATTGATGTAAACTTGATCAGGATCCTTTCAATGTGTGTCATAAAGTTTCATGAGTGAAGTGTTAGATTAGGCTCCTCCCAGAGAGCTGAAAAGTCAAATGAGACATTGCACCATGCATGCATGCATGGCATTTGCATGCTGCTGTGGCTGCAACAGACACATGCTGCACTTACCTTTGGAATGTGTTTATTTGCTGATTGATTCATTAATTGCTTATAATTGCTTATCAGCAGGATTCACAGCATATCAACTTATCAAGGTAATCATATTAGCTTAAATAGGCCTACTGACAAACCTAAATGTGCCAATATTTTCTTTTTAAAAATCTAATTAGGCCCCGAATAAACATATCTGATACAGTGTGTTGGGTATCAAATCACTAAATTTTGTAAGATACGAACACTGGTAAAATCTGCTGAACAAAATAAGCAATATTATCACAAAAGGTCAGATTATAGGACATTCACTGGAAGACAATTGGCACCAATCAACAAGTCCTGGTTGAGTGCACACTTAGCCCAGAGCCTGTCTGTGATCTCCCACTGCCCCACAGACCAGTATTAGTGGATTAAAACAACAAGTTCTGACTAAAATATACTGGCCTCAGTCCACAACCCTGGCTCTGATATACATGCTGAATTATAGGTGGAGCCACTATGACTGTCATTGGCTCTCTGGACTGAGGTGCCACCAAGAGTTGAACTGACCTGATTTTTAGTCATTTCACAAAGGAATATGATGTTCAAATTAGAGTTAGCAGGCATTGCTTAGCATGAAATACCTTATTGATGAATAAAAAGTGACATTTTGGCAAAAACCAGAGAAAAAATAATGATGCAAAAGTGACCTCAATATGGATGAAATAACTGATGTGGGATACACATGAGACTGGTTGAAGGAGAGAAAATCCATGCACTGTTTTTTCAAGTGACATTCAGGTAAGCTTAGTGTGGTCTATCTGATGGGATTTTGCATCAGATCAGCTAAGGTCGGCGGTCGGCTAAATAAATAAATTGGTAAGTGGTTATTTTTTTTCTTGGTCGGCACAAATTATGTTGTGTCGGTGGGCACGAGAAGCTAAAGATCAATTATGTGTCGCCAAATGGAGAAATTGTGTATTGTTGAAAGGTGCTATCACAGTTCCGAAAATTCCATTGAATCATGTATTTTCACAGTTCTGAAATGAAACTGTTTGAAAATTTGCTTGTTTTACACTGTTTTTCTCAGTTGCCAGTAATCCTCTAAGTGTCCATAATCGGACTAAATCTGCCTGCAAAATGCTTATGACCTAAATAAGCAGCCAATCACAGAAGAGGTCGGAAATAGCAGAAAGCCCTGTCCATTTTAGCAGGGCTTGCGTGGGGAGGATGAGATTTTGACTGCTGGTCATGATCCAGGAGTACTTCAGTCTTAGCACCAGGTGCTGCTCGGTTGCATTTTGGCACCTCAGCACCACCTGGTGCTTACAAGAACTGTTATTGCCTTGTTGAATAGTTTTACACCAACGCTTTTCTGATGGCCAGACAATATTGGTAAATTGTAAACCAGCTTTGTGAGGATGGTACCTTACAATGCAGTGCTTAGCAGACCTTGGGCGATTATAAATTACAGGACAAGATTTGAACAGTAATCGATAGTGCTGTGTACCATGAGCTGAACATCGATACGATACGTATCGTGATACGTCCCTTACGATACACGATATTATCGTGATATAGATTTACCAGCATTTATCAGGAATTAAACAATTTTCCACAACTTTTTCGGCGAATTTCGTGCCGTCCTCCTGAGTTTTATGACATACCGTCGCAAAACGTCATCCCGCCACTTTGCGGCTAACAAAAAACGATGTTTCGGCGCAAAGTTAGACTGATTCCACGGCGATTTTAAGTAATTTTAGGCAATAAATACTGATTTTTGGCCCTGAAAAATAACCGGTAAGACCTCATACGATATACCAGTGCATGTATCGAAGTAAAAAACCGGTTTATTTCGATACGGTGTATCACGGTACTCAGCACTAGTAATCGAATACAATCAGGGGGGGATCCAGGAATTTGGGAATAGGGGGGGGGTTCAGGTTCAGTGATGGGACTATACAAGCGTAACGACTTATACAAGCGTAATTCATACGGCCGAACCAGTATTGTCTAGTGTTTACGCCACATGATGTGGCAAGGTAGTGCTGAGTACCGTGATACACCATATCGAAATGAACCGGTTTTTTACATCGATATGCGTACCGATATATCGTATGACATCATACCGGTTAATTTTCAAGCCCAACAATCAGTATTTATTGCAGAAAATTGCTTACAATCCATGTGGAATCATCAAAACTCGTTTTTTGTTTGCCGCAAACCGGCGGAATGTCGTGAACCAGCCGTTTTGCGACGTCATGTCGTAAAACGAGGGTGACGGCCAGAAATTAGCCGAAAAAACTAGCGAAAAATCGTTGAATTCCCAATAAATTCTGGAAAATCTATTTCACGATAACATCATGTATCGACTGTATCATAAATGACATATCACGATACGTATCGTATCGACATTAAGTTCACCATACTCAGCTCTATGGCAAGTTAACGTTCAAGTCAATATCCTATATGTAAACGACCATAAACGAATGCAATGCAGACGAATTTTCAGAAATTGCGTAACGTTGAGCAACGCAAATCCGTATAACGACCCGATTCCATAGACCTCACTGACAGTTGTCAGTCGGTCAACAATGAAAATACGATCGTAGGCTTGACAAAATAAATTTGCTCGTAATTGAGGGTCCGTTTTAGGCCTACTTGATTTCTTTCCCAATTTTGTACCACAGGTCCTCACCAAACAAAACATCATTAATGATAGACCTCCAAAATGTGTTTTCCCCCTCTTTCTCTAAATTGCCAGTAAAATAGGCGAAAACCTTATACTGGGCAAAATCACAACCCACAATCAGCGACATAACTAAGAGGAGCCGGCCAGATATAGACGGGAATGGGCCCCTGGACACATTCTTTATTAGATTGCCTCACTGAAGTTGGAAACAACCTATTATTTTCATGTGCTGAACAAATGGTCAAAACCTCTTTTTCAGTGTCACGAAAAAGCCATGGCCCCCCTTCCCCAATTGAACAGCATCTGCATGATCTGGTTGCTTTAGGACCTTTAGCATCCAGTCAGGGTATCCACTGACATTTGGCAAGCAAATTTTCCCTGGCTTCAGCTGTTCACTGGACCAGGGGAGAATTACGCTGACCATACCTGGGCTTATCATTGTGTTATTGCTGATCTAGAGCCCGGAACCGCCGACATTTTGCGCCGCCGCGAGCTGATTTTCCTGTCAGCTGAAGTCAGCTGAAATGTGTCAGTCCAGCAGCTGATATAGCTTCAAGTCAGCTGAGCTGAAAAGTCAGCTGGAAGCCAATGAAAGCACTGATCTCTATGGCAATTGAGGTCCAATTTGAACAAAGAATCAATTTAACCTTCATAATTGCAATTAAGAGGTCAGAGAAAGTTCTGCTTTCATGTCTCATGGTGAGACGAAGTGAATGAAAATAGGGCGACTAAAGAAGCAGACGTTGGAGGGAAGGAACCTGTCAACAGGCAGCCAAGACGGATGGCAGGAGGCAAAACCGGCAGATGGCAGAAAACCGAGACCCCCAAAACCCCAACTGACCTGGACTCAGCCCAGGGTTCTCCTATTGAAGTGGAGGAATATACATATGTAACATATGACAGTGATGGTATTATAGACTCTTTAAAATACATGCTATTTCATGATAACTATATACGGCCTAAATCCAATGAACATTTATTGGCCACTTTATTGCTTAAAGCCTTCTAGTCAGACTTTCCCCACATGTTCTTGTTTTTAAATGCTTTTAACTTGTTTATATTTTACGCTGAAATTTTATATTGATATTTTACATTTTTATATATTTCGATCTGTACATTGTATCTTTCTATATTTTCCCATTTATGGGAGTTGAAACGAATAAATAATAATAATAACAAGAATCCGCGGATTCAAAACCGACCTAGCCCAATGAAATTGAAGGTGCCATTGCTTAAACCACTGAGCAACTGATATTGGAAGATAGGAGAAATAGTTGATTGGAAGATGCTAGACTATTAGTATAGAATCAATGCAGTTTGAACAGATTTCTAAAAAAAAAGGAAAGATGGCTGCCAAAATGCCCGCCATCTTTGATTTCTCGACATGTTCCTTATCCATACCCACAGGCCATACCTGTACCTAATTTCATAACTGTAAGTGAAATATTAAGGTCACAATGGTCAGTTCAAGAATGTCAAAATGGCTGCCACAAAGTGGCTGCCATCTTGGATTTCTCAACATGTTCCCCAACTGATACCCACAGCCCCATACCTGTTCCAAATTTCATAACTCTAAGCGAAATATTGAGGTCACAATGGGCATTTCAAGAAATGAAGAAAGATGGCTGCCAAAATGGTCGCCATCTTGGATTTCTCGACATGGTCCTCAACCATACCCACAGGCCAATACCTGTACCAAATTTCATATCTGTAAGTGAAATATTAAGGTCACAATGGTCAGTTCAAGAATGACAAAAGATGGCTGCCAAAATGGCTGCCACAAAGTGGCTGCCATCTTGGATTTCTCAACATGTTCCCGACTGATACCCAGAGCCCCATACCTGTTCAAATTTCATAAGTCTAAGCAAAATATTGAGGTCACAATGGGCAGTTCAAGAAATGAAGAAAGATTGCTGCCAAAATGGCCGCCATCTTGGATTTCTCAACATGTTCCTGATCCATACCCACAGGCCCATACCAGAGCCTATATATAAGAGCCCCGTCACTCATTGGTTAGCAAGGCGCCGACATTTTAACTACATGCACCATGATGCTGCAGCGGCCGGAAGGGGAAACGTCACATCAAAACATTGAAATTCACAGCAGCTGGCACACAGTTCCATGTTTAAGGGCTAGAATCACGAAAAATAAACGTTTTTGAACGCAGAAAAAAAAATCCCTGTTAAGCAATAGGAATAGGCAAACCAACTGACATTGTATTTGGTGAAGTTTTTACTGTATTTACCTTGTAAAACGTCCGTGATTACAGCGTTCCCGTCACTGTAAACACACTGCATGCTCTGCTGAGCAACTAAATTGCCTCACTCCAGGGCCCAGCAGGCAATTGAGCTGGCAGACTAAAACACCCAATTCATCTGGTTGTGTCAAGGCAATTCAATTACATTGGGTGATTGTTATTAAATCACTGATTACATAGGCCTACTGCTGTCAGCATCCTTCAGTGCAGTTTGTAAACAGTGCATTTGCATTGCCTAATTACTGCCAATTATTTATTATTTATTTTAATTACACTCAAATCAAAGAGCTCAGGCCTAATTGCATGGCTTTGTAGGAGAAATCAATATATATATATATATATAGGTTTTTATTGACTCAAACATAGGTCACATTTGACCAAAAAGTCAGTTACAAGAAATAGCAATATACAGGTTAAAAACAACAACAGAAACTGTTCTAATACTAACACACTAAAAATATAAAAGTCTAAAGCTACTTCTACATAAGTAAATAAAACATTAATCACAGTAGCAATAATATATATTAAAATCACACTATGCCAGATATACTGGCAATGTTTAGCACTGAGGCGGCTCAAGCTACTTCTACATATTGAGATAGAACATTAAATCACAGCAGAAATAATACATTTAAATCACAACAGGCCAGATCTACAGGCGAAATTTAGCACTGAGATGGTACAGAACCATAGTACATAGCACCAAAATATACAAATTTATGAGGGATGAAATCATAGAGAAATGAAGTCAATAGAGAAATGTTCAGGTTGATGAATATAATATTTACAAAATTTACTAAAAAGTGACACACAGTTAGATAAATATGCTATTTACAAAAGGTATGACAGTAACATAAATATGCATACAAATTATATACAAGGCATATATTTACAAACAATTTATTGCCAGCAAACCACACGTGAAAACAATGTGTCAGTGCCATTAACCACCCTGACCTTGTGGGCTGATTTAATTAATTATAACTTACATTAAGCACTGTTATCAGTTTTTATGACAATGTTTAAGAATTTACCCAATGCAGAATTTATTTCAGATGATTTATTTGCTAGTATTTTAATAAATTGAGATTGAGGACTTAAAACGGAGAAGTTTTCTATTGTTTTGGCTGACGTGTCAAATAGCACTACTCTGTTGTCTTTACAAAAATCACAAATCATAAGACAGTGAAATTCATCTTCTACAAGTCCTGATGTACATCTTTTGCATAGTCTTTCATCAGCGGGTATGTAGGGGCGTTTGTGTCTCCCCAACTCTATCTTTAAATTGTGAGAGCTTAGCCTGAATCTGGCTACACTGCGATACACATACATAGGTAAGTTAAAATTTAAATATGGTTCAATGCGTAAGTCTGTTTTAAATAGTTTATATGTTCTTAATTTTGGGTTTTTATCACTATTGTTTATGTCAGCCAACATATCTTCCCCTGCTTTTTTATATATATATGATGAGATGTCAGAAAAAATATTAGAAATAATATTGCAGACCTATATATTTAGCTATGAATATTTATGAAAAAGCACTATATAGTATAGGCAATAGTGTTGATCATATATTATAGGGTGCATCAGCTACCCCAATATTTTACAAATCTTTTCAGAATTTGACTTCTATGTAAATTTAAAATCATGTTAATGCAATACATGGATGTATTACTCAGGAGTCGGGGGGGAGGGCTGCATCAGGGCAAATAGCAAATCAGGGCAAATCCTGACCAATATTAGGGCAGATCCATTGCCGTTACATTAGACCTGTTCAGAATATGCTTTTGACCAAAATTCATAGCCTACTGCACTGATTCCCATGCTTTTAGGTCTGAGAAAGCCAAAAATCACAACCATTTTGATCTGTGACCATGGGAACCTTTGCCTCAAGAGCCCTGAAGTTATGATGTTGATTTCCGTCAAAAACGCCTAAAATTGTAGGTGTGGGGTAATGGTTTTTCTTGTCTATCTCCTCAGGAAATAAAGATACAAGAATCACACTTGCACCATGTGAAAGATAATCAAATTGCCTTTCAAATGGTACCAAAAATATACATTTTGATTATAAAGAAGGTACTTTTTTGGAGAAGAAAACATAAAAATGTGTTTCATAGGTAAAAAAATGAACAATTTAAGTGTTTTTGAACCACCTGAGTGCAGTTATCACATCTAAAATTGCAATCTAAGACACTGCAACACTTGTCTGGAACAAAACAGCATTTTATACATGAACAGCAGGAGAGTGAAAATATAGCAACACCATAACACATGCTTAGTATAGACAATACAGGAAGTTTCGATATTTTATACATGTTTTCTACAGTCACTGGCAAGTCCAAGTATTAAACAAAACAAAGCATGAAGTACACTCAAAACACAATGGAATCCAAATTACCAGTGTTTCAACACTTATATCCTAGGTACACTGCATAACATTCACCTACAGTTAAGAATTGACAGAAAACGACAGATTCAAGGTGAAAGGAAAACACAGTATATTCTAAGTTGCAGATGATTTTGGTTGAAAGTGGAGTCAAAATGATGACTGACTTGGTTACAGATATAACCATATTTCAGGAGGTGAGAAATAACCATACCTCAGGAGATATCTCACCTCCTGAAGTATGGTTATCACTGTTACCAAATCAGTCAATATTTGACTCACTATTTTGACTCCACTTTCAGCCAAAATCATCTGCAACTTTGCACGTACAGTGTTTTTTCAATAACCTTGAATCTGTTGTTTTCTGTCAATTTTTAACTGGCTGACTCCTCCAAGCAATGTCAAAATTCAGAGCATCCAATGGTATGAAGTGATACTCTGTATGTACAACCAGATTGGGGAATAAGTTTCAATGAATGGCAATGTAGATTTGCCTCTTCAAAAAAATGTCTTGTTTCTCTGTTCTCATTAATCAGCAGACTATCTTTTCCGTCATGAACTGTTCATATAGGCATGTCCACACCACAAAACAAATGATAATCTAAATGTAAGAATTATTTTATGAATGTTACTTTTTAAATTGCACAGGTATATATTTTATCTTATTTGTTGTTAGACCATTCTTTATATATCCTTAATAGTTTTTAAATCTTTATCTTCCTTTTACACAGGGCAATATTGTAAAATAATAATTTTGGATTCAATGTTTTACCCTGAATAAGTATGTTTTATAAATAAATCTCTCGGTGAAGCCAGGCATTTTTTCAAACAAGCAAACCCGTTTTTGCACTCATCGAATTCATATTGGACACAGCTCCCCGGTCTGGTTGGTCCAGCGTTTTAGTACTTGATGTTCTATATGCTGGACATCAACATACTTGTCATTCAGTTGAAAATTGGACAGAAATGTTGTTTTCAAAGTGATTTTATACTCAGTCAAGGTAGGAAATAGTGTGGCTGAGTTTGGCATCAAACTGGTGGCCAATTTTGCAACTGTAATGACCAAAAATCAGGACCAGCACAATCAATTGCTTCAGGTTGTTGAAACATGGAATTCGACAACTTCAAATAATCTAGGCCGACAATCATGATTCTTGAATACATGTGTGGTTATGTTCACTCTTAATGACAGTTAATTGCAGCATAAAAACTACATGTTTGAAAAAGTTACTGATGTAAAACAATATTGACTCAGTTGTGCTTGCATGTATAGGCTTACTCTTAATACTTTTGTGTTGCGGGTAGTGTCTAGTGTGAACTTATTGTGCTTTTGCTGCACATGGATATGTCTGTCAATGTAGTTGATGCTTTGGATTGTCAATAAGTGTTGTAGGATTGGTAAATATGGACTCTGTTGTACTTGGAGATGCTTTGTTTTGTATATGTAAGTTTTAGTGTTCATACACTTGGACTTGCTAGTGTTCGATTGATAAACAATATAATTAGGGATGCACGGATATCCGGCACAGTATCCGGTATCCGGCCGGATAGTGGAATTTGCAGGATATCCGGTATCCGGCGAAATGAGGGTATGAGAACCGGATATCAGAACCGGATATCTGGCATGTTCAAAACTTAACGAAAGGCTAAAATTTTGATAAAAAACAAAGGAACGTTACCTCGACAGAATCAACAACATTATTTCACCATCTTCAAAATCAGAATTCAGTTACAAAACAAAAAGAAAAACATTCCATCAGAGGAACAGTCCTACTGCCAGACCGATATGTCTCAGCTCTCATAAAAAATATTCATTATCAACCATAAATGCCGAAAAACTTCCTTTTTCGCACGTTTACTATCCGGTTCCAACTATCCGGTTGCTATCCAGTATCCGGCAGTTGTTGTTGTCGGATTATCCGGTATCCGGCTATTTTCACTATCCGTGCATCACTAAATATAATTCCCTGCATTGTAGATAGTAAGCATGCGTTGCTATATTTTCACTATCTCGTGCTGTTGATTTAGGTGATGCTCTTATGATCCCAACAAGTGTTTCAGTGTCTTACATTGCCAATTTAAGTGTGAAAACTGCACTTCAGGGGTTCAAAAACACGTAAATTGTCCTTTTTTTCCCCCGAAAAACAAATTTTTAATGTTTTCTTCTCCAAAAAAGCACCTTCTTTATAATAAAAAAATTGTATTTTTGACACCATTTGAAAGGCAATTTGATTATCTTTCACATGGGGCAAGTGTGATTCTTGTATCTTTATTTCCTGAGGAGATAGACAAGAAAAACCATTACCCCACACCTACAATTTTAGGCGTTTTTGACGGAAATCAACATCATAACTTCAGGGCTCTTGAGGCAAAGGTTCCCATGGTCACAGATCAAAATGGTTGTGTTTTTTGGCTTTCTCAGACCTAAAAGCATGGGAATCAATGCAGTAGGCTATGAATTTTGGTCAAAAGCATATTCTGAACAGGTCTACCGGGCGTTACATTCATTAAAAATACCAGAAAAAGTCAATTAACTCAGGAACCAATAGGCAATGACACCTGGTTTTGGACTTAAAATACAGCATATGTCGATTAGTATCAGCGTTGGAGTGCTCGGCCTCGGACCTCTTTGGCCTAAGATATGTCCGAGGCCAGTCAGAAAAAGTACAATTTTGCTGGAATAGTAATTAGTAAAACAAGATTTTTTTGTCAGTTCAAACTTATTTTCTGTCAGTTTACCGAATCTAAAAGACCAATTGACATGTATATATAATTTTAAAATTACAGAATAATTTTCTATTTATCTATTCGTAGCCAAGTGCCATAATTTTTTGTGATTTCTCCAAAAGCATTAGAATATTTAAATTTTCCTATACCTGAATCATGAGGTGAGTTGCCAGAGTTGGAGTTGAGAGGTCAATGCCGTCATTGGCGTATCGGAGGGGTGGGGCGGGGGGGGGGGGGGGTTGGGGCAATCGCCTCCCCCCCAAAAGTTTGGGAAAGCAATATTCGGGTAAAAAAGCTAAAAGATTAGGGCAGATGATTAAATAATCACTATTGAAAATTAATGATTTACAGGCAATTTCATTTGAAATGGTATTAAATCTAGATCTTTAAATTTGGGCAAATGTTGCTCGCCCCCCAAAAAATCACGCGCGCCGTACGCCTATGAATGCCGCGGTTTCGTCTCGGATGCTCATGCCTCAGTCAGATGACCTTAATTGCCTCGACTACAACACTGAGTGCCCTGTCTCTGTTATTTGACAAGAACACAAATATACCCGAAATGCCATAGAAAATGTGCATAAATAATAATTAGGGCACAACACAGTCTAAGATGAACCCTCTTTAATTATTTTTCCTCAAATTATTCATAATTCATACTTGGAATGATGGATCTTTTCAACCTGACTTCAGTATTGACCAAAAAATAAATAGTTTCAATAAAAAAGGGTTTTTCTTTTTACCTACCTCTGAAAATATTGATGCTACGGCTAAAGTTGTAATTGCAGTGAATATTTATAAAACTCATATATTCCGTACATTTGAGACTTTAGAATATCAAGTCTCTCAGACCAGCCATTTCTGAGTGATGACAATTTGCCTGAAAATCACAATTCAGCTCCATTGAAATATCGTTAGAACTAGAAGGCAAATTGCAATTTGCATATCTGGACGCTGATAATTGACCTGAACATTGTAACATAATATTGGTCTGGTAGTCTGGTTGGCTGAATTATAATAGCAGTAGGCAGAAGTTATCAGGGCATAGTGGCCAATGGGCCTTAAGAGAGAGAAATAAATGTATTGCTACATAGCGATGAATAAGGTTTTTTGATTGTGTGTGATGGAGTTGTGTGTTTAACAACTTGAAATAGTTGTGTTAAGCTGACAGAGGAGATACACACCCACAGCTCATCATTGCTTTGGACATCTTAAGCTAAGGTAGATACAGCTCATCTTCATGAAGCAGACCCACTTTTATGATTTCAATAAAACCTGAGATGTTCGAGAAAGAAAGCAATAGCATAATTTAAACGAAGTCAAAGAGCCCTGAGGCTATTGCCCTACTTCATTGCACATTGGCCTAGAAAAATGGACCAAGGGCAGAGTAAATGTATTTACCCCTTTTCACACCTCTTTCAAATTACCCAACTAGAATGAGCGCTCGAAGATCGCATACCTCTGCCTGCCTTCAAATTAAGACTCTGGCTGAATACAACTTTGTAATAATGCTATCCGTTATCGATAATCAAGTAATTTATAGAACATATAATTTTGTTTTTAATTTATAATGAATCTTTTAAAAGGGTTACCTATCAGATAAACTGTTTTTGAAAGGGCCCATTGCAGCTATCAATGGATTTGGAAATCAATCAATCAATCTGTCTATCTATCTACCTATCTATTCGTCTTTCTGTCTGTTTATGTCTCTATCCATCTGTCTGGTTTTTAAAATATTTTTTAAGGATTATTTGTCCACTTTCCTGCCAAGTATGATGAAGTAAAATGACCTTCAACTGATAGTGTAGTTTCTATGCAATAAATATGTAAGTAATTGTAAATTGAAGAATAAAAAAGATCTGGAGGCAAGATTAATTGGATAAGTAGTCATTAATTGCACTTGATGATGATTAGACTGACCAATGCCAATCAAGAAGAATGACAATCTATAGAGTTCTGCAAATCAAGATTCACAATTGCTGAACATATTGTAGAAATATGTACTCAGTCTTGGGCTGCTACTGCAAAAATGATGTGCATACTGCACGGTAGAGGCCTTATTTCGAATTTCTTTAACCGTAGCCCCAAATATTCTCCTATGTTCACCAAAATTTAATCAGGTATTGTGTAGTACAAACGAACACAACATGCCAAAGGAAATCTAAATACATTGAGAATTGTTGGCAGGAGTCGATTAACAAACACACAAACCCACAAGCAGACATCCCAGAAAATGCCCACCCCTACAATACTCCGCCTTGCAGGCAGAGCAAAAATCTTGCTGTATGTGTATGTGTATATGCATATGCAGCTTACATTTACCATGACAGTTACCCTTGTAACTGTCATGCATTTACTAAAAGTACACTGTATAAAGTTTATAAACTTCAAATTAAAAGTAAAACTTTTATTTGATTATGTATACTACACTTTACTTTATTAAAACATATATGCATCATGGGAGAATTCTTTTTATTTTGTTTCTATACATTGTCAAACTAGATGGGAGCATATTTCCATATGCAAGACTAGCAGGGGGTCGATCAGCAGTTTGTTCAGCTCATCACTGACTGACATTACTGGCTGACATCATCGGCTGACATCACCGGCTGACATCATTGGCTGACTTCATCAGCTGACATCATCCTATAACCGGTTGACATCAGTGGCTGACATCAGTGGCTGACATCAGTGGCTGACATCAGTGGCTGACATCAGTGGCTGACATCAGTGGCTCACATCGCCGGCTGACATCACCAGCTGACGTCAGTGGCTGACATCAATGGCTGACCACCGGTTGACATCACTGGCTGACATCACCGGCTGACATCAGTGGCTGACATCACCGGCTGACATCAGTGGCTGACATCAGTGGCTGACCACCGACTGACATCAGTGGCTGACATCAGTGGCTGACATCACCGGCTGACATCACCAGCTGACATCAGTGGCTGACATCAATGGCTGACCACCGGCTGACATCACCGGCTGACATCAGTGGCTGACATCACCGCTGACATCAGTGGCTGACCACCGGCTGACATCAGTGGCTGACCACCGGCTGACATCAGTGGCTGACATAAACGGCTTACATCACCGGCTGACATCAGTGGCTGACATCACCGGCTGACATCAGTGGCTGACATCACTGGTTGACATCGGTGGCTGACATCACCGGCTGACAGCAGTGGCTGATATCACTGGCTGACATCAGTGGCTACCATCAGTGGCTGACATCACTGGCTGACATCAGTGGCTGACATCACCAGCTGACATCAGTGGCTGACATCAATGGCTGACCACCGGCTGACATCACCAGCTGACATCAGTGGCTGACATCAGTGGCTGACATCAGTGGCTGACATCAGTGGCTGCCATCACCGGTTGACATCAGTGGCTGACATCACCGGCTGACATCAGTGGCTGACATCACTGGTTGACATCAGTGGCTGACATCAGTGGCTGACATCACCGGTTGACATCAGTGGCTGACATCACCGGCTGACATCAGTGGCTGACATCACCGGCTGACATCAGTGGCTGACATCAGTGGCTGACATCAGTGGCTGACATCACTTGTTGACATCACCGGCTGACATCAGTGGCTGACATCAAAGTCTGACATCAGTGGCTGACATCACTGGTTGATATCACTGGTTGATATCCCGGCTGACATCGCTGACTAACATTGATTGACATCATTGACCATATCATAACTATCAATAGGGGAGCTCCAAAACACAGGAGAGAACTCCCAATAAGAAGAAGAAGAAAGTGTAGCTACCTTGTGTAAATAGACAGTACTACTACTGTGGTTGCCATGGAGATGGTAGACTCGGAACTGGACGACACCTAGTATCCCTAAAGACTAGCCCTGCTAGTCTAACAAATGGACCAGTGTAGTATGCTTCCTCAAAAAGCCATTCTTTAGGTCAGAAGGAGGTGTGAATGAGGCCATGGTTGTAAAACAGTTCATCCTGTCTGAGCATAAGTCGGTCACAAGTTGGTCAATAGCTTTAGGG
Source organism: Platynereis dumerilii (assembly GCA_026936325.1). NCBI lineage: Eukaryota > Metazoa > Annelida > Polychaeta > Phyllodocida > Nereididae > Platynereis > Platynereis dumerilii. The sequence goes on from JAPTHN010000002.1 coordinate 95,897,525, forward strand.
CTCTTTAACCCCCTTTTAAATTGTTTATGCATGCCAGTTTCAATCTAATGATCTAGTTGTTGAACACCGGCAAATCTATATAGCTCTCTCAACCAATAGCATTAGTGCGTATTTTGCATGCTAGGTGGCTACCGCGTGTTGATGACGGGTGTGCGCTGAAGCATATCAGATTCTGGTAGACTGGTCCCCTCTCCCTGGTGTGCTATAGGGACAGTATATCAGTTATAATTCTAGTACATTGTCCTATTTAGAATCCAGTCAATTTTCCATGATTGCAACACAGATTTCCAGCTATTCTCGGTGTTAAGGACCAATTCACCGGGTGATATCTGTAGATCTATCCACTATCTGTTTGCTATATCAGTCTGAGTCACTTGGATCACGTGTGTGCAACATAAAGTAAGTTTGATGGGTTTACTGTGTACATCACTATGTCTTATGTTCAGCCAACAGGAAACTGAAAAACACAAGGAAGTAGGCCGTTGTGAGACAGTATCTGGACGCCAGAGGCGTCCAGATAATAAGTAATGCTGTGGAGGTGGCTGTTCACATTGAAAATGAAGCTGGAATTAGGTGGACATGCTCAGTACATCCAACCTAGCTCCTATATATCACGTAAACAGGAAAATCTGAAAAGGTTGGGGCAACTGAAGCACCCCAGGCTATAGATGTATATCCAGTACATAGTGTGCTTTTATTTCAAAAATACATTCGGGATTGGGCTTGGGGGTTTTTCATTTGAAATTCAAGCTGGCTCCATACACCGCAGTAAAAAGTGCATGTAGCCCTTGTTGAGGTTTCGAGGACCAATAAAATTAACTTGAAGGTCTTGTGCCAGTGGCGGATCCAGACAGGGTCATTTAGGGGGGGGGCCTGGACGTGTTTCAGCATTCGCGGGCCTGCGTCGCTGTGTATTTTCTTCAAAATACTATTATGAATCTCAGTGGTCTAGTGGGGGCGCTAGGCCCCCCCTGGATCCGCCACTGTGTGCTCAATTGTCAATACAAAAAGTTAATAAATCAGTCTCCGTGTTGTACAACATTAGGATTTACCCGTCAGACTCGGATGAACTTTTGTTTTGCATGCAGAATCCAAAAAACAAAAATAACCACAATTGGTGTAGATCGTCAAAAAAAGCGGAAGGGCGCCACTTTAGGCCCACTTTGTCACAAGTTCTGTTAATTTTTTTCCGTGATGCCCTATAGATAGGCTTTGCTTCCGGGGTGGGGGGAAGGGTACTTCCCAAACTTATATGAGGATATGGATGCGTCACAGTGATTTTGAAAACCAGAACCATTTTAATCTGGAAATAATCTTTATGATTCTGATACCATTGGAGCTGTGTTTTTGAGTCGATTCTAACGATACCAAATTAATCGGAATTGTCAAAAAACCAAAACCATTTTAATACCATGCAAAATCAGAGCTAAAACAGGTAATTTTACAATAATGTTAAAGCACATCCCCATTGATCTTAAATAATGATGCTGAGTTGTCATGAATCAAAAGAATACTTAGTATTTCACCTTCTGGAATCTTAAAAATGTAGTTCTTCTGGGCATAAATAGAGGAAGCCTCAGAGGCCCCTGAGGACCATTCGTGTTACAAATGTGCATGGTAGACCATAATAAGGAGGGTTAATAGCTCGAGTACCCTCACCCAGGCTTGGTCTATACTCTATACATATATATTATAGGCTCATCATACAGTGATGGAAATCGAAAATTTTTGTCGGGGGAGCTCTTGGCTAGTGCAGAAACGTCATGTCATTCCAAATTTTTAAAAGGGAAAAAAATTCCTGCCACCAGAGTATAATTTTGGCTATATAGTACCCGGAGGACTGAAAAAGTGAACAGAAAATTGTATTTTAGCCAGTTTGCTTGACTCGGATACCTTGACTGGGACAAAAAATTGGGAGGGGTATGATATCCTTTTATAGTCAGACAGTGGTCTCCAAAGAACAACATACTTAAGATAAAGGCCGTCTAAAAAAACTTAGAATATTACAAGAAATATAAAAAAATTCTGACCAAAATTATATTCTAGAAATATAAAAAATTCTGACCAAAATTTAAGAGAAAAAAGAGTTTTCAGAGCTTTGGAAAAGACCCCATTCTCCCTAATATCTATGATAATGCTTTTTTTTTAACTAATAAAAGTCTTAAGCAAAAGATTGGAACCAAATACAGGAGGAGGCAAGGTTACACAGGAATTTTTTGTCAGACTCAAGGCCTACGCCTACCCCCATTGACTGTGTGCAGTGGCGTCACCAGGGTGCAGGGGGAGGTGCCCCCCCCCCCGAAATTCACTTGACCCCCCCCTCTGGCCCCCCTAATTTGAGAGCTTAAAACCATTGTCAGTGACTCCCAGAGTTCATTACAAGTCACATGGCCCCCCGGGTGAACGGCCTGGCGCCCCTTTGCCCCCCTCATAAAATAAAACTTGGTGACGCTATACTGACTGTGTGGAGGGTTACAAATGACAATAAGGCACATTATATACAAAGCAGCACCATGGGCATTGATTGGAATTCACTTCTTTAAGAAACATGAGATGTAATTAATGGTATATATACATATTAACAAGTTTACATCAGACATAAGCTTTAAATTTTATTTTATTTATTTCTTCATGACCCAAACTGAGGTATACCTGAATTTACAGAGCATTAACTAAGCAGAGTGCCATCCGTGAATTACGTAATTTAGTCAGCTGCTGGTGAGGTCAGAGGTTTAGGTGCTTTAGGCATGCCTGCAGAAGGAACATTGACTGAGAATGACAGGTTTACAGGAATGGGATTGCTGTTGTCAACGTCGTTTTTAGAATAAAAACGGCACTAGGACATCAGAACGGATTACTGGGGGATTATTCTATGCTCATTCCATATAAAGGTATTTTTTTCCAGCCCCGAAAATGTAAAACTGTAGGTTTTTGTTGTGCATTGTAGCTTGCAATCTTGGTTACGCCACTTCCAGCCGCCAGGTGCGCTGGCGCATCACGTTATCAACATGGCCGGCCAATGAGTGAGCTAGCTCCTTTCCATTAGCTCTGCCCATACCTGTACCAAATTTCATACCTCTAAGCGAAATATTGAGGTCACTATGAGCAGTTCAATAAATGAAAAAAGATGGCTGCCAAAATGCCTCCACAAAATGGCCGCCATCTTAGAATCTTGACATGTTCCCAATCCATACCCAGGGTTCCACACCTGTACCAAATTTCATAACTGTAAGTGAAATATTAATGTCACTATGGGCAGTTAAAGAATGGAGAAAGATGGCTGCCAAAATGGCCACCACAAAATGACTACATGTTCCCAATCCATACCAAGAGTTCCGTACCTGTACCAAATTTCATAACTGTAAGTGAAATATTAAGGTCACAAAGGGCAGTTCAAGAATGAAGAAAGATGGCTGCCAAAATGGCCGCCATCTTGGATTTCTCGACATGTCCCTGATCCATGCCCATAGTACCATACATGTACCAAATTTCATTACTCTAGGTTGAAAACTAAGGTCACAAATGGACTTTGACACACAATCATGTTGACAAGAAATGTTGGCATGGACACATGGACATGGTTTACATGAGTTCCCTTTCACCACCCACCCCTTCTAATAACCAACGTTAGGTCGGTTAAAAATCTAAAAGCCTTTTTTTAACAGGATTAGGCTGTCTGCAACACTTTAATTTCTAACAAGAATCCGCGGATTCAAAGCTAGCCATTTGCTATTACATTAAAGGGGCAGTGATTTACATGGAATGGGTTGATAGCAATGTTGACCTAATATATAGTATACCCATACTGAAGATTTGTAAATAAGAATTTGAAGAATGCACGAATAATATCATGAAATCCTCAAAATAAAAGGCAATTAGCAAGCTGCTTTTAAATTGGAGGGAAAATAATAAATACAATGAAATTAGAAAGATAGATAAATAGTAATATAGAAGGCGGATGGACTTGAAAGGGGCGGCCTTCCGCCTTAATAGGAAGGAATGCTCGTGAAAAATTGGAAGATCAGGCATTAATTATGAGTTAAGATGATTTGAACTCTGTCATTGTCATTTTAATTTTAATGCAAGTGAAGTACAATGAAATGAATAACCCCATTTCACTGAGTGGCCTGAACATAGGCCCCAAACAACTTTTTGTAAAACAGTGATTCTTAATTTGCTTCCACATGAAGCAGACATAGCACTTTAATTCCAAAAACACAACTTTCAAAATTTAACCTAAAGCAGTGACCAAGTTGTGAAGCCTTAATATTACATAGAAATTCAATAAACATACTCCAGATTGTGTTTCAACCAGAGGCAAGGCAGGGAAATCAACCAGCCAATGGGATTGAAGGATTAAAGCGCCACTTTTCCCCTGGTGTTCACTGACAGAATTTCCATGAAGTTAAGACTTTGGGAACCTTCTTTTTACACAAATTAGCCACCAAATCAATTGTTGATGTGGTAAAATAGGAAACTAAATGCATGAAAGCCAAAAATATCATACGATCAGAACTCACATTTTACAGAGAAAAGAAGTTTGTATGATTAAAGTGTAATACTTTGCCAAATTTTGGAAAATTTAAATCAAGATGATTTTAATAACTTTTATGTTTTCATCAATCAAGTCATGGCACTTTATCATCATGTTCAATAAATAACATGCAAGCACTTCAAGCTCTAGGTGCTTTTTTAGATAGAATATCTATCTACTTCCTATTTGCATATCTGATTTTCTGTAAGGATCTATCTATCTATCTATCTATCTATCTATCTATCTATAGCCCCCAACGCTCCCCCTTCCTTCCTCGCTCCCCCCTTCCTTCCAACCTCTGTCCGTTCCTTCCTCCCTCACTCGCTCTTCCTTACTCCGTATACTTGCATTCAGTCATGAACAGTTTCGGGTGGCATTTAAAACTAGTGAGTGAGTTTGTGTTTTACACCCCATCAGCACCGGTGTGGGCTATTTCGAGGCAAGGCATTTAAAACTAACTCACAATAATTATATTTTTGAATTAGGCCCAACTTTGCCTACCTTGAGACTATTATCTCTCTCTTTCCTGATCTTGTTTTATGAAACTAGATATTGGCTGCTGCAATGCACCACAGGGGTGTCCTAACTTGCTATTAAACAGGGGAACTAATTATAATTTTCAAAACCACTGTATTGTGATATGTATGCCTAATACCCATTATACCTGTAAGCCTATGTTATATTCAGAGTTTTTAAATTTGAATATAAGTATCTATAGTCAATCATCACACAAAGGCCTATATTTTTCTCACCAAGGAGCTCTTTTTGTGATGATTGACTATAAATATGAACTTCCAAAGGTCAGGAGTAAGTTTACACAGTTGAATACAAGTGTTTTAAATTGGCTTTGTGTACTTGGCCCAGTTACAACTGACATTCAGCTGACATAGATATCACACCATGTCAATGGCCATCGCTGGCTAATTGCATTTCAAGTTCACACCTTAATAATGTAATGTAGTGGGTTTACAGTCTTCATCTACGTCTTATAGACATATTCTGCCGACTTTACAATTACATCCTTGGCAGGCCAATCCAGAGTCTTTCTCAACTCCCTGGGGAGTATTCAGCCTTGAACACGGGGTTAACCGCAGGGGCTTAAGAGCTCATTCCAGCACCATCACTGTGGTTTAGACCTCTCCAGAATTAGACTTTTTCGGATTTCAATGCCTGTCTGTACCTTTTCCCATGCTTTTGGACATGGGAAAGCCAAATATGACAACCATTTTTGTCTGAGATGATGGGAAGCATTGCCGCATGAGCCCTGAAGTTTTATCATATTTTCTGTTCAAAATTTGTAAAATCGCACCATTTTTAGTCACATTTTTGACCATATCTTTTTACCTAATAACGATAGAGCCACAGAAATGGTACCAAATGGAAGCTGCTGAAGTGGGCTATTTGATAAAGTAACATTCATATTCTTTTATATGACGCTTTAGGCTTTAAAAAGCCAAAATATGATAAAATCATGAAAAAAATGTTTCTTATTAAGCATGCTTAGGCTATAAATAGGTATGAAATATCACAAAGTGAGCTAAAACCAGGTTTTATGTTAAACCTGGTCTTAAGCACATTTCCTACTGTATAGTGTTGCCATTCTGTCACAGAAATTGGGTATTGTTAGACCAGGTCTAAGCCTTACACTGCCTACACGCTGTCAGTGAAAATGGGCGTATGACAATGCTGCTGAACCAAATCTTTTGAACTGACTTGATATTTTATGTTTGGTTTACAGACATTTACAAGATGAAGAATTGTCAGGATCCCATTTATGACTACAGTTGTGAAATAAAGAATTAATTAAGATCATAAATATGTCATGCTGACATCCTTAGATAGATACACATTTAGCGTAAAAATGAATTTTCCAAGGACACAAAATGATATAGATTGGCAACCCAATAGTAAATTTGCATTAGTTTTGATTTAGTTGTGTTGCTATCTGTCTCAGAGAGTTGCCTTTAGAAAAGCACACATGGATGTTAGAGCCATTACAGTCAGTAATTTGTTATGCGAAAAGAGTGAACTGTTGCGATCTGAAAATGGCACTTTCTGAGTCATCATATTGATGATTTATCATGATCATACCCTACTACTTTCAATGTTCATTTGATCTAAGGAGACTAATACTGCTTGTTGTGAACAGCAAACAAACAATCAGATTGTTTATTTTGTGAAAATTATAAGTTCATAAGAGGAGTAGGATGTCTAAGTCAGTCAGACACCTTATTGTCGGGTTCTAACTAATACAATGACATTTGAATACAATTGCCTCTTCTAGTCTTCTTGATCATGATTAATCAAAAGACTTCCATGGCTCCCATGTTAAATGAATGATGAGGAAACATCATCGGCTACCATGAGTCACAGAGTACACTTTTCGCTGTGAAATGTTTTTGCATAACAAATTAGCAGACTGTAAGTGTTTCGCAACCAATTGCAACTAGTTCAAGTTTGGAAGAAGCCTTGCACTGAGGATAACTGGCTCTCTTGTAATGGACTAATGGTGCATCAGTACTGGTGTATAGTGTGAACACACAGGAGGCATCACCTATTTGACATGGTTCTTCGGTCCGCCGAAGCAGTGGATGGTACAACTGACCAGAAAAGGAGAATGCACATTTCAGAAAAGTGAGGCTTATAAACACAAGGGAGTGAAAGGACATATAGGGGTACATCAAGTTCGTTGTTTGCACGAGCTGCTAGAAGTAGAGACAAAAATGATTCACATGCCTATATCTTACTAGACTCTTTATTTTTAACAAAGAGGTAGACAAGAAATATACTAAGTGGGCACATGAATTACTGTTGTAAAACCCAACATTTTTACGCCATACAAACAGTGATCACTTGTACGAAACAATTGCATTACCAATCCAATCAAAATAAATTGAGTTTAAGTAAGAATGCATCTTATAACATTGGACAGAATAGCAAAAATTATTTTTTAAAGACCAGAATTATTTGATGCACCATACCATTTGTACATGCATGTTTGCTTGAAAGGACAACTCATTTCTATTTATTAGCCATGTATTTAGTCAATTTTCTTAAATGAAGGTTTCTATTGCAACTGATTGTCATACATACTGTGATCTCCTTCTGGCTGCGTACTACAAGGAACATAACCAACTGGTGGGTAACTCAGTGAGGTCTGCCACTTTGCCAGGTTTGCAACCAGCCCAAGTTTTTCGTAGGACAGTTTTATCCACTTGAATTAGTTGTTTTATTTAGGCCTATTATCTTTATATTTATCCTGCATTGGCATTTAATGCAATGAACATGTTGGAACAACCTTTCACTTCTTCCTATGTAATGGTATTGTGTATCAGATTTCTCTGATCTGTTATTTTAATAAGAGTTCCTATTCTTCTGCTCGATGTTATAAGATGCGCAATACAAATTTTTATTTAAACTCAGTTCATTATATACAGATGGGTAATGCTACATGTGACAGACAGCAAAACAGTTTTAAAACTCAATATTAATATGCACAATTTAGGTTGCCATTCAACACCTTATATGCTCTTAGTACTGTCAAGCTATTAGCCATGGAAAAAGACGTAAGTTTCCATAAATGTGTGTCATCAAATGTAAGATGTATGTTGTTATGATATCCTTATGATCTTAATTAATCCCTTATTTCACAACGGTAGTCTTCCTGACCATGCTGTATAATATGAAAGTCCTTCAACTAAACATGAGACTTCAATTCTGTTTAACATGTTTAACAGATTTGGTTCAGCAACAATACCATCGGTCAGAAGTCACCAACAGGATGTAGACCAGAGAAAGCATTAGCCCTGGACTAGAAATACCCAAATTTGAGTGACAGAATGCCAGTAATATGCATTAGAAAATATATTAAAGACCAGACTTAACATAAAACCTGGTGTTAGCTGAGTTCGTGAAATTCTATGTATATCAATGGCCAAAGCATGCCAAGTTGCGAGACTTTTTTTTCAATATTTTAGCATATTTTGGCTTTTCAAAACCTCAAAATTATGTAAAGTGAATATGAATGTTACTGCATCAAATAGCCCACTTCAGCAGCTTCCATTTGGTACCATTTTTGTGGCTCTATCTTTATTAGGTAAAAAGATATGGTCAAAAATGCGCCTAAAAAGGGGGCGATTTTGACAAATTTCTAGCATAAAATATGATAAAACTTTAAGGCCCATGCGGCAATGCTTCCCATCATCTCAGACAAAAACGGTTGTCATATTTGGTTTTCCCATGTTCAAAAGCATGGGAAAAGTTGCAGTCAGGCATTGAAATGCAAAAAAGTCTTATTTTGGCGAGGTCTACTGTGGTTGCCTTATTGCCAAGTACCCATTGCACCTGGGTGGGGTGAGGCAGTGGTTTCAGGAGGATCTGCCCAACTCCTCCATGCCATGGCTGGGATTCGAACCCACGACCTTGCGCGCGTGAGTCGAGCACCTTATCCATTAGGCCACGGCATCCACATCACACCTTGACCATATTGACACAGGAAATCCAATGCATTGTATTGTATCTAATTACACTCTTGAAAGGTAATTGAGCTATATTGCTGTTATACCTGTCAGGGAATGAACTCAAGATAATGCAAGCCTTATCCACTAGAGGGCTATTTTGCTTACAGTGCTGCCACCTAGCTTGTTTTTGGTTCATGGTTGCATGGTTGCTGGTTGCATGGTTGCACATTTATGGTTTCAGAATCCCATACACTCCTCACCCATTCCAATAGCTATTGGCGAAAATGGTCGAAAACGAAAAAAACATTGAAACTTCGAACCAAAATTGAAGTAGGTAAGAATTGTCCTATCAGATTTGGATTCCCCAGCTCAAAACGCACCTTTTAGGCACTAGTGCTTTTTAAATTTGCATAAAAATTAAAATTGACACATCCTACTGTAGTAAGGTTCAAAATTTAATAGTCCTTCAGCAAATCTACTGGCCCGCAGAACGCAAACTATTATTCACATTTTGTTTCCAGTACTTTTGCAACAAAAAAATCACCTGATTGTCACATAAATTGAAATTAAGATTATGGTCATCAAATAAGAAAACACTCCAGAGGATTCTTTGTTTTTATTACAAGATAATGAAATTTCCAATGCTTGCAAGCTATTTCAGAAGGTTTAAACTCAGTTGAGCTGTCCTGAGCAGCATCCATGCTACTCAATGAAGTGCTGAGGCTGAACAGCCTGAGCTGTATTTTCAGACCTCATGTATATAGGCTGGGCTGATAAACTATCCATTTCAATTTAATTGAACAACCATTTCTAAATTTATCTATTATTTGACTTCAAACAATGTGCAAAAAATGTTCCAATTGAATAAAGAATAATTTGATCAAATCAACATCCAAAGAAATCCACAACATCCACGAGGTGGCATGTGCTCCACTAGCTATAATGCTGGACTTCATTAATTAGTACTGAGGCCTGGGCCCATCACTGGCTTTCACTATAACTCTGGTTGTCCTGCACATGATTCTGGGAAAATGGTTCCACTCCAGTGGTTCCAAAAGTCAACATCCAGTGTTTTGGGAAGGACAGGGCAACACTTACATTAACTTGGGAGAGTTCTTTCATTTCATGCTATCAATACCAGCTTCCCAAAACTAGTGAGGCTTAATGTTCCCTAAAAACCTCTCAACACAAAGCCCACCTCATGAAATTTGTATGTTTTTAGGTAAATTCCCTCCATTCACAAGATTGTGGAATCCTACCCTCCCCCCCACCCAAAATGGTAGAGTCCATGTGGCTACAAGTTGGTGTCACATGACCTACACCCAGTTCCCTCATTGGTCAGCCTACTACTACTACTAGAGCTTACTAGGTAAACAGCAAACATGGCAAACATTTGAAGAGGCAAACATTTAGATGTCCCACAGAAATAACTAAGAAACTGACGAAATAACAACATACACAGATGTCATTGCTATGCCAGAACTTTATCTGTATCACATATGAATGGTCACATGAAAAATTTACACAGTTTGTTGGTCATTTGCCAAGTTTCAGGCCAATCAAATAATTGGTCAAAAGCAGACAACCCACTTTCAATCCCCTTTTACCTTACCACTTCCCAACCTCTTTGCCCCCCTCTAAAAACCGCCGATAGGTCGGTTAATAATACCTAACAAGTATGCAAGTAAGTAGGTGGCAATTAGTGGTTGTTCTCAAAATGCAATTTACACCTTTGGCTTCCAGGATAATGAATGAGCCCATAACTTAAATGTTTGATGCATGGAAAACAATATTCCTAGTTTGACAATAGAAACAGTCCTTTTTGGTAATTTACCTAAATTTCATATTTGACCTGAAAGGACACATTTGACATGTAGTTACAAATGTGCCAATGGGCTAAATATCGAATAGATATTTGAGTCTCAATAAAATTAGCCAAACTCAAATAAATTAATATACAATATTGAGTCCTGTACATGTATTGGCTTTGAATGTAGGCCTATGTACAGTGCAGCTACACTATAGGCCCTACAGTGTCATTTAACAAATTTAGTAATTTCTAGCATCTTCTCCTCCCCCACCACACACAGACCCAAGCCTACTAGCTTCTTTTCTTTATACTACTGTCAAATAACACTAGATTACCAGGCTTTGACCTGCGCAAAGACTATTAAACGATTGACGCTACTGATTTTATATAGATCAGTGAATAATTTCATGAAAATAACGCATCAAGTCAGCCGACTTGATTCAGCTCAAGTTGCAGCCAACAAAATGCAGCTAGCTGAAAAAGTGAGCCACAATTTCTTCAAGTGAGCTGACCAAAGGTGGCTGACTCAGTTCCGGGCTCTATGCTGATCAGAACACCAAAAACTGAGATTTACAGAATTTGTGGATTTTATCTTGCAAGAGAATTTTTTCATCACCATCTTCCCTGTTCTGGGGGACCCTGCTGGTTCTATGCCATAATCATAATGGTTTGACTACAAAACTTGAAAAGGTAGTAAAGGGCCAACCAAACGATAGTTGGCGACTACAGATTTTACCCCCAGGGCAAACTTCGTTTTTTCGCGAAGCGTCAACGAACAAGTTTGTTGCATGCAGACGAGCGACCAACTTTTGTATCGCAATTTTAACATTTGATATGGTGCCCGTCACTGCCCAGAGCAGCCCAGCTACAGTTGGAAAAAACTCTTTTTTTTCCACATGTACGAAACAAACTTTTTTTTTTTTTTTTTTTAGTGTCAAGTGAAACTAACGGTTCGGAGGCCTGGCCCTGGGCCCCGTAAACTACTACCTGCTGGATCTGCAACTAGCATGGAAAAATTTTAGTGATCGAGTCACTATAAATTTGATATTGTCGGAAGTTTGTCGCCGAGTTGGTTGTCGGCCAGTTGACATACGAAAATGTTTGAATTCCGAACTTAAGATTTCCTGAATCGAACAAATCATGCTTATTATGTACCCGCTAATGCCACACGAGGAGCTTCCACAGCATATCGCTTTAACACAAATCCCGATTGTAAATTTGATTGTAAAAGTTTTGTAAACTTCGGCGAAAAATAAACATGGCTGCAGCACCAACTTTGGATGAACCGTTTAACCAACTGAATCGGGGGGAAATCTGCCTACAAACTCCAAAAACACTGTTTCCTTCGTTGGAGAAACTTACTAAGTAGCATTTGACGTTCATTTGGGCGACTGTCATGCTTCTTTACTCGTTTTAAAGCTTTTTCAAACGACGAATCTTCTGGGATTATCTCCATCCCGCGTGGTGGAAAGTCTGCGATCGCAGCGCCACCAATTTGGAACGAACCACTTCTTCGGAAGGGGAGTCAGCAAGGGAGGCAGGTCAGTAAATCAGCTGTGGCGCGAAGAGAGATCAGTTCCAGTGGACCAGTTTAGAGAATCCCGGCCGGGCATTTGCCATTTGGTTCCATGAATTTATAAAGGGAAGACTCAAGACAGACATGTATGGGAGTGCACATTCTTTCTTTCTTTGTTTTAGACAAAATAAACTTAAAATATATTTGAGAAGATGCAATGATAAATGATTATATTTTTGTAACTGATTTTGAAGATCTATGCGATGACACATATTTGGTCAAATATGACTTTGTTCTATGTCTATAAAAACGTATAGGGCCATATAGGTACAAATGAATGAAATGAAATACATGTGTACAACTGCACATTTATGTTAATTAGGCCTATGCAGAATCCAGCAAACTGACAGTAATTTATAGAACTGCTTGTGCAGCTTTGTAAAATTTCCCTGCTGGGGGAATTTTAAAGACCCCTGACAGAGAGGAGTGAGGAGGGCGGGGAGAGGCCAGAGGGGTGACAACATACCCTGAGGCACATGACTTGTAAACTGGGGTTATCTGGGAAGATCGGTGGTAGGCACTCCTTGGTTGAGTGAAGTTACTTGTACAAGTGAAAGAAGATGATGCATTTTGGGATTGGCATGGGCACAGCTTTCACAAAACCATGCAGCACATACAACTGTAAAAGCTTCTACAATTATGATTCGTGCAAAATGATCAAACTTATTGCTCTTAATTAAAACAAGAAAAAAGGATAGCAATATTGGTGAAGGATTCAAAATTTAGGACATTGTCAATTTTTTTTAAATTAATCGATCGCCGCTCCGGTGGGTCCCCCCATCAATTGCAGCTCCACCAGTGCATGCATGCTAAAAATCTTTAACATAATTTATCCCTTAATTAAACATTCATTTAAATCCTCCTCGGATATGCGACAGACTGACAGTAAAAGATTTGTAAAAGAACATCATCATTTGCAGTGACACCTTTTTTCAAATTTTCTCTCCTCAGCCTCCCTCCTCCTTGTCAATTTCTTAAAAAATTAAAAAGCCTTTAGCAGTCTATTCGGAATTCCTGGACAGTTTCAAAACACCCAGGGAACACATCAAGGCCTTTGTAACCCTTCAGGCACCCACTATGACACCAGTGGTCACATAAAATGCCCTTAAATTAACATTAACTAACCCCCCAGGCCATACCCCCATTGGAGAGGTATACTGGAGGGAAATAAAGCAAGTGCTTCATTTTCCAATGGCCATTAAAAAGGATGTTATTTACGTTAACTGGCAGTTCATTCAACTTATCAAGTTATAATCAACTGGATAATAGTCTTGGGATAAGTGGTCATCTTTTATTTGCTACATTTAACACAGAAAATATATTTTTATCTGTAGTATTTTGCAGATGCACAAGTGTGAGCTTTTTAAAGTGTTCTTCCCAAATCACCAAAAAAAAAAAAGAGGTAAATAAGAGATTACTCTAGCTTGGGTAGCTGAGTTCATAAGGAGAGACTGTAGTTTGCGGGGTCAGTTGAGACATTGTCCTGAACCTACAGTGGAGTTTTTTTTTTATCCGAAATTCTTAATTGACATATAAATACAGCATATGGCAGTTGGAATTTCTTGTTTTTCAGTTTTTGGCAATTCAGATATTAATTTGCTGTTGGTTTGATTCATTCTTGTCACATGTATACCACACGACATCACAATACAATTGTCAAAACTTTTGAAACAAATCTCTCCGTCCATCAGATCACAGCATTATTCACCAATAACTACATGTACCATGAGGTAATTTGAAATCAGGCCGAGTATGGTGCTGCCCTCTAAGATTTACATACGGGTTGATGGAAGAGGTAGGATTTGAGTCATTTGGAGCAAAATTCCAGCAGTTATTGTGCAATGTCAAAATACTTATGAACTGATGTGAAACACAGAACTGTTGTTTTCTCAGGAAAAAATGTTGAGGCTTCGAGGCCGACCTCGTGCCATATTTTGATGGTATGGTATGGTATGGTAAAATTTTATTTCAAGTCGTATTGAATCATGTGGCAGCGCAGTGCCCAAGCAAAAAGCTTCTGTACGACATACAATCAGAACAGAGTAATACAAATTATATATGATTTTGTTGACTAAAATCTTACAGAACACTATTATGTATATAATTTATTACTTAAATCTGGCATGAGAGCCGTGAAGTATAGACCAGCGGCAACCACTGAAAGCCATACCACGCAGCTCTCACAGCCTTACTAGTACTAGTAATAACAGAACATAAATTAAATTAAAACAATAATGATATCAAACATTTTGCTACAACATAAAACTAACTACTCTAATTACAAGGAGCATCCTGAGGTACATTTCACGAGCACCACTGTCTTTCTATAATTCAGCACCACAGACATAAGGAAATATCAAAATTTTCATCGAATTACTTTTACGATTAACATGCATTACACAATTTTGCAAGTTAGCTCTACATACATGTTTGCATTTCACCAATGTATACATGTTTCACAGAAAGTCTATGTTGGTTGTGTCATCTATACTTCTTAACCATATATCCACAGCAGATTTGAAGCTTGCTATTGAATTTTTCTCTTTAATCTCTATAGGGATATTTGCCCATAATTTAGCCCCATAGTACCTGAGACTCTTTTTGCCATAGCTTATAGTCATGAAATTTGGAATAACGAATTGATCATTGTCACGCAAGTCATAATTTTGCTCCCTAACTCTAAAGAGGCTTTGCAAATATTGTGGAGAGATTTTATTTTTTATTTTGTACATTTGAATAGCTACTTGCTTTATACATTTCTTATATATTTTCAATTGCTTTTCTTCCCTGCAGATCACTTCATAATTTGCATTGTTATCATTTACAACTAATCTTAAAGCCCTCTTGTTGGTTTTTTCGAGTTTGTCCATATTTGTTTTGTTTGTAAACATCCATACATTTTGGCAATAGTTAAAATTGCTGTTTACATAACTATTATATATGGTAGTTTTGCACGATTTATCCAGACAATTTGTCATACTTTTAAGTGCATTTATCTGTTTACTTGCTTTTTTGCATGTATCGTCGATGTGATTTTCAAAATTTAGCTTGCTGTCAAGCTCCACACCTAATATGTTAATCGATTTTGTAGGTTGCCTTGGCTCGGGTTCCAATGCAAAATCCTCTGCATTGCCTCTGCCTGGGTCTAGAGTGTCTTTGGGCCAGTTGGAGGCCTCGGAACCGGCCTCGAGGCTACATTTTGACAGCCTCAGCCTCAATCTCGGTCTTGAACGGTCATGCCTCGGTCTCGGCCTCAGATGTCCCGGTCTCTATATACTTATAGTCTTATACTGTATAATACATTGACGAGGGTAAACATAATTCTGACTCCATGTAATGAGCCTATGATTCAAGAGATTATTAAACTCATTAGTTCAAAGCAATTTAAAGAGAATATCATAATCACTCAGTGATCACCAAAACTTGAGATTGCTATACATGTTGTTCACTCGATGCTGTGCAAGTTTGAATTGGCCAAACTAATGGCTCTGTTTTGTTGCTTTAAAGAGCTTAGTGATTATTTAAATCAGGGCATGGGATCATCAATATTGGTTGAGCTGGCTTCAGGATTTGATCATTTTGATGATGTTTTGCTAAAATTGATGAGGAGGTTTATTCTCCTATAGAAGAAGTCTGCATCCTGAGGTAATGGCATACTTCAAAGCCTTTTGTAGCACAAAAAGAAAATTGAACAGATTTCCAAAAATGTTTTAGGCAATAAAAATCTGCAATGGATGATTTTGAGAAATTGAAAGTGACATCAAGCCACAAGAGTCTTAGCCTGGTGTCACAAAGGCAAGGTTTATTCATTTAATTAATTGTTGTAATGGGAGGATTACATGAAGGCGGCTGCTCGGGGCCCCTTTGTGGCGATCAAAATCCACAGAAATTGTCCCTTGGGGCTATATGGGGCTTTTGATAGGCAGGTCTGGGCCATATTACCCATGCTTGCTTCTGACTGAGCCGTAAAAAGCTGGAAATAATCATAAGTCATGTCTTGCCTGAAATAAGTACCTGGAGAAAGGAAAGGGGGGGGGGGAAAACTGAAAATTATATGAAGGGACCAAAACTATAACAGGGGGTCTAAAATCCTCTACTCCAAGTTAACCGCACTGGCTCCATGCCCATTAAAACCTATACCCATGCAGTAACCTCCTAGTAGGCCTATTTGTGATTGTTGAAGGAGGGGGGGGGGGGTGGGCTTGCAGAATATGAAAATCCCAAGTCAGCATGCTCAGGTTGCATTTGATAAGCAGTTCCCTTCCCATCAACCCTGCGTTACTGGCACGTAGTTGAAAATTATAAAGACATTTTTAAAATTAAAGGAAAGAAAAGAAAAAGTGTACAAAATTACAGCCTGTCAAGGCAGCCTAACATGCCACAGCGCAGTTTGTTGTGATTACATTCAAGCCTGTCTCTGTTATTTTAATAATATTAATTTGTTCACCTGGGCCTAGTCTTGCAGAGCCATGCTGAGTCAGAGTCATCTCTGCCTGGTACAAGACGCCAACCATTAAAAAAGAAAAAGAAGAAATATTCAAGGGGTAAAAGGCAGCCCCACTGTTGTAAAACTGCTACCAGTGGGCAACCACAGTTTTTGTTGTTGCCCAAAAATATCTCACACACAAGTACTCATATATGACATCACAATTCATCCAAGCTGACAGTTTTAAGACCATCCAAAGCAAAAACATGGTCAAATACATTTGCAACAAAACCACTATTTTTTTTTCTTTTTCTGCCATGGGAATCTTCTTGATTTAGAATATTTACTGTATAGCTTAAATATGTTCATAGATTTCACCACGCATAGAAGTCATGTATCCATCAGATTACTTTTGATCACGAATAAATCAAAGTTGGATTTCTAACCCCAGTTCGTCAACGTGTTCCATCTCATATTAATTGTATTCGATGAAGTTAGTCTGGCATTTGGCCCAAAGCTCAGGTCCAAGCTTTATACTGGAGTCTTGTTTTTACTTGTCGCTAGTATATATTCAAAGGTAACACCCTCTGACTGGGCCTGGTAACTTCATCTAAACAAAAACTGGGTCTCTTTTGGATTCGGTCAGTCAGAGAAGTTGAAAGATTACAAATCTGCATTATTATCTAAATTGTCACAATTATAATGTTTATTTCTGAAATGTAGATAAATCATATGATTATTGTGTATTATCTGATTTTCAATGTGTATTATCTGTACTTTTTCTCCCTTTGTGGAGGTGAAATGAAATAAATAAAATAAATTGTACATAAATCTATATCTATAATATGGTCAAAAGGGGTTAAAAAGTATTATACAATGATTCCATAGGATTTTGTACATAAATAGGGTTACTTGTTTTTGGCAGTCTTGTGCAACGCATCATTGCAACTGCATGGGTTCTTGTAAATTATATAATTAATTTTTAGGAGTCAGGAGTCACCACATTAATTTTTCTACTCCTACTCCGACTCCACTTGAAAGTCAAAGTGCGACTCCGACTCCGAATCCACCAAAAAACCTCCAACTCCAAGACTCTGACTCCAAAGCCCTGGGAAATGGGGGGGGGGAGGGGGCTTGGGGAGCTGAGCGCCCTTGACCAGAAAAAAACCCATGGATGCATGAATTCAGTGGTGAAAATACAATTTCCTGTTCATTTTTTCAGTCCGACAAGTACTATCAGCCAAAATTATACTCTGGTGGCAGGAATTTTTTCCTTTTTAAACATTTGGAATGGCGCGATGACACCAGACCAGCCAAGAGCTCCTCCGATGAAAATTTTCCATTTCCATCACTGTATCAGATTGTCATATCATATTCGCTAATGTAAATGACGAGTATGAAGAAGATGAAGAAGAATAAGCAGAGGAAGAAGTGGTAAGAACTGAGAAGAATGCTTGTTGATTATTGATAAAAGATGGATAACAGATAAAAGAAGGAAAAAGCGAATAATCGAATGAGAAATGAAGAATCGAAGAAACAAAAGAGGCTCGACCTGAGATTAAACGAGCAAGCAAAAAGGAAAATAACAAGTCACATAAATTATTATTTTTCTAAAATGCTCAAATGCTTGCCTTCATGTAAGTTGCCCTGCACGTGTGTATGCGAAATAACTCATGTTGTCGCGAAATTCTTTCATCTGGCTGCCAATTGAATTTAATTCGCTTTAAAGGCAACTTAATGTCAGAGGAATGCCAAAGTGCCTCATTTCACAGTTTTGAGCAAGGAAAAATAAAGAAAAGCAAACAAAATAGGAACAAAAAGGAAATCTATTAAGGAAATCTTTTTATGAATATGACTTTGTGCGTTTTGTGCATTTTATGATACACAGCAATAAAGAATAATTGTTCAGTGGTATGACTTTAGCGCATGTGAACAGGCTGGGCTAAAATGGTAATTGTAAGAGGTCAAGGGGCAAAAATGAGAGGGCATAGGGTCCCTATGTGGCCCATTATAAGTTGGTGGTAACATTCTCCATATTCCTATAGCAACACATTACACATGTTATTACACCCTCTAAGATTGCCCCTAAATTCCAGCATTCAACTCCCACAAGTGCATAATTCGCACAAACTTGCAATATTCTTAAGTTTTTGAACAAGTCAACCAACTTCGCCTGACATAAACCATCCATGGCTCAACAGGATGTCCAGTAATCACAGCAAGCCCGGTATCTCTGTTACAAAACTTGAACAACCTCGCATTGCTTCAAACATTCGAAAATTTTGATGAATTTGTTCCATCCAAAACCATACAAAATACAGAGCATCTGTGGACACTATTTTGACTGGCCAGTATGCCCAGTAACCATGTTACAGGCCAGTATCTTGGAGTGCCTCATCCCTGAGTTATCTTCCTACTTTGTTAAATAAGTCTACTGAGTGCAAAAAAAAAACAACAACAAAAAACACAGGACTGAAAACCCAAAACATTCATCCATTCTGACCACCAGTTTTAGCTTTTTGGTTACTTCAAATGGGTATATATATAGGCCAGAGACCCACTATATTTTTCAGTACCATCCTCAATGGAACAAACAGTCAAATGCATTGCCCATTTATGAGTACCATCCGCAAAGAAACTGACATGCTTGACAAGAGTGCATTGCATTGAGGATGACACAAAATTACAAGATTGAGATTCAATAGAATAAAGGCTGACTGAATCATGATGCATAGTACAGAGCAGGCCTACAGATTGATAATCTTAAAATTGTTGAAGAAGTAAACAAATATGAGAAAATGAGCCTAAAACAACAGCATGCATGCATAATAGTATGATCTTCATATAGTTGTAAGTACCTGCACAATGTACAAGTTTGTAAACACTTGTTCTTTTGTGGTGCAGAACTCCACCTGTCAGATCGTCAGACAACCTGACTGAGACAGACTTGGGATCAGGATTGTTTAGAGGTCTAAAGTCAACAGCATTACCATGTCAAGCTGCCTGAAGTTGCCTAAAGTCGACAGGTTGAGAGCCAAAAGAAATTTAGCCCCAAGCATATATAGCATGCTCGTGCGCAGACCACAAGAATTCGCACTGAAAAATATCAAAGGGGATTTTTACCTAAGTTAAAGCTCAGGTGTTTAGAACTTAAGATACATTGTTAAAGATACCCTACTCCATTTTGACCATGTAACGATGGTGATGTTAGGATACAAGGAATGTGGTGCCATTTGTGTGCTTCTATAATAACTGATTTGGCCCAGATGGACAGAACTTGAGTTACTTTGGATTTCCTTTTTGGTAGTGTATAAGTTGAATTTTAAAAGTAATTGGTTACATCTTCAACAATTATTATAGTCTCTTATGAGTCAATAACAAGCATTTTGTCGTTAGAAACTCTTTTGGTTACCAAGTTTTGCATGGCAGAAGATCCAACTAGCCAGACACAACCAGGCCTAAAGTTTAACTGTTTAGCAACACCAAAAATAAATCACCAAGGCTTGCCATTGTGGCCAAATGTTGCAGATTCATTTGTTGATATTAAAAATAGATGAAATACAAAAATGAGGCAATGCATTCCTAACAACAATAGATAAGTCAAGGAAGATCCATAGCAGGCCTTTTAGTTGTACATTTATAGAGGAGCCCTAGGCAAAGTTCTGATCAAAGGAAGGTCAGGCCTCTGGGCGTGCATAAATCTTGTCTTAAGGTGCCACACTTAGGAGACAGGTAAAGTCCATAATTTTTGACAATTTTACACATGATCATGCCCAAAACTCTCAATTTTAATTTGATTTCAGGAGACCAATCCCGCTTGTTGGTGACAGGCAAACGAAAGGGTTATGCATATGATTTTCACTCTAAACTCAGATATAAATGACAAATCAAATGCCTTCTCTTGATCATAACTTATCAAACAGCCTCTATGTTTCCCATGTTGAATGCAGAGAAGATGTCACTTCATTGCCTATTTTGACTGACAGAGTGCATGCCAAAATCTGCATTCATGAACCAACACTTATTTTTTGTATATATATATCAAGTTTACCGGCTGTGGGTAATGCAAAGGCAAAACAAATTCAAAAGTTGTGGTTTTGCTCTGTAACCGACCGTCACCTGATACACCAAGGAGGTATAGACTGAATATTTTATGCTCTTCAAATGTAATTTCAAGTGTATTACCTTTTCATCTGAGGAATGTCTTGGAAGACTTGTCCCAGTAATTAAAAGTTATTATAAATCACATAATGCAAGTCTTTCTATTCTTATTTTACGGGTGATTTGGCTAATAAAATTTTTGATAATTGTTTCAAAAAATGGTAACACAGGGGCGGATCCTGAAATATTGGGCGGGGGGTTTTACAAATGAAAATGCACTAAAAATGTTGGGATTTTTTTTTACTTTAAAATCTTCAAAGGGGGGGGGGGGTGAACCCCTAAACCCCCCTCTCTCTGGATCCGCTACTGTTAAAATTAACAAGGTCCAGCATACAAATTTTGGATAAAATGAAGTTTATGAAGTCCACTGAAGCAGAACGAAGAAAGCACTTATGAAATGAGCAAAGTTCTTGACCTGACTTGACACACTCAAGGTCTACCATGTAGACATGTGATTGAGTAGGCCTATTTTTAAAATTAACTTGTAAAAATATTAAAATGTTGGTCTGGTGGGGGGGGGGGGCTGCATCCCCCCATCCCCCCCCCCTGCGTCCGTCCCTGAGACTTTATGAAATGTTTACAAGTGTAATGTCAACTTAATTTACAGTGCATCAATAACACAGTGTAAATCACTGGATGAGTAATGAAGGGCAATAGACGTTGAATCTATCTATCCATCTATCTATCTATCTATATATCTATCTATCTATCTATCTATCTATCTATCTATCTATCTCTCTATCTCTCTATCTCTATCTCTATCTCTATCTCTATCTCTATCTATCTTTCTATAATATATCTTTCTATAATCTATCTTTCTATCTATCTTTCTCAAATTCTATCTTTCTAGTCTACAGTATAGGTAGCATACGATAGAATAGACCTGTACGTATCTTTCCATGTCTTTTATTGATATGAAAAATCCTTCCATTTTCCAAGATTCCAGCAGACGATTCATATACTGAAAGCATCGTTGGGTGGAAGCCCCACCTAGCGTTTAGGACCACTACCTGAGTGGATCGATTGGAGCTGGGCGCCAAGAGATATTAAGATGGAGAGAGCCGCTTTTGCTCCTCAAAACAATCGGTTCTCATGTGACAGCCAGTTCTGGACAGTGACAGACACTGCCTTGAAATAACAGAGTGTGACGGAATAGAGCTGAGACAGTTGGCGCCAAATATCACCTGTGTTTACAAGGTTACTCATGCATGGCGGCACACTTTAACTATCTGCCGAGTTCTGTTGCAAAAGCAGTTCAACAGGAGTGCCTGAACAGAACACATGGTTCTCACTTCACATCAAAACACATTGGAAATTATGGAATGATCCAACAGCTTCTGTTGTGATCTTGTCTTGCCATCATTGTTGTTCCATTCAATTGTCGTCTGCTCAAATATATCACCAGATCACACCTTCTGAAGGTAAACTGAAAGTTGACATATATCTATTCAAAACATATATTCAAAACAATTGGATACAAACTTTACTGTGGATTGGATTGTACATGGACTTGTAACTGCTGAAGATTTGAAGGTAAGTTGATTGGAACTCATTAATGAATATTTTGGTGTTAGTGACAGTTCGTCTGCTATGTAACACTGGCTCTGTGTAATACCAATCAGTTGTTACCAGTCAAACGAATTGGTGGCCTCCCTTTGATCTTGTTGTCATGTGAGTGCTGATGTTATCATGGTTATTGCATTAATAGGCCTGCCTTCTCCAGTTTTGTTGAATCAAAATGACCAACTTACACTTACAAAGACCAATTTGTAAGTTTCTTATTTCTGTATGAAAATCAGTTGAGCAACTGGTGAGTGTAATGGTACTGTATATATTATAACCAGGGCCACCTTAAATTATTTAAGGGTTCACTTGGAAGAAAACAAGCGGAGCATGGCGTGTACGTATACAACCCCTGGTAATTCACAATTCACTTGGGCTGATACATACATTAAAAAGTCAAAGACATTGAATACAATTAATTTTATTATATAATCTTTTATGCATTCGAATTAACATGAGTAGGCCTATCCACTTACAAGTACTTACGGCAAGGCTTATGAGAATGTTGTCAAGTTTTGCCAAAGAAGTATTTTGAGAAGTTTCTGGACTCTGGTTGGTCTATGTGAGTGACTGCCCAGAAACTTTTCAATGGCTGTGCTGTGGAGTTTGGGAGTACATTGACAACTTTCAGTCTTTCATCTGTTGCTGGGGTTGCTAATTTCCAAAGCTACAGCAAATACTGAAATGTATGAAATTAGGTGTGTCATTTTGATTATATAATTGTATTGGGCTTCCAGGGTTGTTTCTTCATGCAATTCCCTCCATGTCACAATTTTCTCCATGCAAGAGATCTGGCATCCCAGAACAATTTCAGGCACTGTATACAATTAACATGAATATATATGACTAGCATACTTAGAACTACTTTGCAACACCTTCTGTAGACTTTCTTTTAATAAGCTTGGTTAAAAAAAGTTGTCCCTGCTAAAACATGGTGTGATACGTAGTATAAGATATGGGCTATACCATCAAACGCTATTTTGGGTCCTTTAATATTGTTTATGGAAAAGTCTCAGTCACTACCAGTCTTCCAGATCCATCAAACTTGAGATGATGTCAGATTTCATCATGATTGATGTTCGCAGCTGGTCTTTTGTATGTCTGACATTGTCTCAGGACTGTTTTAGACCTATGGAATTATCTTGGGAATGGGAATTATCAAGAGATCTTAAAAGAAAACTGATTGGTGTTAAGAATTTTTGGTCAGATAACAAAGCCTTTGGGACATGAAGGGGAGACCGACAGTGAAAAGTAATTTTATGTAGTTTTTACACCTCTCTTGCATCTCAGTTCTTCTTATACAAGATGGTAAAGAAAGCTAACTGTTTTATGGTGCTCAGTAGGCCTATAGTTGTCATTCCTTCACGAGAACAATGATAAACCGGGACATTAGAAGCTGTGTTATAGGCCTAAACATTAAAATTGTGTGAGTCACTTTTATTGTTATCGTTATATTTGCAGTGTTGCGAGTTCCTCCGTGGCCTAATGGTTAAGAGTGCTTGTTTGCACAACCACTGGCTCTGAGGGCGTGGGTTCGAATCCCACCCGGAACTCAATTTAGTCTGAGCCCATGGGACATTAAATGGAGGCGGGTTGTATCCAGTGTTCTATGCTGGGGCAACTGAAAGACCCTGGGCATCCCTGAATTAATAGGGTATGTTCCAGACTCCCAATCTTCTCATCTCATCATCATACGGCTATCGCCTGCCTCGATATAGCCCACTAAGGTGCTGCAGAGGCGTAAAACACAAACAAACAAACAAACAAAATTGCAGTGTTGCAACTAGCCTATTCCATATATATGGAACATTAGTTGGTTGTTTGGCTTTGTGGATCCATGTGATCTCAGTAATGATGAGTAAAAAAATAAGCAATGTGCGATTTCTCTTCGAGTTTCTTTCAAAGACTGCATGCAAATATACATGTGGCTTATTCTCCAATTTCAAAGGAAATTTTCTGGTATTGTGTTCTGATTTGATTTCCGAAAGATGTGACTTCCAAGTAATTGAAGAGAACAAACACACTCTGTAAAAGGACCTTGTTGAAAAACAGAAAATGCTGGACTGGTCACTGTCCTTTTGAAAGATATTTTAAAAAGAGGTAACGACAACTTTTACATGAGGAAAACACAAGGATCCCTATACTCTCATCCTTGCTGGTCTCATATTAATCGTTCTGTGATCTTTGAAGCTGTAGTTCAGCACTATTTCAGAATGCAGACTACAGTCCTATTACTATTTCCATGTGATTTTTAGCAGGGCCTTTTTGTCTGTTGGGCAGATCTGCTTACACATTGTCTGTCAACTGTATTTGCTCAACCTGGGCCAGGTCGATTTGTCATGGCGGACTTTGCTGCTTTATGCAATGTTAGATACCCCTGGAGAAGCTCACCTTATAAGGCTCTATATCTTTGTGGTCTAGATTCAGCATTGTTCAGTAGTTCCAGATTGGGCTGGTTGTATCGTATACTGTTGTGGTTGTATAATTACTTTTAGATTGAAAGCCTCTTAAAAAACTTCAACGATCCATCTATCTATCTATAGATCTGTCTATCTATCTATCTATCTAATATATCTTCTCTATCTACCTGTCTATCTCTAATTTTTCTCTATGAGGAGAGGGTTGGCTCAGTGGCAGAGGGCAAGCTGTGGATTGCTGGGTCTCAGGTTCGAATCTAGCTACGTCATGTCGCCGGGACCCATTTCGAATCCAGCTATCGTCGGGTCGCCGGGACCCATGTGACACGAGTCAGGACTGTTTCTATCATCCTTCGTCTCATTTCCGTGTCCTCCTGTCCTAATTTGCCTGCCAAGTTCATAAATACAGGATGTAAAGCCTCATTCGTGCACCTGTCTATCTACAAATTCTATCTATACTTTGTAGCCAGCCAAAAATTCTGAAGAATTAGTTTTATGACAGATTTTCTTACATAGTCACAGTGTCAATATCTCATTGCTACCGAGTTTATCACGATTGGATATCTATAGGTAAAAGAAGGAGTGTGACAAGTTATCAATGTTCAATAACCACAAATGGTGTCTAATCAATAAATGTTGCATCAGGTATTCAGATCACTGAGTTCGGTCCTACAAAGACGAATGTTATGTGTGTTAATATTATATTATAGGAGACCTGCCAGACCTTGCGTCGTAGAAATATAATAATTATTATTCTCATCTTGAATCATATGCTAACATCTATGAGCTATGACCAATTGTTCTGAATTTGTTCACGAAAGACAATGGGGTTTCTGAGACTTGCCAACTTCTGCTGAGGATGACCTCTCCGAGGTTAAATAGGTCATAGTGTGGTCACCAGAGGTCATGAGTCAGCTAATTGGGTCAAAAGTTAATGCTAAGGAATATACATGTCAGCGTTGCCTAACATGTAGCCTTATTATCAATTAGCTGTACTGAATCTACCACTGATGCAAGTTTATTCTGATACTGTACCTGTTAATCTTCAGTATCTGGACAGGTACTGACACCATCCGGATGCTGATACCATATAGGCTTCGATACTGATTGGCCTTCTGAAATTTTGATACAGGTACCGCTTACCGACACTTTTTGATGTATTTCTGCAGTATCAAGCATCCATGGCATCAGGACTGAAACTGATACCGGGTATCGACTGTCGAATGAGTGTTTTCATTGTGTTGAAGTCGGATACAAGCTGTATGAAAATGATATGGTATTTGTTATATTCCATTCCCTATGACAGAAACGATATTCATGATGAATTGAAATTTTCTCATGCTACATATTCTGAATATTATCTGAATATAAAGAATCTGGGCAACGTCTTTGCAAGGTTATTGATTGGAGGAAGAATTTAATTGGCATTTGATACTTCTTTCCATTATTGATTTCTTTAGGGTTACAGACCAAATATAATATTTCATAATTATTGTTGTGTCATGAAATAATCTGCCAAATTGGATATGCAAGGAAGTTTTTATATTTGAAATCGATTTAGATTTTTTTTTGTGCGGATATAATTGCTCTGACAGAAGAGGCTATTTTTTGTCGAGCAAAAATAGTGCTGCCTTATTTCCAGCAAGCATGACTAATATTCTCATCTTGTATTCAAATATACTCTTAATTTTTGAAATGGCAATCAAACCTTTGAAATAGAAGATGATCTAGTTTTTTTTTTTTTCAATTGCTTGTTTTTCTGTGATATCATTCATTCCATGAAATTGAAATACAATATTGTTTGATAGACATTTACAATGAGGATTCAGGACTCCTAAAGATAAAGAATTATTCTACGTTCTCCAATGCTGGATGCATCCATTGCCATTGTATTGGTCTCTGATCTCTTGTTTCTCAGTGAGGCTGATGGTAATATTTCTGCTGGTCGTTTCCTCTAGCTCAAATGCAACACAGCAGATTAGGATTTATGGCAGTTGTGCCTTAAAAGTGCCATACTTGAGCATAAAATGCTTGAAATACGACATTATTATGACTTTGGTGCAGTTGCAGAGCTTAGTACATAAACTCCAAAATCCAGCAGCCTGGCTCGTGAATATTCTATGCACACTGTTATCTACTAAAATCCTGAAAAGACCACTTGTGTCGGGAAAAATAAATTCAGCTTTGGGCTTAAGAACTTGAGAGGAATGGTCCTGTTTCAGGGCTCATGTTTCTCATTTAAAGTCTGTGGATTCTTGTACAACTATGTGTGGACATTTCCTGTCAAGAAGTCTTCAGTTACATCTCATGGAAGTCTTGTTGACTAGAAATGGGAAACACTGGGAAGGGATAGATATGCTTTGGAGTATGTGTATCTATCCCATCTCGATGTTTCCCATTTCTAGTTTACACCTATTTAAGACTTAAAGTATCATAAATACTTGCCCGCAGTGTTGGAGTCATTTTTGAGGGCCTCGACCTTGGCTCGGTCTCGGATGCCAAATCCTTGGCCTTGACTCGGTCTCGGACCGGCCTCGTTCTCGAGGCTGGCCTCGCAGCCACATTTTGTTGTCCTCGGTCTCGGAGGCTCATGCCTTGGTCTCAGCCTCGGATGTCCCGGCATCGACTACATCACTGCTTGCCCGGCTTAGATGCTGATGCTTGTAAGGGAACACAAAATTTAAAGAGTCAACCGAGTTTTATCCAGCTGCAATTGTTCATGGAAGCAGCTGAAGATATCTTGGGTTGACCTTAGTTTCAAACTCATGGAGGCTGTAGGCATAGACCTTCAGTGGCCCTACAGTATATGTCTATCACAAGATATATTCCTGGAGGAAAATATGTTATGCAACTTGGGCGAATCTGGTGGAAGTGGCATTGGTGTTTAAGATTATCAATTGCCATATGTTCAAGAATGAAGCTCATCTTTTTTTAGAGGCAGATCTATACATGTTCTTACTTCGTGATATTGAGGAATTCTGGCTGATCGCAAAAATGGAAAACTTACTATCTCAAAAACAGAAATAAAACTCTATGGGATTAGGCAAGGCCAATCAATATTACAAAGTTCTATTTCACTAAATTTTAAATTGTATCCATCTCTTTTCTGCTTATATGATTGCTACCAAATCCTCCATTTTAAGAAATTTAAGAATATTTGTGTAATTAGATTTTCATGTAAGCTTATTAGATTAGCTAGTTACATGATAATTCACTAAATTGGCATGCAACCGGAAAATATTGTTGAGTTTTATTATTCTCTAATATGGAATATTTTTAGTTATGAGGTTTCGTAAAATGGGGTGAAATTTTATATTGGTCTGATGTAAAATATGGAGGCATTCTGCTGTTACAGATTCTTTTCTAATTGGTACTTGCTCGATATGGAAATGGGATAATGGTGTTTTGGGATTGTAATGATTTACACAGCAGCTTAGTTGTTATCATTTGAATATTGGTCCGATAGTTTAATTTCTGCAATAAAAGAACTGGTCAGAATTGACTGTTTCTTCATCTGCCCAGGACTGACAAAGTAGGTGAGAAAGAATAGTGTTTATTGTTATATCACTTTTATAGCGCTACCATCATCCTGGCGGGCGCTCTGGTAACACTTTACAATGAAATTTACAATTGTTGAACAGCTCAATCTTCAGCAGATGCCTCTTGAATCAGGGCCTGTTATCCATTCTTGTCTAGCGCCTTTGCTGTCCTTGCATCCTTGTGGAGTCTGGCAGGAAGTGTTGCTGCGCACACCAGACAGGAAGTTGAACCTCCTGCCAACACAAGTGGCCACCCTCCCCAGCCACAGGCACAGCCACAGCCAACTCACGCCAATCGAGTTCCAGGACCGGGAGTCGAACCCAGGTCCTCTCAGGCCAGTGGATTCAAAAGCAACTGCTATAACCGTTAGGCCATGGGGAACTCTTAAAAAATGTCATGCCATTGCTGAATGAGGGATGCTAAGATATTATTTTTTTCATATATGTATACAGTTTATTCTCTTCCTATTTATATCAGGGTAGTGGTTCTACTCTGCTGAAGGTCTTTGCCTGAAGAAGTACTCATTTCTCGTGGTGAATGCAAAAATGAAGTTATGTTGTCCTTTAAGCACAGAATCACAGCTGGATGTTGTTCTAATGAGATGTTAAAGTGACATCCACTTGGATCCATCAGTTTCTGTGCAGGGCAAGAACAAATTCCTCACATGGGGTAAAGTGTAAATGTAAAATGTTGAGGACTCCCACTCTTTCCCACCTTATCAATCCACAATGAGTGACCAGTACTGGCTTCGGAGGCCTGCTTCTACCATGTGTATGTGTGTATGATCCTACCATATCCATTGGTCTCTCTATCTTAAAATTAATTGAAATCCTCAGTATCTGTGAAGTACTTCGTGAGTCTTGATTTCAGAGTTTCATATGCTTTAGATATTATGTCCTCGGGAGAGCAGCAGGTTTGTTTAACTTGTTTTGCTAAGGTGGGATGCTTTAACGTTAAGTGCACATACTTTTAAAAATTTCAAAGTTTCTTTTTTAAATCCAACCTAATAATTTTTATGGATTTGAATAGATGATTTCATTGCTATTCATTGCTTCGAATATAACTAGCAAGACCTCGAACTCTTTAACAGAGTCTAAATATAACTTGATTGACAAGTTAAACAGAACTTGAGTTTGTACCAGGCAGGGGCAGGCCATGCATTAATTGCAGATACCTGAAACTGCTTTCATATATAACTACCAAGTTTGCATAATGAGAAGTACAGTTGTAATGACTTTGTTAATAACATGGAGAAAAGGTGCTTAGGTAGCATTACAAGGGCCATGTATCATAAGTAGATTGTCTGTCATAAATAGTAATGTCATGCTTACTTATGAATGTTGTAATACCATAGATATGAAAATTAATGCAAATTTTATGCCAAGAACCAGTCTGTCACTATCTAACAGTATCTGCTCCCTAAACAGTTTCTGTAGGAATACCAGTTGTGTCATCTCTTCTTCAAGTTTGCCTTTTGAGACTTGTTTCAGAGATACTTCAATGTGTAACATTTACACCATAACTGGGTTGAGTAAAATTATTAAAGCTCTACTTGACTGGCAATTTGCTGCTTTTTATTGAAATTGAAACCATCCCAAATTTCATCATTCTTTTTACCGTGTATGATGTATATATATTACTACATGCAATTACAAACAGTAACTGTAACCCTCTTGATACTTATGAATTGCACCTGACATGATATTATGATTATGATGATTATGATGTGTTGTGTTTCCTTTTGAATTTTGATTTATTTTGACAGATGAACACAACATATGATTATTGTGGTCCCTGTAATTATTAAGGACTGTCAAAATTACACGAAAGTTTGTGAATTGGGATAGAGATATTCATATTTCTTGACATGCTTATTATTGGTAAGGTGATGGCCTCTTTCTATTATTAACTTATCAAGGCATACAGTGAAAGTCTCAAAAGAAGCTTTTCAGTTGCATTCACTTTCAGAAGAAAATGTTTTGAATTTGATAAATAGTTTTTTTTTATATTTTCATTATCCAGTCACTTTGTGAAGTGATAATCTTGCAAGAAGTCACTGTATAAGTGTTTATTGTTAAAAATCGCCATTACTTTATAGAGGAGCCAACATAAATGTCTACTATGACAGTAACTTTTCAGCTTTGGTAGATTAAAGTTGTTGATTATTTAAAGATGAAATGGATAGGATCATAGGAATAGGAATATTTTCTCCTCAAAATAGTCAAAGAGGGCATATAGCAAGTATGAAGGTATATTTTGTTATATCAAGGAAGTTTTTTTAAAAATGGCAGGGATAAAAAAAAGAAAGGTGCACTTGAAAGATGTTGGTGTTGAGGTTCCTTGGAGTGTAAGAGCAACTTGTGGCAACTTGTGAAGCATGTCATTTGGGAGTCACCCATTGTGCCCAGGGGCAAGTATGACCAGAATACCCACACAACTACTTAGGATACCTCAGGCCAGAACAAAAGACTGTCACTGACTGTGCTCTGTTTACTTGGCCCAATAAACAAACAGGAACTGAAGTGGGATTTTAGAGGTGAAAGCGTCAAATTGTTAGAAAATTGGATGATATAATTTATTAAAGGATAAGGCGAGGAGAGCAGAGGATTGGAAATTAGAGGAAAGGACTCAAAGGAGAGGAAATGATATAAAAGGAGAGGAGGGGAAGAGAGGTCAGGAGGGGAAAGGAGAGGAAAGGAGAGGAAAGGAGAGGAAAGGAGAGGAAAGGAGAGGAAAGGAGAGGAAAGGAGAGGAAAGGAGAGGAAAGGAGAGGAAAGGAGAGGAAAGGAGAGGAAAGGAGAGAGGAAATGAGGAAAGAAGAGGAAAAGAGTATAGGAGGAGAGGTGAATGGGAGGAGAGGAGCATGGGAGGAGGGGTGAATAGAATGAGGAGAAATGGGAAGAGAGGATAATACGACCAAGGAGAAATAGGAGCAAATCTAGAAGATGTGAAAAAGGAGCAAAGATAGAAGATGGTTGTTTGCAAAGAAAAAATAGGAAAGCGCATTTAAACAAGACGTGCCACAGAAATCTGATTTTGTAAATTTAATGTTGCAAGCCTGTGGCTCCAGATGAATACTCAAGTTTCCGTCCAAACGTCTACAGATTTGTTAAACGTTAAAGTTAGATGCCTTTGGTTTTAAAAGAGTTTAATCTTACTTTGATTTTTTTTACTACATTTTTTTATTTTGTATTATGTTAATTCAACGGGTGCTGGCATTATCATGATTATGTCCATCAAATGGATGAGGAGGTTATTCCGAAAGAAGCTCTTACCTTTGTTTTCTGGTTGAAAGAGACACAAGAAATTTAATCACGGAAGTGGGGTGAAAGAGAAGTTTGAAAAGAAAGGCAGACATAAGGGTGGCGGAGACAAAATGAAGAAATGAAAGTAAGAGAACCTTTTAAGATGAATCTTGGTGACATTGGGGATCAGGGAAATTGTGTTAGGGACGTTTGTTTGAGTTGCCTCATTGTTACTTTGATTACAGTTTCATGACAAATGATTTTGACCTCAGGGTGAAATCTGAATGATTTCTTAAGCTCCCATTTTCCTAGCAACTTGATTCAAGGTCTTCCAAACAATGGCAGACCCCAGGGCAATTTGCTTTATGAGCCGCGTCTGGTGACACTGCATTCATCCTGTTGAATGATGTGTGCTTTATCCAATGCTATGTGCCTTATCCATCAATATCTAATGTGCCTTGTGGAGTGTACATGATCCAAAGTGCCCTTGGTACAATTTGACAATTTTCCCCATGTCATCAAATTGCTTTTGACCTTATTGGTGATCATGTGTGGCTGTCTTCTTCTTGGACAGGTTGGGGGAGGGTGAGCTCACTTGTAGCTCACTGAGCTGCCAAACGCTGGGTCCCGGGTTCGAATCCAGCTCTGGCCGGGCTACCTAGACTGGTGTTGGACATAAGTTCTCTATCATCATTAATGTGTCCTCCTTACTATCCCACCAAATACACAAATGTAGAACGTTTAGTCCGAAACACCCATCCTCCTAGGGAAGGTGGTAGTTGACTCTCAAGTTTTCATCGTTATCATCCCATCGTTACATTTGCTATGCAACCTTGCGCTAACAGCTTCCCCATGCTTCAGACCAACATTATACCATACATGGGGTTAACTTATAATACTTTATCTTGTTAACAATACTGGGAAAACCACGAATGCAAATGAAGCAAATATCCAATTATACATACAGTATTCCGGATACTCAACAAAATTGTGTTTTATAGATGGTCTATTTTTCAAGTAGTCACTGACTCAGTATCACTAAAGTTATCATAAATGTCCCTATTGATCAGTATGAACTGTTGTCATCCTGGTAAATATTGTTATATTTTATGAGTATCTATGTGAAAATAACATGCATTGTTATTTATTGTTTAGATGAGGTGCTGTTATGGAATTGTTGCTTTTCATCTTCAGGAGTTTAAAATTATAATATGATGATTACTCTAAATGCATATTCACCATGCTATTTAATTAGGTTTTCCCTAATTACATGGATCACCAGGCAAGCATGTCTATGCCTAATAGTGGCTATTCAATTTTGACAATAGGAATATTTTCTCCTGTCTAAAAAGGTATATGGCACCCAACACCTGTCACCTAATTTGTGAGTCCAGGCAGATATTGCATGTGGGAAGAAAATGTAATTTGCTTTGAGGTGTGCGTTTTGTGACTGGGACTTCATTATTTTCATTGTTGCTAAAGTTGGCATATATAATTCTTATATACTTAGTATGCAATTTGTTAACATTACTCCTGTAGTTTTCTTAATTGTTTTAGTAAATACAGAACTTCCTCATAATTTCCTCGAAATGAGTGACAAATTGACAATTATGGCATGGGTCTATATTTATATCTGACTGGGTCACTTGATCTGGCTGCAGTGATTCTGTTTTGATATTCACGTATTCCCTGTCAGGCAGGTGGTTAGGGTAGCTTCATCCTGAATTGACTTTGATTCCTGCCTGACTTGCTTGTTGACAGGACTTCTGGGACATTGGACAGCCAGATTGGTCAAAGACAGAGAGGTGAAGAGCTTCTGATATCATTTACCTCAAATATGTGGCAAACAAATACTGGTGTTTTACACATTTTTATGATCTGACTTAGTCACTTGATCTGGGTTGCAGTGATTGTTTTTCAGTGCTCAACAAAATACATAAAGCCAGCTTTCTGACATATGGCAGCTGTGTGACTACGAGCTTACTGTCCTAATCCCACTCCACTGAATGTCTGTTTCAAGTACTAAGTACTGCATTTACAAATGTTTAACCCCATATAACAGCATTCTGTTTACATCCTCTGATTAATATTCATGTGAATGTTTGAACACTGCTTGTATTGTTTGCTAATGTTTAGTAGTGAGGCAGTTAGCCCACTAGTTGTTTGCTGAGACCCTTTTCCTGTTGTAGAGTGGTCGTCCTCTTAATTTGATGCATCGTTTCCTTGATACGACTTCCCTGAGGTGGGACAACTGAGAGGGTAGGAGTGATATGGCACAAATGATTTGATAGACAAACAGAACTCATGAAAGGTGCACGACATAAAGAGAGGTTCCTTTCTCTTTATATTTTTAGTCTGATTTACTGTCCAACATGAGTTATGAATGTAAATCCACATGATTCTTAATAATTTAATATTTTAAAAAATGGATTAAAGCAAGCACTGGAGAAAATATATTCTTTGTGATATTAATCAAGTGTATTATCACTTGCATGTTCCAGTTCTATAGATGCCATATTTAAATCCCCCAAAAGGTTTCAATTTCAAAGTCAGTGACAGCAGAGACTCAGAAGTAAGCAATATATTGGAGCAAACACATAAACCTCCAAATGACCACCAATCCCCCACCATGCAATGTTAGAGCACAAATCCCTACACTTTAGAGCAGTCATGACAGCCAGCTGGCCCTCTGGAAGCACACATCTGAAACCTGGTTGATTGGTAGCTCAACCAAGCACTGCTTCAGCACAGCATAGCAGGGCAGAGACAGCCTCATCCCAGGATTGGCTTTTGTATTCTTGGTCTATTGATCGAGGACTGCAGATGCCAGGCCAGTGATTAGAAGGAATGGGGGAGATGATGTGGGATGTGAATCTGCATCAGCAGCCCCAGCAAAGGATGCATGGATGATGCCGATACTACCCTGTCATCAGCTGTTTCATCAACCAATGTATCCCACACTATCCCACACACTATACCAGGACACTTGGAAGTGGAGGTTCACTCCACCGCAGAACTGTACAAGCCAGTAGTTCAGGGACCAGGGAGCTATCTGAGTCTTGACTCTAGTTCTGTGCTATACGAGGTCTCTGCACGGATTTGGTGGATTCTACGAGTCCCAGAGATTGTAGCAGTGATCACTGACTGACTGACTGGTATCATATTGGTGCCATTGGCAATGGTTGTTCTTTTATAAATTTAGCTAGTCACCAGTATAGATTGCTTCAAGGTTTACCATTCTAACATTGTTGCTTTGGAGTTATTGAAGAGTCTAGGACGAGACATTATATGTGACACAATGTATTTGTGTGTAGACATGTCCCTTTATTTCTTACAGTCGACAAGTCATCCAGATATAGTCAGTCAGTGCTGTGGTTAGTCTGGTTCTTTCTGGTTCCTTACCTCTTTACTTAAATATAATAAAAATCCAATTAAAAAAAAATGCCACTGAATCTTTATTTGGTCCCTCATAGATACATGTGTAATTCACTGAACGCCCTGGGACCCTCAGACTGGTCCAGAAACCATTGCAGACATCACAAGCTAGTCTGAAGTTCTCTGACATAAGATGAAACCCGCGAAGGGCATAGGTTTCGCTTTGGTCCATTCATTACTCGATGAAAGCCACTTGTGAGTTTCTGTGCAAGTTGTTCAAATGAAATATGAAGGCCTTTCATACTGAAGCAAGATAACTCCTCAGAGGTGACCATCCTTCAGCTTTTCAATTTATGCTGCAACCTCACGAAAGGTGTATCAGGTTTAGCCGGTGCTGTGGCGTCTCTCACTTTACTGTAGAGGCTGAGGCCTAACAGTATATAATATATTGTATATAAAGATTATTTGGACTAATACCATGTATACTGTTTTAAAAGCTAGTTGCTAGGAAAACGTTGGGATGAACTCTCTTATGTTTCTGTGGAAATTTAAAGCAATCTAGAATGTGTTCTCTTAAATATAAAATTATATCTTATAACATTTGATGTAACCTTAGCATAATATGAAGAACATATTAAATATGTATGTGGAGTGTCATATTTTTATCAAAAATATTATCAGAAATATATTTGGCAGTTTTGAAGAAATAAAACACAGGATTAATATGATATCTTTTCTTGACGTTTGTTCCTTTCTCTTTCTGATACTTTGTTAGATTTTTGCATGCATATAATGTATAAGTGTATAGGGCATTATGAGCAGACAACTCAAAGTTATAAAAGTATTTTCTGAGACTGTTTTCATACTTTATTGCTTGTTTACCCAACCATATACAAGTTCATATGATACAGCAACCCTAAAGTCACCCCATACTACACACAGTGCACTGTCAAAGAGACTTGGGACTGTTGTGTCTTGACTGTTGTGTCTTGACTGTTGACAGGGCTGGCTTTTGCTGGAGTCAAATTTCCCATATGTAACAGGACGGAAATTGGAGGAGAGATGGGACTTGGTCATGAAACCTGCTTTGTGAGAAGATTCTTGGTTGACCAGAAAAATGTGGAAATGAATCTGTGCCTCTCCATACAATATATAGCTGTGTATGTCTCCATGACTGCATGCAAGCTTGGGAAAAGCTGGGGAAACACATATCTGAGAAATATAGGAATATATAGGAACGTTTATTTGGAGTCACCAAGAAGTATTGGGAGTCCGAAATACATATCCACCGAGAGTCTTGAATGACTTCATGCAAGGGGGGGGGGGGGCATATCTGGGAAATATAATGGAAGTTTACTTGGAGTCACTCAAAACTGACAAAACGTATTGGGAGTTCTGGAAAATATTGTTCTGCTCACAGAGTCACAGAAAAAGCCATATAAGACTAGGAGGTTGAGAATGAGGATGGAGGGACTCCGAGGGAGTCTGAGAAATATGGGAAAAGAAGCCTGAAATATGAGACACTTTACATTGGATGGTTTCTTTAAATAAGGGTATTCGGAAAGGACCATACAAGATGTAATGCTATCTGCCAAGAGCTACTTTAGATTGGCTCACTACACACTAAAATGATCAGAGAGTATATTTTGGAAATTTAGATAAGCAGACCTGATGTGGCTCCTTTAAATTTGGTTAATAACCAAAGGAAATGTGATGCTATCTGCCAGGAACTCGTTTTGGCTGGGCTCACTGCAAGGATATTTCAGTGCAGTAGTATAGCTTTCTGTGATTGCTGCAAATATTTTGAAAAATGGAAAAATATAGTGAAATTGTCTGCTAAATTGCTAATAGATGGACTGGGCAGTCTATACAGAAAACAAATTATAATGTATTGGCTTTTAATTTAGCTTAGTGTTTGTTTGTGTACCTTATAGTGTGGATAATTCTGAACTCAAAAAGAAATAGACCCACATCTGTAGGAAAAACTGAAGGACCCATTAAGATATAGTGTTACTTTATAGTGCAGTTATATTTGAGATTTTCATTACAGTATGGCATTTGATGTGCTGGTACAGTGGTACAACTTTACACCACTACAATGTTTGCAATATATATTAGTTGAAGATTCAAGGTCAAATCATATTACTAGCTAAAGTTCTGGAGACATCAACAAAGAACTGAGTAAAATATATTGTAAGGTTTAGATTTAATTGTAGAACAAATCATCTTTGCTGCTGTCTGCTGAGTGACCTGACAAGAGATTATTCCTTTCAAAATCGTCTTGGATTTGATGACTGTCATCATCCTGCTTCTGGGTTTCCAACTTCCAAGGTCATTCTGAATGCAAGCATGTGCACTTCTGTCTTCTGTCAAGGAAGGTTTATACACACAAACAATACATCAAGTGTGAGAAAGAGGTAACTGTGTTAAGCAAATAGAGATGGATAAAAATATACAATAATTTCAACAACAAGGTGAAATTTGAGTTAAAGGAGACTTCCCTTGGTGACACTGAAGACAGTGGACTGACACTGAAGGGGCAGAGGCATGGCCCTGTGAAATTTGCTGTAATTTGTGTCAAGCATTTAGTCACGTAGAATTTATAGCTACACCTCTGGTTTTGCTTTGGAGCTCCCTGAAACTCAGAATTTGATATTTTTGTTTTTAAAGGTGAATACTAGTGCTTCATTCATCATGATAAATATTTTCAGTTTAGATAAACTGTTGCAGTAATTTTTGAGTCGTTACAGAATATACATGTATCGTATACGGTGGTCCATGAGACAAGGCTCTTCGCGAACAATCTCCTGGCGATATACAACCAGTTTTCCAATGCTAACATACTTGATTTCAAGGTGAGACCATAAGCTAGAAACTTTCTCTCCATTTCTGCATTAGCGGAGGGGTTGTTCTTTGCAAGGATGATGTAAATGTTTAGCCTTTAGATGACTCCCTCAGCATAAGGAGTCTGTGATTGTAACACAAATGTTTTGACAGTGCTCCCATGCTAAGCAGCTAAGACTTGAAGGTAGGAGAGTGGTGATACGAAATAGGGTGATACCTAGTAGGGTGATAGCCCCCTGTTGCCCTCGCAGGTGAGTGGGGTAATCATGGGGTGGCAAAGGGGGCTCCAGGGGTGAAGAGGTGCCAGGGGTACCATGTACTGGGTTATAGCATCAGTCCCAGTGCAACTTGTGCAAGGCAGTGACATGCAGTGACAGTCTGTAATACTCTGTATTACCTTGTAGAATCATCTATATATCTTGCTTTGGTAATGGTAAGCATTGAATACAGCAATGAATGTTTCGGCCATGAATGCTTATTGCCATGAAGTTATAGCAGTGAAGATTCAAACTTGAAACCAACCAATTGTCATTCAATCAGAAGCATTTCTGCATGTTCTTACTCTAGTGAACTGCATGTTAGATGCCCATGATAACAAGTTTACTGAAGAATGAAACACTATGTGTGTTTGCATGTTGAAGGTTCACTTCAGCTTTCTGTGATTGTTATACAATGTAATTTCAGTAGTTTCAAGAAAGCTTGCCAATAGTGAATAGATGATAGATGTTTCCAGAGTGCAAACTTGGGAACACTCCAGTCCACAAGGTCAGTGAAGATGTCCTACCTAAAGCACCCTTAGTACCTCTTCAAATTAGCACACACATATAGTACTTACTCAATAAATATCTTCAGTATGTATACAGGTTCTTTTGATGAAACATGATGACTATTTATATTACGTTTATTCTTCATAATCTTTCTGCTCAAGGATGATATTCAGTATCAAAAAGTTTATGCAGAGTGTGACATGTAAGTAACTTGCCAGTTCAGAGTCTTTTTCAACTTCAGTTACTTTGTCAGCTTAAGTTACATCCCTAACTTTGGGCTGCGTTGCCTCTGCAATAATATCTATAATCTTGCTCCATATATTTCATTTTGCTGTGTACTTTTCTGGCTCTTTCTTGTTTTCGGTTGCCTTCCAAATGTCAGGGGTCACCTTGGGCTAAGTACGTGTCAGTCGCCATTTTGATAACATATTGGCTTCTGGCCAGATTAAATTTCACCTATTTAAGGAAGTGTAGTCTACTGCAGAGGTTATGGGAATACTGTTTTGGGGAGAATAAGAAAATATTACTTTTTCAGACAAATCAACGTGGATAGGACCACATCTATAGGCACACAGAGCTCTGTGTTTGGTATCCTATGAGTTCGTGCAAAATAGTTATCAGCCCTACAATGTCATATTTATAAATTTGCACTGAAGAGTCCTACCCATGATTGGATGAATATGAGTTTCCTTGTTAACCAATTGGAATGAATTTAATTGTTAATAGATTTGATATTAAAGTAAAAAGCAATGATTTAATCGAAGGAAGGAGTACATATCCATTTTCTCCAAGATATTTTTGTGTGTGTCTCGACATTATCCTATACATGTACAAAAGATCTCTTCTTTGTTGATATCTTATCTAAGTGAACACCTTTTTGGTATTCTATACGTAGGGCCTAAGCCTATGAATATGTGTGTTTTGTTCCAGAAAGAATATACATATCAGAATAAATCAATATTATATCTGGTTTTTTTTCACAGACATCCAGGGCATTATATGCATCAATAATTTCTGCTATATTGAATATTTTTACAGAACTAACTCATGCATGAATGAAAAATCTCCATGTATTGAGTGTAAAAGTATGCCATGAATAATAATGAATATGAATTAGTATAGGAACTGACAAAAGGTGTAGGTCTATTTATAACTTTGTGATTCGTAAAATGTAATTGTTTCCCTTGTCTTTTAATGCTGATTTTTCATTATTGCCAATTTATTGGTGATTTTAGAAGAAATGTGATTGGATACCAATATTTCATTTGATGCCATTAGTTTTAGTCTTTATGACAATCTATTTTACTTTAAAATATTTTTGTTATAACAATTTAGGCCTATAAGAGATAAATGATACATTATCATTTGATATTCTTGAGCTTTTAAAACTTTGTATAATAATCAGTGCTCGCCAAAACCTATTTGATGACTCGTTGTAGACCTACATCGTTGAAGAACTTTGCATTGTATGAATTTGTCTTCCTGGGTAAATCTTTTTGTATGTTTTCATGTTTAAATTTCCTTTCTTTTTGCTTGCTCAAGACTGCCCCAGGGGATACATATAAGTAGGTTAAACGCAAATTTCCATGCTACTTTTTCATGCCCCAACATAAACAGTTGAGCTGACATCTAACCACACACTATTAGACCAGGAGCAAGACCATTACCCCCGTATCAAGAAATACATTGCACCCATTGCTACTTGTCAATTTTTTTTCTTGAAATCTTGTGCCAGTTTTTCCAAAGCACTGACTTATGACAAAGTGAATTTCAGCCACCTGTTTAAAGTGGAGTAACAGGTCTCACAAGTGAAATTCAGAATTATGTATGTCATTTTATGAAAGCTTCTGAGAAGTATATTTTACTGAGTCACTAAAAAAAAACTGCCGAACATTAGAAAATAATTATGATTTGAATCTAAATACTTTTAGCAAATCAAATTTGGATGGTGTCTTACACATTAATTTGCTGACCTTATAATGTGACTGTTCTTTCCTCTCTGTATGCAAAGGTTTTATTTTATGTGGAAAACCTTTATGCTGTCTTTGGTGCCCTGCGCAATGATCATCATTTTCTGGTGTCATCTGTGGAGTGATACTATGACAAACACAATTTCAGTGTCATCCTCAAAGGTATCCGATGTACTTGTACAAAAGTCAGTTTTTCTGAACTCTGCATCATATAGGATGGTAGTAACTTTCATTTAGGATGTCAGCAACCCTGCTGACTGCCATTCAGGCTGGTAATGTAAGTCTTATGTCATTGAGAGTGATAGTAACTTTCAAATTTCATTTAGGATGGTAGTAAGTACATATATGTATCACTGAGGGTAGGGGTAAGTAGACTTGCAACTGCATTTCAGTCAGGCTGGTATTTCATTTGGGATGCAGAAAGTATCATTGAGGGTGGTAGTAACTTTTGACTTTCATATAGGATGGTAGTAACTCCATTTCTTTTAGGATGGTGGTAACTTTCATGACGATAATAACCAGCATGGTACATTTAGGCTGCCAATCATGTCAGTAATTCATTGAATGTGGAATTTATTGCAGTGAAATACTGTCTTTTGATTGGCTGACAGATGTGTCGAATGGTATAAAGCTTGAAACAGCATCTTTATTGAAACATTTCTTAAATCTTATGAATTTCACGATGGTCCTGCATTCAGGGGATTGATTTGGGTGTTTTAACTTCCATTTCCTCCCCCTGTGATGCCATTTTCTTCTTTCATGATGTCATTAATTTCTTTCATGATGTCATTAATTTCTTGCTCTGTGCTCATTGCTTCTTCATTTTCCTGGCTGGATTTAGCTGAAAGTTAAATTTGAGAATGATTTGAAATGGAACGGTGTGAAATTTAATTATTGAGGGACAACGGGAAGAATAAAGCGATTGGTTGCGTTTGGCGAAATCGTGTTTGTTTATCATCATTGCTTGTCGTGTGCCAAAGACGCAAAAAGACAATGAAGTGCATCAATGAATTTGGCCAGGAAATTGAAGAAAGCATCTGAGAACTCAACACGAAGCGTAT
Source organism: Platynereis dumerilii (assembly GCA_026936325.1). NCBI lineage: Eukaryota > Metazoa > Annelida > Polychaeta > Phyllodocida > Nereididae > Platynereis > Platynereis dumerilii. The sequence goes on from JAPTHN010000002.1 coordinate 95,939,274, forward strand.
GAAAATCACCAAGGAATTGCCGACATTGAAAGGTTTCAACCGTTGGTGCTGCATCAATCATTTGAAACAAATTGTAAAGCTTCCGGCATTTTCATTTTTCAAAGACATTCTAAGATTCTTTTTAAGTTGGTGCATCAAAGTTCTCGTGGTTTGCTGAAGAGGAAATTATAAGAACCTTGTACTTCTGATGAATGTAACCTGTTACTAACATCAAGTTCCTTTAGTTGGCATATGAAAATACCCGTATTGCTGTGGGCCAATTTTAAAATATCATTTGTGTGATTATCTCAGTTTATGAATAAATAAGCATATTATTGGACATTGTGATATAATTGGGCAAGACTTATTTCATGTAAAGGAGCAATGGCTTTGAAGTAGTTATTTTTCGCACTGAAACTATGAATTAAAGTATCTTTTAAGACAATTGTTGCATGGATAAATTGTTGAATAAATGAAGGAATCATTCCAATTGAAAGGTTTCTGACAGATTTATTCCAATGCCCCTGGCAATGGCTGGCATTTTCATGTTGATTTGATTCGTCAAAAGCAGATTTGATGCTGAAATGAGACTTTCAAAGCAGATTGGTGCTTGGGCCACTGGCACTGCACTTCCCGGTGAACATTTCATCTCCCGGCCCACTCCGGGCCCAGTGCCCGTGGCGTGTTTGTTTGCCCATTCATTCTCGGTTTGTCTTTCTTTTGCTCTGATGCTGCAATTTCCACGCAAGAGAGAAACATTCATGAATTTAGCCTTGCATGCCTTGCCCCATTTGTGTCAACCTCCGATGGATTTATGGCGCATTTATTGCGCATTTATGCCAAGTATTGCCGCTCACATTTTACAGAATTTCACTGAAATTTGAAACAGATTTCTGACTGACAAGCCATGAACTGATTCAAATGAAAACAGCCTTGGCTCCCGAAGAGCCTTCCTGTCACTGAAGTTGCCAGTTGCTCTCCTTGCTCTCTCCGGACTGCACAGGCTTAAATGTGGGATTTGACTAAATGTGCTCTGTGGAAAACATGAAATGCAATATGTGAATTTTACATTTTGAAGCGATATTCTGTCAAAACGGCTGTGGAGATACTTGGTGTTTACATTTTGAAAAAATTTCATACTCTTAACAAAAAAATGAAATGTCAACGTAGACTTGCCTCTGCAGGATCATCGGTCTAGATGAATCTTTCTTTCACGTTATTTTTGTCCAATATTTATGCATGCCTTCACAAGTACTTTCAATAATAAAAATCAGAGACTACATGTAGTTTACTTTTAATGTTGTTAAAAGGTCTGGTAATTGATATAGGCCTTTATATAGAATTCCTTTTAATTTTCTGCTGACAACATTATGTTCATCTTTATTGAAGTATGCAGGTAATAGAATACCATTGGCTCTTTTCGTATTAACTGATTCGTTTAATTGTATTTGACATCGTTGGTTTTTCAGCTTTGATGTGTATGGTAACTGATCTTGGAAAATGAGATGGCAGATTTATGTGGATCTATTGAACTCGATATATCAAAAGGTGAGCTGTATAAAGGTCTATATCTTATGGTATATGGCTATATAGCTTCTGGATATCCCTTTATCATAAACCTATCAAGCAATGAATGAATGTTGCATGATGCTCTAAATTCTGGACAAAAAAGGCGAAAAAGGCGGAAGGGTCAATACTGGCATCATACAGAAAAATATGCTGTAAAATAGCGGAACGATCCATATTGATTACAATAATTTTTCTGTTCATTTTTACAGTAATTTGTTGTCGAAGGGGTAGTGACGTTTTACTGAATGTCTACATCCTTCTATGGATGGTTTTGATAAAATCTGCTGCCCTGGTAGTTGTAAATTGTGGCTGATGAGCTTCCCAATTGAGCTAATTGAATCCTAATTGGGAAAACTGTAAAGGTCTACACAGATCAGGAATTGTCAGTTTGATTAATTACTGTTACATTGAATCACGTAGCTGTCATTTATCACAGATCAAGTTGATCAACTAATGGTATGATATTGGAAATGTTGTGGTTTTGGCCATGTTGGAAACTTGTTAAGTCCATGCTGAGACAATGTGACCATGCAGTCTAATGGAACTGTCAAGTAAACAGCCACAAACAGCATATGCAAATGAGCATGATATGGCAGAACAAAATTGTTTTCTTTTATATTGTGGGAATCTTAGATTACTAAGAATAACATTGGATAACAAAATCAATGTTTAGGGGAGAGCGGGGCATGATGGGCACCTTAACTTTGAAGGTCCACCATGGCATTACTATGCCATCAAAAATTACTATTTGTTGCTGACTGGTTTTGCATTAGGTTCTACTTTAAGCATAGAAAATCTTGTTATGCTCAATGAAATGGTGTTTGAGTTATAAGCACTTTAAATTTTTTGGCAGGTGCCCATCATGCCCCGCAAGGGTGGGGCATGATGGGCACCTTGTTGGGGCATGATGGGCAGCTTCAAATTTTGGTCAATACTTACGGCATTATAGTTGTAAAACTGAAATAATTCCAATATTCTTAATAAAAAACTTACATTACATGATAAATGGTAGTTATTGAACCAACTCAGCAAACCATAATCACTTTTTTGTCCAAAAAATGCAGGTAACAATCCAAAAACGTAAATTTAACATCAGAAAAGGTGATTTGGCACACAAATTATGTTCTTAATTCTATACCTGATGTAGTAAATAAGATAATACCAATAGATATTGAAATAGGCAGTATTGTCCATTCTCGCCAATCTTCAACTATTATATTGCAAGAAATACATATGCTTAGTTCAATCAAGAGACCCATCATGCCCCAAACTTCTTTTTTCATAAATGCCCTCATACACCAGTTTCCAAGAATAAAGTCAAATCAAAGAGTTTTCATGCAAAATGTTGATATATCTCTTTGTGGAAGCAAAACAAGACAGCTGTTAAAATATCACTTACGCATAATCACAACGCACTTGGAAAATCAGGAAAAAAAGTTGTTAGGGCTTCAAAATCCTAGAAAGGGCAATATCTGCTAAAGTATTGGTATCTGAACCATGCAATTTTTTCTTCAATAAAGGTTAGCAAAAGGTATTCTAAACAACAAACATCAGCTTCCTCCAGTGTTAAACTTTGGAGTTAAAGCCAAAACCCATCATGCCCCGGGGGCCCATCATGCCCCGCTCTCCCCTATACTTTTAAGTTATTAGTGCCTCTGCAAGTTATACACCAACAATGGGAGGAACAGAACAAAGTGACATAACTAGTTTTGATAATTAGTCACAAAAGATGTAAACAAAAATAATGTTTATGAAAAGTTACCTAACCAATCAGTTAGATTTATTTGGCAAAGACCAATGTTTATAAAAACATTATGTAACCAATCAGTTAACATTTTTGGAGAATCCAAACAAAATTCAATTCAAGGAGTCCCTCTGACACTTCGTGTCATCGGCTTATAGAGGGACTCCCGGAGTCTGGTGACAATGTAACGAGTCAATGTGACTTACCATCGTCTAATTGACTCCTTCAGTTTAACTTCGTGAGTCAGTGAGACGACTTTCTGCCGCAAAGATCTGTAACCTAGTCCACACATTATAATATTACTAGCTGTTCACCCGTTAGGGTTTCTTGCTTGTCAAAAATGCACAGAGACGCAGGTTCTTCCCAGGTTCGAGTAATGTGATGCCAGCTGTTATTTGCAGGTTCCAGTCAGCTTTCAATTAGATGAAGTAATGTGGATTGTTTGGAACTACTAAAACGGGTTCTACAGCACTACAAACACTGAGAGAGTGGAGGTGTTGGAAAATAAGATGTTTTCGAAATGCATGACGCAACTTAATTTGTGGGAGCTGGGTAGTTATATTGGACATAGAAGTTGACTGAGTATGGCAAACGATGCAGAATTTAGTGGCCTGCAATATGATATGCATTACTGGCCTTGATGTGGCAGAGAAATATAGCTTCCAGATTTGTATGTGGAAAATGTGGTTTTTGTGAAACTCGCAATAGGAATATGTGGTAACTGGGTAGTTATATTGGCCATAAAAGGTCAGTCAGCATATCAAAAGATGGGGAATTGAATGGCCTATAATATTAAATGCATTACAGCCCTTGGTGTGGCAGATAAATATACAGGTGGGATATATTCAAGTGAAAAAACATGTTTTTAGGCGAAATTCCCAAGATAAATTTGTGTAACTATGGAAATAATGAATGTTGATAGGTAAAAGTTGCCCTATCGGGAACTTCAGATGAATTGACAGGCTTAGGAGTGTAATCAAAGGTGTTATGGGTTGAGAGAAAAAAGCCTTATGAGTGAGATGAGATTCCTGCTATGAGTATTATTATGATTAGATAGATATCCTGAACTGGCTGAACATGTTGTGTTTAACAATCTAGACACAAACACCAACAACACAACACCAATCCCTTTGCAACCTTTGTGTCCTCTTGAGTTCTGAAACAATAAACAAAAGAAGAAACAAAGAAGACAGACATTAGAAAACATACAATTTACCAAGACATCTGGTTTCCAACAGGGCTCTGTTATTTGTGAGTGTTTTGTGCACCTGCTGAGTGTGTGCACTTGCTGTACAGTGTAGCTACTGGCTGTTGTGGTATTCCTTTCTTGTCTTGTAACACATGTGGCAAACAAGTCTCAGCCTCGTTATGAGGTGTGATAAAGTACAAATGGACCACAACAGAGGGGATAATACTCATGGGCAGATTGTCACAACTGTTGGAGACCGACTTCAAGTTGAAAGTGTCAGGGATGTGTGTACAAGCATAGTGACTTAAAGTGACCCTGATTATGTGAAGTATTGGTGATATATGTCGTGTCTTGCTTGGGAGCTTCTCAGTGTTTCGTTTGCGTTGGTGGGATTTACTTGTGGATGGTAAAAGCAGAATATCTTATGTAGTGGATTATACAGTGACTGTGAAAAGAGTGGATAGGTATGTATTTGTGATTTAAACATAGGCTGCGCGGCAGCATACCCTCGGCTATTCAGCAGGCTATTCTGAAGCCGGATAAATCAATTGACATACTAGCGATAGATTATGACCCTCAACCACAGCTTTGCCAACCCAGTTATATGTAGATGGCCCAGTCTCCCTTTGTATGGTCCAAGTCTCCCACTTGATGGGGAGAGCTGGGCCAACATTTTTAAAAGTATCAAACATGTTTGTATAATCATAATGGTCATCTGGAGGTGCAAGAACGTAAAAAGTGGCTCAACTCTGTCAAGCTTCCTCACTCTTTCTGGCCGCCGGAAAGTGTTTTTAGATGAATGAAATGTCCATTTCTCTATTTTATTTGATGTTTTAATGTATCTAATTTTGACAAATTCCCAGCCTTAGCATTCAACAGATTCATGGTACTGAAAAGAGATGTTGCAATGAAATAAAAGGGTCACCTCATTGCTATGTCCTCCTCCTGTCTTAATTAGCCTACCAAGTGCATACATACAGGAGGTAAAGTCCCAATCGTCCATCCATCCATGATTCTCTGGATGTATTAGATTACATAATTATAGATGATCAAACAATCAATCAATCAATCAATCAATCAATCAATCAATCTATCTATCTATCTATCTATCTACCTATCTATCTATCTATCTATCTATCTATCTATCTATCTATCTATCTATCTATCTATCTATCTATCTATCTATCTATCTATCTAACAACTAATCAATAGTGCAACATGAAAATCTATTTGCTGGGATAAATTAACAGTGGATCTATCAGTCAAACAATTAATTAATATTCTTTCATTCAATCGGTCCAATCAGTCCAATCAGTCAAGCGATCTTCAGTCATTTAAACACCTAATCTAAAACACCTAATCCATCTATCTGGCTATCTATCAGGCTATATATCTGGCTATCTATCTATGTGGCTATCTATCTATCTATCTATCTATCTATCTATCTATCTATCTATCTATCTATCTATCTATCTATCTATCTATCTGTCTATCTATCTATCTATCTATCTATCTATCTATCTATCTATCTATCTATCTATCTGTCTATCTATCTGTCTATCTATCTGTCTATCTATCTGTCTATCTATCTGTCTATCTATCCACCTATCCTACCTTTATCATCTTATCATAAATTATGGATAGAATAAAGGCCTGCCTAAAAACAGAAATATTAGATAGGTTGTCTATTTATCCAATCTATCTATTTTAAATATTAAACTGAAAACAATGTGTGGCCTGCAGATACTATTTAATAAGACTAATACATTTACTACTTAACACCAAAAAGGTTAAATGATGTCCAAACTTGGCTGTATTAGTATAACAACTTCTACTCTGCCTATATTTCTGATTTAAATTGGAAATTTCATTATAATGTTTAAGATAGAAAAACTAAGGCTATCAATGCAGTTTGAACATATTTCTAAGAAAAAAGGGAATTTTGTAAGAAATATAGGGGTGCTATTTAACTGCATGGGCACTATCCCCTTTGTTCTTGGGTTTGGTCATTGGAGAGGATTAGTGACATCATGTTACATAATGTCCATTCAACAAAAGCTGCACCCTGTTCCCCAACAAAGCAGTGACACTTATTGTCTTCAAGGTGCTAAAATATGCTTGGGATGAGTTTTGTCATTAATTAAAATTCAGATATATCCAACATTAAATATCTTTGGATATAAAATGAAATATTGAAATTCATAGAATTAAGGTTTTGTTGCATGCCAAGTAAATTTCTAAATAACCCTGTATATAGTGGAATCATTTCTGCAATCATGACTTGAACAAATTTAGTTTTTATGCAATATTATAAATAAAGGCAGGCTGACATTAATTTAATTTCTTTCCTTTTTAAATTCACATCACTGAGGTTAGATTTGAGCAAAAGGGGGTTTTGAGATTTCTTTGTCAAAAGTTTAGAATGGTAAGGCCCCCTGAGTCAGAACTACATAGTATGTGCATAAAGCATATTTGTATATATAATATATAATTTAACATATTTAACCACATAAATTCTGAGGAGGAATGTGATGAGAAAATTATACTTTGGGCACATTGTATGGCACTTTGAGTAACCAAGATCCAAAATTGACTGAAATGTGACAATTCAAAGGTCTACAGTTGTTTGCCTATTTTTAGCAATTTCTGTTTTTTCATGTTCAAAAATTATGATATAACAGATATATGCATGAAAATTGTGTGTTTCTTTCATGTTTATTCATTTTGTTCATATTCAAGAGCATTGCATGACTTTATTAGAAACGAAAAGGTTAGGAAGTTGATATTTTCACATTTTGTGAATTTTAAACTTCTTCTGTTGGCCTAAAAATTGCATAAACTACATGAACATAAAAAATTTAAAAATATACTTGGGGCACATTGTATGGCACTTTGAGTAACCAAGAACCAAAATTGAATGAAATGCGACAATTGAAAGGTCTATAGTTTTTGCCTATTTTTAGCAATTTCTGTCTTTTTATGTTCAAATATATGATGATATAACAGATATATGCATGAAAACCATGTTTTTCATTCATGTTTATTAATTTTGTTCATATTCAAGAGCATGGCATGACTTTATTAGAGACGAAATGGCCAGGAAGTTGATATTTTCACATTTTTGTGAATTTTAAACTTGTTTTGTCGGCCTAAAATATTGCATCAACTACATAATGGCAATAAAAGTTCCTTCTTAATAGGTTTAACTATAATACCTTTTGGTTTTTACCAATATAGTTATCACTGTTTTGGTGTAAGAGACCAAAATTTAAGAAAAATGTAAAAAATTACACATTTTTCCAGTATTTTGGTTTTTATGCAAAATTCGTTAAATGGACCCTCTAAACGATTCAAGTAGGGAAAAGAGTTATATATTAGACAACTAAATTCTAAATTTCAAATGTCTAACTCCAAAATTGAGGAAATAACAGAGGGTTGAAAAAAACCTATTTTTTTACATTTTTGGTTCATTCTTTAAAATCTATTTTAGTAAGAGCATTCAGACCCTCAAAAGGCACAACTAGGGTATTTAATACATATTATGGTAGATTTTCATGCCCATAGGTAAAACTGTTTCCGAGTTCTGGTCCGGAAACGAAAAAAATTAATTTTTCCGAATTTTCAATATTTTACAAAAACTGTAGTCATTACATAAATATGAACTCCAGAAGGCACATTAACACTATAAGACCCATTCATGTGTCAAATTTCATACATATGGATGTAATAGTTTTGGCACAGAGGCCAATACACATTGTGTGACGCCGCCCGCCCGCCCGCCCGCCCGCCCGCCGGACGGACAAAAATTTGCCATACTAACTACAATACCCGACGGCAATATACATTGCCGAGGGTAAAAAGAAGTGTTTCCATTCCACACTTATGCTGCAGTATCATGAGTAATAATTCACCGTTATTTGCATGTCTGCCAGTCGCTTCAAACCTCTGGAGAGTCTGCCAGTAATAGGATTTATGCTATGAATGTTTAAACTGGAGATTTATACTTTGCAGTTCTCAGTTTAAAAGTATGTATGGTAATGGTCTCTGACAGCATCACACAGGGGAATTTAAACATACAGTGACAAACTGTTGTTAGCTGGCTTTTCTATTGCTTTGGCAAATCTCTCTGGATTGCAGTTTGAGTAATGTGGTGTAATGTATACTATGAATTATTCCACACCAGCTGGATTTCTGCATTTGGTATAATTTCAGCTAGAGTAGAAAGACTAGTTGATGTACTGCATTTACTGGATTTTTGCATTAACTATAGCCGTATCATTTGCTGATGCTGTTGCTTGTCAATTTACGTGGACTTACAACGCAACTCTGTGAATTTCTGCACTTAAGCAACTCATCAAAATTTCATGAATATCTACATGCTGTCCATTAAAAGTCAAGACTGCTGCTTGAACTACCATTGGTAGTATAGAAGTATTGTATTCGCACAAATATAACCTTTCAGGTTCGAAGCCAGCTCGGGTTTGAAGCCAGCTCAGTTCGGATTACCCGGACCTCCCGGGACCTGTGATGGAGATCTTTAGCTTCATTACTGTCTACCTCCTGTCCTTGTTGGCCTCCCAAAGTACACAAATGCAGGCCATAAAGCCCAAAAATCATACCAGACTTCCCGCATAGAAATTCACTACAAGTGATTGCACAGTCATTAATTCAATGTACCTGCAGCCAGTGTAGGTAGCACTATATACCTTGATTTAAAGTACACAGCTTGCCTTTATGGGCCACTACTGGCAGTACTATTGGCTGCAATACCAGAAGCAGAGACACTTGCAGGCACTCCGAAGGAGGATCTCTTGGCCAATATTGGCTGATTACTGAGGGATCTCGGAGCTCATATATAGGAATACAAGCCTGTTCCATCTCTGACCAAGGGGATCAATGTTAATGTAGTTTTTGAGGTGGTAATTCAACTGGAATCTGCAGCTTTGCAAAGGAAGTATGGGGGCTAAGCTAAGACATAAAGCTGACAGTGCTTTAGTGGTCTGACCTTATGCCCTTTGTGGACTTTCCAGGATCTATGCAGATGGAAAATGACAGATTTAATGCAGGTCAAGAATATGGTCAAGGAAATGGAATCTAGAGTATAAAAGTGAGTCCAAGTGGTTGAAGTTCAGAGGAAAGGACAGCATATATCCCCAAAGCAGGTTTATAACGTATTAGCAATGCTTGGGATGTGGCACAGTGTGCTAGGTCGTGGCCTTGGCACCACATCAAAGTTAGATCAAACCTTGAACCTTCTAAAAAGTGTCAGCTGCGACATCACTTGCATAATTATCATATTAGTGGCTTGTGTATGCCTCTGGAGAAACACAGGCCACAGGTGCTCAGAGTTGCTTTCAGATGCACTGAGGAGATATCTCCAGATCAGATCAGATCTGTAATTTGAGATATTGATATTCTGATGCTTAAAATCGTCCTTTAGAATATCTGAAGATACCTAACTTTGTCAGATGGGTTCAACTTCTCCCTACATTATCGTAGTGCCTCACGAGGCAGTGCATTTTGACTTAGTGAATTTGGCTTAGTGACTTTGGGAGAGCGAATTTTATGTAATGCCTTTCGGTTAGTGACTTTGACTTGTATTATACGTATTGTAAATTCCAACTTCCTTCTTTTTTTTTACCACAACCGAGGGTGAAAGGCTTTTAAAAAGCTGCTGAACGACAGAGATACTATACGACAGAGAGTTTTGGCTGTATACTACAGACTAGTTGCTGTTGCTGCTGTTGCTGCTGTTGCTGTAGTGATGGAGAGTGATGCTGCTGATGATGTTGATGGTCCTGATGGTCCTGATGCTGGAATGATGAGGATGCTTAAGATGCTTCAGATGTTTGTGATCTTGCCAAGGATGCTACAGCCGAGGTGTCTGCTTATGGTAAGGGCCTCTTGAGACAGAGTAGCTGAGATATCACAGGATATTCTGGGGAAATCTGAGGATATCTGAGGATATCAGAGAATATTAGAGGAAAGCGGAAAGTATCGGATGATGGCTGGGGTATAGGAGTGGGTGGTGAGGAGGTTCAGGAAGTGCAGAGTGGCATTTGAGGTTATTTGGGTGAAGCTGACTGTCCAATAGTACACAACTTAAAGAAGAAGAAAGTAACCACGAGGAGTTTAATGATCCGTGTATTCATCAAAGTACATCATTGAAGGCCTTTTACATCATTGAAGGCCTTTAACTGGGTGTATCTGATTCATCTTTGTCAGGTCGTCTGTATATTGGTGCACCGGTCAGAGCGCTCTTGTTTTATTCCTCTGGTCTTGGGCTCAAATCCCGTCGTTTTTTGTCATCTTGAGTAAGTCAATTTAATTATTCATTGATTGGACTGTGCTGTGTTCAACTGTTCATTTTTAAAAATAGTAGTGTAGTGTTTCTGTGTTGGCATAAATGTTTTGTTATACTCCACCCATACATCATGTAACCTGCTTTTTGGATTCAGGAAATAGTGGGAAAACGAAGCTGTTATTTGCATGTGGAAGCCTGACACGACTCCCCTGAGCCATTAGTTTCGGTGTATTCAGATTTCAAGCTTACCAAAGTTTAATTGACAGTTAGGAAAACTTTGCTAATGCATGTCTAAATGGCAAAACATGGAGCAGGGACATACGTGAGGATTCCCTGAACAAACGGATGGAATTTTGTAGCTAATATCACAGTGTTTTAATGCTAATGTAAGGTTGGATTCCTCATGCACTTGTTGTCAGGCTTTTGCAACCTTGCCATTTTCTACGGAGATTATATCAGCCCTGTACAGCTACTGGTGTCGAATATGAACTAGTACCAATGCTAGTAATTTCAATATTAGGTGAAGTTATCGACTTAGGCAATATCAGGATATGATATTTATGAGACCACAGCTGAGGTTGAAATAGAAATAAGCTAAAATGAATATTGTGAAAATATTGCAGAAAATATGTGGCGGTCAACAAAATTAAACTGTTCACCTGCGCAAAGGTCGAAAAATGTCTCGCCAACCTTTAAATTGTCAATTCTGCTTATCTGAGTGCCTGTGACATAGGAATCCAAAGTAAAAATTATATGAATACATTCCTGTGTTTGTTTATCCCCCTATCTGAAATTGGACACCTATGTATTATGATTTTGTGAAAAGCCACAATGAATGTCGGTGAATTATGACACCATACCTTTGATGTATGGAATACTTTCGGCGTGTGATTTCCCCATGAATCCATGGGTGACAATGGATCAAAGAAATAGATTAACGTAAAACTGTTAGAAGTGTTTGTAGGAAGCCTTGGAAGCTATTGGCAAGCGAGAGTGTTTGGTTAGCCTTAGCTCATTGCGCCTTGTTTGTTGATCTGCACTGTGAAGGAATGCTGTAGTTTGTGAGGCAAACTCTTCAAGTTTCTTTATATGTTTCAGCCTTCTAGGTATGAAATAGCCTATATACGTATATGATCTGTAATTTACGCTCTTGAACATGACAATTGGCATCACAAGGTCTTATAGGCCAGTGATTGGTCGGTTGCCCCAGCTGCAGCTGTGACATGAAGCTGAGAGCATGACATCATGCTTGCCCATGTGGCATCAGGCTCCAAATTCAAGCAAATGTCAAGTCATAGTTTTAACACATCAATTGCAAGGAGTGTCACAACACCTTTTTATAATTGTTTTCTCAATCCTAAATGACTCTGTCAAATTGTGATAAAGGGGTCCAAACAATTTTTTGAAGCTTGAGGTGCTATGGAGATTAGATACGTAAAATTGCTGAATGTTCCAAAGTTGTCTGCATTGACTTGATGCGGGGCTTATACGTTCAGCAGATGAATCAGTTTTCAGCATCACCATCAGTACATCAAATTGCTGTAAATTCCTCCGAATCTTGGTTGCAGTGAGGTGCCATGAGTAGGGGATGAAAGGGATCATTTCTGCCTCATTTCTGCCTGATTCTGCCTCTGTGATCCTCATAGAGTGGCACACTGGTCATTAAGAGGGATTAAGGAATGATGCAGTGTTTGCTAACTGCAATCTCTGGCTTATTGGCCATACACTGGCATACAGACATCAATGGAGCAATGAGCCGTGCTCTGTTATCAGGCCTGGCCATGAGTGTGGTGGCAGACATCACAGGACTCATTAGACGGCTATGTTTTTGGACCACCTACTGGCTACGATGCTCCTAGATGCTCAATGTCCAGTGGCCAATGAAGCCAAGCATGTTCTTGTCGGGATGTTATTTATAGACTGGCGAACGTCAGTAAGGCATCTCAAATCATTGGTGTCAGTTTTAGTAAGATTGGAAGTGTTGCTTTCTTGACCTCTTAAATTGGGCATCTGTGACAATTTATCTTCAAAATCTTCAGTCACCTTACTGCTGGAGGTTATTTGCATATTTCTATCATTTTGATAGAGTGCAATTATCTCTATTTTTATGACATTGATTGAATGGAAATGGTAACATTTTCAAAGACTTTGTACAACGCCCCTTGTTATTTAGAAGTATACAAAGAAACCTTCAACAGACTTGGACACCTGATGTCCAAATAAACCAACTGCGGTGCAATGGTGCATAACTATTGGACGTAAAGCCCCAAAGCACCCATCCATTTAACACTCTGGGACATGATATCTTATCTGTCTCAGTAAATGGTCAGTTGCTCCAGCTGTAGCATAAAGCTGAGAGCATGACATCATTCTTGCCCATCCGGCATCAAGCTCCAAATCCAAGCAAACATCAAATCATGGTTCTGGGTATCAATTGCAATGGATGTGTAAGGTGGGGCAATAATGTGTTTATTAATATGAAATATGCCTATATTCATTACTGTTGTTGATTCAGATGTCCACAAATGATCTCAAGATTCTTTAAATTCTGACAATGTAACTTTCAAAAGACAACTCATTCTGCTTTTAATTAACGCATCCATTCACAACTGCCTGCGGTGGTGGGTGGTCCCGAAGATTTTTTTCTGCATCCTTCTTTTAAAAAGAATTAATAAACCAGCCTAAACTTTCCCTGATTAGGACGATTTCCTTCAACATGTTGTTTAAAACCTGCACGTTTGCTGTAATTGCCAATTGTGTCAAAATTGAAGCATTCTCGTTAGGCTAAATGCCTTAATCATTGGCTAGTTTCTTTTTAAAGCTTCTCAATTTTTGTTATTCTGAAACTGAGGTTTCATGAAGATTGATAACTTGGTGTGAACCTCTGCTTGATAATAAGCACTGATAGAAATATTATTAGGCTCATGCTCATCATTCAGCTGGTAATAAGCTGGGCTGGAAAAACTGTGAAATGATTGCTGTAATTTGTACAATTTTTGTGTTTGAAAAATTACATATACCGTAAAACTGGGTAAAGTTTGCAATCCGGGGTTAAGTTGGTCACATAAGGTCACACAATATATACCGTAAAACGGGGTAAAGTTGCAAAACCGGGGTTAAGTTGGCATGCTATTTTGACCCACTTAATGGAAGAAATGCCAAATTTTCTCACTGACACAGGTATCTTTGGTAGAGTTGCCATATGTGTCAGTGAGGGAAAGTTGGCATTTCTGCCATTAAATGGGTCAAAATAGCATGCCAACTTTACCCCGGTTTTGCAACTTTACCCCGTTTTACGGTATATATTGTGTGACCTTATGTGACCAGTTTCCATGGGTTGATGATGAGAGTGACTTGGCTGTTCGTCTACCACTGTTTTTGCTGTTCCTTTGTTGATGACACCAGTTGCTGCTGAGTGGACATCAGTTAGACCCTAGAAATAGGAATGGGATGGTGTGATTTTAACAAGAGAGCACAGGCCAAGAATTTAACTGCCGAAATCCTTGAGGTGCTTCATAGCTTTTACAGAAACTAGCTTCCACAGTGCAGTCAGAGGCTTAATTAAATCTTGCTCTATTAATCACCATCCTCATCACGTAAAGGTTCATAACTCAGGGACCTAACTTGACTTTGGACCGGAAAAATGGCTCTGAATTTATTCCCTGATTTAATTTTCCTCTGAAATTTGTTGCTGGAGGTTTTCGTGGAATAACTGCCTGGCCCCACAGGTTGTGAGTTGTTCCTAAAGTCTTTGTCAACTATTTAATTATCATCATAGTGCTAAATTACTCAGCTTACAATGAAATGGAGCTTTTGTCATGTATATGAAAAGCTGATATCTCAATCGAGAATGTAGTGGACGGGTTAAGTGCATGGTGACTTCAAGTTATGATGCAAAGGTCCCCTTTGGCAGAGATGGTCCTTGGGTCAAAACAAAAGATTTTAGGGTAAGACACACGCCATATCTCAAATTCAAGATGGCTGCCGGCGGCCATTTTGAATTTTGTGGAAAATCTCGAAAAATTCCTAATTTTGATCACAAATTAATGTGTGGCACATCAATTTCAATCAAAATCAGGGTTCCATGACCTCTGGAATAGTCAGAAATAAGTTATCATGAATTTCAAGATGGCTGCTGGCAGCCATTTTGAATTTGTGTGGCCAAGATCAATATTAGATGGGTAAAGTACATGGTGACTTCAAATTATGATGTAAAGGTCCACTTCGATATGGAAGCTGCTAATATCACCAATTCTAAATATTTTATCCCAAGGTACATGTATGATCACCATTTCCAAGATGGCTGCCATCAGCCATCTTGGCTTTTATACTTTATTTGTATTGTATTATCTAACTAATTTATTGCTACAGTGAAAGCGTTTGGACTGTTGCGTCGCTGTAATGTGATTACCTTCATTGAACTCATTTATGAGCATATTATATGCCTATAGTTAATAAATAATGCAAAGTGATGCATGGGACTGATTTCAAGATGGCTGCCATTGGTTATCTTGATATTTCCATGTGAATTTGTAAACCATGAACTATTTGCCCTAGAATTAAGTGTAATACCTCTATTTTATGTAATTTTTGATGAAAATTGCGTTTGTGACCATAAATATGCTCAATAACCTTTTTCAGGATGGCTATAAATAGCCAGGAGCCATTTCAGTATCTGTACAATGCTTGTTTGGAGCATGTTTTATCAATAGCTTTGAATAAACTTTTTAAACAAAAGCCATATTTTCAAGTTTCCGATTGTGATGGTTGTATTTGTGGCATCATGCCATGCTACTTATCTGTTTTCTCTTTCCAAATTTTTGGTGGATAGGAAGTATGTACTGCATAGAATAAGATGTATACATAGGCAAGGCAATATAATGAATGGTTCACATAATGTCATGTAGGTCTTAAGTCTTATCTGCCAAAGTAATCCAACAAAAGAGGTAAATTTGACTCTCCCGACAAGTATCAGGTATATGGAGGAAAGAGCTGTTGATGGTAGGTAAGAGCTGAGGAGGAGGTGAAGAGGAAGCATGCAAAGGGAATAGCAAAATAAAGATGGAAGATGCATACGTTGTATATGTTAGGCAGAGAGGGAGAAAAGAAGATCTTTTGAGAAGGAACACTGAAAAAAAAGGTTTGTGTGAAACAGACAAAATGAACGTTAGCTGGTGTCCGTCCAAAATTTTGTGTAAATTCAGACAAAAGGTATGTGTATTTTTGACATTTGATTGATCAAATCACACGAAAATTGATCAGGATTGACAATGAAATGTCAAAAATACACATTCATTTTGTGTGAATCTACACAAAATTTTGGACGGACACCAGCTAACGTTCGTTTTGTCTGTTCCACACAAACCTTTTTTTCAGTGAAAGAGCCAGGGAGAAGGCAGAAAGGAATATGTAGAGAAAGAGGACAAATATAATAACCTACTTAGTATATTTATACTATGGAGAGGCAAAAAGGAACCTATTAGGGAGGCTCACATGGTAGGAGAAGTAAGAAGCCAGAATCATTGTCATGCTTGTCTGAATGTATGTGCACGATGTGGTACCTACAGTGAGTTCATTGGAATACCCCTATCTACCCCCTCCTTTGCGCATACTTCCATGCATTTCTGCTTTCTGTCGATCTCTCTCTCTCTCTCTGCATTTTCTTTTTCTACCTCCTTCCCATCTCTTGGGCTTATTTAACAACCTCCTCTCTTCCTCCTCCTAGCTTATGACTAATCGCACTCATTCTACCACCTTCCAGATTGCCATCCCCTCCCTAGCCTGCTCTTTATATCTATAGCCTCATCCTGCATGATGGCTATTGCCTTCTCCAATTCATCCTTCTCAATTTTTTCAACATGATCTAGTCACCTCTCTTACTGCGACTGCATTCTCCCCTTCTGTCTCCGCCTAGCTCTTGCCTTTTCCCATATAGCTCTTTCCTTCTCTCCAACAACCCTTCACTCCTCCCCTTGTAGTCTTGTCTCCTCCATCCCTGTCTTCTCTCCGCCCATCCTTTCTTGCCTCCTCCCAAATATTGCTTCTCTCAAACATTTGCCCTCTAAAGATGCCTCCTTGATACCTGTATTTCCCCAAAGCAGTTACCAAAGCTGATGCCTATCTCTACACACCTAGTGGTTCCTCGTAA
The DNA here is from genome assembly GCA_026936325.1 of Platynereis dumerilii. Lineage (NCBI taxonomy): Eukaryota > Metazoa > Annelida > Polychaeta > Phyllodocida > Nereididae > Platynereis > Platynereis dumerilii. The sequence goes on from JAPTHN010000002.1 coordinate 95,956,207, forward strand.
TCATTCTTGGCCCATCCCAATGTAAAGTCTCCTAACTGCTCTGAGTGTCCACCCCTATGTTAAATTGTTTCCCTGGCTGTCTGTTCCTGTCTGCCTGTGTCCATCTCCGCCTTGTCACAGAATCCTCACTGGCCCCTCCATAAAATGAGAGAGTCCAATCTCCTGACAAAAGTTACTTCATAATATTACTATGTTTTATTTTATATGATAATTATAGTTAATTCTCTGAAGTTGTACAAAGTGTTAAAACCTAAACTTTGTAATAAAACAATGAGATTTCAACATTCATAGCATTTTCATTGTGACTTTGATATCACAATTTCTTCATCAATTTTACACCATCTGGAATGCGCAAAATACCTCTCAGAGAGCTGACACAGTGGATCAGAGGTTAGCAAGTTTTGACTTCTTGTCCAGCATTCCAGATTCAACCCCCATATGTGGCTCTGTTTCCAACTGGTGTACCAGAGCTGAGTGAGGACTTAATTGGAATTTGGTGCACTGTTGCCAGCAGTGTCTGCTTAGTCTGCACATCAGAGAGTTACACTACCATGGGCCCTTCTGGAAAGAAGTAATTTCATCCACTCTAGGTGGGGCCTTTCGATGGCTACCCATGTTAAAAAAATTCATTTGGATGAAATCTGGTGAGCTATTGATCAAAAATAACCCCAAACAATCATTTCACAAATACTGAGACAGCTCCTAGCTATTAATAGCCACAATGAAAAGGGTTATTTAGCATCTTTAGATTCACAAAAGTATTATTCATCAAAAATTACATGAAAAAGAGGTATTACACTTAATTTTAGGGCAAATAGTTCATGTTTTACAAATTCACATGGAAATGTCAAGATAACCATTGGCAGCCATCTTGAAATTAGTCCAATGCACCTTTTGCAGTATTTATAAGCTCATAAATGAATTCAGTGAGGGTAACCACATTACAGTGACTCGATAGTCGGAATTGATACTTTCATTGTTGCAATAAATGACTTAAATAATACAAATGAAGTATAAAAGCCAAGATGGCTGGTGGCAGCCATCTTGGAAATGGTGATCATACATGTACCTTGGGATAAAATATTTAGAATTGGTGATATTAGCAGCTTCCATACCAAAGTGGACCTTTACATCATAACTTGAAGTCACCAATGACTCACCATGCACTTTACCCATCTAATATTGATCTTGGCCACACAAATTCAAAATGGCTGCCAGCAGCCATCTTGAAATTCATGATAACTTATTTCTGACTATTCCAAAGGTCATGGTCACCTTATTTTGATTGAAATTGATGTGCCACACATTAATTTATGATCAAAATTAGTAATTTTTCGAGATTTTCCACAAAATTCAAAATGGCCGCCGGCAGCCATCTTGAATTTGAGATATGGCGTGTGTCTTACCCTAAAATCTTTTTTTTTGACCCAAGGACCATCTCTGCCAAAGGGGACCTTTGCATCATAACTTGAAGTCAAAGGCCTATATTTTGCACTTAACCCGTCCACTAATGGTGCTGATTTGATATGCTGTCTCTGTAATGGTTAAAATGGCAATAATTCAATCACCGTTGATTGATGCTCTGGTGTGACTGGTGTCAATGTAATGAATACATGAAATATTCATACTCTTTTCTCCAGTTTGAGTCTATTTCACACAATATTTATAAACAAGCGATGATTCTGAGATTAACCGCTGGTTAGATTCCATGGAAGTAATATCATGTATATTGCTTTTCACGGTTAAATTACACCTGTAACTGAAATTGACGTCTGAAACATTACTTGCACTATACTTTAAACTACAATTGATACTCAGAATCCTGATCTGAACATCACTTTAATTTGGAGCTTGATGCCAGAAGAGAAGCATGATGTCATGCTCTCAGCTGCATGTAACAGCAGGGGCTACTGACTAATCACTTGAGTCCTTAGTGTAAGTAATTGTTGTAGCTTGTTGTGTTAAATTTTGTGTCTGATAAGTTTTCATTGAATGCATTGGATTATGACATATGATATGTAAAAGTCTTCCCTTTGGTTCAGAATATGAAAAATTATTGCTCATAAGTTAAATGACAAATATTGTGTTTTTGGGGGGTTTTTTTTTTCAAGTGCATTTTTGTGAATCAAGTTTTTTTGTTGCATGACCATTTGCATGCATGTCAGAATTATTTGGTATCACAGACCAACCTTAAAGTGAAGGGATCTGCAGCCTTTGGACCACTCTTTGAGTTGCCAACCTACTTTGTACATTCAAATTCAACACTATAACCTCTTAGTGACTCTCCTGTTCTGTTTCTTGTTATGTTAATCTTGGAGGGCAGCCCCCTGGGGAACTTCTGGTTGCTGGACAACTGGCCTTTGCTGCTTCTTTGATGTTGGGTTTCCAAATTAGCTCAATTCCTTTTATTCTTACACTCTCCTCGATTCGATTATTCTGAGCATATGCAGCTTGGAGAGAGGGATTGGGCTGGAAGACGAATGGTTCTCTGTAAAATCAGCTGTGTCATGTTTACTGCGATGACCGTCATGAATGCAAATTATTTTACGGTAGAAATTAGAATACTGTCGTTTTTATGGCAAGAATGAACTTTTCTAAATGTGACAAAGCTGCTCTTACAGTTGAGAAGTGTTAGCCCTGTAAGAACCTCAAGTTCAACATGTATGTATTAAAAATCTATGGCAAGTTCAGTTGCCATGAATTGTTTTGTGAAATTACATTTATTGCCTAAAGCTTGCTGATCAGGTTGCTATCTGAACAAAAACACCACTCTTTACAGTGGAAGCCTTTGGTAAACATTATTGGAAATCCTGGTGTTTTGATGAGAAAGGAATTTCCTGTTATTGTGGTGGATGGTGAATGTTTTGGACACTTGTTGCTAGGTAAAACCATGTTTTTAAAACTCCCAATAGCTGAAACATCAGACTGCAAATAGGCTTTGTGTAATCTTCCTGCTGTATCTCGGTGGAATGGTATTAGCTTCTTTTTGTTTGGCTTCGGAATTTTCATCATTCTCGTCATTTCAAAGTGAAACTAATCAGACATCAAACTGGAAAGAGAACTTTTTAATTGCTTGCCGTTCAAATTTATATGTTAGATTCGTGTGTGTTTCTTTGTGGTTGCTATGTAGAACTGTTTGTTTTCTTATTTTTTATTTCACCGTGTATCTTCCAATTGGTTGATTAACAAAAAAATAGCACTGATGAAGGAGAAGATAAGTAACTCTGAAACGACAAATTGACATCATTACTTTGTCGTTTTATGACACTCCACAAATCAATTTTCTAATCAATATATTCTCTTTAAAACAAATTCAGCAAAAACCGTGTGGTAAGTAACATTGAAATGACCTGTTGACAGAATCATTGCTCAGAGAATATTGATTTTCAACTGTTGATATGAATTAGTAAATGTAACTGGTACTTTACAGCCAGGACATTTGATATGCAAAAAGAGTGGACAGCTGCACTGTGAAAATGGCACTTTGTGACTCATGATAGCTGATGAAGTGTCATCATCTCTACATTCAACATGGGAAACATAGAGGCTGTTTGATTAGTCATGATCAAGGAAGGGCCATTTGATTTGTCATAACTGATTTTAGAATAAAAATCAGATGCATAATCCTTTTGTTTGCCTGTCACCAACAAGCGGGATGAGTCTTCTTAAATCAAATTAACATTGAAAGTATTGGGTATGATCATGACAAATCATTAGCATGATGATTCATGAGTGCCATTTTCACAGTGCAACAGTCCACTCTTTTTGCATATCAAATTTCCTGGCTGTAACTGTAGAGACTGAAGATTCACTTCTCTTCATTTTCAAGTGAGAGCTCTTCAATCAGTTCTATTGTCATGGAAATATCCAACATTTTACCAATGTTTACCGTATTCTTTGATCTGCCAATGTAACACATTTACACATTTTGTTCGTAAAACATTTTTTGAAATATATCTGAAAGCATTTTGTTTGGTCGGATATTGTGTAGCCGAGGGCTTTTGCGATGTAACAAATGAATTCTTTCTTACTGATTTAAAGAAGGCATCAAAATTGTTTTCTTCAGTGATGAATATTTTAAGGGCTGCTTGCTGGAATTCCATCCCATAAATTGAGAAAATTGCAAAATCGGAAACATTATATTCAGCCTGGCATTATTTAGACTCTCACAATATTTGATTTTGTCACTTTCGTTTATGAATCGGTCGGTTTTTTTTCCTTATTCTTTTGATGCTTAGAATATCTAGCTCAGAAAAAAAATTACGCCAACTGATTCAATGAATTTAAATCACTCTCTGTGACAATGTGATTCAGATTAATCTGGAGACGATGTGAAAATGGTCGAATTCCAAGGTGCTTTTGATGCTGCTCAGTCGTCAGCTGTGGCAAATAGTTCAAATGAATGAATTAATCAAGGTGCATACTTTTTTGACTAAAGAGACAGAAATTGATGTGATATTGCTCTGCATTGCACATCTCCTTGGTCTGATCTCTTGTTGCTTATATATTAAAATCATATGATATTATTATCATCAGTATTAATAAGGTGGATGGACAACAAACCCATTCAAACACCCTTATTGTGACATTTGATTAGGAAAAATGTGTGTCTCTTATTAGTCTTGGTAGCTTGTTGAGTATATGTGATAATGTGAATATCCAGTTAAGTTTTGAATCCAGTGAATTGGAGTTCTGTATATTTTATACTATGAATTTATTGGAATATTATGTTTTGTTTGTGTCTGGACATTCTCATGTCTCATCTGGGATTTCCTAACTTTTGTACATACAGTTAATGTCGGCATTTTTTTGATTATGACACCATGATAGGAAGTTATACCGTCTTCTGTAAAAGCAAGTTCTTATGTTATACATAATATGCAATCTTCTTCTTTTTGCTCAAACAACTCTTGACTGCCAAATCCACTTGTGTTGACCTGTCCCTTTTAAATGTCTTGGTATATCAACTTAATTTTGACATTTTGATAGTTTTCTGGTTTTCTTCCTACAACTGACGTTCAAAGATGACAAAGTTCCTGAGAAAGTACCTGTTGCTTTTGAAAAGTGCAGAGTTCGCCCTCTCTTTCCCCGACCCAAGCGTTGTTTCAATTGCCAAATATATGGCCATTTCGCCAGTACATGTAGAAGACCAACGGCTTGTGCCAATTGTGGTGATCGAGATCATGTCCATGCCAGAGATAAACCATGCTCCAGACCCCCACATTGTGTTAATTGTGGAGGGGACCACCCTGCGTTTAGCCATGAATGTGGAGTCTTCAAGAAACAAAGAGAAATTGTACAAGTACAGATTTACACTGGAATATCCTTTACTGAAGCCAAGCGCTTTGTAGAAGAAGATCACCCTCCTCATCCCAGGACTTGGGATGATGAAGAAACCATGGACAAACTCGATCAAGTATCAGATTACCCTCGACCAGTTTTGCATCCATCCCCACAGAGAAGGCTTCAACTGAAGAGGAACCTCTTCATGGATGTCTTGCAGAAATCGCCTGCTCAAGATCAACCAAAGAAGGAACAAACGATGAATTCTGCTGAACCAGTTGCTTGTGCATCACCCAGGAAAACAATCCTAACAGGTCAAACATTCTCTCCAACCCTACGGGCAAAGACATCACTCAACCACGTCAAGAAGAAAGAAGCTTTGGCTTCTGAAGACAAGAAAACACCCAAACCATCAAAACAAGAAAACTCAAAAAACCATTTGATTCTTTGTACAGACAAAAGTAAAAAGACAGCCCCTCCCAACAAAAAGCACCCTATACGTTTCACAAACAAAACATGACAAAACCCTTAGTTTTTAAGATATCACAACCATTGATACCAACCAAGTATGTCTCTAAATAGCCCAATCAGGTGCTGATGAGACGTAAAACAATAACTCACTCACTCACTCACTCTGGTTTTCTTCCAAGCAGTTTTCATTGTTTATGATGTTGTTAATGGTCACTAGGACAAAGACATGTTTCCCATCTTAAACTTGGCTTTCCTGTAAACCCCTTAGGGTAGTTATATTTATCTAAAAACTAGCCACGTGCAACAAGTGGGTATAAAAGTCTTTATTAATTCACATAATAATTATATTGCATCCAAGTATGACATCCCTCAACTGAGGGCTTCAGAATCTGAATCTATCACTGATTCTTCTTGTCAATGAGCTGCAGTGAATCTGATCGATTCTGATGCTTTTCTGGAGTGGGTCAGAATATCAGGAAATTTTGGCTCTTAAATAAAAAGAATCACTCTTTCACACCTATGACAAATGTCTTCAGCCGTGAAATATTGTATTCCATTCTGTCCCTTCAGATCAGTGCTGACCCTATTATGCGCAGCTTGGGGCTTCAGCTTGCGGATGGTTGTAGGTCAACCACACTCGACCTAGGTCCTGGTGGCCACCTCCTGGTCTTCTCCCTGTCTTCTCCTGTCCTCTCTAGGTCACCTGAGGGCCTTGAAGGGACCTTGGGGACCATCAAAGGCCCTGGAGGGCCCTGGGCCCTAAGGCCCTCTGGCATCCTTCTAAGTCTTGGCTAAGTGTTCTGGCATAAGAGTCTGGCCAAGTCCATGGTAAAGTCTTTTGTAAATTCTTTGACAAACTCACAAGCCCTTGAATGATCTAAGAGGATGCTTGGAGGATGCTTGGAGGATTCCTGGAGGATTCTTGCAAGAGTGTTGAGGATGATCCGAAGTTTGTTGCCTGCTTTAACCAGATAAAGGGAGTCTGAGGGAGTGGCCCCTCTCCCTTTATTCTGCAGCCCTCCTGTAGCCTTTGGCAATTTCTTGGAACTGGGTGACTTTTTGCATAACTCTTTTACATAATTCTGTGGCAAGAATACTGATCGTCCTGTGGGCTGTTGACAGAACTATTGACAGAACTGTTGACACTAGACAATCGCTGCTTGAAGCCCCCCTGGCAAAAAGATGACTCAATCATGACCAGGAATGCAGCTGATATCAAAAGAAGTCAAAAGAAGTTAAAAGAAGTTAAAAGTAAAAGGAATCAGTTTCCTTGGCTTCCCTTGTTTTCTCTTGTTTCCTGTCTGTTATGTTTTCTGTCTGCAGTTTGATTCCTATTGTCTGACTGTGAATGTCTCTGGCACATTACCTATCAAATAACAGAAAGCTATAAGAACCTCTGCCTCAGCAGCAAGTATAACATGACTTCAAAACTCCACAGACAAGAATATAAATGGTATTCATTTGATAAGATTGGCAAAGAAGTAATATAACTGCAGGCCAATAATAGGTGAATAATTATTATATGTTAAAAAGTTTCGAATTAACTACAACTCTCAAACTCTCCTTTGTTTTTTGACAAAGACTTGTGTAATTGAAACAATCTGATCTGGTGTATGAAATTACCAACTGTTTAATCACAAAATTCGTTTTTTACTTGGTCCAGAGAGAAAAATCATAGAAAAATACATCTTGTATGCCATGGCATCTATACCTGCCCATAGTTGCAAACAGAAAATTGTATGTGTCACTATGTCACATTGTCCCCTTACTCCGCTTACCAGTCAACGACCACTGTGAAGAGCTAGTTGTGCACAACTGGTTAATTAGTGCTCTGACATGGACACCTTGAGACCTGTACACTGACTACTGACGCAGATTGCCTTTGATGTGGTCAATGCGTAGTTACTGGTCAGTTACAAGTCACCTGTCCATGTTGCCTTTATTGTCCGGCTCCTCCCATGTCCAGTTTCGTTGGTCAACAATTTCAAAGGTCTCCTTTCAAACAGAAATATCTCCTGTCAGTGTCCTCTGTATGTTTTCTGTGGGTTCTATAGTTAAGTTTCTCTCTGATGTTTTTTTTTCTGTGGACGACATTCACAGTGTCAGTCTGTCATTGGGTAAACCTGGATCAGTAGATGACTGAATGGATGCTGTGGATATATCCAGATGGAGTTGTAGTTTCATTTCTCAAGTTGGATTTACTCCGGAAACATATTCATGACAAGAATGGAGACTGCGTATACATTGAATTTGTCTATTACAAGGCCTAGAATAACACTCGAAAAGGTAATGTACATCATACATTTACATCTCAGAAAAAAAGCAACAGCGGTGCTCAATAATTGTATTGCAAGTAGAATAGGCAGTCGATTTGCCATATTGAATTAAGAAGATATTTAAGGATAGCAAAACTAATTCTGAGATCAAGAAACCGTTTTCTTTTGCAAATTCAACATGTATAATTTTATGTCTCATGAACACTGTGTGTTTCGAAAGAAACTGTATAAATTCTAGATTAAATAAATGCTTTTTGTAGAGAATATATAGTTTCACATAGACATGATTTTAATATTTGATTTTAGATTTCAGAAAATGTATTGTCACGAGTGAAATGAGAATATATTGGATGCTGGGACAATTTTGATTGAAATCAATTTATTTCTGGCTTAGTTTAAGGACAATTAGGCATTTGATTAGAGTAGCATTGGTGGTGACACTTAATAATTAAGAAAATCAAATTTATGAGATTGTTGTCCTTGAAATGTCTGTTTTCAAATATATGGATGAAATTTAATTGCTTAATTGGGTTTGTTATCTTCGAAGTTTTTATTCTTCTGAAAACATGGACGAAATCTGTAATGGGGTGGTTATTGTTTGTATATAATTACAATGAATTGCAGTAACTGTGTGGAGAGATTCATAGTTTAAATGATGATGAAAATTAGGTCACAAGGAGTTATTTCTCACATATTTCACAATGTTGAGAATGTTGGAATGCAATAGACGTCTACAAGACGGCCCACGACCTCCTCTTATCATGTCATCATTATGTCTGCCAATGTGGCCAAATTTTGCAGCTTTTGCAGGGCTTACAGTCTGAGCTCATAGATAGAGAGATGATATGGTAACATTGGTAAGTGCAGCCCTCTAAGCCCAGTTCTTGGCGCCCAGGAGGGTTGATTGATGAGATGGGAGAGAAAGCAGGATTCCTCACCGTGTTGCGCATTAACCGCATGTGAGGGATCTTTCGCTTGCCCTGCACAGACACTGATGCAAGGGTCCGCCTATTTAATGTGTCATCCAAACGACATCCAGCTGGGATTTTGCTCATGAAGGTTCACTGAAAATGTTAGGTTCCCCACCTTGGGTTCAAACCCATGCAGGCAAAGACCTTCAGCGGAGCAGGCGAGCACCTTAAGCACTCAGCCACCCGGCTGCCGGAATAATAACGTGATACTTTGTCATGAAAAAGTATAGTTTAAAGGCTAATACATATTTGTGCATAATTATGATTACCAATCTATTATAATAACAATTATTTTTCTTCGGTCCAGTGCATACTTGACATGGTACACTTTTTGTGTATTGGTATGTGCGGACCGCTCAATTTAATATGTACATGTATTGTGACATATATGTATTATATTCTTGTTATTTATCACGTCCCTTGTATATGTCGTCCAAGAAATAATTGTTATTTTATGGCCTCGATAAAATTCTCATGGGAAATTTCTTGTAACATGACACATTGAGAGCGAGACATGTTCAACAGATAATGCATAGTAGAAATATGGGACATCCATCGATGTAGTCCTATACAATTTCATAACTCATAAATAGAAGTGAGTCAAAATAGGAGAGTCAAAGTGCAGCACTTGGTCTCCAAGGTTTTCTGAAAAACGACTCCGATTATTTGACTCCAAAGGTCTCCAGAATTTGACTCTTGATTTTGTATCCTGCTTCCTGTTATCTGCATTATTGGACACAAATTTCAGGTGATTAGCAAAAAGAAGTTAGGGGAGAGTTCCCTCGATCGGACTGGTGCCTCGATCGGAACACTTTAATTATGACATAATTATAAAACTTATGAACAGGTGTCCTATCTAGAGTGATTCATTTTCAATCACTTTGAAATGGTCATGAATGTTTGACTGGGAAAATAATTGACATTTGAAGTTAACATAATAGTTATAAAATAATAGTGTTTGATCTAAAATTGTGATGCAGGTCTCACACAATCAGAATCCACATACTGCTGAGATATTCTTCAGAATCGGTTTCAGTGACCTCCAAGTAATTGTCTGCCGAAACAAAAATGAAAACTTTGTCTACCTATAAAATTCAGGGCAATTGCTTAAATTTATCAAATGACAATTATTCCTTCGATTGGACCAGTGGAGTGTCCTCGATCGGACCACCTCATGGATTCATGGATTTATTTTTATTGATGAGACAGCCTGTCAGTATGATAATTTGAGATTTTTATGAAGCATGAATCCCTGAAATTAAGAAATTGTGGTCCAGGGTTAGGTAAAATTAATTATGTGAATTTATCTCCCATGCTGACATGCCCTCTATTGGCCTTTTCAGGAACAACCTTGAAATGTGAAATACAGCAAAATTTAAATTTTATGTTTGCCAAAAATTAATACAACGATCGGGGACTGTTGTTTCTGTTTTACAAAATGATGTGAATAGTTCGGGCTATTAAAAAAAACGACTTTCTGAAGTGGTCCAATCGAGGCAACTCACTGTTCCAATCGAGGATACCAAGTTCATGATGTGAGAATTTGAAGCATTTTTAAAAAATGGTCTTGTGTCCATACGGATCAAGCTTTGTCCAAAACACGGTAGCACAATATATTTCAACTCAATCCTCATCTTTCTGGCCAGTTTTGAACTTCATATCACTAATACCCTTTGCACACTGAGCCTCTGAAGTTAAGTGTTCCGATCGAGGGGACTCTCCCCTAACTAGCCAATGTTTTAATATCATTTGGTTGATGAAATTAATAATTGGATTTAAAATGTAATTGACAGTGTTCGAAATATTTCTTTTGAAAATTTTTAGATTTTTTTTTTGGAGTCGGGATCCACCACATTTATTTGTGACCACGAGTCCACCTTAAAATAAAGTTTCGACTCCTGACTCCGAAACCTGTCAATGACCATCCAATAGGCATTCCTTAAGTCTGTCCTGTGGTCTTCCTAACTGTTCTTACGGTCAGATATCAGGCACTGATTTCAGTGCAGATGGGGGTGGTCAGTGGTAACTCATCACCAGTCAGACTTACGACAGTAAAACATGAGAGCAGGTGATGTAGCAATATGTAATGGAGGAAACCGTTGGTTTTAAAATGGCGTTTAATACGCTATTTTGTTTTTTTTTTGCAGTGCTAAAAACATACATGTATGCTTTGCAACGGTTAGAGGATACTTTGTTATTGCTAAACATTTCGCTGACTGTCCTGACCCTTTATAATTACTTGGGACACTGTGAATCTAAATAGGTTGAGTTGGTAATTTACCAAGGGACTGGTTTTCTCTGCGATGGGGCTTCTTAGTTAAACGGTAGGCTTCCCTGGCAAATTGCTGTCTTTGCCTGAAGGGGTGGTTAATGCAACCAAGATGTGGAACACTATACTGGGCCCCTCAACCTGAGGCAACAACCCTCTATCTTGCGACACTATCTCTGGTTTTTGTCTCTCAACAATGCCTCACAACAATACTTTTGAACTTGCTCAATTTTTCTCGTCCCTTTTTTGTCAAGTTTCTTTAAATAGCTCCAGGAAATAACTGATATATTTTTCCCTTTCCTTTCTCTTTTCTCCCACTCAAAAAGCCATAATTGCTGAAAAGAAACTGAAGTAGAAAAGAGACTGTTTAAAAAGAGATAATTGTACAGATTTGAAATGAATTTTGCTAATTGTGGCAATTATCATGATGTTTGCTAATGACTGTTGTAAATCAGCTGTTTTGTCTGGAAGTGAAAACAAGCAATCAGAAAGGAATAACAGTAAATTAATATGTGAAAAAAAAGTGACAGTTTGATTTAAACTTGGTGAGTTGAGTTGGAAAAATTCACTGCGCGAAAGTGACATTTATTCCTGACATCTACTAACCGATAGGCGTGTGACTTTTTCGTTGTCAATTCTAACACAGGCAAAAACGGTCTATGTTTTGTGTGCTGCCTTTCTCTCACTGACCATTCTTCTGTCACCTTTCTGATTTGTATTACTATTAGAAAAGGTATGACAGCTTGCTTGGCGATGCTCCAACTTTCCAGACCGAACTGGTACGTTGGGTACATTCGTTTCGCTGCTCCAAAGTGCTCCAGGAGTAGGAGTAGTTCACTCCAGATCATTCGTTTTGCACTTCCGGGAGTACTTTGAGCTACTTTGGAGTAGATTGGAGTAGATAGGAAGTACTCCAAGAAATTGGGATATCCCATGACGTATGATTGTTTACATAAATAAATGACACTTCAGAAGCTTTGATTTAGTGCCTGATTGCTTTGTTTCGAAATGAATTGCTGTAATTCAATTGACACAATTAAAGCAATCGATTGGGGGTGCCAATCACAACATAAATTGCTATTAGCAAGGGAATCCTTGTAGAAAGGGAACCCCAAAATAATGACGTTTCTAAGTACTCCTTTCCATTCGATTTGGACCAATTTTGGAGTAAACTACTCCAAGTTGGAGTAGTTTACTCTCAGAGTAGAAACGTCACTTCCTGGAGTAGTTTGGAGTAGTTTAGAGCAGGTAAATCGAATGTACCCGTTGTCACTGAGCAGACGACAGAGATAACTGTAAAATTCAGTTAAACACCTGTGCTGCGGACCAGGAGACACTTGGTGGACCTCCCCCTCTTCCTCTATTAAAAAATGAACCATTTGAAAACAGCACTGCTAGTTTTGTAGACCACAGCTTAATCACAAAACTGACAAAACTGAAACTGTGGAAAATACTTAAATATTTCATTGATTAGTTGAATAGAGTTATCCATTGTCGAACATTTTTTAATAGATCTATGCGCTGATTGGCTGGTTATTAAATCAGTATATCTTTGACAGAGGTTATAATTTGGTCCATACTTGCCTTGTCCAGAGCGCATTTTGTTTTGGCAATTGATACTTTATCGATATCGGCGTGCTGATATACATACTATATACAGTGTATATAACAGAAAATGTATATATGCAGACAGAGAGATATAAATAAAGATAGATAGATAGATAGATAGATAGATAGATAGATAGATAGATAGATAGATCATCTATTTCTCTGATCCCTTTCTCTTTCTTTCTCTCCTTCTTTCTTTCTCTCCATCTCTCTATATCTGAATAACAGTTCATGTCAGGTTTATATTGGACTTAACTGTTTATGACATGTTTCAGGAAAGTTTATTTAGACTTTATCAAATATTTCCTCACAAATAAAAGCATAACTTTATAGTGCTATAAAAAGGGTAAAGTATGCGTTAATGGAAAGTAGAAATATATATGCCTTGATTAAAATAACACGAAGAAGCTTGCACATTGTATCCTGTACAAATGCGATCTGAACTTGTTAAATGTGGTCCAAGTCAATCACTGTTCATGAAACAGTCTCGAGAATCAACCAATCAGATGATAACTTTCATGATTACTTGATAATGATTAACAGCTGCACATAGCACTTGATTGCAAAACAATTGACATACAAACAGAAATTATTTTAAAACAAAGAACATTGAACAACATACAGATTAACAACTTGTGAAATATTTCAATATTTTCCTCAGTTTCTGTTGTTCTCAAGTTTGTTTTGCCAGCTTTATACTTTATACCAACAGAATCAATCAGCTGTTCTTTTGTCCGTCTGAACTGAATTTTACTGATATCTGTATATTTCTTATTTATGTTGATATGCGTGAATGCCCTCACTTCGATTTTTATTTCTCTTCTATACACTTCTACATTCATCAGTTTAAGCTGAAAATGGTGCACAACAATTAACTTTTTGTTCTGCAACTTTTGTGGGTGAATTTAGGGTTCAAGATGCAACATTAATTTTACATATTTTTATTATTGTTGGTGTGGCTGCCACAACAACTGAACTTCCGTGCCAGTTCAATGTGGAATTCAGATTTTAGGATAATTTTTTGCATAATTTTCTTATTTAAAACAACTGTCAACACAACCAGGTATGTTTGATATCAAGAAAATGTACTAGAGAAAGTTATGTATGGGACATCCAAGTGTTTTCTTTGTGATAAATATGAATTTAGAGGAATTATATCACTGACTACGGAGGAGGTCGTCTGCTGGGATCTTCAAGCTGTCATACCTTGTAATAGTTATTAGTGAGAGGAGTCAGTGGACTGGCCTGGCCCAACAACGCACGAATCACGCTGTTTCTGCCTGTGGTTCTAACTAAAAAATCTGTGAGAGCCAGTAAAAAAGATTAATTTGGAAAATAATCGCTTCATTGATATTAATATTATTAGGGATTTATAAAGTGAATAAGAATTTCATTTCATAAAGTAAATTTCAACAATGGTTGTTGTTGATGGAATTTTTCTCTCACAGTGTTGATATGATTAGCTTGTGGAGGACACCTTTTGCAGAGGTCTTGGTTTCACTGAAGTCATCAGTGTCAGTGTGTATTCCTGATACAGCAATAATGTCTTAAGTTTGGATCCTCATGTCGACCCTATGGGGTGAGGAGAAGACCTTTGACTCAGTTGGTGCTAGAGGTCACACACCTGACAAGAGGTCATCCTGGGTCACTTAAGGTCACGCGGGGGTCATTGGGGTCAGGGGGTTGACGTGCATTGACTCGGGGTGTCTGTGTGAAGTCAGTTGCACTGTGATATGTTCCTGTGATTTGCAATGCTTCTTGTTACAAACCATGGGGCAGCCAAGGCGGATGGTAGTAGAATATCAGAAGCCTGCCGTGGATCCTGGATTCCATTTTAGGTCAGGGAGCAACTGTAGATACTGCCAGACAATCATGACCAAGGTTTCTGATAATTTGTGATTTATAAAGAGATGAGCACTACTTTTGGTGGGCCAGGATTTCGGCGGCAAGTTAACTTTTGTTGGGATGCATGCTTTAAATTAACAATTTTATGATATATCCCACAATGTTGACTGGATCTCTTTTATTGTCCAACCTTCATAATTAGTACAGGATCCTGATCTCAGAGGCAGCTTCTTTTTGAGGACTTTCGGTACCTTCTTCTTCTTCTTGGTTAAGTAGCGTCTTGTTTACAGTTGATTTCATTGGTACACGATTCTAAGATTCTAGACCCACCGAATACATGTCATTTTTAGTTAATCTGATTGGTTTAGAAACAACAGAACGTCACACATTTGATTTATCAAACATAGTAAGTGCTTGTTTGACGTTGATTCCTCACAGGCAGGTGTGAATGACAAGAATCACATGGTAATGAAATCACCTGTAATATATGAACTCAGCAATACACTTTCTACAAGTTGATTTTTCGACATTAGCAGTTACAGCAAACTGTAGACAAGATATGTCAACGAAAACCAATACAGTGCCTGCTCTGGTCAGTCCTGCATCTGTTATTGCCTGATGCTATGCAGGAGTGGAGAAAAACGTGCTGTTGCATAAATGCACATGAGCAATGGGATCAGAACCCAGGGCAGAATACTGGCACATTTGTCTGCATTACACATAGGAAATATAGAATGCAGTACATGTGTCATGCTCATGGAAGAAATGTGGGGAGGTTGGTGACATGGGGTGTGCTATAAATATACCTGTATCTTCCAAGCTAATAGGCTTATGTGTAACTTTGTTTAAAAGCTTCTCAGAATGGCAAAGGAGCAGTCACGTACAAACGTTGGAAGTCACTCTCACAATCAATAGGTTTTCACTTTTCAAACTCAAGTGATAAGTTATCACCCATTGACTCCTTGTGTCATTGAACTGATGATATTGGAATCTAGCTAATAGGTTAATGAGCAGTTTTATATATAGGCCTACATATCTTCTGTTAATTATTGTTTGCCAACTTTTCATGCAAATGGAATTATGAAGATGCCATTTCCAAATTTTATGATTATTGGCTGCATGGTTTCATTGCATGTTCTACTACTTGTTAGATGAATGTCTGATTGAGGTTTGTGGCTGGTTCTTAGTTACTAAATGGCTCACCCTTTGACCAATTAGTGCCATGGAATTGACTTGCTGACCAATTTACTGGATACTGATAAGGTAACTAGGACAAGTTTAATTGGCCAACCAATCAGTTAACTGGCTAACCAATCAGTTAACTTTATTGGAAATGATACGTTGCCTCTGTCGACCCAGTTAGAACTTTGTATCTGACCAAGTCCTCTAGAAGCCTTCTAGTTGCCTATAAGGTGTGCTGACCAACTAACATACTTTTAAATTATTGCCTGCCTGCTATACTGCATAAGCAATGGGCCAATTGAACCATGATATTACTCTAAATCTGGGGTAAACCTGAGTAAATCTAAAGTAAATGTAAAGCACCCAAGACAAAGTAGGTACATTAGACATGGTGTGTGAGCTCTAGCTTTCCCTTACATTTAACACATACACACTGTTGGTTGGGCCATTCTATAAACTGGGTTCCTTTCTTGTGGGTCTGTTGAAATCTGTTGAATGGCGGGGTCTGCAGAAAGGAGCAGGACTCTGCAGGAGCCTGTTAGTCTTCCTTGCCAGAGGATAAGCAATTAGGACGGCAGCTGGCGTCTGGGCCAATCTCTATCAGGAGCCAATGTGCAGAATCCACAGATCACCGACACTGTCACTCTTGGCTGCTGGGCTGCTCTCTCCTGATGAGGCAAAATACTACCATCCTATAAGAGGCTAAGACTCACTGTTGCTTCTCATACTATAACTGCTAAGTATAGGCCTAACTGACGCCATTCTGAAGATTCTGTTTATATTTGTGTATATCTTAGTGTTACCTGTTTGGTTGAAGCTCACAAAAAGGTAAATGCCATGAGCCCATGACGTGCTTAAAAAAAGTACCTTCATAAGTAACACTTTTATCTGGAAGAGAGAAAAAAAAAGAAATTAATCGTCCCAGTGAACTTAAATCACATGTATCTGCAATAATCATGAGAATGAACTGTCACTATATTCTTATAACTAATTGTATGTCATCCTAGAGTTTTTGACATAATTTCACACAAATGGGAACTGGGAATTGGTTGAAGTCAAGTTCCAGATATGTCAACGAAAAATGTCAAAGATGAAGAATGGCCAAATGTTGAACTGCAGTGTTATATCAAGTGAAATCAATGTGTTGGGCTTGAAGAATGGTGATTGCTCCTGACTCAGGCCAGCACCTCACAACTCACTTGAACTCAGACTCATAAATCAAACACTCTTCTCACTTTCTAAGTCTGAGCTGATGAAGCCACAGAAGCCAATTCAAGCCACTTCAAGCCATAGCAAGATTCGTGAGCAGAGACAGTGAATGTTTTAGGAGAACCATTGAATTGAGGTGTTTCAGACACAGATATTACAGCAGTTACTTATATGATGTTATGTAATATCTTGATATCTTTAACTTTATTAGAACTGTGTTCTGTCAAGGACAACAGTTCATATTACAGACAGACAAAGGATGAGTAGTCAATTTGTCAGTAGGATTGTAGGAGAAATTTGACCTCACCAGTGACAATGATATTACTCCTTCGCTGACGTGTGCTGATAACATGGAAAGTATGGGATATAACCTCATTTACTGGATATGAGTCGTCAAATGAAGCATGGCAAGTTTAGGGATGTGACATCACAAGGAGCATTTTGGTAATCACTATACTATAATTCCACAGCAGTAAGAGTATATACTTGATTAAAACTCCTCTTATAAACCACCCACTCACCAGTTGACCAGTCAGCCATACCCACTTAGCAGTTCATCTTTTTACTGAGCTTATCCTTGAGATTGTGATGTACATTTCCTCTGGGTACTCTTTAAGTAGGCTAATCCTACACCATGCAATGGAGTGTATCTCTTCTCCCTTTTAGTTATAAACGCTCAGCTTGAGGATTCATCGGAAGTGTTTCCAAGGTGGATTGAAATTCGCTTAGACACGTTATATCCGCATAATTACTCCAGAACTAGCCAGGAGTATACTTCTATCTGTTTCGTGCTGTGTCTGCTCCAAGGCTGTCAGCTTCGCTAAATGAGTTTGAACTGAGATACGGCCAATCATCACTCGTTTGCATTGCGGTGAGTCTGTTAGGTTTGTGCAACGGCCTTCTACTTGAAATAGCAGCTGTGATCTGAGAGTTTGTGAAATTTATTTACCTTTATACATATTTCGGTGGAAAACTATAGGATATATTGGTATATATAGGATAGATAGATAGAATATATAGGACAGATAGACAGATAGGCAGATAGATAGATAGATAGATAGATAGATAGATAGATAGATAGATAGATAGATAGATAGATAGATAGATAGATAGATAGAGATATATAGACAGATAGATAGCTGAATTGATATGTAGACGGATTGACAGATAGACAGATTGACATACATGAGATTGATCGATTGATCGAAGGTATGGTATGTCCAAAAATTTGAATATTTTACTCAATACTCCTGAAGGCCTATTTATTGAATTGTAGATCCACTACATGGTCTCTCTCTGGCAGATTGCTTAAGAAGATCAACCGAGATATCCTGCCTGATACCAGTTGATAGTGCAATTAAAGATAGCATTTTGTTGCTTGCATTGCCTCACCCTGCCTTGTGCTGCTTGTGCTGCTACGATGTGCCTGAATGATGGTGGGCATGGTGTAAGACCTTGGGTCATGATGTCAGGACCTGATAACATCTATCTTTGTCTGATGGTGCTTTGCCTCCTCAATGACTTTTGTCTATTTGTCTTTTCGACTTGTCTTTCTAGACTTGTGCTTCTCCCACAATTCACCAGACCACTCTGGCACTGGCAGGCCAGCCTGTGAGCAGGTGCTTAGAGGATTCATCTTGTGTGCGCAGAACTGGCAGGGCTGCAGGTTGGGTGCAATTGTAAAATTCTGCTGTATCTTTGCCAATTTGGGAATTTTTTTGTTAGATCTTAAAATGGTGTATATTTCCGAGAATACTTTTGATGCAACACTGCAAATGTACAGTGTTGTCTGCAAATAGTACAGTAACGTACACTTTGTCGTACAGCACTAGCGTCCAAAGGGAAACCTAAGTCACATTTTGGGCCAAATTGAGGTCAAAATAGGACTTCTGGGACATGTTTCTATATATTTATTAAGTTTAGATAATATTCATGAAGTGGCCCGTTACCCCAAAATGACACTGGCAAATCCCAGAAAGTCCATCTCTTACTGCACGGACTGGAACTTAAAAGTCAATTTTCTTAGAAACTCCAATAAAAATAATGTGACTTACTAGGTTTTCCCCTTGGATGCTGGAGCAGATTTGCATTTTTTATTTTGTCACCTGATAATATTTCATGCCTTTCAAGCCTTGCTGAAAATGTCATTGCATGTGGAGTGAACTGTTTCTGTAAGTTTTGGGTTGTAGTTGATGTAATTGCACTTTAAGTTTTACTATCTTAATGACATATACGCCTTGCCTGAACTTGTGCAATTATTTCTAATGAAATTTAAATTGAATTCCTATTGATTACGACAGGGGCACTGATTAGTCGAATTTTCGTCTCTTCATCATCAATGTTGATTCGTTACATAACAATGAAAGCAATAGCACAGTATACAAATGTTGACTGATACGAGGGCAACAGTGCAATCTGTTTGACCCAAGGGAGTGACAGTCACCTTGCTGTTTCACGAGGCCAAAGGCCGAGGGAAACAGCAAGGTGACTGTCACTCCCGAGGGTCAAACAGATTGCACTGTTGCCCGAAGTAACAGTCAATAATTGTTTTGTTATACCTGGAATGCAATTCTGACAAAAAAGATAACTTTGGAGAGACAGGAAATTTCTCCATCAAAGTTTTGACATTGATCAGGTAGTCATTCAGATTTAAAAGTCAAATAAATTTATGATACTATCCACAAGTTATATTGTCATTTAATTTTGTGAAGAGCAATGATCTATTTATAGCCTCACTGTGGTGACGTCATCACTCTATGACATCACAATGCGCTGGCGTCACAATGGTCACAAATACACAGTTCAGTTGAAATAGTGAAGCTGCAACAATGTCTTGGATCAAATTGTCTTCTGCATTTTCATCAGATAAAAAAGGTTCAGGTAACATCTGTGGTTCCAACACCAACTTCTGTACAGCCATCTTGATCAGCAGTCAGCCTCAATGTGAATTCGGTGAACTGATGCCCTCTGAGAGGGCAACAGTCTTTTCTGATCCCTGTCATGTGACATCATTCTGACCAATCACAGAAGAGGAATTGCATTTGAGGTGTAACAACATGCATTGTCCTGTGACTTGAAGCAGTTGCCTTAACCCAGCAGAGCCACTTCTGATGCAGTGAAGACCTCTTTCGTGAAATATTAAGCGCCCACCTCAAGGCAGAAGGCAGACCGGGGCCATCGGGTTACCTGTAAAGGCAAGGAATGTACAATAGCCAGTCTGGGATCCTCTGCCAAATGTATTGGGCTATTGTCCTTTTCTTTCTGTCTGTAAATACACCATTTCATGATATGATATATCCATATATGTATGTATAAAATATATACTGTATATGGAGGTCTGAAGAAGCAAGTCAAACAGTGAGGTTACATTATGGAATATACAGAGGCCATTTACATTGTACAAGGTATCTTGCAAGAGTAAAATGCTGACTGATGAACTTCCTTCTGTGATAGTGTTGAATAAGTGGCATTGAATGCGTAACATAAACACACATTTAGACGCATCTTTATGCTGTGGATACTGGACAGTCCACTGTTCCAAGTCTTCCTGTAAACGGCAGCATATTTATGTCAGGGTTACTGGGTTACACATATAAAGGTATGTTCTTGTTGGGAAACCCAACTTCTGATTTCCCTTCCTTTTCTGTTGACTGGAGAATGAAATCGAATCCGGGACATTCAGCATAAGAGCCTGAGACGAGTTTCCTTTGGGCCACCCAGCTGCATCTTGACATGTTGTAACACTTACCATACTTAGCTATCTCATAGAAGTCATAATATGCAGAAAGCAGTATCTTTTGGCTTGTGACATCTGTTGTAAAAAAATGGGGTTTTTCTGTGACCTGAACATGTCACCCGAGGGAATAATTGATCCAAGCCATGCTGCCATGAGGCTGCCATTTATCTTAAGGGATCAAAATGCTCGGCTTCATGTGAACGCCATGTCTAAGATGCCAGCTGTCATTTCTCTGTGGTCTGGAGGCACTCAGTTTAGTGCACCCACTTCTATGCCCACAGTTGATTTTAGCTGCTTTTTGGCCCCAAGAGCGAAATGTGTTGGCTTTTTCTTCCCTGACTCAACAGCACAATGCACACATGTGTCTGGGGTTATCCTCAACACCTCTGATAACCCAGGAAACTTGTTGCCAGAAGAGATTGAATTGTAAAATATACATTATTAAGATTGGGAAATGTTGGGTTGTTTCTTTGTGCAGATTCACGGGTCATTAGTAGTTGCTCTAATTATTATTCTGAATTATTGGATTATTATTTTCCTATTTAGGCATCAAACTGTCGTGTTTGAACTCAATTCCAGATTGCTTGAGTTATTCTGCCCTGGTCAGTGGTCATGTTATTATTGTCTCTATTTGTAAGCAGCCTGACAATAGAATGGATTTTTGGAATGACTTAGAATAGGATTCTCCTACGTTAAACATTGGTAGCTGTAATAGAGAAATGCCATTTGACCATAACTTGATTTAATATCGATTTCTGTATCTCTGGTTCCACATTAACATGTTGTAACCACCTATAACGATTACTGTATCACATTGGAAAATTGCCTTTTCCTTCTGACTTTCTGGTGTTACCCAGAACAGAAAGAAATGCTCTTGACATGGTGGAATGATGTTACAGGGACCGCTTAATGCACTTTTCATGTTTTTAAAATGTTTCCCTTGTTTTGATTCTTGAAAACTACTTTGTCATGTTGTTAATCACGTGGGAAAACACCCATGCACAAAAAAAGAAACCTCTTCTTTGGTTAGTAAGAAACTTGCTACTTTCACACTATCCCTACTGCATCAAGGGCATCAGCAGGCCCAGCATCAGTATCTTGGGATGAGGATGCCATCCACGTGGCTTTGTCCACTCAGCCATGAAGAGACAGGCAAATGCCTTCAAGAATTTCACGATCCAACAAGTTTAAGGGCAGTTGTCTGACAGACCTGCCTTGCCCTGCCCCTATCCATGTTGAGTTGTCATAATAACTGTCAACTGAAGTGTTGTCTGCATAGTTAAAAGGTTGAAGTGGGTAAAATACTATTCACGAGTATGACGTGACCAAGACAAGTACATCCGCTTTTTCGAAAATTCAATGGATGTCCCCTTTATATGCCCAGGGAGATTCCATTCTTATCTGTGTACCTTGCTAACTTTCAAGTCTTCGTTCTTTTGCTTTTTTCTTTACTTTCCTTTTGTCTTTCCTTTTTTTTTAGTTCCTTTTCCTTTACTTATTCCTTCTTTCCTTATTCCTCCTTTCCCTTATTCCTCCTTTCCCTTTCCTTTCCTTATTGTTTCTTTCCTTCTTCCCTGTGGCTCTTATAGGATCCTATGCTTGTTAAAAGGGTTTGCACTTCTTATCAGTGTGATTCGGTACGGCAGCTGTTGTAAGCACCAGTAATTATATGTCTCAGTTGTGGACACTTAGGTCATTGCACCAAATGTTGTAGGGAAATTATATTTCTGCTTATCGGAGATACTCAACACAGCGTTGCCATTAATGAATATTCGAATTTTTGCTTATCTACAAAAAGAACATGTTCGGCTTTCAGGAATATTTATATATAGGCCTAAGTCTTTCCTTTTGATATATATACTATTTCGTGGTTTGAGAAAAAAGTGGGCCTGTCACCTGTGCCTTGTTTGCTCACAGTGCTGTACGAATGGTTCTTGCTTCTCATTTATCACCTTACTGTATTGTGTGATGACAATAGCCGGTTTGACAAAAGAGAAAAAAAAGATATTTCGTTTTATAAGGACAAGGAAATACAAACAGAGACATCTTTTCAAAAATTCTTGACAAAAAAGTACAATGTGGTAAACATGAATTTAGATGAGGGAAACCAACCTTACCATACCATGTTAAAGTAACCGAGTGCAATTTAAACCAAACCAAATTTAACCAAGTTCTGATGACCTCCTCCAGTGCTCTTGAAATTTAAGAATGCTCTCAAAAAGGCTCCAGGTTGGTTGAGATTCAATATGCATGTCACATGGGAAATTCTCACACTAAAACAGCTCTCGTAAAAATTGTCACAATCTCTGGAAAGAAACTAACCAACTTTCTTTTATTAGAATTTCCTTGCATTCTTTTATTTTGGATTTTATTGTTTCTTTTATTTCAACTTTCTTCTTATTATTTCAGATGCGGATGAAATCCACAATGCTCATCTTCTGCCTGCTGGGGTCCATGAACCTGGTTGCCATCGCAGCAGGTAGGCTCATGTTACTTATTTGTGAAATTTGATAGCAATTGGTGATTCGGGGAAATGTACAATTATTGTTTTGTTTAATTATTCTTGCGTGAATTGGAATTTGGAGTTTCATATCTTGTTTCAAAATTTTGCGTTGGTTTTAAATGGCTTAATGTGTAGTACTTAATGCATGCTGAAATAATTCAAGTATTGCAATTTGGTCTTTTTAAAAATCTTAACCGACATTCAATCACATTTAGGAATCCCTTTGATTTTATGGAATCCAACATTTTAAACAGTAATAAGAATGAGGATATGCGTCAAACATCAATCTACTCTACTGAAATATAATGCATTGATTCTAAATGTCGTTTGGGGTACATTTACGGTACTTTAGTGGTACATTGGGTAGGTTAGTGGTACTTTTAGGGTACTTTAGTCAAGTTTAGTGGTATCTTTAGGGTTCTTTAGTTTCGGGTATGTTAATGCTGGTGGTGGGGAAAAAAACCCGGAAGTCTTTTTACCTTCTTACTGCAAGGCACCCATCACATGGCAGTGGAACAGTAAATTAGCCTACTAGACAATTTGTACATCCTGGTGCTTTAAAGATTTTCTTGACATTTTTGCAAACTAATCCTTCTTCCATTAAAACGTGTAACTTGAGGGCATTTGGAATGGAAACCAACTTTAATCCCAACCTGGCAAACAAATTATAGAAGGATTATTTGCTTATTAAATCTTGAATGTAATTCAGGCAGAAAAAGGAAAATAATTTGTTTGGAAATTATTGATTATTAACACATTTCTTATCCGATACAGTTTCTCTAAATCTTGAGTCAATTTATCTCAATACATGAAATCATTTAAAATTCTCATTCTGTGTTAATGTAATAATTAATAGCATTGTTTTCCTAAAATGTCTCTAATACAATTCTTCGCTGGTTGCTAACTCTTAAATTATCTTGCTGCGAAAACCGCAACGTGCAAGTACTTTTCTATAAACAGCGTTTTCTAGGGCAAGCTTTTCGAAATCTTCCAAGGCCTTTAATTTTGTTCCATAAGCTGTGCACTTGCAGTAAACCAGATTTGACAGCCGTTATAGCAATATTTGACTAATTATATCTTGCTGTTTAGGCCAACCACATCTATCCATTTCTTTCAATTTAAATTTATTAAGATGCTCCAGAAGTGTTGCTTCTTTTGCTAACTGCCCTGGAAGGAAGATTTGAGTCTTTAGCGTTCTCCTGTGGACGTTTAGTTACTTTACAGCAGACATCCTGTCTGTGTGACTACGATTGCTTTCAAGAAGAATCAGGACTTCCTTTTCCACAGGAAAGATAGTTTTTGGCAATTTAGCGTCATGCAAACAAGTGATTAAACAACATGGATGGGGTGCAGTGTTTCACTGTGAACCTATTTGCACCTTTTATCACTTCTTGTGACATGTTCTTAATGAGTCTTGCTTGTAACTATCCACAAATCTTGTGAGGATGGCGGAATATCTGAAGAGTAAGTTTTCGCCACACGCAAGAGATACGTTGTGCTAATGCCTATAAATGATCCTGTTGCCACGGTCGCTCAAATGACAAGTTTGTGACATTTTGTAGTGTCGCTTAGCGTGTTATGTAACTGTGACTCTTTTTACAACCTTGATGAGTGATAATAACAAGTTTTGCCGAAAAAGCTGACATCTTAGATATGGCATTCTCATGAAGCCAAGCATTTTGATCCCTTAAGATAAATGGCAGCCTCATGGCAGCCTTATGGCAGCCTCATGGCAGCATGGCTTAGATCAATTATTCCCTCGGGTGACATCTTCGGGTCAAAGGAAAACCACACTTTTCACAACAGATTTCATTTGTTGGGAGAGGCCCAACCAATATACACCGCATTGTAATTAAGTTAAGCTTTATGTGACTTTATTATGGACCATGATACTTACATCAACTCGTTTATAGAACTTTTAGGATAGTAGCGTAGACTGCAGAGTCCTGTCTTGGAGCCTCAGGTGTGATTCTTGGCATTCATGCTTGGGAATGTTAGCAGCTGATGAGTCTGACTGTAAGACTTAAAGTGAAAGGAAGAAGTTTCCTCCCATGCCGGAGATTGCTGAGCTAAAAGTTACACGAGTCACTTGCCAAAGACACATTCACCGCAGAATCACCGGTGGCACTGATGTGTTCCCCGTCTTGCATGTAACTTGGCGATTTCTACGACATACTGGCGCATTATTCACACCCAGCTGTCACCAGTGCGTTTCCAAGCATTCGTGGACAGGAGTAGGAGTTATTTCCTACCAGACAGCTTAGTCACAGAATGTGTAGGCCATTGCAAGGCTTTTTTTTTAACATTTGCTGCTGCAGAGTCTAGCCGGTAGTTCCTGTTTTTAGAGCTGCTTGCTTGATTGCAAAGGGCATCTCTATTGTGGGAGGAAGGCTCTGAAACTTATGACAACTGCCTGGTCATGCTGCTTCATCTCTGTCATTAAAACTTTGTTTACAGTATCAATAGAATATATGTTGCATTGATAAACTTTTGGTGTCTTTCTGAGATGAAGAAATTAATAAAGACAACAAACAGGCTGAATTTCTGCAGGTCAAAGGTCAATCACCAAAAGCTTAATCCAGCAGGTCTTAGTGACAAATACCCTTGTTATCCTGTAGTCCATCAGGGCTTTTGTAATGATTTCCCTGCAGTCTGTCAGCTTTGGTTATTAAAGCTTAATCATAACACAATTTTACAATACAGTGGTAGCATAGGGCTACTTCCACGTGTATATCTAAACCTAACCATCAAGTACTTCTGTATGTTTGAAACGGTCATCTCTGACATGCATTGCACAATTTCAGAAACAACACCGTCAACACGTGCCTTCAGATGCATTCTTCTCGATTTATGTCCATACAGCCACTCTCAGTACGCGCCATCCATTGCAAGTGCAAACAAAGGGACATGCTGATGCAAATGTTTCCAGCATCTCCACAAATGTACTAATGTAGCAAATGTCTCAACAAATGTTTATACAAAGAAATTGTATCACAAGATATTGTTACAAGACAAATTGTTATTCAAATATAAGAAGCATTTGTCTTAATCTTTAATTTCAGCAAAGGCATGATTCTGCCAATGTAAATGGCAGGTGGATCGGGTGTCCTTGAAATATTTAGAGAGGAAGGAAATTCCGGGATGACATTTACTCTGGGCCTCCAGCATGCAGGATGTCCGTTCTGCTCCTTTAGTTTGTGGCGTTTGAACATGTGGTCACATCGTGGTGTCCTGTGATTTTATTTGATAAAAGAAGAAAGAGAAATGCAAGCAACTTAACTATTGTCCTGTTGAACTTTTTTTCTGAAATAAAACCACTTTTCTCTTCTCTCTCTTATCACCACAGAGCAATAAGCTTGTTATAATTCCACATTATTACTTACCCTATCGCCCTCAGGCATGCTGCTTGACTTTTTGATTCTAAAATATCTTTGTTGATTGATTACTGATATAATTCGGTTATCGCAAGTTGATGTGGTGTTTGATACCAATATTGTATGTTACATGGTTTCATCAACTTTATAATAGTCCCAATAAAATGGCTGGTGCTGTTAATTGGGTTGCTTTGAATGATGGCAGTTCCGACACTTGTGTTGTTTATGGCATTGCAGCTGATTTTTTGCCCAGGCAATACGGCTACACAATGCTGTTAATGACAATAAATGGCGTAGACCCCGGAGTCGTCGTCATTGGTCGTCGTCGTCCGTCATAATGGGCCAGTTGACGTCGTCGTCATGCCAACAAACGTCAGTCGCCGTCGTCAGTGGTGGATTTGACTGGCGTCAGTTGCTTAGGCCTAACATGAAATGCTTTAATTAAGCAGTAGCACTGTCTGGCTGCTACAACAGCAATCTGTTGTATTGCAATCAAGACATTTTGTTGAATTGCTGCTTTACTGATTGGATTGATTTTTTCAAAGTAGTTTTGTTGGGTGACACTTGAATCGCAATTAAGCCAATTGGTCTCTGATGGCAATTAGCACCTAAGATAACAGGAGAGTTCTTGAGAACTTACAAGTTCATGCCTCTGTTTCCGGTCCTTTTCTTAGTCATTATTTAATTGCTGTCAAGATAGCTCCATAATGCTTCCATGGAAATCGCTTTTAGAACAGACAAGCTGGTCACAAAAGCTCCAAAATAAGTTCTTATGAGATTGCTCATGCAGCAAAAAAATCAGTCATTGAATTCACCATTCCTAAGACTTTTTTGGCTGTTCCCTAACTGTTCTGATTATAATTTCTCAAATGCTAAGATTTATCTCATTGAACATGCTTCTGGATAATCCATTTAGTTCTTTCAATTAGGCCGATATCCAAACTGATTTTCACCTGGAGAGACTTTCACCAATCCACACTGGATGGCTCCCTCAGTTCAAATGTTGGTATTGTTCCTGTCCAATACTTCATGTGGAAAAGTATAGGCCTACCTGGTATCAACACGTGTACTGAGGGAGCCATGCCATCCAGTGTGGATCGGTGAAACTTTCTACAGATGAAAATCTGTTTGGATGTAGTAGGCCTATAGAAAGAGAACAAGTTAGGCCTGAGATTTTATTTTCAATTTACATCATTGTAGCAGTTGATAGGAACAAGAACATGAGTAGCCTAATAGAGCTTTTTTTCCTCGGTGATTATGAGTTGTAATCTCTCAAACTGGCGACTATGGCTACTAAGGGGATTACTGACCACTTAAGATAACAGTGTTAAACAAGCAAACACTCTCAACAGTTATATTTCTAACAACTGTGAAGATTTTCTATAGAATGAACCGTTTTGCTCTATGCTTTTCCCTCCCCAAACCAACCTCGTGAAAAACAGTCAATCAAATCAAATTTCACACTTTAGCAAGTTTAAGAATACAGTTGTTTTAAAATTGTTTTAATTCTAAAGTTATACATAAAATAAACTTAACCCGGGTATGATTTTCTCAGTCCAAGGTCATTTCAGGCCACTAGACTAAGTAAAATACAGACGGAGCCATCCACATATACCCAATGTGTGGAGTATTGTACTTGTTCAGCATAGACACCGATACAAGGGACTGGCAAAGCATTTCAAAATATGAATCAAAAGGTATAATTTATCATAAAAGATAATGAAACATTTTTTATTACCGAGTTATATCTGTCTATCTATCTATCGATCTGGTGATCTCTCTATGTATCTTTTGAATGAGATAATATTTGTGCATGTGCTTTGCTTTCATTATTTGTTTATGAGATAGGTTCAAGAGAAGAGGATATGGAGAACACAACTGATTCTATCTTAAGTCTTCACAGTTAATACAAACAAAGTGAAACAATGAGAAGGAAAGGGGGAGGCTTCATCATCTCAACACATGTGGGCAACTATGAGATTGAGACTGAGATTTTAAAAGCAATTGAGTATACGAGTTTCTGTTACTTGGGTGCCTCAGAGGCAACTGTAGAGTGACTATGATGGCAGATTTGCAATAGAATGAACTATTTTATCAATGATATCCCTGCACCCAACCAACCTCTTGAAAAACAATCAAATTAAATTCAAGCACTTCAGCATTTTTCAACATGGATAAAGTGGTTGTGATTCTGAAGTTATTGTACAAATTCAGAGAATATTAAACTGAGCTAACACATGATTTTCTCAGTCCAGGGTAATATCTAGCAGATATATTTATAGATAAATGTGGGATGCAGCCCTCCGCATGTTACATATATACCAAATGTGCGGGACATTATACGAGGAGCCCACTAAAGTATTAGAAATGCCTGAAATGGGCATCACGCCATCAACAGTTATACTGAGTGCTGTGATTATAAATTTCTTACATTCATAATCACTCCACAGTCGCCTCTAAGACTCCAAGGTGACTGAAACTTGCATAATCACCTGTATAACCACACCATAGTCGACCAACAGTCAATTGCTTAATCTCAGTCTCAATCTCAGTCGCCCACAGGTGTTCAGATGATGAAGCCTCCCCCCTCTCCTCTTTGTTTCTCATTGTTACACATTGTGTTGTATTGGAACCAGGCATTCTCAATGCAAAATTAATCCATGTATAACTGTGTGAAACAGAAATAACAGCTTTAAAACTGCCATAAACTATTTTTGGAGACTAAAGTCATTCTGGAGATTACAGAGATTACAGTTTATAATCACCGAGGAAAAAAAGCTCTAATAGAGCTTTTTTTCCTCGGTGATTATAAACTGTAATCTCTGTAATCTCCAGAATGACTTTAGTCGCCAGAAGTAGTTTATGGCAGTTTTTAAGCTGTTATTTCAGTTTCACACAGTTATACATGGATTAATTTTGCATTGAGCATGCCCGGTTCCAATACAACACAATGTGTAACAATGAGAAACAAAGAGGAGAGGGGGGAGGCTCAATCATCTGAACATCTATGAGTGACTGAGATTGAGACTGAGATTAAGCAATTGACTGTTGGTTGACTGTGGTGTGGTTATATAAGTGGTTATATACAAGTTCCAGTCACCTTGGAGTCTTAGAGGCGACTGTGGGGTGATTATGAATGTAAGAAATTTATAATCACAGCACTCAGGTAAAGATGGCTGAGATGAATTCCATGGTCGCAATCCATGCTGCAGCCACTAGCCTCCCACGCCTATGAAGATAGATAAGATAAGCAAATATGGACAGATAGATATACAGATATACAGATAGATAGATAGATAGATAGATAGATAGATAGATTGAACACATTTTGTAATAACAATTATTTTTACTTTCTTCTATAAAAAGTATACCTGTTGATGGTGTGATGCCCTTTTCAGGCATTTCTACTTTAGTTGGTCCCTTGTGTCAGTGTCTATACTGAACAAGTAAAATGTTCCACGCATTGGGTATATATGTAACATGCGGAGGGCTTCAACACACATAGATAGATAGATAGATAGATAGACAGACAGATATAACTCGGTAATAAAACATTTTTCATTATCTTTTATGATAAATTATACCTTTTGATTCATATTTGAAATGATTGGCTGGTCCCCTGTATCGGTGTCTATGCTGAACAAGCACAATACCCCACACATTGGGTATATGTGGATGGCTCCGTCTGTATTTTACTTAGTCTACTCGCGTGAAATGACCTTGGACTGAGAAAATCATACCCGGGTTAAGTATTTTTTATGTATTTACATTAGGGTAAGGTGGGGCAAATCCGCCCCTGGGGCAAATCCGCCCCCTTGAGGAGAAAAAGTTCCCTCATGGCCTTAAATATAGTTTACAATAAACATTTCTCATACAGATTAGTGCTACTAGATCTAGAGATTACTGAAACACAAAGATTATCCCGTAACATAGTTTTGTTTTGACTGCAACAGGAAAGGAAGCCAAGCAACTGACCACCAAGCAATTTCAATGTGCAACTGAAACTTTAAAAACTGAGGTGTTTTCCAGGAAAATTTTGTATGAAAAAATTAATTATTGTCATGAATTGCCACGTTTATTCAACTACTTTACATGTACAAAATATTTCACCAATCAATATAATGAATCTTGAGAAAATAGCAACTCATATTTTTCTAGTGGTCGGGGCAATTCCGACCCTTTTCGATGGGGCAAATCCGCCCCCTCTGATTCTCATGTTTAAACGCTAGATATGGTTTATAAGTCACTCTGTTTTGCCATTTAACACCATTGATAGTGATTATGAGTTTAATTGAGATGACGTTAAGAATTTTGCCATCTTTTATGGTATATTGAATGTGTCATATGCAAACTTTTTCTGATGTCGCAAATAAATAGATGAAACAATCCTTACACACGGGTAAATATACCATAAAGAATCAGTGCCTGATTGAAGGATAGAATTTACTTTAGAAGCCAATTTTTTCTTGTCATTTGTCACCCAACTTCAAGGGGGGCGGATTTGCCCCACACTTTTGGGGCAAATCCGCCCCCTGAGTCTGAACTTTAATATTGTGATGTCTGCTAAAAGGTGTCATATTAAAGCATGTAACTTTCCAGATATGTTCAGATGCATACATTCTTTGATTTCCTGAAGTAAAAGTTTTGTTTTTCAAAAAGGTGAGGGACTGAGCAATGAATATATGTGAAAAGGGGGGCAGATTTCCCCCACCTTACCCTAATAACTTTATAATTAAAATATTTTAGAACAACTTTATCTTAAACTTGCTAAAGTGTGAAATTTGATTTGATTGACTGTTTTTCACGAGGTTTGTTGGGGGGAGGGAAAAACATAGAGAAAAACTGTTCATTCTATAGAAAATCTTCACAGTTGTTAGAAATATAACTGTTGAGAGTGTTTGCTTGTTTAACACTGTTATCTTAAGTGGTCAATAATCCCCTTAGTAGCCATAGTCGCCAGTTTGAGAGATTACAACTCATAATCACCGAGGAAAAAAAGCTCTAATAGTCACCGAAGCCGCCGCCAGCAGCCGCCACGCCAGCCAATTTCATCTTTTGGCTGAGCCAATTGAAAAATCTTGCAGCTATTTAAAGCCATATGCCGTTATTAATTTTGTAAGCCGTTTATTTTAAGGTTACATAGGCATATTTGGTATCAACGGAAAGTGCTCGAAAAGAGGCTTCCGATGGTATAAAAATGATCAAAATGAGATGAGGCTAGGCCAAACTGGAGTATAGAATGATTCTTGATGATGTTGACTTTGGCACCATTCCCAACAGTAGTTAGCTTGCGCTGTCATACTCATACACATTAGGCAAATTGAAAACCCGTACGGTCGTAGGGCCTAACATGTTGTAGATCTGTATATTATTGACTCTTGAGTTCATTCTGGCTTAATGCAATGTCAGAATAAACAACAAGATTTTTTTGCATTTGATTATGTTTATCATACTATTAATTCATGGACCCTTATGCTACTCCAGTCAAACTACTAATTGCTTAGTTATGAAAGTTGGAAATAGCTTCCTTGCACTACTCACAAGGTCCTTAGCTGGGTTTGGTGTTGGTAATTACAGTAAAAGACATATAAGTGATGTTTTCCATATTCCTTCCTCCCAACAATGTCTTCATGGGTGTCATGCTAGTGTGCCATAAATCAGGGCTTGTTGAACATTGAAGGCACATTTGTGCACTTATTGCGGTGTAATTTTAGTATAACATTATCAGACATGGAACAATAAGAGGATGGGGTGTAACATGAGCATATTCAGAAAATTCAAAATTTTGCATAATGCGTAATTGTGAATCAATATCAACCATACTAGTTACTGTCAGTACTGAGTTGAGTGAATGAATTTCAATAGTCAGAAACATAATGTTCTTTCCATTTTATGCCTGTCATGTGGTAGCCTATTTAATAAAAACAGCCAAAAAGTAAAATTGCATGAAGCATTTCAGAAGCACATTGAAGTTGTTGCAGATGAAGCCTTGTGAAAAAAACCCAATCTTTTAAAGTTAAAACTTTAGATTGCAGTGACTATTGCTTTTTTGCTTTTGTGATATTTCGGTGAACTATCACAGAGTGCAGACTGCCAGCATTAAATTGACATAGGGAAGATTTGAAAAATTCGGGCAGAAAGGATATTGGCTATACAAAGAACACTGGGAGTTGTGGCCATGGTTGTAGTCTGAATCCAGAAATGTATAGGGTATGCCCACCCTGTGATTGAGAGTAGGCCTAATTGATTTCATGAAGTTTAAATTTATTGTCTTATAAACAGTATTTACAGTATCAATTATATCTATGCTGAAAATATAGCAGTTCATTACCGTAAAAATATGTTCAGATTACCGTAAAATACCTGGCAACTTTGCCGTAGTTCATGCACAAAAACGTAACTTAACCGTAAAATTTAGTCCAGTTTTCCGTGGAAAAAAAGGCCAACCATACCGTAACGCATGGCCAAAAATGTAACTTTACTGTGAAAACTGCGGTACACATCTATAAACCTAACAGCACCGGTACCGTGAAATTACGGTATAAAGCTGTTTCTTTTATTTCACGGTAGGCTTTTCCCGTACCGTGATTTTTTTTACAGTGTAGGTGCAGTAACGATGCCTTGTAGTACTGAATTACGTATCTTACGATGACTTAACCACTTTAAGCCATTTCAAGCCACATCGTCTGTGAGCCGCAAGCAGCCATTATCAAAAACGACTAGCCGGCTTAGCCATTCAAAGAATGGTTAAGCAATCTGTTTTTCTGAAAATAAACGGCTTCTGGGTCTATAGCCTAAGCATGGCAACCACTTCAGCATTCTCTGTGTGATGGCAACTGGTTATTCTATAAAAATGATATTTTCGGCTGAGACTTTTCATTTGACTTATGAATCTCATCAATTGGTTGTGAACTTTCCTTATTTGTTCGGGCAAAGACCTAGGCTTTTTTAAGGTCTGTTAATTGATAATCATTTAGAAGTCAGTTGAAGTCAGTTGAAATGACTTCAGTCAGTTGCAGTTGAAAAGTTATCAACTAGTCGACTTAGTCAGTTGAAATGAAGGAAGTCAGTTGATTCATTAAAACAACTGACTCCTGGGTCTAAAATGGCGCTGATTTGGTGTCATTAAAAACTCCTGAATTTCAACCATCCATCTGCAGTTTATCAGAATCTAACCTTTCACCAAAGGGTTGAAAACCAAATGCTCAACCATTTTGCTTGGCGGAGTAAGCTGAGTAATTTCTTAGCCTAAATACCTTTTCAGTTTTAACCTCATTTGTCTGTGTCTCTGCAGCCTCGTTGTAATGTGAATTTTAAGGATGCTTTATCATATATATGTAAAGTTATATTATTTGGAGGTATCAGGGACTTTTACATTCTGTGAAGAGCAAACTATGTATGAAGTACAACCTACTCCAATAAGGCCCGACATAATTGATCTTTAGCTTCTAGGCTTTTCTTGAGGCACTTTTTTTAAGGTCGGTCTGTAGAACGAAAAAAGGTAAAATCTCAATTTTTTAATAATGTCTATTTGATAAAAATTCTGGTTATGCTCATTTTTTTTCCCCATAGGTTGAAAATCTGTTGGGTCGGTCAATCCGAGAAGCTAAAAATAAAAAAGTCTGGCCTAAGTCATTTTAAAAATGACATGATGAATTGAGGATGCTCCTGATACGTTAGAGATACTGTACTACTTTTTGACACAAAAAGTTGCAGGTTGCTTTTGAACTGACACAGCAACAATTTCAGAGTGCCAGCTGCACACTAGCTGCAAACTGTCCTCTTTGGTATTCACTAAAGACAGTAATCCAATAGAGACAGGAGGGCTATGAATACATTAATGACAAAAGAGGTTAATTAAGATAACACACTTGGATTATGAGGATTCCTGCAGTACCAGGAGATTCGTTGAGGTACCAAATGTATTCCATTATGCACAGATCATGGCCAGGGCAGAATTACTTCTCTCTATGATTGCACTTCTCCTATTCTTCACTGCTGATGATGTCAGACCTGTGACCTTCAGTATCATTGTTTATTCTTGTAACTTGATATTACTGGGACTATCAATTTATCTCTCAATTCCAGCTTGTTCAACTCTACTTGCCATATAATTCTTCCTGCATGCATGCTAATGTTGTTCATGCTATATTGCTGTGATGCCACCTAACATTCTGGAGTATATGAAAATGTGACTATACGTTTTATATTTCGTAAGAGCCCCACAAATTCACAAATTGACTGTGACACTCTAGTCAGAGCAGCCTAAGCAGTAAGGGTGTCCCTTTGAGGTGTCAAAGATATGCTTTGTGTCAATGATTTTGCTTCACAAGGGTCAGTCGCTACTTCATGTGGTGTCATTGGGATGTCTGTGAGGTGTCATTTGGGAGCTTTATATGTGTCAGGGAGATGCTTTATTGGTGTCAGTGAGGTGCAGTCGTGAGTGTTGCAATCATGCATCTTGTTAGCACGATTTGGGTCCCATTAAGAAATATTCAAGAGGAGAGAGTCAGTCACTGTCAATGAGAAGGGAGGGTGACCTCAATTATGACCTGATTGTATGAGTATATCATTGGGTCTACCTCTCACATGCAACTTTGCGTAGTCTATGGGATGTGATGCTGCCAAAGTAGAGAAGGGCTATAGCTTATTGCAAATATTCCCTTGCTGTGTCATCCAACCAATGTCAGTAATATTGTGCAAACAACAAAATCAAAATAAGCATAATCCCTGTGTTATTAAACCATCCCTTTTGTGGTCATGGAGGAGGCTCTATTGACATGACATCTATCTTTGGGGTGCAAAAAGCAAAAGGAAAGTTGGTCTTTTTTAAGACAACAGTTTTCATAATGCCAATACCAACCGATGGCATGCATCAGTCCGCAAAGAATTGATTGAAGCGCTGCAGGTCATCCCATGTAGTCCATAACTCATGAGGTCTTGTAGTGCTACAAGCAGAACACCAAAAGGCTAGGTAGGCTAGGCATGTGCATCATTAGCTTAATGGTGATGTATCAGCACCTACATGTGGACCACCTCCAACCTGTGGGTCCTGACATCCTCTGGTGATCCTTCTGCGCGTGTAAGGTCACAGTATGCAACATTGAGAATATTTGTAATGCTTCTTCAACCAAAATGATGAACCATTGATGCTGATGTTATTGTAAATGAAGCATTTTGTGTTGAGTCAAAGGTGCCATTAACTTGAGTCATGAGCCTCTTATCTCACCTTTGGCATGGGTGTTTCAGCACATGTATTGAATATCACTGAAGTATCGGAGAATTACAAAGTCATCCATTTAATTCATAAATGTGAATTCTGCAGATGTAAGCAAGTTGTCAGCCTACCAGGGTAAGGATGTCAACAGCTTCCATTTCAGATATCCAATTTTGCAAATTCCTAAAAGAGAAAGACAAAATTTTCCACTTGACATTCATTAATATGAAATAGTTGCACTCTCTGGAAGTATTTTCCTTCAGCTCTTTCCGTCTGAATCCAAATATGACTGGCAATGGTAGAATATATTATTAGTGTCTTCAACTGACACAGTCAACTTACACTGCTGGAGATTTCAGGATTGTTTAATCGCTGAGAAGCTATTGTGGTTCCTGGCACTTCAGCATGTGCGTTATTGTGTATGTGAGTTGCCTCCTGCAAAAACTACTGGGTGGATTTAGATTTCCTTCAGCATGATGTCTTCATTTGTACTGCACAAGACCTGATTAAATTTTGGTGACAATTGGAGCTTTTTTGGGCCCACAGTTAAAGAAATCTGAAAAATGCCTCTACAGTGCAGCATGCACTATCATTTTTTGCTGCAGCACTAGCAGCCAAGAGGTTGTATATTTCTACATTTTCTCTGCAAAAAACGGCCATTAAACATCCGTAGTATGTGCCAAAGCACTAAATTAGCAACATTTCAATGTTTATTTTATGAAAATCTTACCAGGATTGCCGAAATTAGCATGCAATTGTACATAATCCAATGAATGATGCTGCAACAACATTTAAGCCTTTATATATAAGTTGAAGTCTTAATCAACTTTTTAGGGGCCGAGCAGATGGGGGGGGGGCTATGGCTTTTTGGTGAAAAAAAAGTTTGTTTCCAACTTGACATTGAGAAAAAAATATAATTGTTCAGCACAGGAAAAAAAAATTTGTTTCCACCTGTAGCTAACTATTGACTGGTCGGCCCCTTATGTGCGGCATCTTCCAGTACTTAGTCAAAGTTCAATGTTAAATGGACAGCGAAGCTATGTGCTCTCCGAGCGCCAGTTCTAGTTGTCTTTGTGGTCATGACAAAAGCTACTGGCCTGTTTTACAGCATGACTTTTGCTTTGTGTCACCAATAAGTTTACAAATGTAGCAATAATGTCAACCAAACAAATAGAGCACCATATATTGTAACAAGGCAAATGATTCTGCAAATATAGGAAGCATTTGGCTGAATATTTAATTTCTGCAAAGGCACGATTCTGCCAATGTAAATGGCAGGTGGATCGGGTGTCCTTGAAATATTTAGAGAGGAAGGAAATTCCGGGATGACATTTACTCTGGGCGTCCAACTGTCAGGATGGCTGCTCTGGAGATGCTTTATTGGTGTCAGTGAGGTGCAGTGGTGAGTGTAGCAATCATGCATCTTGTCAGCACGATTTGGGTCCCATTAGGAAATATTCAAGAGGAGAGAGTCAGTGGGAGGGAGGGTGGCCTCAGTTATGACCTGATTGTATGGGGATCTGTCTCTCACATGCAACTTTACTCAGTCTATGGGATATGATGCTGCTAAAGTAGAGAAGGGCATATAGCTTATTGCAAACACTCTCATAGCTGTGTCATCAACACTAATGTCAATAAATTGTGACAACCAACAAATTCAAAATTAGCATTAAACCCTGTGTTATTAGACTGCCCCGTTTGCGGTTTATGAAGGAGGCTCTCACGAGGTGCATCTATCTTTGGGGTGTGAAATGCGTGAAAAATCTGTGTAAGAGGAAGGCAGTCATATACATTGTACACGTACGCAAGTTGGTCTCTTTAAAACAAGGATTTTGATTATACAGGGACCATTGTGTAGTCCTATTGCAACTGATAGCATGCGACAGATAGCATGAACTATCTACATATTATTTGTCACGAGCCTCAAAATATCAACATATTTTATTTTCAGTAATATAGAATGAATGTCTCTCAATAAAATCTGCTTACTCTACAGTCCGATATCAACATCAACCAGCATCAGCCACATTCAGTCAGCTTAGATTAGAATAGGTTAAAGGGCTGCAGGTCATGGAATATAGTCCATAACATATGAGGCCTTGTGTGGTGCTACAAGCAGAACACCTATAATAATAATAATAATATTAAGTACTTATATAGCGCCAATTCCAGTAAACTGCTCATTGGCGCTTGGTTAGATTATGATTTTATTTTATTTTATTTTATTCAACAGCATCAACAAAGTACAATTGTAAACAATGAGGCATAACAATAATAAATAATGATAAATAATGAGGTAATAAATAATGCGGTGTAAACAATAGATATAAATGAGATGAAATTGTACAATGATAATGATGTTAGGATAGCCCACGAAAGTTCTGAAACTTATTTCCAGCGGGGTCCAGTTAATGACAACACAAAAATTAGTTGATGTTTCTGTAGTATTTTGCAAAGAGATATGTTTTCAATCGTTTCTTGAAGTTATCCAGTGTTCTTGATTTTCTCACATTTTCTGGTAAGCCATTCCAAATTGTTGGTGACGAAAAGGAGAAGGCCCTATCTTCGAACTTGTTTTGATATTGTGAGGCAGGTATCTGTAATAGCAGTTTGCCATTGCTGCGGAGATTCAGGTCATTTTCAGGTTTTAGTTGAATGAGACTTTTGAGGTACTGAGGCGCTTGATTATTCACAGCTTTCCATGTGGTTGTCATAAGTTTGAATTGAATCCTTGCAGGAATTGGAAGCCAGTGTAACTCTTTCCTGTGATGACTAACCTTATCATGTCTTTTCAGTCCTTCAATCAATCGTACAGCAGAATTTTGAGCCACCTGAAGTTTATTTATTGTTTGTTTGGATGAACCATAAAGCAATCCATTGCCATAGTCCAAGTGAGGAGTGACTAATGCATTGACAGCTGTTTTGATTGACTCTTTGTTCAGTGACTTACGCAGTTTTGAGATGTTTCGGAGGTTATAATAAGCATTTTGACACATTTTGTTCACCTGTTTGTGCATTGACATGTGTTTATCAAAGAACACGCCTAAATTTCTGGCATGATCTGTTGCCTTGATTTCAACATTATCCACGCTGATTTTTGACATGCAAAATTTCTTGAGTTGAAAAGGTGTTCCGATGAAGATAAACTCTCTCTTTTCACCATTGTTGCAGAGTTTCTTTTTGTGAAGAAAATTGCGTATGTCTGCGATGCATTTTTCCATTTTCTTTGTTGCATTTTCCTCTTCAAGAAAAGTTGGCTTGAAGGATAGGATTAGTTGTTCATCATCGGCGTACTTTTGATCATCAACCTCATTTTGTTCAGCCACTTGACTTATTGGAGAAATATAGGAATTGAACAAGATTGGGCCAAGTTTTGATCCTTGAGGAACACCGTATTTTAGAGGCAGTTTGTTTGATTCAGTTTCGTTTATGCATACAGATTGAGATCTACCAGTGATGTAGGATTTGAACCAATTCAAAGCAGAGCCACCAATACCATTACCATATTTGTCTCTTAGCCTTTTCAACAAGATTTCATGATCAATTGTGTCAAATGCTGCAGATAAGTCTAATAGAACCAACATTGTAACTTCACCACGGCTCATGTTCAACATGACATTATTGTGAATTTTTGTCAATAGTGTTTCTGTACTGAAATTTTGCTTGTATGCTGACTGTTTTTCGTCATTAAGACTTCCAAGTGCGAGGTGACTGGTGTACTGTTTGATGACAGCACCCTCTATTACTTTACTGAGGAAAGATAAATTTGAAACTGGTCTGTATTTTTTCTTAACGAGATCAAGTCCATTTTTCTTCAGGAGCGGTTTTACTAGAGCATGTTTCAGTTCATCAGGCATTTTCCCTTGCCTGAGTGATGTATTGACTATTTTAGCAATGATCGGGAGAAATTCATCGATGCATTCCAGCAGTAACCATGTGGGTATTGGGTCAAGGTTACAGTGCTTCACAGGCATATCGGTGATGATTTTCTTTATCTCTGTCTCGGATAGTGTTTTGAATTGTTGTAACTTTTGGCCTGAATGGGTCTCAACATTATTTTCAATGCTTGTGCTGTTTGCATCTAATCTTGATCTAATTTTCTTGATTTTGTCATCAAAGAAATTATTGAAATCATTTGCAAGATCTGCTTCATTTACGTGATGTGGTAGAGGAAGTTCTTGTTTTCTGTTAAGGCTTGAATTAAGAATCTTAAACATAGCCTTTGAATTACCCTTTGTTTTTTCAATCTTTGTCTTCAGGTCATCTGTTTTTAGTTGATTGAGTCTCTCATTTAACTCATTTCGTTTTTCCTTAAATATTTCCCAGTCTGCCTAAAGGCTAGGTAGGCTAGGCATGTGCATCATTAACCTAATGGTGATGTATCAGCACCTGCCTCTGGACCACCCCCAACCTGTGGTTCTGACATCCTTGGGTGATCGTTTGTGCGTGTAAGGTCACAGTATGCAACATTGAGAATATTTGTAATGCTTCTTCAACCAAAATGATGAACCATTTATGCAAATTTTATGGCACATGATGCATTTTGTGCAGATTCAAAAGTGCCATGAACTTGGGTCATAAGCCTCTTATGTCACTTTTGGAATGAGAGTATCTGCACATGTATTGGACAGCACTGAAGTATCAGAGAATTACAAAGTCATACAATTCACGAAGGTGAATTCTGAAGATGTAAGCAAGTTATCAGCCCACATGTTGTGACCCAGGTCGGTAAGGACTGTGACAGGTTCCATTTCAGATATCCAATTTTGCAAATTCCTAAAAGAGAAAGACAAAATTTTCCACTTGACATTCATTAATATGAAATAGTTGCACTCTCTGGAAGTATTTTCCTTCAGCTCTTTGCCCCTTTCTGTATGAATATTG
Organism: Platynereis dumerilii; assembly: GCA_026936325.1. Lineage (NCBI taxonomy): Eukaryota > Metazoa > Annelida > Polychaeta > Phyllodocida > Nereididae > Platynereis > Platynereis dumerilii. The sequence goes on from JAPTHN010000002.1 coordinate 95,997,035, forward strand.
ACCAAAGCTACTGGCCAGCTTTACAGCATGACTTTTGCTTTGTGTCACCAATAAGTTTACAAATGTAGCAATAATGTCAACCAAACAAATAGAGCACCATATATTGTAACAAGGCAAATGATTCTGCAAATATAGGAAGCATTTGGCTGAATATTTCATTTCTGCAAAGGCACAATTCTGCCAATGGCAGGTTGATCGGGTGTCCTTGAAATAATTAGGGAGGAAGGAAATTCCGGGATGACATTTACTCTGGGCCTCCAGCTGACAGGATGTCTGCTGTGCTGCCGTCGTTTAACATTTGGTGTTGTTGGGTGAAGTTGTGCTAGAAAAAGGAAAAATCGTTTTACTATCTAGTGAACATTTCCGAAAACCCTCTGCACTGCTGATTGCTGATCAGCTGGTCTTACCTTCATATTATCTTATATCTTCACCAGATTACTGCAGTCACAATATTTGATTAATGCCAAGCCACCTAATCCTTTAGCTTTAAATGACAATTCTCCTGTTTATGGCATGGCAGATGAAAATTTGATGAGAAGGATAGAGCTACTCATTGTAATACATTGTACCTCCCTTCATTATTGTGCTGTTAATGACAATGAATGACACTGATTCGCCATCATTAGAAGCTGCTGATTTCCAGCCATCCGTCTCTAGTTTATCAGCATCTAACTTTTCACGAAAGATTTGAAAACCAAGTGCTAAACCACTTTGCCTGTCTGAGTGAGCTCTCAGCCATAATACCTTTATAGGCTAATGCCTTAACCTCATTTGTCTGTCTCCTTTGCACCACCACTACTATGCACTGTCCAACTTCACTGTAATATGTATTTCTTAGTATTTCAATGCCTTTCTCTCTCTGTTTCTTGCAGAATGTACAGATAAACAATCTCAAGCATACTATTGATGAATTTCACCTTCAGGAGATTTGAAGTTGTAAGCAGAATTTTCAACGATGTCTCATCGTCTTCATCAGTGTTTGTTTTCAGATCTCCTGAAGGTAAAATTCATCAATCGTAATGAATCCAGAGATTCGATAATCTATATTTAAAATTATAGACGTGCAAATTTGTAACAATAATGTATGTTCTGTCACCTCTTGCCTCTTATATTGTTGGAAACTCTTGCTGCCCTGTGGCTGCTGGGTGTGCTGACTGTCCTTTTTGATATTCACAAAAGACAATAATCCAATTGATGCAAGCGGCCTAGGAATACATTGATGACAAAAGAGGTCAATTAAGCTAACCGCCTTTGCTTCTGTGGAGATTGCTGCAGTGCCATGAGATGTGCTGAGGTACAAAATGTATTCCATTTTATATATATTGACCCTGCGGAGTCCTGATCCAAGAAGTATTGCTTCTATCACTGCTGCATTGTTCACGGTGTCAAAACTCAGAACTCCTGCATTGATATCAGTTTATCACCAAATTCTAATAAAAAACTTTTTGTATTTGGGAATTGAGAGGATTGTTACAAACCCATGTGTATTTTCTATTTCCATGTTTGAATGATAGTTCTCTTGAACAGTACTATGATTTGTCAGCTTTTCTTCGAAGGTGCACTATGATGCCTTTGTCAATTTTGGAGTGTACATGAGATGTGATCATGTGATTCATCTTCCAAGAGTGCACCAGAAAGGGCGACTTCTAGGCACTCCTTGGAGAGAAAGTGTGGATATGTGGCTGTGGATTATGATTTTTACATGTCAAAGATGTGCTTTGTGGGTGTCAATGGTTTTGCTTTACAAGGGTCAGTCAGCTGCTTCATGTGGTGTCATAGGGGTGTCTGTGAGGTGTCATTTGGGAGCTTTATAGGTGTCAGGGAGGTGCTTTATTGGTGTCAGTGAGGTGTAGTGGTGAGTGTTGCTATCATGCATCTTGTCAGCACGATTTGGGTCCGGTTAGGAAATATTCAAGAGGAGAGAGTCAGTGGGAGGGAGGATGGCCTCAGTTATGACCTGATTGTATGGGGTGTCCCGGGTTTGCCTCTCTCATGCAACTAGGTGTAGTCTATGGGATATGATGCTGCTAAAGTAGAGAAGGGCATATAGCTTATTGCAAACACTCTCATAGCTGTGTCATCAACACTAATGTCAATAAATTGTGACAAACAAGAAAATCGCAATAAGCATTAATCCCTGTGTTATTAAAGCGCCCCTTTGTGGTCATGTAGGAGGCTCTGATGACATTACATCTATCTTTGGGGTGCAAAAAGCAAAAGGAAAGTTGGTCTTTTTTGAGACAACAGTTTTCATAATGCCAATACCATCCGATGGCATGCATCAGTCTGCATAGAATTGGTTAAAACACTGCAGGTCATCCCATATAGTCTGTAACTCGTGAGGTTTGTAGTGCTACAAGCAGAACACCAAAAGGCAAGGTTACCCGTAGGCTAGGCATGTGCATCATTAACTTAATGGTGATGTATCTGCACCCGCCTATGGACCAACCCCAACCTGTGGGCCCTGACATCCTCGAGTGATCCCTCTGTGCGTGTAGTCACAGTATACAACATAGCGAATATGTGTAATGCTTCCTCAACCAAAATGATGAACCATTTATGCAAATTTTATGGCACATGATGCATTTTGTGCAGATTCAAAAGTGCCATGAACTTGGGTCATAAGCCTCTTATGTCACTTTTGGAATGAGAGTATCTGCACATGTATTGGACAGCACTGAAGTATCAGAGAGTTACTAAATTCATAAAGGTTAATTCTGCAGATGTAAGCGAGTTATATCAGCCCACATGTTGCTACCTATAGTGAGGACTGTGACAGCCTGACAGGGTCCTCTTCAGATATCTAATTTAGCAAATTCCTGAAAGATTTTTTTTTTTGATTTTGATTTGATTTGATTTATTGGTAATTTTCCCGAAGGCAATATGTTTGCCGCTGATGGGAAAATGATACAATTTTACAATTTGAAAATGTAAAAAAAAAATAAACTAGAACCCTGTAACTGACCAAGGTCAGTGACTAAGAATTTACCAAGCTTTTACCAGTTCATGCAGCATAGCCCAAAGACAGCTTGCAACAATATTGTGGTGCACAGTGCAACCGTGGTGCACAGTGAGATGGTGGCGCACAGTCACTGCTCTGCACACTGCCAATCTGGTGCACAATGCCACTGTGACTGTGACTGTAACTGCGGTGCTAAACTGCCACTGCGGTGCACACTGTGGTCCAAACTGCCACTGTGTTGCACACTGTCACTGTGTTGCACACTGACACTGTTGTGCACACTGCCACTGTGGTGCACAGTGCCACTGTGGTGCACTCTGCCATTGCGATGCAGCCTGCCATTGTGGTGCAGCCTGCCATTGTGCCACAGTGATGCGCAGTGCCACCATGATGCACAGTGCCATAATGATGCACAGTGCCACCATGATGCACAGTGCCACCATGATGCACAGTGCCACCATGATGCACAATTATGATAACCCTAAGCACATATCAAGAGTGAAAGAGGGTGTTCCAGTCTCTGCAGAGCTACAGTCATTTGATAAGGTGTGGGAAAGATGAATTTTTCAGGGTCAACCGATCTTTTTACCTGTGGGTGTCACAAGAAAATACACATAAAATTTAATGAAGAGGAATATCTTAGCTTTCCAAAACTGCTTTTATCATTCATGTAGCTTAATTGGAACCGGAGATATAGCCCATTGAAATAATGGTAAAATTGTGATATTTCATCAAAAAATGGTCTCTGAAAATGTCAAGTTTTGAACTTCAATTTGTTCCAGAAGGCAAACGGTTGGGAGGAGAGACTTGAAATTGCACAAACTACTGTAAATGTGTTAGGACTATACCCATAAATAATATTGTATTTTTTGAAGATGGATTTCTGAGTAAAAAAAATGTAAAGATGTTAAATCATGACCGAAAACATGAATTTTTTAGGGTCTGGCGATCTTTTTAACTAGTAGAGATACGTTAAAATGTGTAGAAAACAAATACTAGAGGAGAATCTGGGCTTTCTAAATCTGTTTTTATTTTTCCTGTAGCTTAATTAGAACCGGAGATACAGACCGTCAAAGTATGGGTACAAGTGCAATGTTGACAAATGAGCAGGTCAATTTTGAAGTCATTTCTTGACCTTGTGACCTCAATTTTGCAATGTAGGTCAATCCGAGGCCCTTCAAATTTTACGTGGGGCCTCTATGGTATTCTGGCACCAAATGCTGATGAGATAATGCAAATCCCTCAATTGCTTCCCCGTTAAGAAAAATATAATGTTTGAAATGTCCAATTTCGACTAATATTTGACCTTGAGTTTGACCTTGAAAAAACCTTTCTAGGTCAAAACCGATATTTTTCCCAGATTGGCATTGTGTGACTATGGGGGGTCATTCATTGTTTGAACTGCGTAGCATCAATATTTATCTCTCCAGAGAGCAAAAATAGGGTGTTTTTACATGTCGCGCGGTATGCAATATTCGTGATTTTTTAACATATCAAACAAACCGGCTGGTGCCTTCCAGAAACCAGAAGATGAGACTGATACGTGAAAAAAAAGTTAATTTTCAGAATTTCTGAAAATCGCCCATATTTGAACTTTGAGGGGTCAAATGACCTTGAAAAATGAGGTCAAGGTCAAAACGGAAGGTCTGTATGGGGTTTTTGGGGTATGTTAAGGGTAGTTTGTTATACATTTGCATGACCTAAAATGACTCCTTCATGGACTTCCGAGACCCATACCCGATATTGCGTGGACTGATTTCACTAAAATGGCCGCTGCTCCGTAACCGTTACAGATATCTACATGAAAAATAAAACGTGCAATGCCCCCAGATACTGGCCATCTGTTGGTGCCATCGGCTTTATTCTACCTATTGCAGTTTCTGACATTACGTCTTGAGACCTAAAACGGTGTTTATGCTGTAGCTCCGGTTCCGCTTGAGCGATTTCAGAATTGTTTGCGCCAAAATACAGCCTAGTACTTTTGAGTAACACTTACCCTATACCATGGTGCTACCTGTTATGGTTCCTGAATAATAGCCCATGTAAATTTCGCAAATTTAATGTTTGAAAGGCCCTGTGACCTTGAAAAATAGGTCAAGGTCATTTCTTTCGGGTGTGGTCCAGTTATAGTCCTAGAGCTGCCCTGTGAACAACTTTAGTGAAAATCAGAGAAAAAAAAGTGAAATAATAAGAATAAGAATAAGAATAATAAGAATAATACCAAAAACAATAAGAATTTACCATGTAATGGTAAATTCTTAATAAATAATATATAGAAAAATATATATGAATAATCATAAATTTATGAGATGCGAAAATTGTGATATTGATTCCAAATGATGTTAATTTGATGTGTGGGGTTATCTTGATTGCTTGATTTTTTCTATTATTTCTTGTACTGTCTTCAAAATATCTTCTCTAATGTCACCGTCTTCCATAATATCTATTTCTTGATTCATCTGTGTTATTGTGCTTTTATTTACATGAGTACCTTCAGCTTCAGCTTTGGTTTGCTTTTCTTCACAGTTTGGGTGTTCGTGCACATCATTTCTGTCATTAAGTTTAAGAAGCAAGTGTCCTTCTTTTAATTCTTTTGGTTCGTCATTGATATCTTGCTTATAAAATATTCTACCTTCCTTTGTCCATGTGGATTTTATATGGCCATGTTTCTTCAGTTGTCTGGCTTGATAAAATAATCTTGATTGTTCAGTTGTTAAGTCTTCAGATATATAGATTTTCTTATTTTTTAATTTCATCCTTGTGCTATATATATATCGAGAATCCCAGAATGATTTCAAAGTGATCAGATATTTTTCAGCATTTATCTTTCTCACAGCAAGTAATCCATGTGGTCTGGTAGAGAAGTGTGCAGTTAAAAATGCTTGTATGCAAGTAAGAGGATTGTTCTTACCGCATTCAATTCCTGTTATAATCAAGTTGTTACATTTTCCTTTGTTTACAGCACTATTTTCTGATGATTTTTTTGAATGTCCTTGGTTACACTGGTATGTACATGTAGGTCTATTTTCATCCAGGTTCTTTGTGTCATTAAAATTCAAATTTTGTTCTTGATGGATATTTTTAGAGGATCGTGAAATACGTTTCAGGTTTCGTAGCTCTATTTTCTGTTTTTCAACTTCTTTTGTTAAATGTGTAACTGTTCTGCACAATTTAATATTTTCGTCTTGACTTGACACACTTTTCCATGTGAAATTCAAAATGAAACAGTTGCACTTCCTTGAAGTATTTTCCTTGAGCCCTTCCTGTATGAATATTTGACCAAAACTACTGGCCTGCTTTACAGCATGACTTTTGCTTTGCAGGTGTTAACAATAACTTTATAAATGTAGCAATAATGTCAACCAAACAAATACTGCACCACATACAGTAACAAGGCAAATGATTCTTAAAATTTAAGAAGCATTTGGCTGAATATTTCATTTCTGCAAAGGCACAATTCTGCCAATGGCAGGTTGATCGGGTGTCCTTGAAATATTTAGAGAGGAAGGAAATTCCGGGATGACATTTACTCTGGGCCTCCAGCTGACAGGATGTCTGCTGTGCTGCCGTCGTTTAACATTTGGTGTTGTTGGGTGAAGTTGTGCTAGAAAAGGCATTTTACTATCAAGTGAACATATTCCTAAAACCTCTGCACAGCTGATTTGATTGCAGATATATTTTATAATTTGTTTATCACACATTTATGTAATGTTTGGCACAATCTTACTTTCATGTAGCTTCACCAGATTACTGCAGTCACAATATTTGATTAATGCCAAGCCACCTAATCCTTTAGCTTTAAATGACAATTCTCCTGTTTATGGCATGGCAGATGAAAATTTGATGAGAAGGATAGAGCTACTCATTGTAATACATTGTACCTCCTTCATTATTGTGCTGTTAATGACAATGAATGACACTGATTCGCCATCATTAGAAGCTGCTGATTTCAAGCCATCCGTCTCTAGTTTATCAGCATCTAACTTTTCACGAAAGATTTGAAAACCAAGTGCTAAACCACTTTGCCTGTCTGAGTGAGCTCTCAGCCATAATACCTTTATAGGCTAATGCCTTAACCTCATTTGTCTGTCTCCTTTGCACCACCACTACTATGCACTGTCCAACTTCACTGTAATATGTATTTCTGTGTGTTTCAATCATGCCTTTCTCTCTCTGTTTCTTGCAGAATGTACAGATAAACAATCTCAAGCATACTATTGATGAATTTCACCTTCAGGAGATTTGAAGTTGTAAGCAGAATTTTCAACAATGTCTCATCGTCTTCATCAGTGTTTGTTTTCTGCTTATAACTTCAAATCTCCTGAAGATAAAATTTATCAGTTGTAATGAATCCGGAGATTGATAATCTATATTTAAAATTATAGACGTGCAAATTTGTAACAATAATGTATGTTCTATCACCTCTTGCCTCTGATATCATGGGAAACGATTGCTGCCCTGTGGCTGCTGAGTGTGCTGACTGTCCTTTTTGGTATTCACAAAAGACAATAATCCAATAGACGCAAGCGGCCTATGAATACATTAATGACAAAAGAGGTTAATTAAGCTAACCGCCTTTGCTTCTGTGGAGATTGCTGCAGTGCCATGAGATGTGCTGAGGTACAAAATGTATTCCACTATGCACAGATCATGGCCAGGGCAGGATTGCTTCTATCTCCTCATTGTTCAAAGTATCATAACTGAGAACTCAGAATTAATATCAGTTTATCATCCAATTCTAAATAAATTTCTGATGTAATAGAAAATTGAGAGACATGTTACAAGCTCATGAATATTGGTTATTGCCATGTTTGAATGATTGTTCTCTTAAACAAGAAGATGATTTATAATCCTATGATGCTTTTGTCGATTTTGGAGAGTGAGAGATGTGACTATATCTTTCATCTTCTACGAGAGCCCCCTAAAGTGCCTCTTTTTGGTCACTCCTTGGAGAGCGAGCCCTGATATGTGTCTATGGAGGATGGAGTATAATTTTTAGGTGTCAAAGATGTGCTTTGTGGGTGTCAATGGTTTTGCTTCACAAGGGTCAGTCAGCTGCTTCATGTGGTGTCATTGGGATGTCTGTGAGGTGTCATTTGGGAGCTTTATAGGTGTCAGGGAGATGCTTTATTGGTGTCAGTGAGGTGCGGTGGTGAGTGTAGCAATCATGCATCTTGTCAGCACGATTTGGGTCCCATTAGGAAATATTCAAGAGGAGAGAGTGAGTGACTGTCAGTGGGAGGGAGGGTGCCCTCAGTTATGACCTGATTGTATGGGGTACTCCTGGGTCCGCCTTTCACGTGCAACTTGGTGTGGGCTGCTGAGCTGTGGGCCTCTTGAGGTGGCAAAGTATTTTTAGAAGAGATATTGCATGTACATCGTATTTCGAGCAATACCGTCGATATCAATAACTCGATCAACAATATTAAAAGTAAAAAGAATAGCTATTTCTTCAGAAACTGCCTGACGCCAGCATAATAAATCAGAGGAACCGTGCATAAGTCACTAGTCACTCGGATGATGTACAACAGGTAACAAGCTGTGCCTATTTGATGGCAATTACTGAATGAAAATAATCGTCATTTTACAGAATGTAGTTCTGACGATCATTGTTGCAATGGAAGTGATGCAGCTTCCCCCCCCCCCAACAAGCTGATGAGCAGAACAACGAAACAGCCGTTATGTCCATGTCAACACACAGAGGTTAACTGACAAATCTGGACTGCCGGTGTAGGCCATAGTCATATTGGGACATTTGGATGTATTTGGAAGACCTTACACATATAAAAATGCAGCTGTTTTATATTAATGACTGTTAAGTGGAAACTCTTGTAAGACTTTCCTTTTAGGAACTTGCTCAATCTGAAATCTGAAATGGAACCTGTCACAGTCCTAACCCTGGGTCACAACGTGTGGGCTGATAACTTGCTTACATCGACGATGTTTATCTCTACGAAGAGAAAGATAAATGCATAATTCACTACTGCTTCAGCGCCAGTCAGTAACAAGTGCTCTGACAACCATTTTCTTAACTAATGATATATTATTATAAAGGTTGAAAAGCGACTACAGTTGCATAAGATACATCTATAATACAAAACAACACTTACATGTATGTGCCCTCCACCCAAATATGAGGTAAACTGGTAAAGGTTTGTGACACATAATAAGACACACTATCTCATTTGAGTTTGAGTCAAAGAGGTGCTACATATTGTATCTGCAATATGTTTTATATCTATATGCCCTTTCCATTGTGGTACCATAACACACAAACTAGTGATACTACATGTACATAATAAACTAGTGATACTACATGTACATAATATGCTGTGACCTTACACAAACAGAGGGATCACTCGAGGATGTCAGGGCCCACAGGTTGGGGTTGGTCCATAGGCGGGTGCAGATACATCACCATTAAGTTAATGATGCACATGCCTAGCCTACCTAGCCTTTAGGTGTTCTGCTTGTAGCACTACAAGACCTCGTGAGTTATGGACTTCACTGGATGGTTGACCTCCATCAGGAATCCTTTGCTGTCTTATGGGCATACATGTGGTGATGCCGTATCCTGTTGGTATTGGACTGCTGTACAACTATACTGTTGAGAAGTAGACTCTATCAATGACTCTGATGAAAACCATCAGGTTAGGATACTTTGCCCATTGAACTTCCTTGTTTGAGTATTCTCATATTTCCAAAAGACTTTCTATTTGTCTCTGATATCATTGTCATTGTTTCTGTGCTATTTAATGCACTTTTTAGTATTAGTGTCACAAAGATATAAACTGCAGCAATTCATTGAAAATTTGACATTTTTTTATTCACTAACAGTGACCATAGACCATAGATCATATGGCCCACAGTCTCTTGCTCAGAAATCACTTGCCATCAACTGTCATCTGCACATGCAGCTTAACCAGTGACTCCTCAAGGGGGATTACCCTTTGTCAAAATCCTTCTTTGCATTAATTGGCTGCCAGCTGCACGTGACAACCACATCAATGAGTTCACCAAGCAACGTTTATTCCTCCAAGGCAGGAAATATTACAACAGGATGATATTTGGAAATGGTGAGACTATTGCAAAATTTGAGTGGTTGGTTCTTGTTTTGTGCATCTCTTAGAGCTCTTTGCAGATTGGCAGTCCGCCAGAAAAATGAATTTTCTTATTTCCAATTTGCAAACTGGCTTTGCCACATCATCAACTGTTTTCTGTTGGTCTCCTAATCTTCTTATTTGATGAAGTACCTTAAGTCATTTAATTAGTTTGTTTGTTGTCACTTATGCTACTCAATATGATAAGCAGTATTAAGCACTGAATCCTGATTGACCACAACTGACACATACAAAACATCTTTAAGACAGTGACATCACACGACCAAGTAGAAAGTTCATTTTGAAACTGTTTGGACCGCTTATCTGCAAACAGCTATAAGCAGGAGGACTACTTCAACAGCAAAAGAACACCTTTTCTGCTCTGAAGACAAAGACCGTGGAATTATAAGCGTTTCTCTAGTGTGCCTCACAGTCACATTAGACATAAAGACAAAAAGACAATGCCTGAATTAAATGCTTTTCTTATGTTGTCTCAGTTCAGGAAGATTGATGAAAGGAGCAATTGTTAGTGAAATCAGGTCTCAAGTTGTATTGTGATACCAGCAGTTTGTTTTGAATTGACCAAGTTGTGATTTTGTCAAAATCAAATAAAATTCTTTCTGAAGGTGAACATTTTTGACGGTTTATAAATTATTTGATGTTACTAACGTGTCAGCATTTAATGTGAACAATGTCAAACATACTTTATAACATGTTAGGCAAGATGTCAGGAATTGACGCCAATATACCACAAGCAGTTGACATGTTGGTGTCATGTTAGTTTTCAATGCCGATATTGTTGGTAACTTGTTAGATTGTAACATGTTAGCATTTAACAACAGTATAGTTGGTAACATGTTAACAACATATTAGTGACATTTTTGTTCTATTACTGATATTTTTGTATTATACGAGGGACGTTCAGAAAGTTCGAGGCTTATTTTTATATGGACACTTATTTTCAATGTAGAACTATGAATTTTTCACAGGATAAAATTCAGCATATTTGGAATGGATTTCCAAAATTTTGTACAATTTGGACATTTTAAAGTCATTCAGTGGTTGCCATGGAAACTGAAAGTTCAGCTTCTTGGGGCAGATAATACTAAAACCACAAAAGCCAATGGATTTTGGCTATGAGAGACCTCTTCTCTATCACTTGCATTAGTGAGATTGACAATATTTGACACAAGAAATATAACATTAACCTTAAAAAAAATTCCCAAGCTCACCAAAAGCATTGATTCATACACCTGACCCATTGAACTAAATATTCCTTGAAGTCCTCCAAACAAGGTTCTGTGAAAGAATTTCGGTCATCCAAAGCCTTTTCTCCTCCAGTACGTGAAACTCTAGCCCCCATGGACAAAAGGGAAAACCAGGAGTTATGTAAAGCAACATGTCACAGGAATAGCTAGGATGGATAATGCTGTTCATTTTGGTCTCTTGTTCATACTAGTGAATCCATGCTTTCACAAGTCCTTATGTAGTCAGGGAAACACATCTTTGCCTCCTGAATTTCCCTCGCCAAATCTGGCATGCAGGAGTGCTTTCCTACATGGGTTCAGTGTAAGAATACACACATTTGGTGTGCTTGAAAGCATATTTAGAAGCTAATACCATATTTCTTGTGTCAAATATTGTCAATCTCACTAATACAAGTGACAGAGAGAGGTCTCTCACAGTCACAATTTCTTGGCATTCTTGGTTTCAATGTTACCTGCCCCAAGAAGTTGAACTTTCAGTTTCCATGGCAACCACAGAATGACTTAAAAATGTCCAAATTGTGCAAAATTTTGGAAATCCATTCCAAATATGCTGAATTTTATCCTGTGAAGAATTCATAGTTCAAGATTGAAAATAAGTATCCATATGAAAAAAAAGCCTCAAACTTTCTGAACGCCCCTCGTATATAATGCCAACATGTCAGTATTCAATGCCAATGTTGTTGGTAACATGCAAATAAAATGTTAGCATTTGTGATTTAATAACAGTATAGTTGGTAACATGTTAACAACATATTAGTGACATGTTAGTACTTATGCCAGTATAGTTGGTAACATGTTTACGGTGATCATCAGTTCTACCCAACCCTTTCTCTGTGAATCAAATGACTTCTTGATTCCACCATGCAGAACCGGATTTGTCTCTTTGCTCTGTTGCTGCCGCTGACAGTTTATGTCCTTTAGAGTGGGCAGCTCCAGGGAACAGTAATTATGTCCTTGGCAATTACTGTGACAGAGGTGGGCAATATGTGCCTATTATTGCCCCCTTGGTGGTAATTGGGAGAGCGATAGCTTTCCCCTAATGATTGCAGCTGAAATTGACAGGTTGTTTTCTAGTCAAGTAAACACGCACTACATGCTTATTTGGATTATTGAACTGCTGTCAATTTAGGCACAAGGATCTTGCCTAACCAATGGTTGCATTTGTAAGTGGTTGTTGTTAATGTGGCATGTGCAATGACAGCCTGACCAATGGTCACTCCTCTTGTCCAAGAATAGTTTCTCCGACATTGCAAATAATGGGCAGAGTGGGCTTAGGACAGGGGGGGGGAACTGCACATTGAAAACAAAACTAGAATTTGTGTCGCAAGCGGAACACATGCGAGTTCTATGTGTATGTTGTTTTGCCAGATAGATAGATAAGGGGGCGACCATTTAATGGGGCGACCATTTAATATCTCCTAAGAATAAGGGGGCAACCATTTAATATCTACTAAGGTGCTAAGATAACAAGATAGATAGATACATAGATACATAGATACATAGATACATACATAGATAGATAGGATAAGGGGGCGACCATTTAATATATACTAAGGAGGGGGCGACCATTTACCCCCGGGGACATGGTGACATACCCCCTGGGACATACCCCGGGGACATATCCCCGGGGACATACCCCGGGGACATACCCCCGGGGACATACCCCCGGGGACATACCCCCGGGGACATACCCCCGGGGACATACCCCCGGGGACATGGGGACGTAACCCCCGGGGACATGGGGACGTAACCCCCGGGGACATGGGGACGTAACCCCGGGGACATGGGGACGTAACCTCCGGGGACATGGGGACGTAACCTCCGGGGACATGGGGACGTAACCTCCGGGGACATGGGGACGTAATCCCCGGGGACATGGGGACGTAACCCCCGGGGACATGGAGACGTAACCCCCGGGGACATGGGGATGTAACCCCGGGGACATGGGGATGTAACCCCCGGGGACATGGGGACGTAACCCCCGGGGACATGGGGACGTAACCTCCGAGGACATGGGGACGTAATCCCCGGGGACATGGGGACGTAACCCCCGGGGACATGGAGACGTAACCCCCGGGGACATTGGGACGTAACCCCCGGGGACATGGGGACGTAACCCCCGGGACATGGGGACGTAACCCCGGGGACATGGGGAAGTAACCCCGGGGACATGGGGACGTAACCCCCGGGGACATGGGGACGTAACCCCCGGGGACATGGGGACGTAACCCCCGGGGACATGGGGTCGTAACTCCCGGGGACATGAGGACGTAACCCCCGGGGACATGGGGACGTAACCCCCGGGGACGTAACCCCAGGGGACATGGGGACGTAACCCCCGGGGACATGGGGACGTAACCCCAGGGGACATGGGGACGTAACCCCCGGGGTCATGGGGACGTAACCCCCGGGGTCATGGGGACGTAACCCCGGGGACATGGGGACGTAACCCCCGGGGACATGGGGACGTAACCCCCGGGGACTTGGGGACGTAACCCCCGAGGACATGGGGACGTAACCCCCGGGGACATGGGGACGTAACCCCGGGGACATGGGGACTTAACCCCCGGGGACATGGGGACGTAACACCCGGGGACATGGGGACAGTTATGACTGAATATCAGGACTTTATTTTTCTTCAAAATGATAGATTGCAAAAAAACAACAATTTATTAGAATTTTTTATTATAGGCCTATATAGGCCTACAAGAAATCGAAATAAAAAATATGGAAACTTGTTTTATTCAACTCAGAAAAGTGGAAAAACATAACTGTCTAATTGTAATTGAGTGGATTAGTTCACTTGAAGATGACACCTGACCTATTGCTGTTGAGGAAGTTCAATAATCAATGGCAATTAACAATCGACATGGGGACACTGCCCTTCTTAAAAAGTGACACAGGGACACTGGCCCTCTTAAAAATCGAGAGACACTGACAGATTGACTAATAAAAAGTGACAAACATTTGATACATTTCTTTATCATTTATGCTTCGATAAAATGGGACATGAGACATTCATTTTTCCTTTAAATTCCAACATTTGACACCCCATCTGTTTTTGAGACCCATGTATACCCCTATCAACAAAGTTTATTTCAAGAAGGCTATACAAATTTTGTTTTGCAGGCTGTATAATCTAGAATTTCATCCAATCGAGGTTGTTTCTATTAATTGCATTTAAGCCATCATCAATGATTTCCACTCTCTGTAATCCACAGTTGATTACAAGACCCTGTCTTAAAATAATAAAATCCAGTCTTTTAAGTGGTAGTTTAAAAAAAAGGTAATGAGCATAAATAACCAAGAATTTTTCTAGGAGATTAGGAGAATGCAGACCAAAATTCTCATCATGCAGGCCAAATGCTGACCAAATGCTGACCAAATGCAGACCATTCTATATATATACTTTCGGAAAAATGCCAAATACAGTGCAAAAACTAGTCCCGGGTGCTTTGTTACTGATGCTGCATATATGCAACAGAGTCACAGTTCGCTACATTGAAATTTATCTAATGAAAGATACACACTATTTCTTTTAATACTCATTCCCAGTGACGAAAAGGTGACATCAACCTAACTACACCACGCCCACTCGACATGCGAGAGCTCTCCCTTCGCATCGGTCCCGATCGAAACTCTAGTTATTATATGGGATGAGACAAGGTTGTGCTAATTGAATTGCAGTGTAAGGCCAAGGAATGTTGGCTGTCAGTTGTTACTGGGCTTTTATCAGTGTGATAGAATGGTAGGTTAGGACGTTTTGTCCAAGTTATCGTTTATTTGCTCCAATTATATAAATGCGAGATTGCAATTAATGAATATAGGGTGCTGATAACGTTTGATTGTTTTATGCAAGGAGACAATCAGGTGAATTCGATTCATGGAAAGAGTGGGTGTTCGTAAACTGAAATTGTAAGATGAAAGTGGCATTTTAAGATCTATTTATATCCGATGAATTTTAATAGATTCTTCCAATTAGTTATCCAACCAAACCATGAAAGCTAAAATTCAATCTGGAATATTTCGATTCAATTCATATTGAATGACTGTGGTCAATTTCAGTATGAATTGGTCATTGTACATTTTCTTATGAAGAATAATGTTCACCGTTGGTTGTGCCACAGCAGCTGGCTGAACTTGTGTATTAATGTATGACAACGGTGTATTTTTTATGAATTTTTTCTTTAGCGTGTTTGTCCTTTGAGCGTGCAGCTGAGGATCTACATTCCCAATCCAAACCAAGAACACACTCCATAATGACGCCATTAGACATTTGCAGACCCACCTAGCTTATCCAACAAGCTGGGCCTAGGGACCATGGCATCAGTTGTGTGTTACATTAGCAATCTGCAGATTTCTCTGCTTTGTTTCCTAATTGATGAGATGGAAACGTGTAGCGGCAGAGGTTTTGGAGAGCTTGGAGTTTGTGTCAACACATTTTGAGGGTGGGGGGGGGGTATAGAGGGGGGAGGCATTATGGGGATCGTGCAGCTGGGAATACTGTATAAATATGGCATAAGAGAAAGTCAAATAACAGAGAGAAAAGGAGAAACAATGTGCACTTAAAAAGGGAAACAAAGAGTAACAGAGCAGGAGCTCATGACTTCCAGGGTGATTCTGGGAAAAGTAAGCAGAGGGTGATTATGTGAATTGGGTTAAGTGCTCTCAGTGGTCTCCGTATTAGTAGACAGATTGTCAGAACCAAATTCAATGCAATATATCATTCCTGATCCTAACCATTGGATATGAGAATCGTTTTAGTATATTACTTTACTATGTATAGGTATTCTTGAGTGTAGATTATCTATCTTAATACAATGCAACTGACGAAGATGTCGTGAAGACGTAGAAAATTCTGGCTAAGAAATTCTAAAATCTCCTGACGGTAAATTCATCGATCTATATATAGGTAGTAAACTAAGTTAAGTCAGGCATCCAGTTTCTTTGAATTTAGTTGATCTTGTAATACTTCAAGTTGACACCAGGAATTAATTGATGAACACTAACAGCCACATTACTATACCTTTGGAAGAAATTTGTAAAATTTAATAAAGATCAGAGCACAGGACAGCGGCAGTGGTAGTTAGTCACACAACAAAGCTGGCTGAACTATTCACATATATATGGGCCTACATGAGCAACATAAAACTGGACCCAAAGCATTTACTGAGTAAACACCCATTGTGACAGAATGGCAGTAATAGCCAGAGTAACAAAAGACTTACAATTGAGGAAAACGGACTACGGGGCTTAATGGGGGTATTTATAGGCACCGGAAAGGGAAGTTAAGTCCTGATTTGGGGAGATGGCCCCCGTGATGCTAGAACTGGCTGGGGTCCTAGTGGAGCTGCCTAAATGACCAGTGGGCCTCGGTCTGGGGGCAGTAAGGACTAATATGTTGGCCATCTGTGCTGAGGTGATGGCTTGGCCCATTATGGGTCTGCCAGGTCTCCTGGCCGCCATCTAATTTGTCCCATACAGAATCACCCTGGCGAAATCTCCTGGCAAAATCAGCCTGAGCACCGGCCTTATAACCTTAAACAAGAGCAACACTCGAGCATCTGTTTCGGTCACACCGCCCTCTTATGTCTTGTTGGGAAGAAGAACGGCTTTTTCTGAAATCATCTGGAACTGTTCTGAAAGGAGGAAGAAATTTAATCATAGCTGTGATCCTTTACAGAATAATTCCATATCTCGGAGAGAAATATATGTCTCCAAAGAGCATAGAAGAAATGGATTGCTAGACACAAATTCTTTAAAGATATGCATGAGTATTGGGTAGACTGATTTGTGCATTGCTTAGCATTAGTAAACATCTTCCTTCTTTGTCCTGCCTTCAAACTTGGCAACAATGACCCAAATGTCCGCAGCTGAGACATATAATTAGCAAATGCTTACAAGTGCTGCCACACCGACTCGCACCGAAGCTCACAAGTAAGCCAAGTACAGACAAAAAGTGGAGACAAAGAGCCTTTAATAGACATGGGAATGTCATTCTAACACTCTAAATATCCTAATTAGAAAGTTTGACAGGTAGGTAATTCTATAGATAGGTAGATATACTTAAAGAAATCTTATGACAAAGTATGCCATAAATAGGCTGCTGGTAGGTTGGTTAAAAATATATCTGGAAAAATAACTATCTTAACTTCTGGGTAGTTTGGTAGAAATCCAGCAAAGTGGTAATACTGAGATAATACTATACAGCATCAGATACACTTCCTTTTATACCGAGAACTGAACTTGAATGCTATCGTCAGCAAAACAAAATAGAATTGGAAACTTTACAGCAGTCGATTCAAAGGCAAACAAGTGCCTCACTTCACTTCACAAAATGCAGTCGTGTACAATGGAAAGTAGAATTCGATTGAGCCCTTGTGTATAGTCAAAATCACCACTCATCGAGTCATGAAACTGTTTTCAAACTTGGTATTTTTGTCAAAGGTTGAAAAAAAAAGGAAACAAAACCCAGATGCTATACATTGTGTGTTGACGTAGAGTATGGACTTGCATATCTGCTCTTTCAGTCTCTCTTTCAGCCTCTTCAGACTTGAACCGAGGGCTGTGTGGGGAATTAATCTGCTCATTGATGAAAGCTGAAAAACCAAGTGGCTTACTTGTGAAGTGCTTTGTGGAAAATTATTAGAGGAAGTCACAGCAGATGGGTGTGTCTGTTGTTGTTGCAAAAAGTGGGTCAGTACTAGATACAGGATAGGCAAACTTAGCCATAAATAGTATTATTTTTATTATTATTATTATTATTATTATTTATTCGTACAGCTTGGTACAGATAAGTTCACAAATAAATGAAAAAATAGAAATATCAACAGTTTTTAGATTAATTATTGTCTATGGCATGCAACAAAATATATCAGAGAGTTCAATTCTTCACTTGAAAAACCACCAATATCCACCACGCCATCCCGACATGCTATAAGTTCATTCAGCATTCCTGCCCGGTCAAACATTTCACAGTCATAGCTCCCATTGATGGCCCTGACATCATTATCATTGCCATACTTTTGGTGAATGAAAGACAGGTTCTTTGACGTCAAGCTTGTGTCAAGTGCACAGACATACTTTAGCCTCTCATTTGCGCCTATCTCCACGGCCTTTTTGAGCTTAACTATGCGTCTGCACACTGAATCCATGAACGTTTGTCCACGTAGCAAAAGCGGGAGAATAGCAGATCTAGTCTGACTAGGCAGTCCCAACACACGTCTGGTTGCCTTCCTCCATGTAACATGAAAAGTTTCCACATGTGGGCTTGACAAATCCCAAGTTTGACAACCATAAAAAGCTTGACACTGACCAAGGTAAATGTGGCTAGCCAGCATCCGTGGTACCTTTGCACAGTTAACAATGACAGAATTCACACTTTTAACAAAAGAGTTCTGCTTCATTTGGACTTCATGCGACTCATTTAGGTTATACATTAAATGATGTCCTAGGTGTTCAACACAAGTTTCCCATTTCAAAATATTCCCATTGAGTCTTAAGAGGGGTATGTCACGTACTTCCTTTTTGCTGAAACATATACATTTTGTCTTCTTCGGATTAAATATGATATCATACTCTCTGGCAAATCCTTCACATGTTGTAATCATATTCTGTAGAGCAGTTCTTGTCGGGGCCAGCAGCGTAATGTCATCAGCATAGCACAAACTTCCTAGAAAATGATGGCCAACAAAGCATCCAACACCTGCTTCTTCCAGTCGTGAGAGAAGGACATCCATGTAAAGAGTGAACATAACTGGGGAAGCAACTCCCCCTTGCTTCACACCATTTGAAACAGAAAAATAATCAGACATATATCCAAGCCAACCACTCTGTATTCTCTGTCTTTCATAGCTATCCATCAGTAGCCGTATAAAGACTGCTGGCAGTTTTCTAGTAATAAGTATCTTAAACAGAAGATCAAACCTGATCCTGTCAAATGCCTTTGATGCGTCTAATAGGCAAGCATAAACCTGACCACCATTTTGCATGTAATACCTGGCAACCTCCTTAAACGCCAGTGTGCATGTGGTAGTGGACATGTCATTTTTGAAGGCAAATTGCGTATCTCCCGTTCTGAAGCATTCACTATATTTATCCAGCATAACATAGTCAAAAATCTTGTTAATGGGTGAAGTAAGGCATATTCCCCTATAATTGTCTGATGAGGTCATATCTCCTTTGATATCCTTTGGCAGTGATACTATAGATGACACAAGAATTTCTGAGGGATAATAACCATGTAAGAGCATTCCAGTAAAACAGCGTGCTAAAACTCTTAGACAATCCAGTGGTGCATTTATCAACATATTTGACCATACATCCCCATGGCCATCATGCTTGTCACTTTTTAACTTCCCGCACGCAGATTTGATATTTGACACATCAATGTAACAAGCATCAAGAGAGTTTTCTGACAAAATAAGGTGATTCAAAGAGTTTTTTAAGTCATTGATTCTCGCATTCAAGCTGGACACACTATTCAGTAAAGTCTCATATTTGTTTGCAAAAATCTGACAGATTCCTTTTGGATCAGTAACTCCATTAATGGAGTTTGTGCACTGACTGGCAGAGGGGTTGAGTTTCTTTAATTCAGCCCAGAAGTCTCTGCTACGATTCTGTGACAGTTGCTCTATCATGCGACACTTGCGTAGCTCATCTTGCTCCTTTTTCAATTGCTTAATTGCACCGTGATATCTCCTTTTAACTGTCTTGTATATGTCATGCACATGTCCAGAGGTGGGCCTTCCATTCTCCTTCCATATATGCCCCCAGAACAATGACCTTTCCTTCAGTGGCCTAACCCTTTCATTCCAGTAGGGAAATCTCTTTTTCTTCACAGAACGTTTAGGGAAGATTTCCTCAGCAACGATAGCCATGATATCATTCAACATGCATAGACACTCTTCCATCAAACCAGTGTGAACAAAGTCCTTACATGCCACATTTTTACAGATAAACTGTTCACAAATTAAGTCAAGTTTGAAAGTTTTAATCAGTTCTCCAACCTGACGAGCATACTGTTTATACAGCTGATTGGTGACTCTGTGCCAAGCTATCCTGCTGCTGGTCACACGTTCAGTTTTATTCCTACTCTGACACCTTGTAATATAATCCAATGTGTAAGTAAGTACTATCACTGAGTGATCGGAAGGATTTAGACTATCACCGACAACACACAGATCATTTACAGCTGGCAATCTGTTAGCACAAACAAAGAAATGGTCAATACAACTGCCAGAGACCATATTCTGGACCAAATATGTAAATTGTCTGTCAATATGCTGAAGATTCCACACACATTCCATATTGTTCCGAAAGATGACATTTTCAAGATATCTTGAGTGAGCATTTCTCCTTGTAAAATCAGTGTTACAGTCTCCACCAATTATAAGATCACTCCCATAATAAGATTCAATCACAGATTCCATGATAATTAAACTGTTTTCATAGGTGCTATCAACCACAGACATTGATCTGTTATCCACAGGAAGGTACAAATTGATAAGAAGAAGCTCACCATGTGGCAAAGTGATATTCATGTAAAGAACTCTGTCTGACTCAGTTTCCGTAACATTAAAACTCATATCCACAGTTAAGTCTTTCTTCCATAAGAAGGCTAAACCACCATAGGGCCTTCCCATTAGTACATCCACATTGGGTACACTGCTTATCCCATAGCTAAAGTATCCATCATGTATGTTGGCCAACAGCAACAAATTTGATTCAATTAGCCAAGTTTCCTGAAGCATTAAAATGTCAATATTGTTGGTTTCCAACATTTCGTGAATAAACTCCATTGTAGTACTTCCCAGACCTCTGCAATTAAATGAGGCAACCTTGATTAATCCTGACATTAAGTGTTCGGTTCGTGAACAATCCACTCACGGCACTTTATGCCTCTAGGCCAGAACTCAGATGTCATCACAGCATCAAACTTGTCGCTAGGAATCAATACTTTGAAGGACTTTCTAAAGCCTCCATCACGACCCAATATCTGCCTTATATGCTTAACTGCCACTCCACCGCCAGATATCATCTCCTTGATATCGCCTTCACTGAATTCACTGGCAATGTCATAAAGGTAGATCCCTGTCACATCACCAACAGCCTTCACCTTTGTGTCTTCTTTATTTCCAATGACTTGTCTAGCATTGTCCTTCAGACGTTCCTGCAAACGTTTGCGCCTTTCCCTCCTTTGCTCCATCCACTCCTCATTTTGCACTTTATTCTGTGATGCTGATGCCAGTATTTCACTAAACATGGCATTTCTTAATGGAGCACCAAATTCTGGTCCACCTGTAGCAGAATCTATGGCTTCATCGAAGTTACTCTTAACAGCAGGAGTTCTCGTTCTTGGAGGGGTCCTTGTTGGAGGGGGTAGTCCAAAATCTTTAAGTGGTCTATTTGGAGGGCTCCCTGGTATGAATGGGGTCTTGTTCTTAGTTTCTTTCATACTAGCTATTTCCTGTCCATTGGCTGCAGCAAGTTCTTCTGTCTGAGCTAAGCGTTGTTCCATTGCAGCCATGCGATTCAGAACAGAGTGAAGATTTTCTTCTTCAGGTGAATATTTGGGCACTTTAGTAAGATCAACTGCACAGAAATTCATGGCAACATTGGGCATATTCACCAACGGAATTAGAGCTAGTTTAACCAAGTCATCGGCCCATTTCTGGATTGTTGCCTTAGTTGGTTTTGCTTGTTTTCTTGGCTCCTTGAAGTTTTCTAGGAGATCTCCATGTATCTCCCAAATCAGCTGTCTTGCATCAGCTATCTCCTCCGGCTGATAAAAGTTCACAATAGTTTTCACAACTGCATCAGGACTGGATCTGTTTATATATGTCACAGCATATGCAATAAGCTCAGATCTCACATACTGAATGTACACAAGCTGTTGCTCAGCAGGCTTTTCACATTCATCACACACTGTACTGCTCCCCTCAATGTCAACTTCACACTTCTCACAGGCTGGCATGTTTGACCCAGTTCTGGCCTAAGCAACCAGGGTCAACTGTATTTCCATGAAGTCTAGAAATAGCACAACTATTTCTAAAAATAGCACACCTATTTGGGTTGCACCAGCAGCACCAAAGTTCACCAATTGTTAAACAACCAAAGAATTATCCTTCACCAGACTTATGTATCCTTAATCAGGGTGTATTCACCGATCCAATCATATAATCCTTCAGTCAGTAATCCCTTTTGGAATCCAACAGTACCTGCAAGTTGACAGAGCTTATTTTTTCTGCCATGTGTTGTCCTTCTTCTTCTTCTTCCTGTCAATTTGGTCAATTGAATAGACCCATCTTTTGAAAATAATTTCCTCAAATAAATCCAATATAATACAACGTTCATAGTATACGAGGGGTGTCCCAAAAGTTCTGACCAATTTTTTTGGCAGACCTTTCTTTTTGAAGGAGCTGTATGAAATTTTCGCAGAATCAATTTCAGGTATATCACTATCCATTTTGAAAATATGGTACCAGTTCGAACATTTTAAATAACTTTTCTGTTGCCATGGAAACAGAAGGTCAGTGCACCCAGCGCAGCTCAATTTTTTAGGCCAAATCCAAGTGTCTAAGCTTGTAAATAACCAAGGAATTTACTGTGAATATGCAATGGATGATCATGAAAAATATTATTAGGAAACCTAACAGTATCTCAAAGTTTTTCATTTACATTTAAAGTCTCTGTGAATCAGTTTAACCCATGTGCTGAGGCGATCACCTGGGTCCTCCAAACTGGGCTGTTCCTAAATTGTGGAATTTCAGTGTATGTGGAGACTGCTTCATTTCTTGTTATGACTATTATTTCTTTAATTTTTGAACTGGTATATAAATTTTACTATCACGCAAAGTTACAGAAGGCCAAATCTGGTAATTAAAGCAGACGAGATGGGGTTTTGGACCTTAGGTTCTTGAGCACTGCCTCTCGACAGCAGATTGTTTCAGCCAAACCGTCTCAAGCGCTGTTAGGCAACTGCTGGAAAACGCCTTTGGTAATTGCCTCAGCTGATCAGGTTGAAATATAAATAAATGTTTATAATCTAATGGAAGATATCTTGAAAGCCTGCAAGCCTATCAGGAAATACATTTTCTTGCAATCATTTGCTTTTTTACTATAAGTTCTCTGACTTTTAACACAGCCAATTTGCTGAATTTTGTGTGAGAAATTGAGCTGCGCTGGGTGCACTGACCTTTCGTAACCATGGTAACAGAACAGTAACTTAAACACTTCTTACAGTCTTGATTTTTTCAAAATAGATGGTCAAATACCTGAAATTTATTCTGTGAAAATTTCATTTAGCTATTTGAAATAGAAAGGTCTGCCAAAAAAAATTGGTCAGAACTTTTGGGACACCCCTCGTAGCATTAGGTTTCTTCTAGACCCTCAGCGAAGAATCCATGTAACGATGCAGGGTCAATACCCAAATCCAGACCAACTTCACATTCCTGAAGCCTAAGTCTACCCACAAATACAGTGTAACACTGGGCATCTTTAATTCTCTTCACGACAGGGTACTGACCGATACTACATTTATAAATGAGGGTTGTCAACAATTTTAGCTTAGTGAATAGCTGTTGTGAGTTGGTAGCAACCTGGAGCAAACCTTGCACAGTATAACCACCAGGAGCCAGATACGGCCACCTATAACCACACATATGACCACATATGACCACCTATGACCCCATACAAACCTATGGAGACCTAGGGGTTAGCGAGGACCTTTATTAACATGTAGATGAGAAGCCATCGGTCTTGGCTGATTTGCATGGTGCAATTTGCACGAGTGTTGCTTCGAAGAGAAGCAACTCAACAGCATCCCGGTTACAGAGACTACTAGGAAAGGTGGCCCTGCCCCATACATTGCTTATATTGCATTGGCAGTCCCCTCACACCCTTCATAAAAAGCTTGACTGCCCCCTTAACTCTGCGGTCGTAGATCTTATAAGGCAGATTCTCTATCAGTGGTGCTGAAGCACTCCTCATGGTGCTGATGCTGTTTGTGATACTGTTGTGGGTGATACACTTGATGTGGTTGTTAGGTTGTTGACTTGTTGTTGACTTAGTGACATCGAATAGGCAGTTGAAATATATGCTTCTGGAGTATAGGTAGAGTTCAAATGTATGCAACTGATGCTGAGCACTTCAGCTGAAAGTATAAACAGTCTTTTTTTAGTCTTCACAGTGATCCTGTTGTGATGGCTTTGCCTAAAAGTTGAAGTATAAAAGTGATTTCTATTGTTGCTGATTAATGTTGCTGAAGGTTACTGTTGATAGAACTACTAATATCTGCTTATCCTGGGTCTTCATTCAACCCACTGTCTGATGTTGCCGATATTCCTCACACCTCTGCTGTAGGCTGTAGCTACTGATGCCATAGTGCTGATCAGCTGCTGATAGCAACGGTGTTTCTGATGCTCTGACTTGCCCAGCTTGCCCCTAAATCATCAGTCTTCTCCTAGCTCAGTAGTAGCTGGCTGTTGGCTGTTGGATTGCTACTAGGTCTCCTCATAGCAAGTGTCCCACCCCAGCTACAGTAATGGACTCATTAAATAGCTCCATGATACCAGGATGGATGTTCAGATGGATGCCGGGATGTGACAAATGCAAAAGGAGTCTGCATGATATATGCTATGTTTGCTATACATTAATGCCTCAACGACCATTGATTTAATAAAATTGCTCAGTGTTCATTTGAGTTGCAGCTCACTCAAAAAACTGGTACTAGGCAATGTTTTGCCTAGTTTTGTTTCACCTGCTATGTATCAAGCTCCTCTTTCAAATCTTAACATCAGCTAATTGTGGCAGATACATTTCAGATTTAGCATGATTTTCTCCCTCACCTCTATATCTCCCAGATTCTCTTTGGTTTAGCACCACTTTATTTCTACATCAGCTCCTGTTCATGTATATATAGCTCCCTTTTGGATTATATTTCTGTCTCTCTGAACTCCGAATAGCTGAGTATATTTAGCGACACAGAACTCCAGTTTTTCTGTATTGGATATACGTAGTTTTAATTGACCCCAATTCATTCTCGAATCGACTAATATTTACTTGTCACCCCTTTGCTCCTGCTTCAGACTTTTCTGCCATGTTAGCTTATAGTAAAATTGCCCGTTTTATGTTCTTTTTAAGTGCTGTCTCAGCTCATGTTTTAGCAAGTGGTTTCTCGCTAATTTAGTTGATTATTCATTCAATCTATTCCCTCTAACGTGTGTTCCTAATGAAAAACCAGCTAGTTTGTAATGGTGATTTACTTAGATGTCTGGCAAAAGGGGCATGCAATTTCTTTGATTTTGTAATCTGTGATCAAAAAGCCCTAAAGCTGCTGGTGTTGTGGGGAATCTTCCAGTGAGAGCAATTAAATGTGCAGAGTAATGTAGGGGCCCCCTACTGAGTGAATGAATGAATAAATGAATGAATGAAGGGAATGAATGGATGACAGTGTTTGTTGGCTAATGGCATTTGCAACTACAAATTCATTCATGAGCTGGCTGGGATGTGACAAACACAAAAGCCAGTGACATCAAGCAGGAATTGGATGTTTCCTAAGCTCTGGGAGTAACCTGATTGTGCCATGAATAGCAAGTAAGCAGTAGGCAGCCCTAAGCTATGTTGATGGCCCCGGTGACAGCCAAAAGTCAGCTCATGCCTCCCAGGCTTGGGTCAACCTGGTATTCAATAAAGTGACACTGTCTCAGGCCAAGCTCAGCCTTGTTGCTGTCAACCAGGCCACTAGGAGGCCACTACTCCATCACAGGCCATTGTCACCTGTCCTGAGTCTGTCCCTGTATTGCTTAAGGATTGCTAAGCATAGCTCATAAGCATGCCATCACTGCCACAAGTACCCTAAGTTGAAGTAACTATTGACCAGCAATATTGGATACTTTCAGCAATGTCAAAATGCATATTTCATGTTGTATCCAGCACTTTAGTGCCAGGCTATAAATACTGTCTTTAAAGCTTCAAGCTCGCTCGGAACATATACCACCAGTTGAAGTAACCATGACCGGCAGTCCATGGTAGTGGCAGCCATATATCAAATACCCACGTCAATGCCAAGATACCATATCTAATGCCTAAAGCAGGTTTATTGCTGTATTTAAGCTCTGGTTGTTGTGAACGGCTGCACTTAATGCCTTATCTATGACACAATTTGCATTTTTGAAAGCATTAAGTAATCTCCACTTAGCAGACCATACACTCTATTTTCACACATTGTTGCTGGTTTGCAGCAGAACCCATATTTGATGGCTCTGTTTCCTATAGATTAGAAAAAGCCAAAAAGAGATATATCATAGTTACATTTAGTTGGAAGGAGACTTTAGGGTTGTTGAGATAAGGGACAGTCTTAATTTGAAAATAAATACACTAAGCACTGGAGAACTCCTGGTGGTCTCTTTTGGTCTAAGCTGATCTTCAATTCGACATATATTGAAAATTTCAACACGTCAGCCTGCTGGGCTTTGCTTAACATGCACTCTTTTGAGCTGAAAAATATTTTTTATGAAACTGCAAAGCACTAATACATCTAGAGGTATTCAGCATGGCTTAATTTTTTTTTTTAAACTTTAGCAATTTTTCATACCTTGTACATATTGTCCAGAAATACGCTGAAATGTGTTTGCAGTTGATCTGATGCAAGATTTTCAGGCTTGATACATGCAATATTAATATTGAACACAGAGGGTGTCACTAATGTCAGAATGCATCATGATCATAGACTGGAAGTGCAAACAAATCGAGATACAGTTACAGAAATGTAAAATCTAAGAGTTGCAATTTCCTGTGAGTTTAATGTTTATACTGAAAAAAAAAATTCCAGAGAAGTTTTCAAAAATGATTTATGATTTTAACGGTCCGGTGAGATTCGAAGTCTTACTGTATGCCATTTAAAGTGATGACAACCTGTAGGACCCATGACAAAACATAATCTCCTGCTGGCTCTTTAGGCAGGAAATTCATATTTCTTCATAAAATCAGAACAGTGAACAAGGATTATAAAGTGATACATCACCATATGTGTCTGCTATTAACCGCCCGAGCAATACTCCGCTTAATTTTCTGCTTGAGACCTCATCCATCACTGGTCTTTATTGAGATTATTGACTTTACTTCCCGACTGGCAATCTGGCAGATATTTGGATCTGGAGTTATTAGTCCACTTGCATATTGTTGGGAAAATATTGTGGGAATACTGATGGATCCATGTGGACTATAAATAAGGGTTAAACGTTGCAGTTTTGTTATGAGTTGCGCAACTACATTGAACTTAATTTGTATCTATTCTTCCAAAGAAATTCAAGATTGATTTTTGATAACTGCTTGAAATTTTGTAAGCTGGTTGTTTGGTATGTTTTGTTATTTGGCATTTCCAATAAACCTGTGTCTGGTAAATTTTGATTTACATTTATTGTGTATAATTCTCTCTGTCTCCTCGTGCCAGAACGATGACGTTTACGAAATGTTCTGAAATCATTGTGATATGTTGGATATTGAGAAAAAAATCAATCGAAGTGATTTATTATTTCATGTTATCCTTGATCTGATTGACAGAACAATTTGTTGTCATTTGTGGCTATTGATCTGTCTCATTTTGCCTTATGAAAAAATATTTGCCAATTCTTTTCAGTATAATCTTTTTAAGATAATTGCTTCAAGCAGCATAGTCTTATTTGTAGATCTCTATTCTTTGGGAAACTTCCTTGGCTTCTCATTAAGTGATTTTTGGCATCATGGTGTAACATTCATTAGGGTTTGACCCCTGATGTGATTTGACAAAATATTTTGTGTCACGTTAATTTGACCCTTGATACTGTTTTACACACACATAAATATAATCCTTTTTAATGCCAGAAAAATAATTGCACCTCTTTAACTATACTGGTAGTCTCTATTTATTGAGTATGTAATATTCAAGAAACATTTCATCATTACAACTTCATTATGAGATGTCATGAGATGAGAGCAGTAGGTCTAGCTGCCCTTAGCCTCATAGCTACAAGTCATGAGTCTGATAGAGTCAGGCAGACAAATGCTGAATTTGTCTTGTATCCTGGTTTGTCATCCTGATGAGGACAGCTAGCTCAGTGCCCCTCATGATCGATCACATGCAAACAATTGTGGCAACTTTTGCTCTGGACAGTTGGGGCTATAGCGGGGTAACTCATGGGCTCATTGGGCAGCCTATTGTATTTAGTGTGAGAGAGAGAGAGGGTTAGGTGCACTTCTATATAATATTATGTATTTATGAAGTATAGGTAAGACTTGTGTTTGGTAGCCTGATAGGTGAAGCCCTTTGTAAGATATTATTGCTTTTATGTTGTGATTGACGAAAATTTTGAGAGTGTGCACTATTGATAAGTTTATTTCGCCAGTGGCTTTCTTTCCTTTTTTTTCCCAGCATAGAAATTAGTTTGTCATGCCTCCAAATTAACATCTCATCCCAGTTACTCCCTTTTTGCAGGATCTTAGAGGAACAACCGTAATAACATTGTGTTTGGATAGAAACGGGGAATGATGACTTTATAGTTTTGTCTAAGTTGTAGTGACATCTTTTACAGTCTATTTTGCATTCTTTATCTCTGCATCCAATGAACTATTTGAGATATAAATAGAGAACTGTGGCTATTGCTTGACTGAGCTTCAGAAGTTCAGTGTTTGTGTTGACGCCAATATAATGCATGAAAAGTGCGAAAGAAGGCTCCTCAAGATCACTAGCTCTAGTTGTTGATGTGATCTAGGATTTCCCAAAATAAACAAGCTCAGTACACAAGCCAGTACAAAAGACTGCACACCAACAGAGGAAGAAGGTATATTCAGAAAAATACAAGAATAAGGAGAAAGCGGGATGAAAAGAAAAGGAAATTAGAAGTTGTGAAAAGGGTGACAAAGCAGAAAACAAAGCAGTTTAAAGAAAATGTATGGGGAAAATGTTGCAGATGAAGTGAATTGTTGTTGGAAGATTACAAATCCTTCAAAAAAATGTGAAGAGAAACACAAGAAAGATTGGAGGGGTCCAACAAGGTGTCTTGCTATCTCCTCTATTGTGTTCCCTCTCTTCAAGTCTCGTGGTGACAGAGAACCGCAATCTGACAAATGACAAAAGGTCTATCTCGCTGGACCAGATGAATCTTGGTAGTAAGCAGAAGAATGGCACTTCAATCTGTGACCTTGGGTGAGCTGCTCATTAGTCAAATTGCCTGCAGATTTGTTGGCTGATGACGGACTCTGTTGCTGTTATGGTAGTGGTGTGGTGAGTCTGACTTGTGTGTTGCTTTATGTCCGGTGTAGCTGTGTATGGATGAGGAATGGAAGATCCCACTCAATTGTTAATACATATTTGTGACATGTTGAGGATTTAAATGAAACCTCAAATAATTACTAATTTTCAGAAATTTGAGACATTTATATCTATTTAGATATCAGGACACAGGCTAATGAAGTTTACCTTTGCATAATGCTGTTGATGTTTCCAATTTCACTTTGCCTTCAGGAAACAAATGAAAAAAATCCTTGCAGGAAAAAAGCTTTTCCAAACTGTTAGTTTGTGCAGCCTTAAAAATGTTGGAGCAGTTTTAAATGAGCTTCCAATCAGTTTTGTGTAGAGCTGTTGAAAATTGGAAGCACGCAAACTCATTGGGGCTGGGAAGTTTCCTTGGCATGGCTGGGCTGATTCAGGCCATTTCAAGTTGATTCAAGCTGATTCAAGTTGATACTCTCAGCTGATGCAGGCTGGAAAGTACACATGATAGGTCCTCTGGTGTAACTATTGATGAAAAATTGATGGCATGCTTTGGCATTTATGAAGCTGCAGGACTCTTTGGCTGCACACAGCTTAAAACTCACGCTATTTGCATTCTCAATTTGTGCCTTTAAGTTGTTGTTTACCTTCAAGGATTGGTTGCCGGGGATCTGCCAGGGATCTGCATTTAGAATACTGGCCAGCTGTGGGCACGCTCATGTTGCTGTCAGATGCTGGATGGGGCCTTTGTAATCCTTTGGAATTTGGAGGCTGGGAATGCAGAGGAATGTGCCATGGTGTGCTGTGAAATTCATATTCCTTTAAAGTACTACTCGGCAAAATTCCATATACAATGTATTGTTGTCCTACACTCACTGTTCAGCTTATTGAGATTTAGAGATGACTTCCAGGAAAACAAACATGTTAATAAATAATTGTGTTGGTTTGTGTTGAATAATACACATGTTGGATAAGGTGCCTGTAACTGGAATGTTGGTTCAACATTTTCTTAGTCCTACAGCCATAGCATTCATTGTGCATGGGACTGAGCTGATCGTCCTCAACTCTGATCATTTTCCAGATAGTATGAATTGCATAGCATGGAATAAAACATTCACTTACAGCTTGCAATGTCTGTCTTTTATGTATTCAAACTGTTCTGTCTTTTATGTATTCAAACTGTTCTGTTTTGACATCTATTTACATTGATATAGTGAATATTCTGTCACTTAAAGTAAACTTGCCTTAGGCCTCAGTGAAGCCATTATCATCAACTGAAGCCTACTGGTATTTGACAAAGATGAGGCCAAGATCATGCCCAGGCGATTCATAAGCTTATTGACAATTATTGCCGAATCAATAATTCCAATTGGCTTGTATTTGCCCAAGAAAAATGATAACCTTTTCATTAGCTTATGCATACTCCGCAACGATTGGCTACTCAAATAGTGATATTCATATTGAGGCTAATAGCCTTTTCTGTGTTGCAATTGATGGTGTCTTTTTTAGAGGATAAGTATAGATGCTGTGACCTTGTGAGGGTAGTGTGTTAACTATTCTTGTGAAGCTTTTTCTTTTTGTGCAAATATCTTAATTATTTTATGCAAGATCATGACATTACATAAATTAGTTGCTCAGAAGATAAGTAAGCTTTCGAGTTATTCAATAAGGTGCTTTTCAGTATCTGATCATGTATCGATTCCCATTGGTTGTTCATTGCGTCGTTTTGAGAATAGGATGATAATTATGATTTCCATCTGGGTATTCTAGGAATGATGGTACTCTCATCTTTTGTTAACCCTCAACTTAGCTTTGTCCCAAATTCAACTTCAGTTGACTCAACCAATTTTTCTTGTTTTCTTAACCAGGTGACTCAGTGGAGATAAGCACGGACAGCAGGAACATCACGGTGGAGAAAGGGGCCAATTTCTCTCTGCCCTGTGGGATCAGGGGACCTGGCAACTACAAGGTAAGGCGGTGTTCTTAATCATTTGGCTATGTCTTACACTTCTGGGTAGTTCTGTGACTGTGTGTCAGACTTGTGTGATCATGATATGTCTCTCCTTGAAATTGAAAGACAACAAAAAGATATTTTGACACTTTGACAGAACTTTAACATTACCGAAATATGGCCGGTTGTGAATTTTTCATCAGCAGTTCTACACCAGCAAGTGCAAAATGCACAGACCTGTCTGAAGGTTCTGGAAGATTTCAGCAACATACGCCTACATCTGAGCTTTGTGTATCACATCAGAAGATCCAAAGTCAGTCCTTGCAATGACTTTAGTACAGTTCTACCACCAAAGATTAGTCTGTTTCAGTTTTGAGAATTAGTAAATTCGAGACTGTTGTTTTAGTAACTGGGTGGTGGGTGGTATATGGTGTTTATTTGATTTTGGCCAAGAGCTACTTGTGTGTACTCGCTTTCTGCAACTGTAACAAATTCGTGTATGTGGTAAGTAGTGGCACAGACAAGGTGCCGCATGATACAATAACATCTTTCCCAGTTTAGGATATATTTGACAGGTAGGATGATGGATTAATTGTTGAAAAGTCTGTCACAGTCTAACCGTCTAACGTGTAGGGCAAAGTAGCTATGTTTGATATATAATCCACTGATTTCGAGATACTATCTGTAGATATACATGCTATGACTTTTAATGCTTGAAGAACATATTTTTTATACATCCTAAGGTGTCTTAACTGTCATATAACAGGAGGACCCTAAGTCTTGTAAACTCAATCTGGGGAATTGTTGTATAGTTCTATGTTCTAATGGCAGCCCCACGCTGTCCATTAGCAGCTAACTTAGCGACTGCAGCTGCCCTCGGGTGATATGGAGTGAATTTTAGGTAAGCCCTTGGTGGCCCTTGTCGGGTCTCATATTGTCTCTGTGTCCCATGTGTATGGGGTCAGACAATGCCTTTTAGTCCTGGTTTCCTAGGCTGAATTACCATGCTTGTACAGGTCTAGACTTCAATGTTGGTTTGTGGTGTAATGTATCAAGCGGTATTTAAAATGTGCCACAAACAGGAACTGGAATAATTGACTTACTTGAATTGGTCTTTCCTGGCTGATTAGTGTAAGGAAATTGATTTCCTGTTGCTCTTTGACTTGTAATGCATTGAACACACTTACGTAGAATGTACTTCGCAGGATAATGTGGCTTTTTTATTGAGGCGATTCTGTGATGCGGTTTTAAAATTTTCACTGAATACTTGCTGTAAAACCTATATTTGCTATATATCGCAATACAGCCGAAAAAAAAAAAGAAGTATATAATGCCTTCGGCTGCTTGAAAACGCTAGTGATGTCACTGTAGTGTAGTAGTGTAGGAAGTCTTCACCCAGAGTCAGTGAGTTTTTGGTAATCATTTGATGTTTCCCGAACTGTCTTTAAGCAACAAGTAGTCATTTTATTGCGAATAACTTTTTAGGCATCTATACAAGAAATTCCCTGAAAATACAATATACTTCATCAGGAAACCAC
Organism: Platynereis dumerilii; assembly: GCA_026936325.1. Taxonomy (NCBI): domain Eukaryota; kingdom Metazoa; phylum Annelida; class Polychaeta; order Phyllodocida; family Nereididae; genus Platynereis; species Platynereis dumerilii. The sequence goes on from JAPTHN010000002.1 coordinate 96,030,104, forward strand.
TTAGAGTACTTGGTATCAAGTGGTCACAGTGATCTGCATACTCAGTTGTGCATGCCATAGATATGGGATTGTGACTTCCTGTGAAACCCCAGGGCTGCCTCACGACAGAAGACAACCTGCAGTCAAGCAGCCATTTATCAAAATCAACATGTGCTGGCTACTGATATTTTACAGTGTATGCCACAGTTCTTGCTTGTTTCACTTGTGTGGATCATGAACATTATGTCTTTAGTGCATTAATAATGTAGCTGAAATTTAATAGTGAAGTAGCTCTAAGCAGGATGTATGAGAAATGCTTCTCTGCTGTGAACTCCTTAGCATATCTCTCTATCTATCTGTGTGCCGTCATTGTCATAGTTATGCTTGTGTGTACTGTTTGTTTGTTTGAAATTCTTTATTCACATCCAAAAAGATGTACATTTTTAAAATAAGTATGATAAAAGAAATTTAAATTAAAAGACAGAGCACAATAAAATAAAAAATAAATAAAATTTACATTGTGCATAAAAGCGTAATTATGTCTTTGCATTCTTGGTAAGTGAGGATGCTATCATCAACACAATGATCTCTTATAGAGCAAACCTCCTTGACCTGTTCTGCAATCCTTGCAAGTTCATCACTATTCATATTAGACCAACTTTTGTTCACATTGTTTACACTAAAATCGAAAAAATTTTCTAAATATCTTTTGTTTCCACCAATAATAGAATAACTTCCATGTAGACCCATATTAGCAATAGTTCTGACAACAGTATTATCTGACTTACATATATTCTTGATAAAATTAATACTTCTTCTAGCAAACCATAATTTTATATCTATACAACCAGCCAAATATGGCAATAAATTACAATGAGTTATATTTGGCACACGCCAGACTTTACGTACAGCAATCCGCCACGCACAATAAATATTTTGCATACTGTTATTATACAGAGGATATAATTGACTGCCATAAAATGCAGTACAATACTTGTGAAATAATTCATTACGTATAAACGAGTTTGCATTTTTAAAATCAGCAAAGAATATATTACACTGACGATTAAAGTCAGACCCACACTTGTCTGTACTAAATGAATATATATCTTCACTTAAATCATGACCCAGATAGGTAACATTCGATTTTCTAGGAACTCTCAAATTATTAACAAATATTCCAGGATCAGGTGGTTCACTCTTCTTACATTTGTATATAATGAGCTCACTTTTTTTACCATTGAACAAGATATTAAACCTTTTGGCATAATTTTCACAAATTCCTACCATAACTCTTAACGCATTGACACTGGGTGCCAGTAACTTAATATCATCTGCGTATCCAAATGCGCCAGCATAAACATCACCCATATAACATCCAACATTACTGTTCTAACTGGTTAAGTAAACTCCATATATATACAGAAAAGAATTGAGGAGATGACACCCCCTTGTTAAACACCATTAGAAACCCCCTTGTTTAACACCATTAGAAACTCCAAACTGTGTACAGTTAATGCTATTTATAAAACATTCAAATGCTTCCAGTTAAAATAAATTGGAATCAAACCTAAGATCAAGAATAGAAAGAACCATGTTATCTCTTCCATTCGCTTTTCGCTATGGGTTAAACAAGGAGCGGCATTACTCCTGGTGTATCGTATCTTCTTGAGTTATCTTAGGGGATATCTAGCAGGTTATCGTGCAAGCCCAGGTTATCATATTGGCTCCTCTTTTGATTCCCCCATGGGTTAAAACAAGGGCACATCATTCCCCTTGGCAGAATGTGGCAGAATGCATTTCCCCTTGGATGCCATACAATGGCCATGCATTTGCTGCAAATGGTCCTCTGTGATTATATGCATCCAATTCAGTATTGAATTTCTCCTTGGTTTTTTATGGGTCATCTATGCAGGGTGCTCTGGTGGGACCCTGCTCATTACCTCCTTATTAGTTTTGTGTGTTTTCCCCTGCTATATTACCCCAAGGCTTAGCCTGGTTGTGTTGGGGTTTAAAGTCTTAGGGCCAACGCCCCTAGACTGCTGACTGCCCCTCTATACAGGGTTAAGTCTGCGGGACTGCTATGCATGACTTTGGTGGGCCAACTGTTGACTAGACTTGCATTGGAGTCATAGTAAATTTGAAGTTGTCAGAAATGAGTGTGCAGCATAGATGAAGCATGCCATAGGCCCAATGTTTCAATGTTATCCTAGTCTGGTTTGAGGAAGCATTTTCGACATCCCTAAACTACCACATAAAAATATACTCCTTCAAGTGTTGTAGTCTATTTTTATCTCTGTGCTAAATATGGCATTCTTGTTTGCCCCTTTGTAGTGGATTTAATCACTTCTATCTTGGGAAATCTGATGACTTTAAAGAATTTTATCTCATCACAGGCAGCCTGTCATGTCTTAGAGTATTTTATCTGTGCCTTGAGCATGCTTATTAGATTGAATTGCAGAATTGTATTGTTTAGACAGTTGTCTGGTCGTAGATTAAATTTTGTAGTGATATATTTTTGGTATACAATAGTAACAATGCATACTTTAGTGACCTTACTGTTCACATTGAAGACACTATGTTTGCAAATGCCTAAAAACTTAGTCGCATCCAACCACACTGAAATTTGCAATGAACATAGAATGGATACTATCAGTAAGTAACTATCTCTGATCTCTCTGTTTCTGTATTGTTTAACCTGTGGAATGTTTATGCTGAATGATTTCGTTCACAAACAAGTGTTGTCTGTGACTCTAACTGGCCTTATCTAGGATGCACAGTGTGTTTTTGAGGTAGAATAATTGAAATTTGATAAATTATGGAGGTTGTGCTAATGGTGCCTCTTTTCATTTGAATAATTTATGACTGTTGCAATGCTCCTTGTAAGCAGACATCTTATCTAGCCATGAAATATACAACGATAATCCCTTATATGACAATGTTTTTCTCCAGACTACACTACACGGTAGTGGGTGCATAATTTAGGGTGCAATCCATCATTGTGAGGGGATGTGATGGCTATATGTCTTTTCATCAAGTGACATCCTGTCAGGGCTAATTAAGTCGTGAATTATTGATAGTAGGGTCATTTCAAGCTTTTAGCAAATGGAGTGAAGAAACGCTCGTTGCATATTACATGCATAATGTATAATGTAGTGTGATTGAAGAAACTTCGGTCATAACAGTTTAGGTCTAGTCTGATAATTTAAAGGGGTTGTAAAGTTAGTTGTGGTAGATTTGACTAGTTTCAAAATTTCTTAGGTTATGTGAGACATTAACTTTACTGGAGCCCAGGTATTGTAATTATTCAATAATTTACGTTTTGGTCTATCAAGGAATCTCCACACCAACTTCTATACTTGTACCGCGAATGTAACAACAACATAACTGCATAAATACTTTTTTACTCCCATACCAAGCAGTTACAACAAATTAGCAACTGTTTAGTCCATGAGTGGGCTCTAATCCCTTTGTACCAAGAACAGAAATGGAAGATATAGTCTAAAGCCGCTGACTAGTCACATTCAACACACCACTACAGGAGCAGGTTATAGCAACTAAGTCCGTCATCAGCCTACAACTCTGCGGGCAATTTGACTAATGAGCAGCTCACCCAAGGTCACATATTGAAGTGCCATTCTTCTGCTTGCTACCAAGATTCAGCTGGTCCAACGAGATAGACCTTTTGTCATTTGTCAGATTGCAGTTCTCTGTCACCACGAGACTTGAAGAAAGGGAACACAATAGAGGAGATAGCAAGACACCTTGTTGGACCCCTCCGATCTTTCTTGTGTCTCTCTTTACATTTTTTGAAGGATTTGTAATCTTCCAACAACAGTTCGCTTTATCTGCAACATTTTTCCCCATACATTTTCTTCCAATGGATTCGTTATCTGCTTTGTCACCCTTTTTCACAACTTCTAATTTCCTTTTCTTTTCATCCCGCTTTCTCCTTATTCTTGTATTTTTCTGAATACACCTTCTTCTTCTGTTGGTGTGCAGTCTTTTGTACTGGCTTGTGTACTGAGCTTGTTTACTTTGGGGAATCTTAGATCACATCAACAACAAGAGCTAGTGATCTTGAGGAGCCTTCTTTCACACTTTTCCATGCATATATTGTTGTCAACACAAACATTGCAATGAAACTTAGTCAAGCAATAGCCACAGTACTCTATTTATATCTCCTCCAGTAATACATTGGAGGCAGAAATAGTGCGAAACGGCTTTCAAAAGATATAGCATCATGGACAACACTCCTATTCATGGTATGTCAACTATGTCTGCAATCAAACCGTATGAACAAAAAGACCTTGCCTTGGAAGGTTTAGCTGTACTACCTACCAGGTAATATTCTACTGATATATAGATATCAGGGTACCAAACCCTCTCTTTGTTCCTAAATACAATAGGCTGCTCATTGAGCTCAAGAGTTACCCAACTATTGGCCCAATTGTGTAGAGCAAAAGTTGCCACAATTGTTTGCATGTCATCGATCATGAAGGGCACTGAGCTAGCTGTCCTCATCAGGATGACAAACCAGGATACAAGACAAATTCAGCATTTGTCTGCCTGGCTCTATCAGCCTGGCTCTATCATGATCTGCAGCTGAAAAGCTGAGACCAGTAGGACCCATTGCTTTCATGCTTCAATAATGATAATATCTTCTGATGAAGTTGTAATGATGAAATGTTACATACTCAATACATGGAAAGTGACAGTATGGCTAAGAGGGTACAATTATTTTCATAAAATATTGGACCTACGGTTTGGGTGAACACTGTGAAAGTGGAACTAATTTGTTCATGAGTGTCCAAAAGGCTGACAGTTAAGTGAAAGAGCACTTACATTTTAATTACTCAAAATGTTTTTGCATTTTGAGAGTCACAATGGTAGATTGAATGCAACAGCAAATATGTTGATGCTAAGTCATATCTTGAGTGAAAACCAGATGGATGTCATAACATGATTCCAGGATAAAATATATTGATGCCAAAAAAATTAAATCAATCAAGTGTACCGTAAAGGGCTGGCTCCTTTTTTCACTGACACAGGTTTCTTGGCCATATTTGCCACGTGTGTCAGTGAGGAAAGTTGGCATTTCTGCCATTAAGTCAGCCAACTTTCCCCCCAATTGCCTACTTTACCCCGCTTTACGGTATGTGATAAAGAGAGTCACGAAAAGTGCCTGAAGAAAATGTATATACAAATAAGATTATTTTGTTTGAAGAAACTCTTTAAGACATATTGGAGAGAATTGACAAATATCTTCTCTCTTTGCAAAATGAGAAAAACCAACACTCACAAATGACAAGAAATTGTTCTATAAGGTATAAGTTCACATGAGGTAGTACTCATAAATCACTTCTGAATGATATTTTCTCAAAATACATCGTTGTGGTATGACGCAAAGAGAGAAGGAATATAGAATAAATATAAATCAATGATTTAACATAGGTTTGTCAGAAATTCCAAATATTGCGAAATAGATACATAACAAACAACCACCCTCAACAACATTTCCAGCAGTAAAAAAATTAATCTGGATTGCATTTGGAAGAAGAGACATAATGAATTTAAGGTAAATGGAATCAAATGACTTGGAAGTAACTTGACTAGAATGGAAATTGCTAGATATAACCCTTATTTATAGTCAACAGGGATCCATAAATATTCCCACAATATTTTCCCAACAATATGCATGTGGACTAATAGCTCCAGATCCAAATATCTGCCAGATTGCTACTCAGGAAGTGAAAGTCAATAATCTCAATAAAGAATCGTGATGGATGAGGTCTCAAGCAGAAAATTAAGCGGAGTATTGCTCGGGCAGTTATCAGCAGACACATATGGTGATGTATCACTTTGTAATCCTTGTTCACTGTTCTGATTTTATGAAGAAATATGAATTTCCTGCCTAAACAGTAAAGAGCCCGCAGGAGATTACGTTTTGTCATGGGTCGTACAGGTTGTCATCACTTTAAATGGCATACGAATCTCACAAGATCGTTCAAGTCAGAAATCAATTTTAAAACTTCTTTTGATATAATTATTTTTATCAATCTCAACACACTGGAAATTGCAACTCTTGAATTTGACATGTTATGTCACACCGAAGCTCCTGCATGGTTTGGAGGCAACAGTTCTGCGCAAGGAAGACCTTCAGTCGCTATGTCAGACTTATGTAAAAATGCTTCGACAAATTCAGGGCTTGCCCCAAAACTGTGCTGTTGAGTTTATCTATTTGCTTATCGGTGCTATTCCATTGGAAGGTCAGCTGCACCAAAAGTCCCTTGCACTATTCGGCAATATCTGCCGCCTACCCAGAGAGCATATGCTATACAAGCTTGCAGAGAGACAATTGGCTGTTAGTGCTCACAGCAAGCACAGTTGGTTTGCATCCATTTGTAACATTGGAGACATCTATGGCCTAAATGTCCACAAAAACCTGAAATTCCCTAAATCGAAACTAGAGTGGAAAAGGGAGGTCAAAACAGCCATCAAGTTACACTGGGGAACTAAACTGGTTACGGCAGCGAGAGATAAGAGCACCCTCTGCTGGTTTATTCCTAATATAAACCTGATGCATCACAGCTTATGGGACTCATGTAGAGGCGAAACGAGAATGGTCGAAGCATCCACCTGCAGGGCCAGAATGCTCAGTGGACGGTTTATGACCCAAAAGCTAAGAGCAGAATTTTCTTCAACAAATACCAGTGCGTCATGTAAACTATGCAGAGCGGAAGTGGAAGACATCGTCCACATCTTAGTAAGATGTAAGGCCCTGGAAGGACACAGAAGGAGTGGCATCGCAAAAATAATAGAGTATTACGTGGAACATGGGGCCAGGCCTCCAGTGGACAAGGATGAACTTTGCTCTGCGATTCTCAACGGCAACTGCTACGTAGGGTCTAAAGCACATGGGCTTAGACCCATTGAAATTCCACAAGATGGCCGTTCCCAGATTAACAAACTCTGTAGCTTGCTATGCCACAAATTAGCCAGGGAGCGCGACTACTTGTTGCAGAAGCTAGTTTTAGACAACCAGGAAGAGTGACATTAGCGGCGAGACCTATACTACACCCGGGTAGCCCGAGCAGCCCAGGAGGGGTTAGGTTGTCGCCAAGGAGGGTATAAAACCCCCAGCCCGGAAACGCCACAAACGACATAATCAATTTTAGCCTTCCTATATTGCCTGCCACGCTTTTAAAAGATATAGCACAGCCGTAGTATTTTTAGCTCTTAGATTGTAGTTCTTAGTTCAAAAGTTTTTAGTCCTTGTTTTTAACCTGATGCCATTTTCCGGCCTCATGGAGTGCTCTTAGCGGATTTTATAAACTTTTAACTACTGAACATGAATTTTACTCCTCAAAGGATTTTACATTAGTTTTTATCCTTAATCGGAGGTTCGCCTGATAAACAGGCGGAATATAAACCAGAAGAAGACATTCTAACTTTTTCTGTAACTTCATGTCTTCATCTCGATTTGATCTCTGGTGAGCAGTGAAACTTAAGTTAAATTTCCTCACTATTTTCCTGTCTATGATGGATGCTCACTGCTCAGCCTGTGTTGTCCAATATTACATATATACCTAGCTTCTTTATCCTGGAAATCTGGGATTACATCAACTGCAATGACTTCTCATCTTTTCTCTTCAGGAGAGATTTGCAGCTCTATTATATTATAGAATATTGTCAAAAGTCGAAATAAGACAAGCTGACTACCTCTTAACAGTATCTTGCATTTTCGGAGATCCAGAGGAAGTCAGCATGGCTTCTCTTCTTTCTTGTTTTGAACTTTTGACAACATATGAACAAGCTTAGCAGGGCAGAGCAATCTGGTTGTACTTTTCAAGATAATTTGCCTCTAAATAGCCCACACCGGTGCTGATGGGGCGTAAAACACAAACTCACTCACTTTTCAAGATAATAGATGTTGCATTGAAGGACAGCCCATGCACCAAAGCAGTGACCATCTGGAGTTCTCCTGTGCTCGGTATTCAAAATTAGATATTCCACTATCTCCAAACAACCCCAAAGTCTACTTGGCATTAAATGGACAACAGTATAATATATCCCTTCATGAGTTTTGCTGCCAGTAAAAAAGCGGCCATCAAATATAGGTTCTGCTGCAAGCCAGCAACAATGTGTGAGAATATAGTGTATGGTCTGCTAAGTGGAGATTACTTAATGCTTTCAAAAATGCAAATTGTGTCATAGATAAGGCATTAAGTGCAGCCGTTCACAACAACCAGAGCTTAAATACAGCAATAAACCTGCTTTAGGCATTAGATATGGTATCTTGGCATTGACGTGGGTATTTGATATATGGCTGCCACTACCATGGACTGCCGGTCGATGGTTACTTCAACTGGTGGTATAAATTCTACACGAGCTTGAAGCCTTAAATTCAGTATTTAGGCTGGCATTGAAGTGCTGGATACAACATGAAATATGCATTTTGACATTGCTGAAAGTATCCAATATTGCTGGTCAATAGTTACTTCAACTTAGGGTACTTGTGGCAGTGATGGCATGCTTATGAGCTATGCTTAGCAATCCTTAAGCAATCCTTAAGCAATACAGGGACAGACTTAGGACAGGTGACAATGGCCTGTGATGGAGTAGTGGCCTCCTAGTGGCCCAGTTGACAGCAACAAGGCTGAGCTTGGCCTGAGACAGTGTCACTTTATTGAATACCAGGTTGACCCAAGCCTGGGAGGCATGAGCTGACTTTTGGCTGTCACCGGGGCCATCAACATAGCTTAGGGCTGCCTATTGCTTACTTGCTATTCATGGCACAATCAGGTTACTCCTAGAGCTTAGGAAACATCCAATTCCTGCTTGATGTCACTGGCTTTTGTGTTTGTCACATCCCAGCCAGCTCATGAATGAATTTGTAGTTGCAAATGCCATTAGCAAACAAACAGTGTCATTCATTCATTCTCTTCATTCATTCATTTATTCATTCATTCACTCAGTAGGGGGCCCCTACATTACTCTGCACATTTAATTGCTCTCACTGGAAGATTCCCCACAACACCAGCAGCTTTGGGGCTTTTTGATCACAGATTACAAAATCAAAGAAATTACCCCTTCTGGCAGACATCTAAGTAAATCACCATTACAAACTAGCTGGTTTTTCATTTAGTCCATCCCCCAAGCCCCTCAGAAAATGTTTTCGTTGCACCCCCCGGTTTCGCCCACTTTCTTTATACCAAATTGAAGCAAATTTTGTCTAGTTTTCATTTCTGATAATTTTTTTTACGAATTTCTGCCGCAACTGTGCGAAAAATGGGGGTTTTCAAAGGGTATGTGAATCAATTTTTGAGCAAAAATAAGGTAAAAAATAGTGAAGTAACAGATAAGAAACAACAATTTTATCATGCAATATTCATATAAATGTTGTTGCATACATATATGAAATGTAGATGAGATACCTACCTGTAATTTTGAAATATCTATATATGCAGCCAATGGGTATTTAAACATAATGGCAGCCATTTTTCAAGATGGCCGCCAAAAATCGGTTGACGCTCAAATTTTTTACTCAAATTTCTGTGGACAGACTATATTCGACTTCAAGCATATAATAATTGTGTCAATATTTCCATTGGGAGGGCCCAATTTCGTTTTCTAGAATGCTTTTCTAAAGTTAAAGTTCACTTTTTTAAGGTGATGGCTTAATTTCCAAGATGGCGGCCTAACCGAGATTGTTGGCACTCAAAATCTGTATTTTCCAAGATTTTGCCTTAAAAATATCATAAAAAGAGAGAGATCTTACTGCAAATACATAATTTTCCAAAGTATACCAATGGAACCCATAACAAAATTGTTTTGAAGATGGCTGCTGTATATCCAAGATGGCTGCCAAATTCCAAGATGGCTGCCAAGATACCAAGGTGGTTGAAAAAGCTCCCCGAACTGTGCCAATCTTTGCAATTTAGCCAGGAAAGATTGTTTTTGGGTGACATTTAGTTGACAATCATGACACATAGAGTATAATTAATCTTGCAAAAGTTTCAGAATTTACCAAGAAACCCTCTTTTGATTATATTTCTGGTTTTTATGGAGTTTGAGTGATCAGTTCTGATCAAAAAACATCTTCAAGGCAATCCTAAGCTCAGACGCCACTTTCTCATTTTTTTTAAGGAACTGGCATAACTTGAGTTTGACAAGGATGGAATATTAGTTCTTTTAATGTATGAAAGGAAACTGCCTACTATTTAATGTAGCTATTCTAGTATTGTAAATCTGCCATCTGATATAAGGTGAACATATTTGATTAATATCATCTAGTTTGATGTCTCATTTTATAAAAAAATCGGTGACTTTGGTGTTTAACGGCTGATATTTTGACACTATTGCGATAAAAGTTTCCATAATGTTATAAGGATATTTGGAAAGCATGAGACCAATATGAAATGTCAGATGCACAAAAAGCTGCATTAGAGGGATGAGAGATTCCTGATTTCTAAAAATCTAAAGACTGAATATGTGATAAATGTCAAAATCCTTCTCTGATGGTGAGTCTGTTTTACATCTCTGCGGCTGCGCAGCACAATACTGCGCTCTATCAAGGCTGGCTAGGGTGTTATTAATTTGTCCTAGGTTACTTTCCCTTATATTTTATAGTACACTGTATGTCTGGGTTTAAAGAAGAAATGCTGTTACATTTTCTCTGTCTCTTTTCGTGACTGACAAGTTGGAAGCAGTTTCCTGTCAGTCCCTGGAAACCAGTGGAAAATGAAATTGGGTCGACATAACATACTAGTCCGGTGGCTTAGGGACAATTTTTGGGACGATCGCTACAAATGTGATAAAAGCACCAAACTTCCCAAACATGTCTTATTGGCAATTTCTGATGATATCAGTCGAGGAGCCCTGTTGAAATATCATTATGTCAGAATTTAGGCCCATATTTTTAAAACAGAGGAAGATATGCATTAGTTAGCATCTGTGTCGTAGAAACACTTTTATCCCATTTTTCTTGCAATTTTCATCCTTTACTCACCAATTATACACCAAAAGAATGCTTAAGATCTTCTCTTTCCAAATATCCAAATAATAATAAACAGACATCTCTGCACCAGAGAAAATTGTTAATTAGTATGTAGATTGGAGTCTGTATCACTGATTTATCTGTTGCCTACAGACAGTCTGGATATCCAATAAAATGAGCCCTTACAGACGTCTCAGAGGACCCTAAACAGGCTACCTACAGACCCCCTAGATGTCTGTAGAGGCTACAAAATGAGCCCTGTTTATATATGAACTAGGGGAGTCTCCAGTGGGGGAGCACCTTGGAAGTAAACAATTCTCTACTGGGGAACACCATTTTGCGGGGCATACATATTTTAATGTGCATCCCACTATTAGTCTTATCAGCAGGGGGGGGGCATCATTGGTATTGAAAGACGAGTGCTCCCATGCACCCAATTTTTTTTTGGCATGGCTACACCCCCCCCCGACCCTGGGTGAGGAGTTCTCAAGAGCACAAAGCTTGCATACATAAACACATATACTGTTTTAGTGGGGGAGTCAAACAAATCTTTGATAAATGTTACTGCCCATATGGCTTCACTTTTCAAATATCCATGAGTTCTTTTGGCAAAACATAGATCCTTTTGGTATAAGCCCGAATCAGCCATTATCACCAATTCTAACTATTTTGGATTTAGACTCCATCATTTTAATGATAGATGTTATCATGGTTGGCAATAATAAATGAAATGGACAAAAAATATTTTGTACCTACATATTTGTATTATTGCTGTATGTGTTTAGCACAGCAAATGATAATGAGTTAACCAGGCAACTTACATTTTGTGTCAAAATTTTATATTTTCACTCATTGGCTGTTAATGTTATTTGCAAATAAGCCCTAATATCTCCAAAAGACTGTGATTGATTTCGTTTTGTTATAGCTGAAACATTCCATGCCTTTTGTGAACATTTGCAGACATTTGTGAGTGAGTGACTATATTTGGGCATGCAAAACATCTATGCAGTTTTTTATTTCATAAATGAGTAAAAGAAAGTTGCTGCAATTATATACATACTGCTTGGAGGTTGATATTAATATTGACACACAGATTGGTAATTCTCTCTCTTACCAGGATGGAGTAGACACCTGTGGTGGCTCTACCATGGACAAAATTTCCACGGATGTTACAAACTTGATAGTTTCTCAGAGACATCAGATATCAGGATGGAGGACTTTGGAGGTCTGCAGCTAAAATGGTGATTTCATCAAGATTAGATCTGGATCCACAGCAGTTCCACTGTATAGCGCTATTCATACTTATTTAATGGATGTGTTGCTGATGGTTTTATGTCAAATGCCCTATTTACGAACAACTTTTGGTTCTTTCTTGAAGTTGACAGGCCTTATGAAGTTATGACGATTATTGATTGCCATAAACTAGTTTGCGGTTGGTCGGTCAGCAATGCACGTCATTGCGTCCACATAATTTTTGACGTGCACATAGTGTCGTCCGCATCATGAGTTGGAGTTCAGTTTTAGTACACCGAATGGCCTCTGCAATCTTAAGTGAGGCAGCACTGTAGAGGTCAGCTGACTAGAGTGTAGAGAAAGACGGGATAACGGACAGGATGAACAAATAGGATAAACGGACAGATAAACGTCGATGGATTGATGGATGGATTGATGGATGGATTGATGGATGGATAGACGGATGGATAGACAGATAGGATAAACGGATAGGATTAACGGATAGGACAAACGGACAGGATAAACGGACATGGGGCCCCCCTCAAATGGCCCCCCTCAAATGGCCATCCCTCAATTTCAATTCAATTTCAATCATTTATTTGCTCATTAGTATATACAAGTCCATATTCAGAGAAATATGTAAGAAACAAGAATACTAATGAGCTAGGTGACCCCTTTATGATACCTACAAGTATCGCTATCAAAGGGCCACCTAGGCTTCGTAAAATTTTTAGGTCTTGCACTGCTGGTGAAGAGGGCCCTAACACTGTCGACAAGGTTTATAAAATAGAAACAATAACATTATATTAAGTAGAGGGGTTTTTTTCTTTTTCACTGACCGACCAAATGCCTATGGCAAATGTAGCAATTCTGTATACTACAAGTTGAATTATATTTATTGATAAAAATATTTTTTATATATTTTTTGTAACCATCTATACTATGTGTATAAATCTTTTGCCTAACAGGTAATTCAATGTTATTAAAAACCTTAGGAAATCTAAAAGATATGCTATGTCTTACAAATTCATGGCTCACGGAAGGCAGGCGAAAGGTATTAAATTGCCGAGTGGCATTACTGGTAATTCTAGAGGTGCTGGACAACATATGCTTTAAGAAATAGTCAGGTAACAATTCATTTTCAAATTTATAACAAAACTTCAGCTCATGCAGTGTACATAGGTCACTCATTTTAAGAATATTTAATTTTTTGAAAAGTGGGTCAGTGTGAGAATTATATCTACTGTTGGTAATTGTCCTAACTGCACTTTTTTGAAGCTTCCATAAGTTACTTTGTTGCCTTCCCCAAATGATATTCCCGTAATTTAAGTGTGGTGATATGAGAGCATTATATATATCTAGCAAGGCTTTTAAAGGTATGGTCCTTTTCAGTTTTTTCATAACGCCAAGTGTTTTTGAAATTTTTTTACCAATCATGTCTGTATGAGCTTTCCACTTTAGATTATTTTGTAAAATTATGCCAAGGAATTTAAATTCGTTGACAAATTCAATTTTGGTATTGTTAATAAATAGTTCTGGGGAAGCTATTGTTCTGTTACTAACCGAAAAAAGCATTGCTTTAGTTTTGGAAACATTTAACGAGAGCTTATTTGATTTCAGCCAATTGCTTATTGCAGACAGTTCATTGTTTATTATTTCATTATCGCTCCTATTCCAGGAAACATTAAGAGTAGCACATAAGGTGGTGTCATCAGCATAGAGAATGGGGTAGAAATAATTACTAGCTTTGACGATATCATTCATATAGATAATAAATAGCAATGGTCCCAATATAGACCCTTGGGGTACTCCACATTTTAAAGTTAATGGATCAGATACAGTGTCATTATATTCAACTTGCTGTGTTCTATTGGTTAAATAGTCCTTTAATAAATCGAGGGCTGATCCTTTGATGCCATAATAACTGAGTTTAAAAAGAAGTGTTTGATGATCTAAAGTATCAAAGGCCTTTGAGAGATCCAGGTAAATATTTAGTGGAAGCTGATTTTTGTCCATCTTTTGAGTTATTCTATCAACAAGTTCAAGGGTTGCATGTTCAGTTGAATGATTTTTTTTGAAACCATACTGACTTTTATAGAAGATATTATTTCTTGAAAAATATTTATAAATTTGGTTATATATAATTCTCTCAAAGACCTTTGATACACTAGGTAGGATAGAAATTGGCCTATAATTTGTAAAAAGATATTTCTCTTTTTGCTTATACACTGGAATAACTCTAGCTTTTTTAAGTAGGTCTGGAAAAGATCCTTCTGCTACACATTGGTTAAAAATGCTGGATAGAATGTTTGACAGTTCAACTTTAACATGTTTTAGTAATTTATTTGAAATTCTATCGAAACTCTGACTAGTCTTAGATTTGAGAGAGTTGATAACATTTATAACAATTTCTGGAGTAACTGTTTGAAAATTAAATTCGGATTCAGATGCATTTTGTAAATAATCTTTGAATGAGCCAATACCTACTTGCTGAATGTTTTGTGCTAGTTGGGGCCCCCTCAAATGTACCCCCTTCAATGTGCCCCCTCAAATGTGCCCCCTTCAAATTTGCCCCTCGAATGTGCCCCCTCAAATGTGCCCCCCCAAAATGGGGCCCCCTCTAATTGGGTGCCTTGAATAAAGCCCACTCAAAACCCTGCCCCCCCCCGGTGAAAAAAGAGAGCCCCATTTGTCAAGCAAGAACTGGATTATTTCGTTAGTGAGTGAATTTGGTGAAGTATTGCCCAATCAAATTCTCAAAACAAGGTTTTGGCTTGCGTATTATGTAACACAGGCGATCATTTAGTCCCTGTGGAACAGCATAGGTGATCCATTCAATCTCCACACGACCTCTAGTTTTTCCTAAGGGGAGTGAGTGAGTGAGTGAGTTTGTGTTTTACGTCTCATCAGCACCTGATTTGGCTATTTAGAGACATTCCTAAGGGGGAACAGGATTGCTGGGAACTAAGTGATCTTTCATTCGTGTTGTCCTTTTCCAGGCTTTTCTGGTTTCATTCATTCTCAGAGAAATTTCTGGAGGGGATGCATCCCCACCATTCTCCATCTAGTTACATCTAACTTTTGACATTTAATTTTCATATTCCTTATTTGGGTCATTCTCAAATTTCGGGACAATTTGCGTTACTCTAGCTCCCTGACATTAATATGAATGCGATAAATATCTGAAGCGTCACTCAGCATCTGTTATTCATATTTCTACTTAGAACCACTGCATTTGGAGCAAAAAGTCATTCATTAGACTTTTTATAATGCATTATGTCCAGAAATCCGTGCAAAATCAATGGTTTTTCCCTGTCACTGGACCCGACATGACAAAATCAAGTGTTCATTTTCCTTCTTATATACCATTATTTTCAAATTTTCTTTGCACGATTCATGGGAATATAGACTTGAATTTATATTTAGTTCATATTCAATTTTTTGTGTGTATAAGTTCATTGATTAATTTGATACCATAGTCGTGTCACTAATTTATGTCAATTTTTTTGTCCCCTCCGTTACTTGCCATAGCTCTGTTCGTTATTGTTTTTATGAGCTATTTTCACTGAATATCGTCAGACGCATGTGCGCCATAGTACCACTGCCTTGCAGACTTCATAAAACATGTATTCAATAAATTATGACATAATGTTCATAAAAAATGTTTTTGGTCCCACTAAAATTTCCCCTCCGTTTCCTTCATTTCCAACCTTACCAATGATAATTTTACGGAGCGATTTCATGTATATGTTGCTGAGGGTGGCAGGTTTTAATATTCTGCTATTATTTTGTCTAATCTCCAAAATAAAGAGCAGTAATGAGCGAAAAGCAAAAAATTGTTCCCCTCCGTTACCGTCCACTCCGTTACCAGATCATGAGCAAGAAATCGACATTTGGACCAAAAAATCTACTGATACGAGATGAAGTACTTCTGAAAATAATAGTTACATCAATCTTTTATCATTTTTCCTTTTGTTGCTGTTCCTACAGTTGGTTTTTTACATCAAAATTCCCCTCCGTTACCACATTGTCCCCTCCGTTACAGGACAATTTTCCTATACCCGTTGTCCCGAAATTTGAGAATGGCCCATTTGAGCTAAATGATCAGCCGAGGAAAGGGTTCAAAATCACAACTTCTCTTCTTCATAGTTACTCATAATTTGAGGGTTTCGTTTTTCCGTAACAAAGATTTGCGTTTTCTGCTGAAAGCTTGGTACTCCAACAGTTCCCACAAGATAATGGGGCTATACAGGGCGTTCGTCTGAGTAGAAATATTCTCCACTATTTATTATTATTTGTTGGATTATAAACAAAGGAATTTCAAAGACATCAGAATGGTTGAGGTGGGACAGTGCGGTAATTTGCCAGTCTTGCAGTATGCAAAGGCAGGTAAAATTTTAAGATTAGCACTCTTCAAGCTTCTCTTGCTTCAGAAAAGTGCAGGTAAACAGCATTTTTATCAGCTATATTGTTGCAGAACCTATCTTAATGAATTCCACACACAAGAAAACATATGTTTTGATCCAAAAATCACTATTCTAGCCCTATAAGATCCAGAAATAAGACCAAAAAGGCAATTGGCGGCCAATTTTCCAAAATGGCTGCCATAAACACAATTAAAGCCTGAACTTTTGATTTTGTGAATAATTGGTTTAAAATTCTTGAAAAATTTGGAAGTCAATTTAAAAGTCAGGCTTCTTAACAAAGTACACATATGAATCATTACAAATCAGAAAATGTGATAAAATATGCAATTTTGTCATGCATTGTTTCAAACTCTATTTATTGCCTTATTGCACTGCGCTAGCCCACCGCCAGGTGGCTATAGTTGCACTGCGCTAGCCCACCGCTAGGTGGCTATAGCAGTGCCCTTGTTTTCATAGCCTTCCAGATTCGTCAACTAACATTTGCTGCAAATTTTATGTGTGAGCTCCTGGTTCTTTGACATAACTTTTAAAGTTCTCCTTCACATGTATGTTCTGTATCTATCATGAAGTTTTTCCCCCACATGTTTAGACTTGTGTTAGGGGGTTAATTGTGTCATATTCCAACTGTTGTGCCTCCGACATTTCACAACTGTTCACTACTCAGCACATTGAGCATGCTTCTATATATGCTAGGCCTGCAGTCTGCTGCACAATGCACCTGGTTAATCGGTTGCATGGGGTACAGTGAATGCACCAGGTCAACCAGGTTCTTTGGTTAAATAAAATGCACTGGTCAGACAAAAATGGGTACTTGAAAAAAGGTGCATGGCTAATATAGAAATGAAGGAAGGGAATACTTTGATTATAGAATTATCTCATCACATTCTGTAATACTGCTCAGCATGGTTACCCACAAACAAGGACCGGTGAAAATGGCTCCATTTCTTATGAGATTTCCATGCATTTAAGCTAGGGTACTGGCAATAATGGTAGTGGAGATCATGTGGAGAATACAACATGTCTTTTTCCGTTTTATTTTCTGGCAAATTTACGAAAAAAATCCAAAATGCCCTATGGTTTTGCACAACAAAAACCAGGAAAGATACACTGTAACCTAAATGGCACACCCAAGTCTAAGTCTTCCATGTTAAAGTGTGCCTTTGGGCAACTGTGGGAGTGCTTTTTAGGAGACCTGGTGCCTGAAAGCCCAATTTTGTCTCAAGACTATTGCATCCTGTAAAAAAATATATAAAGTTTAATATTTAGTATCCTAGGCATATTTTGATAGAATATGTCTTACAGATATGTAGAAGCTTATATAAACATTTATTAGTGAATATCATTCTGATATACGAAGGGATGCGTCATGTTGCAAACTCAGTATAGCGCAGTGCATCATTAATCGCTATGCGATTATGACATGTCTAGTTTTCATAATTTTGGTAGTCAGGGTAACCATAATGTTTGCTGTAAATAACAATAAATGTAATAGACAGTTAAAATGCTAACCAGTCTGGTTCATTCTGTCTCAGAATGGATATTATTTAATGTTAGAGTAAGAAAAACGCGGCTCTCGTATTTACATTCTTCCATCTACTGGCTGCCATTTTGAATTTTGGCGGCCATCTTGGATTTTTTTTGGCCATCTTGGATTTTTATTATTTTCACTATTATTCCAGATGTCAATCAAACTGGGATGCCAAATTTTATAGCTGTAAAGTGTGTCTATGTCATGTCACTAACCCATAAAAATAGCTTGTTAGGATCTCTTTGGCAAAAAATTTTCCAAAATGCCAAAAAACTTTCATTCACATTTTGCTAAATTTCACCAATTTTCGGCAGGATTTCATCTTAGACACTATCAAAAATGAAATCTACACAAAATTTGCTACAAAATGGTGTAAAGAAAGTGGGCGAAACCGGGGGGTGCAACGAAAATGCATTTATAGGCCCTTTATGAGTCTTGGGGGATGGACTAATAGGAACACACGTTAGAGGGAATAGATTGAATGAATAATCAACTAAATTAGTGAGAAACCACTTGCTAAAACATGAGCTGAAACAGCACTTAAAAGAGAAAGTAAAACTGACGATTTTGTAAGCTAAAATGGCAGCAATATCTAAAACATGAGCAAAGGAACTACAAATGAATAGCAGTCGAGTCAAGAATGAATTTGCTCAATTAAAGCTACATCCATCACTGAAAATTGAAGCTGAACAAGTGAATGTGAGCCAAAAAATAATGCCACATCTATCTACCACATTAGTTGATGTTAGGATTTGAAAGAGGAGCTTGCTACATGGGAGGTAGAACATAACCAGATGCAAAAACATTGCCAAGTACTAGTTGTGTATGTGTAAACAGCAACTCAAATGGGAGCTTATGACTATAATCTGAAGTGGTGTATGTGCCATCACAAGAGCACTGAGCAATTTGATTGAATCAATGGTTGTTGCGGAATTTATGTACAGTATACAAAACTATACATAGCATAATATCCTGCAGACTACTTTTGCATTTGTCCCATCCTGGCATCCATCCTGGTATCATGGAGCTATTTAATGAGTCCATTACTGTAGCTGGGGTGGGACACTTACTATGAGGAGACTGAGTAGCAATCCAACAGCCAGCTACTACTGAGCTAGGAGAAGACTGATGATTTAAGGGCAAGCCAGGCAAGTCAGAGCATCAGAAACACCGTTGCTATCAGCAGCTGATCAGCACTATGGCATCAGTAGCTACAGCCTACAGCAGAGGTGTGAGAAATATCGGAAGAATCAGATAGTGGATTGAATGAAGAACTAGTATAAGAAGGTATAAGAGGTAGCATCAACAATAATATTCAACAGATAGCTGACAACATTAATCAGCAAAATCAGGCATCAGATTTATGCCTTAATTTTCGTCAAAACCATTCAACATCAAAATTAGTGCGAAGACTGTAAGAAAACGATAACTTTATACTTCTGTCACTGCCAGCTCCAGAAAGTGCTAAACATCTTAGGGTACTTGTGGCAGTGATGGCATGCTCATGAGCTATGCTTAGCAATGCTTTAGCAATACAGGGACGGACTCAGGACAGGTGACAATGGCCTGTGATGGAGTAGTGGCCTCCTAGTGGCCCAGTTGACAGCAACAAGGCTGAGCTTGGCCTGAGACAGTGTCACTTTATTGAATACCAGGTTGACCCAAGCCTGGGAGGCATGAGCTGACTTTTGGCTGTCACCGGGGCCATCAACATAGCTTAGGGCTGCCTCCTGCTTACTTGCTATTCATGGCACAATCAGGTTACTCCCAGAGCTTAGGAAACATCCAATTCCTGCTTGATGTCACTGGCTTTTGTGTTTGTCACATCCCAGCCAGCTCATGAATGAATTTGTAGTTGCAAATGCCATTAGCCAACAAACACTGTCATCCATTCGTTCCCTTCATTCATTCACTCAGTAGGGGGCCCCTACATTACTCTGCACATTTAATTGCTCTCACTGGAAGATTCCCCACAACACCAGCAGCTTTAGGGCTTTTTGATCACAGATTACAAAATCAAAGAAATTACCCCTTCTGGCAGACATCTAAGTAAATCACCATTACAAACTAGGTGGTTTTTCATTAGGAACACACGTTAGAAGGAATAGATTGAATGAATAATCAACTAAATTAGTGAGAAACCACTTGCTAAAACATGAGCTGAGACAGCACTTAAAAAGAACATAAAACTGACGATTTTGTAAGCTAAAATGGCAGCAATATCTAAAACACGACAAAGGAACTACAAATGAATAGCAGTCGAGTCAAGAATGAATTTGCTCAATTAAAGCTACATCCATCACTGAAAATTGAAGCTGAACAAGTGAATGTGAGCCAAAAAATAATGCCACATCTATCTACCACATTAGTTGATGTTAGGATTTGAAAGAGGAGCTTGCTACATGGGAGGTAGAACATAACCAGATGCAAAAACATTGCCAAGTACTAGTTGTGTATGTGTAAACAGCAACTCAAATGGGAGCTTATGACTATAATCTGAAGTGGTGTATGTGCCATCACAAGAGCACTGAGCAATTTGATTGAATCAGTGGTTGTTGCGGAATTTATGTACAGTATACAAAACTATACATAGCATAATATCCTGCAGACTACTTTTGCATTTGTCCCATCCTGGCATCCATCCTGGTATCATGGAGCTATTTAATGAATCCATTACTGTGGCTGGGGTGGGACACTTACTATGAGGAGACTGAGTAGCAATCCAACAACCAACAGCCAGCCACTACTGAGCTAGGAGAAGACTGATGATTTAGGGGCAAGCTGGGCAAGTCAGAGCATCAGAAACACCGTTGCTATCAGCAGCTGATCAGCACTATGGCATCAGTAGCTACAGCCTACAGCAGAGGTGTGAGAAATATCAGAAGAATCAGATAGTGGATTGAATGAAGAACTAGTATAAGAAGGTATAAGAGGTAGCATCAACAATAATATTCAACAGATAGCTGACAACATTAATCAGCAAAATCAGGCATCAGATTTATGCCTTAATTTTCGTCAAAACCATTCAACATCAAAATTAGTGCGAAGACTGTAAGAAAACGATAACTTTATACTTCTGTCACTGCCAGCTCCAGAAAGTGCTAAACATCAACAGCATACATTTTAAAAAGTGTCCCAATACTCTAAAATCATTATATATTTCAACTGCCTATTCGATGTCACTAAGTCAACAACAAGTCAACAACCTAACATCAAGTGTATCACCCACAACAGTATCACAAACAGCATCAGCACCATGAGGAGTGCTTCAGCACCACTGATAGAGAATCTGCCTTATAAGATCTACGACCGCAGAGTTAAGGGGGCAGTCAAGCTTTTTATGAAGGGTGTGAGGGGACTGCCAATGCAATATAAGCAATGTATGGGGCAGGGCCACCTTTCCTAGTAGTCTCTGCAGCTGGGATGCTGTTGAGTTGCTTCGCTTCGAAGCAACACTCGTGCAAATTGCACCATGCAAATCAGCCAAGACCGATGGCTTCTCATATGCCTATTCATAAAGCTCCTATCTAACCTCTAGGTCTCCATAGGTTTGTATGGGGTCATAGGTGAGCATAATTGGTCATATGTGTGGTTATAGGTGGCCAAATCTGGCTCCTGGAGTCCTGGGGCTATACCATGTCAGGTTACTACAACCTTACAACAGCTATTTTTTGCCAACCCTCATTTATAAGTGTGGCGTCGGTAATGACCTTCAATGCCCCTCTTAAGACTGTCCCTCATGGCTAATGAGGTTTCACCTTAATGGTTAATAAAATATCTTTAAAGATGTATAGTGTTATATTGCTGGTCAGTTCAGGCACCACAATGTAAGAATGGTCTGGATCTGGGTATTGAGTTGGCATCTTTGCATTGATTCTTCACTGAGGGTCTGAAAGAAATGGCAAGTTGATACCATATATATGTCATGGAGTTTGCCTAACTTGCACCTAGCACTGACCCTCTTTATGTGTCGATGTCTTAAACTATAAAAAAAACTTACATGTAAGTTTTTTATTTATATATTTTTTAAGGGGGGGGGGACTATTTGCAATTTTATCTATCTTCCTAACTGCTTATGAAATTGATTTGGTTTAAAGAATTGGGAACATGTAATAATTATCTAGGCGCCTGCGCCTAGATCATGCTTGTACAACCTGCCATTTCCTGCGTGTTTTTCAACTTCCTGTTTGTGGTGAAAATGAAATACAATGGTTTCATGCGTTTACCTTCTAACTTCGTAAACTCGTCAACCCTTCTAGCTTGGATGCTGTAATTGCTATTGATGATGGATCAGTAACAGATCTATGGATTGTGATTGTAAATAGCTGTCCTATTTGCTGTAAATTGGCAGAAACAACTATTTCTGGTTACAAAAAATCAGGACACTCCTGGATTTATGCAATGTCTAGACTGTGTGCACTCAAGCGGAACATGTTAGCATATTAGAACGGGCTGCAGCAAAATGTAAATAAGATGAAAACAGCTTTTGGTGACTCTTTGGATTTCATACCTGCAATATGATAGGATCTCTGACCAGCTGGATGGTTGATTCACAATGGAGCATCTACAATGGCAGACAGAGGTTCATCTCATGCTTAAATTGTCAAGTTAACAATCGGCGCCTAGATTTGCAAATTTTATTTGCGCATTCTAGTTTTACATGAAACACATCGCACATAAGCCACTTGGTTTTGCAGCTTTCATCAATAAGCAGATTAATTCCTCATACAGCCAGTGGTGCAATTCTGAAGAGGCTGAAAGAGAGACTGAAAGAGCCAATATGCAAGTTCATACAGTAGTCAACACACAATGTATAGCATTTTTTTTTCATAAACAATTTCGCGACGTGATGAGTGGTGATTTTGAATGTATGTATACATATACACAAGAGCTCAATTGAATTCTACGTTCCATTCGACTCGGCTGCATTTTGTATGTATGCCAGTAAAATGAACTGAGGCTCTTGTTTGCCTTTGAATCGACAGCTGAAAAGTTTCAAAATTCTATATTGTGTTTTGCTGACGAAACTTACTAATTAGGATATTTAGAGTGCTAGAATGATATTCCCATGTCTATTAAAGGCTCTTTGTCTCTTCTTTTGGTCTGCACTTGTTTTCATTGTGAGCCTTAGTGCGAGTTGGTGCGGCAGCACTTGTAAGCATTTGCTAATTATATGTCTCAACTGCGGACATTTGGGTCATTGTTGCAGAGTTTGTTGTTTGGAGAGTGAATGAAAGCTGGAGTATAATATTTCAACAATTTTCTATTCAATCAAGATCAATGTTAATAAGATGAGATCAGGATCATTAACAGATTGAAATCCAAATTATCATCACATTTCTCAAATTGACTCAATCACAATGAACGCCTGATGAGACTTTATGTATTTTCAGTTACTGAAAAACGTCTAATTGAAGAACACCAATCTATTTACTCGGAATGACTTATTTTGAATAAAGTCATGATCTTGCAAGAAATAGTTCCCACATTTGCGCAAAAGGAAATAAATTTAAAAGGATAGTAATCATACTATCTACACAGTACACATGGTAACAACACTCAACTTAACCTCTAGAAAAGACACCATCAATTGCAACACAGAAAAGGCTATTAGCCTCAATATGAATATCACTATTTGAGTAGCCAATCGTTGCTGAGTATGCATAAGCTAATGATAAAGGTTATCATTTTTCTTGGCAAATACAAGCCAATTGGAACTATTGATTCAGCAATAATTGTCAATAAGCTTATGAATTGCTTGAGCATGATCTTGACCTAATCGTTTAAAAATACCAATGGCTTCAGTTGAAGATAATGGCTTCAAAAGTCATTGGACTTGGACAAAGGTAAACCAATATTTCAGTTTTCACTTTACAGTCACCTTATCCACTGAAACAAGACACTGTTTTTCCAAAAAGTTTTTTTTGTACTGTATTTGCTCTCTTGCAAGTTATCAACTCTATTTTGCATCACTAAATCTCAGTTGGGACTCAGCGTAGAACTACAATATACAAACAATGTGAACGGAGTAGTACTCCTTGGAAATGACTAAGAATTTCACAGCACACCATGACACATTCCTCTGCTTTCCCAAGCTTTAAGTCCAAAGGATTGCGAAGGCCTATGCAGCATCTGACAGCAACATGACCGTGTTCACAGCTGGCCAGTATTCTAAATGCAGATCCCTGGCAGATCCCCGGCAACCAATCCTTGAAGGTAAACAACAACTTAAAGGCACAAATTGAGAATGCAAATAGCGTGAGTTTTAAGCTGTGTGCAGCCAAAGAGTCCTGCAGCTTCATAAATGCCAAAGCATGCCATCAATTTTTCATCAATAGTTACACCAGAGGACCTATCATGCATACTTTGCAGCCTGCATCAGTTGAGAGTATCAACTTGAATCAGCTTGAATCAACTTGAAATGGCCTGAATCAGCCCAGCCATGCCAAGGAAACTTCCCAGCCCCAATGAGTTTGTGTGCTTCCAATTTTCAACAGCTCTACACTAAACTGATTGGAAGCTCATTTAAAACTACTCCAACATTTTTAAGGCTGCACGAAACTAACAGTTTGGAAAAGCTTTGTTTTTCTGCTTTTTTCACATCTTTCCTAAAGGCAAAGTGGGAAATGGGGAACAGCAACAGCATTATTTAATGGTTAAATTCATATGCAGATTTCCAAATATCAAAAGAGATTTTATATTGTCTCCACTCTCCATTTATAAAAGAAAAAGATCAAGAATTGAAGGTATCATTGAAATCGTCAACATGTCACAAATATGTATTTGTCAATGGATGGGATCTTTCATTTCTCTGCCATACACAAATACACAGTATATAAAGTACATAAAGCAACACGCAAGTCCGACTCACCACACCACTACTATAAGAGTAATAGCAACAAGAGTCCGTCATCAGCCAACAACTCTGTGGGCAATTTGACTAATGAGCAGATCACCCAAGGTCACAGATTGAAGTGCCATTCTTCAGCTTCTTACCAAGATTCGGCTGGTCTAGCGAGATAGACCTTTTGTCATTTGTCAGATTGCGGTTCTCTGTCACCACGAGACTTGAAGAGAGGGAACACAATAGAGGAGATAGCAAGACACCTTGTTGGACCCCTCCGAACTTTCTTCTTCTTCTTCTTTGTCTGCATATTTTTTTTGGATATTTATCTTGTAATGAATGTTCGATTTTAAAATGTGTAGATTTGATATTCTACTATAACAAAAATTGAGCTACAGTTTCTTTGTTACCTCATATATGGCTATTCATCATTCCAATGTCATCCTCCGTTTAACTTGCAAGCAAACCTTTCTGAAAAATGTCTCAACTAACCTGCCTCTCCCCTGTATAAAATTGATCCAAATTTATAATTCCTTAAAATGTGAATATATCGTCTATCAACGAACTGCTGTCATTTTAAAGTAAGACTGCTCCATGGTAAGTTAATAATTACTTTCACTTCTAAATGTTGCAAAGCGGTAGTGTAGTTTGGCCCATAGCCTATTTACTAAAAGTCTAAAGCTCTTTAAACAGCAGAAAGGCCTCTGTTCTGCTGAGATAGTAGCAGCTTAGGCCTTTGGGGAAGGGATTGAGGCCGTTTTTGCAAATGGCCATTGTCAATTATGTGGAATTAAAGGTCCTGAAGTTGGAATGACAGGTCAACATTCGTGTGTCTTGGAAGTCTTTGATAAATTGGACGGAACCATGAAATAAACCTGCAGCTACCTACTGGTCTTTCTCCTAGGTCTCTCAGCAGGATTCTTGTATAACTTTTGAACAAGATCAATGTGCCTTTTTCTTTCAATCACTCTTGGAAATGTTTCTTTTTGGGTTTGGAAATGTTTCATTTTGGGTGTTCTTTCTTGTCTTGTTAAACTATGGCTATTGTAACTTTCTAGGAAAATGTTGTCTTTTGAATATGTTTTTTTTTTTAAAGAAATGAATTAAGACTTTCCAACCAGAATTCATGCACATTTTGAATTGGCTGACCAATCTTCGGTTAATTAATTTTTCTGATTTTTAAAGTAGAACTAACTGTGGTGTTTTAGACAATTAGTGTATCAATAGTATAGCTGTATTGCTGCTGCAACACGATTTTTCTGTGTATATTCTAGATCGATGCGCTATATCTAGCAATAGGAATATCTCCAAATTGCTTGACATCTATGATAGAGTGCCATCTGATTAGGGAACTTCAAGTGATGTTTGTATCTGAAGCTGTCACTCATCTGCTAGAAGCCTCTTCCTATCTCTGGCTAATGGGTTTTTGAAGATAGTAGCAAGCAAAAGGGATATACACCTAATGATGTGTTCCTGATGCTGTTGATTCTTGGTGGTTTGTGCTGTTGATAGTGAGAGCAGCAGTCATTTCTGATGATAAAACTGATGCCTGTTGAATCTTGTAATTAAGATGCTAATCAATGTTAATTGTGATGTTTGTTTAGAAAACCATAGGTATAATTATCTATAGTTTTCTCAAAGCAAATAGCCTACTGTTGATTCTGCCATGGCCTGATAGTCCCTTTATCCATTCTGTATTCCTTCTTACCTCCCCATATTCCTAAATGCATCACCCATCTGATCTATCCCAGCCATGCATTGCAACTGACTGGGAGCCAGGTCCTTTGGGACACATCACATGACATAGCCTCTAACCTACACGCATAGCCTCTAACATCATAGCCTCTAGCCAGACCTAGCCTCTAACTCATTCCTAAGCTATTTATACAGCTATCAGAAGTTAGGCCCAATTTCATATGTATGTAATTATTTGCAGTTACATCATAATATGATATTATTTCCACAAAGTTCTTGTGTCTTCTCAGTTGCAATAACACAATTTGCAGATTAGGGCCAATGTGTATTGTGCTGACCTGAAAAGTCAAGTATATCCTTGGTAGCACCGCAGTATAGGTATACATGTAATTTATCTGTCTGTCTTTTCCAAGGGAGGGAGGTCAGCTGTTGATGACACTCCGGGTCCCAGATTCGATTCGGGATCGGGCGGCATATTTGGATTCTTTTCGGGCTAGATATTCTACTGTGGATGCTGACTATCAATATCAATCTGCTGTGTACATAACAATCGACGAATGTTAAGTGCTTACTGAACTGGACTGAAATGTTCCTTGTGAGGTCATATGCCTATCCATCCGATGTTATTCTCTATGATTCGTTTGTGAAATCATACCGTATACTTTCAATCCTTCAAAACAAGCCACCAACTCATTGAGTAACAAAGATATCACAAGTTACTCAGTGACATATTGAAAGTTCATTTCACTGCAATATAATAATTATAAGGTCTGTTGTGAGGTCATTGATGTCCATCTGCAGCTGAATTTAAGTAGGCCGACTCGTCATTTGTTGACTGTGACAGAACACCATGCAATTCTAAGATACTGCTTATAGCGAGTCAAATCAGGAATGCATTACTCTCCAGAGAAAGTTTTGATTTCTTTTTTAGGAATTGCATGAATCATTTTTGTACCATATACATCATCCTGAATTGGTGGCTGCTGAAAAAGAGGGTTTTGTAAGTTGATAAGTAGAGAACTGGGTCGGGATGAGACCCTTCTCAGTTGATGGAAATGATTCGAGAGAGATAATCCTGTCATTAGTGTCAATGAAAAGTAACATTCTTGGGACTGAATTTTTTTTTAGAGGCGATGCATCAGCCAATCGCCGATATAGTCTTATAGCCACTCGCCTCTGTATAGATGGCCACAGGCCTCCCGACAGGAGGCTTTTGCTAAGATTCAAGAATCGGCGTGTGAATCTACGTCAGCAGAACGGGGCTAGCGTCGTGCATAAAATGCGGACCAAATCTGCGGAACGGCGGGACGCGGGATTTCGTAATAAAACGCGGATGTGCAGGTGCGGGACGGGACGCTTTTTGCGGGATCGGCGTAAAAAACATGCAGACGTGGTCTAATTTGCTGAAAAAGCTGAATTTGCTTTAAAAATCGCCTCTATTTTTTTTTGAAAAAATTTTCTTGTTCTGGGCAGAGCCATAGAAGACGCTGCTGTCGTATTCTTTGCCTCAAAAATACTTTGAAATTCAGGGAGTAGTCACACTTTTTTTTTTAACTTAGATGAAAAGAAAAGCGAATAATTTAATATTCATCTCAAGGAGAAGTTACGACATAGAATCTGATAAAATTCAGAAGTCGGGTAACTTATTCATTAATCTTATGTCGGCTGAATCTGAAGCGAGACTCCCATATTATCTTGCAACCATCTAGGAGTCTGTTATTTTAATGTTTTAAAGATAATTCTTTGTCTCTTTTATACAATATACTTTGGTCATTATCCAATATCCATACTATCTTTTATTTTATTGCAAATGTGCTATATACACTGTTTCAAGTTCTCCCATGTGAATTTTTGAAGCTGCCAATTCTGATGCTTGAATGCAAGGCCCTCAGATAGCTGCATGTCTGCATGCTTGAATCTTCAATATGCCACAATTTTATCTCTTGAGGCTTCAATTACTTTAATTGCATTTCTCCATTCATTAGTCTTGCAATCTCGAATCCAGGCACAAAGTCCTGTTTGATATGATGTCTACTGTTGTCTAGTGTACTTGAGATGTACTGGAAATGTCCTCAAAGCCTCCCAGTACAATTATAGGCTTTTTGAGGTTTTTCTGGAATAGTGGCTTATCAGTGGGTGAGATTCTGGATGGCTTTGGATAATTTTTGTGCCTCACCTAATGGCACTTAAACATTTGGTTGTAGTGTATTGGTATCTCTCACTCTCCAACATCACAACAGAAGGTGCAGAAGTACAGGACTTAAATTAAATATCTTGAAATATGTTTACTATTGGGCTGACCCTGACTGTGAAGGCTGAGGATTTTTGTCAGACCTTACTTTTATGGACATGATTATATATATATATATATTCTTTTATTCACAACGAAATATCAACAAGATACATGTGTGATGACGGTAAAATAACTACAAAGAAAGACAGAAGAAAAAAAATATGTACAACAGAGAGGGACAGTGACTATAAACTACATCAAGAGAGAATGACAAGTATCAATTTATTGATTTATTGATCCATGTGTTGTGGTGATAACACTTAAGAAAATTGAGTGATATCAACAAAATCTCCAAATATTTGATTTAATCTTTTACTTTTCTTGCAGGTGTCATGGTGGTTCCTGGATCATCACATGCAGATTTCTATCAACTACACAATCCTCACAGCTGACTTGCATTATGATATCATGCAGCCCCTAGGTAAGTCTAAAGATTTGCCTTTAAATACATTTCCGACAATACAAGGTAACTGAGCCATGTATACATATGGTGTTTCAATCCAGAAAATCTCTCTACAAGTTTACCGCTTTTTCTTTGCCACTGCTTTTCCCAGCTTTGGCAGAACATATATCCTGTAATGTGTTGCCACCTAGTGGCAAGTGTGCTCCAGTGAGCGGTCCACATAAACTCAGTGTGAGGAACTCACAACATTTGTCTGGAAGAAACCAGGGCTGTTTCTGAGCATGCTGATGGCCTTGTCAATGCTTCCTAAAAGAATGTGATTGCCGAGTCTTACTCAGGTTTACCTCAATGTTGAATAGAAACTTTGTGAATGTGCCACAAAATTGGGACTATTTCTTTGGAGCTGCAATGCTGCATACAAAACTAACTTTGCCAGGTGGCAGCAGCATGCAGTTATCATTTTCACCAGACTGCCAGAATATTGTATGTACATTGCTCTTTCCTCGAGTAGGTGTGCCCCCATGGGTTAAACTTAAAGTGTGGCTTGAGTGTGCCGTTTTCTTTTTTTGTGCGAAAGGCACCATAAATCTTTAAAAGTTGCTTGTCAATTGCAACATTGTGTCATAAAATACCATGTTTTTCTATTCCCCTGTGCACTGTGCGGTAGAGAAAGTGAATAACGCCTTGGGGGATAATCATGAGATATTTTCCAGTCATGCTCTGCTGCGCACAAGAGCACAATATTGTCTTTTGAAGTCTGTCATGCTTCAAATAACTTGTGTATTTTGGATTATGGTGTTGTAATTTGTCTCATTTTGTGCTTTGTGTTTTTACATATTATGTATGTTTTCGTATTTAGCGCCTAACTTTGCTTTGAAAATGAAACCTGAATAATGAATATGTGGCCAGTAGTAACCAATAGTGACCATTTGATAACCAGTGATGACCAATAGTGACCAATGACCATGGACGCCTAATGTCAAATAAAGCATGAAGACATGCACACAATCCAGATAAAATGTTGCGTTTCAGTCCCTCTTAGTTTCATACTCAATTTGTATGTGTCATATCTCCAATTGCAATTATGCATTTTTGAACCAACTATTAATTTTGCAATAATTTCGCACCGTTTCCCATCATATTTCCATCGTTTATCCGTCAGTTGAGACCTGTCTTATTTTCCTTCGTCGCCAACCCATTTCCGCAAATGAGATTATCCATCTCGAATGTCTTTTCGGTTATATATGCATCAGACGCAAGTATTCTATGTTCGACATTTCTGCACAATTTATCCATCATTTTGTACTGTCGCTCAGTCATTCTGCTGCATTTCGGCCTAGAAACAAGTATCGTGATTGTACATCTTCACACCATTTATATATCCATCATTTATCCATCATATCAAACTGTTTCCCTGCCATATTTTCCCTCTTCCCCAGTTAGGTATACACATCCCTCTCCATATATTTCCTTCTATTCAGCGTAATCCACTTCGCGTCTTATCAACTTAACCAGGGAGCCTCACTTTGGCATGATTGATGGCCTCCAAAATGACGGACGCAATTTCTTCTTGTAGAAAATATACAAAAAATAATATGATATACACAAAGAATGTAAGAACTTCTTCAGGAGCCTTGATAAGAGGGTAATGCTTTTCTGATTTGACATCTCATTT
Organism: Platynereis dumerilii; assembly: GCA_026936325.1. NCBI lineage: Eukaryota > Metazoa > Annelida > Polychaeta > Phyllodocida > Nereididae > Platynereis > Platynereis dumerilii. The sequence continues at coordinate 96,061,180 of JAPTHN010000002.1, forward strand.
GTGGTGGATTATATCTGTAGGATGCGGAAAAAGTTTTGTTGGCTGCTGGAGTGTCCAGCATCTGAATATTCTGTTCTCCTTCGTACTTTCGTGATGCCTTTGTTCATCAATGATACCATGGTAACATTATTCGTTTAGATGATTCTCTTGTGAAAGAATTGTTGAATAGTATAGAGTATACTTTATTGAAAATTTGAATTACAAGGCAATCAGCACAATGAGGGATGATACAGCTCAAGCAACCATAGAACAGTGCCCATGCATAGAGACTAGGGGAACATTGTCCAAAGTTCCCATGCTGTAGCATTCCCCATAGTTGGTGAGCACTGGTAATGAGAAGACTGGGCATCTGGTGCATGCCCTGTTCATTGAGGATGCCCAGGGAATTTCAATTGCCCCAGGACAGAATACTGGATGTCAAATGGCCTCGGACCAAATTTAGTTCCAGGACTGGGATTCAAACCAGCAACCTTGGAGCCGGTTGTTGTAAACAGAAAACGAGCACTTTATCCTCAGGCCACATTGAACCTGATCCCTTAACTATTGGGCCATGGCGAATTACACCAATCCTTAATTGGAATAGACATTGGCATTAAAAGTAACTTTGCTGTAAGCATGCTACATAAATCCATAAATTATAGCTAGTACCAAAATTCCGGGTTTTCCAAGAAGTATAACTTACTTAGAAGACTCTTCGTTTTGAGCAGATTTTCCTCAACTCGAGTAGTGTGAACTTATTAGTGCCAAGTAGACCTAAAGCTTCAACACTGACACCCACACACCCTTCGCTACTTTAGGATACTTGAGAATACTTTAGGAGCAGCTAGGAGTTAGTTTGGTTCCTTGGGACCAATAACAAAGTGTGAGATTTCGGAGGTTTTTGCCCAGAGTGTCTTGTTTATGGGGCCTCAATGTAAGTGGAGATGGGAGAACCAGGTCCATGTCTTGTATGTGTCGTCTCATCATATGAGTTAGATGTAGAGAATGTTGTCGTTAGAATATTAGGAATTATGGTTTTGATAGAAGTGATGATATTGATAATAAAAAATATTTGTGCTACTTGATATCAGGATTAGCGTTTATAATTTCATACTCCTATATCAGACCCATTGCAATTGAAGCAAAGAATCAGAAACTACAATTCACACTGTCTAGCATGATATCATGAGGTCTGACAGGCCTGTGATTGGTCAGGAGCCCCATCTGTGGCGTGAAGCTGAGAGCATGACATCATACTGCATTGCTTGCCCATGTGGCGTCAAGTTCCAAATTCAAGAAAACATCTTATCACGATTAAAGGTGTCAATTGCAAAGCGTGTAACAAGTAAGAACAAAAAGTAGATAGTACAACTGGTCCGGTGTTCATAGATTTTATAAGTATGGCTTAATTTTTCAACATTTTTCAATTAAAAAAAAAAGGTTGAGTAGATGATTACTTCTGAAGGCGGCCTACCATGGTACTAATTTAAAGTTTACATGTAATGTATAGAATGGTTTTAGGTCTGCTATCTTTGTACACGAAGACTGGGAAACCCTGCACCAAGCAGGGAAAGCCAAGCATTAATTCTATTGCTCTGATTTTAAGTGAATGGAAGTGGGCCTCCCCAGAGAGCTGTGAAATGGCCAGGAGTCTTAGCTCCAGCTGGGTCCTCCTTGTGTGGCTGGTGTGGGTCTACCTTCTGTGGTTAACTCAAGAGTGGTCAGGAGTAGGATCATAGTAGCCAGAAGAGCAGCTAGGAGAGTACAGAAGTGTACTAGGCGAGGCATGGTGGATCTTGGAGTCGTCTGGAGTAGCTAGGAGTAGCTAGTAGACAGCTGGTTCGTCCTGATAGTGGGATTTACAGTAATTAGTATATCTCAGAAGGTAGCATTTTAACAGCAAGTTATAGTGAGTTATACCATTGTACGCGCAACAGTAACTTTTACTTTTTTGGTAGATGTACAAAGTTTGTAAGGATGGAAAGCAGTAAATGCTTTTGAAATACATAAAAGAAAAATCACTCCATGAAGACTTGCTTGGCAGGGAAAGAAATTTCAGAAGCCTTGAAATGGCAAGGTCGAGATTGAATGAGGTTGATTCTCTTATAACCACCAAGGGAAAAATACAGTCTCAATAATCAATATGATATGATAACATTAATTACTGCTCAAGCTTTTGAGTACTCAATACATACAAGATGTAACTCATTGCAACTCGTGTGCTTCAAAATATTAAAAATAAAAAGATTCTGACAGAACATGTTTCTTCGATCAGTATAGATAGTCTGCAGACTCTGCATAGCAGTAAATTAGGATTGGCATTTCTCCATTTGCACTGCAGTTTATATATCCCACTGACCAGCTCGCATGCAGTCAATGGCATCAATGGGAGATGGTGCATCAATGGGAGATGGTGCAGGCCTAGTCTCTTAATGGCTGGACAGGTCCACTTAGGCAGTTAGTAATTTGGTCACAGAATGAAGCACATACTCCCAGATGACCATTGAACAGTCAGTTCCATACCCCACGGTCTCCTCTTTCATCAATCTCTGCTCATTAGGCACAACAACCAATTAGGGGAAACTAATTAGGGACTTTTGAGGGTCGTTACAATCTGCAAGTAATGGTTCCAACCCTCCCCATCCATACATTTAGACAGGGGCTATCTCCATTTGACATCTATTAATCGACTTGACCTTCACTCAATAATCTCAAGGTTTCAGCAGCCTTGACTTTCTCACACATTATCATGCATTTGGTGTTGACTGTATAGTAACAACAGGATATTCATGTCAAAGATATGAATCTCTATATAGTCTGTAATAAAATAGATTATGAAAACAATGTCTCTTGATTGAGATATACATATATTTGCTACCCCCCCCCCCCCTAAAACAAATGGGAAACACTACAAATTTGGGCAAGGATGATAAAGATTTGGCAGATGTTTAGATGAACATGAGTCGTTTCCAGGCGATTTTATTTTAAAAGTTCTGAAATATAGATAAGGAAATTCGGACAATTATTTCTCGCACCCTCAAAAACGATCTGTACACCTATGTGGGACATTGTGAGTACCTGATTTTAGGCCTGCATGGGTCTTTCAGGGCTACCCACTTCTCCCTTCACTAAAAGAATGCACTTTGCAAGGCACTCTGCCTAATTTCTTTGACCATTGCACAGGATCGTTCTGGTCCCATGACACTGCATAATGGCTTGCAATTTTTCCTAATGGTGCATGTTTGTCCTCTTGCCAGCCTGAATTGACTGATGAAAAGCTGAATGGCTAATCTAAAATTCTCTAATGATTGAGATTCTATCTTAATTGTGGAAAAGGGACTATTAAAATAGTTAGAGACGGTTTAATTCCATCATCACGTCTGCCTATCATAAATTATTAGGTCAGAAAAAAATTCAGGGGTAGAAAAAAAAGGTGATTCACCTAATCATTAGTCCTGCTTTAGGATTATTAGGAAACTTCAATCTCCGTGATGATAATAACACATGCACATTGCACAAGAGTTGGTTGGCTTATCGACAGAGTCAGTGAATAGAAAATAATCTTGACCAAAAGCTAATGGATTGACCAGTGAGTGTTTGGGTCAGTGGGAGTGTTGATGGGGTTTATAATGACGGTCATGAGTTGTGTTTTAAGAGAAAAGGGAGATAAAACAGCAGCATGTGTTTTGTGAAGTGCAACAGGTTGACCAAGAGGGGCGCCCTTAATAAAATATGTATGCGCCAAATGCAGAATTTATTGTGTGGGTCATTCATATTTGAGAATGCAATGAGGTGCAGGAAGATGGTTGGTCCATGATATTACAACTTGTAAGATCTTGTCAAGTATATGTCTTGATGTAAGTGTGCTATGTGGTATACACATGCGGCATATTCATCCTAAATTCCTATTTTTTTTGCTTCTTAAAACTGGAGCTATCTGATTACAACTAAGCTTTGAATTAAGTTTGGTAATTGTTGAATCAATTTATGGGATTAGGAAGCAATTACAATTTAAGAATCATATTCTTTAGCATATATATATATAGATTAGAGACTCAATTAGATTACAAAAGGCATGCTTGCAACTCACAAGTGATTGAAATGTTGTTGTCTTGTTTATCTTCATTAATATATTTGTGGAGAATCGGATGTTTTTCCTGCTCTATTTTAGTCTTGTTTACAAAAAGTTGTAAATTTTGGATGAGTTTTGTGAGTGCAATCTATCACGGTGACAAATGACAAAAGGATACTCTTCTGTCAAGGAGGTGTGATTCTTCACATTGCACGTGCCATTGTCACTCTCGTTCCCATGGCAACTATTGCAACAATTGTTGCTTTTCTGGGATTTTGGACCCTGTTGCATTTGTAGAGTGGTGAGCATTGGTTAAACTTTTGGTATGGAGATAATGGCAAGTTAGTTTTGCTGTTTGGTTAGAGAACCAAGATTTAGAACCATTGCAAGTTTGGGTTGGTGTGGGTGAAGATAATAAGTAGATGTATGATTGTAGGCTGATATATATGTAACAGCCGAAGAATGAAGAATACTCGAATTCAGCTGTTTGTGGCCGTCAATAACCTCACAACAGGCCCTATTCATTGCATTGAAATTGATGAACTATCAATTTGTCATTGAGTAACTTGTCACCTCATTGAAGAGAGCTGTGACTCTGTCTGTGACTTGTTTTGATAGCTTTGGAAGTTTAGGATATGACCTGACAAATTATTTTATGAGTCATAGAGAATAACTTGGTATGGATAGGGATATGACCTCACGAGGAACATGTCTGTGCAGTTCTGTAAGCACTTGTCATTTCCTCGACCAAAAAAACCAACCCTCGTTGGCCGATAGACGTTGGAAAGCTGCACTTTCCTTGTAAATCTATCTATAGGCCTAATCTGTAAATTATGTTGATGAAATGAATCACATGAAATTATACAGTGAATCTCTCAAGATTTCATATTTTTGGAATCTCGATATAGACCTGTGATGTAGATATGGTTGATGAGTGCCATTCATGAATGAAAAGAGAAAGAAAAGGCTCTTCCAAAAAAAAAGAAAGAAAAGAAAAAGCAACAAATTGGTTTTGAACACAAGCATGCCACATACAGATGTACCGGTTGCAGTACAATTAGCACAGTTGCCAAGTTTTAGAAACTTTCTCAAAATGCATCAGTGCTTTGAGATAAAACTGGAGCTTAGTTTCACACACATTAAACTTGCTATCTCGCAAGTGCAGCTTCTACTGATATATGGTTTTACATATTTCAAGAGTATGACATTTGCAAGTTGATGGGGTTTAGTGCCACTGTTGCAGGCAGATAGGATATCAGTTGACTTTGCATGGTTTTATGACACCACAAAAATGCAATGAGAATTTAATGTCTTGCATTAAAGTAGTTTGCGGCTTTTGGATGATAAAAACTTCATTTTATGCAACAAAGTTTTGAAATTAACGTCAGCTTATTGTACTGCAGCACAGCTCCTGCTTGCTGCTGTATCTACATTTCGTAGGAGATTTCTTACACACCTTGCCAAATTTTATAGACCCTGGTGCTATCTCCTGAGGCCACCTCCAATGTTCTTCTTTGCACACCATTAACTTACCATCATTTCCTAGTGTGTAACATCTTCAGATTTCTTTTCCACCCCCCAGTTATGTCATTAGGATGCAAAAACTGCAAATTTTTCCCTCATATCCATTCTTTCAAGTTTGTTCAACCAGTTTTTGCTACCCCCTCAATTTGCTCTGCCCCCCTCTCTTTCTGTCACCTCATGTGCATTCAAGCATGATCATATGAATGCTTACCACTTCTGTTTGATTAAGGACATAGGCACTTGAGAAAGCATTAGTATATCAATGAAATTAGGTTCTTACATGATTATATTCACATGTACTGGTTGTATGAATGGACTGTATGAATTATGAATGGGGTAGGTAGGCCCAGTGATGACATTACTATTGAATTCAAAAGTTAATTGCAAGTGAAGCTTGATCTTGAATTGGTGTTTACAGTTTCATAAATTCCATGAAAATCACTTAAAACATGACACTTTTTCAAATGAAGTTGCCTTTTGATGACAATTTTTTTTACACTTTTACGAGAAGCATAATTATATACAATCATAACATGTTTTATTTTTGATCACTTGTCACTAAATGATTTTGATAATTGATACTGGTAGGAATGTTTTCAAGGGAGGCAGGGTCCCGGGGGGGGGGGTGGCAAGGGTGTCCTTCAGATCTTTAAGAAAAAAAAAATTATTAAATTTTAATAATTTAAGTCACAAAGTATATATTCAAAACTATTATTGACTCCATTTAAATTTTGTCATGCGAAATTGGCATGAATATCATTTCCCCTTTTTTGTCCGACTGCCCCTGCCGCCTGTGATTCCTTCCGGCACCCCTGGTATTTTTGTTTGGTCCAGTGGTTTCGAAAGGCATGTATGACGATATTAGGACCCCAGGGTCCTATTGTCATCAGCTAGGGTGTCCTAATTCCGTCAGATTTCAAAATCACACTGTAAATTAACAATTAGTCCAACATGTATTTTGTAGTTCTAAAAACAAATTTGATTACTTAATTTGTCCCTCATTTCTGAGACTTGCGTCGTTTTCACTTTTTGCCCCGGTAGCTTGTGGAACAAGCCTATGGGGCTCTGCAGTCCATTCTGACCTGACCTGTCAAAAATTTAGTGGCTGCGGACTCCTCGTTCTACACGAAAAACGTAATTTCTCTTCAACGTGGGCCACTCAAACTTTGCCTAATGTGGTGTTCACACCTTCAAGGATGCATCCAAGGATACTCACGGATGAAGAAGGATCACTCATCCTTGACATCCTTGTTACATCCTTGTTACATCCTTGTTGCATCCTTGTTGGGTCCTGGGCCATCCTTGACCATCCTGGAGCATCCTTCATCTCCACCACGGATCACAACAAAAAATTGAACATGTTTAATTTTTGTTGCCGGATGAGCAGGATGGAAAAATGGCTACATTGTCCTTAGTGAATCCTGGGCTATCCTTGTTGGATCCTGGGCAGTCCTTTGTGGATCCTGCTTCACCTTGTTACTTCCCTAATGACCCTGTGGCGACCAGGATGCATCCCAGAGTATCCTTGACTCATCCTTACCTATCCTTGGCTCATCCTTACTCATCCTTGACTCATCCTTACCCTTCCTTGGCCATCCTTGCACATCCTTGACTGGCAGGAGGACATGAACAAGCTAATTTTGTGCACTTTCTGATGGTAAGAATGTGGACAATGCACACAGTTAAAACCCAAGCTTCATATCCCCTTTTCATGAATACCAGTTTATTATTGTCACAGTTGAGTTTATTATTTTTCTTGTTTGATAATAATGATCTTTTGACCTCCTGGCAGCAGCCTGGCTAGATTTTTTTCCTGGCATACCACTCATATCTCTGTTTATGTAAAAAGTTTTGAGAAGTTGTCTGCATATGAGCAGTCAATACAGTATCCTTTATTTTTGTCATCCTCAAAAATGATTACAGAAATTTAACTATTAAACAATATATTTGAAATTCCATGGTTTTCTTAAATACCTTAATTCAAGCTATTTTTCAAACTTTCTATTATTTTTTCACTCGGAACTAAACAAAAGCTTTATGCTATCCATGTAATTTTTATTTTATCAGGGGCAAATTGGCTGTCATTACCATAGACAATGTCTGCAGGCAGCGACACAACTTGAGAGACCTCAGTTTTGCACTATCCTTGTTCAATCCTGCAGTATCCTTGTTCAATCCTGCAGTATCCTTGTTCTATCCTGCATTGTCCTTGTTCAATCCTGCTGTATCCTTGTTCAGTCCTGCTGCATCCTTGTTCAGTCCTGCTGTATCCTTGTTCAATCCTGCAGTATCCTTGTTCAGTCCTTCAAGACCATAGTAGGTCCTTGCTCAGTCCTCACTGATACCATAGTGCATCCTGCTTCAAAATGTAACATTAAGCATTGTTACATTGTAGCAATTATTTGAATGCCGGATCGAGCAGGATGAAGAATTTCCTTCATCCTGGGCCATCCTTGGTGATCCTTGATCGCATCCTTGTAGGTGTGAAAGGGGCATTATTAAGCGTTTATTACCGTGTAAGCAGCTGCATGTGCCATTATCAGCCATCTACGTGTTTCAGATATATCCAATTTCATGTTGCCATCAACCGACAAATATTTGACACGAGTTCAGCGTCGCCATGTTTTGCTCTGAACCTAAACCATGTTAACTCCCCGGATGTTTAGATTCGCGCCATAATTACGATGATTTTTTGGCCAGTTCCATTGCTGACATCGTCCAAATCGCCTTCATTTCAAACACTAACCTGTCTTATAGTACCAAACCCTCAAACGGATTCGTTATCAGCCGTTTTCTACCTGAAATTGAACCTCAAACTTTTATTTCAACATCTCCTTCGTCAGCCATGCTTGGCTACTTGTGCACTTTTCTCCCATAAACGATGACGTCATCGCTTATTGCGTAGCAGTGCTGACTTTGCGTGGCAGCAAACCTTCAGCAATGTGCACTTAATGCTATAAAAGGCCACTGATACAAAATAAACACACACCAGAGAGGCAAAGTGTTAATAATTGTAAGGGTGTAGGCTTATACATGTAAATATACCGCCTTTCGTCTTTCTTGTAGGATTTGTTAAGTCACCTCATTCTGACACCTTGCAAAGAAATTAAATGGAAATAAAAGTCGTAATTTACTTGTTGTTTTCTTTCTTGTTCTTCTTCTGTCTGGTCAAGGCAAGAAAAATCCTCGCTATTTTTATTGAAGCCCTTTTGCTTTATTGCCGCTTTTTACTGCACACCACAGCTACCGGGGCTCACGTGCTTGCACGGTATTTTTTACTAAGTGCAACAGAGGCATAAAGATGGGTCTGAAAATCAGAGGAAGCTAGGCCTGCTCAGGACAATTTTGTCTCAAAATTATAAAAAAAATTATGTTTTTGACCACTCCGAGTTCAGGAAACTATTACAGAGTTGTCAATAGGGTCATTAATGTCGTAGATGGATTAAAGCAAGCAACAGTGATTTAACTTTAAGAATCGTGACTTTTTTGCCCACCTACACAAAATTTGGTTAAATTGGGGTACATTGCTTAAAAGTGTCGATAATAGGACCCTGACGAAAATAGGGCACCATACGGTAGTTATGTTAATGTTGAAAACGGTTCTGTAACTTGATATTTTTGTTCGCATTACTGCAATTTCCATTAGTATGAGTTGCAAGACCACTTGCTACGTAGCATTATAACTTGATCTGATTGGTCCTTAACTGACCATCAGCCAATTAGAGGAAGCTCAGGAACTACGTAGCAAGTGCTACAAGCAACTCATACTTGTTGAAACTGCAGTAAGTAAGATGGATTAGTTTATAAATTTATTATGACTCAGTGCTTTTTCAGTTCAATAAGCGTATACAACAACCCTTTTGGTTATATTATTATGACTCCAAAAGTTGTTCTTCCTTGTTTTTCCGAGACTATTATTGTCCAATCCAACAAGCCTATGAACATTATGTGATGGGAGTGAAGTTGAAGCTTACTCCTCCAATATCCCTTTTATTTCTTTGTGCTTTTGTCTTCATTCATGAATGGATTTTCCATGATTTTCCCTGCATCACCACCAATCCCCATAAATGACCACCGTAGGCCACAATACTACTTAATAGTCACAGGGCAGCATGGGATAAATGCCAGTATTATGCCACGGATAATCTGCAGCAAAAGCTGCTGGACTTTTCATAAGCTCTGGTAGTAATAAATGCTTGGTTACTATGGAAACATTGGTTGTTAGGGTCACAAAATCGGGTTTTATGTCGTCAAGAACATTTTGGGTGATAAATGGTGGATTTTGATGGAAAACAATTGTGCTATCCACAACGCGGCTTTGTGTCCAGTAACATAAATCAGAAGGGGTTTATTCCTCAGGTCATTCTTCTGATGTGACTGGAATCACTGAAACGAATTATAAATTTTCGTGTTTGAATATCACATGTTGCTAAATATGAAGCTACTTGTAGTTGCTTGATAGATATCATGTGGAGAAATACTTGAGAGGGAAACTGTATACCAAGTGCTGATTTATATGATTTTGTGACCTCATGCTGATATTATAAATAAATGAATTGATAAATATAGTTCAGTTGATTTTAAAACCTGATGATTGAAGAAAGTTATAAATTTCTTCTTGCGCATTGTGCTGAGTTACGTTGTTGGTTGGACTGTGTCATTTCCTTCAAATGTGACTGTGTAATATGGAACTGTGGCAAATGTGGAACTTGCCATTTCTGTAGATGATTTTCAGAACCGCAACTGAACCAAGAGGAAGAGAATTAGGCTAACAAGCGGTTTTGAGTTCTCAATTGAAAAGCATGGTTAATCAGATGATGTAGTTAGTCATTAGGCCTAATTGATGAGTTTCATTTCTTGATGAATTGGTTTTAATCTTGTTCTGATTTTTGTAGCGTAAACCAACTTCTTCTATTGGTAGAGTATAATTATTTTGGGGTGGCTCCTTCCTTGTTCTCCGTCTGAATGATACAACGAGAAACACTGCTTGCTTTGTTTATTGAAACTTTCAGTTTGATCAATTCAATTACAGATATTTGTAATTCTATTTTATTATAAAATTTGTTATCACTTCAAATAAAATTAGGAGATATTTTAGATTAGCTACAAGTTTGTTTCACTGGTTGTAATTGATGGACTGTTGTTTTCACAAACGCAATCTCAAATTCGCATTGAAGCTCAGCGCAACATTAGCGCAGCTTAATTGAAGGTCAAAGAAACTTTTGTTTCTATGAGTTTGCAGTTGCTTGTTTTGAGAAGCAATTATGGTTCAGCCATGCATTGACAGTGTCATGAATTGCTCTTGAAATGCCTTTGTGATTCCATCAACTGATAGGGACAAGTTCTGAAGTCTTCTTTCACTCAGTCTGGCTTCTTTGAAGAAGAAAATTATGCAATTACAGATGAAATGTACTTTTGTGACTCATGCCTAGCAAGAAATATAGTATACTACAGGACCTGAAATGTTAGTTCGAGAAGTTGTAAAATAACTAAAATTCTAAAGAAAAAAAAATGTTTAAAAGAATTTCCAATAATTATTTCTCAAGTGCAGTAGACTTATATTTTGTGGAAACCTGATAGTTGGTAGAAAAGGTCATGAACATGGTTAACAATGTCCTCTGCACATTATTGGTATTATCTTATATAAATGTAGTTCGAAAATCCAGAAATGTAAATATGTGTATTATTACACTGTAAATTAAATTTTTGGAGATTGGAGACCTCTTATAATTATATCCTTAAGAATGAACACCTTTATTTAGGCTGATGATTATTACAGGCTTAGGCCTACAGCCTTCTTCTGTCACTTTGAGAAAGGCTCTTGTCTGAATTGCAACTTAAAGAATGAGCAAGACAGGATTATGAATGTCTTCATGATGATACCAGGAGCTAATATTCTTGTTAAGCCAAGATGGATGAGTAGCGTTTCATTATCATCAATCTTATAAGAAGTAGAATAACAATGGGTTGTGCTGATTCTGATTGACAATGAGACAAGTTGGGAATTAGCTGTTAATTACTTCATTAAATAATCTTGTCTAGAATTTAATAAATTGATTCTTTCTATCTCTTTATTCTCTTCATTTTATTCTCCTTCATTCGTCTGGCAGTCCATCAATAATGGCCATTAAGAGGCCTGATTAATCTAAAATGCTGGAATTTATTGAAATTTTGTTGCAATTCGTTTCAATAAGGTTTGGAGAGCTTAGCAAACATGTCTACAGCAGATTTGAAAGTGGGTTGCTTAAATCATTGCTGGATTTATTACCTTGATTTGGTAGGAATGCAGATTTTGAAGTGCCCACATCACTTTTATTTTGATTTTATGGAGTTGTGGAATGTCTGTTGGATTTTGTTGACTTAGTGGTGCAAAATAATGTGCTTCAATTTGATGATTTGTTAATAATGTGAAGAATTATTTGGAAGGTACTCAACATTAGAAGGAAAACTGGAAAACATCAAGTGTGCTTCTTTTTCTTGCTTTGAAATTCTCGATTGAGTAGATTGATAATCGAACAGACTGGTTAATAAATAGATTGCTTTATGCGTTGATTGATGGAGTGGAAGTTTAGTAGTTTGATAGATTGGTTGGTTAGTTGGTGCAGGGTTCAACCTGGTAGGAACACTAGTAAGAGTTAGACTTCAGATCAGTTGGAAAATATTTAGAAAATCTGAAGGCTCGTTATACACTGACATACATTCATCACTCACTTGTAAAATCTGAAATGAAATCTTAGAATCTCAGATGTTGAGAATTTGAAATGAAAAGTTGAATGGGAAGGCCAGCAAAGACATTAAGATGACGTGAAGGCCATGTCCATGACGCTCCATATAGAACAGCTGTACTTCTGCCTTTTAATGGATTTCATCTTGAAGTTTGTGAACTCTTTTAATGCATTGGTGGAAGTATCGTTTCAACTTTAAAGTCAGATTCAAAGTGCGTGCCTCATCCTCGTCATGGGGGAGACTTAGGGGACTTAGACATGCCTTTTCTATTCTCTTTGCTTTCAATGCTGATTGATGGTGCACGTGCCAAAACTTTTTTTCAAAGATTGTTCATTACATTTGTCCTGGATGGACTTCTTAAAACACTCAGAATAGCTAATTTATTGTCCTTCCAGATCGACTGATGTTAAAACTGACATTGAGCTAGTTTGTCCAATGTTTGGTGACTACACTTTTGGGTTGCTGAAACAGTGTGACATCGGATGATCCTGCTTGTAACTTGTGAAATATCAATCTGTATATCTATTTTATCTGAACACAACTGATGCACCGAGTCTCTAAGACCTCCTGATGTCAGAATACTATAGGAATGGCAGCAGAGTCAAATTGGTCGTTTCTTTTGTGGCCAATTCGTCCCAGGGGCGAAATGCTCCTTGATTCTTTTGCTGCTTGGAGTTAGTTGTCCCAGGGCAGTGATTTTGGGGGTGGACCTATTGCCCGGTGCACTTAGTGACACCCCATGCGCATTCACCCTAGCACTTCTTTTAAGGGCCTCCCAATTTGTGTTGATCTCTACTTTATAGCCATTGCATCCCATGCTTTTGTGTAATCATGTACTAAATCATGGCCAAAGCAAGCCTTGGTCAGGCCAAGTATAGATATTATGCAGATATATGGCGGATAATCCATAGGTTTCTTTGTATGCAGAAGATACTCTTTGTCTTGGATTTGACGAATTGGGTTGCTGTTAATAAATTCTTTGAATATTTTTCTCCTTTCATATTTTTATTTGATGAACATTATGGTAGAAAACTTGTATTGGCTCTGTGAAAATATTGCAGCTACTATCTAGTTTTATTGGACTCTTTTAGACCTATAAACATAGTTGATATTACGCAGGAGATGTATAATAGAATTTGATACTGCATAGCATTGAATGATGCGACAAAAAAACAGGAAATATGATGTTATAGAAATAGGACAGTCTCCAAGGCCATGCATTGTGAGTGCCACTTACTTAGTGCAGACAATTGCTCCTGATATTCCTTCTGACATCACTTGTATTGTTGTTGAGAGTGCTGGATTTCCTGATCTGAGATTATGACAATGACTTTTCTCTTTGTAGTTATCCATAGTATTGTCTCTTTATGTTATTTGACCTGCAGCAAAAATATTAGTTGGGACTGTTCCTGATTTAAAATTGTTATACTCCGGCGTATACTTCATATGGGTGGCATACTGTATCAAGCTGGTCTGTCGGTCTGTCTAGCTGGATTTCTGTCTGTGGCAAATTTCTGGGCCTCAGTGCTGGGAGTTGCCATGCTTTGTTGGTTTTCAATTAGCACCAGTTGGCTCTTTTTTTTCACCACACCCTTCAATACCATGCCCTCAGGTGTAAAGCAGAGCTACTCCAGTAGTTTACATAATGCATAGAAGTTCCGGGGGGGGGGGTATTTGTCTTTTACAACAGTATTCTAGTTTCCTTTGGTCACAATGGTGTTGCAAACATCTTAATCATCTATTGCTGGATGACAACTAAAATCTGTCTGTCATATAATTTACCATATCAAAAATTTACAGTAAGTTGAGTCTTGATCTTCTCCATTCGATCTGGTCATGAAATGGTCCTTCAGTGAAACCATAGCTGTCTTTGAGTGTATTATAAGAAATAATGATCTATACAGATTGAAACTGAGTCCCATATCACTGGATTGTCTTGCACTGTGTCACCTAAATTAAAACCGGAGAATGTATAGTTGTATACTATGTTGCACACTGAAGATTGAAGAACCACAATGGACATAACAGACTTCCTGGTGTGATTGTTTTATTTAGTATTCTTGGTTACCTACAATGTCCAAATTTACTTGTCACATAACATAACTAACCATTACCCGTTTTATTTTGCAGGTCGAAACAATGTCTACAACCTGCAGCTTAAAATGATGAACGAGAGGATGGTGGGGCATTACCAGTGCAAGGTGGACGGCACCCTGGTCAGCAGGACTCACACCGTCAACCTTGCAGGTAAGATACATAAATTACGAAGACAGACATGTTGTAATTGTATCATATTGTATCATGTTTTTTGAGTTGACACTTTTGATCTTAAGGCGAGAGATAGATCTTTAGCTTCTCAGACCTTCTCGAGGCACTGGGTAAGCCAAATTTTTTGTTTCCGAGTGCAAAAATCTGTTGGGGTCGGTCAATCTGAGAGGCTAAAAAATGAGATGTCTGGCCTAAGAATCATCAGCTTTTGCGACCTACAGCCATAGGCTGATGTGATGATGAGATGGTGGGGACGTGTCTCGGCTACAAGGTAGACTCCTTGCTCCCACAGTGGGTCTTTAACCTGCATTATTACAGGCACTTGAGTAGAGGAGCCACCGATTTCAAATTTCATTTGAATGACAATCAGTTGGGTTGATATTCCCCAAAGCCTCATCACCCATCCACCTATCTAGCATCTATCCATGTTTGGGTCATTAGAAGCTGCATTGCAATGATTGCATACATATAGGCTGCGGGTAGACCTCTATCTGTATATCCCACAGAGAATTGCAGGACAGACTCCAGACCTCGTCCTATCCACAGTCATTGTGGAGGGTGACATTTCAAAGCTGTACATCTGAAACCTCCAGCCAGTCATAGTGTCATTAATTTGATAGCGAACCTCCTCTGTAGTCTTTCAACCTTCGGATAAGTTCCGAAATCCAATACAGGGTTAGTGAAGTCCGCTTCATAAATCCATACTACTTCTTAGCTATATTATATATGAAGTACGTGCGTGGGAGGATGAAAGGGGAATGATATGAAGCATAGTCCGTCTACATAAATGAAGATAAAGATCTAAGAAATGGTGCTTCAAAGTTTGCTAGAATTTTCCTGCATAGTCATTTTCTGCCGTACATCATCTATTCAAATTAATAAAATATTTATTTATTTATTTGCATTTGCAGGGTATACACAGAACCGAAGTTCTGTCCAGCCTGTTGATTTCTCTGGTAAGTCTAATACCATTTTAGTTAGCACAGAGGTTAAATTTTTGCAATGTTCGTTAATAACTACTTAAATTCTAAGATTATATTGAAATAAATACAGTAATATCAGTAAAGCATGATCCTTTTGACCGTTACCTAATTCATATAATATTTAGAAGTTGAATTTGAGCTGCAAGAAGTTAGTTGCTATGCTTCTTTTGATAATCTGTTTTGCAGCAAATCACAGCAGACGGGTAACTGCGTAAAGTAACCTTGTTGTAAATCATATAGACAGATTGTGTCACACATCATATGTCTGTTTTTGTCTTGGATTTGTCTTTTAGTTTTCCCCCCTTTATTCTTTCAGGATGTTGTCGTATCCAAGGAGTAACGCAAGACTGTCTTCCGGCCTGTAATCCAAGCAAAACACCAAAAAATTTCAGCTCCGACAGCTGCTCAACGGACCTGGTGAAGCTCCTCAAGTGTGGCACAGGTTCGACACTTAATTTGAAGTCTCATTTCTGAAGCACAAAGCCCTCTGACAGATTGTATTAATCATACACGAAACACCATATTGTCTTCAGCGACATGTGCCAATCAAAATTTGACTACGAAATGTGAATTGTGTCCAATCTGCTGTGATGAAAGGCGGCATGTCTGCTTGCTATTCTGCTTGGTGCAGGCAACTTTGATGTAGTGCAATTTGAATCATTTTGCTTTTTGCAGTATGATTTTGTGCTATATTCGACCTTTCCATTGTACGATGTTTAAAGTATGGCATCGGATATGGATAATGTTCAAACTTCAAAATTCAAAGTCTTGGATAGGAGACGTATGATTTCAACTAGTTAAACTTGCATGGCATTGTGTACTTTGAATATTTCATTAATGAGGCTGTACAGAATTGTTTTATTTTGCCGCTTGGCTCCTTTGGGATAATTTTGCTTGTCCTAAATATTTTAAATGGCAATGCATAAATCTCAAATATTTATCTTTTGTTCTACAAATGTCTTCCTTTTTCTCAGATGGCAGAAACCACGTTCCATGCTGTCGTCGTCGCATGGTGCCAGATTATTGCTTTGACTTCTGCATGAACAAGACTCCAAATGTTTTTGACAACCTCCATGCCGAGTGTTTGATGTATGCTGCTGACATCTCTGGCTGTTATATGGAGGGCCAAGGTAAGTGTTTGAATTTAGAGAGCATTGAGAAAATTTTGTCATGTTTTGGAATCCTTTATGAATGTTTTCATCTTCACTGGTACATTTCATCAAAGCACTTTTGCCAAGCTAAATCAGCAGAAAAAATAGCTGTATTATAATTGCTAAGTGCATTGTTGAAGTGGAACTGTTTACTTCGGAACACCAAAATTCACATCTAGGAAGGCACATTATATGAGTAATATCGCTCTTGGAAATAAAAACGGTCATCTTTGACCTTTTTCTTTGAACTGTTGGAGCATATAGCTGTATTAGCAGGTTGCTGCAGGTATGAAATGAGACTCAACGTGTCTCATTACATATGCTTTGATACACAAAAGTAACGACAGAAATTAATTTGTGATTTCTTTTTGCAGCCCTCCTTCCTGGTCCACCAGCCCACCTGCGAGTTGACAACCTCAATACAAATTCTGTGATTATAGTTTGGGACCCTCCTCCCAGTGACTTCAATTCTGCAAATGACGTCAAAGGTTACCGAGTGTTTTTCAAAGAGGATTCAGGTTCCCATTACAGAGCTGTGAGTCGTGATTTTAGTAACTTTAAGTGATTGTCAGTCAATTGGAGAAAGACAGCTTTTTTCATTGAAGGTGCGGATTTTTTTCGATACCTTTGTCTTCATGATGTTTGGAAGGGTACTAATTGTATCTCAAATACTGAAATAGGCTGCAGTCATAAAATATATTTATTTGTAGGCCTATTTCCTCTGGAAGATGTAAATGATCAAATTGTCCAATTCATATGTAAACCAGTGTTGCTTTTTACTTCAGCCATGGAGAAAAATTACAACATATATAATGTTAAAAAATGAATTTATTAACCCCTTTTAATCTTTTCAGAGTGAACTATTGAGAAGTACTCCTTACATTTGGAGAAACTTGAATCCTTTCACGAAATACCAGGTTTATGTGGTTGCCATTGGGATCCATGGGTCCAGTTTGCCATCTTATGTGGCAGAGTTCTACGGGAGTGCAGGTGAGAAATCTGATTTGAAACTGCTCTGATCACAATTAGTTGGAATAGGAACATTAAGTTGATTTTTCTCATACGGACTTTTATTTGACAATTAAATATCTCATGCAATTTTTCTCGGACATCCCTTAACTATCTACAATGTCATATTATTCCTTTACAGTTTTATTGACATTTTTAATATTTTCAGAAAGTGGTGTTCATGCTTCACAGAGATTATAAAAAGTTTGTGTTAAATTTGCTTTTGTTTTAAAATTTCATTGTAAATATTCTAGACCTTTAAATCTACTTTTTCAGTCACAACACCAATGGCAGGCAATCTGAATGAAGACTACACAAGCACGATGGGTAAGAAACATGTTCAAAATGTGTTTTTCTCCTATCACAAAGGCTATGTTGAATTTGGCATTGTTTTTATGTTGTTTTACAACCTCCTTATTCCTCCTTGGCTTCTCTTGTTCCAGAATGCTGTCAGATGCGCAACGTCAGTGCCAAGTGCCAGCAGTTGATGTGTACAGGGGTCCCTGTGGACATGGATTCAGTTCCAGACACAGACATCTTTGGATGCTTCGGAGAGGTCCACAACGCCCTGCAGTGTATTGCTTGTAAGTGTCCGATGATATGAGAATTTTCAGAACGATATTGGTTCTGTCAGAAGAAAGACAGAAATGACCAATGACTAGTGACTAGTGAAGTCCCAGTGCAGCTGTTGGTTTTATTAGTTCACAAGACCTTCAGTGACATTGAATTCTCAATAGTCATGTTGTCACCTTTTATCAGATGTGACTTTTTCTGAATCACAGAAGCAATGCCCTATTGTATCTATTTGGGACTGAGGACGTCTGCTGTTTGTTTCTGTCAAAATTGAATTCAATTTTTCCTTGTGTGAAGAAGGTTAAGCCTCTATATGACCATATGCCTCTCTTTTAAAAAGTATATGTGGAGTTGTCATTTCTCTTCCTGAATTTGCTGTCATTCTTGCTGCTGAGCATTTTGATTTCATGTCTTGATATAAATGTCCAATTTTAGCCGGTTGGGAGTAAATTTTGACTTTTTCAATTTCATTCAAACTTTATAATAAACTTGTATAGTTGTTGTCCCATTAATTCAAGAGACACTTTTTCAAATTGTATCCTTCTGTCAAGACTCTTTATATTCCTAAACTATTATTCTTATAATTAACAGAGCAACATACAGCAACAAGTGATTTGTATATTGTTTCTTTACAAACTCTGCATTGCACAAGTACTTTTGCTCATATGTGTTGATTTACTTTGCAAATTCTTCTCTGCTGCTTCTCTTATTCCTTGTGCATATGCTCTCTGTTCTGTACAATGAAACTTGGTTTGCTTTTTATGTACGTGTTGATTTACTTTCTTTATTTTATGTTTGAACTTTTCTCTGTTGTTTTTCAGATGAAAGAAACCATACACAGTGCTGTATGAGGAGAAATATACCATCAAGATGTCATGACATTTGCCAAGGCAAGGTGCCTCGTAACTTCACCCAGATAGACTGCCTCACTGTCTTCATGAGGAGGATTGTCAGTTGTTTTGAAGAAGGCAAAGGTAAATAAAGCAGAATAGTTGCCATACTAATCTCTCTGAGTGTAGCTTATCTGAAATCTATCTCCTAATTGTTGTAATTTGAGAAATTCACCTCAGAAGGTTTTGAATTACTTAGAACTGAAATTGATCGGCTGAGGCCATCCTGTGGCATTCACAAATCATATGAAATGCATGCTTCCTGTGTAGCCACCTTTAAAAGTAACCAATGTTGTAATAAGTGTTAATTATCATTATTTTATTTATGAAAAAGGCTTTACTGTGCTTGATATGAGGGAAAAGTACCACCGTATGTACATTTGCATTATGCAGTAGTATAAGTACATTTTTTTTGCCTTTTTGGCTGGAGAATTCTGGAGAATTCTCTAGCCTTTTTAATAATGGGTTTTGGGGGTGTGGTCGATATTTGGAGGTGTGGCGCATAATGACAGGTATGCATTTTTGGCCATCATGCGTTGAGTTTGTGTTTGTGGTAATTGCTGGTTAGAAGCAATCTTAGTTGGCTAATTTGACAGCATTAGGCAAGGTGTAATGGGTTGACAGTTGTTCGGTTGAAACTGTGGCAGTACTTAAAAATTTTTAATTTTTGGGGGTGTGGCCATTTAGAGCCAATGAGAATGAGGGACTTGGTGGGAGTGGCCATTTCAGCCAATAGGGAGACATGTAGAATGCAAGGACTGGGGGGGGGGGGAGGACACATCCAGGGGGGTACTTGCAGAAATTATTTTTTTTGCTAGTTATACTTCTAGGCTGGGGGTGACCTCGGAGGGAGGTAATTTTAAAAATTTTAGATTTTAAAAGTCCCGAGGGGGGTCACCTCGGGGGGGGGGGGGGTACTCGCAAAAAAAAAATTTTCTGCCTGTTATATTGCCAGACTTGGGTCACCTCGGGGGAGGTATTAAATTTTATATTCTATACAAGGCCCCGGGGGGGGGGTCACATCCGGGGGGGTACTCGCAGAAATTTATTTTTATGCTAGTGATATCTCTAGGCTTGGGGTCACCTCTGAGGGAGGTAATTTAAACATTTTTAGATTTTACAAGTCCCGAGGGGGGTGACCTCGGGGGGGGGGGGGGTTACTCGCAAAAAAAAAAATTTTCTGCCTGTTATATTGCCAGGCTGGGGTCACCTCGGGGGAGGTATTAAATTTTAAATTCTATACAAGGCCCCGGGGGGTCACATCCGGGGGGGTACTCGCAGAATTTTTTTTTTTTTGCTAGTGATATCTCTAGGCTTGGGGTCACCTCTGAGGGAGGTAATTTAAAAATTTTTAGATTTTACAAGTCCTGAGGGGGGTCACCTCGGGGGGGGGGGGGGTACTCGCAAAAAAAAAAAAATTCTGCCTGTTATATTGCCAGGCTGGGGTCACCTCGGGGGAGGTATTAAATTCTATATTCTGTGCAAGGCCCGAGGGGGGGGGAGGACATTTCCAGGGGGGTACTTGCAGAAATAATTTTTTTTGCTGGTTATATTTCTAGGCTAGGGGTCACCTCGGAGGGTGGTAATTAAAAAATTTTGGATTTTACAAGTCCCGAGGGTGGTCAAATTTTTTTTTTCTGCTAGATATATTGCTCGGCTGGGGTCACCTCGGGGGAGGAGTATAAATTTTATATTCTATACAAGGCCGGGGGGGGGGAGTCACATCCGGGGGGGGTACCTGCAGAAATTTTTATTTTTGCTAGTTATATTTCTAGGCTGGGGCTCTCCTCGGAAGGAGGTAATTTTAAAATTTTATATTTTACAAGTCCGGGGGGGGGTCACGTCAGGGGGTGTCCTCGCAAAAAAAATTTTTTTTTGCTAGTTTTGCTAGTTATATGCTAGGGGTGAAAGCAGAAGAATGAGTAGCCTACCTGTCGAGACAACTGAGATAGCGTGCATTTTAGCAGCCATCTTTCTTCATTCCTGGACTGCCAAATGTGACCTTAATATTTCACTTAAGAGTTATAAAATTTGGTTCAGGTTTACGCCTGTGGGTATTGATTGGGAACATGACGATAAATTCAAGATGTAGGCCTTTCTGGCAGCCATCTTTTGTCATTCTTGAACTGTCCATTTGTGACCTTAATATTCCGCTTATTTTAGAGTTATAAAATTTGGTACAAGTATTCCACATTATGAATTTGTCGGCCCATAGCTCTATATGGGCAGCGACTCTGTTAGACACTAGTGTCTGCTGTCACGCTCTACTCAAACACTTGAGCAATGCTCACTGCAGCAAGTTGCACCTATACTTCATTGCTATACCCTCACGTCAAGAGAATCTAGTTCACGCAGACATCACCCTACTATACCTCAACCTCCAGTTCCACTGTTCCTACACTCATATTTTTTGCCTCAGACGCTCTCGCATGCTGCAAATCACACCTTCTACTTTCCCATAGGATTAACCAGCCATTGTATCCGAGGATGCTTGTTCTGATTTTTATGCTAAAAATCTGAAATAGCTTAGGCTTCACATTCATCAGTGTTGAAGCCATAGAACTGACGAGGTCTCTTCAGCTGTGCCATTTGCAGTGCTTTGATCTGAGCACTAAAGGGATATAAAACCATAGTTACTGTCAAGGACAGAAGGTTTCTGTTAATTTGCTACATTAGCTATCTGTTATATCATGAAACAGTGTCTTCCGTGACAAAAGTCTTATTGCAACAGATAGCGTTACGGGATTTTATAATCTGTTATGGTTACAAGTATAATACCCGTGAAGTGTTACGAAACTATCATAAAGGACATTAAAGGTATATGGGTATTAATATTAGTTTGGAGCACCAAACCTGGCTAAGGACATTGTAGAGAGAGTTTAAGAAGATGCTTGCAAGTTTTCATCCCTTGGTAATCAGTTATTTCAATGTAGTAGGGTAAGGGTTCTATGTAGCGTTAAGCCAGTCTTTGCTTCTCACAAGGTTAATTGCTGAATGTCTGAGATGGTGGAGAGAGAAGTCTACGGCATGTTACACTTCAACCCATATGTGGGATCTTTTACTGCCCAGCATAGACACTGATTATAATTAATTTATAAATGATATATCTTTATTTCTTCAGGAATAATCCCTGGGCCTCCGACTGATGTTCAGTTGAACGACGTCACAGAGACTGCACTGACTGTACAGTGGCGCCCCCCTCTCTCATCCAGGGACCCCGTCAAGGTCTACATGGTTTCATACAGGGAGGAAGGCCAGACGGAATTCATACAGGTAAAAGATTAAAACTATGCTTTGATTGCTTTGATTGCTTCTCTACTGCTTCAATTATGTTGATTGATGGATTTGCAGTCCCTGTTACCCAAGGTTCCATTCTGTTTCAAAGTCAAGAGGTTTGAGCAAGCATAATCATATGTTATGATTGATCCTCAATGAACTAGTGTTGCACATTATGTCATACATATGAAATTCAATGTCTGTTTGAGTTATACAATGTGGTGTTAAAAAAAAATTTCTCAAACATGAATTTTCATGACATGTTCAAATTTTGTAGTGCACCTGAAGTGAGTTACTCAGATGACTCAAGTTTTATGAATAACTGCGTAAAATGATAGATAACCCGCACATATACACGTCTCAGTTTTTCCCCTAGGCCTTTGTTTTTGTAACGATTCACATTGTAACGTAGATAAACTCAGATGTGTAGGATTGATCATGACTTCTTCTTCCAGAAACAAACCAACAGAACGAGCCTCCTCATAGAGAAGCTTCACCCTGGGACCAAGTACGAAGTGCGGGTGTCGTCCATTGGGACCCAGGGCTCCAGTTTGCCCAGCACATCGCTGGTCGCCCTTACTTACTACGAATATGGTATGACCTTGTTATTGTTCTGCATTATTTATCTGACCATAAAGATGTGCTCTCTGGTCGTAAACTCATTTTGATGGCTCAGGAATGAAAGAAAACTGATGTATCCGACTCCGTTAACATTCTTTGATGCTCTAAGGGGAAGGTCGTCAAGCAACTCAAGTTGTTCTTATGGCTCGTAAATTTCTCTTGGACTGCCAACAGTCTGCCGTCCTCCGGCGTTATGTCATGTTTCTTTCATTTTTTACCTGGCTTTAGGGTTTTGTCTCCATGGGTCTTTGTTGATTGTTGATTAATCATTTATAGTGTGCAGGGTAAATGGGTGCACTTACTTCACTAAAACATTGTAAGGAATATAACGATACAAGAAGTAAGATGCATTTCTGAAAGATCAGGAATTTGTCCACTTGCATGGTAAAAGCCACAACTTGCTGGGAATTCAGCATATATATCTTTTGTAAGTTGCTTGGTAATAATGCCATTTAATGGCATTAAAAGCCAGTTTTATTCTCCTTAAACTATGATGATTTACTATATAAGCACACATGCCAAGACTGATGTTTTTAGTATAATACTTTCATTTTATTCTAGTACTTCTCAGACTGTAATATGACTTGCAGTGTGTTAAACACCACTATTCATGACTTAAGTTAGGAGTGAGTCTATACTCTATACGCTATGTTTTAGAACTGAGCGATGGGGAGTCAAATGATGATAACTATGTCACTGTAGATAATAGAATGATGATGTCATAAAGCACCTTTAAACAATTGTGTGTAAACTGAGGTTAATTCAAGTTTTGTCTTTTCATTTCAGATTCAGTTCTTCCCTTCACCACGCCAACATGGCAACTTCCTTCCAGCTACCAGACCTTCCCAGGTATGCTATTAACCGAACGCTCTTTTAATGCTAATATATTCTCTTGTCGCCATGCAATGTAATCCCAGCAAGGATGAACTGCTGATTTATTGGTCCCTTGGGGGATCCTTTGATTGCCTCAGGAATTGATCATCTTCACAGAGCCCTTATATTGAGCGTTTATATGGGACGTCATCCTCTGTTCAATCTTGGGACAAAAGTCAGTGATAACTCAATCAAGGACTTTTTTCATGGTTTTTTGTTTTGTCTTTGAAGCTCTTGTCTGTCCTTCTTAGGCTCCTGTCAAGTAGAAGTGCACTTGGCCTAAATTCATGGTTAGAGTTAACTTTAGGCAAGTAATGGATGATAAGTAAATGACCTGTCATACACCATCTATTATGGGACTGCGAATAGTATTTAAACTATTTTTGAACCTATTGTCCACAAATGATGGGAGTATTTCGTACATTATATCTTGTCAGGTCTTATTTTCAGACTACTCAACAGAATTAGGAAGTGTACGTTAGTCGATCATTACAGGTCTTAGTATGACAACGCTTGTACAGTTGTACGATTATTCAGACAAGTAAGATAAAGAGCTGTAAATTGTAGAACTGCAGCAAGTGATGCTATAGATTTCCATCCCTCTGCTGTAATATTGGGATCTCCTAATTAGCAGATGTTACTCTAACACTCTCTCTCTATATATATGTGACTGCTGTATTTGTGTATTGCTGAGTTATTATTGCAATCAGATTAGTTTTATATGAACTTACAGACAGTAATTAGAGATCCTTGTCTAGCAAAATGATAACTGAAATTCTTCCGATTTCGTTCACAGAATGCTGCGCTTCAAAAGGGATCGTACTCAGCTGCCAGTTCCTATGCAACTACACAACTGACCTCTCTACTGTGCCCGGCTGGCAGTTGCTGAGATGCCAGTCTGAGTTGCCAAAATTCTTGAGTTGCGGAGCTGATGGGCGCAACCACACGAGGTGCTGCAGTGAACGTGGAGTTATGCCCAAATGTCTTCCGTTCTGCGCCTTCTCCCACAAGCAGGGCGAGTCCTTCTTCTTCAGCTTTGATCACATCGACTGCATCTACCAGTCCGCCAGTATTGTGGAGTGCATGCAGGAGGGCCTTGGTAAGTAGAAAAGAGTAATTAAGGACTCTTAAAATTGAGGTGACTTATAAGTTATGCACGCTTTGTCAATGACTCTTGGCATTGTGGAGATTAAAGAAGTTTCTTGGGAACTTTCAAAGGAATTGTAAGACAAATTGTTGTCTCCTCCTGCGCACTGAGTGATTTGTTTGCTTCTCAATTCAGTCCACCTAGATTTTTCATCTTCGAATTAGTAGAATGCAATTACCCAAATTGGACCATTTCAGGTCGACAAAACAGAGAGTTCTCAGTAACTACTTTATATGCCCAAGTTAAACTGAGTTAGAATATAGTTGATGTCACCAGCTCAGTGGTCTGCCAATCGCTGGGTTCCGGGTTTGAATCCAGCTCTTGCCGTGTCACCTGGCTAGGCCAATGTGGGACAACTGTTTCAATCATCCTTTGCCTCATTGCCGTGTCCTCCTCCTGTCCTAATTAGTCTTCCAAGTGCGTAAATACCAACGTAAAGCCCCAATCATCCATCCATCCAGGTCATTTGTTTTATATATATCACATCATTTTCTCCTGCAGGTCTTCTTCCTACTGAACCTGCCCATGTCACAGTTGTCAACATAACAGCTCACTCCATCAGCATCGTGTGGAGAAGTCCAAGCCATATTCCCGACTCGGGCCTCACGGGCTATTTGCTCAAATATAAAGTGGCTGGATCTCCTTATGACTTCAGTGTTGTAAGTTATACTCTTGTTGATTACCTTTTTTCATATCTTTTTGTGAGTTAATCCTCTATAATTGAAAAGTGCATTCTTTTTTTAATATTTTTTGGGTGTTTTTAATTCCTCATCTAAATCCTTAATATATTTCTTAAATCCAGCAGAAGCAAAGTGCCGTCTTGTCATTTTGTCCATGAGCAACAGATTGAAGAGTTTCTTTTCCTTTGTTGCGGTAACATTGTAAAATAGTTCACTATTTATTGTTTTCTTGAATACAATTTGTGATGCATGATGCTATTGTGATACCTGTTCATAAGACATAGCAGTGAACATAACATTGTGATATGATTATCCAGTGTAAAGACGATGTGTTGAATTTCATTTAGTATTTTAACTACGCGAATTGTTTCAAGATGAATTTACTCTCTAACTCTGGTCAGATTCTAGAAATAGGAAGGCAGAATGTTATTAGAAACCTAGTGATATCCCCTCTGTCGTCCATTATTATGTGGTAATTGCGCTTGCATGTACATATAAGCCTTCCTTTGATGATGAAATTAACTTGTGAAACATCACTCTCCGGCTCATTCCAGAAAATTATGTTATCATCCTCTTGTTTGACACTATTACTACAAGGATTTTCATCTGAAGGAGGTCTGCTGATAGTTATGTACATGGCCTGGATAATTCCCAAGTAACAGAGCACAGTGTATATTATTTTGTGTATGATGTTACTTATTTGGACTCTGCAGATGGACGTTGGCATCAGAACGAACTACATCATTCAGAACCTGGAACCTGGAAAGAGATACGCTTTCCAACTTCTGGCCCATTCCAGCCACGGAACAAGTTTACCCTCGGAGACTGTTGAGAGTATAACCCTAGAAGCCAAACCCGACAACCCTCCTCTCCTGCCCGAGTTGAATTTCACTACTCCTGGCAATGTTTCTGGTAGGATATACTCTTGATTCTGGTCTTATTGCTCTTACTCGTGTTGGATAATTTGGCGCAAATCCTTTTTGGAATTGTGGTTATGTTCGATGTTTCGGTAGTTGCCTCTAAATGGCCCACACCGGTGCTGATGGGGTGCAAACTACAAACTCACTCACTCACTCACTCGATGTTTCCATAGAAATACACTTTTCATAAGATGACGTAAATTGTCAGATAAATTTTTGTCAAATATCATAATTTGTTCAAATCCATGGAGGTTTGACCGTGATCTTTGGGAGGTCATTTTAGTTACAAGTTATTAAAGTAAGATCTTTTAATTCTGCATGAAATAACTTTAAACTAATATAATTTGCTCAGTTAAGACAACAGTAAAAACCTCTCAATTTTCTATTCTGTAGTGCTTTATTATTTGATTCATATAACTCTATCTTATAATTTCAGAATGCTGTTCATCAGCAGGTGTGAGTGCCACGTGTCGGGAGGCGTGTGATGGAAGAAGTATGGTCAACATTAATCAGTGCACATCTGAACTCCAGAAGCTGCTTACATGCAGCGCAGGTAGAGATCTAATAGATTCTTATCTTGTCTGATGATTACGTTATTTATGGGGATTTTTGCTGAGAGTTTTGCTGAGGATGGTGGAAGTTTATACGCTTATTTATGTGAAGCTGGATGTCTCTGTGATATTTCTAGAAGAAAGAAATCTTGCTTATTGTGATAGCAAGAAATGACAATTAAGTCAATGCTATATTTCAGATGATTTATTCATCATGTTTAAAAACCCTGTAAACAGAATATACACAAAATCAAAGACAATCCACAACATTAAAGAAACAGTGTCACAAAGTTGAATTAATATGACTGACATAAGTTGATCTAATATTCATGACTAGAAGTGTAGGTTTGACAATTGAATAATTATTTGATAAAGTAAATTAAATTGTAAAGTTCTAATAGGAAATAAACACTGAAGTGAATATTCATAATATTCCACCAAGGTAAATATTTATATTTAATTAGTAATATTAATAACCAGTGAACAATTATAATTCATAATGGAATAACCATCTTACCCAAAATGGGGTTCATGAAGCATTTTCACAACCACATGTTTCCCAAGGTTAACCAAGTTGGCACCTAACCAAATAATGAAACATGTGTAAGCTAACTGACAAAATATGAATTTATACAACTGCTAAACTTTCTATAAATTTATGAGGAAATAAGTAACTAATTATTATAATTGAATGCTAAGTTTGCCTAGGATAAAATTAGCAAGTTGATTTACACTGTCATTTTCAAATGGCTGGAAAAGACAAACAACTGCATGAAACTTAAATATTTAAAAACTAGGCTGTCAAGGATGATACCAATAACATTCGCTGTTAAAATCATCAAGCTATGTTGAGTACAGACATAGCCAGAGCTATTTTTGCAAAGGATGTTTTCAAACGCACAGATTTTCGCCAGCACATTGCTGGCAGAAATTTCTGGGTCATTGCAGCAGATTGCAACATACCTATTGCCTGGGGAGTGTAACAGAGTGACGTTATTTTAACCTTTCAATGATCACCTCGTGATGTCATATGTATGACGTAGTGTTGTGACGTCACCACGATTGTGCGTCGCATTAATAAATTCATTCGAACGTAAGACACGAGTCTGTCCACTGTGTTATATTGGCGACGAGGATGGGAAACTACATGGCTGCAACAAAAATAACAGAAGCTGCTCAAAAACGATCAGTATTGTTGCACTACATTGGTGACAAGTCTTTTGAAGATTTTCAGTTACTGCCTGAAACAGGAGATGATTATGAAACTGCAAAAACGAAACTTACAGAATTCTACAAGCCACAGGAATTTGTTGAATATTCCAAAGCTGTATTTCGAAGCATGAGGCAGAAATCAGGTGAATCAATTGACTGTTACTTTATGAGATTGAAACAACAAGCTTCCATGTGTTCATTTGGAAATGAGGCAGCAGTAAAAAAAGAACTCAAATCACACATTGTGCAGACTTGTACTGATTCAAAGGTCAGAAACAAATATTTGAAGCCTACAAATGCTAACAAAACTTTGAATGATGTGCTAACAGATGCCAGAAACAATGAACTTTGCTCTTTGCAAAATGATGAAATTGAAAAACTGTTGAACTTAAACTTGAACTCAGACGCATCACCGAGCCCTGTTGTGAATAGCGTCGATCAACGTCAACAAGGACGTCAAGGCGGACGTCAAGGTGGACGTCAAGGTCAAGATCGTCGAAATTTTCAAGCAGCGAATCACAGCCGTAGTACCAAGTGTCGGAATTGTGCAGGTACTTACCCCCATCCAGGAGGTTATTCAGCTTGCCCGGCGTTTCGCTCAAATTGTACATCATGTTGCAGAGTCGGACACTACACGTCACTGTGTCGAACAACAAGACAGTCTGGAAACAGTCGTGGAAATTCCAGTCGTGG
This sequence comes from Platynereis dumerilii, assembly GCA_026936325.1. Lineage (NCBI taxonomy): Eukaryota > Metazoa > Annelida > Polychaeta > Phyllodocida > Nereididae > Platynereis > Platynereis dumerilii. Next base: position 96,090,327 of record JAPTHN010000002.1, read on the forward strand.
AAATTTCAGCCAGTCCGAGAGTCGCGGAAACTGGTCAGGAAGTCGTGGAAACTTGCAATCGCATCGTTCCAGGGGTTATCGTGGAAAACCAAATCATGGACAAAATCGACAGAATCGCTCAAGTGGACCGAAGAAACAAGTCGTACACAACGTCGATACCACATTCACCGAGAATGAATGTTACGATTATGACAATTTTGATAATTTTGAAGACAATTATCTGTTTAACATTTTTCACGAAACTGACTCTGGCGATCAATTGCCCAATTACCATGATGTTCACACTCACAAAACAGACAATCGCGATCAATTGCCCAATTATGATGTTCACAATTTCTCAACTGACAATGGCGATCAATTGCCCAATTCTCATGTTCACAATTTCACAACTGACTCTAGCGATCAATTGCTCATGTATGATGTTCAAATTCAAAATCCCAAAATTGACAATGACAATTGCTTGTCCAGTGATGATGTTGATGATTCCTTATTCAATGTCAATGATTGTTTGTTCAATATTGTCAACAAAAATGTCAAGTCAGGATTGCCAAAATTCAGTTTGAATGTTGAAGGTGTCAATATTGTTATGATCGCAGACACTGCAGCGTCATGCAGTATTATTGATGAACGTACGTACAATAACAAATTGAAGGGTACAATTGATGTCTCAAACCAAACCACTACATTGATTCCTTATGGTAGTGAGAGTATTAAGACTCTAGGTCAATTTCACGCAACTATTGCGTACAACGGTGTCTCAATCAGAGAAAGAGTGTTTATTGTATCAGGTCAAAGTGGATGTCTCTTGAGTTGTAAAGCTTCTCAATTGTTAAAGCTTGTAACTATAGCTGAACCAAATGTTGTGAATTCAATTTCAAACGCGATTGAGAAAGATTTTCCAAGTTTGTTTGAGGGAGTAGGCTTGATGAAAAACTACAGTGTAAAATTGCACATTGATGAAACTGTAAAGCCAGTGGCTCAACCTCACAGGAGGATTCCTTTTCATTTGAGAGCCAAAGTAGAACAAAAGCTAGACAACTTGTTAGCCAATGATATTATTGAGAAGGTAGAAGGCCCTACGCCTTGGGTTTCTCCAATTGTGGTAGTTCCCAAGAAGAACACTGATGAGATTAGAATATGTACTGACATGCGCCAAGCTAATAGAGCGATCAAACGAGAACGCCATCTTGCTCCAACTATCAAAGAAATACAGGCCAAGTTAAATGGTGCAGTGATGTTCAGTAGAATTGATTTAACATCAGGCTACAATCAGTTGCTTCTAGAAAGAGAGTCCAGGTACATCACCACATTTTCAACTCATGTTGGTCTCTTTCGTGCCAAGTTAAATGGTGCAGTGATGTTCAGTAGAATTGATTTAACATCAGGCTACAATCAGTTGCTTCTAGAAAGAGAGTCCAGGTACATCACCACATTTTCAACTCATGTTGGTCTCTTTCGTGCCAAACGTCTCTCTTTTGGCATTTCTAGTGCTAGCGAGGTATTTCAGGAAGCCGTAGCTCATGTCTTATCAGGTCTCACAAATGCGATTAACATATCTGATGACATAATCGTGTTCGGGTCAACCAAAGAAGAACATGATAGAGCCCTTAGACAGACATGTAACCGTCTTCTAACTCATGGCCTTACTGCCAACGGTGACAAATGCAAATTTGGTCTCACGGAGATTAACTTCTTCGGTATGGTTTTCAGTGCGGCAGGTATGAGCCCTGACCCAGTTAAAGTTAGAGATTTGCAGAAATTGCAATCGCCTGCAGACATTGCAGAAGTTAGAAGTCTTCTTGGCATGGTAAACTACAGTTCCAGGTTCATCCCAAACTATGCAACCAAAATTGAACCAATTGTCAAATTGACTAGAAAATCTCAACCCTTTGAATGGGGAGATGAACAAGAGATAGCATTTCGCAGTATTGTCAAAGAACTCAGCTGCAAACCAGTTCTTGCGTATTATGATGTCAACAAATCCACTCAAATTGTGGTAGATGCATCCCCAGTGGGATTAGCTGCTTTGCTTACTCAAACTGATTCAAAAGGTATCTCGCAAGTTGTAGCTTATGCGAGTAGATCACTTACCCAAACTGAAAGAAAGTATTGCCAGCTAGAACGCGAGGCATTAGCAGTTGTTTGGGGCTGCGAATATTTTCATTTGCATATCTATGGCAAATTAGGGATCCAAGTTTTCTCAGACCACAAACCTTTGTTAGCTCTCTTTGGCAATCCCAATGCCAAATTGTCTGCTAGATTAGAAAGATGGGCACTTCGATTACAACCATATCAGCCCATGATTAAGTTCAGAAGAGGTTCTGACAATCCGGCAGATTATCTGTCACGTCACCCAAACTCCGTACCAATGCTAAGCAATCAACAAAGTGCAGTTGAAGAATATGTAAACATGATTGCAAATCATTCAGTGCCTAAGTCAATGACTTTAGATGAAATTGTTGTAGCAACCGGAAAAGATGCTACTCTTACTCTTGTAAAACATTGTCTTCTAACTAACAGTTGGCACAAGTTAGACAAGTTAGACTTAGCTGAAAGTTCAGAAGTTGATTTTCAGGTACTACATTCTTACAGAAGAATAGCCGCTGAATTATGTGTTAGCGAGAAAGGTCTAATTCTGAGAGGTTCACGTGTAGTGATACCCAAAAGCCTGCAAAATCAGGTAGTTGATCTAGCACATGAAGGTCATCAAGGTACAAACAAGACAAAATCATTACTTAGAGAAAAAGTTTGGTTTGTTGGAATAGATCAGTTAGTCCAACGCAAAGTTTCTTCTTGCATTACGTGTTGTGCAAACCATGACACTAAGCCTAGAGAACCACTAAAAATGAGTCCATTGCCAGACAGACCATGGCAAAACGTTAGCATTGATTTCTATGGCCCTTTGCCCTCAGGTCATTACATCTTTGTTATTTTGGATGATTATAGTCGGTTTCCAGAAGCTAGAATCTTGACTTCAACGTCAGCCAATCAAGCAATTAATGCTTTAGAAGAAATTTTTGCTTCGCGAGGTGTTCCAGAAATTGTCAAAAGCGACAATGGCCCTCCATTTCAGAGTGCAGAATTCCGAGATTTTGCTCGAGAATTAGGTTTTGTTCATCGCAAGGTAACTCCATATTGGCCAGAGGCTAATGGAAGTGTTGAAAGTTTCATGAAAGGTTTAGGAAAGGTTACTAGAGGTGCTCAATTAACAAACAAAAGGTGGAGAAGTGAAATGTATCGGTTTTTGAGTAACTATCGTGCCACTCCACATAGTACCACTGGTCAACCACCAGCCACAGTGTTAAATGGTTATCCTTTACGTACAAAGTTACCAGAACATGTTAGCAGGAAAGATCCAGCTAAAATCCATTCTGCAGATCAGAAGGCTAAGGCCAAAATGAAATTTTATGCAGAAAAGCGTAGAAACATCATTGAGTCAAATGTAAATGTTGGTGACAAGGTTTTGTTAAAACAAATGGTTGGTCGAGGCAAACTTGTCTCAAAATTTGATGCAAATCCTTATCAAGTTGTAGAAAGAAAAGGGTCAATGATTATTGCCCAAAGAGGTTCTGAGAGAAAGGCTCGTAACTTGATGCATTGTAAGCGTTTAATGACAAATCAACAACCATTGTTACATGTAGATCCTCATGTAGATTTCGATGAGATAGATGTCACTGACAATAGGTCAGTTCCTCCGGCAAATGTAAGTGTCGAGAATTCCCATCAGGAACAACCACAGGTGTCAAGTCCGGAACAGCCAGTTGTTCAGGAACGTCCTAAACGTTCAAGGCAAATGCCTAAACGGTTCAATGATTACAAAGTGAATTTTCCTAAGAAGTAATTTTCTATTATAACTTTAATTGTTAAGAAGTTCAGGTGAAGTTGTTAAAATCACCCATTTGATGTTAAAACTGTATAGTCACATATATACTTCATATAAAGTTGTTTAATTACTTTTCATATAAATATCAGCTATTTGTTTAAGCTGAAATGAGTTTAATTTCATTTACAACATTTACTAAAGCTGTAATTATAAAGAGTATTAATTAGTAACATTATTAATTATTACAAATGTAATTTAGTATAAATGACAAAACTCATTATTGTAAAATAATGTTTATTTCAAAGATTTTCAAAGACATTTTATAAATAATTACAAAGACATTTTGTAATAACAGAAATTTAATAATTATTGTATTATAACCATACAGTTATATTTTGATGTTATACTGTTAACAGTTATTTCTTTTAAAGAAAGGGAGAGATGTAACAGAGTGACGTTAATTTAACCTTTCAATGATCACCTCATGATGTCATATGTATGACGTAGTGTTGTGACGTCACCACGATTGTGCGTCGCATTAATAAATTCATTCGAACGTAAGACACGAGTCTGTCCACTGTGTTATAGGGAGCAACTGAGACAAAACTGAGAGTGATCATTGTGGTCACTCAAGCATTTAAGCCTTTAAAATTGGGTCAATTCCCTAGTGGCCTTGAGGAGAGTGACAGAGCTAGGTGCTGCTGCCCTCTGTCCTAACCAATAATAATGATCAAAAGTAATGCCTACAGCAAATATTATAATGGCAAATTTTACACTGCCACATTATTAATTTATTATGAGGTTGCCTGATGAAGTCAACAAAGGGGTTTCACTATATCTTCCCAGACTGAGTGTGTTGTGGCTTTTAAGTCTGCTGAAATAAAACATTTTATTTGTTGTTAATTTTGATGTCTCATTATATATAATTATTGATCTGATTGAATTTAGTGTCTCAGGAGAGAATAATTTTTAAATAAAAGCCATTGAATTGAAATTACATTTGCTCTTAGTCAAGACCCTGAATTAAGTACTCAATTTGTTGTTTTTCATCATTCAACAACTCAGCACTTTAAACATTTCCATATGATGCTTTTTGGGAATTTCCCTCCTAACAATCACCCACCTTGTATTTGCAGACAAGAGAGACCACAAGAGGTGCTGTAGACGTTTTGGTGTACCTCCCGACTGTCTCGGTCTTTGCGAGGGACGCTTGGTGACTGCCCACATCTCAAGTTTGATGTGCCTTCCTTTCATCCCTCAAATTCTGAACTGTTTGCGGGAAGGCTATGGTGAGTTTTTGTAATTTCCTTTGTTTTACTCAGCACAAGCCAATGTGAATTTTTTAGCTTATAAATCTAAGTCCGCGTAAAAGCTTATTTTTCATCCCAGAGTTGATTTACCTTTGTATTTTCCACTGACGTCTCCATATTCTGGTTGAACTTCCAATTTCATGCATAAGTCATGACCCTGGTCATTCATTCTTGATTTCAGACACACTCCCCACCCCACCTGAGCGATTGACCTTGGAGAACGTTCTCGCAAGATCCCTGACATTTTCCTGGAATCCTCCAGTGAAGAATGGCGACGATGTCTGGTACAACTTCTACTTCAGTAACCAGTATACACAGACGTACAATGTCAAAGAGGTGTGTTGCTTTTATGGATATCTTAATATTTGTGGACTAGAAATGAAATCTGATAGCTAAGAAATCTGGACCGAAAAGTGTATTACTGTATCCCATTATGATTACCATAGATCAAAGAATTTGCCTATGATCTATAATTTTTGAATTCATGATATCTCCAGAATGTAGATTTAGCGATTTTCTTTATTTTTAATGGTGTGGATAGCAATTTAAGATGGAATCAAGTAAGTAGACCATTATGGTTGTGTGGTGAATCTGGTGACGGTTTTGGCTGGAAGAATTATTTTGTTAAACTTCTCAAGAAAGAAGATCTGATCAAAAGTTAATCTCATACTTTTATTTCCCTTCTGTGATAATCGAACAATTCAAGCTTTTCGACATAATTGCCTCATTTGTGCCTGTAGTTAACTGAGATTTAATCTTATTTCAGAATGTCTCCAGCCCGCTAACTCTGAACAACCTATCACCCAGCACATTCCACACAGTGTTCGTTGTGGCCGTGAATAAGTTTGGTTCAAGTCAGCCCAGTTCTGTTATGAGTGTGGGAACTCTGGAAGAAAGTAAGTCCAAACAACCTATTTTCCGTAACTAAATAAATGTAGTTACTAAGTCAGACTTGCATTGAATATGTTAGGTTTGCAGCAGAACCGGAGAACCCCTATCCCTTGATAGTGGGTTCTCTGTGGTGTAGAAATATAAAGATTTCCCTTTTGCTTCTGACATGAAGCTTAGTAGGCAAAGGCAGGTAAATGACAAAATGATTCGTTTTGGAGACTTAAGTACTGCAGTATTTATATATACTTATATATATACCATCTGTTCTTGAGTATGGGGTGTTTAACCTGCCTTAGCACAGGAGTAACTACCAATTTCAATTGATAAGTTCAATTTACTTTCTTTTAATATTAGATCTGTTGATGTGTTATTTTCATTGTAAACTTGTAATTATTGTCATCACATCTTGTCATTATGATTTGAGCTATATTAAACTGTCTTTTTTCTTCACCAGATCGCCCCACTGTCCAAGTCTACCAGCGTCCGCCTGGCTACTTGCGAGAGGGCAGTATGGTGCAGCTGATGTGTCTGGCTGGGGGAGAACCTTTTCCATCAATTTACTGGGTCACAGCCAACGATGAACGCTCCAATGCCACTACACTGCACTTCCAGTCCGTCAACAGGAGGTCCACTGGCCACTACACTTGCATTGCCGATAATGGCTTGGGCAGGTCTTCTGCTAGTGTCTACCTTAAAGTACAGTGTAAGTTGGCAGAGTTGTAGTATCGCCTCTTTGGTTTTTATCAAATCAGAGAATTTCGGCAACTTCATTTGACGTAAGGAGATGAAGATAATTGACTGAAACCAGTGAATAGTTTGAGTTTTTAAAGTCACAAGCTTTTTAAAAACCTCTCCTCTCTTATGGAGTATGAAAAACAAATAGGTGGAAGATTGTATATATATTAATTTACAATATATTCCAAAAATTTGCAAAAGACCACTTGGAGAAACAATTTTCTTTCATCACTAACTGTCCAGTTAAATTGTCAGGTTTCTGCTTTTCTGATGACATGTTTTTCTGATGAAACACATAGATACTTTAGTAGAAAATGGGTCTAAAATAGAATTTTTTTGTCAAATTGCACAGATGCCCCAGAAGCCAAGGCCCAGGAAGAGATGGTGTACGTCCAGGCAAGCAAAGGGCTGAGTGCCCACCTGGTGTGTCTGTTTAAGGGATACCCAAATATCTCAACTATCAACTGGGAGAAGGATGGAATGGTGCTTGACCCTTTGTCACCTGGTATGTTTTTTATTGCTTCAACTGTGCATCCATACCTACCTGTATCATGTATTCAGATTATTATCGGTCCAGGCTTGGTGCTTGAATTAGACACACAGTTTAATGATATTAGATGGCATCTTCAACTTAAAGCATTTCATTGTGTTTAATGGTCTTTCAGTATTAGTTAGACACCTCATTGTTGGGTTCTAACATGCATTTTTGTCAGTGAGATCCCTCCCTCCATTTGAGAACCCAACAACAATGAGGTGTCAAACTGACTTAGACATCATAGGCTTCTTCAATAAAATCCCTTTCAACTTGTAATTTTTTGAAAATAAACAATAATCTGATAGTTTGTTTGCTGTTGTTAATCCTTAGCAGCGAGCTAACAAGCAAAATTGTCAGTTAAATACCAGCTTCTCCAATGGTATAAGGTAGTATCTTGGTGATGTTAATACTGGTTGTAGTACATTTTAAAATCATAAATAGCTTAAAGCAAGAATGCCGAATTACTCTTTTTAATCCATCAGTTTGATTTTATTAACGATTAAATTGCAATAAGCTTCAGTTACATTTTGTGACTTTTAACCTTCATGAATCATTCCAGAGTCGAGGATGAATGCCTGGGCCAAGGATGAGGAGAGCGAGGGGATCGTGAAAGCCTTCTTGGAAATTAATAATGTGGAGTCCTCCGATGCTGGAGTTTACAATTGCCATGCTTGGAATCCGTATGGAGATGACACGGCTACTATCACTGTGACTAGTAAGACCCCTTTGCATGTTAGTTTATGTGGAGAATCACAAGCATTTTCAAGAAACAAATTGATTTCTTTCATGTGTGGAGTATCTTGCTTCCACATCGTACACTGTAAATGTTAGCACTATCTGATTGTCTTTGCGTCAATTGCCTGTGCACTGTATACCAATTACAACATTGGAGATAAGATGATGAAATGGTGCTATCTTCTAATTTCAGCTGACATGACAGCAACTCCCCCTCCGTTTGTACCTGCTCCTGTTGTACCAAACGTGACCAGTAAGTTTAAGTTTACAAGCTGAAAAATTAATGAAGCATGAATATTCAGTGAGGCAAACTAATACCTTTAGTATTGAATATATGAAATATTTTTGTAATTTTGATATAAAAACTTTTATTTTTTTGCAACAGGTTGCTGCATGGAACAAGGTGTGCATCCGCAATGCATGGTTGCTTGCTCATTTGATATTGACGTCAGTCTTGTCTACGCTTTGCCTGACCCTCTTATGTGCACCATGGATTTGCCCAAATTTGCTGCCTGTGCAGCTGGTAAGTTTTAAAGAGATTCCGAAATGAAGATTTTTTTAGAAAATGAAGTCCTACGAATTTCAGGCCACGATTTTGACATGAATCTAGGCTATTGTTTCTCCAAGATTCCTTGAACATAGAATCCGATTTATACAATTATCTTGTTTCACCAATCCCATTTTCTTCCTGACAATGATGGGTCGATATTATATCATAATTCTGATATCCATACACAAGTGTATGTCATATATAGATTTCTTCAGTTTGAAATTATTTTTTAAATTGTATATTATTTGTACAGTAGATAAAAAATTATTTAGGAATCATTATGTTATTGTCTAGGAGTTGGGTATGAGTTTATCTAATTTATTTCACATGTTTCAGATGGCCGTGACCACTCTAAATGCTGCAGAAGCAAAAATGTCCCGGACGCTTGTCTCCCAGTCTGCTCAGGTGTGGTCAGTAACTTGACCGTCAGCCTTTTTGTCTGTGTGGAGTATATCGCTGATATAATTGACTGCATGGAGGAAGGACATGGTAGGTGTCAGACGTTCTTCTAATGGCAACCGTGAACTGTTTGCAATCCTGGTACTGTCTTTCTATAAAACTCCTGCATTTGGGGTAAAAAATTAAGCGGTTGAGGAGGTGGAGATAGCCTTTCTAAAAACTAAATCTCATTAGCTCCAGACGACCATTTTTCACAAATTTAAGTTTTCCCAATGTCATGAAAAAATATGACTGGTGGGCCTACCAAGAAGCATAGGGGAGACCGGGGCTGGTTGTCACAGGGGCAGGTTGTCACAGTGTGTAAAACTTAAATATGCTGCTATTTCTATAGAATTTTATTGACATAAAAAAGCATCAAACAGATACATATGTCATATAAAGCCTGCTGGAGCACTGCCATTCTATATGAATGTCAAAAGGGGAGTGACTTTTACCTATCTGGTGAATATATACCTATATCATTCGAAATCTTGATGTCCTATTGGACATTTTTTAAAATTCAGAATTCGGGGCAGGTTGTCACATTTTCGGGGCAGGTTGTCACACTCTCGGGGCAGGTTGTCACACTTTTGGTTAAGAGCTGGGATGCAGGAAGTGGAACTCTGTAGGGCAGATCTTGACCAAGAAAAGTTATTTTGGACATATGAGGAATCCTTTACTTGCCCAGTGAAGACCTTAGCAAACACGCCACTGTGTACAAGGGTGCTACAAATGAAGGCTTACCAATCAGCAGGAAAGCATTCTGATCTGGAAGAGAATTTTTACGATTTTTTTTGCAAATTTTATATGTAGATTTGAAATCGATTTATTTAAACACAATGCTATATCTGCATACATCCTCAGTCATCAATAGCATGTATAAAGCACAATTATTTATATTTGTGCTAGGATTTTTGGTTGAAAGCCTGGTCCTAATAGGTAACAACCAGCTCCAAAAAGTGTGACAACCTGCCTCGCCTTTTTGTGACAACCTGCCCTGATCGATGAAAATTCCAAAAACGGGTGATCAAGGGCGTTGTTATCAAAATATTCACTATATGTTGTTATAATGATTTAGAGAAATGTCTACATGGTAAGTGTAATAACTGTACCTTTTTCAACAACTATTTGGTAAAGGCTAGAATTGCATGCAAGCTGAAGGTAAAAAATTACTTTTTGTGACAGGAAATTTTTAACAGACCTTGTGCCTACCAGACTCTCTTCCAGGGGTCAAGATTTTTCAAAAATACTCCAGTGGGTTGTAAAAGAGGTAAACAATGATTGGTTGAGCTGTGTGACTCCATAGTTTAGTGCAATAAAAAGTGTGACAACCTGCCCCTGTGACAACCAGCCCCGGTCTCCCCTAATGGTTCTATAATCTCAAACTAGAAGTACGTTTCTGACATATTTCATGTAATGAATGTTTCCAAAACATAATGTAAGCTACAATTTTCGGGTAGCATTTGACTTAACATGAAACCTATTTAACATAATATTGTAAGCCTTACACTTGAGGCATAACAAGACGTTGGAGTACAACACTTTGTATGTTTTATTTATTTTCTCTTTTCTTTCTTTTAAGGTAAAATACCCTCTCCACCGAGAATGGTCCGTGCAGAACAGAATGTTGATGGTTATATCCAAGTGCGATGGCAGCCCCCAAATATCAACGCAGAGGCCGTTCAACACTACAATATTCTCTATAAGAATTTGGATAATGGATTGTTATTGAATAAAACTGAGGTAGGAGATGATTATTATGGAGCTTTAATAAAGTAGTATATGACTTAAATAAAGAACTGTCTTTCGAAATAACTGACAGTTTCTGTTAGGCTCATTAGAGTTGTTAAATCACCCATTTGTAAAAAATGTTAGAACTAAACTTTGTTTTCATGTTTTGCTTGAAAACTCACGTAAAAATCCTTGCTAAACTTATTATTGGATTTATATCAAAATAATTATGTCGATTATTTATAAATTTTATATTCCTTGTTTCAATCGATAATTAATTGTCTACATTTAGCTACATTATCCATTCAAGCAAATTAACTTTTTTCAGCCTGCCAGTAAAAGGTCCAGCTTACTGAACAGCATCAGTGGTCCTGCCAAGTACACCATTCAGGTCACGGCATCCAACCATCATGGAAGGAGTGGACCCAGTAACCAAATCACCCTCAACACTAGTGGTATGTCATTGCCTGTTTATACTATATGGATTTTGCTTAAATGCTAATTCTTAATGATTCTGCCAAGATTGCCATGCTCGTTTTCAAGGAAGTTTTATAAGTATACTAACTTTGAACTATAACACCAAAGTTTGCTGAAATTTAAAAGAGTAACGTAATTTAGTTCTCAGTGTGTCGTTTTGAAGACGATTAGCAACTTTTTTTGCATATTGTCGTTGTAGGCAATAATTTTTATGTTATAGGCCTATGTATAAAAAACAGAACTTGATGATATGGCCAAAAATTGAAAGGATGTGTTCTGGTTAATGGGCACACATCCTTTCAATTTTAGGGCCATATCTAAACTGTCGTGCACCAAAATTTAGGACTTCTGTGCGATGTGTAATAGATGTAGATTATTTCCAGTTGAGTGCCATTCCCCAAATTATTTACAGTTCATCAATTCATCTTTACTTTTCCATTTTCCAGAAATGATGATGAGTCCGCCTCAGCGCTTGCGTGGCACCGTGATATCTTACGTGAGAGTCTTGCTGGACTGGGACGTGCCTTACCGCTACCCTGGCTCAGTCCAGAACTACAAGATTTACTACAGAGCCCATGGCTGGAGCAATTATATGAATGTGAGCATACCATGCTATACATATTCCTTTTCATTGTTTTAATAGTGCTGTCCAACCACCATAGTCTTTTGTTTTATAATGAAAAGGTATCTGTTTTCTTCAACAAACATTGGCAGCTAGAAAAAATCTGCTAAGTTGGCATTTCGCAATGTGTTGACTATTTTATAAAGTGTTTTTATGAATTTGTTCCTTTTTCGAATGTCTTAGTTGAAATTTAGGATAAAATCTTGAGTTACCCTGGGAAATCTGGCTCAAATTCATTTTAAATATTTTTCAGTTTCAAAAACTAATGTGATTCTCAATCAGTTAATGTTTCTTGGTCCACAGTTCACAACTCCAGGACCTAATACGACGGTTTACCTGGAGACTTTGCAGCCGGGGGTTAAATACGAGATTTACATCACTGCCCTTTCTAAGAACAAGGAGTCAGGACGTTCTAATGTGATTGCCATGGAGACACAAGGTAGGTCACTTCTGTTATATCTACTCTTGCTAATGTGTCATTTACATTATTGGAATTTAAAATGGATGCTTTGTAAAAAAATTGTCTTGGGCAGTTTTACGGTATTTGCACTCGGCCGATTTTTCGTCTTTAAGCAATTACTCTGAGAAAAGTATGACAGGTACACGGAAATTTGTCTTGGTGGCAGTCTTGTACTACATTGAAGTATATGTGTACCAAATTTTACCTTGCTATGATACTTAGTTTTGATACAGCAGGCGATTTATGACCAAATTTTGCACTTTTTTGTGTCTCACGGGCAGTTTCGCATATTTTATGGCAACACAGAAAAGAAAATGGAGGCAGTTGTGATTGATGTTAATGATGCCTGTCTGGACCTATGTCTTGGGCATAAAATACAACAGGTTTCATCTGAATAAGTTGTATACGAAAGGAGCTGTCTCCCACCATGTAGAAAATGGCATGTGTCAAAAAGTTTGTCTTCGATGGACCATTTATTACTGCATATGCTGTTATGAATCAGTATCAAAGAGTGTATCTACCGTTTGTGTCAATTTTGTAGCTGGAGACATGTCTCAAGGTAAATCAAAAAGATTCATTCCAGAATCTATAATTTGTTTTCAGAATTTGAGGCTTGAATATGATGTCAAAAAAATGTGTCCTCTCCAGTACGAGGAAAAAACACTCAGGATTCGGAAGGAAAAAACAAGCTATTTGTGTTTTCTTTTCTCGATTATGTGCCTCTACATCAATGTGACAAATGCAAGTTGAAAATATATCCAGGCAATGCACATACATTTTCTTAGAAATTAAAATTCATTATGTCACAAAGTGTCCTCTCCAGTACATCATAAGTTTCGCTCTGATTAAAGTCTTTTAACACTGGATTCATTAAAGAAAAGAACATGGCTAAAATAAATAATTTAACCAGGATGCCTAAAAAGGGTACTTATAAATATAGAAAATAAAGATATATGTTTTTAGATTATTAAATTGCACTATTATGAGAAAATCAAACTTGAGAGTAAAAGGCACTTATTTTATGAAATGTATCATTACAACTGCAATTTTTTGCAAATAACAGAGTGACTAAACAAGATAATGTGTGAATAGCTTGTTTATCGAGCAATTCAAGCTGATTTTTTTTCTGAGCCTTAATTTTGGGTCATTTTCGGTGATTTTTCTCTCTAGAACATGGTCTTTCACACAAAGGAAACACTATGAGTTCAAATCATACAGCAACAAAACTTGACTTTGAGTTAGTAGGATGCCTAAGCATTATTTATCTTGGAAATCATGTGTCTATTGAGACTAAAACCTTACTAAACACTCTAAAACATAAACTTTGAGAGTAAGGAATATCTAATTTCTTTAATGTCGTCATAAAAATCATTGGAAAAAAAGTTCTGCCATATTTCATCAAAATTTAAGTTTTGTATTGCTTTTGGGGGTTCTATGCAACAAGATGGCTGGATTTCCAGTGCAAAAATGGTTAAATTAGTATTCACATGGACATTTTTTCTGATAAATATTTTTTTCAAAAATTCAAACCTTGCCTACTTTATGGAGTGGGAATTTGGTGAAAAAACAACAAATCACATGTGTTCTTGTTGATTTATGAATCTTTAATATGTTCATTTCATGATAGCATGAAGGAAATTCTCATTTACAAACCTTTATTCTGACCCCCCATGAGACACTTTGAGTGCAGATACTGTGAAACTGCCCTCTTGCAAATGCTAATTTTATGTCTGTGTTACTTTTAACTTATCACTCTTTCGAAAACTGTTTTTGGAAGTGCAAATTTTGTATCTGCCTTACTTTTAAAACTTTATATGTTTGTATTTTTCAGTGCCTCCAAAAGTAGCTACTCACAGAGCAAGAGGTGAGTCTTCAATTTAGATAATGGAACTACAAAATTCCTTGTTGTGAATAAGTGAAAATATTGAGAGTAATTCCAAATTCAGTGACCCACAAATCCCACTTGTCACCTTCAGTTAATAATTTCAGAGTGCTGGTTCAGTCCAGAAACTCTAAAATGACCTCTGTGACCTTCGCAAAATTCACAGGTTTATTAGGCAAATGAATTTTCACAGAACTTTTTTCTTGGGATTTAACAAATTTAGTGACACTTCAGCAGTTTTTGAGCACTCTGAGTCTATTTTTCTCTCAAAAAGTGACTATTTTATAAGTCATTTGCAAGTTCAGCAAAATCCTTAAAGGTCTGAAGCAGGCTTGAATAGCCCACAAGTCTTCTGATATGTAGTAATATTGTTATCATTGCATTATTTTAACATCTTCCTTATAATTTCTTTCAGACAAAGTGATTCCCCTTGCCCTGGGCATTTTGTTTGCCGTGTTGGTTACTGCTGCGGCAATAGGGTTTTTCATATTTTTTATCCGGCGGAAATCTAAAACGCCCAAGTTTAAGGAATCTGTGTCGTTTGAAAATCCGGGATATGCGACTACAGAGGCTAGGGTGAGTTATTGTGTTGAAATCAGGCAATAAGATACTTGTTAAATTCTTTTGGAGAAACCATCTTCTTTGTAAAATTTAGACTGGATGTACCTTACTTACTTAGCTACATCTCTTCCACTTTTAAGTCTCATAAAAAAATCCTGTAAAAAGATTTCACCTGCTTCCAACGAAAATTTAAAATGTGTCGATCATTTGCTTTGAATGTTACTGAATAGTATAAATTCTGTAAATTGCTACACAATATAATAATCGGTCCATAATTACAAACTAAATTGTCATTGTATTTTGGTTGCAGGTGCATGGTATTCCTAATTACGGCACGGAAGAAAACCCTGTGCGCAATGGGGTTGCTAAAATAACGGCCATCGAAGGGTCGGTGGCTTCATCGCCAAGTAGCAAGGGGTCGATAAACGACGATAGTAGTGACCAGGGATATTCAACTTTAACCCCTTCTGAACCTTTACCCTATAATGGGGTAACTACGGCAAATGGATATATTCCTTACGATGGTTATTCCAATCACAGTGTGGATTCTAATGGCATCTCTATAGAAGGGACTCAAGAAGGAGTTTCACCCACTTAAACTACGTCTTATTAATGAATTATCGCCAAGTTGTTAATATGACTCGACTACCTGAAACTGACTGTTGGTAAACAAAGGGTTTGCATTGCCTTCCATGTGCCAGAGATTAATAAGAGAGGACAGATTTACATGAAGTTTAATTAATGAAATCCATTGTGGTTTTTTTTTCGCACAAAATCCTGAAATTATGAGACTGATATTATCCCTTTCTTTGCACAAATATCAAATCTACAACTGCATAATATATTCTCAAACGGAAGGCTTCTGATGTGTAAAACTGTACTTTGCCACTTTTAAAAAATCCTCAACTTATTTGCATACCTGTAAACTGAATAACAGGCAGTTGCACTACATTCCTGCTTGCCAAAACTATCCATATTGCGAAAAAAAAACTTCTATCGTTTTCTTTAATGAAAGCCAGGCATACTCGAAGATTATATCTACCAATTTCTATGACTTCCAAAGCATATACCTCTCACTGTAAACTATGCTTTTGCAAAATATACAACTCTTTCAGAGCAGTTTCTCACTGCGAAATTTGGTATATTTTGTGGATTTCTGCCAATGTTCTTAGTGCTATTTTTGGCCCACCGAAATTTCAATCAGCAAGACTGAATGCAGTTAAAAGATATCTATGCTATAAAAGCGCATTGACTATGAAGTTAAAAGTTCTTATTCATATCATATATTGTAAATCCTCATTGCCAAGCGGACAGATAATATGGCTATTGGACTTACACGAATCTCTTGAAATCCATGAATTATAATGTGATCTTGTTGTGACAATTAATGAGACTTGTAATATGTAATATATACAAGTTAATATGCATTACACGATGTAAAAGGACACTTTGCATATTCCTGCACTTCTGTGATGGCTGTGACACACAGCGGACTGAGCATTTTAATCCAGGGATCATGTATTTCATAAATCACCCGTCATTACTCATTTGCGACACTTTAGACGCTGACTTTGCGGCACTTAGCATCGCAACGCTTCACTTCACTGTTTTAACACTGCACAGATGTCACACGTATACATTTTGTTCAGCAGTTTTAAATTATTTAATCGTCACTGTGTTTCTGTGTAAATAAATTCAGGTATTTTAGTAATTCTAGTCTGGAGGCTCACACATTGCACTTCTACTACTAAACATTTTCCATGGTTTTTTGTTAGTACAGAAAATCTTACATAGGCATTTATTAAATAATTCATTGCTTGTGGACTCTTCTTTCCGCGGCAGAAATAAAATAATAAGAATATATAGCACAAAACTGTTATTCTGCACTGAGCAGTGTTGCTGGAGGTAGCACTACACAAATTCTTAATTTCATTAGTATCATTAAGAATTTTACTTTGAAACTCGTTAACTCAATTTTCAAGATTGTCCTGAACTGTTAAGTTGTTCAAAGTGAAAAATTATGATCATATATTAAGATTTTCTGTGCTATCTCTTTGTCAGGTATGCTAATTTTAACTAACATGTTTTACATTCACAAAAGAAACTATTTACATTTAATCTGTTGGATTTTCATGAAGTTACTTTTAAAATATAATTTTCTGACCGAAATGGATATTTGGTTTAGTGTTTTTATCCTTGAGTTGTACATATGTTATCTTAGTTTGCAACAAACCTTTTTTTGAATCTCATTGTTTTGTTGAATTACATAATTTTATGTATGATGTCTTTATATGAATCTCGTATAATTATTTTAGTGTACACGAATACACGTCTATATGAAATCCATTCCCTACTGAGTTATATTATAACTGTAATGTTTTTCCTGTTACATTGTATGTTTCACAACGTGTTTTGCAAAATGTAAGAGTGAATTTTTTGTTTTGGATTGTTGAATTCCAGCTTCACAGTGGGTTGTATGACTTACACACCTTTTTTGTTATGTCTCAATGTTTTTGTAACTGGTCATCCCTTCTGTTAAGATTTCGCATAACCATCATCAATCTACTGAATAAACTCACACCTTTAATCTGTTGTTCTCTCTTCATTTCCTATTTTATTGAGGATGGGTCGCAAGAAATTATCAATTTTATGTAAATGAAATTTTAGACTCTCAAACACATTGAAGTCATTGGTTAATTACTCAGAACCCGAGACACTCAGTATTGTCTCAGGACAGACTGGAATCACACTGACCACAGTCCTCTATTGCTGAACAGTGATAGGCGATAGCTGTGAGGAGACTGGCTGAATTCAGGGTCATGGATGAGAAAATGCAGTAGTAGGCACTTCTATGTTAAACTCCTAAACTTCAGGCCTTGTGCCTTCATTACTACGACAGTTAACTAAAAATTAAGTGTGCAACATTGTAATAGACACTTAAATGTTACAGTTTCAACTTTCATGGCAATTGTTCCACCATTTGGCAAGATGTTGCCTGGCAGTTGCCGCATCTGAATTCTGGTTGGGTTCACTGCTACGCAACTCACTACTGTTGTCTTGTCTGCATGGACGGCAGGTCTTGTTTTTTAATGTAGGCCTACTGTCTACAAGTGGACCGTTGTTTCATTGCCACTGATTTTTCCAGCCTTGGCAGAACATATGCTGTCATGTGTTGCCACCTAGTGGCAAGTATGAAGTTCCGCGAGCTCCAGCGAGTGTTCCACACAAACCCACTGTGGGTGTGATGTACTCGATAATTCCAGATTAAAATAATGGAGCAGACAAACACTGTGCTTCAACCTTCGGCCATCTTTATTCTCTGACGTAACTATACATGAGGTGGCGACACAAACATACACAAGGTGGCGACACGAGTCAGTACAAATCCAATACATGACATCTCCCTTCTTCGCACATTTTTTTTTTTTCGAACGACAACATCAAACATTAAAACTAACTTATACTTTATCCAT
This sequence comes from Platynereis dumerilii, assembly GCA_026936325.1. NCBI lineage: Eukaryota > Metazoa > Annelida > Polychaeta > Phyllodocida > Nereididae > Platynereis > Platynereis dumerilii. Next base: position 96,108,550 of record JAPTHN010000002.1, read on the forward strand.
ATATCACATACCAATCTACAGATAAGTATGCAAAGTTAAACATAACTTTGTGTTATATAACTTGACTACAAAATGTAATCTGAAAAGTTAAACTTATCATCTATGATTCATGACTTAAGTATGCATGAGTAAAATACACAAGTAAAGTAAGAATTATCATATAATGACAACTAGAATTCTAACATTAAATTATTAAATTTTATGATTACTAAATATCACTTCTATCCTCTCCTTTTACAAAAAAAAATTAAATTTATATAATTACCATAGGCCTAAAATTTCATAAAGAAAATAAAAAATATATATAATTAGCATTACAATAGAAGTCATAACATATACATATTAACAGACATATTCAGAAAAAAATATATATATATTTCTAAGGCTTAACTTCTTAAACTCACAAGAACAATAGTAGATCAACTCACTACTACACAAGGAACAATCAAACTTACAAATTTAATTGTACTTAGGATTGGGTTTTACGACCCTGCCTGAACGAGTTACAGTTGGAGCACTTGTTACAGTGGTGCTAACTCGACCTGAATTTACATTTGTTTGAACTGCATTAGATGCATTCTGTGATACACTTCGATTCTGTGATACATTGTTTTGATTGACTTGATTCTTTGATACATTTTGATTCACTGATACATTTCGATTCATTGATACATTTTGATTCATTGATACATTTTGATTCTGTGATACATTTTGATTCATTGATACATTTCGATTCTGTGATACATACTCAGCTCTAGGCTTTGTAGCAAGGGGGGGAAATGTAGAACTAGTCATTCTACTGGGGGGAGGGGAAGGGACTGTAGGTGATTCCCTGGTTTGCAATAAATGCTTTCTATTCCTACGTAGGGTAGTGTTTCGATCCGTCAACACATCATAAGATCTCGGCTGAGGTCCTACTCCTACAACCGTAGCTTTCTTCCAGGTATTGTCTGGAGCTAATACCCTGACTGAGCTTCCTTCAGATAACTCTGGCAATTCCTTAGCATTCCTATCATAGTACTGCTTCTGAGTCTGACGCAAACTTTCTAGTCGTCTAACAACAACCTGAGAATCTAGAATCCTAGGCTCTAGCAACATCCGGGAAGTCGGTAAGTCAGTTCTGGTCCTTCTGTGAAGGAACCTCTGCACTGGAGAACCAACAATGTTGTCTCTTGGGACATTCCTATTGGCTAACAAACCAAAATACAAACTTTCCTTGCCATCAGTTAAACACTTCTGAAAGAGCATTTTGCAAATTCCCACTGCCTTCTCAACAAGTCCATTTGATTGACTATAAGTAGGGGAACTGAAAGAATGTCTAAAGCCCCAGCGACTTGCAAAATTTCTGAACTTCTCACTTGCGTAACATGGACCTCCATCAGAAACAATTTCATCAACAATACCATATCTAGCCATGTGAGCACTAAGCTTGTCAATAACTGTATCAGATGTACAATCTTCCAATTTGTCAACCTCAAAGAACTCTGAGTAGTAATCTACAACTATTTGATAGTGTTCCTTCTCAAATTCAAAGATATCTACAGCTATCTTACACCACGGACCATCTGGAACATCATGAGGCATGAGTGGTTCCTTTGGTTGTTTCCTGCGCAAACTTTGACAAATACCACACTTAGAAACAATGTCCTCAATTTGTGCGTTGATTCCTGGCCAATAGATAATATCTCTGGCTCTGCGCTTGCACTTGACTATGCCTAAATGACCTTGATGCACAATTTGCAAAATGTGAGCTCTCATTGAATGAGGTATAATGACTCTTGAACCACGAAACAGAATATCATTCTGAACAACAATCTCGTCTCTGAAATCCCAATACGGTTTAACTTCATCAGGCAATTCCTGTCTCTGCTCTGGCCATCCTACTAAGACCACGGACTTCAACGTTTGAAGCTCTGCGTCTAACTCTGTCTCTTGCTTAAGTTCTGCCTGCTTGTCACTAGAGAAGCTGAAATCTACAACTGAGATGAACGTAGAATCGTCAACTAATTTCTCACCATAAGTATCAAGATACAAACGACTAAGAGCATCGGGAATTGGAATGTCTGTACCACGCTTGTATTGTACTTTCAACGAATACGGTTGAAGCTTCAAAAACATCTTCTGCAACCTCATTGGTATCTTATGCATGGGCTTTTCCCAAAGAATTTCCAATAGTCCATGAGCCAGACCCCATATTTTTACATATCGGTACCACCTGGGGTGGCAAAATCTAACAGTGTTTTTCTGAAAGACATATGCCTATAGACTATAAAAAAGTTTGAGCCCAAGATTGGAGCGGCAGCTTAGTGGTAGTAATCAGCCCTTAAATATGGGAATCTGTGTCGGATTTGAGCACACAAATTATGGGGTGGGGGAAACTAAATTTGCTATATCTTCTGAACCAATGGACCAATTTCAACAAATTACCCCTCAAAATGTCCGGAATTTTGAGTTTTACAAATATAGGTCAATACATGACCAATATGCAAATTAAGTAGGTCGTCAGAGGTCAAAAGGTCACAAAAATTGACTATCGCTTAAAATCTGAACCATGTCCAAATAAACACCACAGCTGCCAACCCAATGAGACTTGGTAGGTCATGAAGGGTTTATATTATAGATAACAAGTATGAAAGTCCATTTTATGCCAACAAATGGATAATTCATGCATGTGTCAGCAGCGGCACATAATGAAATATGGTACATATTTGAAAATGACCGTTTTAAGGGTGGAGGAAACTAAAATTGCTGTATCTCCTAAACCAATGGTCCTATCCCCACAAATAACCCCTCAAAATGTTCGGACTTGTAAGTTCTACACATATAGGTCATTATATGACCAATATGCAAATTAATTAGGTCATCAGAGGTCAAAAGGTCACGAAAATTGACCGTTGCTTAAAATCTGAACCCTCATTGTAAAAAAAACTCCTTAGCTGCCAAAGTAATGGGACTTGTTATGTCATTTAGGGGTCAGATTATAGATAAAAATTGTCAAAGTAAATTTTATGTCTAAAGATGCAGAATTTATGTATGTTTCAGCATTGGCACAAGACGAAATATGTCAGATATTTGAAAATGACCGTTTTAAGGGCGGGGGAAACTAAAATTGCCATTTCTCCTGAAACAATGGTGCTATCCAAACATATTACCCCTTAAAATGTTTAGACTTGTGTGTTCTATAAATATAGGGCATTATATGACCAATATGCAAATTAATTAGGTCATCAGAGGTCGAAAGGTCAAAATTATTTATTACTGCCTAAAATCTGAACGCCTTATCAACAACAAACGCCATAGCTGCCAAACCAATTGGACTTTGTTAAGTCATTTAGGGAAAACATAATAGATAACAAGTTCAGGGTGCCCACTCCTCCTATATTTCCTATAATTCCTATATTTTTTAAGCCCTCCTATAATTTCCTATATTTTGGAAAAATTCCTATAAATTCCTATATTTTTCAAGTTTTCAAGATATTTTGCGCGTATATGCGCGTTTTTGTCTGTGATACAAAGTTTAAGCATCTTTTCCACCCAGATATATGAATTGTTAGACTCGTTTTTGTTCGCAACATTAAGTTTTCGGCTTATGGTGGAAGCGATCCCATGATTTGCTGATGGTTTCGCTGTTGAATATTTCCTACATTGTCTTATTAAAATAGGCAAAAGCCTCCTATATTTTCCTATATTTTACCGTAAAAAATTCCTATATTCCTATTATATTTTGTGCGATGTTCGGTGGGCACCCTGCAAGTTTGAAAGTCAATTTTTATGTCTAAAAATGCAGAGTTTATGTATATGTCAGCAGTGGGACATCACAAAATATGGCAGGTATTTGAAAATGATAGTTTCAAGGGTGGGCGAAACTAAAAAAATTGCAATGTTTCCCGAACCAGTAGTTGAATTACAGTAAATTTCTGCTGCAGGTGTCGGGAATTAGGTGTTTTGCACATGTTATTTGACCAACATGCAAATCAATTAGGTCATCAAAGATCAAAGCGTTGCAAAAATGTACCTTTGTTTAAAATCTGAGCTTCCATGAAAAAATTACACACCGTAACCGGCAAACCAATGGTACTTGATAAGTCATGTAAGGCTCAGATGATAGATAACAAGTGTCAAAGTCAATTTTATGCCTAAAATTGAGCTTTACAGGATATTTCTTATACAACACTGAAATGTAAAAAATGTCACCAGGGACCAGGTGAGTATATCAAATCCATAAGTCCTCAATTTGAGTTTCCTTGCTTGGAGAAGAATCCATCACATGGAAGTACCAGAAAATAATTCCTCTTTCCCACAGTCTCCTCGATCCTACCATTCTCCAATTCTCCAGCCACATTCTGAGAAAAAAAGGTACATAGGGTGGAGTGAAGCACCTGTGGGGTGGATGTGAAAACTTCTGGGGTGCATCAGAGGTGACAAGGTGCATCAGTATTGATAAGGTACACTCTACAAGAGTGTATTGCACATTGTTGGATGCAGTAGAGTCTCATCGGATGCTTCAAGGGGTGAACCACCCAACCTTTCATGGATGCTTTGACTCTATCGGCAGAAATATGAAATAATTGGATGGCTTGATTATTGCATAAATTGCGGAGCAGTGCCTAAATGACATGCTAGTCTGCAGCTTTGGGTAGGCGAAGGCACTGACCCACCTCCAGTCACATATGCCGGTGAGTGGAACAATGCCAGAGTACTGATAACCTGCTATAACATTTCCACCGGGAGCTGCTCTTTTTCACGGGCATCCAGGGTGCTTCCCAAGCACCTTATGTGAGGTGGTTCAGGGCACCCTGAGCATTAATTATGACAAGGCAATATACTCAAAAAGGTTGATTCTAAACATTTTTCATTCTTAGGGTGCACAACCCCCCCCCCCCCCCCCCCCCTGCCCCATTAAATTGTATATATATTCATCCTCCTTTTTGCTCATCCTTGATATGACTATCTCCTTGGCCTTCTTTCTCAATGCTTCTTTCTTGTAGTTCCCTTGTGCCAGCAGGGGGGGGGGGTCGTGACAAGGGAGGCGAAAGCCAGGAAAGAGGGTCCATTACTAGAGCATGGTAGGAATGGGGAGACAAGGATGTTGGGAGGAGACTAAGAAATCAGAGAGAAAAGGTTTGGAGTCACTCATCTTTCTTATCTCTCTCCCTCTGCCTCTTTTCCTGTCACCCACTGGGAGGCAGGTTAGCTCAGTGGCGCATGTTGAACACCCAACCACACTATACTGGGTTCATATTCAGGCTAGGGCACTCTATTGCATAGCAGTATCTGTCATCCCTTTGCCCCATTTCTGTTTTCTCCTCCTATCCCAATAAGCTTGTCGAGTGCATAACCCCATACCACCTCAAGCCTCCATCCAACAATCCCCTCCCTCTGACCCTCTCCCCGTTTTACTTGCTACAAAATTACCTTTCATGAACCCTATCCTCCCTACAGTACAACCCAATATAAAGTATGATTAACCCCAACAGGAAGGAAGAATCAGCCACCTTTACCTTCTTTGAACCACCTTTTAAAATCACATTAAATTTACATTAAACCAACAACAATTTAAACTCAATCTCTCCCATTGTGTATGATTTTTTTGTGTGCCCCATTGCTAATTGCAAATGTAATGCTAGCCGTCTTATTAGAGTTCTTATTAACTTCTTAATTTGGGATAATGTTGTGGTGAGGAGACTAAGGTAGTTGTGAGGAGATTTGGGGTGTAGGGGAGAAAGGCAAGGAGGGCAAAATAGGTAAAAAAAGGACTTCTGGCGGAGAATGTTCTTACTTTATTTTGGGTTGTACTGTATATCATAGAGGATGATTGGAGGAAGCATGGAAGCTAGAGACATGGAAGAAGAAAGACGTTTGGAGGGTAGAAGTACATCTACATATTGAGATGAAGGGAATAGGAGAAATAATAGAAGCATTGAGGCAAATGATGAGACTGTGAAGGAGGAAACTATGAAGGACGAGACCATGAAGGAAGATATGAAGGAGGAGACTATGAAGGAGGAGACTATGAAGGAGGAGACTATGAAGGAAGATATGAAGGAGGAGACTATGAAGGAGGAGACTATGAAGGAGGAGACTATGAAGGAGACTATGAAGGAGGAGACTATGAAGGAGTCCTGAGACAAAGAAGGAGAAGGCAGAAAGAGAAGATTGAGGAAACAAGAAGGGATGATACTAACCAGAAGGAGGAAACTGGGAGGGGATTATTGGTGGTGTGCTGCCATATTTTTGACCATTTGATCCCAGTTCTCTAAGTCTGTCTAGTTTTCAGTTGTCAAAAAAGCCAGAAGCGAAGAGGAGCAGTTTCCGGACATCTATAAAACACAAATTTGATAGTCCTATTTTATATTTAGTTTACTATGTCTTGAATCAACTCTTCATCTTATTGACAAGACATGCATTTCAGTTGTGTGTGGCACATTCAGTCACATTTGTCGTTTACGGTGTGTAATTTTTTCATGAGGGCTTAGATTTTAAGCAAAGGTACATTTTTGCAACCTTTTGATCTCTGATGACCTAATTGATTTGCATGTTGGTCAAATAACATGTATAAAACTCCTAATTCCTGACACCTGTAGCAGAAATTTGTTGGAATTGGACCACTGGTTCGGGAGATATTGCAATTTTTTTAGTTTCGCCCACCCTTGAAACAATCATTTTCAAATACCCGCCATATTTTATTATGTCCCACTGCTGACATATACATAAACTCGGCAGTCTAAATTGACTTTCAAACTTGTTATCTATTATTTTTTCATCACTTAACAAGTCCAATTGATTTGTTAACTATGGTGTTTGTTGTTTGATGAGGTGTTCAGATTTTAGGCAGTGGTCAAGTTTTGTGACCTTTCGACCTCTGATGACCTAATTAATTTGCATATTGGTCATATAATGCCCTATATCTATAGAACACACAAGTCTAAACATTTTAAGGGGTAATATGTTTGGATAGCACCATTGTTTCAGGAGAAATAGCAATTTTAGTTTCCCCCGCCCTTAAAACGGTCATTTTCAAATATCTGACATATTTCGTCTTGTGCCAATGCTGAAACATACATAAATTCTGCATCTTTAGACATAAAATTTACTTTGACAATTTTTATCTATAATCTGACCCCTAAATGACATAACAAGTCCCATTACTTTGGCAGCTAAGGAGTTTTTTTTACAATGAGGGTTCAGATTTTAAGCAACGGTCAATTTTCGTGACCTTTTGACCTCTGATGACCTAATTAATTTGCATATTGGTCATATAATGACCTATATGTGTAGAACTTACAAGTCCGAACATTTTGAGGGGTTATTTGTGGGGATAGGACCATTGGTTTAGGAGATACAGCAATTTTAGTTTCCTCCACCCTTAAAACGGTCATTTTCAAATATGTACCATATTTCATTATGTGCCGCTGCTGACACATGCATGAATTATCCATTTGTTGGCATAAAATGGACTTTCATACGTGTTATCTATAATATAAACCCTTCATGACCTACCAAGTCTCATTGGGTTGGCAGCTGTGGTGTTTATTTGGACATGGTTCAGATTTTAAGCGATAGTCAATTTTTGTGACCTTTTGACCTCTGACGACCTACTTAATTTGCATATTGGTCATGTATTGACCTATATTTGTAAAACTCAAAATTCCGGACATTTTGAGGGGTAATTTGTTGAAATTGGTCCATTGGTTCAGAAGATATAGCAATTTTAGTTTCCCCCACCCCATAATTTGTGTGCTCAAATCCGACACAGATTCCCATATTTAAGGGCTGATTACTACCACTAAGCTGCCGCTCCAATCTTGGGCTCAAACTTTTTTATAGTCAAAAGGCATATGTCTTTCAGAAAAACACTGTTAGATTTTGCCACCCCAGGTGGTACCAATATCTGGTCTGGCTCATGGACTACAAAGGCTTGTGGTCTGTTTCTACCACCACATCAGATTGACCATAAATCATATTATGGAACTTACTGCAAGCGAAACAAATAGCTAGTGCCTCTTTTTCAATTTGAGCATAAGCAACTTCAGCTGGCGTTAATGCTTTAGAAGCATACGCTACAGGCTTTCCACCTTGAAACAAAGCAGCTCCTAATCCCTTTGACGAAGCATCACAGCTAACCACCATAGGTTCCTCAGACTTGAAATACCGTAAAACAGGTGCTGAACTCAAACTCTGTTTACATGCATCAAAACTCTCTTGTTCTGCTTGACCCCATTGGAACACTGAAGTTTTCTTAACCAAAGCTCTCAACGGAACTGTTAATTCACTGAGTCTGGGAATAAACTTCTCAACATAATTCATCATGCCTAGAAATCTTTTGACATCATCTTTTGACCGTGGACTTGGCATTTCTGTGATAGCCTTGACACGTTCTTCTGAAACTTTCAAACCATCTGAAGTCATTTCATGACCTACCCACGGAACTGAACTAGCAATGTCTAGCTTTTCTGGATTGAGTCTGAGATCTGAATCTCTGCAAATATCCATGACTACTTCAAACACTTTCATCAACGAAGCTAAATCTGTAGCATGCAGCAACAAATCATCCATAATAATTTCAACTCCTGGCACATTGCCAAACAAATCCATCATAGCTTGCTGGTAAATTTCAGGGCTTGAGGCTAAACCCATCGGCAATTTCCTGTAGACATACCTGCCCCACGGAGTGTTGAAACAAGTTAATTTCTGACTTTTCTCACTAAGAGCTATTTGAAAGAACCCTTGTTTACAATCTAACTTTCCAAACACTTTGGAATCGCGAATGTTTGTCACAACTTTCTCAACTGTATTCAATGGGTAATGAGACCTCTTGACAGCTCTGTTAAGATCCTTGGGATCCAGACATATTCTAACTTTGTCACCCTTCGACACAACCATCAGACTGTTGACCCATTCAGTTGGCTCTACAATAGGTTCAATAATATCCATATCTTGTAATCTATCTAACTCGGCTTTGACACGGTCTCTTAGAGCTACTGGAACATTTCTTGGTGGGTGAACCACAGGAGTAACTGAATCATTGATCTCAATGCTATATTCACCTGGAATAGTGCCTAATCCTTTAAACACATCAGAGTACTGATTTAACAATTGCTTCTTAGCTTCTTTGAATTCAGACTCATTGTTTACATTTGGCTTATCAACAGAGTACACTCTTTGAATCAAATTCATTCTGACACTGTCACGATCTCCTAACAAAGTTGGAGTTTTGGGAGCATCCACAACTTGAAATACCAAATTGACATTTGTAACATCACGATATGAACAATTGACCATCAATTCCATGACAGGAACAATTCTGCCTCCACCATACACATTCAAGACACCTGTGCTTGGTCTTGTTTGCATGAACACATTTTCATGTCTACATAATTTCTCATAAGTGTGCAAACCCATAACATTACATTGCGCTTGAGTGTCAATTTTCACTTTCAATTCCACATTGTCAGATAGCACAAGATTTGCATTCCACATGTCAATATCACCACATTTCAAATCATTGACAGCATACACAAACACATCATCACGATCATCATCATACACATTGTCATAGTCATCATAATCATTTGAGCCTTGAAAGTCAGTTTGTCGCACATCCATGTTCCTTCTGCCATTGGAACCCTGCGAGCGATAGTTGCCTTGTTGCGAGCGATAGTTTCCTTGTTGCGAACGATTGTCTCCTTGTTGCGCACGATAGTCTCTTTGCTGCGAACGATAGTCTCTTTGCTGCGAACGATAGTCTCTTTGCTGCGAACGATAGTCACCTTGTTGCGAACGATAGTTTCCTTGTCTCAGACTGCGAAATTGATCGGTGCGACCCCTCTGCGACTGTGCACCATTAGTTGAATTCTTCGATCTTGGACAACATCTTGCGAAATGATTGAAGCCATTACACACGTTGCATCGACGGTTATTTGCCGGACATTTACTCAAATCTAGCTCATGCTGCGTACCACAATAAGAACATGTGATATCTGTTGCCCCACTTTGACTCGGTTGATTACTTCTGTAGTTGAACTGCGATCGACCTCTAAAATTTTGCGAGTCCCTTGACTGACCTCGGAACGAACTTCGACCTCTTTGAAAACGACCTCTCGTCTGAACGGCATGAACATGCGAATCATCTGATGCTGGTTTCTTTCGGTCGCGTAACTGTACATCTGTTAATTCACAAAGTCTGGCTATTTCCGTAGCACCTTCCAACGTAAGTTCTTCTGGAGCAAAATCTGCCTCACATAATTTCTCAGCAATTTTTGTACTGATCACTCCTTCACATAACCGATCCAAAACCATGCCCTCTGCTTGGTCTCCATAGTTACATTCTTGCACTTTGATTTTCAGCCTATTAATGAAACTGATCACGGATTCTTTCTCATCTTGTTTACAGGCCATGAACTCTCTTCTAACTTGTCTAACTCTTTTCTTTTTCACAAAGTACGCTTCAAATTGGGCCTTAACATAGTCATATTCCTCTTTCTTGTTTCTGGTATTGTCATCGTCTGGGCCATTTGCAAAATCGAATGCTTCAAAAATAGTACGAATGTCACCTGTACCTGGACGTGCCAAGTTGTGTAGCAGACTGCCAACGTTCCTCTTTCCTGATTTATCATCCAATCCGATAGCACAACGATATATTTCATAATCGCCAATCCATTGTGTCCAGTTTGCATAAACGTTTCCTTCCAAATCCAAAGGTTTGGGCGGTCTCAGCCCTCCGTGCACGCCGTCTGCCATTCCTGCAGTTTTCGCCAAAAATATCACAATCTGCCCAAGTAAAGCCACAAATAATAGTGCAATCCAAGTCTTGCTTGTTTTGTCTTCATTTCTGACCATATCCCACGTTATGACACCATGTGATGTACTCGATAATTCCAGATTAAAATAATGGAGCAGACAAACACTGTGCTTCAACCTTCGGCCATCTTTATTCTCTGACGTCTTCTTCTTCTTCTTCACGTTATATCCCGCCTTTTGGTAATAGGCGAACCTCCCTTGGGAGTTGGTTTTCAGTCCATATCCATAGAGTTCCTCATGATGTCTATTTTTAGACATATAGAGTTTGAAACCTTGTTGGCTTCACATAAAAACTTATTAAAAGTAATCAGTTTAAAACTATTAAGATCACTAAAACCACTAAAACCACTAAAATCACTAAAACCACTAAAATAGCTGCCACCGTTTAAAATTGCCTGACATAGTTCCTCCTTGGTTTTTGGCACCACAATGCCTTCGGATGTGTATAGCTTTTTTAGCTTGTCAATGCCCTCCTGTCTGCTCTCCCGTGTATAGGGGCATGCAGTGATCATGTGTAGAGTGTCCTCTGTTTCTTCATTGCAGAGTTTGCAAATGTCGCTGTCAGTCAGTTGAAATTTCTTTAGCATCTCTTCTGTTTTGTAGCGCCCTAAGAGCATTTTTGCTCTGATGTTTGCCGACTCGGTAGCTCTCTTGGTGTTTTCCGCGGTTGCCCATATTGGATGGGGTTTTGTGTTTATTTCGCTCCGGATCAGCCATTTCAGTGATGACTTAGCAGATGAGGAAACTTGAAGTTCTCTGATGGAAAATTCACTAATTGTCTTCTTTATATAGTCCTTGTAGATTTTCTTCGGCCATGGGTACAGTATATGTTTATCTATGTCTATGTGATATTTATCTCCTAGGTCGATGACGAGTTTTACCCAGCTGTACTTATGGAGATCTCTGATGGCCAGTTGACGTTTGCAGAGTTGGTATAGATGATGAGACTGTGGTAGTCTGCAGATGTTGCCAAATAGAGTCATGATCTTAATATGATACAGTGCTTCCACAGTTGGAGATCCCATTAGCAGATAGATTGCCTCTGACGCTGTATTCTCCGGCAACCCTTGGATCTGTCTGAGCATTCTTCTATAAAAATATTCCAGCTTTTCCAATTCTTTCTTCATGAGGACTACTGCATCTAGACCATGTAGGAGTTTAGGAAGAATGTACAGCCTGATAATTTGAAGTGAGACGGCCGGACCCAATCCATCAGACCCATGTAGGCCAAATTTCATCAGTGTATACGCCGTACGTCTGGCACTGCTGATCAGGGTATCAGCCTTAGAAAGTGATGCTCCCTCGGACCAGGTCAGGCCCAGGTGTGTAAAGCTGGCTTCCTTAGATACCATTTTGCTCCCCAGATACCAGGTCGAATCAAATTTCTCTAATTTTCTTCTTGGATGAACCAGGGTTGTTACAACGGACTTGGTAGGATGAATCTCGTATTTTTGAGCCCGAGCATAGTCATAGGCAACATTCAGCATTCCTTGGAGTTCTTCTTTGGAATTACTGAGCAGAAGAACATCATCTGCACACGCAGGGCTGCCGGTGAAGATAGTCCCTATGGATGTCCCCATCTTCGTTCTTTCAAGCGAATCTAGGAGATTGTTGATGTAGACTTTGTATAAAACAGGTGATAGCACACCTCCCTGTTTGACACCTTGGCTAATGTTGTACGATCTACTGTCAATGCTCTGCCATCTCACAACCTCCTTAGGGTTGGAGTAGAAGTCGTTGACGATCTGCCAGGAGTTTCCGGTTATGTTGAGGTGTCGAAGTTTCTCTAGCATTATTTGCTGATCGACCACGTCAAACGCCTTACGTGCATCCAGGCTTGCTGCGTATAGTGGCTTCTTCTCACTTTTTGCCTGTGCAATTGATTCGGTGATCAATAATGTCGCCATGCTTGGTGATCTCCCTTGGGTAAAACCAAACTGAAGGTTGTTGCCGGTCTTCTCTGATATTTCTTTCAGTTCTACTCTCAGGCAAATTTCTTCGATGATTTTGAGAAGTATGGAGTTGACGGTGATACCTCTGTAATTGTCACACAGTCTTGCATCTTTTCCTTTCTTTGGAATGGGTAGCTTATATGACCGCTTCAGGACTGTAGGAATTTTCCGCTCCTTGAAGATCTTCTGTACGATGATTGCCAGTTTGCCTATGGCCTCTGGTGTGAAGTTCTGCAGTTGTTCCGCATAATGTCCCTCGATATCAGCCGCTTTTCTTTTCCGGAGGTTTCTTATGATTTCTTCTATCATTCCAGTAGTGATGGTTACTTCCCTCTTGTCTTGATTAGCTGCAATTTCCAGGAATAATCTCTGTTGATCGTCATTTATAGAAGCAGGGTTTGATAATTTCTCGAAGTAGGTAGCCCATACATCTCTGATCTTGTCTTCTTCCGTAATGATGTTGCCATCCACAAGCAGGGCTGATGCTCCATTTTCTTTATTCTTCTTTTTCATTAGCTTGTGGAAAAGAATAGGGTCATTCTCGGCTGCCCTGTTAATTTCCAAAATCAAGCTTTGGCGTTCTTCTGCTCTCTCTCTTCTTTGAACTTTTCTTACTGTCTTAGTAGCCGCTTTCTTTGCTCGGAAGTATGGACTGTCATCTGTTGGTCTCCCCGCTTCTTTCCAGTTGAAATGTGCTATCTTTGAAGTTTTCACTGCCTCTTCTAGTTGTTTTGACCATACTTTCCCGTGGGTCCGCGGAAACTTTTTGGTCATCGGGTTGTAGATCTTGTGAGGAGTTGATGTCATCATGGCCATATCTATTACACCTTGGAGAGTTTTGACAGCAGTTTCTGTATCTAGAAGGTCTGTGTTGAGGATTTCTATCTCTTGGCATAGAGTATCACGGTAGATGTTCCAGTCTGTTTGACTTCTTAGGAACTGGACTCTCTTGCCAGCAGACTTGTTTTTGTTCCTTTTTTCCTTCTTGGTAGCTAGGACCACTGTCAGTTCTGTAGCGATCGGATGATGATATGAAGTGTTCAGGTGATTTGTGTTAATTTCATTAAGATGTGGAAGTGTCACAGGATGCCAATTTGTAGCACACAAGGCTCCTTGTTTCACCAGTGCATGGTCCAGTCTGGATTTGTGTCCAAGGTGGGGGTTGTCATAGGTGCATTCCTCCCATGTGTCCCTGCCAAGGTCGAGAAGCTTTTGTTCACTAATGAGGTTCTTCATCAGTCTCTCCTTAAATGAATCTCTTCTGTAGTGATCCATATTTAGGTCGCCCACAATAAGTATCTCATATCCCGTAACTATACATGAGGTGGCGACACAAACATACACAAGGTGGCGACACGAGTCAGTACAAATCCAATATAGTCCAGTAAAATTTATTTAAAGTTATCCCAACCCTAATGCACAGTTTCTTGTTTCACCCGTCCCAATCAGACATGCTGCTAACAATTTGTCATTACAATATCTTTCCTTTAGAGTGACTCAGTTCATTATCACAAGAAAAGATGCCCCTGCACTTTTGTATTTACAGTTGATGCCAAAAACTGTTGATTGTCCCAACCCTAACATTCTGTCCCGACCCTAACATCGTCTGTCTAGCACTTCCGCTTGCCCGTGCAGCTTTCTGGCCTAAACCAGTAATGCAAATTTGCAGCTGGCTCCTCAAAAATAGCCTTTGATGTGTTTGTTCAGTTTTTAGACTGAATATATTTATCTCAATAGAGACAGGGAGTCAGGAGAATTCTGAGCCCTTGATTGCAATGTAGGAGAAGACGTAATTAACGCTGAGTTTTTTGGATTTTAATCACTACACAGCTGGCTACATTTTGCAACAATATTCAGTGCATAAACAACACATTTATTTTTCACCTCTTTGTCACGCTCTTTTCTGCACCAGGCCGTAATTAGAAATAAAAATTTGCAATGAAAAATGCTTATGAATGATTTAAAAATAATAATAAAAGAGTTCGCCTCAATTTTTAAAAGAAGTTAGTGATTTCCTGTTGCACTATTTTGTTTGAACCTATGACAGCCGAGCAGGCGTGTTGATGGGTCAATGTGCGACAGCTGTTAGATCCTGTCCAATCTGTTGCATAGGGCTGCGCGATTAAACAGAAATTTATAGATTATCAACTTCCAAGTAGTGCAATAAATTCACAGAAATAAAGGTGCAATAAATACATTTTGATAATTATAATTTATTTTCGTAAAATTTTGGTTTTAAGACTAATTTTATGTCTATTCCTTGTCTATGAATTTATCAACATTTTAATAATACACTTATTGCATGTTACATGGGGGGTTTGAAAAGGTCTTGACTTTTTTTTGTGGCAGACCAATCTATTTGAGGCAGCTGAATGATATTTTTGCAGGACAATGCTGCATGCTACTAAGTTACATTGAAAGTTAGATTCTGAGCTGTCTCTGGAAAAATTTGTTAATTTGCACTAATATGGTTTGGATGTTTTCAGGGATACGCCTGACTTCCGTCCAGATTTCGGCAGGCTTCCAGACATCAGGAGCATCCATCCTACTGTACCTGTGTGTTTGATGTCGGCTACCTGTACAATGGAAATGCGGAAACAGCTGGTAGATAGCTTTGTCCTCAGGGATGTTAGGTCTGTCACAAGTCTGCCTGACCGGTAATTTTTTTTTTTCATATCTGTCCTGTAGGTGAGATTCCAAGAATTGACATTCAAAATTTGCATCCTCCATATCACAGCTGTTGCTGCTCTCAATGCTCTGTAGGAAATCCTTTTAAACATATTAGATAAATCTTGTGGAATACTTATTTTAGCAGCATAGAAACCCATAGAAATATTACTGGGTGTGTCAAAATTTTTGGTCTGAAATTCTGCGGTCCTGTAGGTGAGAATTTTTTCAGTGACTGCAGGTGTCATGTTTGGACTGCGACCATTTAACTATAGCTGGATATTTCTTTTAAAGCTGACTGGTATGTGAATATTTATCAAAGACTTTCTTGATTCAATAGAAAATAAATCAACCAAACGCCACCAAAACAGGAAAATTTTTTTTTTAGAAAATTGTATTTCTGGATTGACAATGGTTGACATTTATATGATGTACGTGACGGGAGGTTTCGGTGGCCCGAGAAATATTCCCAGAAAATTTCACATACCGAATGGAATTAATTAAAAAACTTAAGTTCAGGTATATAAGCAGTCATTAAATATTAAAAAAACTGAGCATAACTTACTTCAATTACTAACCATCAGCTGTCAAAGTAACACTGTTAAAAAATGTGAAGTTTGACAACCCAAAAATGGACCATTTTGAGAGTTTGCATTCCCTGTTCTCAATGATGAAGACATAATTTCACGTAAAAGTGGATATATTATGAAGACAAAATTGTATTGTACATCTCAGGTAATTTTGAACACCAACCAAACATTGTTTATATCCTGTTAGGGGCCAACCAGACGATAGTTGGGGGGGGGCTATGGATTTTACCCCGGGACGAACTTTTTTTTGGGTTCGCGGCGCGTCGACGAACAATTTTTTTCGCATACGCAGTCGCGACAAACTTTTTTATCGGATTTTTAACATTACGGTACCCTAGCTACAGGTGGAAACAAACTTTTTTTTTTATTTCCATGTGTTGAACAAACTTTTTTTTTCAGTGTCAAGTGGGAAACAATCTTTTTTTTTCACCAAATATCCATAGCCCCCCCCAAAGATCATCTGGTCGGCCCCTTATAGGTCAAAATCCTGGTTGGCCTCATTTCAAATGACTGCTTCCATATATTATAGAAATGAATTCTATCAAATGATTTGTATTTCCTTTAAGAAATTGAAAAATTAAATGTTTTCCTTTACAGGACCAATATTTTCCTCACTCTCGAAAAGGTCTCGAAGTCTGACTTTACCGCTCTAGATTGGATTGTAAATGCAATTGTGAAGGATCGCCGTCAATCCCCGAAATGTATCGTCTACTGCAAGTGAGTAAGAAAACATTTGATCAAATTCCACAATTTGTTCTTCTTGCCAGGCTTTTGGAAGATCATCAGTGCTCTGCCAGACACTCATTCTGACACACAAATATGTCAAGATTGTCAGACCGAAAAATTTAAAGACACAAATTGTTCCCATGTTTGGAGGTCATTCACAATCATTAAAGTAAACAATAATCCCGAGAAGCAGGAAAGTGAACACTAAATGTTGCAAAATGTACTAATAGGAATTTTTCCAATATTTTTGTCTACCAAGTGTCAAACTGAGTGTCAGACATTCGGTCTGACAAGGAGGATCAAGTTGTAAGACCGACGGGAAAAACTGTCAGTCAGGTCTGAAGGACTGACTTCGTGAAATTCGTGAAATTTATTTCAGGGAATATATCATTACATCCTGCTTGTTTTAGTTTGGAGGGTACGGGACTATACTCAGGCCGTCACAAACCAGTGATCAATTAGCGTTGGTCAGTGTTAGAGACTAAGAGTCTACTGATAAATCCATTGCTTTTCCATGTGGTATAGAATACATTATGGTATACTATTCTATGCATAGTGTCTTATGAGCAGCGCTTCAGAGTTGGGTAGTAAGTGAACCCACCACGACTCCTGACTCCTTTGGCTTTCTGAAAAGCAACTACGACTCTTTGGGTCGCCTGAATTACGACTAGTGGATAGACCAGAATGCAATTGATCATCAGTCGAAATTGGATGAGGGGCCTGGACGAAACTGTATATATGGCGATTTGAAAATGTTTGTTTCTTTTCTAAGTTTATCAACAATTGGCATTAGGTTATCAAGAGGTACAAAAGGTGAGGCTTTGAAGTTTCCGTATGATTTCGTACATGAATAGTATTGAAAACGTGTTTAATGTGATTTGAATCCACCTTCTGGTAAGTCACCTGGGCCCATGTTGGATGGCTGTTTGGGTCATCCTTCGCCTCATTGCCGTGTCCATATTTAAGTCCATATTTAATATAGGATATAAAATCCCAATCATCCATCATCAATACTTGTTTAGAAAGTTTCGTGTAAACTTTCAATATATTTCACATTGTTGTAACCATGCTTTTGTATAAACTACATTAATTATGTATTGGAGTCAGGAGTCATCAAATTAATTTTTGAACCGAACTCTGCCTACAAATCAAAGTTAGACTCCGACGCCACCCGAAAACCTGTCACTCCACGACTCTAACGCCCTGCTTGTACGAGTTTATTTTTATGTTGCGTCACAGTTGCGATGTATGTAGGCCTACATTGTACAATTTTATGAAAAAAATGATGCAATCATGATTTGATTATAATTATTGTAATTTCCTTCTGCAGCTCTATACTTGATGTCACAAGAGTCTGGGCGTACTTGAGTTCGGAACTGGCCCTTCAGGATGCGTCGTCCCACGGAGGAACCCGGAAGTCTGCGCATCTTTATGTCCGCCAGTATCACAGCTCGCAGCCCGAACATTCACAGCTGGCCTTGCTCCAACAGTTCAAGGAAGTAGACAGTATCGCTCGTGTACTTGTATGCACCATTGCATTTGGGCTCGGGATTGACATCGGTGACATTCGGTAATTCAAATTTAAAATTATTCTGTTAATTTTCTATAAACCTGGCACTGTCAGAGGAATCTTTTTGGGGTGGGGGTGTGATTTGAAGTGTAAGATTTGTTTTATTTTCAATATTTTGGCTATGTAACTTATGCCTCCGCCACCTTAATAGTATTATCAGTAACAGCTATTGTGTCACGTCCCGTCCCATGCACTGATTGACATATCTCATTCATAGGTCCATTGTTATGCTGATATAACTTTTTTCTCCAAATGACCTTGGATGACCTTTGACCTAGTTTTCAAGGTCACGGGGCCTAAATGCTGTGTAGCGGCCTGTCTGTCTGACATTTTCTTAAATTGTCCTCCTTTCTTTGTGTCTTTTGTATTCATTGTGTGAGCCTTTAGTATTTTGCTTAGAGTTACGGAATTTCGTATAGGGATTCACTCATGGGTCTCCATTAGGAAGATACATGCAGAAATCCAATTCTTACCCTTATTACCATTTACCCCCCCCCCCACTAATTCACTTGCTCTATTGGGACGGCAGGGAATATGTATAGTAGTTGACGGCATCCAAACAATCCTGTGGGGTCATAGAATTCCAGTGTTACATTACTTTTTGTCTTGTCTTATGTCTTGCAAAAATTACTTAATCAGTCTATAGATGTCTTTCGTAGAACATGTGACTTTTATGAAACCAGTTAATCGGTTATTCTTTTCAGGTTAATTGAGGTTAGATAACAGATGTCTTTTTGTCTGAATTTGTTTCCTACTTTGCTTCAATATCAGTTGAAGCTTTGTTGGATAAATGGACATATATATTCTCTGTATAAACAGCTAATCAAGTTCATCTTCAGTCCATATTGAAGGGTCGGATTATCAGTTAATTAGTTCCTGAAATTTATATTTTGAATATCTTTGCTCATTCACACATTGGTTGTTTTGGATCTGGATTACTTGCAGTATGTAGGACTCTCCATGCAGAATTTGACTTGATTTGCTTTCCAAGCACAGATTGGTTTGATTTTCTCTTTGTGTGCAGACTCCATACAGACTATAACAATAACATGAGCAATGAGGGCTGACATAGGTTTTTGGCAGCCCAAGAGCCTCATTGTCAGCCCTATAGAGTTCATTGTCAGCCCGAGGTAATTGTGTAAGAATTTGCTGTCATATTATTCTACAATATGGTTTTGATTGTGAAGAACCTTGATTCATTACAGGCATGTTGTGCACTGGGGCATGCCGAGGACCTTTCTCCACTATTGGCAGGAAGTCGGAAGAGGAGGTCGTGACCAGCTTCCTGCCAAAGGCAACCTGTATGTCACTGGTGTTGCAAAAGAAAGTTCTCCAGAAGTCAGGGAATTCCACCAAACCCTGAAAGATGGCAAACTATGTTGCTTGCGCACGTATGTTCTTCGCCATCTGGTGTCAAGTCGCCATGATGCAAAACAGATAGCTTTGATGGACAACCGCTCCAAATGCCTGAAGATGTGTGATGACTGTGTGTGTAAACTTTGTTCGTGTTGCAGCCTGTGCCGTGACAGATGTCCTTGTGTACTCAAGGTGTTTACATTTTCTGTATAACTTGACTGTTGGACTTGCATGCATCTATTTCAATTGCCAGTATTGATTATTTATATTTTGGCTGATTTTATAAACAAAGACAGCTAAGCTTGAAGCCGTCATCCAAAGCAAAAAATTCCCACCAAATGGAAGATATCAATATAATTTTTTACTACTTATCATAAAGCTTAGTCAGATATGCCTTCTTTATATGTCGATTTTGGCTATCCAAAATTTTTGATTTTAGTAACCAGTTTTCGTGACCCTGTAAACTTCAACATGTTACTGTTTTCAGCTTTGCGATGACTTCGAAGGAATGGTTTTATGAAGATGAAGACTGTCTAATGTGGGATCTCTACCAGAAGGATTTTTATGGAGCAGATAAGTTTTTTTCTTTGTTACTTATGTGTTCTCTCCCTAAAGAGAGTAAGTCTTGGCATTGGATTGTTGGTAACAGTAATTGTGTAATTGCTTTCATGGAAGCTCATTTCAATAATGGGGTTTTCTAGTTTCTAGTTTCCGGCATATTAATAGTTCAGATTCAACAGATTAATAGTTTTGAGAGTCAAGAGGAGAAATGTTAATTCTAAAATGACAGACTGGTATAGCTTTGGCCTTTACCAATAGGCAGCTGAATTATAAGAACATGATGTGAGAAGTTGTTTTCAGAGTAACATGGAACGATTGTTTCCTGCCTTGTAGAGTACTATGAAGACCATTGTTGGAATTTACCGGAGAGTTGGTTTCCACCAAGTAACCGATATGGGTTATTTTGAAAACTCAATTTAATCAGGAAACAGTTATAAAAAGCTCCGAGTGTTTTAATAGCTTAAAATTTTGTTATTTCAGGGTGAGAATAAGACAACGCAGAGGTCTTGAGAGTTATTGAGTTTAATTGTTTACGGTTTAGATCATTCCAATTCATTTTACAATTCCATTTACTGTTCCTATTGGCTAAATTATTAGTTATAATAAAAGTACATTTTCCATTGATACTATTACATTTGATTGTTATATTATATATATATTAAAAACAAGTATGATGATAACTTTCACAACATTTCGGAACGTTCATTGAATTTCTGAAACTGAAAATTACAAAGTATATCTGTAGGCTATACACAATCATGTCAGCTCAAGGGTAGTTTCTAATTATGAAGTTATCAGTATCATTCAGAATCACTAAAAATAACAAAAATGATAGGGGCACCACCAGTGTTGCCATTAACTGGTGGGGTCCCCTGCAGTGTTCATTGTGTGTAGATTTGAAAAATTGAATTGCTTATAGTTACAATCATTCCAATTTATTTAACAAGTTTCACCATACATATACTGTTATTTTTGTTATTATAAAAAAAAGATTAATTATAATTATATAAAAAACATTTTAAGTTGATACTATTACATTTGAATGTTATGTTATATACAAGTATAATATCGATAACTTTTCCAACATTTCGGAACATTCACAAGATTTCTGAATCTGGAAGTGATCAAGTACATATGTAGGCCTATACACAATCATGTCAGCTCAAGGGTAGTTTCTAATTATGACGTCATGTATGATATTACACACTCGGTAAAAAAAACTGGCAGATGTGAACTCTGTTTTTTCCGTCCTCCTTATGTTTATTCATTATTGCAGTGAAATGGGTCCCCCTAAACACTATTTGATCTGATTTGGTGAAAAAATAATGAATTACAAACTGTTTTCATGTGCTTTTCGTCAAGGACTTCATACCACATTCTCCTTAAGAAGCGATAACTTATTTTTGTCCTTCTGTTTAAAATATGAAAACTTTCAACAGTTTACTAATTTCTCAAATTTTGCAATCCACAGACAGCTTTGTAGTAGACAAAAATTGTAAGCATGGAAAAGACTAACAGATCTCATTCTTTGGACAAATGATCAATCAATGAGGGAAAACTCATATTGTTTGGTGAAAATGGGTGAAGGTGTTTTAATATCACATTTATTATAGATGGAGCTACTGTTACTACAGTTGACAGAAATGCAGCAGTCAAAATGACTGAATCACTAAGTTTTCTACAGTTTAGTCTTGGTATTGTTATATTATATATAATGTTCAAATTGAGGGGGGCACACAAAATACCACACATTCTATGGTAAGTACCAACCGGTTTAAAAAGGGAGTTCATATTAATTGAAGTTTGTACACAATGCAAGCAAAATCATTCATTCTGGCCATGTTTAAGACCCCTAGGGATTGTGATATTGTGTCTCATTAGTTGAGACCAATTAAGGTTACTGAGGTCGTTTGCATTTGTTGGAAGTTGGTATTGCATTTTCAATTGAGTATCTTGGTTCAAGGGCAACGACACAGTATCACTGTATGTCTTATCTAAAACTTAAGTAACGGACATTAGAAGTAAAACAAAAAAAAAATTGGGAAATTTGGGAGACATGTGCAATAGACCTTGTCAAATATATCAATTACGGGCTGTCTCTGTGCCGTTCTTTCGTGAGCTTCAATATGATAGCCTACTGTATCCTTGATATAGGATATGTACCATTGGTCAGCAGATATTTTGCTCCAAAACTCTGCAATTAAAGAAATATGTTATTTATATCCCACAATAAAAATAGACCTCCAGTAAAAAGAATTAATAATTTCAAGAATTTGTTCGAATGGCTACAAAAAGATGCCGAGCAACCACACCGACCAATCAGAGCGTCAAAACATTGTGACGTCGTCACTTCACTGCCCATTGTCTACATAATAACGTCAGATAATGAGATGCATGTGGTGCGCAATGATGGACCACATGGTGTGAATCACATGCTTTTTTGCCAGAACTTCACTGCCTATTGTGGGATATTAAAGACAACAATATGGCTAGGCATTATCAAGTCAAACCAACACTGCATGTCGATATGTACTGCACCAGTGTACAGCGCCAATTGAAATTGGATAGTCTTACACAAAAATTAATGCAGCTCGAATTATGTTATAATAGCATTATAATAGGAGGAATAGTCTGGACTAGAATACAGTAGACTAAATTAGACATAGATTGGAATTATTTTGAGTACAGATTTCAATGAGTAGTCATCTTACAAAATAATAATGCCCTTCAAAAATAAAGATGATATAAACATGACTGGCATCTTTCAAAGCATAGCTAGGCTGCTCATACTGGGTTGTACAAAGATATATTACTTGCACCTGTAGACAAGTTTGTCTAAGAACCATTTGCTACATTGTTAAATAACAAGTAACAGATTAATAATTGTGATTAGGGTTGCACAATTAATCACAGATGTATCGCTTAAACTTTTATCAATATAGTACTATAACTTTATCACAGAAAATGCAATGAATGTATCTTAACAATTTTCAGTTATGTAATATTATTTGACATAAATATTCCATTTATTTTCACAATTCTAATTTTGGACTGACAAATTCGCAAATTTTTGGGTCAATCTCTTTTTATCGATTGATTAATCTACAATGCGCTATGATGCTTATCGCATATCACATATAAACCCGTATTGTGCAGCCCTAACAGATACTACCACTTCAATGACTTGCAGTAGAAAATACATTGTAGATATTCCTGTAAAATATAATAATTATTATATTGAGACGAGAATGTTTCCTGAAAGGATTCAAGCATAAAAGTGATGCCAATGATTACATATCCAATGCAAAGTCAAGATAAATAATGAGTAAAAGCTCTTGTTCTACCTGAAAGCTCTTGTTCTACCTACAGTCAATGTTTGTGTTACTAATAATTCAGTATTGAAAATTTATTTTATGTTTCCTTGTCAGTTTTTCCGACCTTTCTTTCTTTTACTTTGATTAAGTATACTGACAATGCTTGCCTCTTATATAGCTCGTTCCTGTTGGCAAAAGCCTGAAAAAAGATCTCATAAACGGCCTAAGTTGACTACACATTCATCAGTTCACATTA
The DNA here is from genome assembly GCA_026936325.1 of Platynereis dumerilii. Classification (NCBI taxonomy): domain Eukaryota; kingdom Metazoa; phylum Annelida; class Polychaeta; order Phyllodocida; family Nereididae; genus Platynereis; species Platynereis dumerilii. The sequence continues at coordinate 96,132,342 of JAPTHN010000002.1, forward strand.
AACAAATTTTTGATGAAAACAATGGGATGAGGCATTATTTAACTTTGTAAATTGGAATAACATGGTAAATTGATCATACATTACTGATTATGATGTATGTAAATGAAATTGAACATATATCACTGATTATGTGTGTAAATATAAGTACAATGCTACAAGTATAAATATGTGAATATCTAAATAAATAATGTACAATCGATCTATTTGATAATGCATCATAATTTAAGATGATATAGCCTGCAAAGATTATGCATAGTTACCACATTGTGTCTTATCATAACATGATGTTGCTTCGATTACTGAGCTGCTATCCTCAGGTACATGTCAAGCACACAGTTGTTGACGTCAATTTTTTGTTTTAGGTCTGACATGTCCAGGGGTCGATGAGTGGTGAATGATGGAAATGAATCGTGTTCACTTCCTGGACTGTTGTTGAACAGCCCATCTTTTTGGTACTCTTCGACAAATTTCGATACCTTCTCTTTGATGGACTTCCGCTGGCCTCCGCTTCGATGCACGTAAGTTTCAGCAACTCTTCTGGAGTACACTCTGTCAAGTTTTCTTCCCAGGCCACCCGCTAACTTACAACAACGCTCAGCATGGCGCTCCGTGTAGTGGCCCTTGCTTCGACCCATGTACTCTGCAATGATTCAACAGTCTCATGATTATAACTTTGAAGGTATGGAATTAAATAGCATAACTTTATAGGAAGGAAGGATCATAGTATCATATACTAAATTCTGAGACTTCTCAAAAAGAACTTGTTCAGTAACCATGTAAGAATGTTTCTATACCCGTCAATTTTGACAGTTTTACATTTTTACTCCACAATGCCCAAATTTTTGTCACTCTTACCCTTGAATTGCTTGTTGCAGAATTCGTTCGCCAGATCCATCGGGATGTTGTGTCCTTCGCCACCGTTGATGTTGACAGTCCGGTTCCACTTTACTTCATGTGCCAGTCGTGGTGCTAGCCAGCCATTAATGCCTGCAATTCAAACATACGAAGAAGGTATACGCGGTATGTTTAAACTGACTAAAGTTAACACTGTTGGCTGCTGATTTAGTCTATGGCATTAAATAAAATGTCTATACACTATATTTTATTTATTATCAAGAAATTAACTTGACCTGTTTACTTGTAATGTTTTACGAGTCTTCGTTTTTGTTCGTAATGTAGACAGCCAGAAGATAGCTAGTTGTATCAAAATAATTAGATCAGAACTGTTGAATATATTGTGTAGGATATTATAATAAGACCAAATGGGTATGGTGGTATTTTGAGATGTACTCCACGAGTTGAAGATATCCTGAGTCCTCTGTACCCACGAGTGCGTATATATATTGACCTTCTCATATCATATTCTCATTAACAGGTATTACTACATTGCTACTAAATATTCTGCTTTGTCGAACAATCATGTGCTACTTTTACTGCTAGAAATGGTTACTATTTTCATTAATAGTATAATTGGAGATGTGTATTCAAAATGGCAAAATTATCTGACTTTATGATTTTATTAAGAGAGACAAAAAATAAATATCAATATATTTAGATGTAATGGTTTACCTGCTAGGAGATGATGTGCTTGCACAAGATATTTCCAATGATTGTTCTGATAGAATTCTATCAAATCAAACTTCCAGAGCGTCATCATGAGATCTCCATCATTCTGGCGGACGGCATCCCTCTGGACTTCGTTCATCAAACCCTTGAAGAGCAAACCTTTTGAGTAGGCCAGCTTGTGATCCTCTTCTTCACCGATGTTGCCTCCATCATCTTGGACAGGTGAGTAGAACACTGTGCTGACAATCTCATTAGCCAATTGTAGTTCTGCAATTGGCTGGTTCGGCAACTGATCCAAGGTCTTGATGTTCATCAGTTTCATGGCGAAGAGGCAAGTAAGTCCCTCTGTGACCAACCTGCCAGAGAAAATTATGAGATATCCAGTACAATGATTTAGCCACCATATTCATTCTGTATGTTTCTCTGAATCAACATGCACTAAGTTATAATAACTCAAGTGCAATGGATTTGTAGTTTAAGTTACATATTGATCGAATATCTTTACTCTCTAATATTTACAAGTTTGTCCATGTAATTGTTGATTGGTAAAATTGGATTAATTACCTTAGGAAATCTGCAACATGATTGAAGTTGTCATCCTTGAGAACATCCTTCTTCAGACTTCTGTAGCCCAGGAAATTCTTCATGTGGTATAATGTTCCACGATCCGCCACACTCTTTTGTGTGAAGTATTTGTCCATAACATCCTGAAATGTTGATGACTTTCAGTTATCTTGTCTATTTGCTTGTTTGGATGCTCAAAACACTGCCCTCTGCAGCCACTGATTGTGAAAATAATTATTACAGAAATTGCACATGGTAATTTGGTATGATAGATAGTTGGATGGAAGATATAGCACAGGCCCAGGGGCCCATTGGGCATTCGATGCCATCTACTGGAGGGTTAGCTCAGTGGCAGCCTGCTGAGCTGCTAATCACTGACTCCAGGGAACAATTGTAGCTTTTGCCGGTCAGACCAGTCACCTGCCTGGACCGGGCATTTATGGACCAGGAGGGACGGTCCAGTCCGCAACATTGTCTGATAATTTGTGATTGTGGGCAAAAAGCAATAGAACTTCTAATCTTCTTGATTCAGGAGGTGTGAGTCAAAACATTATACCATCTCCATTTTGAACCCTTAGATTCTTGATTTCTTTTACATGTACCTGTAGTAACAAGGCCTGCTTGTGAAATTCCTGGATCATGGGGGTCAGACCTTCCAGGCGTTCTTCCAGCGTGTCCATATCTGCCCTGGCCACTTTGGCGGTGAACATCCGCTCCACCGACATCTGATCCCCATGACAGGCAATTGGGATGGTCACTGGAATGAACTTGTGCAGGGCTGCCATTATCTGGATCACTCCATTTGTGGTTGAAGGGTTCTCTGCAATAACCCCAAGTGTGATCTGAAATCAAAATATTGTGACTAAAACCAACAGTCAAATGTAGCCCTGGACCCCTGTGGGACAGGGGTCATGAATCGTCCCATTGAGAAATCATGAGATTTGAAAGAATGGGTTCGAGAGAATTCAATTTTCTCTGTTAGTTTTATACTTGTGCCAAAATCAAAAACACACACTGAAAATAGACAAAATATGCTACTGACGGCACCTGTTTCCATGAACTCAATCTTCCTGACCTTTGTTTAATCATCATTTGAACTCAGAAGATTATATTTCTTCCTTAAACATTTTGGAAATATGCATCTCTGATTGGCCAAAATGAATGATGTCACAAGTATCTTTGGTGACGTCATTATAGAGCGACTGTGACGTCACTGAGAAGCCGCCTTTGTTCACAAAAGGGCTGATGTCTGAAAGTGCCGTTTTTTGAGAATTTCTCTGCATTTTGTAGTGATTTATTCACATTAAACAATAAGAAAATACCTTAAAAAATAGTGCCGTCAGTAGAATGGTATGTCATGTGAATAAAAATCTAATTTTTATGAAGCTTACTGCTCTAGTATTGATGCAGTCTTACTTCTCCTGATGAGGTGTCAAAATCTCAAGATAGGCCGTGATAGTGGAACTCTCCTTTTTCCAGCTCTCCTGTGTTGACGAGCAGAATAAAGCTATTTCCGGGAACAAGCTGCCATTTTGTACCATTGCTGAGTCAGTGAAGCTGGCATTCCAGGCCCCAGGGCACTTTTAATCCATTGAAAACATTATGGATCTGCATTGCCGAGTCTTAAATGGAATGTTTAGCATGGAATGCCACCATATTCCAGTACTGTCAGGCTGATTAGACTTTGTTACGGACCTTAGAAACCCGGGCTCCATTGTAAATTCCCAGGCTGATGTTTCCGGAAATAGTTTTATTCTGCTCGTCAACACAGGAGAGCTGGAAAAAGGAGAGTTCCACTAACGCCCGCTATTTTGCATGGAATGACCCATGACCCATGCTACGCATGGGTCCCAGGGCTAAGTCAAATGTGTTTGATATGTTTTTGTTATTTTTTGGTCACCCAATTCCTATAATAATATTAAAGTTATTTATACAAATACTACTGTTGATGTTAAGATAAACCTAGTTAAAAAATGACCTCCACCCTTTCTTGGTGTTATGAAGTAACTGAAGAAGGACGTGAATTTTTATTTTGTATTTGTTGTGATTTTATTGAATTAATCTTGCCTTAATTGTTATGAATATGGTTAGAATTGGGATCTCTTACAAGTTTTGACTTCCTCGCTGATTCCTTGAGGAATTGGTGTTGTTTCGTCTCTATGGCTTTGTTTTTTTGGAATATTCCTAGGTGTTCTTGCAGTATTTTTGCTACCATAGTTGTCATCCTTTCTTTCAAAGTTTGGTGGTCTGCATCTGTTGGGATGAAAACAGTCAGTGGCAGGGACGAAGCAGGCACCCTGGTGGTCACATCCGTGGTTGGAGGCGTAACCCTATTTTTCACCGCATATGACAATGCGAACATATGCATTTGATTCTTGTGCGTTCCCTGGTGCCGTGCAGTTGCCATGATTTGGACATTGTCCCAACATAAGGCGTACCCTGTAATATAGATAATTGTTTGTAAATAAAATGTTGGTATTATAGGCTTGTAGTGCACAGTAAGGTTACAGGGTTAATTGAGAGTTACCAGAGAAGGAGTAGAATCAAATGTTCTTACTCGTTCTGTAGGGTTAGAGACTTCTCGTTTGGAGCATTAGATGCGCTATGAAAACTACTATAACCAGCCGGACTTTCAGCTCTCTACTCCTAGTAGAAAATTTCTGCAGGCGATTTTCGCCAAGCATGTCGAATTTCTCAAAAATGACTTTATGTCATAAATAAATTTTTATATCAATTTCCAGGCCGGTTGGGCCGTATGTCCGTATCATTATATTGTTCCTTACTTCATATGGAAGCAAATGACAAAGAAGTAAAAAATCCTGTCCCGTCATTTTTTTTAGCGCTATGGTTCATAAAAAAAAAAAATATTTCAAAATCATAACTTTTGTTGCGAACCCCCAGAAAAGTTCTTTAAACTAAATATATCTTTCTGGAATTTTAATCAGCTTTTCCATAAAACTGTCCTCTTTAATTCCATGCTTCATTTAATAACATAAGATGAATGGCCACTGAATGGCAGGGAAAACTTCACAGTAAAAAAATTAAGAAAAAAATTGAGTTTTTCAGGTTTGCGTGGACTGACTTTCTTTTACATAACCTCAGATATTTTGAAAGAAAGGCTGGTAGCGACCACTTTGGTTTGTATATCCTTGCTATAAACTATATTTTGGATCATTTTAAACTATTTTTAAGAAATCCTATCTTGGAAAGTTCACGAGTATCGAGCCACCTTAAGGCAGGAAATTGGAAATTGGAGAAGAAAATCTGAAATTACTTGTTGCATGTTTCAAATTATCTCCTACTTGTTAAAATCGCCAAAACTACTGGTGCTTGGCTGTTATTGCAGCCTACTTGTTAGTAGATTAGTTTATTACACGGATTTATCAAAAGATTTTGGTAAGCAATCAATTCAATTTCAATTTAAATCATTTATTTGCTCTTACATCTGTGAGTATATTACTGTTTGTACAAAAGAGATTACCTTACAAAATTGCCTATGATACCAAGGCATCGGCAGAGCAATAGGTTGCAATTTGGTACTTGAAACAATTTGTGACATAATCCAAAAGTCTGAGAGGGGGGTTGCCAGTCACTGGCTCTTTAACATTCATCCTCGTTGCTTTATCCTCCTCCCATTCTAATTAGCTTACAACATACATGTATACAGGACGTATGGCCCCAGTCATCTATCCATCTTTCCAAAATATCCATGCCAATCCGCCAATTCAGCTCATTTTAGCTCATTCGAAGTCTGGATTGATAGATTTATCGATCCAATGTTCCAGTTGGTCAATTTGGCAGTTTACAAGTTAGCTGGCAGTGATATTAATGAGTTAGTAAAAACTTTATTGTTGCTGCAATATTTATTGCCTGTCAGCCAAATGGGTGGAGATAGGAGTCAGGTGGACATAAGAGTTGGGTGTGATAGGAGTCGGGCGGGGGAGGAGTTAAGGGAGGATAGGAGTCAGGGGAGGATAGGAGTCGTGGTGGATAGGAGTCGGTTGGAGATAGGAGTCGGGGGATAGGAGACAGGAGTGGATGGGAGTCGGGGGTGGATAGGAGTTGGTGGATAGGAGTCGGGATTTGATAGGAGTCGGGATTTGATAGGAGTCTGGATGGATAGGAGTCTGGTGGAGATAGGGGTCGGGTGGTAAGAGTCGGGGGTGGATAGGAGTCGGGGTGGATAGGTGTCAGGGATTGATAGGAGTCAGGGGTGGGAGTCCGGTGGGGGGTAGGAGTCTGTTGGGATAGAATTCGGTTTCGATAGAAGTCGTGTCCACCAAGTTATTGAGTTGGGTGTGGGGAAACCGCATTCCAAACTTGGCTGACTTAGTCAATTTGCCACTTTCCACCATTCTAACCTATCAACTCGCAAGGCAGCGGAGGACCAGAGATCTGAACTCCTCATGCCTCTAACCTTTATCCTTATCCTCCCAAGATCACAGAAAACCAGACTCACAGAACTTTAGTTCCCACAAAATGACTTTAATATACATGAACTTTAATTACAGTTACAGAATAGGATTTTCATAATGCATGTTCAGATAAACAGAACCAGTCAGTGAGTGTCCAGGTTTCATTCTGAGATGAAACCTGTTCACTCCCCAAACCAAAGGATAGCCCAAGTTTCAGTCGGTAAGAAGATGCTGGTAAGAGAGAGGGTAAAGATAGATACCAAGAGGAGACCTTTTGAGCTGGTCCCTCTTGGGAGTCGGGGCAAGCCGGGGTCAAAAATGTAACTTGACCACCCCACCCCCAGGTTTTTAAATGGAATAGCCCTTAGGTGATGGTCTTTAATGCTTCACAAATCCAGGCTTTGAATCCCTGGATTCTTTCACCTGTTCACCAGTAATTACTCTTGAGGCAGTGGCTAAACTGAAAAGCCCTTTGAATGCTGATTTTTGTACCAAGCATCTATGTTCCGATCTACCACTTCTTAAAGTGCTTACGGAATTGCGCTGATATGTTCCTTGAGTGGTCATAACCCTATCCATGCCACATTTTTCTCTATGACTCTCAGTTATTTGTGAGATCATATGCTATAAACATTCATCAACTGACTCGCAGCACTCATCAATGAGATCAAAAGTTATTGAATGACAAATTTCACTACAATGGATAGGGCCTGTTGCAAGGTCATTTATAGCCACAAACAGCTGAATGTGAGTACCCGCAACTCTTCTACTGTACCACAATGGTTTTCCAAATATTCAGAATTGATACCTGTCCATCAGACTAGTGTATTTCTTGTGACCTGTGATTCTTAAGGAGATTCTTCACAGTGAACTACACTCTCTATAGATATTTTCCTAATTGGAATTGTTTAGCAAATGGAATAAAAATCCATTTTTCAGATTTAGCAATCACTAAATACAACTTTTAGAGATCCATTTGCTTGAAAAGGTGCCATCAGACGATTGCCTTCAACCCTGGTAATACACTGATATGCAAATTGCAAAAGTAAACATTGAACACAATAAATTTTGTGCAAAGTTATAATCATGTAATCTATAATTATTTTAACACAACAAGGAAATATCAAATTTGCAAAATTTATTTGTGTGAACAGAACAAACGGTCAATAACATAAACTTTACAACACAATGCAAACTTCATTAGAATGGAACAGATTATCATGTCCAGGTGTTATCACTATAATGATTAATATGATTGCCATTCAGTGTGGATGCCCGGTGAGCAGATTTCTCTGAAGTGGGTGCTGGTAATCTGAAGCACTAAAGTATGACTTGCATTTCATACTTGAGAATGCCCTTATGACTGCATGCCTATGTATTTATATTAGTATTTTTTCTTTCAGGTGTTGGTGAAATTTGGCCTGTTCTATGTCCTGATGTGGTAAATTACCTGGATGGCTGTCTCCTCCGTTGTAACTTTTCTGAAAAAATAGTACAAGGTAAGTTATCAATATTATCAATATTGCTTCCTCTGGTACCATAATAAACTTACATTACATTACATATTATAACAAAACAACCCAAGTCAGGGTCACTGAGTAACAATATCACAAGCTGTTGTGTGAATTAATATCACTCGAGCCCGCAGGGCAAGAGTGATATTAATTCACACAACAGCGAGTGATATTGTACGAAGTGCCCTGACGCGTGGTTGTTTTGTTTTTATCACCTGGTTTTACCTCAAATTTTCAATTATAAAGAGGGACTATTTTCTGCCATTACAAAAATGTTACGTCACCATGGAGCAACAATGGAGGTGACATCACAATCCTATTGTTTTGGCCATTGCTTGGTTTGTGACATCACCGGCATCTGAAATGCTGGTGATGCCATAACCATTGTTAAAAGATATCGCCCTTGAAGGGTGGTATTTTTACAATATCATAGGCCCTGATATTTTGACTGTAAACAGTGATATTCACAGCCAAACAGGTGATAATAGACTTATTTGAGGTCCCCTTTTGATATTACCTCTTGTTAAAAAATGACTTACAGACTGCTCACAAAAAGTACTGGTAAGATCGGTGTCCCTAATTTTTCTCCTGCTATATTTTAAAAATTTTGGCCAAGATAATTGTATTTGATTTATTCAATCATTTCTCAAACAAATTGCTAATGTTTATTCTTGTGGATGGAAATTATTGGTGCGAGGCACTGCGAGCCTATATAGATTTTCACAATGCTCTGAGGGATTTTATTAAAATGAAGCTCCAATACCTCCAGATCAGCTTTAAGTTCCATCACCTCCCTGTCTGCCTCTTCACAAAATCGGTCTATTGCCGCCAAGGTTCCCTTGGTACCCATGGTTTGGCCCATGCTGTTGAAGCATTGAATTGTCTTTTTAAGAAGAACAAAAAAAATTATGTTACCACTTATAATATTGTATGTTATGAAGTTTTTTCTCGATGTTAGAATATTACTAAGGCCTACTTGAGGAAGAAGGGAGGGACATACAGCAAGTTAGTCTCATAACAGGGGAACTTGAAAGGCAGGCATATATTCTCAAGTCAACTATGGCTTGTTTTGTTTCCATGTACTCGGCTTTTCCCTCAGCAAAAAGCAATCAAATGGAGAACTTTGTTGAGGGAGATACTGGAATTAAGAGGGCTTTCAGTCTAAACAGAATGAATTGCCGATCCGCTGAAGCAAAGCTTGTCGGGCATGGAATAACTTTGGTCAAGAGATAGTATGTGATCTAAGGTGATTACACCAGTTATCAATTATCATATATACTGTCACTGTCACCATGGTATCAAAAATTAACCCAAGTAAGGATTGTAGAGCAGCAATGTCTCTCATTGTTGTGTGAATTACTAATATTCTCATCTGGAGTCTAACCTGACAATATCAAAAGCCCAACATTTTTGCTTGAGATTGTGATATATCAATCTAAATAATTCTTTAGCAGGCAGCTAATATTGCAAGTCTTGTTTTATAGATGAAACGTAGAGAAATATTACCTCCTGGCGGGCTCCTCCTTTCCATAGCAACACCGAGTTTAAGGTGGGGATAAACTTCATCTTCTGGGGATATCTGGAGTAAGCTAGTGTTGCTATAGCATTTCCCGTTTTCACTTTGTCTGATACTGATCTGTGAATTGTACAAACAATGTAGATGAGATCTTGTTGCCTCTAAATAGCCCACACTGGTGTTGATGGGCCTTAAAACAAGAAGTCACTGTATTTGAGATCTTATTTTGCACAATGAAATTTGTAGTCAATTCTAGTCAAACGTCAAACAATTTAATGATTCTATTACCCTTTTCTCTTTGCAGCACCCTCAACCACAGTTGTTAGAAGTGGCATCTTCTCTGCTGTCTCATCGATGATGTCCTCCCAGGAGAACGTGTCAAGTGACACCGGAGACGCATCTTGCGACAGGAGGGAGTCTCCCTTGCCATAATTCTTCACTTCTTCTGATGTGATTTCACCCGCAAGTTTCAAGAAACTTGCTTTTGCTGCTGCTGAATTTGTCACAAGCACCTGTAAATATTTAAATTTAGAGAAATAAGTATACTTTTGGCATTTATGAATTTGGTTCTTATTGTGATAGCACTTCTCATAGTATTTTCAAGAAGATCAGCAAAACTGAGCTACAAAAACTGATTGGCTTTACATGGAATGGTTCTTAAAGTGAATATCATATATGTGATCTGCTCCCCCCAATGAGTTCGTTAATCAGAATTATAATTAATCTTTATCCATGAAATGAAGCAAGATTTGGCAAACAATAACAATGCAATCTCAAAATTGATGGCTACAGAAGTGTAAAATAAATGACATTTTCTGCTGTAATATTAAAGTATAGTAGGCCTATTACTCTATCTCCCACAATATTAGTCACTGTGACTTTCATTGATGAGGAGTCTCTCTAGTTTATATTGCTTTTCTTTTGCCATAATATTTTTGAAAGAGAGAGAAAAAAAGATTCTTACTTTGAATGCTGAATAATACCTGGAACTTTGCAGGTACTTGACTGCAGTCGATCGAGCAGTGGAAATCTGAAATCAAATTGAGATTTTGGTCATTTTGTTGTTCTAAGTAGATTTAACATTATTATGCTTAGGGTACTATTGGTATGCACTGTTTATTGTTGCTATTGTTAAACCTGTAAGTTAGGGCTATTCCATTTAAAATCGTGGGGGGGGGGGATGGTGGTCGGGTTGTTTTTTTTTTGTAACATGTATGTAGGGGTAACTGCAATTTCGGTTCAGATGGATAGGGGGTACCCGCAAAATTCGCTTTAGATGATGTATGGGGGGGCATTATCGCTCCATGTAGGCTTACGCATTGTAATTTGTAAAACAGAAATGTTTTATTTGATGCATATGGGGTGGGTAAAAAATTTGCATTTAATGGGGTATTAAATGGAATAGCCCTTAGTAATACTAATAATATTACTGAAAATCTTCATTGAAAGTCACAGTTTTATATCCCAACAGCCTTTTGAGGTGATTAATTTCTTAACGCTTTAATGAATTAACCTTTCAACGCTTTAATTAATTAACCTTTCAGTAGTGATTATATACTGCTAAGAATAGAAAAAAATAGCATGATGATTGTCAATCCAAGCTGTACATGTCCCATTCAACTGAGGTCTGGAGGGCCTAATTGATGTTAGATAGTAATTCTTCATTAAATCAGTTTCTGATTGGCATTGAACAAAAAGTGTCTGATTGCCATTGAAGTGTCAATATCTGATTAATTGCCATTGAAGTGTCAATTGGTCCAGAATTGCAATTATGTATTTTAGCCATCACAACAGTGTTGTCATGTACTGCTGTTGGCTTATAATTCTTTAAAAAAGTAACTTTATTGAAAAAAAGTGTCTAATCAGTAGTGTATACATTTAAATGTATCTATAGGGCCTACTTGATGGGATACTACTTACAGTAGCAAAAACAAAATCTTAGATATAAATTGGAATATATATAATATAGAGTACATATGGATTAATTTCCTTAAAAGCCTTCCCCTAATAGGCCTATGACAACATATTTTCTTACTATTCTCTGTAGTTAACTGTTGACAAATGTTGAAAAAAAAAGCAATTCCTAGATGCTTATTGCCATCAGGACTAATTGACTTCAAAGTCAATCTGTCCAGTTGAGAAAGTCACCAATTCAACCAAGATGTCCTTATTGTAATGAAACATTCTAGCTGTGGCTTCAAACATCCTCACAATCGCATAAAAATTAAACAGTCTTACAAATCAAAAGTTACAGCAAAAGAATGAAATGTATTTACATTCAGTTGTTTGTGAACATCAATGATATCACTGCAGGCCCAATCAGTCGCATTGAAATGAACTGTCAGTTTGTAATTGGGTAACTTGTGACCTCAGTTATGAGAATTTCATTCAGTGACTTCTCATCATACTGATGCCAGTTCCAACTATTCATGAGCTATAATTATCCTCACCAAGACAACATTTCATTACTTATTTCATTATTTGTTTGATACATTTTAGTCGAAAATGATCAGCTAAGTCACATAAGTTAGTCGAAAATGGTCAGCTAAGTTGAAGTCACAAAACTCGGCTAAGTTGAATAAGTTAGTCAGGTTTGGTTCAAGTTAGTCACCAAGACCTGACTGACTTGGCTCCTGGCTCTAACTGGTAGGCCTATGTATGAGTAGACCGGCATGCAGCCTACCACGCACAATTACGCATTCATGCATCACTGGATTTTACTGGCAGGAAATCTGCCTTTTAATATATGATTACTAATTATCAATCAAATGCTAAGTTGTGGATCTACAAAATAAATACATACAACCATTATAAATTTATATTTACCAATGTATTTATTAATATCACCACAGACAATGTATCTTCAAGTTAGTGGAGAACTATGTACAAATATCACATTCAGCTGTATTTGCAAAGTGTCTTGCAGAATATCATTACAATACAGGTTTCAATAAATATGATGAAAACAAATTTGTTTATGTACAAAGCCAGTAACTGTTATCCACATTTCAAATTTATGGTCATCTGATACAAAATTTTGGCTCAATACTACTAAGAAAATAAGTGATCAACTCATTGTGAAATTCATTGCAAAAAGCACCCTTTCTAGTTTCTACCATCCTTAGCATGCAGAAAGTTTACATGTGTAATATTTTAAATTAATTTTTTTTTACGGGTAGAATGAGTTAATATATTAATCTTTCTGTAAGAAGTGGCAAGCAGTAATTGCAGTCATAAGTGGTTACAACTTTACTACTAATTACAAGTATACCATCCGAATGACTAAGACGCACATTGATGTTGATTCTTAGAATTTTTGAGACAAAATTAAGGCAAGCTTAGCTAAAGTACAATCAATTATTGGCACGAAATGATAGATGACCTGAACATATTTTTGAATGTGTAGTCAGACGAAATCAACCAATTTTTGAGAATATTTGTTTGACCACTGAGACAAACAATTTCTCTAGCAATTTGCAAAATTACCGGCCATATTTATGCCACCGAGGATCAGTATTGTACAGTGTAACAATTATTTTTCCCTGCCTGGATTTTATTTCCATTAAAAAAAAAAAAGATGAATTTTATCTTTGGTTCATACTGTAAGGGTTTTACATACTGTGCGTCGGTTACAAATGACTTCAAAATTACAGATTGAAAAATTGAAATGTCACGATAAATTGTAGATTACGTATTATTTGGCACACATTAATAGTAAATTAATATTATAACTTCTCTGCTTAGTGCACGGGAGATTCACAGGGGAAGGAATAGAATTAATGTGCATTAAAAATATAAAAAAGGAACTTTCTTTTATTGAAAATGTAATGAAAAAATTTGTTATAATGTAGTACAAGTACTACAAATATCTTCGGTTGAAAAAATACATAGGCCTAACAATTAACGAATTACGCCTGCCAGCAATGGCATAATGACCACAGAATATTTACAAATATACATAAGACCAATATATAATATTGATGCACTTTAATATTAACATTGTTTGGCATCACTATCTGGGTCCAGCTTTCCGAGGTTGCTGAATGTGTTTTGTATTCGAATGAATTTCTCCTTCAAGGTCCATTAACTCCCGTTTTAGTCGTTCATTCATTTCTTGGGTGGATTCTGAAAAAAAGAGTTTTTGTTAGAACAGTAAGAAAATCAATGATGTCAAGTAATTTATATAAAACTTTCAGGGGTACATTCTTGCCTCAGCAGTAGGCCGGGGCACACAGCCCATAGGCAAAGTACTATAAAATGCAGAATTTGACAAATGTGTGACACTTCTTGGTATTTAAAGGTTTCTAGGAATAGTATAGTATATACTGCTCTCTAATTGGTCAGTTCACAAAAATATGGATTATTTCTTGCTACCTTCACTTACCAACAATTTTCGCGATTTGAATTTGTAGACATTTTTTTGTGAATATTTCTAGCTTTAATTTTTTAAGTAAATATTATTTTACCTGCAACAGACCCACTAGTACTCAATGTTGCGCTGCCATGATCACTCGGAATTGAGACGGAAGAATGAGAACTGCCTTGAGATCCTGAAATCAAATATATTCATATGATGAAGACAAAGATAATCAGAGGAAATTTTAGATTTAAGAATTTATTTTTATGGTTCATACAGACTGAAACACGTAACAAAGGTAAAGGGACCTCTTATTTTGTAGGGCAATTTGTTATATATAATGATACTATTGGTGATATTGGCACAAATTCCGACCAATGTTAACAAAAAGTACTAGAAAGGGCTGTTTTTCTGGGAAAACGCATCCCAAAACCTCCACTAATAATTAAAGAAAACAAGGTGTATGCCTAAAAAAAAGTAATTTACAAATATTACCTTTACTCCTTCGCTGCTGGGGTATAGGGGGTCCATCCTGCTGCCTGGGATGTTGAGCATGCTGCGGAGGCTGTCCTGGATGAGGGTTGGGCATCCTTTGCTGCGGAGGAGGTTGAGAATATTGCGGATGTTGTTGAGGTCCAGGATAACCCCTCGGAGGTCCGGATTGACCTGGATATTGATTAGGAGGACCTCTCGGACCTGGGCCAGGACCAGGTATTCCTCCTCTCGGACTTGTGTAGCCGTCCCTCGGAGAGGGCATTTGTTGATACCTAGCGGCGTAGCCTCCCCCTGGAGGTCCCGGTGGTGGAGGCCCACCTTCGTAACGTCTGGAAATTTTTCAGAAAAATGTAAATTGCAGATGACAACAATTGACTTCATAATATTACAGTCCTTGTCATACTTACGTGGAATCTCAAGTTTTTTTTTCTGTGCTGTTGAACTGTGATGTCAGAGATGACTCTATTCTATCATTGCAATATACGTATGTAACTTAACTACAAGCTGTGATATCATTTTAAACTGGGTCAGATTCCCCAGTTTCTAACCAATGCGAATCCACCAAACTGAGCATCACAGTTTCAACTTTGTGTCAGAGTTAAAATTGGGTCTGGGAAAACCCATGCAAGTTTGACATCACAGCCTCTCAGCCAATGGGCTGCCAGAACAAATATACATAACATAAGCCATGTGTTTAAAAACAAATTGTCAAAGCCTTCTGTTTATACCAACTTCCATCAAAGTTTAAAGTTGTAAGTTAGCAAGTTTGTAGATTTATCAAACAACTCTGTGAGGATTATAACAGTTGTCCACTGTGAATGCTCATAAAGCAGCCATTTGGTAGGATCAGACTGGTGATTGCTGTGATAAATCATTGGGATCAAAAATGTAATGCTTCCTTCAATATATCAATGCTTCAACTGTGATGACGTAGTTTACGGTCAGCCCATTGGCTATCAAGCTGTGATGACGTAGTTGTAGGGGCTATCCCTGATAAAATTCTTACTCTGACACTGAGTTGAAACTGTGATGCTCAGTTCAGGAGGATCAACATTGGCCAGAAGCTGGGAAATCTGACGCAGTTTAAAATGACATCACAGCTTGTAGTTAATTTACATATATTGCAATGCTATGATAGAGTCATCTCTGACATCACAGTTCAACAGCATAGAAAAAAAAGTTCCACGTAAGTATGACAAGGACTGTAATAAGACAGAAGACGCATGAAATAATTGATAGGCCTACAGGCCAATTCGGGAACACCAATTCTTATGAAATAGTTATTACTGAAAACCTTGAACATCTTTCAGATGTCAAGAGAACATTAATCTTGAGTTTACTAATGCAGGTCATTATCTTTACATATTATGGGCAAGAAGTCTACACCCTTACGGAGACTTGATGGGCTCGGCCAGCCTATGAGGAGGCTTTTTGCGCTGAGGAATTCCAGCAGGTGGAGTGGTTCTTCTACTGCCCCCTGGTGGAGGGTAGCCATTGCTCTGACCGTTCTGTCCTTCATAGCCCTGCAGAAGAAGAATTTTGATAAGTAATTTCTTCGGAGAGTAAAATTTATAAAGAAAATTACAATTGGTGATATTTCAACAATTTGCATCAATTAATGGCTAAGGAGTAGCCATTACCGCATAGTGATGGAGCCACATCATATGTTTTCCTAGTGCAAAAGGCAATTTTTTTAAATCAGAGAACGAGTAACATCATGGTTCAGATTTCTTGTGACTTGACAAAAGATATTCTTGTGACTAATTTTCATACATTTACAAAAATCAACATTTTAATAACTTACAGGAGGACGCTGCTTGTAAGAAGCCCACGAATCACTCGTTGAGTTTCTCGACAGCTGTTCAGGTGGGTGCCCCCATGGTGGACCCGGTCCCTGGGAAGGTCTGTTGTAGAAATTGCCATGGTCAGTAGCCGAGCCATGTCTGGAGGAGTTGACGCTGTAGATGGATACAGGGGTGGCCGAGTAATGTATCCCCCTGCAAATAGATAGGAAGGAGAATAAAACATAATATTCCTACTAAGTTTAATATCTGCTTATTCAACAATTTTAAGAGCGCACCATACGTAGGACGTCACATGTCATTGTCCTAACCACATTGCACTTTAAAACATCTTCATGATTAGCAAAAAAGTTCTCTTTGACTTAATTTTTCTCCTTCTAAGAAATTTATTAAAAAATTATTATTTGTACCCATTTCAAGAAGTTAATACTGCCACATTTGTTTATTTTAAGTAAAACTATTTTCCATTACTCCAATTACCTTTCCATGTCATCCACTTTGCGGATTAATTTCTCATTTTCTCTGGCTAAAATCTGCTGATCTCTCTTCGACTGGTCCTTTATCTGGTGCAGGTCGGAATTCTCATTTCTGGGAGAAATTTTTTTTTAAATAATTAAAGAAAAAACTAAACTTTATAAAATGTCACCATACATAGCCCAGTACATGCTTGCAATTTAATATAGCATCCAAATGGCTAAATGCTGTAGGCCTAAAGATGCATGCGAATGAAAACAGCATGATGTACTGGTCTGATGAGACAATCATAAAATCTGCATTATTTGTGAAGAAATAAGTGCATTAAAAAACTTAAAATATCTTCAAAATGATAAAGAAATGTTCATAATTTGCCTTAAAGTCTCATTCTCTATCATGTACTCCTGCAACATCTCATACAGGCCGTGGTCTGTCACCGTAGCCGTTCCTGTGTCTTGTTGGTCTTTCAACATTCGCAGAAACTTCTCATCATTCTCTTTTTGCAGTTGGCCTTTGGGTTTCACTGGGAATTCAAGCTGAAATAAATCAAGGTGAAAATTTAAGACCCAAATCTATTACCAAATTTACATTATTGAAAATATTGGTAGCACATTCAGTTGATTAGAAAAGTCATGCTTGTGCAGCATTTCAAATTTTTGGAGATTATGCAAATCTAGTACATTAACCTCTCAAGACTTCAGCAGAACAAAAGTGAAAAGCCTTTGTGCAATTCCAATCTATGAATGACCTTTAAAATGAACATTTTCAAAGGAACTCACAACCAAGCTTGTGTAAGTTGTCGCACAATCAATTCAGAAATTGTCATGCATTGCATATACATATTTATACCATACTTGCTGATAAATCCTTCAATATTTACCATGATATATATCGCCATATATCACGTATATTTAGTGGTCACGTGACAAGTGGTGATGTCACAATACACAAACACTGAATCAGCCAATCAGAAGCCAGCATTTGAATCATGACGTCATGACAGATGCCATTGAGCCTCACTCTGGAGTTAACAAGAGCTTTTGTAGCTTGAACATAATTTAAGTTATTGACACTGGAATATTGATTTAAGGTGGCTCGATACTCGTGAACTTTCCAAGATAGGATTTCTTAAAAATAGTTTAAAATGATCCAAAATATAGTTTATAGCAAGGATATGTAAACGGAAGTATTTGCTACCAGCCTTTTTTCCAAAATATTTGAGGTTATGTACAAGAAAGTCGGTCCACGCACACTTGAAAAACTCAATTTTTTTTCTTAACGTTTTTACTGTGAAGTTTTCCCTGCCATTCAGTGGCACTGAATCCGATATTATGCAATGAAGCATGAAATTAAAGAAGACACTTTAATGAAAAAGCTCATTACAATTTCAAAGAGATATATTTAGTTTAAAGGACTTTCCAAGTGCCTCGGAATAAAAGTTTTGATTTTGGCAATTTTAACTTTTTTTATAAATCATAGTGCTAAAAAAAATTGAGGAGATAGGATTTTTTATTTCTTTGTCATTTACTTCCAAAAATAGTGGGGAACAATATGATGATACAGACAAACCTTCCTTCCATACTTGAAATTGATATAAACATTTATTTGTATCATCAAGTCAATTTTGAGAAATTAGACGTGCTTGCCGAAAATCGCCTGTAAAAATTGTCTATTCTGAGTATCAAGTTGAAACTCCGGCTGTATGTAGTCCTCTTCATAGCGCATCTAATGCTTTAAACGAGAAGTCTCTAGTCCCTATAGAAGTGGCGCAAATTGCAAACGAAGCGGCCGACACATGAAATTCTCAGAATTAAAAAGGATGCTGAACAGAGCTCAGCTGCTGTGGTGACGTTACGATAGATAGGGCCTGCCTGGCTGCGCGTCAATGTGCGTAAACAACCACTCTGCATGAGTAGCGAGCCACCTTAAAAAATAAGTTGTTAATTTTGTTAAATAAAGAAAAATTTTACGACCATTTCGGTATCTCTGGTAATAAAATAAAGACATTTTTAGTAAATTTGTCTTTATCTCCAAACACATGATAACAAAATAATCCTCTGAAACAGCGAATAATGGTATAAATCAGTTATACCAAAGGCATATTTGTGGTATACGGGATATATACAGCCTCGGTGGTAAATATAACCCTCGGGCTACGCCCTCGGGTTATATTTACCGCCTCGGCTGTATATATCTCCGTATACCACATATGCCCATGGTATAACTACTATATATATGGTTTGTGCTTCTGTGAAACAGAATAACTATCTTTTAAGTAAATTTGTCTACCACTCCATTTGACAATACACCTACAGTGTACGAATTCTAAAACAAAAATTCTCTATTTCACTCTTCATGCTTTTCATGAACTCCAAAAAAGATTATATTCAAAATCATGCAGGTGACATTAAAGTTTCAGAGAGAAATTAAATCTGTCACACAGTGATGTTTGATTATATTTAATTGCTTTTACAGGCTTGGACTTCTTAGCCGCCATTGCAAAAAAAGCAGGATTCTGGTTTGAAGAAAAAAGGTTAATTAAAGTAGGAGAAAGTAAAAGGTAGTTTATGCGTCACTAAAATGAGAAGAAAATACTTCAATTAAAAAGAAAGGTAGAAATGTACTTCTATTTTGTAATATAGATATAAAATTACATTCTAATGGGAGAGGTAGCTCATAGACAATCAGAGTCACTATATATGCAAAAACAGGGTTGCCACTGCAGTAGGATTTCAAAATTCCACGACTTTTCCCAGCCTCCACACAAATTTTCCCTGACCGCAAAATAGACACTTGCACAAATTTTGAGCAGTGATTCGCGGGTTTTTGTAAATTTCTGATGTGTGACAAGGAAAAGGGATAATGTTAGATTTCCCACTCAAAAAAAGAATCATTACTTACAAGGCCACTACATCACCATCAACAGGTTAGAAAGGAAAATTTTTTTTGCCAAACTTTTCTTGACCATGGTCAAATTTCCCAGCCTTTTCCCTGACCTTGAATTTCCCTGACTTTTCCCTGACCAGTGGCAACCCCGGAAGAGATATGATTATTTCCAAATACAAAAACAAAATGTAAGTTACGAAACAATCAGTTGATAAATAAACCTTAAGGAGACCATAATATTTTGAAAATATAACTTTTTATGCAGACATAGAAGATGAGATGCTGACGCTTTAAAAACCACACGTCAAATTTAACCTACACGACTTACTGTATGAAGACGGATAATATTCCTTTTAAGAACAGTAAATCAATCTTAGAAGATCCAAAATAAGGAAACACGATTTTTTTCTTACCTGTTGTCGCAAGTAGTGGTTTTCCTGTCTAAGGACTTTGATCTCTCTTTTTAAGCTTAGAATCAGCTTTTCTCGTGGATCCTACAAAAAGAGTCATCAAAATATATTTGAAGATATTATCGACATACACTGGTCAAATGACATTAAAAAATCAGTGTTTAAAAAGACATTTTCACAAGAAAGAGATCAGGGCAAATTCAAGGCATTGGTTTCTGCTTAGCCCTTAGTGTGAAAACCCATATAACCCTCTGGCAACATTCTTCCCTGACCATGATGAACTGTTCCTGTAGAGCTTCAAATTG
Organism: Platynereis dumerilii; assembly: GCA_026936325.1. Taxonomy (NCBI): domain Eukaryota; kingdom Metazoa; phylum Annelida; class Polychaeta; order Phyllodocida; family Nereididae; genus Platynereis; species Platynereis dumerilii. Next base: position 96,152,646 of record JAPTHN010000002.1, read on the forward strand.
AAACAATATTGATGCCACTATTTGAATTAGGGAGCCTGCAGATTACATTGTGCGCAACATAGGTATGACATAGAATATATAAAACTGCCAGAACTGGTGCTCTCTGGCGAATGCCAATGCTGAACAAGTGAGACTTCCCAATTCATGTGCAAGTTATTCTTCTAATAGACTATACAGTATACATTCAAGCTTCACAAGTCCAAGAAGGTAGATAATAAAATTGAGAAAACATGAAGATGATGCCATTTTGAGTCTCATAACAGTGAAAACAACAGAGGCACTAAAATTGTTATGTTTACACCTACCATTTTGACCACTGGTTTGGTCTTGATCTTCTTCGCCCTGTTGGCATAGCGGAGAGTGTTGAGGGATTCAAAACTATTGCAGGCCGAGGGTGAGACACAGGCAATCTGGAAAGAAGGAAGTCACATGAAGAAGCTAAATAAATTAACACATTAATGTCACATTATGGTGGACAGATAGATCAATATAGATAGATAGAAATACATGGTAAGTGCAGCCCTGTAAGTCCAGTTTCTGGGCGCTCACGAGGGTTGATTGATAAAATGGGGGAGAGTTGGGAGTCCTCAACATGCTACACCTTCACCCCGTGTTAGGGATCTTTCACTTGCCAATTTTTGTATACTCACTACATCTTTAATGCATTAAAAAAATTGAGGCGACAGTTTACAAGAGCTCAGCAGAAAAATGGGCAGTACTTTCAAACGTTCTCATTGAATGAGACTAATTCCTAGACTAATTTTTTCGTTTCCTCAGAGAAAAAATTTCTGTATTGCACAACCACAGCATCAATCTCAGAGTTAAATAAAAATCTTAAAACTTCCTTGTTTTAGCATCTTTAAATGTTACTTGGCTTTTTTTATCTACTTCACTATTTCCTTGATGATTGATGTTTAAGATGACATTATCACACTTCTTGGCATTAAGGGAGTGCAGGTCTAAGTGCTACAATCCATCATTTTCAAGTGTGCCATTTTCTAGACACAAAAAATGCTCCTCTCTATTTCGGGAGCCTCGGGCTGACATTTCAGAAATTGGCGATTAAAGACACATTTATCGCATGACGCAGTATCTCTCATCAGATGGTGAAGTCGCACAGGACTTTGACCTCCTCAACACCAACTAATTGCTAACGAGTAAATAGGCAGAATACAATTAATTAACCGCTTCCTCAGGTGATCAGCTATTTTTGATGTTTGATAATGGTTGTGGTTGTCAAATAGCCCATAGATCACAATATCTGGCAGAAAAGGTGTCAATGACATCAAATTATTTGACTGCTTTTTACCACCGTTTTTGTTACAATCAGGAACTCTATAAAAAAAAGAATAGATCTCATAATGGTTGTGGTTGTCAAATAGCCCATAGATCACAATATCTGGCAGAAAAGGTGTCAATGACATCAAAAATGTCAAATTATTTGACTGCTTTCTGCCTTTTTGAAACAATCAGGAACTCTGCTAAAAAAAAGAGAAAATCATACAACAACGGATATTTTATAAGTAACACATTAATGTCTGTGGAATAAAAAATCTTGGACTTACCACAAAATACATCTCATACCATAACTGCACACTTCAAATTTTGGGGTTTCTGAGTAACTAATGTCCTTACAGTGACCAATCAACGACATATTGATGGCCATTTTTCTTAAGGCCCAATAACTTAATTTATCTTGTGAAATGTACCGATATGACTTGCAAGTAGGCCTACAGGGTAGTACCTTCATCAATCAGCTTAGGACATCAATCAAAGTACATTTAGGAGGCACATTTCACCTTAGCATGTGATTAATTATACAGAAGATACACTGATACATTATAATCAATAAAATTTTAAGTTATAATGAGGTGTCTTTTTTAATTAATCATCACATTTCATGCTCAGACACGAAAATGTAATAATTTATTACCCTAGAAAATCCTTGACAGCGCAATTAATTCATGTGACAACTTAACCAAAAATTATCCCTGACTTAATGATTGTTGTACTCTGCACTTCTCACTCATCACAATTTTACATGATTGATACCAGATGATTATTAAAGATTCCTCACCATGAGGGTGACTCCGTTGCCACCAAGACTGTCTGCTAACAATTTTGTCAGTTTGCTGTCACGGTATGGAATATGTCCCGTCTTTCTTTTGGCATCTCCCAGGGCAGCAATGCAGTTCCCTGAAAAAAAATATAAAGACATTGACTTCAATAACATCAAAATATGACAATCTTCATCCCATGATGGAATAATTTAGCATTGATGCCATAAGACTTCCCTGCAGCTCTCACCAAACAGCTTCTTCCTGGAACTTCTTTTCAGTGCACATTTGTGGAATTGCCAATGGATACATGTAGATTTACCAAATATTAAAAATTTTGATCGGTTCACAATAAATTGCCTTGAAGCTTTAAATCAAGCTGGTTTGTTTTTGCTTTGAGAGATATTTTCAAAATCTGTGTTGACAGTCTGTAAGATGTTTATTATCAGGGTGAACAAATATTCCAGGTTCAGGACAAAACTGTACAACTACAAAGTCCAATCCAGTACAGAGGCCTACAGGTATTTTGTACATAATTATATTATACATGTACACAATGCAGTAATTAAACAAAATCCTGACAAGTAACCTTGGGATGTAATTACGAGTGAGCATATTACAAGCTATAACAAAACCATTACTGAGTGCAAAGATAAAATGATAATGGCATCGCCAGTAAATCGCCATTGTTTGACATCAATCTCTGCCGAAATATTGAATTACCTCAGTGCCTAATGTACCAAGAAACAATTACTGAACGATTGGAATGTATGAAATATTAAAAGTTAATCATTGCGCTGTCATTTTTCCTTCAAAGCTGAACATTACGCCAAATTTATGAACCTAAATGGTAAAATTAAGAGTCTAAATTTGCATGAATGCATACAATAGTTCGCCAAATTGTACATACATTAAAAGGGCTAGGTACTAATTGAATTCGCCACATGAATGACTTCACAAATCGATTATTGAACGGAAAATATTAAAATAGTTTCAGGAAACACCATTTCTATAACTTTTTCATTCTATCACATTCCTGTCATTTGATTAAATTGAGGATTCTGAATTCCAAGATAGATAGGGTTGAGCTGCCCCAGCATGTTCAAGTATGTACTTCCTCAATGCCTTTGTGACTTTGTCTACCTATATTGTAATTGATTTTCAATCCTCAATGGCTTATTAAATTTATTGTAACGCTAGTTTACAGACAAGTATATACATAGGCCTATGTATATCTATTTATTAGATCTTTCTGCATCAAAAACCACAAACAAACTATCAATAACAGACGAGAGTCCATGACACATGATTGATAGCTGCGTTTAATGTTTAGTTTTCCTGTCACATCAACATATCAAGGCACTAATTTCTCAGACAAGGTCAGTTTCTGTCTTGGGGCCAGACAGAATTTGCACAAGTTCCAACAAACAAGACCTTGGTACCTGGGAGGGAGAATGGAAATACCATTTGTTGATAGATCATATTTTATACATATGCACTCAGTGTGGACATCAGATTTTAGCTTTTAATGGAAATCTGTGTTTATCTGAATGTGTGGAGACTATAGGCCAAAGCTTTGTATTAATGAAATGACTGCTCTCCAGTCTCCACGACAATGGCCTGTTTCTAGTGGCTGGAAGTTCCAAGCAAAGAAATTGTGATGTAACAAAAATATTTTGGTTAGTGCACAAACCAGCACTGTATACATTCACGTTAAAATATAATATAAATAAAATATAAATTGATATAAATTGTTATTTTCATTCCAATTATATCATTGGCCTTTAAATTCATTTCCGTTAGTCTTTCTCATCTTTCTCTCAGGTCTGCTTTTCTTTTGTTGACCGAATGTGACCTAATATTTACACAGGCTTGACTGTTCAATTCTGTTATAGATTCTAACCTCTTAGTATTCTTTACGGGATGCCAAATATTGCATCAAAATTGCAGGACAGGATTCCAGGACAACAGGAGACTTGTCATCCTAAATTTGTTTTTATGGAGCAAAACTACGCTGATCACGTGTAGGACTAGAAAGCAGTTTCTCATCATTATAAAAACACATCAGATTAAAGCAACATTTATCTGATCAAAATTGCCTTTATGACAAGAAAGTATAAAAGAAATAAATAAATTTGTCAACAACTGAATATAGACAGAAACAAGTTAGCTTCACATTGTGAAAACTAAGCAACAAATTACTAGTTGTTTTTGGGACAGATATTGACTCATTGAAGCTTGCATTCTGTTAGTTTTTCTTTATTTTAGTTTTTTAATTGCAGCTTGTGTTTTTCTTATTGACCAAGCAAATCTAAATATTGATGCCAAACTAGCAAAGACTTGGAAAAACAGTGTTGAGGAAAAAGTTGAGCAACAGGTCTTGATAAACTGCAGTTGAATGAACTCCCAAAGACGGCTCATATATAGACAAATGATAGTGCAGTAACATGATTTTATAGAAATTAATCAGATTTCTTGAATGTAGTTTCTCTGTCTCCAGATTCATATAAATTGATTAATTTTATGAAATTCAGAGCCAGAGTTTTCAACCTCTTCTCAGCATCTTCATCAGTCGCTCTGAATTTCATACAATCTCCTGAAGGTAAATTCATAAATTTACATGATTTATTGATTTTTTTTTTGTCTTTTGACTTGTAAAAAATGTGCAACGATGCACACAGGTTTGTAAATTGTTGCAGACATTAACAAAATCAATTTTATTGCAACATGACTTGACTGAATCGTCAATCAAAGCTTGTATCGAGACAGACAAGGTTAGGTGTCTCAATGCCAGACAGAATTTGCTTCAGTTGCAACAAATCAGCCTTGGTGCCTGGGACGAGTCAAAATTTCATGTAAAATCAATCCTATAGTAAATATTTCAACTTTTCATACAACAAATCAACATTTCAAAGTTTTGCAATAGTGGGAAGCAAACAGGCACAGTGTTCAGAGCACTTGCCATGTTACTGCATAATATTGTAATTTAGCCAACTTATGGATGGAAATCCATTAAAGTTTCCCAGCTAATCAGGGCAAATTTGGTTGAATATTATGGTTAACCATTAGGTCTACCCTGAGTTATGTTTTATTGTAATAACTCTTTCTATCAAAATTTCTTACATGACCATCCTATGATCAAATCAATTTTTTTAAAGCAGGTCTTCGAAAATTATTCCTGTTACATTTTCTCACAGATTATGGCAATCATATTTCTTTCAGCAGAGAGCTCATTATATCAAAATTTGTTTCATTCATTGTGAGGACCTGTCAGTTCTGATAATTTTTCACAGTACGCATGCACATGCCTTTGTCCAATTTTCAACTTTAATTTGGTTGTCGTGTCCAAACTTTTTACAGGTTTAGGCTGCACAGATCCTCTATACAACCCAAAACAATCATATTTTCCCTTTTAATTCGAATAACACTCAGATGTGACCCAGGTAAGGTTGACAATAGCAGATCACAGAGCAGTTCCCTGGCTTCAAGAAATATATAACTCAGTTTCCCAGCAACTATCACTTCTCCTGATAAAATGTCACTTACTGAAAAACATTGAGCACCCTAAATCCTTTTTATCTAGATTCGCCATAAAAGTGTCAACAGGTTTCCTAAATTCAAGCTGCAATGACCTCCTATAGTGCAATATGCTTGTAGTTTCTAAATGCTACATATTCGATGTATGAATGACTGGGTTTCAGGTCCTGTATTTATGCACTTGGTAGGCTAATTAGGACAGGAGAAAGATACGACAATTAGGCACAGATTGATTGAAACAGCCATCCAACATAGGCCCAGGCGACCCGGCGAGGTATATGTACTATCAAACAATATCAAAACACAATTTCATGTATCATTCGGGCTGCGAAAGTACATGTATAACTCATGAACTTGTTTATATGTCACTCTGAAAGAATTGAGTTATAAGATAGTCCAAAACAATGAACTTATACAATAATATTTGCAGTAGCAATGTGAGAATACACCAGCACATGTCAAATAAATACATTGGTCAATTCCATCCGATCCATTTAGCATTGAAATAACACTTAAAGTGCATGACATGTTGTTTATCTTCTCTTTCGCTCCACCATTAAGCCTTTTGTTGAGTTTTATTGACATTTTGTCTTGTTAATGGGGACTTGAGTCAGGTTGAGTGGCCCATGTAAACTGTATATTCAATGCACTTCCACGCGTTCTTTTCTAAACTTTGCAATATTTGACATGTCGCAAAAAATACTACATTGATTTGAATAAATGCCTTCATTGCGGAGTATCAATAGGTTTGAATTGATTAGAAGTGCCACAAAGATGCCACATACATTGCTCATATACAACACAACTCTTGTTAAACATATCCCATGGAATTTAACAAGTTTAATCAATTTTTACAATCAGGACTGACTGCGAATACTCTTTTCTGCAGTGTTTGGTTAGAATAAAATTGCTTCGAAAGTTGCCATACATGTACGCCTACATATCACACTTCCTAGCACCTGACTCTGGTTTGTTTTTGCTTACTTCCTCTGCCCTTTGCCAGGTCAGGTTCTTGGATCTCAACACTTTGTAATGCACCAGACAAGTTCTTATCTTTTCTCTTGTACTTTTTTATGAAATATATATCTAATTACCATTTCACCATACCAACCTACATATCTGTCCATCTAACAACAACACATGAACAATGTGCATTAATCTAACAAAACTGCAAATCCTCCAAATACAAACATTTGTTACATTCAGACACAGGAACACACACATCCATCCATCAACATTATTTTAGAATGACTCACCTAAGACGAGAAGACTCTTGTTGATGTTGTTTGACTCCAAGAGGTGACCCGCAGTCGCTGAGGTCTCATTCTTGACCTTTTCGCTGCCTGAAATCACAAGGTCACAGACAGAACTAGAAATGGTGCGATAAATACAACAATTGTTACAAACACAAATCCTGTTGTAAGAAAAATTAGTTACAATGGAATCTGAAATCTGGGTATTGTGACAAAAAAAACAACACATAAAAGCAATGCACACTAATAATGGATTTAATGAGGCAAAATTTAAGATAACTTCAAAGCGACATCTTTTTCTGAACTTAAGTTTTAGGTAAGGAATTACTTTTACATTTATCCGCTGATTTTAACTGATATTTTGATATTCCCACGATGTTCCGGACCTTCTATGGTAAAGAGATTAAAAAGTGTATGAAGATTGCTTTAAATAACTTAATACAGTCTTCATGACCCAATTTAAACATCAAATTTGGACTCCAATTAAAATGGTCTCCATTCGTTTTCTTCATCATCATACACTCACCTGCCAGATCCACAAAAGTCAGCTTGCCATGTTTTGTGATATACAGGTTTTCATCATCTGGGTCCTGCGTCTCCGAGTCTATTTGTAATGTCAGCATACTGTGACTTCTACTCGAGTGCTCGTTCACCGAATTCGATCCCGTCTGTCTGTTCCGAAGACCTAAAAAATCAAACGAAAGATATCAGAAATCTATATCTGCAATTGATACCTTGAACCATCAATATACAAAGACAATAAAAATTTTGCAGATAGCAATAAAGAATAAAGTTTTCATCGATATAACTTGGTAAAGAGAATGCCTTAACCATTGTTTGTATTCAAAAACAAAACTATATGTTGTTACTGGTTCAAAAATTACTCTTAATATGAAAACTGTTTACTGTAGTGTTGATCAATCTTCCATGTCTCTAGCACTGATAATAACTTCTAATGGAAACCAACATTTTGATATGTAATTGTTAATGTAAATTTTCCATATTCAAGAATGATGTTGCTATCATGTCAACAAACAGTGCACACATTATTTAGTTGCCACAACACATTCACCATACATATCCAATTTTCAGCTGTATCTGTGATAATATAGCTTCAACATAGGAAACCTAATACACAAAACATGATATCATGTTTCAGTGTATTAAGAATGTAAGCCAAACCATTCCTTTGAAATATCATTCAAACATAAGTTGATGCTTGAGACGACGTATTTCTTATAAATTATTGATTAGACTGACAAAACTAGGATTGCAATTTGAAATTGAATAGAGCTGAAAATAATGGGATGGACAATACTTGAACATGACATTTATAAAACAGTGATCTGAATATGCATGTCCTCAAATGCACATATAAAATACACACATCGGTCTCATTATATTCTGAAAACAGAACACAAGAAAATTGTCTCTGGATGACATAAATACAGAAATTAAATGCAGCATCTCAACAAGACCAAAGAATGAGATAGGAGAGTTATCCGATACAGTTGTCACTGCATAATTAAGATTGTCCTTCGGCACTTCAGTAACTTGGTCTATACAACAAGGGCTATTATTACTATAATGTAAGGATAGCTGAATATACAGTAAACCAATTTTCAACTTCACCAGAAGATTAGAAGACGCAAAATAACCAACGGAATAAGTATCAGGACCATTTTCCAACGAGTACAGCCAAATGCTGTTTCAAAGGCAGTGATGTTCAAGGTAAGCATTTTGTATATATATACATTTTATTGAGGGAATTCACTCTTATTGCAGGGCATAGCAGTCGAAGCTGCTACTTTCACATTGATAATGATAAAGAACATACACACCTGGGAGAGATTGGTGATTTAATCCTCCATTTGGTTTCCCATTGCTCAAAGCACCGTGCGCATTATTTTTGTTTAGTTTATTTGGTATTTCAGAATCATTTAGAGCACCACGATTCGTACCAGGATTGTTTGTTTGCATTATGTGATCATTTGAAAGACCTTTCGGAAAACCATTGAGCCCTTTTTGGTCTGGACCATTTAATTCCACTTGCGAATTGTCAATAATACTTTTTTCCAATTCAATTTCAGTGTCGCTGCCATTTACGCTATGTTCGCTTTTACTATTTATAGCCGAATCAAACTCATTAGTGCCAGATTCATCATCTTCGCTGATGTGGTTCTGTTTGCTATTGCTATTTTGGGAGCCATTTTGGGAGGCAGTGTTATGGTAAACTTGGTCATCCCGTTGCACACTTCGCATCTCATTGAGTCCCTTGCCACCTGGGATATCAATATCATTAGCGGTGTCATTTGCGATGTCATTTTCGCAATGAGGCTTTTCCTGACCAGTCAATAAAGTGCCATCGGACCCATTATTAGTTCGATTGAGCAATTTGCCAGGGAGACCCAGGTGCAGGGAGTCCAGTTCTAATTTGAGAGGACCAATAAGGGCACCACTTTCAGTTTGGAGGTAAGCAACGTAAACATTGTGGTCCTCCCACAGATTATTCTCATCAGCGCTCCAGAAGCCGCTGTCATTCTCCGCACAAGGGTTCACCTGACCAGCACCTGGCTGATCAGCACCTGGCTGAACATCAATCGATTGCCCACCTGCTTTATCAGTTTCCATGGCGATGGGTGTTCTATCAGAAGGGTCGCATTGAGTAGCGGCGTCCTTCGTTGATGCCGAGCACAAAGAGGGTGGTATTTGAGAAAAGGGCGCTGAAAGGTTGGACCCTGCTCCAAGGGGTAATGGAGGATGGGGTATGGCAGGAATATTAGGAGGGTGTGGGATGTGGGGCATAGATTCACTGAGTTTGTTCAAGTCACCCTGAAGGGCACTCATGTCCATATGTGTGTCTATTGTAGCCCGTTTCCAATGGGGTTGGCCTTGCATGGTATATCCGTAACCTACAAAACCTGATGCAACCCTAGACGCAGCACCTTCCATGTGTTGGTCGCCATGATGTCCATTTTCAACATTTAAAGGACCCAGAGAATTGTTTTTTGTTTGTTTAGACACATGTTCTTCCATATTTTGGCTGTAGGGCACTTTAACTTCCTGAGATATTGGGGGTAAAGCCTTATTATTTTTTGCAGTCTGTGGGGCAGCCAACCATGCGTGAGGGGTCGGTGGTTTTGATAGTAAATCGGGGTTTGTACTTTCACAAGCTGTTCTATTCATCATGACGAGTTGATGAGGGTCTTTCGCACATGACCGTCTGAATATTTCCGCTCTGTGTTTGGGAGCTTCATAAGAAGGTGGTTCTGGGAAGGAATGCTGACGTTCAAGTCCAGCATGGGGTTCTAATATGTGATCACCAAATACACTGTCCACCAAACTATCCGGGTAGTGGTATCCATTTTGACTGTTGCTGAACTCATCTTCTTCCCCGACATATGATGCTCCATTGAGGCTTTCATCGTTGTGCATCTGATTCAACCAATGTTCAACTTTGAGCAATTGTCCGGCATCAGGAGCTTCACTGACCGCAGGAAGACTAGACATCCGATGCCGAAGCTCCTGTCGCTTGATCTCCTTCTTACTCAGAGCATCCTGACTCAAACTGTGGAATTCTGCCACAACGTCATCAGTAATACTTTCGCCATACTGACTCCAGTTGCTGCTACGATGGCGTTTACCTGGGGAAGGAACTTCCGGCATCCCTTCGTAACAATCCTCAATCTCGCTGTTATCACCATCATCCAACTCTATGGCTAAATCTTCCGCTATGTCCTCATGATCAAGAACAAGAATATTAGGCTCGTTATGGGCTTGAATTTCTCTGTTGTGACCATAAACGACATTGTCTGTTGCATCATTTATTGCATTGTCCTTCACTTCTTGACTCTGTTTAATACTGACCACATCATTAGTCCGAGAAATCTGCACGTTTGATGAAGTGACTTTGCTATGAGGAGATAGCGCACCAGTGGCGCCCTCGTTATTCAAGTAGAGGTTAATGGTGATGTTGGCAGGAGGGACGTTTTGACTTGAGCGATTTGTGTTTGTGTCCGATTGAGAGTCACTAGTCTCTTTCGCCAAGAAGCGTTGAAACTCTTCATTCAATTTATCTGTCTGTAAAACAGAATGTGGTTGGTGGTGGGAGATGTCATTGGTCGGGGCAACATCGACGGATCTGTCATTTGTATTTTCCGTATCCTCCAGAGTTGGTAATCTGGTGCTGCCATAGGAATGACCTAACATCTGCATCTCCGTCTTGGATGTTTCACGTTGACCTTGACCAACTTTACGTCCATTGACCTCACTGACCCCATTTTCCTTATCTAGGTCAGGGGCATCGAAGGTCAAGGACACCGTTTTGATCGGCTTGACCTTCTTTCTTTCTGGTATCTTCCTTTGCCGAATTTGAGAGGATTTTGCCGACATCTCTGGACGGTTTGCCAATGATGGCAACATTTTGTCCGATTTCCCCACTAATTGCTCCCGTTCAATATGTTGAGTCATGAAGTGTTGCTATGGTAACATATTTTGATATATATCATTGTCCATTATGGCCAATTCAATGGTCTCTTCAAAACTTCATGGTTGACTTTTGCCATATTGACCTGCAAGAGAAACGGTAATACATAATTAATTAATTCATGTTTCAATGAATAGACACTGCTAGCCCAAGCATGCAAAGATTACCCGTAAAAATGCCACTTTTCAATAATTTCCCCTCTATGGAATTTTCCCATCACACAACGCAAATGCATAATTGATTCAGACAACAAAACGCCCAGTTCTCTGATATTTTCAAGTCCAAAAATTCCTATTTGGAATTAAGAGTCTAACAAAGAACTATTTAAGGAAGGGTTAGTAAAAAAAATTTCACCTTTGCAGACATTAGAATGTTTTGCACTAACTGCTGACCTCTTTTATTACTAAAGTTTGTATTTACATGTAAAATGTCAAAGTCTAAATTCTTAAAATAAGCATTTTCAGTTTGAGTCACGTGTGTCTCCTTGAAACCTTTTTACTCTTATTCTGAACCACACAATTTTAGTTAAAGTTTAAGCACATACCAAACTTGTCAGGGATCCACGAGAGTTCTGAAGTTGTGTATAGGAAATATCTCATTTATAATCCATATTAACTGTATGCATTTAGGCTCAACTTTGTATGTTCAGATCAAAGAAACCATATTGATAATCATATTAATCCCATGTTCAAGATAATCCAATGTGGCCATGACTCACCAATAATTGCTAATCCTGTCAATGAAAGAATGACATACAAAAACTCACAGAAGTGTTATGTGCAATAAATACTGCTTCAGAAGAATACACTTGACACATTGGCTTTAATGGTCAGTATATGTGCACAATCATGGTGTAAATCTTGGAAATCACAATTTTAAAGTTAAAACTTCATGTTTCAAATTGAGAAGCACTCCTTAAAGTCCCAGTGAGTATTAATGTTCTACTGTCAACTAATGCAGGATATTGAGTGTCTGCAGATATTAGCATTTCCCCCACTCCAACATCAATACCTAGCACATGGCAGCCCAGTATTGACCCAATGGTATTGCTAACTGATCGCACACTGATCATGATTTAATTATTAAACCCAGACACAATTTTACCCCAGCCTGCCATTACATATTCATGCATTTTCAAGGCACTGGGAAAGTACAGTGTTCTGTTCAGCCTACCTGGCTAAAAAGCTGACTCAGTTGAGCAGCACCAGCTCCAGTAGTAGTAGAACCAGCAGCATCAGCAGCATGGGATTCTTTTTTATTATTCAGTTGCTAGGAAGATAAACAAGAAAATAAACAACTAATAACAAATCATTTGATGACCCCGGGGTACAAACAGGCACCTTTGACATGGTCCCTTAGAATGACACATTAGAAATAGCACATCTAATAGCCAAATTTAACTTTGCTAAAACATACATTTACCACATGAATGCACTCGACAGAGCAAAGTCATTACCAAACAAAACCAGATTCAACACACAGAGAATTACTGTGTACACGAGGCACCAATTTAAAGTTAATGATAATTTACCTCAATTTAAATGGTCAACGTTAAAATGTAAAAAAAAAAGCCATAGGGATTACTGCACAGCGGAAAGGCCTAGTTCTGGATCACAACTTTCCTGCTGAGGAGTCATAAAACAAAGCATTCTGACAGCAATCAAAGCAGACGACGCTCTTTTCAGAATCAAGTGGGCAGAAATAAAACTTGACAAGATGCTTAGTGGCATTTTGAGCTACTTACAGCTTTGTGACTAGCATTAGCGGGTCTCAAGTGATCTTTTCACAATCACCAGTTGCCTTCTTTATAATGAATACATTAAGCCAATCCTGATGACTGAAGGCAAAGGACTTGGCACTTCATCAATATGCTTCACACAGCTCACAGAGAAATTTTTCTTTGAAGAATTTTTTGTATGGATTCCTATGGAATATACATTCAGGAAAAAGTTAAAAATGAGCATTTAAACTCAACTCAATAAAGGCAGATCTATGCTGACATCACTCTCCATATCTACTCAAATTATTACGACAGTACTCTGCTTGATGGTGGATCTGATGAGATAAATTACACTCAGGACCCTGAGGCCTCTTATAAATATAAGTATACTAATTCCAGTTAGGCCCTCTAATTTAATTGAGTTGGCATGACTTGCAATTTTTAACCCAGCTGAAATGATGCTGACATGTATGACAATACGGACGTGAGAAAAAACTACCTTTTTGTGTTCATGCTATTTTTGGAAACTTCTTGATGTCACAAACCAGTAATGCATCAATAAAACAACCCTGGACTCTAGTGCTTGCCCCAGTCTTTCACACAAACAACTTGGCTTAATTGCCCAACTGCCTGAAAGGTTTTCGTTGCAGAACATCAACTAAGTGAACTGCCAATCATTTGACAGATAGCCCAGCTTGCCAAGCTTCAAGGGACTGATTTATAGCCACAATAACAGGCCCTCTCTGCCTTTTAATGCCACATTGCCACCTGGCGGTAACGAGCAGGTCACATGGTAGAACGTGCTACGGATTGCTCTCCTGCTAAAGAGTCATAAAAACAAAACATTCTGACAGCACTCAAAGCAGACGATTACATCGCAGAATCAAGTGGTCAGAAATAAAACTTGACAAGTCACTTAAATGTCTTTTTGAGCTACTAACAGCTCTGTGACCAGCATAAGTGGGTTTTTAAATGATCTTTTCACAGCTTATATTTGCCTTCCTTGCACAACTTTACTATAAATTTGCCTTGAAACCACCAAAATTACATTCAAACGTTGTTAATAGAGCAAAACTCAGATATGAAATTGACCAAATTTGTGTATGCTTGACACATATTTGGTTAGTATTTCTGAGCCATCCATTTCTCATACAAACAATCAGAAGTTTCTGGATACCCACTGAAGTTTTTCAGGATAAGGGAACTTAGCTGGCTAGTAGTGGCTACTACTAAGAACTATTGCCTCTTAGGCTGATCGAGATCACTGAGACAGGCTCACAGAACTGTTTTATATCCAATTTTATAAAAAACAATTTTTACAAAATTCTATCACCAGATTGTGTGCAAACATACACTTTGCTTTAGCAAACCTGCAGTGCAATATATATACTTATAACAGAAAACATAACATAACCATCTAATAGGGCATTCTTAGTAGACTTCATGCTCTGTAAGGGGATGGAACATAGTGTAAGCAGCCATGTTTGACTCTAAGTGGATTCTTAGGTGCTTCTCAGTTGTCACTAGTAACAATATCTGCTGTTTGTACCCATGTAAGGGGCAATGTATACTGCTATTAGTCGCTACAGAACTCCTATGGGGGCATTCCAGTCTTAGTCGCCGCCTTAGTTCCCTTATCATGAAAAACTTCACTACAAAGACTTGAAACAAGGACTAACTTTGTACCGTTAGAAGTTACATACTGTACTAGTATAAAAACAACATTAACTGCTACACTTTACACACCCAATGTGATCTATTCCAGGATCCTTCATAAAGTTCTGATGTCTTTAGCTTACATACATATTTCCAGCTATACTTTAATACTTATTGATCACCAGATCAAAGTTACCTAATGTGCAATGACCAGTGCCATTTGCCTTCAGGCCACCACCTGATGTCAAGGCAATAGTCAATAGCTTGCTTCAAGTTCAGCCTCCTCATGGATAGATGATAATATTATAATGGATAGATATCAGTGGATTTTGTAGAAAGAAAATAAAGGGGAAGAGAGAAGAGAGAAGACAGAATACAGAATACAGAACACAGAAGAGAGAGAGAGGAGAGAGGGGAGAGAAGACACAATAGAGAAGAGAGGGAGAGAAGAGAGAGGAGAGAAGAGAGAGGAAGAGGAAATGAGCACAAGGAAGAGTGAAATAAAGATATACAAGGAATATTTAGAGAGCAAGCAGAGAAGAAAGAATAAAGGAATCTGGGATTTTAGAAGAAACTATATATGTTCGGAGAACAAGTTGCTAAAGGTGAGTAGGCTACACAGGAGGTCAGCAACAGAAGAGGAACAAGGCAGACATTCCAGTTAAGAAGAGTAAAAATTTACTAAAGATGAAGATGAAGAAGTAAGAATAGAAGAGGAAGAAGAAGAAGAAGAAGAAGTGTTATACTCAAGCCAACATGGCAGGCGTCAACAACAGCCCCTTTTCTTCAGGCAGTTGCCCACTTAGGCAGACATTTTCTGCCAGCTTCAATGGACCGTCACAGTGCCATATGCGGATGATGTCAAGGCCGATTAAATTGCCCAATAAATAATGTGGAGGTGAGCTATAAATAGCTCTTTTGGTTTAGACAAGTGGGTAGAAATATTGTAGCTCTCTGAGGCAAGTTATAGCTGCATGCTCACAGTGGTTCTTGTACAGTTCCATGGTTGATTGGTGAGAGTATGGAGAATAGATGGCCAGAACTTAAATGTAAATGTAGAACTTTTTATAGTTCATTTTACACTGACGAAGTCAGTCTGAACAGACTTTATAACTACACCCTTGACAGGCCGGAGGCCTGTTAAAGCATGAGCCTTTCTCAACTCCCCTGGGAGAATACAGTCAGACAGCCGTTTCCAGCGCGGACAGATGCTGAGTCACTCTACAATTGCCATCACTGCCTATAGCCAAGTACCCATTTACACCTGGGTGAAGTAAAGCAAAGAGTTAAGGAGTATCTGCTCAGTTCCTCCATGTCATGGTTGGGAGTCGAACCTGCAACGTCTCAGTTACCAGGCGAGCACCTTATCCACTAGACCACAGCACCTCAATCAAACGTGTTACACATTTATTCTCACATGAGTGATCTTTTACTTGACCAACATGGCCAGTTTGGACACTGATGCAAGGGGTTGCCAATTTGACGTCATCCAAACTACAATTAGCTGGGATGTTGCTCATGATAGTCTACATTTAAATTTTTCCTCGGATGAAAATCGAACCTCGGACCCTCACGTTTCACCAGCACCATATCATTTAAGACATCCTTAACCAACTTGACCACCACTGTCCACTGACATAAAACTAAAGATTCTATGTGATAAAACTATGAAGAAAGAAACATGCTATATTAGATGAAAATTCTAAAACCAAGATCGAAACAGACATTTTACATGATGAGAAAAAGTACGGGTGACATTTCACTCCCTGGGAAACACATTTTTACAATAACTTTTCAGTGGCAAAGGCAAGTCTTCACTTACGGCCATTACTGCCTTGAATGACTGATCAGATTTTAATCAAAATTGCCACAAATACGACACATTAGAGTCTTAAATTTTACCAACAAAAACTGCTCCAGGCATTCTTAACAAGGTGAAAATCGAATTGGAATTGGCTTGAAACAGCTTTGGGGTAAAGTTACCAAGGCAACTAATGTTTCATAGTTAAAGTTTCCAGGCAAATGATCTTAGCAAGAGTTTGTTAGAGGACTTGAATTTTATCGATTGATCAACCCACTCAACTGAAAGCCAAAAATTACAATGAACTGAATTTTAAAGAAGTTTGAAAAATTTAAAGTTCTTAAATTTAAAAGTTGTAGCAACTTACAGTGAAAAAGGACGCTTTCAGAAAACTGCATTTTTTGTCACATTTTAAACAAACATAACGAAACAAGATAGAGAATGATGCTCGATACAAACAGTTAAACATAAATGAGTCCCCTTGATCAAAACTTGAATATCTCAAAGACCTTTTCGGTCATGTATCCATTGGAAAACCCACAGACTTTTGAAAATAGGGGTAGGCCACCCGAAGCGGGCTGTCAGAGAAAATATGAAATGCCAGAATATTTGTTGTACAATATTCTCTGACTGTGTGCATTAGCAATTTATATGATAAATTGCACCCTCAAGTACTTCACACCACCACGATAATCATGATAATAAATAATGCACCGTGTACTCAACAATTATCACCTGTGATTGAGTACCCCACCACAAAGTCCACTCCTCAACATTTATCACTGGTCAGTTGACAGCCTTCACTGCACACTCATTAAATTGATTGGTTGATGAATGAAATGCATGTAGTGACCCTCCATGTCTTTGAGGTTTAATTAAGCACAGGTATTGTCAGGTGGGCAGGTGACCTGGCTAGCACTATTGATTGTAACAGATCCCTCCATGAGGTCATGAGGGTTGGGTATTGCACCAAGAATACAAACTGTACCAAGCATGCATATTGCACTGTGCATGCCCTGTGCATGCCCTGTGCAAGCCCTGTGCATGCCCTGTGCAATGTGTACATCAATAATATATTCATATAGCAGAAACTGAATACATGTACAGATTATTTTTTAGAAGATGTATATGCATTCGTAAATCCAAGACTGGGTTAGGCATATTTTTCAACCATTCATTAGCTCCTTATAGTGGTCTTCCAATATTGTGATAGCAAAGTGGATGTCAGTTCTGAACTTCCCTCCCAAAACTCTCCCCCAAGGTTTTTCAATGGTCGAAAAATATTGATTCTAAGTCTCATTTTTGGAAAATAATGCTTTTTTCAGATCTCGCCAATGGGGATTTACATAGTAAACTTCAAGTGATACGTGCCACCTCTAAATATTAATAATAGAATGAGCTGAAATTTTACACACATACTCTCACATACCAAACTCACCTGCAAAAAAAGCTGGGTTTGGTTCGCCTTATATTTCCAAAATGTAGGGCACCAGTGCCAACCTAATGGTAGTTATATAAATATAATTATACACCGGATGTCCATACAGCCATTCACATATTTTCGATATCAAATTATCCTTGAAATATCAAACACAAAAGGAAATATTTCATAATGATGTGAAGCGTTTGAATCGGAATTCCAGAGCTCATGTAGCCATGCCGAAAAAGATCTACAATAATACTTCGTGTCTATGGACCGACAAGAATAGTCCTTTTGGAAATTGAATTGAAATCTCATTTTATGTCATCATATATCACCAAAGATAGATGAAACTGATACCAACAACTTCCTCAATTTCAAATCACAAAAGAGAGAACATTTTCAATCATATTTCATGGAAACTGAGGACTGTCTATGTAATATGCACTGTAAAATTTGAAATTTTGAGTTAGCTCAAATGATTGAGTGAGATGGTTGCACAATTTGTTTGAGCCATAATAGCTTGCTGTTTTGAGTTATGATAATCTTTATGTTGTTATAACTTACAAACAACAAGCTATCTTGGCTCAAAGAAATTGTGCAACCATCTCACTCAATCAATTAAGCTAACTCAAAATACAAATTTTACAGTGTGTATTTTAGCCAAACAAAAAAGAATTGCATTATATATTAAACCACAAATATATTTTCAAGCCTAATTAGTTTTTGATAATGTTCAATTATTCGTTGCACCAAGGCATGTAGGCTAACACAAAGAATTGACACACATAATCTATTGCGAATGATTATTAAGTGCTGCACATGTAATACATTGCATATCTGGCCATAAACTTGGCACACACTAAGTAGATTAGCCAAGATTAACAAGAGGTTTATATTTCCCATTATAAAGTAACTCGATAGCAGAGAACTGCAGAGAACTGGGTGATTGCACATAGCATATTACTAGCAAGGAATTTTGTTGTCGATTTAGAAACAGTATTGCACAAGAAACACAAATAAAGTAGCTAAGGTAAAATAATGATAAAATAGGCAGCCAGAAAGACATAGAAGCCAATGGTAAAATCAAAGAAAGGTTAGCTTTTATCAGACAAAATATATTTGCCAAAATGTAGGCCTTCAGCAACCTACTTTTAAATGACAAATAACTCATTAGAAGCAGGAATTAGAAAATCTTTCTGAAAACGTTTGCACTGCATATTGGCCAGTTTAACTGAATAAAGAAAATAAAGAGTCAAATCAAATTTACTTTTACAGAGGAAACTTTTCAGAAAGCAAATTTCTTTCAATTAATTTTCAATTTATTAATCTTTAAGTGAACTATTTATTGGCCATACACTCTGTGACCCCATATAGGCTGAATAAAAGAAAAATATACATACCTGTACAGTAGAAATCGTAAATCACAGCGTAACATCAATTATTTCGGGTCAGGTAATCCAGCATGGTAAGCTTACAGCCATATTGCCATAATAATCCAAAGCTTACAAAGTCTGTTGACAAAATAGGTTCTGCAGCGCCCCTAGTGTCACAACAAGGGCGCCCCCTGTAATCTGGTAATTCCATACATGTTCTCTTGGGCTTGTGCCAAAAGTGGAAAACGAATGTTTCGCAAACGATAATGGCACAGAACTTATCAAGATAATTAGGCCAAGATAATAATGATAAATAATATGATATTTAGATAAGACTACCAGGTTAATGTTGTAAACAAGTCCTGAGGTGTGAAAAGTAAGAAGTCTTAAAAATAGGTAGACATAATTATATTGCAAAGAATTGGTAAAAAATTGCAGAATAACCAAATGAGGACCAGGCAAGCATACAAGCATATCCAATCCATAATATATAAACATGACCTCTCTGGGAATAATCTTGGGTCTTGCGTTGTTGGGCAAGTTATCTACATCACTGCCCTCTTGAGTCTAGTACAAAGCTCTAAAAAAAGATAGCACATTCAACTCATCCGCACATCTTTGACCACTTCACTAACAACGCAGACAATTCAATCCCAGAGGAGAAGGTGTTATCAATTGTGAGAACCGCATATACACACATGGTGAAAGCATGGACGCAGACTGAAACAAAGCCTTAAGGGTCAGAACAAGCTTATATCTGTCCCAGAAAACTAAGAAACCAGACCTGTACAGTTGGATATTGGTTCATACTAAAATATCCAAGATCATTGGTTTTTAAGCAAGTCAGAAACATAAAATTAAAGAAAACGTATGTCTCAGACTGATATATGGCCAGAAACGATGCACTGGTTTTCACGTGTTAAATTCCTCAGATCTTTTCTCAGGATTTTACAAGAGCAATAAAGTTTTATGAAGTGAGAAACAGAACAGCTGGGATGTAATTTTTAGCTATAATTTAACGACAGTAAAAAAGTAATGGGTCTTTTGAGAATAAGTGTAAAGTCATGGAAGGGGTAATGTTAATATAAAATTCTCATTTTGTATAAATGTCCAATAATAATTATCACGTAACAACATGCAGGCCTTTCAAATGAAATATCTGATGGATTTATTTTATCTTATGATGAATTATGTAATCGACAAATACACAAGACCTACATTATCTGATGAAATTATGAAAATGTATTTAAAATGTAGGCCAATGGCCATGGCACTGACTGATCACTTGAAGCCATCATGACGAACATATATGCACAAGACACATTAATAACTCAACGACATTAATGACAAATTCAATGACATAATTCAATGACATTATTCACTGACATTTCCCATACACGTCAGTGAACGTCATTATTCATCAATAATTTCCAGTCGTATTAATCCAGTCATTCATAGCTGCCCAAATTTTTCGCCTGAATGAAAACGTCCATAATGACTTCCCAAGGAACAGCTGATGCTGGGAAAATCAAAAAGAGGGTGTGTTCGGGTATTGTGCTCTTTTATCTTTGTGTCAGAGTTGGTCTGAAGTGAAGGATAATTTGTTGTTTGCATTTACATATCAATTTCATATGTAGGCCTTTTAGAAATTCTTCTTTTGATAGTCAAGCAAATGAAAGCTTAAATGGCTAGCTCTATTTGACTGTTGACATTTAGTACTCATATCAAAGCTTACGAAGAGAACACAATGACATATTTATCAAATTACGAAAGTCATCAAGAAAACATCGAAGACTGAAAGATAAAAGTCAGTCTATAAGAAAATATGTGTATCATATATATGAAAGCAAACATTTCTGCCAGCGACTGCCACACCCAAGGCAATATATTATGGAGTATTGATTTAATAACATATATTTTGGCTTTCAGTACTTCTACTTGTTTACGGAACATTTTAGCTCTTTCTTGAAAATATCCAAGATTTATTGCAATAAAAAGGCAGGTCGTCTTTCAATACAGCATAACTTTGACATCGTCCAAGAAAATACACCTGTAACACCTCTCTGAAGAAAGTAGCTTTCATTAACAGCCTGTCATTGATGTATCATGTCCAGCTACGACAGAGAACATTCCCAGACCTTCTAATCAGTTAAGAATTTTCTAGTCTGTGAACATTCCAATCAATCCAATGAAGTTAATTAGTGTTTTATGACTAACTTTTCTAAAAAAAACAACAACAAAAACACACACAAAAATGAACATTTGTGGAAACTTAAATAGAGACAGCATTCGATTGCCAGCCGGACAAGCCAAAATGTTAAACTTATGATTGGAACATTTTCATCACAGACAACATTTGAAATTTAACAGTTTGACATACTTATATGACAGCTTTGAATTGAATCTGTTTGGCTGGCCTTTTTCGTTCTCTTTCATTAACCTCA
This sequence comes from Platynereis dumerilii, assembly GCA_026936325.1. Classification (NCBI taxonomy): domain Eukaryota; kingdom Metazoa; phylum Annelida; class Polychaeta; order Phyllodocida; family Nereididae; genus Platynereis; species Platynereis dumerilii. The sequence continues at coordinate 96,174,396 of JAPTHN010000002.1, forward strand.
TCCCCCTTTTTTTAGCCTTTCTCACCCTGAAAATGGCAGCACTAATAGGCCTGCAATCAAAAGCCATTACATTGTATGCGCTATAGAACCCAGTAATAGGAGAGCTCAAATGTGGAAAACTGTTCACTGTCCAGGCTGTCTAGACCTGGCACCCTTGTTCAGGAAGTGGGGTTATTATTGAGTTGCCATGGAAACATAACAACAATCTCTCAATAGACACACAGACGCCACCTGGCAGCAACTGGCTGACACAGAATTTCTAAGAGCAGGGACAGAGGCACAGACCAAGCATAATTTGGAATTCTTAGAAATCGATCTGAGTCTTGCATGATACACAAGATAATATAATATTCGATCCATCGGCCAGATTAAATTTTGGAGAAAGACAATGGTCAATATTTAAAATTTCATGAAACTGAAAAATGATTTTTACACCTAAAATAGACAGAAAAAAGCTCTTTGATACAGACTTGTCATTTGCTTTGAAGACTTGTACAATGTTCTCGCAAGTTACGATTAACATGAGGAAATCTCAATTTTTGTACCTTTCATCTGTGTGAAGCATTCTGTTGCAAAGAGCACAGGGCATAGTGAAATTGGTGTCACTACTACCAGCCACTGGGTGGCTAAAAACATAAGAAGAATATCATCCCTCTGGTGTCAGAAATGCAAATTACAACATATGGTGCAGAATCAGGCTTAATGTGCCTTCCACCAGGCGGATGGAAATTGCCTCCACATGAAAGGTTTGTCACACCTGCCAGCTGGTGTTGGCCTCATGTGGATGCCAGAACTGAGTCCTGTGCTTCATTGTACAAATAGTTTTAAAAAAGTACAGATAGTATCTATCTATACATTTTATAATCTTGGATAAAGGTTGGTTACAGGAAGAGGCCATAACTACAATAGCTTTTGACAATTAGAAAACAGAAAATGAAACATATTTCAGAATCAGGCTTAGCTTACATTATGGGTGTGCGTTGGACAGATCCAAAGAAAGAGATTAATATATAACTTCATTTTGAAGTTTTCAGTGACTATCATAATTACATCAACAAATTGATAACAAGAAAATAACTCTCTTGTCCAACATAAAATATGGTTAAAACAACACTTCACCAACTGTGAAATTACGATCTCAATCACTAAATAGAATGATTTGGTTTTACCAACAACTTTCCTATGAAGTTGTAACAAATGTTGACTTGACTTCAGCTATCTATTCTTAAAAACAAAACTGAAGAAGATAATAGCACTTACCTTCTTCGAGCACGGCCATGACGTCATCCATAGTTTCGCACTCAATGATAAATAAATTTTCTACGTAGAAGCCTTTGTTTTTGGACCATCGAACAGACAGGTGTTGTCCTTGGGTTGGGTTTAGCAGATCAATCACCTGAAGAAAGAAACAACAGGTGCTAATCGGATAATACCACACTAAATTGACCCAAGGATATCGAAAACATATTAAGCATTAGCCATCAAAATGCTTTGTTTTTTAAAGAAGATCTATAAGCAGTTCTCATGAGCAATATTTCAAATCAAAATTCCAAAGCATGTCAACAATTGGCAGAAACAAAAAGGCTATTAGCAAAAACTAAGGTCACAATAATATCTTTCTTTCATATCAATGTTTAATCTGCCACTAATTAATGTAACCTTTCGTTATCCTTGTCAAAAGAGACAACTGGACTCATTTTACATGACAATTTCAACACAGCAATGCTGAATCAAGAGATGTTAAGTAAATCATAAAGCTCAATAATTACTTGATAACTCCTAAATCACAATGCCATCTGCAACTCTTTAATTGATAACAATATTAGGACAATATCTCGTTTCAGATATTACAAGTTCATCGAAGAATAACTAGATGACTCACCTGTTCATTGTAAATCTCTAAATAGGAAGCTGTGATGCGGAATCCAACATTTTGCGATTCGTTCATCAATTTGAACAAATAATGGAAAGACCGTGGGATGAGTCCTTGGAGAGTGGGGTCCCGTTTTCCATCATTGTACTGCGAGATAAAAGTTAATATCAAGGTCAGAGCAATGGACACAACATTGACAACTTGAGATATGATCATATGAAATTATCATAAATTCCTTTTTTTATTTGTTTGGACTAATTAGCAGTAAACAGAAACATCAATAACTAAAAATTCTATCTTCACAATATATTGAAATTGAGAAATTCAATAGTTTTAAAACTATGAATCAATGTTCTTTACAACTTCAAGGCTTCGAAACACAATCCATTTTTCTAACGGTTTCTTAGAATTTGACAAAAAATTAAAAGGCATGAGAGCTTTATATTAAAAACACGATTCTAATAATTTTATCAGCGGCAACAGTCAAAATGATTAGTTAAAAGTCAGAAAGGTTTCTTCTTTTGAAAATAGAGTAATTGTATAGCAATCATTAGCGACATTATGAAAACATAAGTCACAACAATTGGTGCAATACTATACAATAATAATTACAAAGTGTTAACATGTATAAATTCAACAATCAATCAATAAATTATCTAGTATATTTAAAAGTTTAAAATGGAACTTGGCATTATATAAAACATCATGAATTGAACTAGTAAGCTAATATATGAGAACAAAATTAAACGAGTAAATCAATCAAATAAAACAAAAAGCAAATTCATATACCGGGTGCATTAGTAACTCATTCATCTGTAATAAGGTGAACAAGTTCACAAAATGTTGTAAAAATATGCTAAAATATAAAAGCTGGCATTGACAAACTATATTATTACACAATTATTTCTAGAATAGATCTACAATTTATATTTTTATATATTAATGATTTGACTAAGGGTAGAGCCTGGATTCCTGAACGCAGAAAATATCCGTTTTCAAAATCGATACAAAAATGTGCTTTTATACTAGAGTCTTTTGAATATAATAGTGATATCACCAACGGCAATTACTGTGTGGCTAAAATATAATTCACTGATTGCAATCACGACGTCTATCAAACTGATAGCGGAAGGTGCAATAGGTTCACTAGACTAATGTGATCCACATACACAAGTTACCTTTTCATACTCAAAAGGGTCAAGAGTAAACTTGAAGGAATTAAAGGAGAAAATAGTTAAGAAAACAAGGAGAAAAGATAGATTATGTAATAAGAAATAAAGACAATTCCCGATTTATCGAGGAAAAGTAGCACCTGCGAATTGACATAATAATTTATGTCCTCCATTTTCTGTAGCTTTGCAGATACTATGTCAGACCGTTGGAGAGATATTTAGACTGAGTCAGGTTGTGAGAAAATGAGATTATTTAGTTAAATGCAATTTTGTTTGGAATTCCTTTTCGTAAATTGAAGGACCTAAAAGTTTCTATTGTTGTGGAAAATATATGGACTTAAACATTCTCCACTGCACACAGGATCAATTGATTCCATTAAATTCAATTAATTTTTAAGATTTTTTTTTCAATATATTATACCATTGTCATAATTATGTCATGTAAACACACCAACATACTGAATATAGTCCAACATAGTTCTCCAAATGCTACAAAAAAGATATTTCCAAACAAAACGTCTGATTCTTGCTTTGTAAGACAAACGTTCAGAATAGTTAGAGTAGAAAGTATTCCTTACGGACTCTAGTTGAAGAGAGCTTGTTTTTATTTTATTACAGAACTTCAAAAGAGACAGAAATTGATGGTATTAGAAATTAGAATACAGAAAGATAAGTACCAGATAGATGAGATTTTTTAATTATTGAAACATTTAGCCTTTTTATAAACTTACCAATTCTGGTGGACCTGTGATTGTGTGAGTTTTCCCTGAGCCAGTTTGGCCAAATGCAAAAGCTGTACATGAGTATCTGGAATATAATCAATATATGACAAAATGAGATACAAGACAAAAGGAAATTGTAGAAAAAAATAACAAGAATAGTAAATTTGAGAGGATGATTGAGAAGGCCAATTACCAGAAAATGAAAAATATAATTCATTTTTATTCAACAATTCAAAAATTCATGTTTTCTACCCATTTTGTAAAACAAATATGCAGGCCTAGATTTTACGTACAGCTATACAGTATACATTGAATGTTTTGTGTGTCTGTAAAAGATTTCAAAATATATCAGGGAAATTGTGGCTGATATATTTTTGATATAATATTTACTAATTCTTTTTGTAATGTTAGAAGTGTTCTTGGCTAACCAGAGCAAGGTATTTTTTTAATGATGGTGGAAGTGTTCAGTGTTTATCAAAGCAGCGTTAATCAATCCGGCTTCTTGTTTAAATAACATTTGACAACATTATAAGGGATGATTCCAAATGTTTTTCACAACATTACAACCTCCAGCAATCTTGAAACTCATTTTGCTAATTCATCAGAATTTTAAATGAGGAAAAATCCTTGACCTGGTTTTAATAATTGATAAACACAAGACTAGAATTCCCAGCGGGAGAGGTCTTTTACCAAATTAATTTAAAACTTTCCGCAAGTTAATAAAATATTTACAAAACAAGTCTAATCTGACCTCAAATGGGTAAGTTATTGATTGACCCAGTTGAAACATGCCACATTATTCTCCTAGCTTTCTTTTTTACACTCACTTTAAAGAAGTTTAGTGGACTATTTTGTCAGATTTGTCTGCTCGGAAGTTTTTTCAGACATGCAAAGTTCATTGAACTATAGGGAAAGCCAAAAGTCTTTGTTTGCCCTAATTGAACTAACAACATAAAATCAGTATCAAATTTGCTTTTATTGTTACTCTGCAAAACCAATTAGCCAATGTACGGTTCAAAGTATAAATTAATTTCTTGTGTGATATAAAACATTTTTGGCAACTGCTAATTGTAATGCATCTTACTTGGCCTCAAATCCTAGTACACTAGCCTTTCTCATGACTTGGAAAGCAAACTTTTATGACAGTGTACTTCGGTTCATCAAGTTCCTGATTACAATGTTTTTTAATTATTGATGCGATCAAATTGGATTGAATTAGAGAGAACTCATTGAAATTTTTAAGTACATCATGAAACTTCAGAGTTCAATCGTGAAAGTAACTGAAAATTCTACTCGGATCCAATCTGGGCCTTTCGGTCAGTCATGGACATAGGCACCTACTGGGTGACGCCATAATGCTTTTCTCAATCAGTCACATAACTTTGATTGTTTTCTTGACCAATCAAATCACAGAAAGCGGTACTCCCCTCCCCATGTCTGGGAACTAGTTAGCTTGGACTGGGAATCTTTTAAAAGACAAATAGTTATGAGGCACAATTAGTTCTTTTAAACTATATTCAGTGCAAGAGACACAGAAAAAGTAAGAGACACCGAAAGAATACAAAGTTCTTCACTAATGAATCAAATAGACTATTTGAAAAATGATGTAACTCAGTTAAAGGAAGTTCTGATTGTCACAGTTTGATAAAGCTCCACTACTTATGACAAAAAGTGAAAATATATGAAATATTTTCCACTGTGAGTGACAATATTTCTCTCTACCCGATACAAGTCTACATAATAACTCACCCATTGAGGGCCATTTCTATCAACTTCTTCATGCCGCAGTGGTTGAAGACGTCTTCCTGAGAGGCTTCCGGTTCAAAGGTCACGTTGAACGTGAAAGACTTGGTGGTCGTTCCAGTATCGATCTGAAAAAGTCAATGAAGGATCAAATAAATCAATCAGAAGATCAACAAAGATGAAGTCAAGAACAATGGGCATCAAACAAAGATGGCTGCTCTCACTGAAGTCTCACAGAATGTGAACTCAGACGAGACCTTCCGGAAAGGTAAGTCAATGTCGTTTGCATAATGAAAGTTTTCATGAGGTTGGTACTGTTACGTAATGGTATTATACTGAAGATACAAATTTCAAACTTTTGTTATTCAAATGCACGAAGAGTAGCCATCTTTTCATGCAGCACTGGTAGTGAAAATCAGAGAGTTAACTGAATGGAACAGGATCAAATATGCTTATTGACATATCAGAAAATGTCAGAATTTCTTTTGTTTGACAGAATACGTACAAAGGTTACACTCCATACCCTTCTCTACATTGAACAACTTAAATGTCAACCACATAGTGACACAGTATACACATGAACATACAATGTATGCAGTTTGCTTAAAAAGCTTGTTAGGGAATTCATGGTCCTTCAACCAGTAGTCAATCAGATTATATCATATCTCCCCACCACTACAGGTCTCAAACTTTGCTAAAGGTCTGCACCAAATGTCAATGCAGTAAAAACCACACCACCAACCCTTCTGTGACCACAACAGAGCTAAGAGCACCATACAGTGCAGTGTACACACAACAACACCAAATCAGAACAAAGAACCCACAGATTTTTTGGCAACATCAATATCCCTGAATAAGAAGTGGATGGAATCAATAGCTTTCCCATCAGTGTGGCCAGATACGTCCCATTACGATACTGTGTGAGATCACCGATGGAGATAAAACTGACAGAAAAGATACAGATAAAGTATTGTGACTATTATCTATCTGTGGTGTGTCAGTACTTCTGTCTGCTAATGGTAATGGTCAATGATGGAAAAGAGAACTGAATGGATGAAGCATTATCTATCTTAATAGAAAGGACCACAACTAATTGTTCAATGGTGCAGGGGATCCATCTATTTAATCCATCCTTGTCCACACAATGATCTGGTGATACAACAACTAGATTCTGCCTCATCAGCAGATTCAGCAGTTCAGATAAGTGCCATGAGGCTCTTGATTTTACACCACATCATGTGTACAAACTGTACATGAACCTTCACATCTCCTAAACAGTCTCGCTTTATCAATGTGTTATCATTACAGAAATGCAACATCCCATCAGAATACTTACAGTACAGTAATTGTAAACATAAACGATAGTGTCCAATGAGAACACCAGACATTCTGACTTCAAAATTTGTGGTACAAGAAACGTTTGATTTGAAAAAATATCACATTTGGACATTTGCAGACATTCTGGCATCAATACGAGTTGTTCCAACAAGAAAAGCAGACATTCTGATATCAATATGAGTGTTCCAAACAGAAAAGCTGACATTCTGACATCAATATGAGTGTTCAAAACAGAAAAGCAGACATTCTGACATCAATATTAGTGTTCCAAACAGAAAAGCTATGTGCAAGCACTTTAAGAGATGCTTGTAGATAGATTGCCCATGATAGTATCTAGCCCTGGGACCCATGCGTAGCATGGGTCATGGGTCGTCGCCATTCAAAATCTTGAGATTTTGACATGGTATCGGGAGAATTGGTCTAGATTAAACAATTCTTATCCAAATTTTATGAAATTTTGGATTTGGGTAGCCTACATATTTTACTGCTGACGGCACTAGTCTTGGTGGCATTTAACAAAGATTGGCATGGTAAAAATTACTTTTAAATCAGAGAAATATCAAAAATAATAGAGAGAAAGCCATCAGCCTCGCTTTGGTGTGTGATATCACCATTGTGACGTCACAAAAATAACCTATGACATCATAAACGTTTGTTGTGACATCACCCTCTCTTACCCAATGGGAAGACGCCATTTGTTCAATGTATAAAGAAAAAAATCATTTCAAAAACTTCACAGGGTGAGTGTTAATTTATTTTCATGTGTTGAGATACAGAAATAGGTGCCGTCAGTAGGAAATTTTGTATACTTTTTGGTGGTATAATTGAAATTATCATGCATTACATACATCTTGAGATATCTTGATTCTCCCAAACGATGTCTTTCAAATCTCATGATTTTCCAATGGGAGGATCCATGACCCCTGTCCCCCAGGGTCCAGGGCTAGATAGTATCTACCCCTTTGCCTGTCACATGCACAAAGGTATCTGGCATGTGAGACCTGCACAAGGGTATTTGTCCCTAAGACCTGCTGGAGGGTATCTGGCCAGGGACCTACTTTCGGTGATTGACCTTTGTCCTGCAGAAACTCAGCTTGTTTCTTTTCTTTATCAATTTCTTCATCTCAGAAAGACACCAAAAGTTTATCAATGCACGATAAAATTCTATTGAGACTGTATGCAAAGTTTTAATGACAGAGATGAAACAGCATGACCAAGGCAGTTGTAATAATTTTCAGAACCTTCCTCCCATAATAGAGATGCCGTTTGCAAGCAAGAAAGCATCTCTAACAAGAATCCGCGGATTCAAAGCCTGGCTCAAGTGGCAGTGAATAGCCAGTGATGATGTCAAAATATGTAGCAATGCTTGTGAAATAGTTGTCTACTTTATGGAAATGGCAGAGAAAGGTGGTTCTGAATTGCGGCAAGTGAAGTGTTGTTATTGTAGTTGTTCCATGTACAAAATAATATCCAAATAACCACGAAAAGAATGTGTAAAATTTTTTCAAATCTTGAAGTCGCCAAATTTCCTCCTTTGAAAAAATTGGCGAAATTGAAAAAAAAATTGGAAAACAATTTTTTTTAATTTAGGAAAAAAAATTGTAAATCTTGGAACAAAAAATGTTTAAATTTGAAAAACAGAAGTTGCCCGATTTCCTCTTTTTGAAAAAAAAAAAAAATTTGTGTAATTGAAAAAAAGTTGAAATTTTTATAATTTTTTTTTTCAAATCTTGAAAAAAAAAAAAATTTTGAAATTGAAAAAAAAAAAGTAATTTCCATACATCTAGCTACCCTAACAAACCAATAAAACACAAAAACAGATATATTGAACCTATAGTTATTGAACAATAGAGTTGACAGACAATATTTTCAGACCATTACTCCTGAATTAGCCTGGTGAGCCAGGCTAAAAACTGACATTCTGACATCAATATGAGTGTGCCAAACAGAAAAACTGACATTCTGACATCAATATGAGTGTTCCAAACAGAAAAGTAGACATTCTGACATCAATAAGGGTGTACCAAACAGAAAAGCAGACATTCTGACATCAACATGAGTGTTCCAAACAGAAAAGCAGACATTCTGACACAAACAGGATCATTCCAATCAGGAAATGAGACATTCTGACACGCAGTTATACTAATTAGAACAGAAGAACATTTCCGTAGTATAAACGGGAGTGCTCAAGTTTGCCAAGCAGACATTTTACAATGGACAATGACATTCTGATGACAATGGTCTTTATATAGGCAGTAGATTTCAGCTCAATGACATTCTGCCACGAATGAACAGGCGCATACCAAGCAGAACAGCAATCTGCCACGGACAATAACATCTTATTCTTTCATTTCGTAGTAGAGATTCCTGCATTAAAGAACATTAGGAAGATAACTATAAGTCTGGCAATAAACTGCATATATATATATATATACGAAAAAAACCAATGTCTGATTACAGCGATTATCGTACAAAAAAGTACAAGCTAAAAATATCAAATATCGCAATTCACAGAGCACAAACGAGCCCAATCGACTAACCAGCAATTTGAGTATGATTTTTCAGTCACACTGGAAATACAATACCAACATCTCATGAATAATGATAAGGCAGCTCACAATTTACAAAGAGCTGCAATTACCAAAGTGTTATTTAATGCACCACTGATTCTTGTTTACAGCAAATACAGATCCATGTTGAAGGAAAACCACAATAGGAGCTAATAGGACACACATTACAATACCTCCAATTCTCACTCAGGCCTAAATTGATCCAAGAACAAATTGTCACAAATTATTTATCAGTCTATGAATGAGATACTACATACATGACAGGATTGACAGCTCACAGATACAGATATCTTTTGAACCATCTGAAAGCAAGAGGCATGCCTTATTTGTCCTACAGGCAGGCCAGCCGACCAATTCCTCCATATATTATTCATAGTTGCACAATGTGTGTTTTGGTTTTATGGCCACATTGGTTTACCTTTTCATTGAAAGATGATTGCAGTGCTGTTGTGTGTGTGTTGAACAAATAATAAATGAAACTGAAGCTCATCTTACAAATACAGCTATCACTAGATCCATTTTGGTCTTATTTTGGGTAAAAATAGATCAGAGTGTCACAAAATCTGGAATTTGAACCTGAAAGAATTTTGATTTGAAATGGTGTAATAATTGCATTGTTCAAAAAATATTTAAAGCATTAAACATTAAGGCTTGTAATTACTTAATAAAAATATGCTGAGCCATGATTTAAGCCAAGGTTTACGTCATCTGCCGATAAAAAGCAAGAAAGAAAAGGCAAGCATGTTTTGCTTTCACTCAAATAATGTTTAGGAAAGTGGATGCACTCATCACAACATTTTTTTAATTTGGACTGCGTAGAAATCATTGTGATGATACGTCTGTCTGATGTAAACGGTGTCAATTTTAGTATGTCGTTCAAAAAGAAACCAGGTGAGTGAAACGAAACTGCATTTGTTGATGAGAGCGAGGCTTGTGCAACATGAAAAGTAATCATGTTTGCTCAGTTTTTCACAATTGAATTTTAAAAGAATGCAAGCAGCACTCATTCAACCAAAAAAAAAATTCTGAAAAAATATTTTCATTGTAGTGGTTGTGCGTCACATCTGATTGTTTGAATTACATTTGCACTACAAAGAAACAACTGTCCTCAGATAAATGTACTGCTGAAATCATAGCCTAAACAAAAATACATCAAATAATAAAAATATTATTACCAAAAATATGTGATGCCAAGCGCATCCACATTTCAAAACTACTTTCGCAGGCATAGTTTGAGTAAAAGTAAAACACAGTATCAAAATAATTTTTTCTAACTTACCCATATTGCTCCGTCTCCTGGGAACTGCATGACATTTCTCTCCTTTTTCGAGTTTTCATTGGCATTGAGCGGCCGTACCCTGCAAGAACACATTATGTCAAAATAAGGTTCATCGTCCAAAGTCAAGTCTAAAGGTCCCTCTGCGACCACTGAGGCAACTTCTAGGTCATTTGTTATAACATGTGATGACCGGGAGAGGACACTGATGGTGTCTGAGTCGTCAAATAATTCCATTTCGGAAATGCTTTCAAATGTTACCGATGACATTGTGTGTGATTATTTCATTCCAGATAGAGACATAGAGTTAATATTGTGTGTTATGTTTTTCTGCACATATGGAGATTACAAAAACATAAATCCAAGTTTTGTCGCATATCATAATGCTCATCATAATATAATTAATAATCATGATGAAAACACAAGATTGAACACTCTTGAGTCAATACTAAATCACGTTTCGATTGATATTGTAAAAAAATTTGTTTGATACTCGAGGAAATCCGCTTGTTACTAAAAATTCGCCAATATTCCTTGTCATGAACGACGAATGCAAACTATTAAATATTTGACAACAAATCCCCTATAGTTCTCTGTAACAATTCCATAACATATCAGAACAATTTCCCATAACAAAAGTTAAAAATTAATGGTGTAGTTTGCATTGTAGTGCTGTGACTACTTGCTCCAGTACGTATACAAGTACGATTAACGAATAACATTGAAAGTATAAAGCGAAAACTCTCCAAGATCAAGCTTTCATTAAATATTTAAGTAATGTCACAATTGTCATATATATCCACTAGACAGCATAATATTGGCCATCCATGCAAATTTATACCTCAGATAAACTGTGTCGCTAACATATTATGGAAATATTTTTTCCCAGTTTGTCAATGTCCATGTCCCATCGAAAAATTTAGGAACAATGGATGAGTTGAAAATAACATAAAAGGAGTAAAGTGTATAGACACATATATGTACAGTATACCGAATACAATCAATGATGGAATACATCAACCATTGTTGATATGTTTCCAATTACGATTAATATTTTATCATTTAGCTGAGATGACACTGTGTTTCCAATACAGATATCTTTTAAGTAAAACTCTTTCTTCACCAACGTATCCAATTAGAACAACTTCCATGATATTACAAGAAAATCCAGCCAATGTGACTATTTCAAAGTAATCATATGTAGGCATGTGGACACCATTCATAAGAGTATGAACTACAATGGTTAGTTTTTAACTGGAGACTATACAAATTGGCCTACTGCAAACATGCATTAATTATGAGTAGCAACATATAACGTCATAAAAATCTTTTAAACTTGGAGCTTCAAGTGCAGTCTACCACTTTTCCTGTAGTATCTAAATGATATATTTTTTCAATGTGAAAATTGATTTTTCTAGAGCAAAAGAGCAAAGTATAAATATTTCAAAATTATGAATTAATAAAAAACATGTAGTTTTCAATAATGTTCAAACCATGTCCAAAATATGTCTGTATGCTCGCTAACCGTCACTATTAATGTTCAAACTAATTTTTACATCATATAGTTTGACACATCCTCTGATAATTTGTCACACCAGAGCTGACTTCGTCGGATGTAACATATTATTATTTATACCAGATTATATCCACAAGTCTCAATTGGCACAACATATCTTGGCCTTACAATGATTAACCTCTTGACAGAAGTATAGCGAATTATATTTCAAATATATATCTTTTTTGCAGAAATATAGTCTGAAAACATAAAGAATTCCTTCTGGAACTATATATCCACAGAGTTGCTTCATCTATAACTGTGTGTCATATGGTAAGTAATAAAATAACTCAATAAATTCCTCAGCAATGATCCAATTTAATGAGGCCATCAAAAATTAATTCACACTTGATGTGTGCTAAGTACATAGTTCATATTCAATTTCTTAATTATTATTAATACATAGGTAAATATAGGGTACTGGAGAACAAAAATCAATATTGCGTGAGGTTATAGGAACCAGGAACAACCAATTAATCTATAAGTGGATCGGACAAATATATATGCCGGTGTGACATATTTTGGAGATTTCCGCACAGTTCTGTGATGTGCACTTCCAACAATGATCAGAAAATTTTGATCATTTTTGGACTAATGGGCGTCGGAAAACCCTCGTCGCAGCGCAAAAATTTAAAATTATCAGTTGTGACATTAGTTGTCAGCCTTTCTTCAAAAAGGTAAACTTTGTAATTTTCAGAATATTGTAATGTTCAAAAATTTCATATATATACATGTAACAGTGTAACTTGAAAACGTGTCAAATAAACAAGCATTGAGCAGGTTGGGCATGCGCTGTGTTCGTCAGAGAGCCAAAATTCCTTGCCCAGAGACGCATTTAATACTTTTCAAGGATAACAACAAATACGACCATACATTGTCCAACGGTGAGAATGTGACAAATTTTCAACTTGGCCTATTTCGCATCCGAATGTCACATCCCACGCATTTGGAGGATGCAAATAATCACATTTATAAAGGCCTACACAATGTTAAACGAGAACCAGGCATTAGTTATACAAATATTTACAAGCCGAAGGTCATTTATTCCAGGTCAACCATCCTGATACATGTCTCTTGACAACCAAAAACCAATATATTGGCTTCTTGCACAAATCCCTGCCAAAAATCAAGGTCATTAGGGGGTATTAGCCAAACTAGAGTTGGGTGTCAAAGAACTTCATTTTCGTTCCAACTTGTCTCTTGAATAAGTTGAGTAAATGCCTGTGTCTCACGAGCGTGGTTAAGTGACGGCGAAGTTGTAGAGGTTCCAGGAAGCCAAGTTTCGCCCAATTTCGGCGTTTCAAGCCATTTTTGGACAATTATATAATCAATTAGAGGTTCTAAATCGTCGTTGATGGTTCCTATTACGACGAGGCTCTCGTTTTTTACGCCGAATCGCTCGTAATTACGGACGAGGCAAGAAGACACTTGTGTCGGCGAGTTGTCAGGAGCCTCGACGCAGTTCCATTGCTTCAATGTTAAACTAGATTCGCCCAAGGAGTCTCTTTCTTCGCCCTAGCATGCTCTTTCTTCGCCCTAGCATCCTCTTACTTCGTCCTAATGTTCAATTACGCCCAAGCAAATACCTGTTACGGCCAAGCAAGTAGCTGTTTCGGCGTTTCAACAGCCTGTTTGTGTCGGCGAGTTGTTGTCTTTTTTCGCCGAAGTTCCATTGACTCAATGATAAGTAGCCTCGCCCAACCTGTCTCTAACTTCGCCCAACCTGTCTCTAACTTCGCCCAAGCTGTCTCTAACTTCGCCCAATCATTTTGGGGGGCTTTCTGGTCTCTTGCATCGTGGTTTCTTCCTTCGCAAAGATTCAACCGGTTGAATCTTTCGTGAAGCAAGTTCTTGCCTCACCATAGGGTCATGTGACTTCTAGGAACTTTTGGCGAGGAAGTTTAAGAAGCGCCGTAGACGAAAATATCGTCGCCGAATTGTTGAATCTAGCTTAAGAACCTCCCACTTTCCTGGAAAAGCAAGAAGCGACGCAACAAGAACCCTCTGTTACGTCTCCGTGAGAACTAGCCATAACAGCCAAGAAGAAACATGAGGTTTCTATAGCTATATAAAGGGTTAGATAAATTTAGTAACATACATGTATTGAGCAGCTCTTGCAAAAAAAATTATTGAACAAGTTATTGACTATCAACCCTCAGCTATACTCAAGGTGAGGCTAATTTCAACATACATACCACAGATTTTCTAAAGTGGAGTTTCAATCCCAAAACTGTGATTTTGATTTGATTATATAATATATCTACATATAAATCAATCAGTGCCTGATGTCTTGAAACACAATTCTGTTCAAATATACAATAAAAATAGTAACTTTGAGTAGCTCTGCAAATCAGAAACACTTCAACTTTCTGACACTGGTGTTTTGAGCCAAAACCAATCTGGTACATAAAAGATCGAACATTCATAAGTTTGTACTCACATCTTTCAGGAAAAATACACAATCAATTAAACTTGGTCTTGATCGACATGGATGTAATAAAGGAGTGACAAATATATCCCTTCCCAAGTTCCCATCAATGCACCCAAATATCTATTTTGGTAAGTTTTTGATAAATAGTTTCATTGCAAATGAGCACCGAAATAATTAGATGGATCAACAGTTTCTGAATAGAGAACTATAAGTGATTCATTTCTCTTTCTTTGAAGTCCAGGTCCAATCATTGGCATTGACTATGTCTGTTGAATGTTTGCACCTTATCTGTTAATCATTAAAACTTCCAGTTTGTCTAAGAGAAAAAGTAATTTTGTTCACATTTTTGCTCTTAAACCTAAAAACCTGAAAACCACAGATCAATGTTGCATTGTGCCTCAGTGTGAAACTTGAGTTGCAAGTCAATAACCTCCCAGGTCAAAAATAGAATGGTTATAGAATATCTCAGATGGAAATCTATACAAAATATGGCCATGCATTGGAATTTCTTCTTTTTTTTTGCAGTGATTATTTTTTCTTCTTTTCCTTTTTTATAGTGGATGGGGAAGAGAAATTTTAGCTCTGATTGGTAATTTTTGAAAACCTTTTTCACAGATCGGATAAAAATGGCAGGGTGAAAAATACCCAAAATTGATCAATATAGAGATGAAGCGCTCACAAAAAGTGCTCATTACACAACACCTTTGTTTCATATACCATTCCCAATACCCAATTTCATATCCAAAATAATTATGGAATACGTAATTGATCCCAATACAAATTTTATCAAATTCATATAGATCCACAGAGGTCTTCTCAAGGTTCCTCTCGGATCAAATTTCACACTAAATGGCATGACCAGGATTGACAATTTCTTAGTCTGATATCTTAAAAAAATGTGTTTCGTTGGTTTCGCAGAAACCTGTTTTAGAGTGAACCACACTCTAACAAGGGTTTGTTTAAAATAGACAAAACCTTTTACAGTCGACGGATGTTAAGTGCTTACAAAATTGGACTGAAATTAAGGCGGATGTCAAAACTTTTCGTGTAATATATTACGCACAATCAGACCTTATTATGTGAAACTGCCTAAAAAATTGTAGACCATGATCAATTCTAAACGCAAGTTTATCAAAGAAATGTAAAAAAAAAAAAAGCATATCGTTATTTTAAATAAAGGGTTTGGACGGACACCAGCTAAAATATGTTTTGTTGGTATTACCGAAGCCTCTTCTTGGCTGAATCAATAAGCCGCAAGACAAATTACAGAGGTTCTTATATTTGGCTAATTACATGTTTATAATTAATCACTTAAATTTGTTGTACTTATGTCCATTGAAAGTTCATTAACCCCAGCTCAACCACACAAACCTTCAAAGCTACACAGGAGGCTCACGAACTTGCAGACAAAATCAATGTTTCAGCCTAACACACAATGATTATGGAGAGTGGAACTGGGCTAATCACAGGGCTCTCCATAAAACATGTTGTTGCTTCATTGGGGTCACTATTCACCTGTTTGCTGACCAATGGCCACCGGTCATTTGTACCTGTCCTCATAGCATATGTATATTGACCAATCACTGAACTGCTTACAATAGCAAGATATTAGCATGCAGTATTGTCACTATTGTGAGGGACTGGTGGTGATATAAGGATACAGAATTAAGTAGGCTTTTCTATACATGCTAAATTTAGGGTACATTGGTCGTATAGCAATAGCATCTATATAGAACTGTACAATTCTATCCTTATTAAAAAGTAAAACAACAGATTGACCAAAGTCACCAAACCGTCTCCGTGGAGATTAAACTGACAGAAATCAGACTGACAAAATACGTATTGGAGACATTGGCTGATCTTTCGAGTAGCACAGAGAAAACCGGAAATTAGATCTGATTTAATTTCAAATGTGGAACTTTGAAAAGCTCGTGAAACACTCTTAGAGACTCACACACAGATGTTTTCCATCTATAAGAACCTAATGAAGGACATAGCTCAGTAGACAGGAATCACAAAACCTGGTTTTTAGTGCATGCCCTTTTTGTTCAGTTCAATTTTCTAAATTTAGTCTGCAACAAGCCAACAACCCACAAGTGGGGTATAAAAAATAGCCATAATGTTGAAAAGGCATGCATGAAATATACTTCGTCAGTCATTGATTCTAACAGTGATTCCATTGATCTTGTCAATTGGATCAATTGACATGTTTTTATAGACAGGTTTAATGGTGTGCTGGCCATTCAATGAATGGTTACAGCTTATTGAGTTGCCAACACAACCTAGATAGCCATTACACACACAAAAACTGGGCTACTGGACAATCCAATTTCAAAAATAGCCACTGCGTTGAGTCTGACTGTTGAACAGATTTAGGTTTACAGCAGCAGAAGTGTTCATCAAAACAGGTCATATCTTCGCAATAAAGTTTTTACTTCATCAAGTCAAAGCTGCACCGATTGTCTGAGTTAGCAATGATTTTGCAATGATTTTTGTCTCTTGCGCTTCGAACCACAGACACCCTCCGTCAATAAATTATGCTGAGGAAAAGCTAAAGAATGGCATATTATGTCATAATCTAAGAGGAGATGTGAAACAAGATTTTGCATGTAGAGAAGTACAACTGTTTTTAAGACCATTGAATCTTGGGGACAGCTTATCCTTAATTTTAAAGGGACTCATAGGTCAATACCAAACCATTGACAGGTTTTTGACTACACATACAAAGTTGGTTTTGACTGATTTCTTTTATATCTATTTTCAGCAATTGCAAAAAACCGTTTTTATCCATAGTGTGCCTTGGTCAGATGAAATGCAAACTAGAAATATAAACTTTGAAAGACATTTTCAACTCACCTGACCACAACATTGATAGTGTCATCGTCGTCCCCACCAGATTCCGAGGCAAGACCGGTGGAAAGAGTGTTACTTCTGGAAATAAAAAGAAATATCTTGTCAGTTTAAAAATACACAGGAATTGTAGTATAGGGTCAGGGAGAAATATCCTTTACTAAAGGCCTATATCCAATCCATTGGTATAGACAATCTTACAATCTATGTACACGTATGTGATCAAATCCCATCATTTGCTCTCCTATCCTATCCTGTCCTATTCTGTAATGAACACAGTCCTGTGGGATATGACCCTTTTCCTGAAAGGTCGCATAAGTCTGACTTAGCAATTCTGTCAATTTTCCTGTGATTTGGACAAATCATTTTACTCGGTATTACACAGGGTAATACCAAATTATACTCAAATGATTTTTTTAAATCATGAGATTTCCGATGCATGGTGCAATATCTGAAGAAATTTCAAGTTGGTATGGCACTGATTTACCGAAATCACATTATTCCAGCATCTTGCAAAGAATGTGAAAAAAAAAAACCAACATGATTTGGTATAGCAGTGATTTGCCCAAATCACTGAATTTCTAGTACCTTGCTACGTAAGTGCGGATATTTGTTCAAATCGCTGCATTGGAAAGCACAAAGTTTTCGGCAATGTTCTTAGCAAACTGGAAAAAATGAAATGATGATCGATGGATGGATGGATGGTTGGGGCTTAACATCCTGTATTTTTGCACTTGGTAGGCTGATTAGAACAGGAGAAGGGCACGGCAATGAGGAGAAAGAGGATTGAAACAGCCATCCAACATAGGCCCAGGTGACGTGGCAACAGCTGGATTCAAACCCTAGACCCAGCGATTGGCAGCCCAGCATACTACCAATAGACCAACCGTCCCCCATAATGAAGTGATAGATAGATAGATAGATATGGTAAGTGCAGCCCTCTAAGCCCAGTTCTGGTTGCTCACGAGGGTTGATTGATGAGATGGGAGAGAGAATGGGAGTCCTCAACATGTTACACATTTACCCCATGTGAGGGATCTTTTACTTGCCCAGCATAAAAACTGATACAAGGGGCCACCAATTTAACGTCTCATCCGAACGACATCCAGCTGGGATTTTGCTCATGAAGGTTCACTGAAAATTTTGGGTTCCCCACCCAGGGTTCGAACCCATGCAGGTAAAGACATTCAGCGGAGCAGGCGGGAACCTTAACCACTTGGCCACTAAGCTGCTGTTGTGATGAAAACTCAATGAAAAGCATAGTGAAGAGCTAAAAAAAATGTCCTATTCTTTTTGTGGCAGAAAAGATGGATGTGATGTGATGATATGCTGTCTGACAAACCGCCTCAGAAGCTGCCTGCTCTGAGCGCCCTGCATGACCAAGTGTGTAGTTGCCCAAAAAAAAAGTGCCAGATTCATCCATCATCATACCAGTATTTCAGAATACTGGAGTTTGTCCTGTATGAAATAGAGGTTAACATAATTCTGGACAACATAACTGTTCTAAATTATGGTCAAAACCAAAGGTGTGAACAATTGAATACTCTGTTGGCTTTCCATAAAAATTCATGAAGAAATACTTCACATGTTCAATCGTTTGTTTTTGCACTACTTCCCTATTCCTTGTAACCCTCCGTTATTCTGGTATAACGATAACGATAATGATAGCTTTGTTAACCGTAACCTGATACAGAAAAAGAAATTTTGTCACATGATGAGTACGGCCAAGATTAAAGAATTTAAAAGCGACATGGACAAAAGTACCTTGCAGACGCTTTGTGCGAGGCCTAGGGACTCTCAACTCTTCCACTAGTTAACAATTCAGACTCATGAAACGGTGGGTGGAATCTGAATTTCTGGACTTTCTTAACCAGAGCCAAAGTTCTTTTCCTCTTCTGCACAGTCATGGTGTTGAAACAGATGCTTGCAGATACTACAACGTCGTTCAAGGTCCTTCACCAGTGCCCCTGACAACATGCCATAAGAGGCTGGAAAAGCACATAATAGTGACAATGTAACAGCAGCATTGGATTACAGTCAGACATACAATGCTGCCCTACTTTGACAAAAGGCATTATCTCCAAAATAGCCACTTTTCAGGAGAGCCCAAAAACGCTGCTATATTTTCAATGAAAGACCCCATAAAGAGTATTGAACATAGGTGTCCTGTTGCATTGTCAAATTATTGCAGGTTTATCAGAATTTTTCCATAAATATCTATTTTGTCGTTTTTTGCTGAATTTATACTTCTAATAGAAGTTAATGCCTTTTGTCACAGTTTCAAAATTGGAGCAAGGACGACAAAAGGCATTAACTTCTAATATGACAAGATATAATACATGAATAGTGCCAAAATGGTAAAAATATTTGACATTTTGTAAATTCCTTTTGTATGGCTTACATGGTAGACAGATTCATGAGGTGTAATTAAATTGATAGCAGGTATAAAAAATTCTGAACATAATGCCTTTTGTCAGAGTAATGCTGATTTAATTCCTTTTGTCATCTGATAGTGGCCAGATAATGCCTTTCTCCATCTTTTAGTTACCTTTCATCATCAGATAATGCCTTTTGTCAAAGTATTTTTGTAAAGTTAATGCCTTTTTAAAATCTGACTACAACAAATATGTATGTGATGACCAAGAAATTTTATATGCATATAGATCTAGGTATATAGAACATTCTGAGCCAAAAAAAAGTTAATGCCTTTTGTCATCCAAAGCCTTTTGTCAAAGTAGGGCAGAATGTTAACATCAACTTTCAGTAATGTGAAAGGGGTGTAAGACTTGGTTGAAATAAGACTTGATCTGCCCAAAGAAATGGGTAAAACACAAGGTTTTCATGCAGCACCAAAAAGGCAAACCATGTCGCATGAACCACTTTTTTTAAATGCCTATAGTGTTCGCTCTTCACCCTTCAATTGTGATGTGCACAAACTGATTATTGCAAATCAGCCAATTATAAAAATAGCACAACTCACCATGGTCTCCCCTTTTGTCAATTACTATGACATCATAAATATTAAATTTGCTGCATCACACCTTGCAATAAAAAAAAAAAAGAGTGCCACCTCTGTTTGGCAATCTGCAGATTCTTGTTTCCGGGACAATCACTAACTTCATACATGAAACTTCACATTGTTTATGAAACGAGTTATATGCAGAGTAAGTTTTCTCCGTATATATCCCTGTCAATGAAGACTTAATGATGAACCACTTGGTGAAAATGAATATATAGAAAATATCAAGATTTTGCTCCATGGTTCTATAATACCACTAAAGAGACCAACTGAGAAACTCTGTTTTGCTCTGTTACTTGGAATTGACATAATACCTATATCTATTCTTGATGACAACAGTTTATGCTAGGATTAGAGCACAATAATTATAATCATAGTTTGTTTTTAACAGTTTTCAATCTAACAATTGAGCATTTGTGTCCTTTAAACTTAAATCAAACTTTGCAGTATAGTATCAAAATTACAAGACACAGTTTCAAGTGTTGAAACTGAAGGTGAGCTTATTGGAATTATTCATAAATTATAAGGTAAATAAATTTTTTTTATTAATTCATAAAATATTTTTGACATAGAAAAAGACTATTCATATCAATTCTGTCATTTATAGGATGTAACATTAGGCGAAATCAGAACAATCAACAAATTATGATGAAGCTTAATAATAATATGGCTTACGAATTAAGTGGACTCTTATTGTCTTTTAGAATTTATGATTTTACTATATAAGAAAAACATAAGAAATATTTTTGCAGTTGGTAGAGGGATGATCAGTGTTTTATATCCTTTTTTTTTGCTATCATCCTAGTTGTGCCTTTTAGGAGTCTAATCCACATGGCATTAATACTTTTCTCACAATTATTAAAAATTATGAAAAAATATTTTTTTGTGTATTGGGCAGTAATGTTAAAACTATAGCATGTCTATTTTTTTGTTTTGGAATGTTATTGTATCTATCATAGTAGTTGGGCTTTTTTAGGAGTGTCATCCACGTAACATTAATAATATCCCCATATTATTAATACTTTTCTCACAATTATTGAAAGATTAAAAAAAACAAAATTCAAATACCAAAGATATGCCTTTTGGGCCATTAAATGCTTTAAGAAAAATGGACTGACTAAATTCCAGAAGGAATGTGAAAAATTAAATTTTTTTCAAAACTGCGTTATTCAGTCAATTTTGAAACAACATCTATGACATTTTTTCCGTTTACGCTTCTACAGATTGAAACATCTTAACTCATTTGGAATTTTAACCCAATAATTTTTTTTTTTTTAACCAAAAGAAAAAAAAAATAGAAAAAATTATCTTTGCTAATTTTCTCACATTTCTGTCTGAAACGCCAAAATAATGCTGGCTGAATTTTTTAGATTTATGGCGTATTATCGCTAAACATACATACTATGACAGAATATTCATATCCACAGCATGCGTTATCGTAATTTAAGATTTTAAGTGCAAGAAATATGTTAAAATGTCTATTTCCTCCAAAATTCTAGCACATTTTCCTCTTTTTAGAAATGTTGAGAAATTTGTTCTAACGGCATTGATTGCAATATAGATTTTTATTTTGAACACAACATTAAACTTCCAATTCAATTGCAAATCTTGACCCGATAGAAACTGAGGCATGACATTTATTAACCCAGACAGGCTTATGGGTTATGTAAAATGTGCAACCATGCATGACTGTATGTTATAGCCTGGAATTTTGACACAAAAAAGTAGTGGACTACTGCATTGTGACAATGGCACTTTGTGACTAATGGGCCCAATTTCACTGACCTGTTGAGACCTGTCTAGTTGCTTTAGACTAGTCCCAATTCAAAAAAACCATTTCACCAACAGGTCACATATTTATGTAAAATTATCCAATTTCCACCAGCAAAAATGTATCCCCGCTTGAGACATGCTTGCTGCATTAAATATTTATAATTTTTTTTATAAAGTATTTTTTTGGTGGTTTGATTGAAAAAAAAATTAACTTTTTATTTTGATAAATTTGCAGATTAAAAAAAATGTAGTGTTGCCCCATAAGCTATGGTTCTTCCTTAAGATGAGCGAAATATTCAATTTGATAACATTTTACAAAAACTGTCAAAAAAACATTTTCAGACTTGTCTCTTCGAGACTGATGGCAAGCTGTCTCTGTTTGGGACTGTCAAGTGGCAGCAGAATGTTGACAGTCCCTGGAAAATCAAATTGGGTCAACAATGATTCGATCTGTTTTGGACAGATCACAAGATCAGGGCGCACAACAGCTGTCCATGTTAGTACGCCAAGCTACTTTCACAAAGCATGGTTGCCAAAGATCCAGTGCACTGCTTAGAATGAAAGTGTTTGGAAATAATGAGACAAAAAGAAAGTTTCGAAACTTTAGCATAAACTTTGCCTGTGAAAGGGACGATTTTACTCATCAGAAGTTTGATGGTATTCAATCTACTTATGCCATTCAGTGCATGTTAAATTGTGGTCAGAAAAGGGTCCAAAAAGAATGCTCTCTCACTTATTCACGTGTCCATACAAAGCCAATGTTTTTGCTTTGCGACATCGAAAATGCTCATTTGTATTTATTCTGTTACTTTATGGAGATTTATTAACCAGGGCAACAATATAATTTACAATTTCAAAACAGCTCTGTAACACTCAACAAAATGTCTTGACCATACCACAAGTGGCCCCCTCTATACTGGCATTATATGTGAGTTACAATGTATACATCCTCCATGATAAAAAATAGTTCCAACTCATTTTGGTATTTAGTTGTCTGCTTAAAATTGAAGCCAACCAAAGTCAGATTAGACGCTTACAGAGTTTTTGGAAATAAACTAGACCATCACTAAATGATGGAACTGTCCTGGTTATATATGACTTCATGGTGCAAAGAAATATCTTCTACACAAGTCAATATGGTTTTCGGCAAGTACATTCTACTGAATTAGCAGCTTTGGAATTAGTAAATCGAATCATATATGAGATGGACAACAATCAGATCCCAATTAATGTTTACCTTGACCCCTCGAAGGCCTTCGATACACTGGATCATGAAATATTAACTTATAAGTTAGCTCATTATGGGATAAGAAACAATTCATATGATCTTCTAAAAAGCTACCTTACTAACCGAATGCAATATGTTCAAATTGATGAAACAAATTCTGAACTTCTTGAACTAACATGTGGAGTACCCCAAGGCTCGATTCTAGGTCCGCTGCTTTTCATTATTTATATCAATGACTTGACTAATGCTACAGATAAATTTTATCCTGTGATATATGCTGACGATACAACTCTTACTGCTACCTTAAATACTTTTGGAAATAATAACATAATGTCAACAAAAATAAACGAAGAATTAAAATCAATAACTGATTGGTTAAAATTGAATAAGCTCTCCCTGAATATTAATAAAACGAAAGCCATGGCATTCCACTCTCCCAAACGGAACATTTCACTGCCTGATCTCTTCCTGGATGAAACTCATATTGAATTTGTGAATGAATTTAACTTTTTAGGTCTTCTACTAGATAAAAATTTAAAATGGAAACCTCACATTGATATTATTTCTAAAAAGATGTCAAAAACAATAGGTATTATGAACAGGTTAAAAAATTTCGTACCATCTAAAGTATTACACATAATCTACAATTCACTTATACTTTCTTATCTAAACTATGGTCTAATTATATGGAGCTCAAAATCTGATAAACTTTTAAAGCAACAGAAAAAAGCATTGAGAATTGTAGCTAAGGCAAAATATAATGCTCATACTAGCCCACTTTTTAAACAGTACAATATTTTAAAAATCCCTGATCTATGTGCACTACAAGACCTAAAATTCTGCTATAAAATACAAAATAATATGCTTCCACAATATTTTCATTCTCAAAAATTTCATTCAACCCACTATACTCACAACTATTCGACTCGGCATACCAGCACTCCGGCAGTCACCTACCAGTTCCTGCTGTGAGACATGAGTTTGCAAGAGAAGGCATGAGTTATAGGTATCCAAATATCTTCAACAACATGTGCACAATATTTAAGGATAAGATTCACACCCACAGCTTTGATGGCTTTAAATCCTATGTTAGGCAAAACTTCATAAGCTCTTATGAAACAAATTGTTCAATTGTAAATTGTTATGTGTGTGGTCGTCAGTCTCCTCCAGACAGCCGTTGATGCCAGTCAATGTGTACTAACCTTTTTTGATAAAAATTATATTATATATTTTTAACACATTCTCAAGACAAAGGTGGCCCCCTTATAGCGGCAATAATTAATGCCTTTAGGGGGTCTCCTTGCTCCATTCATTTATTTCTTTACATTTATCTATTTATTCTTTTCATTTATATTTTTACAATATTCACCTCCCATTATAATGAGCAAATAAAATCAATAATCAATCAATCAATCAATCTTCCAGACAGTCCTGGCTTCTTCCAGAGATGAAATTCTGTTGACCGTTCACAGGAGCTCGCAAATTTTGCACCCTAGGTGGCAGCAAATAGCGGTCAACTTGTAGACTGGATGGCAAGTCAGATCTTTTGATGGCATTTCAAGCCATTTCATCAACAAATTATAGACAAGTCCCAATTTCTTTGGATTGGACTGCTCCTAAACTGTTGTTTGGCATTCTTACCAAACTGTCTGATGAGAATGTTTGTTAATCCTACACTTTTGATTCAAGGTGACCCAGCAAGAGTTGGATTCAAATCCTTGACCCAGCGATTGGCAACCTAGCATACTAGTACCAGACTTACCCTCCATTCACCCACTGTAGCTTGCAAATTAAGCTGATAGCTGATGAAGTATCACCTTCTCTACACTGAACGTGGGAAACATAGAGGCTGTTTGACCAGTTATGATCAAGAGAAGGCCATTAAATTTTGATTTGTCATAACTGATTTTAGAGTTAAAATCAGATGCATAATCCTTTTGTTTGCTTTCACCAACTCTTGATGGGTCACCTTGGCCTATGTTGGATAGCTGGTTCAATCATCCTTTGCCTCATTGCTGGTCCTCCTCCTGTCTTAATTAGCCCACCAAGTGCGTAAATACAGGACATGAAGCCCCAATCATCCATCCATCCTTTGCAAACTGCAACAGGCAAGCTTGTCAGGCAGACCCTTTTTTTAATCTCTGTTCTCCACAGTTTAGAGTTCGAACAAACTTTTGGCTACTTTTGAAATTAAGAAGAATCAAAAGTGTAGGATTAACAAACATTCTCATTGGACTGTTTGGTAAGAATGCCAAACAACAGCTTAGGAGCAGTCCAATCCAAAGAAATTGGGACTTGTCTATAATTTGTTGATGAAATGGCTTGAAATGCCATCAAAACATTTGACTTGCCATCAGTCTCGAAGAGACAAGTCTGAAAATGTTTTTTGCACAGTTTTTGTAAAATGTTGTCAAATTGAATATTTTTCTCATCTTCAGGAAGAACCATAGCTTATGGGGCAACACTAAATTTTTTTTCCTGCAAATTTATCAAAATAATAATAAGTTAATTTTTTTCAATCAAGCATCACCTAAAAAACTTTATAAAAAAAATTATAAATATTTAATGCAGCAAGTGTGTCTCAATTGGGGATAAATTTTTGCTGGTGGAAATTGGATAATTTTACATGAATATGTGACCTGTTGGTGAAATGGTTTTTTTGAATTGGGACTAGTCTAAAGCAATTAGACAGGTCTCAACAGGTCAGTGAAATTAGCTTCTATCGGGTAAAAGGATATAAAACACTGATCATCCCTCTACAAACTGCAAAAATATTTCTTATTTTTTTCTTATATAGTAAAATCATAAATTCAAAAAGACAGTAAGAATCCACTTAATTTGTAAGCCATATTATTATTAAGCTTCATCATAATTTGTTTATTGTTCTGATTTCGCCTAATCTTACATCCCATAAATGACAGAATTGATATGAAATTTGTCTTTTTCTATGTCAAAAATATTTTATGAATTAATAAAAAAAATGTATTTACCTTATAATTTATGAATAATTCCAATAAGCTAGCCTTCAGTTTCAACACTTGAAACTGTGTCTTGTAATTTTGATACTATACTGCAAAGTTTGATTTAAGTTTAAAGGACACACCTGCTCAATTGTTAGATTGAAAACTGTTAAAAACAAACTATGATTATAATTATTGTGCTCTAATCCTAGCATAAACTGTTGTCATCAAGAATAGATATAGGTATTATGTCAATTCCAAGTAACAGAGCAAAACAGTGTTTCTCAGTTGGTCTCTTTAGTGGTATTATAGAACCTTCGAGCAAAATCTTGATATTTTCTATATATTCATTTTCACCAAGTGGTTCGTCATTAAGTCTTCATGACAGGGATATATAAGGAGAAAACTTACTCTGCATATAACTTGTTTCATAAACAATGTGAAATTTCATGTATGAAGTTAGTGATTTTTTTTTTAATTGCAAGGTGTGATGCAGAAAATTTAATATTTATGATGTCATAGCAATTGACAACAGGGGAGACCGTGGTGAGTTGTGCTATTTTTATCATTGGCTGATTTGCAATAATCATTTTGTGCACATCACTATTGAAGGGTGAAGAGTGAACACTACAGGCATTTACAAAAAGTGGTTCATGCAACATGGTTTGCCTTTTTGGTGCTGCATGAAAACCTTGTGTTTTACCCATTTTTTTGGGCAGATCAAGTCTCATTTCAACCAAGTCTCACACCCCTCTCACAGTACAAGAGTAGGAACGAGGGCCCAAGTTCTAAATTGGACTTGCAGGGCGCTCAGAGCAGGCAGCTTCTGAGGCGGTTTTTCAGACAGCATATCATCACATCACATCCAACTTTTCTGCCACAAAAGGAATAGGACATTGTTTTTAGCTCTTCGCTATGCTATTCATTGTGTTTTCATCATAACAGCAGCTGGGTGGCCAAGTGGTTAAGGTTCCCACCTGCTCCGCTGAATGTCTTTACCTGCATCGGTTCGAACCCTGGGTGGGGAACCCGAAATTTTCAGTGAACCTTCATGAGCAAAATCCAAGCTGGATGTAGTTCGGATGAGATGTTAAATTGGCCCCTTGTATCAGTTTTTATGCTGGGCAAGTAAAAGATCCCTCACACGGGGTAAATGTGTTACATGTTGAGGACTTCCGCTCTCTCTCCCATGTCATCAATCAACCCTCGTGAGCAACCAGAACTGGGTTTAGAGGGCTGCACTTACCATATCTATCTATCTATCTATCACTTCATTATGGGGGACGGTTGGTCTATTGGTAGTATGCTGGGCTGCCAATCGCTGGGTCTAGGGTTTGAATCCAGCTGTTGCCACGTCACCTGGGCCTATGTTGGATGGCTGTTTCTATCATCCTTCACCTCATTGCCCTGTCTTTCTCCTGTCCTAATTAGCCTGCTAAGTGCATAAATACAGGATGTTAAGCCCCAACCATCCATCCATCCATCGATCATCATTTCATTTTTTCCAGTTTGCTAAGAACATTGCCGAAAACTTTGTGCTTTGCAATGCAGCAATTTGAACAAATATCCACACTTATGTAGTAAGATACTAGAAAATCAGTGATTTGGGCAAATCACTGCTATACCAAATTATATTGTTTTTTTCACATTCTTTGCAAGATGCTGGAATAATGTGATTTCGGTAAATCAGAGCCATACCAAATTGAAATTTCTTCAGATATTGCACCATGCAATGTTTCGGAAATCTCATGATTTTAAAAAATCATTTGAGTATCATTCGGTATTACCCTGTGTAATACCGAGTAAAATGATTTGTCCAAATCGCAGGAAAATTGACACAATTGCTAAGTCAGACTTATGCGACCTTTCAGGAAAAGGGTCATATCCCACAGGACTGTGTTAATGTCATTTCCTTCCTCTCTATTTCCGAAATGGCACAAAAACATCCTTGACCATATACTCCATAGGCCTGTATCATAATGGTTGGCAAAAAGGCAACCATAAACTGTGTTTGGCAAGGCATCTGCCCCAAACTGCATGCCACAAAGTGCCTTAAAGCGAAAAATACCAATATTTACTGCCGAAAACGCCTTTTTGCCCCAAAACGGTGACCGTTTTGAATCAATGCAGAACTCATTTGTTATGATTAAAATTAAGTCACAAAGATATGTCAATATAAAACCAATATTTTGTCTGGTTTGTACTCTTTTATAATTTGTGCAGACAACAGCAGGCATTATTAGCCAACAAAACCCTATTTTCAAGCCTAGATATGCAATCGATGCATGCATTTAGGATAACCAGAGGAACAAACTAAAACTACGAAGTACCATTTCACAAGCACTGGAACAAAATAACTTTAGTTGGTCTTAAAAAATGTTTTGTCGAAATAAAAATACTGGCAAAATCACAACAAGGAAACACCTGCGGAAAGTCATAAAATCTCCGGTGGAGCTGAGCACAGGAAACAACACGGAAATCAAATTGAATGTGTGAATAATTCAGTCAAGTGCATTGATTTTGAGTGCTCTGTTGCCCAGAACTTGTAGCCGGTGTGGGAGATCTGTTATCTAACAGATGTCACGTAAAGGCTGATTTGATGAAATTTGATCAATATTCACATTACACTGCATAATATGTGTATATATCAGCACTGATTACGTTCGGTACATGTACTTAAAGATACGAAACATAAGACAAAGCGCTGACCAAATGTAATCAAGCCATTAGACTTGGGTGCTTATTGTAGAGCCCCTTGAGGCGTTTCCTGTTTCATCAAAACATTGGTTTGGAGTAAGCACAAATCTTCTAAATAAATCAATTCACAAATCCCCAAATTGTTGTCAGCTGCATGTAGAGAACCTTCATCATTGTGAAACAGTAATACAAAGATCAACTCTGAAACTTTTATGATATTTAAATGACTGCCTCCTGAAAATGATCCGCGAAGATAAGGACCATACAAGAGGTGGAGTGATGATGAAATATTAGGAAACGCTGGAAATGATATGAACCAGACCCTCAGAAAAACGGACTGATAGAAATGGTCATGTAAGGCTACAACAAGACAAAGTTCTTCCTGGACAACAAAAGAGAGATCAAACCAGGCAGCAGAGCACTGTATATGAACCAATGATGCACCAGGTACGAAGCCAGCATAATCTTCAGAGCCAGAACAAGGATACTGGAAGTCAAATGCAACTACAGAAATATGTTCCAGGATACAGTATCAAGTAGACTTTGCAAAAAAGAGGAGGAAAGCCAAGAACATGTCCTGGAAACATTCTCCAACAGCAACAGGACCAATATTGGACAAACATTTCCATATATAGGACATATTTGAGGAGGATCTGGATAGCCAAGCTGAGAGTGACTGCATGCACACAGTGAGCCCGAACCATTTTTGGGGTTAAAAAAATGGCCCAGCATAACCATTGGCGCCATTACGTAGCTTAAGATCAGACGAACAAGCAGATGTAAAGAACAAAAAAATCTGTTGGGAATATTTTGAGATATACATTTTTTTTAATTTCTGACTTATCACACCTAGTATTTAGCATCAAAAGTCATGTGGAAAGTCTTCTTAATGAATCCCGTTTTTGCAAAACCTGTTTTAAGGATAGAAAATTTCATTCAAAAGAAATGAAGATATTTTCTTTGAAAACGCAAATACATACAGTTGCATTTAATGTCAGGAAGGTGTGACAAACTCATGAATGGGAAAATTCCAAGTAAAATGCCATTATTCAAAACAATGGCAAAATGAACATGCTCAATCATTCCAGGGGCACAAATTGGAGATCATACTGCAAGATGTTATGTGCATACATGCTTGACATATCTTTTGAACTTTAATATATATTCTGAACATGTCAATTAAGAAGTTTGAAAGGGAAAAAAACATTATTGCGAATTTGTGATAACAGAGGTTAGTTAAATAATAACAAGCTTGACCTGTAATATACTGTTTGACTCCCATCCATTGAATAACACTAGCTTTTTGAATAGATGAACATGCATGCAAGACCAACTTGATCAGCACGGCATTAAAATAACAAATTTTGGATGTGAAATAACGTTATGAAAGGCTAGGCTATATATATAATAAAAGTCTGTTTGAAGTTTCAAACATGTTCATTGCCTGACATCAAATTCATTTACCCAACTTGAAAATACACTTAATTCTTTCATGAAATTAGAGTGAAAAAGAAAACTAATTGAGAACATTTGAATCTAAGGTTTAAAAACGTAAGATTCAAATGTTATAAAACCAGTAGTACTTCTTCTTTAATACCAAACTGTGAAAAGCAGACACACAGACATACATCAGAAGATTCACAGGTAAAACCATGCATGTTACAAAGAATGATAAAGAGATATGGCTATCCTGGATATATATATGTGTATAACTCGAAATTTTTCGGAATAACTATCAAAAAATTAGTTTTAAGAAATTTATTTATCAAGATATTGTGTCAGATATTGTCTTTTCTTCTCGTAGTCATAGGTTAAGGCCAGCAATGTTACATAGTGCTTGTGACATACTAATTAATATACAATTTAAGTTTATCACACACACACCTCATCAAAATGTGACTTTTCATAATAATTATGACATTCTGTATTACAATTTTTATTTAAAAGCCATCAATGTATTGTTTTGAAGTTCAATCCCGTGAAATTGTAATTTGCACCCAGTTTTGATGGATTATTACCAAAATAAAGGAATGTGACAAACAAGAAATTGAAAAATTGAAATATCTCAAAGAATTCCCAACAGATTTTTTTGTTCTTTACATCTGCTTGTTCATCTGACCTTAAGCTACGTAATGGCGTCTATGGCTTTGCTGGGCCATTTTTTTAGCCCCAAAGATGGTTCGGGCTCGCTGTGTGCAGGAAAAAATATTTCAATTATGGAATTAATCGAGTGCAGCGTCCCCTCGAGGGTTGAGCAACCCGGCAGACCCACTGAACTGAATTGATCTAAAAGTCTCACGTGAGTTGGGCTATATTTTCTGTTGTTGACATGGTTCTAGGAAAACTGAAAAGTTCATTCCTTACATTTCATTGCAAACAAGGTTTTGCACTGATTAAGACATATCTAGAATAATTGCAACTCCTCCTTCCTGGGGCTAGCATATTACTGGAAGCATGACAGCCACTTTTGAGTCTTTGCTTCTGTTGTAATCTGTATTCTTTTGAAAGTCTCATATTATAAAATTATAAAATATAATAAAATAAAAGACTGAGCTTTCTGACCACTACTTGGAAACAACACACCTGCAGACCACAATGAGCCGTGAGTCAGGTGGAATTTAGAAATCTAATTGACTTATACATGCAATTTTTCTTTTTCTACCTCAACTCCAATGGGTTTGACTTCAATAGCTATCAATTTAGTCTGCACAACCCTGGATTAACTGCCAAACCAGCACTTGTGACCCAGAAACACAGCTCACTCAACCACATGAAAGCATGTTCACTAATGGTGTCATCAATTTGAGATGCCGCTGGACACATCAATAGTTGAGGCGAGCTCCTCTTGGAAGGTTTGTGTCCTTTTCCTCTACATATAAATAAAACCTGAATATATAAGAACGAAACGAAGGCCTAACTTTACCTAGGGCAGTATATATATATTTTTTTAATTAAAATACTATACTCTTCACAAATTGAAGGATGGATCTTGCACCACCAGACTTCCAGAATTAGGATGGACCTTATTGGTTTACAATGTAGAGATGACAGCTGACAGTACAATCAAATTTCCTTCAATTGTTATTATATCAGTGTTTAAAAGTCTTCATCCTATAGCCAGAATTCTGAAGAGAATTACTCTTCAGCAGAATTATATGAGGAGGGATGCACTCATCCATGCCGCATACATCATAATTTATGGGACATTGTATATTTGTCACATTTCAGGAGCATTTGCATTGCAGTGCCTGGCAAAAAAAACTAAATGAGAATAGACACAAATCAACATTTCATACAAATTGTTACACTGAACAGCAATTGGGTCAATGAGCTTATAGCCAAAATTGGAGCAAATATTTGAAATCCGCATATTCAACAGGAGTTATTTGAAGGAAAACTTTGTACAGGTGAGACAAACACAGAGGCAGACATCCCTTTTATTTACTCAACAAACATCAAACAATAAACACAACATCACCATGGATTCTGTGTTGCTCCAATTATTGTTCAATGCATAACAACTTTGTTTTAGAAGATAACACAGACACATGTATATTTTTGTCATAATTTCTAAACCAACAAAATACTATATATGACGCACAAAAATGTACCCTGCAGAACAATTCCGCACTGAATTTTATATTACCATGGACATCAAGAAGCATGCTATTTTCTGTGTTTACAGACAGTCTGGACTGGAGAATAGCATTTACACCATGCAGTTGGTAGTTACTGACATTTTAGACACTCCAAGTGCCAGATTTGTTGAAATATTGGTCGTCTGTTAGCAGCAGCTTAGCTTTGACTACTGAAAATTTATATCAGTAGCATTTATAAGAGACAGATGTCTGTCAGTGCCGAGGAGTATATAATTTCTTCCTGCAGTTCTGCAAAAAGCTGCAGAATTCTGCAAAAAACTGCAGAATTCTGCAAAAAACTGCAGAATTCTGCAGGAAACTGCAGAATTCTGCAGGAAGCTGCAGAATTCTGCAGTTCCAAAAAAATCTGCAGAATTCTGCAGTTTAAAAAAAAACTCTGCAGGAAGCTGCAGAATTCTGCAGCTAACTGCATGATTTCTGAACCTCTGTTACTTCCTCCAGTGTATTGCATCTGTAGTTCAGACCTCTTTGACATTGGGCTTGCCGCTACCAAGGAAACATTTATTTGGGGGGTTGGTTTGGGGGGTCTGGGTTTTGGTAGTCCTCTGTCATTGCAGCGTTTCTGAAAAGTTTCTGCAGCAAAATCTGTAATCCTGTAGGAGATATGCAGCCTGGGAGGTTTTATGCAGTTCTGCAAAAAACTGCAGAATTCTGCAGAAAGCTGCAGAATTCTGCAGGAAGCTGCAGAATTCTGCAGGAAGCTGCAGAATTCTGCAGTTCCAAAAAAATCTGCAGAATTCTGCAGTTTCAAAAAAAACTCTGCAGGAAGCTGCAGAATTCTGCAGCTAACTGCATGATTTCTGAACCTCTGTTACTTCCTCCAGTTCAGACCTCTTTGACATTGGGCTTGCCGCTACCAAGGAAACATTTATTTGGGGGTTGGTTTGGGGGGTCTGGGTTTTGGTAGTCCTCTGTCATTGCAGCGTTTCTGAAAAGTTTCTGCAGCAAAATCTGTAATCCTGTAGGAGATATGCAGCCTGGGAGGTTTTATGCAGTTCTGCAAAAAACTGCAGAATTCTGCAGAAAGCAGCAGAATTCTGCAGGAAGCTGCAGAATTCTGCAGGAAGCTGCAGAATTCTGCAGTTCCAAAAAAATCTGCAGAATTCTGCAGTTTCAAAAAAAACTCTGCAGGAAGCTGCAGAATTCTGCAGCTAACTGCATGATTTCTGAACCTCTGTTACTTCCTCCAGTGTATTGCATCTGTACAGTTCAGACCTCTTTGACATTGGGCTTGCCGCTACCAAGGAAACATTTATTTGGGGGGTTGGTTTGGGGGTTGTGGTTTGGGGGGTCTGGGTTTTGGTAGTCCTCTGTCATTGCAGCGTTTCTGAAAAGTTTCTGCAGCAAAATCTGTAATCCTGTAGGAGATATGCAGCCTGGGAGGTTTTATGCAGTTCTGCAAAAAACTGCAGAATTCTGCAGAAAACTGCAGAATTCTGCAGTTCTACAAAAAACTGCAGAATTCTGCAGTTTCAAAAAAAAAATCTGCAGGAAGCTGCAGAATTCTGCAGTTCTGTAGCAAATTCTGCAGTTCTACCAGGTAGCAGTTTGTGGAATGACATTTTTGCGAGCACACAGATCGCCGAAAAAAGTACGGTACGGCAAAAAGAAACAACGATGGACAAAGACTGACTGCTGTATTAAATAGACCTGGTTGCAGAGTACCTGAAACTTTTTTCGGAATGAAATTTGGTAGAGAATTGAACGAGCAGTGAGGAAAAATGTCCATGGAAGTTCATTTAGATAGAGCACTGTCAGAAGTTTATGAAATGACATTTTTGCAAGCTGACCGATCGCCGAAAAACGGGTCGTACGGCAAAAAAAAAACAACGACGGACAAAGACTGACTAGTGTAGTCAATAGACCTGGTTGTTGCGTACCTGAAACATTTTTCTGAATGAAATTTGGTTGAGAATTGACCGAGCAGAGAGGCAAAGCGTCCATTGAAGTTTATTTTGATAGGGCACTGTCATCAGTTTTTAAAATTACATTTTTGCGAGCTGACCGATCACCGAAAAAAGGGTCGCACGGCGAAAAAAAACAGCGACGGACAAAGATTGACTAGTGTAGTTAATAGACCTGGTTGTCGGGTACCTGAAACTTTTTTCTGAATGAGAATTGACCGAGCAGAGAGGTAAAACGTCCATGGAAGTTTATTTTGATACAGCAGTTTGTTAAATGACATTTTTGTGATCCCACTTGTTTCCTCACAGTCCTCATTCTTGTATAGGTATTAATGGAGCTACAGACTGCAGAATTTATTGCAGAACTGCAGAATTCTGCAGCTTACTGCAGAATTCTGCAGCTTCCTGCAGAATTCTGCAGTTTCCTACAGAACTGCAGAATTTATTGCAGAACTGCAGAATTCTGCAGCTTCCTGCAGAATTCTGCAGCTTCCTGCAGAATTCTGCAGTTTCCTTCAGAACTGCAGAATTCTGCAGTTTTCTGCAGAATTCTGCAGTTTCCTACAGAACTGCAGAATTTTTTTGCAGAACTGCAGAATTCTGCAGTTTTCTGCAGAATTCTGCAGTTTCTATTGCAGAATATGCAGCTGCAGGAAGAAATTTAAGTGTACTGCAGATCTCTGCCTTTTTCTTCGCTGCTTTAAGAATCTTGATATCAGCATTGTTAAACGGAGTGGGTGTGGGAGACTCTACAACATTGAATGTTATAAACAACAACTCCCAACCGTTCTCGTTTGAATCGTCTCTTTTTGTTTAGAGGTCGCCGGTTCAAGGAGGAATATGCAACACTGCAACTTGTTTGGCGAATTATTTTATACTATCTGCTACTCGCTTGTTGCAAAGGTTTCATACAGAGCAACATGCAGATGACAGGTCTTCCAGTCTAACACCTTTTATACAACAAGCAAATTTTCAGACTTCAGCAGTTGTGGGGGCGGTCTAGATGGAGTATCATCCTCTTGTGGAGGATGGACAGATCACCTGGCTCACCACCTAACAACCCGAATTGCGGCTCCAATAAGTGGTGTCCTCAAGAAAAAAATATCTGTACTTCTGAAGAAGTTCCTCATCTTGAAATATTTGAAGAGATCCTGCACTTAAAAATTTCAGTTATGAGCTGACAGTTCAGCAAAGTGAAAATTTACCTCCTGCCTCTGTTTGTTTACACAGTGGCCATTTTTAATGATGCATTTTGGGTAGTGTAAAATGCATTGTGGGAGACAATTTTTTTAAATCTTTTTTTTTTAGTTAATAATTTTAACTGTTTTAGCCAATAACTGTCCTAACAATTATTTAGCATTGCCACAAATAAAATATTTTATCTAAAACACCCAAAATTAAAAGAAAAAAAATGAAGTAGAGCAACTGTTTATCTGTGATGTCATAGCAGCCAATGGTGACATCACAGCAGCCAATGGTGATGTCACAATGTGATTGTGACATCACAGAGGCAGTCAGCAAACATGGCAGCTGTGATTCAGCATGGATTTTTCAGTGTTGTTGATTAAATTCACTCTTGTGTCAGATCAACAACTTTTAGGTGACTGTTCTCTTCAAATATGAAGTGGTGAGCTACTCAACTTTGATTATGCTTAATTATATAGTTGTAAAGGCTGTGGTATTTAAGTATTTCGGGTTGTTGGAGTTCCTGAGCCGAGATCTGTTCATCATTCCCCAGAATGATGAAGTCCATTATCTAGGGGCGGTCAGGGTCTATCAATTCACCTCAAGACGTCTTGTCTGTTGAAATCTTGGTAATCAAGGTACAAACTTTTCGATCATAGCCTGGTTTCTCGCAGAGGGATGCGGAAATTGATTGACCCGGTTGACATATGACCTTGTCTGAAAACATGGTAAATAACATAGTATTGATATTCCCCTGTAAGGTAGGGGACACACCATGCAAGCACAAGGCGTCAAGTTGGCCATGCACTGGAGATAAAGGTCTTCACCTCAGTGTTTCCAACATCTGCCACGAGGAGGCCCGGGACCCGCGGGGGAGTGCCCATCCTTTTCATTACAGCCTCATTCAACTTCGCAAATCTCAAATTTGCCACAATCCACAACATTGTGTGTGGCCATTTGAAAAACCAGTATAAGTTCTTCAGACTCCAGTATCTTTTACCAAGCAGTTTTAAAATAAACAAGCTTGGAAAGTTGCAACATGTTCTCTAGAACAGTCTTCTTCAAGTTTCTGTCATTTTAGAATGTGTGCATATTTCAAGTGCGAGCAGTAAGGTGCACATTCCTGTGTGCCTTCTAGTTAGAGGCCTCTGAACACAGAAATTGATGATGTGCCTCAGTTTTCACGTCGCAGTTGCAGAAATAATACAGTCAGCATGAGACAAAGATTCTACAATGCAGATAGTTCCACACTGGATCTGAGATACTGATTACAAAAACTCAGTTTGATTGTCAGTGATGGACAGATCATTTTGTGATGAACAATGGCACCGAGTTGTAAAGTAACCAAAAAAAAGTCACAAATACAAAAAAAGAAAAAGTACAGTGTAACTGTTATTGTAACTGTAATCCGCAATTGACAGTTGTGGCAAGTAATCTAACAGATTCCTTACGGTACTTACATTTTAGGTAATCTTATTTTTTTGCCACCATTTCTTGTAATTTTTTTTTTTTCGAAAGATTTTTGGTAATTTTTATTTATTTTTTTTAACCTTTTTGGTAATTTTTTGTTGTTTTTTTATTTTATTTTTTAAAATTTTTGGTAATTTTTTTTCTAACATTTTTGGTAGTCATGAGTGATGAGAAAAAAGTGCCAGGATCATATTATAGGATGTCTGAATCCCTTTTTTGTGTCCGAGAGCAGGGCCTCGGGCCCTTTGCCGTCATCAATGGGATTTTCATATCAAAGTTGGTGTGGATCGAAAAGCACTTCACAGATGCAAGAACAACCCAAAGTTATGATGCCATAATGATGCCCAGTGTTTACACTGTTGCACTAGATGCCCTGGCTTTAATCTTATGTCTCACTGCTCTAAATAGTTAACTTTAATCTCCCAAATTCGTCCTTACTCAGCAGACGATTTCTGAGAAGCATCTTCTTCTTCTTCCCTTTGGCCCTTCCGCCCTGAGACAAAGTGGGGTGCACCACAACCTGAGATTTATGCTTCAGCCAATTACTAAAGATAGACACATAGACACATAGACACATAGATAAACAGATAGATAGATTGATAGGTAGATTGATAGATCTATAGATAGAATGCAACTTTTAACAATTTATAGAGATGTGTTAATGTAATGATCATATCCCATTGAGTTATAAGGGTTATTAAATTGCTCGAGGACACGGTGCATGCATTGCATGCTATTTTTGATTGAACCATCTGGTTCACTCCTCACATGTTTGTCCTGTCTATTAAGTAAGTTGATTACATAATATAATGTAATTACTTTGTAATTAAATTTCTGACAACCCTGGTGATGGGTAATAAAAGGGTAGAGGAGTAAGAGGTGATTGTTATGTTCATTGACAAACTTCTGTAAGCTCCATTAAGTTGTCACTAATATCAGGTTGACCTTTTAATCCAAAACAAGTTTTACTCCAGGAAACCCTGAATATAATCACCCACAAAAAACAATTACATGATTTGATAATTACATATACCACCAACTCATTCTATTTTCGAAAATTTTGAGGATTTTGTTATCCAATACAAGCTTACCCCAATGTCTGAATCAGGATCTACATGCAGCAAACAATAAGGACATACTGATAAGATATTTTTGACCAGTTTGCTTTAGCGTGTGATTAGCCACATTCAAACTGCACAACATGATCACTCCGACTTACTGAATCACATGTGCTGTACATTAGGATTGTCGGTTCTCGGGTGTCAAGATGTATTTCTTCGTATATCTCTTATGCATTCTGTCATCAACTTCTATTAGCAGTGGATTAAGGTCGAAGAACTGTACTGTGTCTTGTATTTGTCACACAACAAGCTCACAAAATGTGACAGTCGTATGTCATACAGGTTTTTGGAGGAGGATCCCTGATGTTCCAGTGCACACAACTGAAGTTACTGTCAGAAGATCAGACATGGGAATCCTCCAGGGGCCACCAAAGTGTGTGAACTATGAAGCACTTGTCAAACTGACTATCCCAATGAACAAAATAACTGCCATAAGCAACACAGCATTCAGATGTTTTAACAACCTCATAGCACTCAACATCAAGCAAAACCGACTGAGGATGGTGAATCCCAGTGCCATGATCCACTTGCACAAACTTCAGTCCTTGACTATGGACCACAATCAGTTGACATCAAGGATTATTAATACACTTTGCCACTTGA
This sequence comes from Platynereis dumerilii, assembly GCA_026936325.1. Lineage (NCBI taxonomy): Eukaryota > Metazoa > Annelida > Polychaeta > Phyllodocida > Nereididae > Platynereis > Platynereis dumerilii. Next base: position 96,213,545 of record JAPTHN010000002.1, read on the forward strand.
AAAGCATCACGGACATCAAATTGTCACAAAACAAATTGATCCTGAGTGAGGGAACTCTGGAATGCATGGGAAACTTAACAAACTTACATGATATCCAAATCAATGGAAATTATTTTAATGGGTCATTTAGAGACATCATACGGCCATTGCAGAATTTATCAAGAATAGAAGCAAGTTCTTGCAAAATAAGTTATGTGGAGGAAGATGCCTTTCATGGCTTCAAAACTAAATTCATAAGTTTGCAAAAAAATTTATTCAAGGAAATTCAAAACGGTACCTTTGCAGACCTCGGTCATCTCAGACAGTTGTACTTAGGATATAATCCCTTAAATGGATCTCGCAATTGGATCAGCTCTCTCACACAAATATATGATCTTGACATCAGAAAAATCGGCTTAACAGAGGTGCCTCCATTACCCAAATATATAAGACACGTCAACTTAAATTATAACATAATTCCAACTTTGAAGTACCATTCCTTTTTTGATTTGCCCAGACTCAAGAAGATATTTATGACTCATGCTTACATCCAAGTGATAGAACCAACAGCTTTTGCTAAACTTCCCATGTTGAAGTATTTGTACTTACAATACAATAAACTACAAGGGAAATATTTGACAAATCTATTCTCAAGTCTCTCAAACTCTACTTTGCAACAGCTTATCTTGGATGGAAATCCCATTAAATCAATAAATAAAACAATATTTGATGGCTTTCAGCCAAATGTATTACGAACCCTAAGTCTCAAAAATTGTCATATTGAATATATTGGCACTGAAACTTTTATTCACTTGAGAGCCCTGGAAAAATTAGATTTGACCTTAAACAAATTACATAACCTAGAAAGGAATACCTTCAAAGGTCTACATAGCTTGACTGTGCTTATCCTTAAAAAGAACCATTTGTATGATTTCAAAGGGGAATTGTATGGACTAAAAGGTAGTCCCCTCAAAAACCTTTGCTTAGCTCAAAACGACATTCGTTCATTTACATCAGGCACTCTATGGGAACTGGATAATATCAACATTCTGGATTTAAGCAGAAATGCCATTGTATCGGTAAGAAGAAATCTGTTTCACAAAATGTCATCACTTTCTACCTTGATTATGAAAGTTTGTGGACTGACGTATATTCAAGATGGGACATTTTCCAATCTTGTAAACCTCACACACTTAGATCTTTCTCAAAATAGCCTGACACAGGAACACCTGAGTGCAAGCAATTTTCAGAACATGAAAATATTGAAAACATCGCATTTATCCGACAACCTAATTGGCAGTACAGGCATACAGCTCCTAACAATCTGGGTGAACTTGCGGAATTTGACAATATTGGGTCTGAATAATTGTAATATACCCAAATTATTTCCGGGGATGTTCAGCTTACTGAGACACCTGAGAATACTTCATCTCAATGCCAACTATATTTCATTCATTGAACCAACAGCCTTCAAAAACACAAGTGAACTGGAAGAATTGTACTTAGACAGCAACAGGATTGATGCAGTCAGTTGGATTTCATTTGTCAACTTGCTCCATCTGCGGAAATTGTCTTTATACGGCAACCATTTGGTATGCTCTTGTGACGTATTGTGGATAATACAAACTATCAAGAGTCAACATATTTACATCCCTCAGCGGGATCACATTTATTGCATCCCCCAGGACAACACAAGAAAAGACAGTTGGACATTAAAGTGCTAGATTGTGAGGAGCCGTCGGTGGCAATTTTGAAACCCATAGGAACTGCTCTGGCTGGTATGAGTCTCCTCTTAATCATGTATCAGACATTATCAGTGGCGTATCAGATATACATTTTTCTTGGCTAAAGCAGGAATCCATCGATACAGAGAACTATACAAGATGAAGAACAATACGAGTATGACGCCTTTGTTGCATATCACAGTGATGACTTGCATTGGGTGGAACATACATTCCTTCATAATGTGGATAAGGAATACCTCAATGAGAAGGGCTACTCCCTGTGTATACACCACCGGGATTGGCTTGCTGGTGAATACATCACCGACAATATAAGGAAGAGTATTGTTGAAAGTCGCAAGCCCATCATCATCTTATCTGAAGCATTTGCTACTAGCCATTGGTGCAGATTTGAGTTGGAAATGGCTGCCAGTACAGAGGGTGGAGGACGTGGTGACAGCCGACTTGTGGTCATTCTTTTGGAAAGCATTCCTGAAGAACTTCTCAACCCTCACCTTGTCCACATCCTTACCACAAAGACATACATCGCGTGGCCCAAGGACCCTGCTTTGCAGCCTCGTTTCTGGAAGGCGGTGCGCAAGGCTCTTAAAAAGGAACTGCTTTACAACATATGATTTGCCCTCTTATTATTAGATGCTCAGGCGGCAGAAAAGTTGTCAAATGTTTGTATACTTTAGCATCAATTTTAACATATTTTATGATTGATATACATTCAATAATATATCACATGCCTTAAAACTTTTTTTTTGCAAAAGGCGCTGCACAAATGTTATAAAACATTGATAGTACTTATTACGTTGTAATGCCAATTTTAATATACATCACATAATATATTTGCTACTGAAAGTAAGTACACCCCTCAATAAATTGTTATTGTAGTCGATCTTAAACTTGCACGCATCATTGGTACGATGATTGTGTCATAGGTTCCATTGAGGTTTCTTACAACACATACATATACTAGCATGGTCAATGGTCATTGGATTGATATGAGAAGTCTTTATGCCAGATATATATTTACATGAAACAAATAAGAAGTTTTTAATCTTGATAAGTTTGGCCATTTGTTACTTTTATTCATTTTTAGAGTTTAATGCTGATTAGATTGTTATCTTTAAGATATTGATGGAAATTGTGGTTTTTTGGGTTGTAATTGCTGAAAAAATGCTAAAAATTGTCTTTTTGGAGGTCTACCTTTAAATGAAAAACTGTATCTGCACAATGGATTTTGAATCCATCAGATATTACTACTTTTCAAAATTACAATTTTAAAAGAATTTTTGCAAATTTCTAAATTTTTCATTCCCTTTTGCCAATATAATTAAATGCAATGCCTGGTGGTGGTCAAGTGATTCCGTAATGTGATTCCATAACAGTACTTATGCTGCCACCTGGGATCTAGGATATATCCTTCCTTAATTAACCAATATTTGTATATATATCATATGGCTAGCAGAAATACTTGCTTCTCATAGGCCGACAGCAGTGCAATATTCTTCGATATTGCACGCATGTTATTGCACGCTCATTTTAACATGGGAAATATTGGACGGACCTGAGAGGAAGCACCATAATTCAGTGCTGCTGCAGCCACAAGCTATAACAAAAATATTGTTTTTCAATTTTACTAAAACATTTACTGCACAGCAACGGAGACAGGTAGAAAGATGGTTTTGACAGCAAAAGATGCGCCTAATATAGGGTTACATGGATATCGACTTTTTGTGTTGGTAATGTTATTTGTGGCATCAGAATAGAGCATTAAGTGGCTGAAAAACGGCATTTTTGCCGATTTTTCAGTGACTTTGTTGTGTTTAGAGGTCTAAAGTCTGCTATAAAGTTTAAGCAAAAAATCTGAAAAAAATCTGTCATCAAGTACATCATTTGTGGATTCCAATAGTGTGAAAATTTTTTTTGTGAGTGAAATAGTTATTGATTTTTGACGAGATAAATTTTAAACATGCGGGTCAAAAGAAACACAAAAAGAGTTTGGACAAGGAATTCCAGCCCTTTTTTTTGCATTTGCCACAAAAAACCATATGATATAACAGTTATTGCACATCACCTCGTGCAATATCAGTTTTTATGGCACCTCGGTGACTAATATTGCACGAGGGCGCTTAAAAACTGATATTGCACTCGGTGCTGTGCGATAACTGTATAGAATTTCATTAGTCTGGAAGTATGTGCTTTGAAAAAATAAATATATATTGCAAGTATTTTAGTCTCTTTCTTGAAGAGTTTAGTTAAAAAATCACTTTCCGATTTGTGATTCCGTAACACTGAATGGAGGGTAACCAGCGGAAAAGTATCTGAATGTTGTAAAACGTCCTAGACCCTGGCAAAACATTCTCTCTCCACATCTACATGTAATTCCATGATATATGCTACATGTATGTGGTTTCGACAGTGGAAATAAATACTTTTAAAAAAAACTTTCCGCAAACAGTCCGCCACTGTTTGTAGACAATCTGTCTGCATTTTTTACTACAGAGCAAGGCAGTAAAAGCTAGGTTCTCTAAAATCAGTACAGCCTTCATGTTGTGATATATGAAAATCTATCAAATTACCTGGTTAAAGGCACGATGGCAGGAAACATATCCTGCTGAGCCGGAAGTGAAGGAGGCAAACAGGATGCCCTTGAGGTCAAGGTCACCATTACGTAATATTAGGGGTCATCCATCAGATAATGTCATAATCATCGTTAATAACTGTTGTCATTATCACACACAATTGTGACATTTTCACCTAATTATGCACATTTTTAAAATCAATGTCACCCACTTGAAAAACATTATTTCACTGTACAAAGTCAATAAATACTTGGTCCATCCCATCTTCAGTTTCATAGGCCTATTTCATAGGTGTAAAAGTGCATCACCCATTGCAAGGACGTCTTGGTTGGTATTGTTCTCTGTTGAATTAAATCAAGTATCTATTGAATAATCACACAGCCAATGCATGGCATTGTTCTTCTTCTCCATCTAACATAAACGTATGTTCATTAAAATCCATACTGTATAATTCTGATTCAAAAGAACCATTCGACACGCGGTATATGACGGGACAATTCAGAGTCAAGAAACATTTTGACTCTACCTCTGACAAATGAATAACACTCTCAAAACACTGCCACATTTTAGAGAAAGTCAAGGCATACTAGGAGCACATCAAAGAATAATCAGTCGAGTGTCATCCACAGGGGAATGAAGTGGGCACTTCAGTAGCATTGTTGTATCTTATTGCACATCAATGTATTTTTGCAACTCATTTTTTCATATCACAGATTCACTGTCTAAGTATTATTGTAGGCCTATATAATCATAATATTTTTACTGCTGTATTATATAGGTCTACTCATCAATCACTTGATAATAGTAGATTAAAAGTGCATTCCAGAAAGTCATCAATCATCAGATGTTCTTTTTGACAATGGATGAGTGAAAACATTTGGCAGAGTTCCACCAAAAACATCCATTACCTGCTGACGAGAATGTGAAAATCAATAAAGTTAGGCCACAGCTATTTTCTGTAGTATGGTAGTATTGCCAATATTAGCATTGTACTTTGGCTTTAGTCAATAAATAATTTTTATATGAGCCTATCATTTATCATTGTTAGCATTTGCAAAAATTGATTGAGGTGTGACTTTCAAATTTTGTTTTCAAGGCCGAACAAAGGAGTGAGTTTATATTTCACATGAAATCATGGGCCTAAAATCACAAATAAATGGATGGCCTTTCTAAGTAAATTTGAAGTCAGTCAACCAGACTGACAATTTAGTGACAAAAGCATGCAATGGCCATTGTAATAATGGCAGAATTGGCAACATTTATGGCAAGAGAGCTTATATGTGGCTTTAATGGAGTAATTAGGATAATCTTGTCATATCCTACAATTCTTTAATCCATGTTTCAATAAGGTAAACAGTTCATAACTTGGATCATAACTTAAATTAATGTAATGCCACATTGAAAGCATTATTTCGGCTAGGTTGACCTGCTCTTGGTTCGACTCCCGGTCAACAAAGAATCTAAGCGTAGATCTTTCAGAGCGAGTTCTTGGTTTTTGTGAATCGACTTTTCTGGCAAATGCATGTTAGTGATTGAACAGTGGTTACTTGCTGAAGTTGTTTCAAGGTAGGCACTTAATAGTTTCAGACTACATGATGTCAAGAATAAATTGTATAAATCCAGGCAAAGATGGTCACTGAACAATAATTATAATTGTGATAATGATGATGGTATTGTATTGAAAAAATCATTCGATATCACTTCATTGTAAGCAAAATTCATAAAACATCAGTCATTCAGTAAAATAAATTCAAGATCCAGGATTGCATGTGGTATTTTGCTTGTAGTAATAATGATATAGGATGATGAATTTATCATCACCACTAATACAATGAAAATGCACACACGTAAAGATCATCCAAGTCATGAGGTTGACATCAAAACACTCACAAAATGAAATACCAAAATCTCACTTGGCACTTCATAACAGCATTTGATGTTTGATAATCCAGTATCTCCAGCCAACCATGAGTAAAATCAATGTAATAGATTATAAGAAACCAGCCAAAATCAGGGTCTTTACCAGGTCTAAAAGATGTCATAATGTGGTGTATACATCATCTACTTCAACAGCATCAGCATCAGCAGCAGAAGTAAAGCATAAGGCATCATCAGCTGCAGTAGAATCCTGCAGGTGCAGAGGATGACAAACTGCGTACCTGTTCATCCTGCACACTCAGTCTCTCACACACACACATGGATATTCGTCTATTGTTGGGCTGAAGAGGAACTAATGTGTTATTGCAACTACGAATGCCTTAATAATTATTACGCATCCGATGAGATAATATTATCTACATGTTCCCTGTGGCCTAATGGTTTAAAGCGCTTGCTTGTGCGACCACTTTCTGTGAGGTTGTGGGTTTGACTCCCACTCCTGGAACTCACTTTGGTTCGAGCCCATGCAATGCTAAATGGAGGCGGGTTGTATCAAGTGTTCTGTGCCGGGCAAATGTGCCAGAATCCCAGTCTTTTCATAACAAAGCAATCACCAACACTGGAGAATGCTATCGCACGGGAGCCTCGGGCAATGGTCCCTCTCGTCTCTGCCCATTGGCCCTCATTCAATGGCTGCCCTGAGCTGTATCACTGTGGAAGGCTTGCCATGAATTTCGTGCCTGCATTGTAGTGCGTGACTGACGGTAATTTTTTCCCAACTACTCTCGAAACTTGAGGATGCTACAGCATGGGAACCTTGGGCAGTGTTCCCTTATCCTCTACCCAAGGGTGCTGCACTTGTGGCTGCCCTGAGCTGTAACCGGTGGAAGGCCCACCACAGAATTCCCCTCACCCGGTGATCAAGAAGTCACAAAAATACAAAATTAATAGTAGTTGCATCACTTTTACAGCCCCGTCAAGTTCATTGAATATTGGATATTCAATATTCAGTTGATTGTCAAGTCTGCTGGATATCAGATATTGGATATTCAATTGTTTTTTTAATTGAGAGGTCACATCCGAATATCAAAAGAGGTTCTCATTTGATATTGAACATTCGCCGAATATCCAATATCAAACCATTCGATAATGGATATATTTGTTTTATTTTCATGTTTAATTTAACCGTCATTTAACGGTTGAAGTCAGTCGTGTTTTGTGTCAGAGGCATGTTGTTTTAAAAAACACTTGCCACAGATTGGCACAGTTCTGTGACTTGTGTTACTACCGGTAACCACATCTTGTCCTTGGGTACGAAATGGAAACAAAGGATGTGTACAAGATAATCATTGTATTCATGTGATGCGTTTTTTTTGCAAAAGAACAATTTGCAATAACTTCCAAAGACAAATTGAAGATAATTATCTCAGCAACCTTCAACTTCCCTTTTGCCAATATTGTCATGCTCCAGCATCAATATGTGAGCTTTCTCCTTTTTATGCTCCAAGGAATAACACGTTACACCTTAACTTCAAATAGAGGCCAAAGAGTATAAGGACTATAAGGTGTAAGTCAAGGTCCAAGTTGAAACAGAAAAAATCACCTTATTTTGTCTGGCCTTATGAATATGGATACCTCAGCCCTCAGGCAAACAGAGCAAACTAAGACCTTCTTCCTTCAATCTTGAAATCTCATCACTCCACACCTGTAGCATTAAACAGCTCATTTGAGTTTTATTCCAAAATATTGAATATCTCATCTCAGTTTATGTTGATATAAAGCAATAAAACAATAGCATAGCAATCCAGTGCATCATAAACTCCGAATCAATCAATAAATGAGAGTTAAAAAAGAACTTGGCACATTCTGTGATCTAGCCAAAAGATTTGGCCAGCCACTGATATGGAACATACGTGCTTGCAAAAAATGTAGCTTTGGTCTTTCTTTTCTTCTTTTTATTTCATTAGTCTTTTTTCCTTTAGATAGATACCATATCAAACAACTAAAATAAGCACAGTTAACTCAGACAAGTTACTTCTTTTTTTTTTTTAGTAAATAAGCATTATGAAGAAAAATATGACGATGGATGGCACTAAAGACCAATAAATCCAACATATTTCTTCCAGCCATTTATAACTTATTTAATTCATATTCTACACAGCTTGCCTTTTGGTCAGTTTATGTACAGACACGTGCAGACTAAAACACAGTTCTTAACGCAATAGGTTCTTGATGGTATATATATAAAGAACTCACCCCACAGCCAAAATAAAAAGTTCTAAATTCTGTATAGGGTTCAATTGAATTGAAAAGGTTCAATACTGCAGGAGTTCATTGGAGCTGGATTATCTAAGAGTTGTTTTTGTTTGCTGACGGAACCTTTTTAAAAATTGAATAATGAACCTTTTAGGGTTCCCTCTCTATACCAGCATACAGAACCCTTAAAGGTTCCATACAAAACCTTTTTGTTAAGAGTACACCTTTGATTTATCTTTTCCCCTGGATGGAACAATTGCAACAATTGGTACAAGGCACCCAAATCATCCATCCTTTCACTAGTTTTGTACATGACTACATGTGATACAATCAGTGATTAAAGTGATCCATCCTGGCTGGAAATGTAGCTCCATCTTAATTGACAGCCAGGCACTGATCCTCATCAATGAGGCACTGATCCTAACTGATGCCAAATCGACAATAAATCAATCTATAAATCGAAGTGATGAAATCTTAAGACGTTCGGGTTGCCAAGAGCAATAACCATCAAGTCAGCAGCAGCAGCAACAGCAGCATCACTGCAGATTGGTGCCATGGGGTCTTGCCTTTTCATCTAAGATGTCAGCCTTAGTTTGAACTTTCAAAAATTATAGCTACAATTTTAAAAGAAACAGCTTTTCGAAAGATTTAATTCAAAACCATGGAGCTGACAAGTCCCTGATGGAGCTAACAAGGTGTAGACCATGACTTGCAATTGAAGTATAGAAGTCATGGCATCTAATCAATAGAATTTGGTCTTTCCAGTCTATATTCTTCAAAAGGGCTAGGTCCAGAATATCTTACCAATATGATATTATTATCATATAAAGTCATCAATTATCACATCGAACTGTGTACACTACATACTGACTGAACACAGTCTGTTGTAAAGCAGGCGAGCGAGCGAGGCTGCAGACTGACGAAATTCAGATCGAAATGGGTATCGAATTGGCTTCTAGGTCAGTGGGGCTGTTGCCCCTAATGTCCGCGCTGCTGCCTGTCAGGTCCGCGCTCAGCAGAACTCAGCAGGACTATGCTGAGCTGCCTCAGAAATTCATGTGAGCGAGGACCAGAAAGGCAGCACCCCCAGTGAAATGTTGTAGCCTGCTCGCTGACGCTCGCAACTGAAGCAGGCTGCTGTAGCCTGCACTACATATACTACATCAAATGCAGCATCACTCAATCAGAGCAGTAGCCTTGTATATATATACTGTCTTCGATTATCAATTAGTCCATCCCAAATCACTTGATTGGTTTGTCACAACAAGACTACTGTTGTGGTGTGGAAATGGAAGAGATTAGCAGGAAACAGATAACTTCATCAACTTCAATGTTGCATTGATTATTGTTAAATGAGAATCTACCAATAGATATGTGAAGTCAGCTCCCAGATTCATGCTTCAACCAATACCTTTACAGTGTATTACTAAAATCACAGCTGCTTCTGACAGCATCTATGCACAGTTTATACACTGAAGTTGGTAAACTAATACGTTTCAGCAAATCACTTCCCAGTGGGCAATTCTAAACAATTCAACACGAAAGTAAGCTGAATTAAAGGCCAAAATATTGACCCTAAATGTGTTCAATTGCATCTTAGTGGCATGCATTATTCCTGGCTGAATCAGCAGCCTTCGAGTGAGCTTACCCCTGTTTTTAAAAATCTGTGGCTTTTGTATTTGTGTTTGTATATATCATAGGTCCCCGGTGTGGGTAAATTTGTGGTTAGCCTTCCACTGAATACAGCTCAGCTCAGCCAGAGAGCAGTGCCCATGGGCAGAGGATACAGGAACATTGCCCAAGGTTCCCATGCCGTAGCACCCTCCAGTGTTGGTGATCGCCGTATGATGATGATTGATGAGAAGACTGGGAGTCTGGCACATACCCTATTAATTCAGGGATGCCCAGGGTCTTTCATTTGCCCCAGCACAGAACACTGGATACAACCCATCTCCATTTAATGTCCCATGGGATCGGACTGAATTGAGTTCCGGGTTGGAATTCGAACCCACGCCCTCAAAGCCAGTGGTTGCGCAAACGAGCACTCTTAACTGTTAGGCCACAGAGGAACTGTGCAATGGACATGACCAATTTCACCATGCAGGCAGCCACCAGCTTGGCATGCTTCATCAAGTGACTGGATAAAATTTGTTTTCAAGCATTTTGGTAGACAATTCAGAACTTCTTTTGTAACATTTTTCCTATTCAGGTTCCTTGGGTGACCATAGAAATAACTTGAGTGGAGTTTGAGCACCTTTAGGGAAACATTATTTTGGACAGGGCATAATTTGAAACTTCTGAAAAGAGGGGTGCATGCATTGCATTCAGGGTCTGCTGGCTCAGACAGAAATTAAGCAATCACAATCAAGCTACAAGAAGACAGACACAATGACAATGTACAGGCCAACAAACAGGTAAGAATTCATTGAAATTTTCAAAAGTTTGAAATAATGACCTGTCCAAAATAATATTTCCCTAAAGGTGCTCAAACTCCACTCAAGTTATTTCTATGGTCACCCAAGGAACCTGAATAGGAAAAATGTTACAAAAGAAGTTCTGAATTGTCTACCAAAATGCTTAAAAACGAATTTTCTCCAGTCACTTGATGAAGCATGCCAAGCTGGTCGCTCCCTGCATGGCGAAATTGGTCATTGTTATTTTTGTTGAACTGTTTAGGCTGCAGCAATGGTGTTGGTGTAAATTATGCAGAATTGAATGGCAGGAATGAAGTTGTCACTTGTGAAGCAATGTCAAGTTAGATAGAGACTAGAGAGATAAATATTATAAGTGCAGCCCTCTAAGCCAAGTTCCCGGTGCTTACGTGGGTTGATTGATGAGATGGAAGAGAGAGAGAGAGAGAGAGAGAGAGAGCAGGAGTCCTCAACATGTTACACATTAACCTGATGTGAGGGATCTTTTCCTTTTTCGTGTGCCCAGCACAGACACTGACTGAAAGGGCCTCCAATTTAACAGGTATATACATAAATGCGAAACGCAAATTTCTATTGCAAAATCTGTTCGGAAGCACTGATGATGCAAGTCATTAAATTTATACGTACAACATCACTAACATCAGATCCATCTCAAAGTGATATTAGGCATTCACAATATCTTTACAATAGGAGCCTAACTGCATGCATAAAAGTATAATAACAGCATTGCAATAAATTATTCAAAGTATTTGATTAGGCTGGTCCGTACCTGGACATGTCCAAACAGTTATAGAAAATATGCAGTTGTACAGAGCAGTCATAAAGAATGTAATAGCTGCATGCAAGCTGGCTAATCACAAATTCACAATAGGCCTAAATCATGCATTATTTATCATCTTATAGCCTGTATACGTTAAATCAAAATTCAACAGAACTGATAATTGTGTGAGTGTCATGTTACAGTCCTTGTCATACTTACGTGGAATCTCAAGTTTTTTTTCTATGCTGTTGAACTGTGATGTCAGAGATGACTCTATTCTAGCATTGCAATATATGTAAATTAACTACAAGCTGTGATGTCATTTCAAACTGGGTCAGATTCCCCAGCTTCCAGCCAATGTTGATCCTCCTGAACTAAGCGTCACAGTTTCAACACAGTGTCAGAGTAAGAGTTTTATCAGGGATAGCCCCTACAACTGCGTCATCACAGCTTGATGGCCAATGGGCTGACCGTTAACTACGTCATCACAGTTCAAACATTGATATATTGAAGGAAGCATTACATTTTTGATCCCAATGATTTATCACAGCAATCACCAGTCTAATCCTACCAAATGGCAACTTTGTGCGCATTCACAGTAGACAACTGTTATAATCCCCACAGAGTTGTTTGATAAATCTACAAACTTGCTAACTTACAACTTTAAACTTTGATGGAAGTTGGTATAAACAGAAGGCTTTGACAATTTGTTTGTAAACACATGGCTTATGTTATGTATGTTTGTTCTGGCAGCCCATTGGCTGAGAGGCTGTGATGTCAAACTTGCATGGGTTTTTCCCAGACCCAATTTTAACTCTGACACTGAGTGAAACTGTGATGCTCAGTTTGGTGGATTCGCATTGGTTAGAAGCTGGGGAATCTGACCCAGTTTGAAATGACATCACAGCTTGTAGTTAATTTACATATATTGCAATGCTAGAATAGAGTCATCTCTGACATCACAGTTCAACAGCACAGGAAAAAAACTTGAGATTCCACGTAAGTATGACAAGGACTGTAATTAAAATCTCACCTGGAATTAACTCGGGACACAATGGGATTACAAATGTGGAGAAGGTATAATGTTACTGCAGATTCATTTAGTATGAGTTTCTCTGGCTGGTTTGCTAAGTATCTACGTAGTACAATTCTGCTTGACTGATTGGCTGGTAAGCAATGAAACGTCTCTAAGTTGAACCTATGAAGGTGTGGAAAACGTAACATTCTGCTTCAGTGAGCAGCTGAGTTTGATACATTGATAAGATTAGCAGGTGAGAACTGACAGTTAAAATTACCAACAGACATGTCAACTGGTCTTGAAATACGTTTCATGCTATTCAAATTAGATTTACACTGTGTAATCCAGTGCCTCCACCAATCACATGGACTATATTTGCTACGTTTCACTGTCCTATAACAGAAACTCATACTTCTTGAAATTGCAGTAATGCCTGTCAATATTTAATCACGAATCACAATACAGAGCTAATTAGATATATGTTAGTATAATGTCACAATAACAGCCTTCCAAGAGTTAGATTGTATACCCAAAGGCCAGTAAATGGTCTAATAGGATAAGACAATTATGTGACTGGGTGGGCGACTAAACCTGCAGTTAAAAATTACAGTCATGAAGTTTGATATGCAAAAATAGTGGACTGTTGCACAGCGAAAACGGCACTTTGTGACTCATGATAGCTGATGACGTGTCATCTTCTCTACACATAATGGGGAACATAGAGGTTGTTTGATTAGTCATGATCAAGTCTTGAAGAGAAGGCCATTTGACTTGACATAACCGATGCTAGAGTAAAAATCAGATGTATAATACTTTGTTTGCTTGTCACCAACAAGGGGGTAAGTCTGCTTAAATCAAACTAACATTCACAGTATAATCATTATCAAGACAAATCATCGGCATGATGACACACGAAGTCCCATTTTCACAGTGCAGTATACTCTGTTTGCATATATATTAAATTTCCGGGCTGTAAGCAAATGCCGATATGACAACAAGCTAAATTGCATAGAAAGTGACATTTGTTGCTGACAAACTTCTCTCAAAAAGAGAAGGTACACTGTAAACTAGGGCTGTGCAATCGAAACATTTTCTGAAATCGATTAATCGACTTGTATTTCGATTCGATTATCGATTTTAAATCGATTTTTACTTAGAATGTCAAGATCAGCATTGAAGTTTGAAGTTTTTTATTTTTTCTTGATAACATCTGAATTCAATTTACAAAAGTATATAAAATATAATAAAATATAAAGTTCCATTCAGTTAAGAAGAAGGAAACAAACAGAGTTAAAATTAACTATTTTAAGTTCCATAATTATATGAATTCCTTGACTCTCGACGAATATCCATGGTGTTAAATTACAACGAGCAGGACCAACAGATTTTTTGCAGGAAGGAAAAAGGAAATAAAGTATATGAATTAATTTGATCAACTTAATATTATTCATAATTATAATGCATTGATTCAATGTACCGGTAACTGCTGATAAAGCTGACTTCTTTAAAACCATGCATCTCCTGCATGCAGAGCAGTACAGTTGTAAATAAATAACAGATGTGTATTAGATAAAGTTCTGTCTCCGAAGTCTATAAATTCAACATGGATGCAGACTTGTAGCAGTAAAACATAATTTCTAATTTGTGAAATATCTTTCATGGCTGGCAGTGTGGCATATGCACAGATAAGAACATCACAGATAGCATGGTGGTGTTCAGCTCCTCAAAAGCTTCAAAACGATACCAAATGCAGCCATGTATCATGAACTCTTCATTCAGCTGAAAATCGATTTTTAGTTATTTTGTGGAGATGATCGAAATCGAAACTTTTGGCGACGATTGTCGGCGATAATCGTCGCATCGGCACAGCCCTACTGTAAACCCAGCTGCAATAGCAGTTACCATTAAAAAACAACAGTATACATGCCATAAAGTTTTTTTACAACGGTTTTCTGCCGTTAAGGAGCACTTTTTTGTATTCATTGCGCTGCCCTGGGGGTGCCCCCCCCTTGGGCAAGCCTTGGTTTCGTAAGCAAGCTTTTTTGCACACACTGAAATGTTAACATTCTTGCCCCAATTTTATGTCAAAGCTACTGGGCACCTGCCACAATTTTCACGGCCCTTCTTCACTGTGAGTTATGTTACTGTGATAAAGTTTGTCCTCGAATCTTTAAACTAACATTTAGTGCCTTTATTGTGACATTTTGAAAGTATTTCTTGCCCAGTTCTACACACACACTCCCCCAGTGTGGCTATGGCTGCATTAGCCTGGTCTCCTGGCCTGTATGCATTCACATAGCAGGGCACAGGACTATGGCTGCATCACAGTCATCATTGAGGGGGGGGGGGCACTCGCTTTCAATTCAGTGAGGTTTGTTTTACAGTTTTTTGGGTTCCTATGACATAGTGGGGCTCTACTGGTAGGGGGGGGGGGTGTTATTTTAAAAATTTTAGAAAATCATACCTGTGTGAATGGAATATGAAAATATAGGTCAAAGGAAACCCAAAGGTACCTAAATTGCATGTTTTGGTTTTAAAAACCCATATGGACGGAGGCTTTGAAGATAACGGCTTTTGCGCCGACTGCAAAATTACCCGAAAATGCCATATCTCGAGAACCAATGCACATACAGACTTCAAAATAGGCTCAAATTATTTGCAATCCTTAAGTTTATATTCGTCTGTCACAGTAAATATATGCCTATCTGCCTTATTTTTTAAGATATAGCCAAAAAACCTTGATTTTGAGCAAAACCTTATATTTTCGATTTTTTGGAACTTTATAGGCCTAATTTGAAGAATGTTAGCTTTAAAAAATTTCTGCTCCACTTGCTCTATCATCAAAAAATTAAAGTATCATCCTCAACATTGAAGATTGATGTTGCAGTTTTAGCCAAATCAGTCTTTCTGTGTAACAGTGTCTATCTTTGTCTTAGGTGATGTATGTGTTCTGGTTTTATCCTCGTCAGCACTATAATGACTTGGGATTTATTTGTATTCAGTCATTTCCTCATATCTTAAAGTAAGTGTGTGTTTGGTGAAGAAATGTAGGCTTAATTTTGTTTACCAATTTTCATGTAAGAAAATGTAAGGAGTGTCCTGGGGACAGCACATTTCACTATATTTGTAATTTTACTTTTTGGCTAGTTTCTTTTCTTATCTAGAGGACACTGACAGGTTTTGCAAACTGAAGCAGCATTATCAAGGTTAAGCTGTGAATGTGTGGCTTCTTATGGTGGTGATGGATCAGATATTCTGATATACAAAGGTGATCTTGAATTTTCAACCTAATATTGGTAAGCAGAAATATTTAGTTCCCGTTCTCAAAAAAGGCTTATGTTTATTCCATCTTCTGTACGTAGAAACATGTCACAAATTCTAGGAATTGAGAAATTTTGTATTTTTGGCATGTTGTATCTCAAATTTTACAATCTGTCTATAATTCTATACATATGTGTAACATTTTTCTCTTTACTGTGAAGCCACATCCACTTTACAGTGTAGCCATTTTTCAAACAGACTTGATTTGACTAAATAAATAACCTAACCTGACGAATAAAACTTTTTTTTTTTTAATTTTTAGTTTTTGCTACTTTACAGAGATTGTCAACATCTCTATTGACTTGCATGGCTAACTTGTTAGAGAAGAAAGATTCTCAACATCCCAGTTTCATGCCTGAAATTGTTTCTGAACAAGAAATTGATTGAGTTGTTCTCCTCAAGTAGTACTTCCTGGTCATCTTTTGTCACATGTTGTCTGTGTAACTTCTGCCTTTCTTTGGTTACCAGTTCATTGGTCAAAAGTCAGTTGGTTCAACGAGATAAAGATTGCTAAAAACAAAGTGTTCAGTCACAAGATGCTGGAGAATTCAATGTCACTGAAGTTATTCACCGAAGAATTAAGCAACGGGGTGTTGGAGAAAGAACTTTATTTTTAAAGAAGTCCCTGGGATTGGCACAAGGTCACTTGGCAGAGGTAGATGTTTCAGCTTAATCTTTCTCTCCTCAGAGAAACAGCTTACTCTATTTTCAGAGCTATATGCAAACCAAAACTTTGAGGGTATGGACCAATATTCCTGATAAAAATTTTGTGCATTAAGATGTCAGGCACAGTCAATACATTGTAAATTGTTTGTTTAGTCATACTACTGTTAAAAATGATTAGATCCTGTCTCATCTTCTTGTTTCTCTTAAGACTTCTTGAAAAATCCTCTATTTTCTTTTTATAATATATCATTGCTGCACAGTGGCATCATTGTAGGTGGGGCTGGTGGGGCATTTGCCCCACCACTTTTTGACCAAAGTATACATGTTTCTGAATCAAAAAAATTTATAACTTTTCCTCTGACATCTTCCACGAAGATGTGACGGCTACTTGCCCCACCACATTAAAATGAAACTGATGCCCCTGTTACTGCAAGATGAGCATAGGAAACAAATGAATCTGATTAACAATCAATTTTAGAGATACTTGTCCATCAGGGATGTCATTTTCCAGTATTTGACTTTTAGTATTAATAGATTCATTATTTGTGCTATCCTCTTCAAGTTAATTTCATGCCATTACTGGCATTACTGCTGTCTCACATGTGAAATAGAATTATTATGGTGTTGTTAATGTCACTTGTTTTATAAGCTTGTCAAAGATCTTGTCAGTGAACCTCAAGACTTTTAAGATAGCTCCACACAGAATACCACGCAGTTATATGAAACTAAATATTAATGTTATTGTCATAAGTAAATCAAGTATCTCGCTGATCAAATCAATTTAAGCATAATCTGTGCACGGTATGCAACAACTTGGTATAGTATGATTCAGTAATTAATAATATGGAATAGAACTGTCAAATGCATATATATATATATATATATATATATATTAAATGTAAACATAGATTGAGCAATTTTTGCAATTATTTAGGCTCTAACACTACACACACAGTCTGCAATGCGAGTTTACTCAGTTTACACTTGTATACTGTCAGAAAAGAGCAAAAAAAATCAGTTTTTGTCCAATAACAAAAAAAGTATTGCACTTAGGCCTATAGTTACTATGAAACACTGATATAAAAGTGAGGATTCCGGTTAATTTGAGCCTATTCACAAGTCTCTAAGACCAATAGTTCTCGAGATATGATTTTTTGGGGTAATTTTCGTCATTATTTCTTCGCGTCAACCTTCAAAGGCTCCGTCCATATATGGGTTTTCGGCTTATATTGACAAACGGGTGCAACCGTGTTGCCTAACTAGGTCCAGGTCACACAAAAAATGCCACACAGAAACATTTTGGAATTATCACCCCCCCTACTACTGGACTAATAAAATGAATTGAACTCACTTAATTCTGAAAAACATGCAATTGTGTTGATTGGTATTGTTTCATATCACCCCAATGTTGTGAATTTACCAGTTTGTGTTATTTTAATGCAAGTTGAATTCTATGTAGAATTGGCAGATCTAATCTTTAATTTCAAATATAAGTACAATGATTTTTTTTACTTGATTTGTGCAGTTGGTCTATGTCAGCGCTTGTACTCAATTAATCTCAACAGGAAGTTTATTGAAAATGGTGCAATCATATTAAAAATCTAATAGACAATATTTCATGTGACATGTTATTTACTGTTAGCTGACAATGATAAGAAAGCCTAAAGAAAAACATACCTTAATTCATGTTCACATATCAAGTATTCCCTTAGAAGTGAAAAAAGCAGGTCAGCATATACTTTATACTTCAAGAATGTCTATTTATCACATGGAACTATGTGTGAGTAACATGACACACCTTGTAGCAGTCCTGTTTGATGTTAACTGTAAAAGTTAGCTGTTATCAACAACTTGTTTATACTAAATTTGTCCTAAAAGCATCCTAGTGCCAGCTAGATCCAGTGTTTACAAATTCAGTAGAAAGAATGCAGGAAGAAATGAAGAAAAGAAGGAATGAAGGAAGGAATGAAGGAAGGAATGAACAAAGGAATGAACAAAGGCATGAAGGGAGGAATGTAGGGCATAATCACGAAATAAGCAACGCACCTCTGACGGAATGAGTGGCAGCCTATGCTTTTCAATGGTCTCGCTCATTCCGTTATCAGAGGGCGGGGGCTATTTTGTAATTATGCCGAATGTAGTGGGGGAAGGAAGGGAAGGCCTCGAGATAGATAGACAGATAGATAGACAGATAGATAGACAGCTAAACACATAGATAGATAGATAGATAGATAGATAGATAGATGCAAGCAACTCTTAAAAGTGCTTGCACGTTTTTTTTAAAGGAATAACAGTGGTGCCAATCGTAAATAAGAGAGCAATAACAAGCTGGTAAATTACTCCTGGGCAGAAAGACAGGAGAGTAAAATCAAAGACTGGTGGATAGTTTGGGTCAGTGGGATGGCCAGGAAATGTGTATTTAGACAAGACAGCAGTGATCCTGTGAGCGAAGATTTGACTGAAATATTACGCGGAGGGATATACACTAACTACAGATACATGTGTGATTCACCCTTAGGACTAAGTCAGGGCAGCGCAACACTCACCGGTTTCCGGTTATGACATTTCTAGTTATGGTAGCTACCGTTTAAAGTGACACAGCAGGTTTTACATGTAGGTTTGGAACACTCTGGTAGCTCTGGGCCTCAGAATGACAGTTCAGTCATCTTTTACAAAATTTACAGGCGTCCTCATGATCAGATCCACAATTTCTCTTTTATCCACACCAGAGTGCAAGACATGAACACAGATCTACAGTCAGACTAAGAGACTGATCATAAGGTCTAACAAATTAATTTTAACCAAATTGGGGATATGGCAATGTTTTTCCTAGCCATTAGCCACATTAGCATTGGCTAATGCATCTTCTATATGGCAAAAAAAAAGATGCAATATGAAATTCTCTTAAAATTGGCTATTTGGCTACTGGAATTTCGCTCCCAAGAAAGGCACTACACTGTAAAAACAGTGTTTAGGTTGTAAACACATGTAAACATGTAAATGCACTAAACACGTTTTAGTTTGTGTTTATTTCCTAAATGCTTATATAACTTGACGTGTTTAGATGCTTCACATGTTCAGTATTGTGTGTAATTCCTAAACATGTTTGGAATAATGTCTTCAATGTAGTCAACATGTCTAGCTTTTGAACATGATCAGGATTCAACACGAAGAAAAGCAATGGGATTTATTATTTATTTTGTTAAATAATTTAATAAGGTTTTATTTAATTATAATCAACAGTGTGTGCATTTAATGGGAGTATCAAAATTATTTCATAATTACCAATTTTGCAAAGATTACTCAACTCTATTCACTTTATCAGAAACTTCACACAAGCCCTATAATTCAGCATAACTGTGTAATTTAGTTATGGTCAATTAGTGGAAGTGTGAAGAAATTGCAAGGAGCCATTTCAAAGATACTTTCTGATTCCATTGTTAACTCAACTTAATTATTCCTTTATGAATCATGCTAAATAATTTTCATAAAATTATATTATTTCAAATAAGTTCATTGAAACTTCCAATAAAATTAATTGTCTGAACTATTATATCATTATAATTTAGCCATAGTATTGCACATAATGTGTAATATAAATATCATCAGGCAGGCCTATTGAATTTGAACATTAATTTAGCATAACATAACAAATTAAATTTGTCACGGATAATCAGAAGATTGCTGTGTTCTCATGAAGAATTGAATTCAAGCTTATCAAATGGTATTTATTTATCTGATTAGGCCTATATGATTTCCTTGGTTACTTGAACATCAGGTGATAATTATTCAATTAATTTAGAAAATCGATTTAAAAAAGATTTTATCGTTCCTTATGCTGATATCTTGGATTAATAAGGTCTTATTCTTCCAAGCTGATACTTATAAATAATTATTGCGATACATCATTTTATTGTGTATAATGAGTACTTTTTTTCTCCCTTTTTGGCAGTCAAATGAAAAAAAAAAATAGATATGTAGAGAGATATATATATACAGATAGATAGATAGATAGATAGACATACAGATAGATAGATAGATAGATAGATAGATAGATAGATAGATAGATAGATAGATAGATAGATAGATAGATAGATAGCTTGATACCTGATTGCTGGACAACTAGATAGATAGATTAATATATAGTAAGCTAGATAGTAAGTTAGAGAGATCAGGAAGGATGTCAAGGTAGCTAGATAGATAGGTAGATAGTTAGCTAGATATCTGGTTATGTGATTGCTGGACAACTAGATAGATAGACAAATATATACAGATTAGATTGTAAGAAAGGTAGAAAGGCAGACAAAAAGAAAGAAATATAGCAAGATAGCTAGATAGATAGCAAGATAGATAGCTGGATGCAGGGGCGTATCTAGAAATGGCCTAAGGGGGGGCATAACATGGGGTCAATACGGGCCTTTTAGCGGCTTTTCCTATCTTTCCAATGTTAATTTTTGGCCTGGGGGGCATGGCCCAATGCCCCCCCCCTAAATACGCCACTGGCTGGATAGATAGCTGGATAGTTAGCTAGATAGTTTGATATTTGCAGTGCTAGAAAGATTAGTAGATAGAAAGATTGCAAGATTAGGTAGAAAGTAAGAAAGGTTGAATGATAGCCAAATAGATAAAGAAAGATAGCTAGATAGATAGAAAGATAGCTAGATAGATAGCAAGATAGTCAGATAGATAGGTAGATAGTTAGCTAGATAGCTGGATATGTGATTGCTGGATGACTAGACGAATATATACAGACTAGATCGTCTAAAAGGTAGAAAGGCAGACCAAAAGATAGAAATATAGCAAGACAGCTAGATAGATAGCAAGATAGATAGCTGGATAGATAGCTGTATAGTTAGCTAGACAGTAAGCTAGATAGTTTGATACTTGCAGTGCTAGATAGATGGGTAGATAGAAAGATGGATAGATTGTATGATTAGAAGGTAGGAGGGAAGAAAGACAGATAGTCAAAGAGATAGAAAGAATGATTGCAAAATAGCTAGATAGATAGGTAGATAGTTAGATACCTGGACACATGATTGCTGGATAACTAGATAGATATATGAATATACACAGATTAGATTGTAAGAAAGGTAGTAAGGCGGAAAAAAGATAGAAATATACACCGTAGCAAGATAGCTAGATAGAAGATAGATAGCTGGATAGATAGCTGGATTGTTAGCTAGATAATTTGATACTTGCAGTGCTAGATAGATGAGAAGATAGATAGATAGATAGATTGCAAGATCAGGTAGGAAGTCAGAAAGGTTGAAAGATAGCAAAAAAGATAAAATAAAGATAGCTAGATAGATAGCAAGATAACAAGATAGATAGGTAGATAGTTAGCTAGATAGCTGGATATGTGATTGCTGGATAACTAGATAGATAGACGAATATATACAGACTAGATTGTAAGAAAGGTAGAAAGGCAGACATAAAGATAGAAAGGTAGATAGTTAGATATCTGAACATGTGACTTTTGGATAACTAGATAGATATATGAATATACACAGATTAGATTGTAAGAAAGGTAGTAAGGCGGACAAAAAGATAGAAATATAGCAAGATAGCTAGATAGAAGATAGATAGCTGGATAGTTAGCTAGATAGTTTGATACTTGCAATGCTAGATAGATGAGTAGATAGACAGATAGATAGATTGCAAGATTAGGTAGGAAGTAAGAAAGGTTGATAGATAGCAAAACAGATACAAGAAAGATAGCTAGATAGATAGCAAGATAGCCAGATAGATAGATATATAGTAAGCTAGATAGCTGGATACCTGCATGATTGCTGGATAACTAGATAGTTAGACGAATATATATATATAGTTGGAAAGGAAAGACGGAAAAAAGATAGAAATATAGCAAGATAGCAGGATAGATAGCTTGATAGATAGCTGGATAGATAGCTGGATAGATAGCTGGATAGTTAGACAAGTGATTGATATCCTTGATTACTTGAATGT
The DNA here is from genome assembly GCA_026936325.1 of Platynereis dumerilii. Taxonomy (NCBI): domain Eukaryota; kingdom Metazoa; phylum Annelida; class Polychaeta; order Phyllodocida; family Nereididae; genus Platynereis; species Platynereis dumerilii. The sequence continues at coordinate 96,236,134 of JAPTHN010000002.1, forward strand.
CTTACATAAAAAATGGTCATCCAATTTATATGATTATGCATGTTTGCACAATATTCTATCACTGTTAATAAATTGGGGTATTTATTTTATCAGGCATTTCACACAATCACAAATTTAGCATAACTTCGCAAGTTAGTTATGGTTGGAAAGAAAGAAAGAAAGAATTGATGGATGGATGATTGGGGCTTTATGTCCTGTATTTATGCACTTAGTAGGCTAATTAGGACAAGAGGAGGATACGAAAAAGGGAAGGTAGATAGACAAAACTAAAGAAAGATAGATAGATAGATAGATAGATAGATAGATAGATAGATAGATAGATAGATAGATAGATAGATAGATAGATAGATAGATTTATTGATTTATTTATTCACACATTAATATTTTTAAACTGAATAACAAGATTGACAATTTATTAATTTAACAAGTGAGACTAATGATTGCCAAATTACCCCATTATTAGATAATACGCTTTAGTTGCTGGAATTCAAAAGGACATGTTAACTTGCCAAGGAGGAATTGAAATGGGGTATTTCTTACGGTACTATAACCAATTTCACAATCGTAATCAACTGTCAAATTTAATACAAAAAAGAGCAATTCCACTGGTGATATAATTAGGGTTTTGATGAAAGAACATTGTTGAGATAACAGCTCATTGCGAATTTTGAATTAATAAAAAAAGAATATATTGCACAAAGGGACAAGCGAATATCAGTGAAATGAATTAGTAAAGAGATAAGCAAGACAATATCATCCAATTTAGCTTCAAACGAATGTTCCATTAAAAGTGATTATAGAAATAACTACTAATGAGTAATTTTTAGATAGATAGATAGATAGATAGATAGATAGATAGATAGATAGATAGATAGATAGATAGATAGATAGATAGATAGATAGATAGATAGAAGCAAAATTAAATTGCCTGCATATTCTCAAGATATTTCAATTGTTTTAATTCTCAATGTCTAGTTTTTTAAATTATGTATTGTCATACTTGACAAAAATTATAATGTTATAATAATAGAACAACATCATTATATCTGTTATATAGATTGTATCAAATATATCATGGCCAATTCTAAGTAAAAGTGCAATGCTAATTTATGTTCACATGCCTTCAAATTGAATTTACAAGTATTAATATCTCAATATAATTTGCAGATTGGAAATTAGAGTAATTACCCCACAAAATAGCTCTCAATATACCCTCATTACCTCAGAATTTATGCATGCAATTTAATGAGATGTAATTAAAACCCCATGGTTGAGTGGTCAGGCTTGGCCATTCCATACAATTCTGTCATTTTGCCCTTGTATCTTGGACTGCATGGACTCTTAACAGCAGAAGCTTGGAGAAGTAAGTTATATTATTTTCAGTATTTCACATGAATTATACATTAAGTTATCAATTGAAATGACACAATATACATGAACTGATGAATTTACTTGATATCTTTCAGATTTACAGGGAAGAAATGCTGTGAAGTGTGAGTATCTAGCTATATCTCTGTCTATCTCTATCATCTATGTCTATTCTGCCTCAGACTGCCTGTCTATCTATCCGTCTGTCTACCAGTCTATCTATCTGTCTATCTATCTATATAGCTGCCTACATGTCTAATTGACTATCTGCCTATAACTGTCTGTCTAACCATCTAACTAACTATCTATTTATCTGTCTAAACTAACTAACTAACTAACTGAATGTCTGACTGACTGACTGGCTGACTGGCTGACTGACTGACTAGCTAGCAATCTATTAATCAATCTGTTAATCTCTATCTCTCCAGCTGGCTGGCCAGGTGTTGGTGGATTAAGTCAAGGCAACAAAACACAAAATTTAAATCATGATTGAATTTAACTTAATTCATCCAAAATTATCTTTTGATTTAAATGGCTTGTACTATTTAAAAATTTTAAATCGTTATTATCGCTGATTTCAAAAAAGGAAAAAAAAAATCAACAACCCTGTGGCTAGCTAGCTTAACAATCTCGTTAACTATATTGCTATAAATCTAGCTGTCAATCTATTTATCATTGTATATCCTTCCAGACGCATATCTAGGAAGGTTCTGAAAAGTGGACTGGGGGGGATAACTTGGAGGGAATATATAGCTAACTACCTATCTACCTACCTACCTATCTATCTATCTATCTATCTATCTATCTATCTATCTATCTATCTATCTATCTATCTATCTATCTATCTATCTGTCTATCTGTCTATCTTTATTTCTCATTCTGTCTCGACAGACTGTCTGATTCTCTCCTGGGGGGTATGATCCAATCCCCCCTACATATGCCACTCTATCTATCTATCTATCTATCTATCTATCTATCTATCTATCTATCTATCTATCTATCTATCTATCTATCTTTCTATTCATTTACTATCTATCTATCAACCTACCTATCTACCTACCTATCTACCTACCTATCTACCTATCTATCTATCTATCTATCTAGCAACCGGTTGCCAAGCTTTCTCTTTCTATCTCTTATCTTTATTTCTCATTCTGTCTCGACAGACTGTCTGATTCTCTCCTGGAGCGGGGGGTATGATCCAATGCCCCCCTACATATGCCACTCTATCTATCTATATTTCTATTCACTTACTGTCTATCTATCTATCTATCTATCTATTCGGGGGAGGGTTGGTCTAGTGGTAGCGTGCTGGGCTGCCAATCGCAGGTCCAGGGTTTGAATCCAGCTCTTGCCGGGTCACCTGGGCCTATGTTGGACGGCTGTTTCAATCATCCTTCACCTCATTGTCGTGTCCTCCTCCTGTCCTATCTATCTATCTTTCTATTCACTTACTATCTATCTATCAACCTACCTATCTACCTACCTATCTATCTATCTATCTATCTATCTATCTATCTATCTATCTATCTATCTATCTATCTATCTATCTATCTATCTATCTACCTATCTATCTATCTATCTACCTTTATATTCACTTTCTATCTATAGGGTAAAAGTGGGTAATATCACGCATGTGGGTAATATCACGCACCTAACTTAATTGCTATTTTAAGAACAGCCATGGAAGAAATCACCAATGTTTTAGGTGAAAAAATGTGCATATGAATCAGGTAACTTCACCTAAAAACCTCTTATGCTTGTCTGTGCCACTGACAAAATTGCAGATAAGTTGAAAGCAATTTAGATGTTTTCTGTCAATATTTATGCCTTTTTGATACAATATTCTGAATCTATATGATGTATAATAGTGGCTGCTCTTTAAGTGATATACTCGATGTGGACCGACGATGTAAGAAAGGCATGACATAGGATTTCAAAAAAAGATTATACACAATGTTGGAATTAATGAAGCCACTGGGATGCATGAAAATGTAATGGGTACAGACCAGGGGTAATATCACTCATGTTCAGGGGGTAATATGACGCACTTTTGGGGTAATATGACGCATATTTGGGGTAATATCACGCACATTGGGGGTAATGTCACGCATCTTTTTTAAAATCTCTGCAGCCAAAGTTTCAAAGTACCTCCAACCTTCATCTCAGTTGCATATTCCTACCCACTGCACCTCCTTATTCGTTAGGCCTAGTTTGAGGCTTTGAGCATGGATTTATGGTATGTGATAAGCTGAAGACACTAAATTGCTTCAAAAAAAATCTATTTAAAGTCTTAACTTTCTCACCCAACATTTATGGAAAAACCGGATTTTTACCTGATCTTCATGATTGGAAAAACTCACTGTAATCAAAATCAACTGTCATGTTGGCCTATTTTATTAGATTATGATTCAAGTCTTCGGCTAATTATAATCATGGGTACCAAATACATTGATACTTGGTCAATAATATGGCTAACTAATGGCTATTTAAAGTGTCTGACAAGGAAATACCTCCCTTCAGAAAGAGACAATCTGTTTTCAAATTTTAGGGAAATTTTGAATATATGTGCTGTAGAAGTGAATTTGTTTTTCCTGATTCTCTACCAAATCAACCTTTCTGGCATTGAATTTCCTTACAAACTAATACAAAATCTGAACCATTCCACTCAAATTGCCCCTAAATCTGTTAAGTTCCCCAAAATGTTCCTCCCCTAGAATTTGGCCAAAAAATGCGTTTACATTTATGAAACTCTAAAATTTTACAATGGAAGTATTAGGCCTACTAAGTTCTTTGCTTTTAATATTTCTCCAACAATAGTTGCACAACTTTATAAGTTTAAGATTTCATAGATATATAGATAGATAGATAGATAGATAGATAGATAGATAGATAGATAGATAGACAGATAGATAGATAGATAGATAGATAGATAGATAGATAGATAGATAGATAGATAGATAGATAGATAGATAGATAGATTGATTGATTGATTGATTGATTGATTGATTGATTGATAAATTGATAGATAAATAGATCGATAGATAGTAAGATAGATTAGGCGCAGGAGAGGTGATTTATTCTGGCTGCAGTCTAAACATACATAGAATGCACTGTCGCAAACCCTTGGCATCCTCTTTCAATTTCCCTGAAATGCTTTTGCCCTAATAACAGACTTATTAACAGTTCATTCACCAATGGCTATGCACCACCCTCCCAATTAAACTAAACCAATTTAGTCCTGCCCCTCTAGCATCATGTTTTTTTTTACGGGCTTTTCTAGTGTTGGATAGATAGTCAGGCAATCAACCTGAGTCATAATAACCGCAAATTGCGTCATATAACACCTACTGCTGCGTGATATTAAACAGAAGTGCGTGATATTACCCCCAGAAAAGGCTAAATGACCCTAGTTGTTTTAACCATGTGTCAATTGTTCCAAGAAACTGTCGGTCAATGGAATTTGATATTTTCTTGACCCCTGAGTTCAATATCAATCAAAAGCTTTACTTTTGGTCATGATAGTTATTATACATCAGGCCTGGTACCCATATAGAAACACTGCAGTGTAATATCACGCACAAGGTGCGTGATAATACCCACATTTACCCTATATCTATCTATCTATCTATCTATCTATCTATCTATCTATCTGTCAAGCTTTCTCTCTTTCTATCTCTTATCTTTAGTTTTCATTCTGTCTCGATATATTATCTTGTTTTCTCCCTCTTCTTTATCAATCTGTCTGAAAAAGCTGAGTTTGAAAAAGTATTTATACACTGTAAGTGCAGCGTTTCTTAGCATTTTCTAACTTTAAAAAGAAAAATGTCTTATAATGTTTCAAATAGATTTCTTTTACATTATCAATTTATAATTGCAGATGGTGCACCCGCAGACCTATCATCAAACGTGAAGACTCCTCAAGTTGCAGAAGACAGTCCAAGACACCAATGGAGGCTTATATTGTTGCCGAGGCTATTAGGATCCAAAATCTTTTGTCACATATAGTGACTTTTTTGTCATTTTAACGATTTTTTAGTGTTTTTTTTTAAACAATTTATTTTTTGAGTCATTTTCTTTATATATATTTCAACAATTGTTTTTCTGCTGATTTGTTGTAATATGCTCTGGATGGTTTTAATAAAACTTCAGCAGACTTATCCCCAATGCAATTCCCAGAAACCTAAACACCAAAACCCAAACTGAATCCCAAAACCTAAACCCCAAAAACCTAAACCCCAAACCTAAACCCCAAATGAACTTAAACATGACTGCAATGTGTTGCAAGCCTAAACATGTTGAATGTGTTCTCAGACTAAACATGAATAGATTTCTAAACACATCATGACCTAAACACTTCAATTGACAACGTGTTCAATGGCTAAACGCGTGAAAAAAGTGGGACAAGAAATGTGTTTAGGATTGTGTTTAGACTCTAAACACCATTTTTAGAGTGTAGATATGGTCATGAGATCACCTTCGAAGGATGTCTGAAATGCCACTTTACCTTCGTGTTCAAAATTGTCTCTTTTTTTTTCAGGTTCTATATATATCTGTGTTTAAAATAAGTATAACTCTGCTGACATAATTTTGGGGCATTGCTCCATTATGTAAATGACTTAAAAGTCACTGGTTACCCAACAAAGAGAGTCATAATATTATTGCACAGCTGCTCAATGCCAAGAAATCTGAGCCAATTTATGAGGTTTGATAATAAAAGAGCATTCAGTGATCTCTGCCTTTGGATTTGCCTTTTGATTGGAGATCAATATATTGCACAAGTTCGTATAGGCAAGATTCAATAACATAATAATGGTTTGTTTACTAACAATTTCAAACAAGCCAGTTCAAGTTTAAACAGATTTGGTATTGAACAATAGAAACACGATTCCTGTAATCAGATATGGCGAATTCAGCAATCGATGTATTCTATGTACACTGCAATGTACTACTACTACTTTGAGTTCAATTTGTACCTGTCATGTAAAGTAATTTGGGAAATCATTGTCAATTTGAAATGATTGGTATATGTTTAACCAAAATTACCAAAACCAAATTTTGAGTGGGAATGAAAGACAAGCGTCACAGATGTTGTGATAAACTTAACGTTCTCTTAAAAACACGAAGCTAAGTTTTAAAATGTACATGAAATGAATGGCCATGTCAGACTCATGGTGTTGCAGGTTCAAATGTTTCAAAGGAAAGGAAAAACAGAACTTTCTATTTTGTGGATTGCTCCAATCAAAATATAAATTTTTCAAGGATTTCTTCTCTTCTTTAGAACTTTAGAAAGTAATTGATTGAAGTATACATGTGTAACTAAAGTATGTTTTCTCAATGAAACTGTGACAAAACTGGAAATTTTCACGAGAAAAACTCAAAGATGAAAAGGAAAACTCAAAGTTAAGTAGTTTACACTTAAGGAAATAAAAAAAGAGTGCTCTCACCTTGGTAACGTGGACCTTCCTGTGAAAGCAGCTGACTTGGCCTCTCCCTTCTCCCCTCTCATTTCCTCCCTCTCTTCTGAGTAATCTTGAGGGCTTTCCGGGGTGAACCTGGTATCTCCTTGGGTATCATCCATGGGCAAATTCAATTGGTTTTCGTTTTCATGATTTTCATTTTCTTTGTTTGATTCATATTCCGAATTGCTGTTCAAGTCCTTCCGCAAAGTTGCAGAACTTTGAGTTTTCATGTTAATTCCTTTATCATTGACACCTAAAGATCCGCTCTCTGAAGTTTCTGCAGTGCTCAAGATGATGTCAGAGCTGCTTGTACTTCCTGTGATACTACTTCCTATAATACTACTTCCTGTTGTAGTGTCGCTTCCTGTACTTCCTGTAGTCTTGTTGTTTTCCGGATTACTTTCCTCTACGTCATTTTTAGCGGAGTCAAAATCTACACTTTCTAAGACTAAATCCTTTGCATTTTCCTTGGTCACATTGCCCTTTAACTTGTCATCATTGTTATTCAATGAAGTATTATCACTTGGAGCAGTTGTGTCATCAGTAATATCCTTATCATCAGCAGTTCCAACCAGATTACTTTTTGTATCACTTTTCGTATCACTTTTCGTATCACTTTTCGAATCACTTTTTGTATCACTTGTTGCTATTCCATTTTCATTGTTTTTGTCACTTTGGAAGCCACTGTCACACTGTTCAAGTTGCAGACTTCCTCCGCTTGGGGGCCTTGCACTGTCATTGTCTGTCACTTTTGACTGGTCCTCTGCATTTGGCACATGCTCCTGGGTGGTTTCCATGGCAACTATGTATACAACCTTGCTGGCACCAGTATATGTATATCAACTGTGCAGTGCACAGAGTTTGCCTCAGTCAGACACAGACTTTCAAGCTATAGAGACCATAGGATACATTAAACTTACAAGTGCATCTAAATGCACTTTGGGACAGTCTGTGTAACAGATTTTCAAGTAATTGGTTCCAGCATACCATTACTTGAATGAGTTCAATGTTGATTTACTAACACTTGATGATAGAACATATTTAGTGACTTCTTTTCAGGGGTTCATAATCATAGTTGGTACTCATTAGTCAAAGGAATAGGCTAATTGTACAATTTCTAAATCAACTTCCAGTTACTTTTATCAATAACAACAGCTGTGCAGTAATTTCAAGAAGCAGATTTCCAAATTAGCTGTAACTTCATGCTGTGCCTTGTCGTGATATTATGGAATTATGATTACTGTTTACCAGTGGCACCATTCTGTAACACGGCAGGATAATATCACCTTCAAACTGTATTAAATGTGCCAGTACTTATCCAATATCCACTGTGTCAGATTTGATAAGTGTCAGATTTGTATGTAGCTCAGTTAAAATGTCCATAATCCAAGTTTATCCAATGGGTAACTTCCATTGATTAATTATCCACACATCCTTGTGGTTTCTTGATACTTTAACTGTTCTTTTGAGACATTAGCAATTCATACTTCCATGGTAAGAACCTGAAATGAACACAAAGTAATGGTATCATTCGATGACAATTATTCAACAACAAATGTGGCTTATAATTGAGATAAATCGAATTAATTCGAGTTAAACCCAAACAGTTTGGTGAGCAACAAATATGATTATAAGATTACCTTAATTAACTCAAATCCCTAAAATTAACCCAATCTACGCTTGGAGTAGCAGGACTATAGTAAATCTATGAGTAGTGTCAGTAGTGCATCCTACCACTGCCACCAGTAGGCTAAGCAGGGTGTACAGGCCAGATTCAAAATGACTAGCCCTATGTGAAGGAATTTTATTCCAAGCCAATCAACTCTCACACCAGCCTGCCAAATGAACCTTCAGTGTGCCAACCTCCCCATCTATTATGTATTATTAACAGCCAGTTGCTACAGCATATAGGAGCAGCCCCAGAGCTGTTCGGGGGATCCAGATCAAAGTAGCCCTCACTGCAGCACACCCTCATTCAAAATGTATAGATTAAATATAATCCAGCTGCCATACGGAGCTTAAAGCTTTGAGGCAGGCCAAACTATCATTTTCAAATCTATCACTCGCTCCATAATTAATTGACGCTGATTACCGGTCAAATCAATATTGTGGCAGGACAGCATTATCAGTCGAAATGTTGTGGCGTTTGGGAATTTCATTTGTGTAGAGTGATAGTGCAGCTTTTAAAAAAAGCCGTGTCAGCTCATGTTCATAAAAAATCCTTTAACAAATCCGCAGACAGCAATAGTTTCAGTCAAAATTATTATGAGAGGCACATGGCACAATTGAAAGCTCCAATCTCAATGTGACAAACTAGTATTTACATGCAAAAAAAAAAACGAAAAAAAACTATTTATAGTGTGAAATATCGTGTGATTGTTTCCTTACCATGTGTCTTGGAGCCAGAATTTTTTTTTTTCGATATTTCAAAAAGTATAGAATATTCATCAGACCTTTCAAAACGTAAAACTAGACCATATACGCCATATATGTGTACCACACTTTATCCATGCACATGCAATGGTGACCAACTCTTGGCCCGAAAACAAAAGTAATTTTGTGTAGGCCTATTTGTTCTAATTTCTTCAAAAAGTATACAATATCTATCAATGACACCATCACAAGGTAGCCCCAGGGGTCATGGATTCTCCCATTGGAAAATCGTGAGATTTGAAATACTGGGTTTGGGGGAATCAAGATATCTAAAAATAAATATAAAGCATGCTCATTTCTATAATACAACCTTAAAGTATATAAAATTTCCTACTGACGGCACCTATTTCTACTTCTCTACATGTAAAAATAATTGAAACCTCACCCTGTGAAGTTCAAGAAATGATTTTTTTCTTTATACATTGAACAAATTGCGTCTTCCCATTGGGTGAGAGAGAGTGATGTCATAACAAACGTTTATGATGTCATAGGTTATTTCAGTGACGTCACAATGGTGACATCACACTCCAAAGTGAGGCTGATGGCTGTCTCTCAATTATTTTTGACATTTCTCTAATTTAAAAGTAATTTTTACCATGCCAATCTTTGCGAAAATGCCACCAAAACTAGTGCCGTCAGTAGTAAAATATGTGAGCTGCTCAAATGCAAAATTTTATAAAATTCTGATAAGAATTGTTTAATCTAGACCACTTCTCCTGATACCATGTCAAAATCTCAAGATTTTGAATGGGACCCTACATGACCCATGCTACGCATGGGCCCAGGGCTAATCACAAGGCACAACGAGACCATATATATATACAGTTCATCACGTCAAGCAGAGGACAGACGTTTGGCCTGATATCTCAGAAACCCTGTCTACAAGTGGACTGCTCTTGCATTGCCACAGATCAGAACATATGCTGTCTTGTGTTGCCACCTAGTGACTAGTGTGCTATTCCGCGAGCTCCTGCGAGCGTCCACATACTTTCGACCAGAGGAACACACACAATTTTGTCTGGAAGACACCGGGGCTGTGTCAGAAACCACAAGCCCCATGCACAGCATTCTCCCGTAGTCAGAGGCTCACTTCCCGAGCTGGCTCTGCCAGTGAGCCTCTGACCTGGTGAGCCACAAAAAGTGTGGTTTTTGAGGTTCAAGCTGATTGGTTGCGAAGGGAAGTGGACGCACAATCAGAGAGGCTGTTATAGCCCAAGCAAGGTTATGTCATTCCAGACAGCATATTGTTGATAACTGTTGCCTGCTGATCCATTTGTTGTTTTTAGTTTCCCCATGTTTGACATTCACCTTTATGTTTGAAGTGCACTTTTGACTTGTAAGTCACATGTTTCATCAAATTAAAAGTATAGAATAACTGGATATGTCAGCCCTAAACATTTCCAGGACAATGCACCACTTTAAATTGTGTGCATTGACTTATTTATGAATGTTTTCATTACATATTCGGAGGGAGGGAGTCCTCAAATGTTGTTTCTTAATCAAGCTATACCATTGTTCAGAAATACCCCCTACAGAAATTAGGCCTCATTATCTCAAGACTGCCCAGAGAAAGAATTTATTTCATGAAGGAATATATATATATATATATATATATATTATGCACACAAAAAAATCCAACCCCCCTACTCTCTGGAGATATAATGGTTGCCCTCTGATTGACAACAGTCTGTTCAACAGGCAGGCTAAGAATCCTGCAATGCTGCAGGATTGCCTCAGAAATGCGTTCTGAACATGTGAAACTTGGACCAAGTCAATCACTGCCAATGAAGCTGTCTTGAGAAGCAAACAACACAACCAATCAGATTAGAATTAAATGCATTAGCTGATGATGATTGACATCTGAATTGTTCACAGTTTTATTGTCCAGTTTTAGAGCTCATCAGTTATTTCACAGTTTATGTATTTTCCGGGTGACAGTTTCTTGTTTTCAGTTTGTATTTTGTTTCATTGTTTAAGATTCATGGATTACTTGCAATGATTGCAAGCGTGGTCTGTCTTGATATGTAAGTTGCGTTCTGGTTGGCTGAAATTACTGGGGCATGGCTGATCTGAATGTGAGTAAAACCACAGGAAAAACTATCAACAGAGTCAAAGCCTCGCTGTGCCAGCTCGCACAAGAGGCTTTGACAATGGGAAAATGCATGCACAGGAGAAATGCACATACCTATAAATGTAAAATGTAGACTTTTTTATAGTCCATTACACCGACGAAGTCAGTCTCAACAGACTTTACAATTACACCCTTGGCAGGCCTGTTCAAGCATGAGCCTTTCTCAACTCCCCGGGGAGTATACAGCCAGGCAGCCGTTTCCAGCGCACCCAGTGCTAAGTCATTCTACAATCGCCATCACTGCCTATAGCCAAGTACCCATTTACACCTGGGTGAAGTGAAGCAAAGAGTTATGGAGGATTTGCTCAGTTCCTCCTTGCCATGGGTGGGAGCAACCTGCAACGTCTCAGTTACCAGGCGAACACCTTATGCACTAGGCCACGGCACCTCTTTTGGTGTCGTTGTTGTCCGATATTTGCCAAATTATGAAAATGGCAGTCCAATTTCACAAAATGTTGACATTTGTGATGCCACCAATCAGACAGACAATGGGAAATGACGTCACAAAAGTGCACCACAGCGCCACCCCAGACTTAGTTCTACTCAAATTTGTATCAGCAGATCCACCAATCTCATTGCATTGATTTTTATGGACTGTACAAACAATGCTATATTTCTGTCTCAATGCTTGACGTGACAAACTATAGGCAATATCTATACCAAATTTCATCCATGCTCATGCAATAGTGACCGAGTGTTGGCCCGGAAACGAATAAATTGTTTTTTATATTTTTTGTGAATTTTTCAAAAAGTATAGAATATCTATTAATCAAACAATCAAAAGGCAAAACTAGTATAGACCATACAGGCTATATGTGTACCAAAGTTCATCCAAGTACATACAATAGAGGCCGAGTCCTGGCCTGGAAACGATCTATTTGCACGCCACCCGAACGCTCGCCCGCCAGTCCAGCGACAGACAACATTTTACCAATTGATTACCAATTAACAATACCTTGTTCAAACTTTTCTGAAGGTAAAAAGTGTTCAGGTCTGGGAAGTACTAAACTGTAGGATGATTGTCCAGTCCGCAATGCAAATTTCTACCAAATTGTCTTGATTGGATGATGATGGAATGGGTATGTCACTATGTGCCAACACTTCACATATTTTTAATAACTTCTCAATTTATTTTGCTCTTCGGTGACTTCATGACAGTAGTCCAACAGACCAACAGAGCGTGCCCCTGTTCAAATTGTGTTATAAATTCTTTCATTCCGGTCTTCCCACTTACCTCCGTCCTCCAATCTCAGTTGCAGGTAGTAGGGAATATACATCTCCATAATACAAGACACCAAGATTTACTATATGTTAGGAATATCTTCTCTGAACTCCGAAAGCAGTCTTTCAATTATAAAATAGCACAGGCCTGGAATAGGTTGCCAAGGACACAAAAAGAAAATTTATTTACACATTTTCAAGAAAATTGAAACAGTACCTGGTGTCTGAGTACTCATTAGTTTGCACAACAGCCAACTGTTATGTCTGTCAAAACACATAACCATCATCAGTCATTATACTCATTATCATTATCATTAGCTCATATTTTCTTCCTTGGGATTGGGAATGGGAAGGGACGGGGATTTAATTTAATGTGGGTTAACTTTGAATAAAATGCTTTTCTTCATAAGCATATGTATGACTAATGAATGATAGTGGGTAGGTCGACTACACCATGAAAATGCTAGTGACTGTCCCCACGAGGTAAAATGTTCTGTTTTATTAATGTTCTATTCCTCATGTAACAAAGTAGCTCTATATAACTGTCACCATTATAATTGTAATGATATATATACATACATGCATAAATTCTCAAATAAAGTCAATTCAATTCAACAAGAAGTCAGGCCACCCGGACTACAGGGGATCATGAGTAGGGCTATATGGTCTTATGAGTACATTTTAATTTAAAAGAAGAAGCCTTGGTCACAAGTGACCCGGGGGGGGGGGGTACTTACTATGAAAAGGTGTATATAGAGGCGCCGCTGGATGGTAATGGTTTTTTGGCCTTTTTGGATTAAAATGGTTTTGGTTTTTTGACAATTCTGATTAATTTGGTTCTGGTTTTTGCAACCCCAACATGTTTGGTACCGTTAGAATCGGCTTCAAAAGAGGATTAAAATGGTTTTAAAAACCATGAAGATTAAAATAGTTGCCAAAAATTTTACAGAAGGATTAAAATGGTTTGTGGTTTTTGCGAAGTTTCCGGATTAGAATGGTTCTGGTTTTCAAAAGTGCCGTGGCACATTCGTATGTAAAAGTCCGCGAAGTACCCCCCCCCCCCGGGCAAGTGACAAGCTTTGAGTGCCCTTTACACATAAATTTTCAATTTTGTTAAATTTTGTACCAGGTACCAGGCTTACTGTAGTAGTAAAAGATGACAGTCAAAGAACGGCCTCATTGATGTTTCTTGACATTAGCTATAAATGTGACAGTCTCCAAGTGTACTAGCAAATTTTATTGAAAACAGATCAAAACATGGATCATTCATGCAGACCAAAAACTTGCAGACCAACCACATGTGATTTGAAGTGTGGATGAATATGTCAACTTCTGGCAGCTGACACAGTCTAAATTCACTACAAAAGTGGCAACAAAGACCAACCTGATTCACCATAGGAGTAGCTCCACAACCAGCTACGTTATTTTTCTTTAATCAACACTGACAACAGATAAATAGTTGATTTTGACACCTTCATCTTTGCAAGTTTGTTTTCCTCATCATTCGAAGATTTTTCTCGCTAGATGTCGCAATAAACAATGATGAACTGGCGAGGCCCTCTAGCGGATTGTTCCTGACAAGTGCCCTTTACTGCATTGCTTCTGCCTGCAGGTCTGTGCAGGACAATAAGCTACAAGAGGACAAAGGGGGGGGGGATGTGAGGATGCACCCCCACCAGAATTTTAAAATATTTTTAGCTTTATTATTAATATGTAAATGACACAACGATGAATGGCACAGCGATGAAATTCGCGCAGAACTAAAAAAGGTTTTTAGGACTTGTAGTGTTACCATTATTTTCATTGAATTTATTTCATATTCAATGTATGAAAGGCAGTCATGTTACTCTTTCAAAAATTTGAAAGACGGATATAGAAAAGTATTTAGACTAGAACTATTAGAAAGATAAAATTGAAAAAAAATATAGAATAGAATAGAATAGAATAGAATAGAATAGAATAGAATAGAATAGAATAGATAGATAGATAGATAGATAGATAGATAGATAGATAGATAGATAGATAGATAGATAGATAGGATTATAGATAAATAGAATTGATGGATAATCAGCCAAATAGCAAAAAGGAAGACAACACTGAAAGCTGCTAAATTTAAGTCTAGGCTAGATTGTTGATATTACATAATAGGGGTAAGCTGAGGGTAATGGGGGTTTAGTTGAGGCCTTGAGGGGTTGTAGGGGTGACCGGGGCTATAGTTGTCACAATTTTTTTACTTCAGGTTTGACTGTATCTGAGAGGTCTGTAGGTTCAGGTTGTCTGGGAACTTCCAACCGTGTAACATTTTTGTAAGTCTTGAGAAAGTTTTTATTCAGCTTTCGTCCTGATTTATCAACCATTACATGTGTTGACATGTTGTGACTCAAAGTCATTTTTGTGAAAATGTGACAACTTGCCCCAAGTTCAGGGCAAGTTGTCACACTCATATAGCCAAATTAACATCTCTTGACAGATTTTCTGTAATCCAAGCTTGCAATACATTGGATTCCTTTCAAAAAACAAAAATACACATCTTGCGAAGACTTTGGATGAACGCCACCATAAATCAGGGCCTATTTCTACCAGAAAAATTGCGTCTCGAATCGGAGGACAATGAAATGATTGTAAAATTTTTGTTGAAAAAGTCATTTTTAAGAAGTCCACACATCACATGACAGATTATACTATCTTGCAACCGCATCATACAAAAAGCTTAACAATCAAACAGATCTTGAAATTTATTTTATAACGACACAACTGCTGCCACCTATAGCCAAGTAAATAAGCATTGTGACAACTTGCCCCTGTGACAACTAGCCCCGGCCTATACTCGTTACGATAATAAAGTCAATCCAATATCGCAGTAATCAAAAGAGAATATATTCTGGTTGGGTTAATGCCATCATGAATCAACACCTTAATCTCAAAAACATTGTCTCAAATTGGAATACAATGAAAAATTTGAAAATGGTGAAAAAAAAAGTTGAGTTTAAACAGTCATTTTTAGAAATCTTCACATAGTGCATGACAGACTACACACTTCTGTGATATCATCACAAAAATATTTGACATGTTGAAAACTTGCTCCTGTGACAACTAGCCCTGGTCTCCCCTATATCTTGCTACGAGGTCTCTGAATCACACAATACAGACATTACAGACAAGAGATAAATAATGTATTCTGGTATGTAATTATGTTTTGATGGTAAAACAAGATGTGTGGTTTTGGGTGCAAGAAAGTATTTAGTTTGGAATGTTAATTTAGTGACTAATTGAGAGCCCTCAGCAGGAAATTATCTATTTCAAAGTAATGGTGACAGTAATTATTTCATTGAGGCATGCGAACAGCGAAGTCTCGAATATTCGTTCTTAAATAAGCAAAACCTTCTTTAGAAATACCTCAACCAAAAATTATTTATTTACATAAAGACTGCCAAAATTAATTTAGCAAGAAATTATTTATTAAAAAAGTCCGGCTAAGCATCAATATTAAATGATTGTCCCCTTACTAAAGTAATTCTTACCTGTGCTTAGAGTCTCAATTAAATATTTCTTTGTGAGAGCAAAGTGATGGAAACTATTTTTTTCATTGTTCAATTCAATGGCACAACATCATGTGTTTCACTTACTTACAGGCGGCACTGTATGTCAGACGTTTATATTTATATTATTATATTGAACTTTCTAGTGCAAATTGATTATTATGTATAAAGCTGATGAACCAAACAATACAGAAAAATAAAGAGCAAAAAATGAACTGCATATCAATTATTGATCCCATCAATCTCTTTAATACTGCAGTGACACACATAGCAAAGTCTGTTTTAAATTCATGTGTATGTGCACAATATTCATTGATTACTGACCTACTCTCCATGTTTACCAGAGCAGCGAGAGTAACTATATCTTTTTTGAAAATTCTTCAAGTTTTATGTAAAAATCACGAGAACTGGAGACTATTAACCTATTGTAATTGGAGGATAACTACCAAGGCAGCTATCTGTCTGTGAGTCTATGGCTGCTGCCTTCTGAAGTTCAAAATATTATCAGACCACAGCAGTATGGATTATTTACACATGAAATGTTTGTACATATCATGCCTACTTTGTTTGGTATATTTTCATTTGCCTGTGGACTGCCAGTACACCCCTGATTGGGATTCCCTGGATAAGAGACCTTTGCCTCAGTGGTATGATGATGCCAAATTTGGTATTTTCGTGACCTGGGGATTGTTTTCTGTTCCTAGTTATGGTTCAGAATGGTTTTGGGATTTTTGGAAAGGACGCAAGTATCAAAATTACATTGATTTTATGAAAAATAATTACAAGCCTGGATTTACGTATGCTGATTTTGCACCCCAGTTCACAGCTGAGTTCTACAATGCCAGCCAGTGGGTGGACATCTTCAAGGCAGCTGGGGCAAGGTGAGGAATATAGCCATTTGTCTTGGAACTATCTACGACTCTACGTATCTATCTGTTCTATTAAAATGGAATTATCTAAATTTCTATCGAATGTCTTGCCTTCTTATTTTCCCAGCACCTTCCTCAGGTCCCAAGGCAGAACTTTCAAAGACCATTGTATTTATCTAAATATCCTAATTAATGATAATTAGTTTTAATGCACAATACACAAGAGGGCAGCATCAGCAAGTTCTCTACCAGTTGCTTCCCTCCTTTCTGCGCTGGGTCTTTTTTTTTCAACAAATCAGACAAATCATTTCTCAGAAAGTTAGGAGTCCTCAACATGTTACACATTTACCCCATGTGGATCTTTTACTTGCCTAGCACAGACACTGACACAAGGGTGAAGGGGCCGCCAATTTAACGTCTCATCCGCACGATATGCAGCTGAATTTTTGCTCACGAAGGTCCCTTGCTTCTTGCTTGCTTCTTTTGCGCTGGTTTAGCGTCCAAAGGGAAAACCTAGCAAGTCACATTTTGGGCCAAATTGAGTTAAGGTCAAAATAGGACTTCTGAGACATGTTTCTATATATTTATTAAGTTTAGATTTTCGAGAAGTGGCCCATTACCCCAGAATGACACTGGCAAATCCCAGAAAGTCCATCTCTTACTGCAAGGACTGGAATTTAAAAGTCAATTTTCTCAGAATGTCCTATATGTGACTTACTAGGTTTTCTCTTTGGACCCTAGACCAGGTGTACCCCGGATCAACCGGGCAGCTCAACCTCCAACTCTTTGTGGAGGGAGCTGTACTTTAATTTTTTGGTGACCGCCGTATGATGATGAGTCTGGGAGTCTGGCACATACCCTATTAATTCAGGGATGCCCAGGGTCGTTCAGTTGCCCCAGTATAGAATACTGGATACAACCCGCCTCCATTTAATGTCCCATGGGCTCGGACTAAAGTGAGTTCCCAGGATGAGGTTTGAACCCACGTCCTCAGAGCCAGTGGATAAGTGTTCTTATCCATTAGGCCATGGGGGTTGGTCAACTGATGTCTAGTATGATGTCCTTTCCTTTATATATTTTGTTAATACTCAGAGAGAAATGTGTGCCATTACTGCTGCTGTTTCAAATGTGTTTCACTACAGCACTTTATTTGATTTCAGATATGTGGTTCTGGTGAGCAAGCACCATGAGGGGTACACTCTTTGGCCTTCCAAATATTCCTGGAACTGGAATGCCATGGATGTTGGTCCAAGAAGGGATATTGTGGGTAGGCACAATGCATGTATACTTTTAAAATTAATGTAAATCTATACATTACACTCAGTATACTGTCAATAAGGTTTATATTTGGAGGTCACTTTCAAGACGCAAAGTACAAAATCTTCCGATTTGTCATAATCTGAATCCTGATTCAGTCAAAGGCTTTCACTTGGAATTTTGTTTGGTGCAATCAAACCAAACAATAATGTAGTGTATTATATCTTCATGATTCTCTAAACAAGACGTCAATAATTTTTTTTCATTGATTGGCAGGTGAGCTGGCAAATGCTGTCAGGAAAAGAAGCAGCATCCGTTTTGGAATGTATCACTCTTTGTTCGAGTGGTTCAATCCACTTTATCTTAGAGATGTGGCAAATGGCTTCAAAACACAAGACTTTGTGATGGTGAGTTTAGAAAACTAATATGTAGTCTATGTATGTATGTATTATTTATTTAAAGTTGTTTGCCATCCAATATAGATGTATGTAAGTTTCAAACTTCAGTACGACTAAAAAGGTAATAATATCACTATGCTTCGAAACTGATCATAAGATCAACAACAAAAATAAGGTTCATCTCTGGATGACCGCTGTTCGAATTTGCAGAATTCCATATCATGCCTTCCCTCACTATTGTCTTGATCACATGGCATGAAAGGGCGAGACAAAACGATTACATAATTGATTAAAAAGGGATTAGAGGCTTGGAACAGCTGGGCAAGAACATACAACTGCGGGGCAAGAACATACAACGGTGGGGCGAGAGGAAAACCACTGGTGCAAGTGGCTGCAAAAACCATCGGCCGGCCGGTGTGGATGCAAAAACCACTAGTATGGCTGCAACTGACCCGCAGGAGCAGCAAAAATGATCGGAGGAGCAGGGGATGGCTATATAACTCGCCAATCATGTTTTTCACTCCTGCAATCCAGATAATTGCCTGCCGGGCGTCCAAAAATTTAGAAAAACTGTGGCTCTTCTACGGCGGCTTAAAAAAAAGTTTCAACAAGTTGAAATTTTTGACTTCTAAGGCAGAGTTCCCCCATTTCTAGTAACTCAGTGTATCAGCTTTTTGCTCTGCCAATTCACAGGTTATCACACAATTATCTAAATTCCCAGGAAATCCTAGCTCACTGGAGCAAAAACACCTGCTCTACCTCCTGGAGGGAACATACTCATTCATACCATTCGACACCTCTGTCAGCCAATCACATTACAGTATTTCAGGGGAATAATTCCCATATTTTTTGTTGTCCAGTTATCCTTTCATGTTTGACTGTTTGAGTGTTTGTCTCAGGAATATGTGTTTATCACTAAAGGCCTCGGGTGATAACTCACATATTCCCTCTCCCGTGGTGAATAACCTTTACAAATCCTAACAGAACTGAAAAGGCAATTTTTATAATTGAAATGCAATTGCTCATTGTCTAATAATTACTCTATAAAACCTAGGGGAACTGCAGTGCTATGCAGGTAACGTAACTTTCTTTCATTACACAGAGCAAAACCCTGCCAGAATTGTTTGAGATGGTCAACAGATACAAACCAGAAGTGGTGTGGTCGGATGGGGCTGCTGGTCCTTACTCTTATTTTAATTCTACTGAATTCTTGGCTTGGCTTTACAATCAAAGGTGATAATCTTTTTGTTATTTTAGAATGAGAGCTTTCTGATTTTTCACATTGTTCTGAAACAGTAATCCTAACGATTCAGCAACTTAGAATTGTACACTCTTGCTCATAAATATGGAATATATGCACATGTAAAAAAGTGACCAGAAACTTGGCAACACCATTTCATTATGGGAGCTGCAAACAGACTTCCAACAATTTTTTTTTATAAATATGGGCCCATTCAACACCTCAAAGTGAAAATTTTATGAATTTAGAGAAAATCTTGACAACTGGGGTCAATAATGGAAATACTGAAAAAAACAACCGATATTACAGATTTTTGAAGGGTTGATATCACATGAAATACTGCTGATACATAAAAATAAATGACAGCCAAAGAAAAATTGGGGTCAGAATGAGTTAGTAACATAGTCCATGTTGAGAAAATACCCTCTAGGGGTAATCTAGACTTCGATTTGAATGGCACATCCATTTTTTTCTTGATTTGTGAATATTTTTCATTCTAAAAGAGTTTTAGCTCTGAAATTTTAATGGGTAGAAGGCAGAGGATACATATGTTGGATGCATAATTTCATTTGTCTCAACGATGCTTGATTTGGATGCAGTCAGGAAATATCACAATCTGGGAATTTTGACAATTTCTTGAAATTTGGAAATTTTTGGACTGTGTAATTATTAGAAACCACTATCAATGAACTGAAAAGTACACCAAAGAAGATATTCTTCAAATGGCACCATCGTTCTGGCTTGAAATTGATTACATCGTTCGCTATCAACTGTTTATCACAACACAACAATGTTTTGTTTACCATGATAGAGGATCATACACCTAGCATATACAAAGTCTCTTTTAGCCAGGCCTATGTGTGATACACTTGCAAGGATGACATTTTGCAATATTTTCTATGAATCCATTCAGTGATTTATAGTTTTTTGGCTGCCATCAATTGGAGTACTAAATTGACACTGTTGTGATGTGACAAACAGTCAGTAGCGAGCGATCAAAATTTTTTTCAGTGGAAGCCATGGTACCATTTGGAAGAACTCTTCATGGGTGTACTTTTCAGTATGTAAAAGTGGTTCTGATGTTTACGTAGTCCAAAAATTTTCAAATTTCAAGAAATTGTCAAAATTCTTGGATCATAATTTTTCCCAATTGCATCGAAATCGAGCATCATTGGCGCCAAATGAAATTGTACATCCAAGATATGCATCCTCTACCTTCTATCCCTTAAATTTCAGAACTTAAGTCCCTTTAGAAAGAAAGAAATTCTCAAATCATGACAAAATGGGGTGTGCCATTCAGATCATAGTCCTGATTACCCCTAGAGGGTATTATTTCCAATATAAACTATGTTACTAACTCATTTTGACCCTAATTATTGTTTTGGTGACAATTATTTTCATGTATCAACAATATTTCATGTTATTTCAACCCTTCAAAAATCTGGAATATTTGTTGTTTTTTCAGTATTTCCATAATTGAGCCCAGTTTTCAAAATTTTCTCCAATTTCATAAAATATTCATTTTGTGATGTTGAATGGACCCATATTTATCAAGAAAAATTGTTGGAAGTCTGTTTGCAGCTCCCATAACGAAATGGTGTTACCAAATTTCTGGTCACTTTTTTACATATGCCTATATTCCATATTTATGAGCAACAGTGTATATTATTACTGTTGCCTTTTTAATTTTTCAGTCCTGTGAAAGACACAGTCGTGACAAATGATCGGTGGGGTGAAAAAACTGCTTGCCATCATGGAGGCTTTTACACCTGTAACGACAGATATAATCCAGGTAGGAAACTGCGGCATGATGTCATACTCTCCAAATTGAAAAAAAAAATTATAAAATCATGCCGCCATGGAGGCTTCTACACCTGTAATGACAGATATAATCCAGGTGGGAAACTTTGACATGATATCATACTCTCCAAATTTATAAAAAAAATTATAAAATCAACCGAAATATATATATTGTAAGCTACACATGTAGAAAAGAAACCATTTTCTTGATACCTGTTTTCTTCAGGAGTGTTGTTCCCCCACAAATGGGAGAACTGCATGACAATTGACTGCTGCTCATGGGGCTACAGGAGGGATGCTCAACTCTCTGATTATCTGACCATCACACAATTGATTGAGCAACTGGTTAGCACTGTCAGGTAAACATTGTGTGACCTCTATTTTGTGAGTTTGACAACTTATAAAGAAATTCGTAATCTTCCATCGGCATATAGATATTTTAATTCAGTTCACTACGTCCTGAAGTGTGCCATTTTTAATGGTGCAAAGCCCGAGCCCTTCGCGCAAGCCTTTCTCGCAAGCCCTTCGCCCAACCTCTTTCTGAAGAAATTTTGCCAAACTTCTGACCACTTGCTAGGGTGCCTGTTCTAACCAGTCTCATTCAAACTTATCATACAGCCTCATCAAAATTTTAAGTCGCGTTGAAAATATTCTGGTGGCCAAACATAACCAACTTAAAATTAATAAAGAAAGTAAATGGGCTGACTTTCACAGGTAAAAGGTCATCCTACAGAGTTGGCACAGAGCCAATTATTCAACTTTCAAATCTGTGGAGTATTGGCACTTTGAATGCATCAGAGAGAAATTTTACGAAATTTAAAAAAAAAGTGCTTGACAAATTTTTTTAAAAAGTGCTTGTATGTTATTTCTAGATTTGTTTGTGCTCGTATGACCAATTTACTATACCTGCTTTTATGATTTATAATTGAATTATTGTGGTGTGAAACATTAAGCTGCAGTTCATGAAACATAGATCCATATGCCAATAAATCACTTTGTAAAATACAATGGCCCTGGGTCAAAGTGTTATAAGTTATGGGAGGAGAGTACCTACTTATCTCAGTGCAAAGTCTGGCATTCCATTCTGACTTTTTAAAATTTTGTTTGTCGTAAGCACATAAATAAAACTCCATTTGATATGCAGAAATATGGTGAGAAAAAGTTTGTTTTCCTATATACTACTCAACTAAATTCAGAAGTGTTCAATTCAAACCGTTCTCTGTACAAACCATGAACAAAGAGGCTTTCTCAATGCCTTGTATGAATTTTATGCATCGTAACGAACAGTTATGAATTCCTATCCTGATAAACACACTCACTGTTGCCTGACTGCACTGTATATACAATGTATATATAATCTTTTCTAATGTGTAATATCGAGTGCACATGGAGTATTATAGTGATTTCTTAATTGATGGGACAGTCATGATCACAACTGACGACTTACATTTTGCTATCTGGCTGCAAAAGGGTAGGTGCAGTCTAATATATTATGCCTTGAATATAAGCTTAATGGTATTGGTGATATTCGTGCAAACTTCTGAGTTGCTCAGTGCTTTCAGCATTGAGCAAAATTAGAAGATATGAAAAGCATCCCAATGTGCCCCGGTTCCCCCTATCTATAAATTGCTGGAGATATTCGATTTTGAAAGTGTGGTTGGGCTGCCAGGCAGAGTCATTAGGACTTAAATTTTAAATATAAATTCTAAAAATAACATGCACAAGGCACTTTAAAGGGCATTCTGCACATCATATAACTACTGATACGAAGTCCTGTTTATCTTGTAAATGTTGCCACAACATAATAGGGCATACAACGGTAGCAACACATTGATGAAGCATGCAGTGGTGATTTGTCCTAATTGCTGACCTCTTGTTGTTTTGACAAATTCTCAGTGAGCTATAAATAGATATGGGGGGGAAACCACTCAATGGCATCACAGGACTCCCTCTTTCCAGGTTTTCTTGGATGGTTTTCCTTAGTCTCTAAAATGGTAGTTAGACAGTGTGCATGTTCCTGTAAAGTTGATCAACACAAGCTTGGGCAAATAAAACACCGTGTGCAAAGTTTGAATGAAACTGGTGCAGTATTTTGTCTCAAAATTGGTCCACAAGATTCCAGAGAAGACCAGTGCCAATAGGGCAGAATGCCCTGAAAAGCCAACTGCGTCATGGTTTCATTCATGGCAATGGTCGTTGCATGCAGTCTTGCAGAAACAAAAAATAGCAATTTTCATAGGCGTATGGCGGGCGGAATTTCGGGGGGTGGGGGTGAACGACATTTTCCTGAATTTTACGATCCAAATTTTATGCCATGTACAATGAAATTGCTAGGAAACCACTGATTTTCAATAATATTTATTTTACCATCTGCCCGAATTTTAGCCTCCTTCCCAAATTTAGGCCTTTTCTCAAAGGATTGGGGGGGGGGACTGTCCCCATCCCCCGCCACCCCCTCCGATACGCTTATGGTGTAGTTTTGAGGGTCATTATCATGTAGGGAGAAAGGTGGTTTTAAAGTGCATTTATGTCTTCCATTTGAAGTTGTGGCGGTAACCTCCTTATGAACGTTGGACCGACTCATGATGGAAGAATAGCTCCGATCTATGAGGAAAGACTGAGGCAGATTGGGTCCTGGCTGAAGGTCAATGGAGAAGCCATCTATGGCACAAGGCCATGGGCACATCAGAATGACACAATTACTCCCAAAGTGTGGTAAGATGTTTCTTTTTGCAAATTTAATGAGGTGTCCTATTTCTGTTTGGCTAATATTCATTTCAAGCTAATCCATACAAACAAAGGCATTGATATTACATTTAAAACATTTGAAAGCTATTCCAACCAACTCATTTGGTATTTCTGGTATTTTTGAGTTCAATAATATTTCATCCTGATTTGAAAATAAATTGACAAAGAAATTTCAATTGTGAAGAGATGCTTTGGCTAACATTGAAGGTTTGATGCAATATATGTTGGTATTTCATGTAGTGTTTGGCTTTTACTTAAAAATAATCTACTTGTGAATTTGAGTTTCAGGTTCACATCAAAGAAAGCACCTGCAGGTTCCACGACAGTCTATGCTTCTCTTCTTCAATATCCTAAAGGAAATGTTCTGTCACTTGGAACTCCAGTTGGAAAAAATACGACAAAAATCTCAATGCTTGGATTAGAAGGTTTTTTTCAATGGGAAAGAAGACCAACTGGTGGGATGGACATAACTGTACCACCAATACCAATTAATGTGATACCTAGCCTTTGGGCTTGGGTCTTGAAGCTGGAGAATCTGGACAATTATTAAAAAACTAGCATTTACCCGTGATAAATAGCTGTTGGAGTTGAAAAGATGACACACATTGAAGCTAAGATGGTTCTGTGGTAGAAAATATATATATGCTGGTGAAGAGATCAGTTTCTGCAATTTATACTTAACCACTATTTTTTACAATTTATTTTCGCCAAAAGAGCCTATGCTGCATTTGGATTGCGAAATAAATGTTTTAACTTGTAAACATGGGTATATAACGAAATAATATGAAGAAGCTGTTGAGCAAGCAAGTAATTAATTGCTGATTTCGAAATACTAATCAGAGAGTATAACAGTTATGGATATAGAATGTAGGCGACTCATGCAGACAGAGACAGAGAAAATTAGGCCAATATGTTTTGTTTATATAAAGAGTTATTTGGATCTGCTGGGAATGTGAAATAAAAGAAATTGTTGGATACAACTGGGAAAGTAATATTTTAAAGAGAAGGGAATGTAAGCCAGCGTAATTGCACTTCATTGTCACTGAACACTTTAAGACTTGACAGATCAATACCAATCAGGCACTGATGGTCAATTAACGTCTTTTTAATACTTCAATGAATGGCTTTACATAGCAGCTTGATGTTAAGAGAAATTGAACAATACCCCTTGGGCACTTAGCAGCCTATTAGACTGCATGACAGGGCACAAATCACACTGGATCAAAACAAATAAAATGGCGGCCATATCTCTCGATAGAAAACGGAAAAATGGGTAAACTCTAAAGATACAGGGGGAATTGGGCAACATTTGGTGTTAATTGATAGAAAAAAGTGGTATGCATCTGGAAGGCTATGTCTTAAAATGAAAAAGAGAGAAATAAATTCCGAAATTAAGGAAAAACGGCGATGTGACGTCATGGCATCCCAGTAGGCCTTAGTTGTGTATTAATATATTAGATAAATTATTTACTACTTGTTTTATTGTATATATTATTACTGTAAATTTATAACACAATTCTGAGTGTTTTTTTACAAATTGCTACTTGCAGCAGTTTCAATAAATGAACGTTATTTTGTCTGTTAAGCCTAATTCTTTTTAACCACTCAAATTCAGTGAAATAGCAAGCGCATCCATAGAAATGTCATGTTCAGAGAACGCCAATATTTGCTGAAACTGCTGAACTACTGAATTCCCTTACTTTTAATATACACTGTATCAATCAATAACAGCTTTCAAAAATAAACAGACATTCTGATTTTTTACGTTATTACATAGGCCTATGTGTAATCAACAAGTATTCAGCATTTTAAATCAATATCATGTTATAAAACCGTTCTTGATCTGATGTTACGGTCTTAGTTCTTGTTCAATGAGTTTAAACCTAACTCTGTTCACTCTGTTGATAAATATGATTTTCACTGTCTTTTGTCTCTGTGTTAGCTGATTCCTGACTTGATCTTTGTGGACTAGCAGAACTCCTCTTCCCCTGACTCATTGGTTTGTAATGTTCAAAGTCTGAGTCGTCCTCTTGTACACTTGTTGTTGGATGATTAGAAACAATGCCACCTGGTGTATGTGAGATTTCAGGATATGGAATGGCGCCAAACTCAACTTCAAGATGGTCGCTCAAGTCAAGATGAGGCGTGAGAGATTCTGTGACGCTTTCTCTTACGGAAGGAGTTGGAGGGACATAATCGCTATCATCATCATAGGTGTATGTATTTCGATGAGGATGAGTCCTCATAGGTGGCGCTGGGGCGACTGATAATTCGGGGATGATATCTTGTTCTACGTTGATGCTTTGTGACGCACGTTTTGTGGCTCCTGTTCGTTTCTGCTTTGAATCGCGTTCTCTGTTGCGTTTAGCTGTTCTGGGAGTTGCTATCTCTTCGTAAGTAACATCATCAGCAACAAATCGTGCTACCGGAGTGTCTGGTTCTCCTTCGATGCAAGATCTCAGGCTTCTTCTGGATCGTTTTGTGGGCAGTTTCATCTCCCTCTGCCCGGGAGGCGGCAACGTAGCAGGGTATGATTGGAAAGGAACGGTTGGTGATCCTGCTCGGTCGTTCCTGGTTGCAGATCGAGACTCACTCAAGTTCCTTCCAACTTGAGATATTGTTATACCTTGTGGAGTCTCGCTAGCTTTTCTATTACCACCTGCTGCTTCATATCTTCTGTTCCTCTGACGATGTTTGCTGAAAACATAGAAAAATCATATGTGTTATTCTTATCCACTTGTTTTTTTCCGCAAACATACTTGATAAAAAAAATACATGTCTTACTCAATGGATTGCAACTACATTCGGATCGTAAAATGAGAATTATGATAATAATAATATGGTACATGAATCATCAAATTGTTGCATGAAAAATAAGTCACAATAAACTACTGTGCCACTACTACTACATTGTGCAATAAAGATAGCACATTTGTGATATATGAATTAAGGATGTCTCCAGATTACTTACCAAAATACTGCCAAGATCGCCAATACAAGAAGCATTAGAAAAGCCAAAAGGATGGGAAGCCACACCTCTGAAATAAATAGTCCAAAACATGTTTGATCTTTAGGAGTGCAGAAATTTCTTTTTATTAGCCTTATATTAATATCATGAAAGCAATTATTTGGAATCATTGGACTTACAAGGGGTGAATGATATAACTTGCAACGCTATTTCATTTGAGAAGATAGGCCAACCAGTCAGAAAAAAA
The DNA here is from genome assembly GCA_026936325.1 of Platynereis dumerilii. Taxonomy (NCBI): domain Eukaryota; kingdom Metazoa; phylum Annelida; class Polychaeta; order Phyllodocida; family Nereididae; genus Platynereis; species Platynereis dumerilii. The sequence continues at coordinate 96,263,815 of JAPTHN010000002.1, forward strand.
AATCACTTGCATGGGACGAAATTAGTCTTGGATGATAGTGGCTTAAATGTTTCATTTGGGATGATAGTGGCTGAAATGTTTCATTTGGGATGATAGTGGTCTGAAATGTTTCATTTGGGATGATAGTGGTCTGAAATGTTTCATTTGGGATGATAGTGGTCTGAAATGTTTCATTTGGGATGACAGTGGTCTCAAAATGTTTCATTTGGGGGTGACAGTGGTCTCAAAATGTTTCATTTTGGGATGACAGTTGTCTCAAAATGTTTTATTTGGGATGATAGTGGTCTGAAATGTTTCATTTGGGATGATAGTGGTCTCAAAATGTTTCATTTGGGATGATAGTGGCTGAAATGTTTCATTTGGGATGATAGTGGCTGAAATGTTTCATTTGGGATGATAGTGGCTGAAATGTTTCATTTGGGATGATAGTGGCTGAAATGTTTCATTTGGGATGATAGTGGTCTGAAATGTTTCATTTGGGATGACAGTGTTCTCAAAATGTTTATTTTGATTGGTGGTGGTCTCAGGATTTTCTTTGGGATGATAGTGGCTGTAATGTTTCATTTGGGATGATAGTGATCTGAAATGTTTCATTGGGGATGATAGTGGCTGAAATGTTTCATTTGGGATGATAGTGGTCTGAAATGTTTCATTTGGGATGACAGTGGTCTCAAAATGTTTATTTTGATTGGTGGTGGTCTCAGGATTTTCTTTGGGATGACAGTGGCTGAAATGTTTCATTTGGGATGATAGTGGCTGAAATGTTTCATTTGGGATGATAGTGGCTAAAATGTATCATTTGGGATGATAGTGGCTGAAATGTTTCATTTGGGATGACAGTGGTCTCAAAATGTTTCATTTTGGGGTGACAGTGGTCTCAAAATGTTTCATTTTGGGATGACAGTTGTCTCGAAATGTTTTATTTGGGATGATACTGGTCTGAATTGTTTCATTTGGGATGACAGTGGTCTGAAATGTTTCATAAGGAATGACAATGGTCTTAAATGTTTCATTTGGGATGAAATTAGTCTGAAATTTATGTTTCATTTGGGATGATAGTGGTCTCAAAATGTTTATTTTGATTGGTGGTGGTCTCAGAATTTTCATTTGGGATGATAGTGGCAGAAATGTTTCATTTGGGATGATAGTGGCTAAAATGCATCATTTGGGATGACAGTGGTCTCAAAATGTTTATTTTGATTGGTGGTGGTCTCAGAATTTTCATTTGGAATGATAGTGGTCTGAAATGTTTCATTTGGGATGATCGATAGTGCTTGAAATGTTCCATTTTCGACAATAGTGGTATGAAATAAGTTTAAATTCAGATTATGTCAATTTGAACATTGCATTGAGGATGGTAGTGATCTGATGTTTGTGCCATAGTACTAATTATTTGGAATTGTCTCCATTTAAAAGGTACTTTGTTTAAAAAAGTATCAATTTTACATACCCAAACCAGAAATCATAAGAGTTTGTTCTTCTGAAGTCGTGGTTGTTCTTGGTGTATCTTCAACATGGGGCGGAAGAAGGGTGCGACCTTCGAAATCTGTATCTCCATCAAAATTATTATTTCCTCCAAAGTTTGTGTCACTACCAAAATTGTTGTCTGCTCCGACATTAGTATTTCCATCGAAATTTGTTTGTCGGTCAAAATTAGTATCTCCTCCAAAATTTGTGTCTCTCCCATTATTGGCTTGTCTACCAGCACCATTTGTATCTCCTCCAAAGCTGGTATCTCCTCCAAAATTTGCCTCTCTGTCGAAATTGGTGTTTCCACCAAAATTTCCACCACTGTAAAAATTTGTTTGTCTGCCAATGGTATCTACTCCAAAATTTGTCTGTGTCTGTCCACCAAAATTTGTATCCGCTTGAAAATTGTTATCATTTCTCCTCCTGCCAGAATTTGATTCTTTTGTAAATGCGTTGTCGTAATTAGAATCCAAGTTGCCGATATCCGTGTATGTGCACTGTGGTATATCACAAGTTTCCCAGCGCGCAGTTTCTGGCTTTGTAGTATAACACCAGGGAGTGACGTAGCCATCCGGATTTCGACAATAATTTTGAGCATCATAGATTGAAGCATCCGGGAAAATGCCAACATCACCCATTTTATGATACGTTGGACTCTGTGCAGACCAGGACTGACAAGTCAAACCACTTCTTGTTGTAGACAGTGTACCAGTATAGTCTTGACCCCATCCATGGATACAGGTTTCTGAATAAAATTTAACAACATGAGATATTAAGCGAACATCATCAATCCAAATACAAGTAACAGGGCCTTACAAATCTTAGATAATAGGTAATTGGGTATTGACAGTGCAATGTTACACCATATTGGATCCGACAAAAAAAATGATTAGATAAATACAGACATCGGTGCTGGTATGGCATCCGGACAATTTTTTTCGAAAGGTAGGCCATTAAATGCAAGGACTCAAGCATATCATATGATATTACTGCATAGCAAAATGCATATTGTTTTGGATGTTTTTTTGGAAATAGCTTACCAGGCTGTGAGTTGGATTCTCTCTTTGCCACTTGCATGAGAACGTGAACTCCCTTTCCACAAAACATCTTTGCAGTCTTTGACCTGTCATTGAAGGTGTCCATGCAGTTTGGATATTTTCTATCGATGTAGCCAACATAGACCTTTCCTCCTTCACGATAAGATGCTACGTAACTTGCGTGACTTTTATTCGCACAAGCATTGATGCCATCACGGTCCATGTGTTTCGATGGTCTTCGCCAAACGAATTGCAAGTTTTCAGATACTGGATGGTGGCAAAGGAGTTGAAAACTAAATGAAAGCAAAAATAATTGGTGGTTAATCAGTTGATTTTGAAATAGTACATGACATTGTGTGCTGAAGCAGAGCCATTTCCATGACGTTCGTACGGTTTCTTGATCAGTCTCTGAATGGATGAAATGGGCAGAGATTACCGGAGAGCTTCTAATTAAATATAAATGACTTATGTATACAAATGACAATAACTGAAGCTTAACCAAAATGTTTTTTTGTTTTTCTTAGTTCACTTGAGTCATCCCGTTGAAACGTCAATATTTGTCAGTTTGTCACACAAATTAAACTTACCTATTGCCAACCTTTGTTCTATTGAGGTCATCCACATACATAATGACTTCTGTTCCTTGAAGAACACTTCCCACCCAAGTTCCATTGTGTTTGATAACTCTTGCGATGCAATAGTGGTCACCGTTAGTTCCAACAACTGTCACCAGAGTCCGGAAGTTGTCCTCTTCGCAACGCCACTTGCTACTGCTTCCCCATTCCACAGCTGTAACTGAAATTGAGAGTTTTCAAATTTAAAATGCTCCAAAGATCAAGCCATGCCCAGGCCTATAGTACATGTAGTTATCACAGTCTGACTCTCATAAAAACTTGTGAGGTTTTTGCAGTTTTGTAGTTTGTAGTGCAACATATCTTTTCTCAGTGCATTCTTTGATGATTCCATGTTTTAAGCATGTTGTTCATGAAGCATGAAGCATTATGGAAGCAATTGTGTGTACTTTTGAACTTTAAGGAAACAATGACATGACTCCTTGACGTTAAATGAAGTTTACTCAACTTTTACTTGCTCACTTTACTTACTTACAAGAATGGCTTTATTTAAGCAAAGATAATCTAAATGATTAAATTTTAATGTATTTTAGATCTTGGAGGGTCTCAATCAATTGTTTTCAAAAGTAAAACTCATAAGAAGAAGGCCAACAAAGTCTACGGACCATCAGGGTGAATGCAGGGTAGGTACAGAAAATAAAAATACACACTGAAAAAAAAAATCGTCATAAAGGAATTGTTTACTGTATACATAAATGAAAATTGGAAAAAATTAGAAATACACACAATATATATGAATTTTTGATTCTTTATTTGGCTTTTTGTTAGCATGTAGGATTATCATTAACAATCTTAAATACTTTGTAGACAAATGTATATTTTAACCAAGGTATTATGATGTGTAAACAACAAAACCAACCTGATTTAATGATGAAAATACATATCCAAATGTGTAGGACTTCTCCTGGTGCCATTTTCCATGGTGAACATCATTTCATGGAGCTGAGTGGACAAGGAAGAAGTTTTTCTATTGATTTGAATGACAGTGTGCAATACTGTGTGATTCAGCACCTCATGATTCATATAGGCCCATCTTAATATATATGTACTCTTTATTAGATGCACTTTTAATCCCTCAAATGCATTCATCAGCATTTGCCCACTTGAGTATACATTGCACGTTTATAAGAAGCTGGAGAAGTGACTTGAGGACAGACTGCAGACAGGTCTGTGATTGTCCAGTAACAGATAGGGTCTTATTTCGGGGCTTAGAATATGTTTTCAGCAACTTATGTGCTCCAATGGCAATTAAAGTGAGAGTCGATACCCAAACTAATCAGTATGAAAAATATGCTGGTGAAAAAAAAAAGATTCAAAGTTTTTAAAAAAATCAAGGAATAGATCAAAATGTACGTATGTTATATAATTGAAATAGAGATCGGCTATAAAGGCAGATTGGGACTTTTGAAAATTGTAAGGGACCGTTCAGAATTTATGACTGGGGGGGGGTGGGAGTTTTGGCCGAGGGGGTACTAACTTTTCACACATGTTTCAAGGGGGGTATTAATTTTTGACAACACTTCCAAGCGGGGGTAAGAAATTTTAACAATGAAAATATGTTAAAAAACACGCATAAACTCATTTTATTTAGACTTTTTTACGCTCAAAAGTTCGCAAAATGACAGTATATATGTGTGTATTGCTTTGTATGTCGAGGGGGGGGGGTACTGAAAATACGCGTGAAACCTAGGGGTGGGGTACTAAAAATCCGCATGAAACTCAAGGGGGGGGTATCAATTTTTGACGGGAAGTTCCAGCAAAACTCCCTACCCCCCCCAGTCATAAATTCTGAACGGTCCCTAATTACGTAATTTTAGCATACATCAGGCTCATTGTTTGAAATAAATAAGCCTATACAGTATATATATATAGACTGATCTATATCTACACTCTTGATCAAAATGCTGATTTTCAGGGTGTTAGAACTTCAAAGTTCTGAAATGGGTGGTTGAATGTGAGGATTTGCAAAGATTTGTTTCTCAGACATTAGATTTATGTATAAATGACATTATAAAACATTTTTAGTGGAGAGCCCTGAGAATTATTTGAAAATTTTCTTTGGATGACCAGGAAAAATTTATCATTTTTAGTTAAAAATCATCAAAAATTGCATCATGGCTCAACAACATAGACACAAAGTTTCAACATATGCAAAAAATGCAAACCTAATCTTGATATGTACGACCAAAAAACATCACAATTTCATGTTGAATTTCCTATGCATTGCGTTCACTTGACTTGGTTTGGATTGCATCAACTTGTTTTTGCTTCTTTTTGACTGATATAGCCATTCTTTAGTGAAAGTCACTTGTGCCTGGTCCAGGTCAGTTGGCTGAACCTCCATCTTATGTGCAATATGGTCCAAGATGTCCCTATAGTGTTATTAAGGTTCAAGTCTGGTGAATTTGCCAATAATGGCAAATTCTCAATTTTCTCAATTTTCCTGGTTTTGACAGATTTGTGGTGCCCCACAAGTTTCAGCATAGCCATAGATGAATGAAATGTTTCAACTGGAGTGTCTACACTGCGGTACCATTTCCTCTTCTAACAAACTTAGATGGGAGACAGCCGGAACGTTTCCATTCTATACAACCCGACACAAATTTCGGTCATAATGGATGACACCAAACAGGCACTGAACCGCCACCCTGAGCCCTTGTGGCCATGAGGCAGTGTTAGACAGTATCTGGCCACCCTCCCATCATACAAGAACCTCTCCATCAGCTCTGTGAAACATGTAGCGGGACATATTGACTGAGATGGAATTTACTTGAAAAATTCTCAAAATATTCCAACATTTTTGTCCAGAGTGTACACTTTTTGGAAGAGGAAATGGTACCTCGGTGTAGAGAACACTTCAGTTGAAACATTTGATTCATTTATGACTATGCTCAAGCTTGTAGGGCATCACAAATCCTCGAAAACCTGGAAAATTGAGAATTTGCCGTTATTGGCAACTTTACCAGACTTTAGCCTAAATAACACTGTAGGGACATCTTGGACAATATTGCACAATGCACATAAGATTGAGGTTCAGTCCACTGAACTGGACCAGGTGCAAGAGAAGTTCACTAAAGAATGGCCATATTGGTCAATAAGAAGCAAAAAACAGGCTTGCAGAATCAATGTCAAGTCAAGTGAAGGCAGAAGTCAATGCAAATGGGGTTTAAAATGATATTGTGATGTTTTCAGGTTGCACACATCAAGATTGAGTTGGCATTTTTGGCATGTGTTGAAATTTTGTGTCCATGTATTTGAGCCATGATGATGATGCGATTTTTGATGATTTTTTACCCAAAAAAATTGTCAATTTTTCAAGGTCACCCAAAGAAAATATTCAAATAATTCTCAGCCACTAAAATGTTATATAATATCATTTGTCCATAAATCTAATGTCTGAGGAAAAAAATCTTTGCAATTCCTCACATTCAATCACCAATTTTAAAACTTTGTAGTTCGGACACCTTGAAAATCCAAATTATTCCTGCATTTTGATCAAGAGTGTATATGCAAAGTTGTATCTGTTGAACAGTGGGGTGTAAATAATGATATTCTACATTTCCAGAACTTGTTTCTGTTGCATTTGATTACAATATTTCCTGGAGTGCCTGGAGCAGTCCTGCCTGGGGCACTACAACTCCATTTTGTGTGACAAGTGCGGAAAATATACTACACCGATGTGAATGAATACAAATTTTATTTTGGAGGAAATGATACGTCATCCTGGGAGTGTCATTTGTATCTGTCCTGTCAGAAAAGAAATGTACTTTTATACAAGTCTGAGAGTTACATGCACAGTACTTTACTTTGAATATTTGTAGGCCTATTTTAAAAATATTGAGAGTTTTTACTGTTCAGTTTATGGGTGAATAAGGACTTTTTCATCATGTTGATAGTATTTGCACTCATCAGAGTTTGAGCCCTGGTCATACTAAAACAAAGAATAAGTGTATTTAAAACCATAATATTAACAGTAGCAGTTGTGGATCATATTGATTGAAATGTGTAACATACCAAAATTTAAGTTCCTCTGACATGTACTGCTTAGTTTTGAAGCAGCAAGATTTTCACTCTAATTAATGTTGATAATCAGAAAACAATTAGCTCCTGAGAATATACACTCATCAGCAAAATATAACACTTGATTTTTCCTCAAATTTTTGCTAATATATTTTTTTGGCCAAACCAAAATAGATGTAGGCTAAATTGTTCTATTGTTGAAAAGCACGACAACACCAAAAACTATTGAACTTCGACCGTTTCTTGTCTTTCTTTGGACCGTTTAATCAAATTTGAGTTTTTCCACAACAAATATGTTTGTTACACCTTACAATCAAGAGGTAGATGCCACACTTATTGATATTGTTGTTGTATCCATGTTTGTCTCACTAAATAAAAGATGAACCTGAAAAAAAAAAATTCCGGTAGCCTAGCGCTGAATTTTTTTTTTTTGTACAATTATGAAAAATGTATATACATTTGAAGGTAGAAAAATACAGTAGCATTCATATATTATATATTTCCAGTGGCAGTTATATGTGTGGGCCTATAGTAATATTCCTTCTAAACATCCTCATCCCTAGAAGTGTATTTCAGTTTAGGAAGCACCATCTGGTGTTGTTTCCTAACAACACATAACCACACCGTAAAAAAAAGTAATCACATTCAGCAGCGACCTGCCCATGTGACTACTGTTGTTAGGTCAGACAACTCTATGTGGTTCTTCACTTTACAATTTTTGGCACATGTAAAGTATTTTTATACCATAGAGTGGAATTCAAAATGACCTGGTGTCATAAAATGTTAACTGGACAGTGGCGAGGAGATGCAGTATATAAAGGTGGTTGGCCACATCAGTTGGCATCAGTTGATCCAGCATCCCGGCTGCAGTCACAGACATCATCATCACCATGAAGGTTGCCATTGCCCTCCTCCTCGCTGCCCTTGTGGCTGCTGTTGCTGCTTCTGCAGACTATGACAACCGGTGAGTGGAAAATTCACCACAATTGTCATATATATTTCATTACTGTTATTGCACAAGTAGCTAAGATTTTGTGCACCCACCAGATTATTATCAATGTATGCCAAAATGTATTAATGCATTATTATCTGTTAAAAGTAAATTGTACAGCCTGCAGTATTCTGACTTTAAAATTGCACTCAAAGCCCTGTTATGCAGTGCCCAAATAGATCAACAGCTGTATACTGAATCAGACTATTTGGGCAATGCATTGATTGAATTATGGGATGTGTGCAGCATATTGGAATTCAATCAAGTAACTAATTCAACACTCTTTTCTGTTTTAAGTTCGGAAGTAATTACCTATGTACATGATATTAAATTATGCCTGTGCACTTCAATACTTTGATATCTTTCCACAGTGCTCGTGAGGCCTATGTCAACGGTGTGAATGCTGCTCGTCAGGCTCGCGTCAACCGCATTGCAGAGGAGGTGGGAGCCAGTTCTGGAACATACCGCAAATATGGCGTCCCTGGTGCCAATGGCTACTATGCTGGAGCTCCTTACTATGATGGAGCTTATGCCTACCAAGGAGCCTACCCTGGCTATGGCTACTAAATGGAAGATTTTGTGACATATTAATAAAATTGGTGCTATAGTTCAGTGTCATCTTATGTCTTTTTTCATGCAACCAAACAATGAAAAAATTAAATCATGCAGTCAGAACGAATACTCATATTCTTAAAATGGATTTGCAATAGAGGTCTTGTCTTAACTGTGTTGCATTTAGCACTAAATCTAGAAATCTGGCATCCATTCAAGTCAAATGACATCACAAGAAAATTGCTTGGCATTCGCAGTATATAGGGGAGAGGCAGGTTAGTCGAGACGTGTTTCAGAAAAGGTCGCCTCCAAGCAGAAAATGGTATTGGAATGGTGATTAGTCATGTGCATTGGGAAATACATTGTTAAAATGTATGGAGAAACTTGAATTTCATTGTTGGATAGTTTTTACTCCAAATGGCATCAAAGGAGGTCATGATGGATAATGTAAAGAAAGAGTTGAATGCTTCCGCCTTGGTATGATACCAAAAGGCACGAAGCTACAATGTATGCAGTTTTTTTTTCTCGCTATAAGTGAAGGATGATTCAGAATAAATTGTTATACGGATAAGGTATGCGAAAGTGGTTATTTATAAGCAACCAAAGATGACCTAGTTTTATTTGTGATCCAGGGCCCTGCTGTCTGAAAAAGTTGGGTGGTTTGGTTTGCTGATAGGCCTACAGGAGATTTGTCAGGCTTTTGTCGGCTGACCTGGTAAAAAAAATAACCCTGACCTATAAGTACAATCATAGTGCTAAGTGTTACCCAGGAATATACATGAAAGAGGCTCTACAGATGAATATTAGGCTGAACTTGTCTAGTAATGTATTTCAGTTTGGGGCCACGAAATTCAATGGTCACCATCAGAATTGTCTATGACCACAACCAGGGGGCGGAACAAGAAAATATTTGAGAAGGATAGCTAAAATACGATATATTCGGGCCGTAACATAACACACACATGCAGAATCTGTAAAAGTGAGCAAAAGACAGTTAAATTATAATATTTTCATAAGCTCCCAATATTACATAGTGCAAAGGAATCATATTGTCACTTATCAGCAGGAAAAGTATGAACCGCGTGAGTTTGTGAGCTCATAAAAATTCGCAAAATACGCTAAACAAACTGAAACATGTCATCATAACTATGTGTCATTATCAACTGAACACTTCGTAATCATCATCATCAGAGTCCTCATTTCTGTCATCTGTGCAGCTATCTTCAGACTGTCTACACTCTATAATTTCCACCTGTGCATGACTGTGCAATGGTGTCAGTGAGATTTTCTGTCAGTGCAGGCTTGGAATAACAAATAGAAGTGCATTCGTCCTTCAAGGCATCATCAGTTTCCCGAATAAAAGGGATTAAGGTCTGGTTTGTCAATGTTGAAGTAAAGGGGGATCAAGAAATTTCCATATATAACATAAAATTCATGCAAATCCCAGGCCGTGGTGTTGTTGCCATGGTCTGAGGTTATTCGATTACATAGCGATTGTCTGACTGATTTTGTCTCAGTGTTTGTAGGATAGTGAAGAGAGTCGTGTCATCTCGCATCCCTTTCTCGGCTAGGGGCCTAGGATGTGGCTCTGTGTTACAATGGTTAGCATGCCTGCCTTATACACTTGAGGATGTGGGTTCAAACCCAGCTCAGGCCTTGTCCAGAGGTTATCACTATAATGATTGGTATGATTGCCTCTCAGTATGGTGAGCGCCGGTGAGCAGAATTATCTGAAATGGGCGCAATATGAAATCATACTATACTACTATTTCTATAATATTGTCTTGAAAGGACTTGTGGATTTTCTGTTCTTCCTGGCTAGTTGTCTTGTTCAATATCACCATCTTGCCACCATCAAAGTAAGCTGTAGTTGTGCCGCAGACATTTTAAATGCTGTGGCACACTGATTTCAGTAACTTATTTTGAACAAAGGGAATGACAGCTCAACGATGGTATTCTTTCTGTGAAGCCATAGTGTGCCACTGACCCTGTTAGCCACATGTGCATTGACATTTTCATTTCTTCAGCTTCCTCTAAATCAACCACATCAGACCCAAGACTGCCATTTTCCCCGAATCTGCGAGCAAATGAAAAAGAGCAGTATCAGCTTCAATATGGTTGCATTTGTGATCAGCCACTTCTGTTCCTATAGTGAGATTCTCACAGCTAGATCCTATGAAATATATCAGTTCTCTATTACCAAAAGTTCTAGACAAAGCAGTTAATTACCTCTTCAGAAATATCTGAAGCCTGCCCTTGTTACTTAAGTTGCCAAACAGGTCAATCTACACATCAGGATTGGGAAAGCTATCTGCTGCTCTCCTGAAGATGTTTCTGAATCCATTCACAGATTTTTTTGTCTGTTACGTACCTCCTGACGACATCTTTATGGATGTCATACTGTTCATTAATCATGACCAGTAAGGCTTCAGACCAATGATCTCTTCAAATATCTAAGTGCATATTCACAGTGGAACCCGATTGGCTGCAGAAAGGCATAAAGATTTAAGTGTGCTCTATTTGCTTTACCAACTGAGGACAGTCTTGCAAACAAAAAATTATAGCCACAGACACTTTTTACTGTTCTGCAAAGATAATTCTCTTCCTACAAATCATTTCATGTGAGAATAAAAAGAACTCACAAAGGCGCTTTACCTTTAATCTGTCCTCTAAAGGAGCACAGACAGGAAAAATAAAAAATCTGAGATATAGTAGGCCCTAACTGAGAATAAAGAATGAAAAAAAAGTAGATCTTGAAGATGTAATGAATCATAGATGCAAATACATAACATAAGTGACAACCTCATGGAGACTCAGAAATCCAAAATGGTAGATGTTCTCCATCTCAATGCCCTATGAGATTAGGTGTGGCCACATAGCACTAATTGAATTGAGGGTGACGAGGTGTACAGCAGTTCTATCAGCAGAACAGGCAAACAAACAAGATGGAACCGCATATATATGTGCATCTCGAGATGTTATAAATTACTTTAATTATAGAGGGTCTGCTGTTTACACGTGCACTCTTGATGCAGAGATGGCCTTTGACGGAATCCCGCATTGTGTACTCCTGCAGAAGGCTATCGGTGTTATACCGGATCCATGGTGGCTTGTACTTTATTTGTGGTATGAAAAATTGAATGTTAAAATCAAATGGAATAACAGCTTTTCAACTGAATTTAGAGTAGAGAAAGGTACCCGACAAGGCGGTCTAACTTCACCCTTATTGTTTAATATATTTTATTATGATATGATGGATAAATTGTCAATATGCAAGGGTGGTATAAAGATAAAAGACAGGTCTTTTAATGTTTTTGCATATGCAGATGATATTCTTCTCCTAAGCAGTACCTGCACTGGACTTCAAGAATTGATTAATAATGCTAATAACTACATTAAATCTTATGGTCTCAGGTTTAATCCTGCAAAAACAAAATGTGCTACTTTTGGTAAATGTTATTTTGAACCTTCCCCATCTTGGAGTCTCGATGGGCATGTGCTCGATTCTGTTGATAGCTTTGAATATCTTGGTGCTGTATTGTCAAAAAATTCAAAATGCCATGTAGATAAAAGAATTCAGTCCTGTAGACAGAGTTTCTATGCTATACAAAGATGTAATAAAAACTGTAATCCACGTATAATATCATATTTGTATAAAGCAGCTATTCAACCTTGTCTTACCTATGCAAATGAATGTCTATCCCTCCGGAAATGTGATCAGCACTGTATGGATAAGTTGCAAGCAAAATTGGTTAAACGATCACTGGGTCTCAGTAGATTCTCTTTTACTAGTCCATTGTTGTCTGCATTGAGCATAAAACGAGTAGTCAGCGTCAATGACGAGAATTGTTTGAAATTATTTAAGAAAATAATGTTCGATACTTCGAGAGCTAGATACATGTATTCTGAAATGTTGAGATCTAGAAGTCAAGATAAGTCTGATCTATTATCCAGAGTGAAATCTGTCTGTAAAGGGAAAAATATTTCGCTGTGTAGGTTGCTATTATTAGATGATGCACCAGTTAGACATACTTCTGTAAACCAGGCTGATGGTCTAGTTGATAGTGTGAAACAATGTTTCTCAAACTACAACAATTATAACAGAGACCTAGTACAAATGCTTTTACGTCCTAGATTTTAATATTGTGATTTTATAGATTTTATTGATTCTATTGTCAAAATATTTTTTGTAATATATTTTATGTATATGTGTGTATCTCTTAATGAGGCAAATAAAGATATTTATTATTATTATATATCTGGTCAGACAAGCTTTATGTGATATGAAGATTCACATGCAGCCACACTGATCTGACATTGTGAATGATTGATATGCATGCATTTGAAATCTGTGAATGGGTTTAGAGACATCTTCAGTATATGATCAGCTTTTCCTATCATGCTGAGTAGACTGAGCTGTTTGGCACCTCAAGTAACAAGGCTTCTGATATTTCTGAAGAGGCAGCTAACTGCTTTGTCTAGAACCTTTGGTAACACAGAAATGATATATTCCTATATATAGGAACAGTGAGAATCTCACTACAGGAACAAAAATGCAGACATATTGAAGATGATACTGCTCCTTTTCATTTCTGGCTCACAGACTCTCAGGAAATGGCAGTCTTGGATCTGATGTGGTTGATTCAGAGGACGCTGAAGTCATGAAAATGTCAATGCATATGTGGCCAACAGGGTCAGTGGTACTAGACCGGCAGCCCAGGGGCTCTAGCCTAGTCGAACGAGGTACCACTAACAGAGCATATGGGTATAAAGGGAATAATAAGGCGCACCAGAAAACCCATTTCTGGCGCGGCGTATCGGTCGCGTTTACCCCTGGCGGCCATTTTTCAAGATGGCCGCCACTAAAATAGGTGCATGCAGTTTTTGGTCTAGATCTTTAATGGCTTATCCGATTTTGATAATTTTGGGTCAAAATATATGTATTTCAATATTCCCAATGCAATGATGTCATAAAAATTTCAATATTATAAGCGTTTCATGCTGTTTTTAAGGATCAAATGCAAAAAAAGTGGAAAATTTGGAAAAAAATCAAGATTCTCTGGCAAAATAAGGCATCATAGTCAATGAATGGTTGGTTTTAGGGTAAAAATAACATCATAAAAAAATTCCTGACATACAGAAATACCAGAAACCATGTCTTATTTGTTGCTGTGTGACATTTAGTGATGACGATATTCCTATTTATATGACTGGTCACGTCAAGTGAGAATTGTGACGTCACAACGTCACGTATCAGTATTCACGAATAAATGTGTCTAATTTGGCATAACTCTTCAACAGCTTATCAGATTTTTATAATTTTTGTGTCAAATTATATATTTTTCAATATGTCCAATCCAATGGTGATGCCAAAAAGAAGAAAAAATGAGTATTTTATATTGTTTCCTATGATCATTTGTCAAAAATGTGAAAAATTTGGGATTTCCAGGCAAAGCAAGACTTATGACTTGCATTATTGACTTTGACACACAGACAGACAGAAAAATAATTTTATTTCATCATCATCATTTGAATAACATTGTATTATTACAAAAAAGTATAGAGTATGATAACGACATGAGACAAGTTGTTAATACAGATGATGAAGAGACCCGCCAAAGACAAAAATATTGTTGCTGCTGGTTGGCCACTTGATGATTGTAATGTTAACTTTAGAGTAAAAATATGCCACCTTTAATCAATTTCACATGTTCCAAAATATCAGCAAGTATGTCTGATTTGTTGCTTTGCGTGTCACTTTCAAAGATGCAGATATTTACATTTTTATAAGCAACCAGGTCAAGTAAAATTGTGGCATTGTGACATGATATTTCCGCAGTGTTGCATACATTTGTCTTATCAGGTGTGAATCATCAAAACATATCAGATATTTATCATTTTGTGTTCAAATACGTATATTTAAGCATGCCATATTTAATATTGTTAGGACAATTTGTCAATTTTAAGTAGTTTATGCTGTATCTTTTTCCATGGTAAAATCCAACAAGAACCTACGGGTTGCTAAATGGAGGTGGCGTGTTGTCTTAGTTCAAATCCTCTGAATCCAGCAGATAATTTGTCCAGCACTGCTATAAGTATAACTATTCAGATAGATATGGTTCTGAAGACATTGATAAATAGATAGATAGATATTAGATAGATAGATATTAGATAGATAGATATTAGATAGATAGATCTTAGATAGATAGATATTAAATAGATAGATATTATATAGATAGATATTATTTAGATATAGATAGATCTATATAGATAGATATAGATAGATAGATATCACATAGATAAATATGGTATGCACTAGAGTCAAGGATGGTAAATCCGTCCACTTTTGGCTAAAACTACATTTCCAGGAAAATGGAGAAAGATACAAAAATAAAAATCAGTTCTTTGGAAGGGGCATATTCTGTTTTATCATCAGCACCCAAAAAATTTAAATATTCAAATAAATTTGGCTGAAACCATGGCAACAAAGATTGAAGGTCAGGTCACCTAAATCCGTCCACCTTGCTGGTAAATCCGTCCAGCAAGGATGGTAAATCCGTCCACTGGGCATAATACAGCTCTCAACTATCATATCTCATCATTGTTTCAAGTTTTGCAATTTATTAAGTCTTACAAAGGTTTTTGTGTCAATTTCAGAATTGTGATTCACTGATTGCACTTATAATAGAAGGATTAAGTAAAGGAGGTTAAGTTAACTTTGAATAATTCCAATTGACCGCCTCAATTACAATTAAATGACCTTTTAATCCAACCAAAGTGGAATAACTGTTCCTGCCTAATTTCTAAATCAGAAGAATGCCATTTATAATTATTTAAAGTAATATAAGTGCTTTGAAAGTTCATTTAACTTGGGTGGACGGATTTACAAACCTCCTCTGAAGTCACTTTCAAAATATTGATGGTAATTCCGTCCACCTTTATTTCCATTGTATTTCATTTCATGGTGTCACAATTTTACAAATCCTGCAAGAATAATTTAATTTTGCATCTTATTCAACGATTTTTGCCTTATACATGTTTGTTTGTTGACAGGAATATGCCTATAATATCATTAAGTCCCACTTCTGTAATTATCAAAAATGGCTGTTACGACGTCACAGAATTTGATTGTTTTTTATCCTTTGTTGTTAAATGGACCTGAAATGTGATCAAAATACCTTTCAAAATAATAAATACGGCAAAATTAGTTTTAAAAAGAGTTTCTCTTGTTTTCAAAACTCACACAATTTTAATAGATATATTTATATGCATACAGTAGGGGTGGACGGATTTACCCTCCTGGACGGATTTGCCATCCTTGACTCTATAATAAAACTTGATGGGAGTGTGGTTCACAGCAATGAACCTCATGAATGTCAGGTCGAGGAAGAATACAACACGAGTCCGAAGGACGAGTGTTTATTCTGCAGCAGACCTAACATGAGTGAGGTTCATTGCTGTGAACCACACTCCCATTAAGTTTTATTAATATCCCACAATAAAAATAAACGTCCAGTAAAAAAGATTGTGACGTCATCACTATTTACTGTCTGTTGTTTACATAGCAACGTCAGGACTTCTTTCACGTGGTTCACAACAATGAACCACATGGTGTGAATCACATGGTTTTTTGCCTAAACTTCACTGTCTATTGTGGGATATAATGTGCAGCCATTTAAGAGGAGTGGGTCCTTATATTGATCAATGAGATGGCAGATTAAGCAAATGTCCTCTACGCGTTGCACGTTTACTCCATTTGAAAAAGATTGAAAAGGCCAATGATTTAACACCCCATCTGAATAACATCCACCTGGGACTTTGATCTTGAGAGTGCACTGAAAATATTCCAAATTGTCTGCCCAAGATTCGAACCCAGGCAAAGAAAACCCTCAGGACTGAAAACTATCCTAAGACCTGCATAGTTCCATACAACCATGTCAATAAAGATCTTACTTTCTCACTGGGGCTAGGTGGCGAGCCGTTAAGATTCCTGCCTTCTCCGTTGAAGGTTTTAACTGGCATCAAAACCCAGTGTGGGGAACCAGAAAAACTCAGCAGACTTTCATGAGCAAAACCCCAGCTGGATGTTGTTCGCATCTGACATTAAATTGGCAATCGCTTGTTTCAGTGTCTGTGGGGCAATTAAAGGATCTCTCACATAGGGTAAAAGTGAAGCATGTGAGGACTTCTGCTCTCTCTCCCATCTCATCAATCAACTCTCGTGAGCACCCAGAGCTGCACTTAGAGGGCTGTACTTACCATATCTCTCCATCAATCTATCTATCACTAATTATGCTGGTCTATACACTTGTTTGTTTGTGTACCACTGCAAGCTAACTTGAAGACTGCCAAAATTACCAACTCAATTTATCAATCCAGACTTTGCAAAGTGTTGAAATCCCATGTCTGATTGGCATGGATATTTTGGACCGATGGATGGACCATTTGTGCTATAAGTCCTGTATTTATGTGGGGTAATTACAGGGGAAGACACAGCCATTAAGCACAAAGGATGATTGAAACTCCTTTCCAACACAATTTCAGGGCCCAGTGATTGGCAACCCAGTGTATTACCAACTGAGCTGACCCTAACCCCTCCTTGACATGTTGGACCACGTCAAAAATTGTAACACAAGTACCAAGTTGCATCCTAATGTACTCTCTTACCAAACCCTTTTGATAAATCTGTAATCTATCCATCTCGCTAGTGTAATCAGTGTAAGCTACTTATTTCATCTTTATAATCTATCCATCTAATTCATGCAATCCACTCCAGCACAGCCGCTGCTAAATACAGCAAACCACTCCCGAGACTGAACCAATCAGCACAACTCCATTTGATTTATTTATGTTTAACTGCCAGACTTATAGGAAAATAGCCACTGAAGTTCAACCGTAAGGCCCAGAAAGTTACCACTTCTGGATAGATCCAGATCTGCATGGCTATCATGCTGATTGATGTAAAGATTGAGTGTGATACCTCAAAATTAAGGTCAGAAATTGGCTGTGAAGATGTGAATCGAACTAGAGTCTCTAGACATTGTTGAATCTAAAGCATTATGTCAATTTATGTTAATTTGACATATCAAACCTATTTGTCTACGATAGATTCTCAGGGTGGTGCAATCTATCTAATTCATAAAATCCATCCATTCTATCTGTCCAGGGCTAGAAAAAATATGAATTTCAAGGCAATTTGATGAAGTACAATAACATTGCCCATGAATTCTCACGAATCAAGCATCCATACTTCCAAGTCAGAAATTTGGACCTTTTTTCAAAAATTTCAAGTGCGATTTAGAGATTTCCAGGCAATGACATGCTCGAATTCCCTACTTTTTCCCGCCATCTAGCAGTATTTACCTATCCATATATCTAGCTAGCAATCTGTTGATAATTCTTTTATCCATCAATACATCCTACACTATATTGAACTGAAATAGTAGGAAATTTATATAACTATTGAAATCACATCTCCTGTAACCTAGTTTTATGTTAACATAAATTCCAAGGTCAGTAAACTGAGCGATAAACATCCATATGTCACCATGACATATTAACTTTCCAGGTCAGCTCATTTCACACACAGAACACAACACACATGATTTACAAAATGGTGGACAGCTGATTTGCATACACAAACACAATTCACATAATTTTCAATGTTGCATCCAATGAAGATTCAAAGCAAAGAAAGTCTTGTACAAATTACAACATGCCTGCGATTCGTTCCTGTGCCAGATACATGCTCTATAATCAAGTTATACTTATTTCTTGACTCCAAGTCAGGGCCCAAAAGACATTCTGAAAATGCTCAAATTTCAAATTTCCCACCACAACTTCCATTCTCATTGAGACTGCATAAATGGAGATGTGTACTCCCCTCCGCTAAAAATGTGAAACAAAGTCCCGGCCTGCCCCAGCCCGCACCAGGTGATAAATATCTGGCCAACAGCAGCCACTCGCAGATACCAGGCCCATCTTTTTCTAATCTTACTCTATCAGTCTATCTGGGCACTATCAAGACAAATTATATTTTAAAAAGTTTACCAATCGCTTCTATTCTGTTCCTTTCAATCTATGGGTACCGTAATATGGGGTGAATCGGGACACTGGGGTGAATCGGGACAGATCAGGGAAGCATTGTATTTGCTAAAGAAACACATATTTCTACTTGCCTATGGAAATTCATTTTTGGCAAAGTTAAAGTACACGTATTGGCGCATATTTTGGCAAAATTTCGTATTGCTAACTGCAGGCAGTGAGGAGCTGCATGACCTTAAACTTCGCACTGCAGTAATGGCCTTTTACAAGTTGGTCAAAACTTTCCTTGTACTATATAAAGCATAAATATCAGAGCCACCAAACTTGCGGCAAACTTTAAAATCAGTCTAATATAGTTATAGGGGAACCATAATTATAGACTGGATATGGGATATTGTATGTTTGGTCCTGGGTGCAGATCCAGGTCAATGGCAAATTTTTCGGATTTACCACAATAACCATACTAATTTTTGTTCGAGTGTAGTGGCGTGGCTTTTTGATGAATAATATTGAACTTAGCATCATTTGCAGCGCATTTAGTCCAGAATTATCAATTACTAGAAAAATTAGAAGAAAACTGCAGTTTTTAACAGTTTTCTGTGATTTTTCACATTTTTTTAAAATCTGCATATTATCAATGAAATTGATTTCAGATTTTCCTCAAAATTTTTTTCTGGCATGTTGAACATGTTTTCTAATATCTATTCACAAGTAGCAATCACTCAAAGTAGGTAAGGAGTATTAATAGTGAAAATAATGGAGTGTCCCGATTCACCCCAAAGTATGGGGTGAATTGGGACAGTGGTTTTCTTGGCCTAGAGCAATGGGGATTTGAGATATCATTTCAATCTTCTAGTGGTACTTAGACCTTGTGCCCAGACACAATTTGACACCAAATTTTGATTTCTAGATTGATTTGTGTCCATGCTATGACAGAAAAACAGCCAATTCTGTCCCGATTCACCCCATATTACGGTACTTTAACTATTGATTGGGAAATGATACTCTCATAAAAATCCCCATCTATCTGTTATCAGATTATCTCAGCCTATCTCGGCCCTTTCAATCAATAAATCAATAAATCAATTTGGGCTTATCTATGATAATCTATCTATCGTTCTATCAAAGTCTATCTTTTCTATTGCGTTCTATTCTGTGCCCTCAAAGCGGCGGGCAACTTACTAGTATGTATTGAATATAGTCCAGGCAAATACTCTCTACAGTTGGCAACATAATAATTCAACCCCTTGATGTTTTTGCATTGAATTCAATAGCCGATAAATGCAAAATGAGTGTGGTGACATCAGCATATATATCAAATCATTAAAAGGATAACTTCAATTTGTATCAGACAACATAGTGCCAAACTGAAGGGCACCTGAACCTGGTAGGTGGTTTGTATTTTGCATAGGGGTCAACCATTTCAAAAATGTTTCAACCCCCTTGCCGCCATTTGATTAGCATTGGAGCACAGGATTAAATAGTTGTTCAAACGTTTTGACCCATTTGTCAAATGGAACCAGTCCTGCCAACTAGATTTAGTTATTCTCCACTGCTGATTTAGCATATGTTTGTCTGGTATTTGATGCTATCATACTTTTTTGTGATTTGAAACATTCTGATGTCACCACACTCATTTTACAAAACCTGTTTACTATTGGGAAAACATCAAAGGGGTTGAATAATTTTTCTGTAAACTATCTGTGTTGGACCAATCTTGATAATTCGACTTGTTCCTTACAAGGAATTAAAAAATAGCTTGGGACCATTCCCAGGTGTTGCCGGTGAACCATTCATTGAAAAAGAAGAGATGGGGGATTGATTGCAATCATTGCATGGTTGGTTGTAGGAATAGAATGGAATAGGTAAGATTTTTTTGATGGCTTGATTTTTCAGTCTGCAACCAATATTGCAATTAACAACCATGCCAATGATAATTATGTGCGATTTATGTGTTTTTTCACATTATTGTATTTGACCATGAAAAAAAGCATAAAATTAATACTTATTATTGACAAATCACCATGCTAATATGCAGATCCAAAAATTTGATAATGTGTTTAAGATTTACATCCAATTGGACAAACGTATGCATCACTGCGGAAATGTAACGTCACAATGCCACATTTTACTTGACCTGGTTTCTCAAAAAAATGTAAATATTATCGAGACCAAAAATGAAATAGCAGCAAAATAGGCATATCTGCTGATATTTTAGAACATTTGGAATGGATTAAATGTGGCATTTTTACTCTAAAGTCAATAATACAAGTCATAAGATGCCTTGTTTTGCCTGGAAAAAGTGAATTTTTCCTAAATTTTTAAAAAGAAATTTACAAATGATCAGTAAAAAGAATATAAAATACTTGTGATTTCCTATTTTTGGCATCACCATTGGATTGGGCATATTGAAAAATATATATTTTGACACAAAAATTATAAAAATCTGATAAGCTGTTGGAGAGTTATGCCAAATTAGACACATAAGATGCACCACTGCTGAAACATGACGTTGTGACGTCACAATTCTCACTTGACGTGACCAGTCATATAAATAGGAATATCTTCATCACTTAATGTCACAAATCAACAAATAAGACATGGTTTCTGGTATTTCTGTATGTCAGGAAGTTTTTTATGATGTTATTTTTACCCTAAAACCAACCATTCATTGACTATGATGCCTTATTTTGCCAGAGAATCTTGATTTTTTTCCAAATTTTTCACTTTTTTTGCATTTGATCCTTAAAAACAGCATGAAACGCTTATGATATTGAAATTTTTATGACATCATTGCATTGGGAATGTTTAAATACATATATTTTGACCCAAAAATTATCGAAATCGGATAAGCCATTAAAGATCTAGACCAAAAACTGCATGCACCTATTTTAGTGGCGGCCATCTTGAAAAATGGCCGCCAGGGGTAAACGCGACCGATACGCCGCGCCAGAAATGGGTTTTCTGGTGCGCCTTATTATTCCCTTTATACCCATATGCTCCGTTAGTGGTACCTCGTTCGACTAGGCTAGAGCCCCTGGGCTGCCGGTCTATACACTGGGGCTTCACAGAAGGAATGCCATCACTGAGCTGTCATTCCCTTTGTTCAAAATAAGTTGCTGAAATTAGTGTGACATTGTATGTAAACTTTGTCTGCAGCACAACTGCAGCTGTCCTTTGATGGTGGCAAGATGGTCATATTGGACAAGGCAACTAGCCAGGAAGAACAGAATGACCACAAGTCCTTTCAAGACCACAGGCAAAAACAATGTGATCCACGTACGCTTTGACTTGGTCAGTCCACTCTACTCATTATCTATAGATAATAACAAGGTATGACAGCTGAACTCCGATTGCAGACGACCATGGGCTGAGTCAGAGGGATAATTCCTTTAAATTCATATTTAACACAAAGAGGTCACCCAAATATTGGTTTGATTGCTTTCTTTGGTATATTTTCTTAATATCAGACATGCTTGGTAGTGTTGACAGTTGCTAAAAATTGCAAAATTAGCAAAAAAATAATCTAAAATCTGAGTTCCACACTGAACTGGACGGAAGTTCAATTGGTGTGAAAACCACACCAACAATAATAAAAACATGTCAAATCAATTGTTGCATCCCAAATTTTAATTTCACCCTCAAAAGTTGCAGAACAAAAAGTTTATTGTAGTGCACAATTTTCAGCTTAAATTAATTAATGTAGCAGTGTATAGAAGAGGTAGAAAAATCGAAGTGAGGGCATTCATGCATGTCAACATAAATAAGAAATATACAGATATCAGTAAAATTCGGTTTAGGAAGACAAAAGAACAGCTGATTGACTCTTCTACTATAATTATAAAGCTGCCAAAACAAACTTGAGGACTTTCCAAGCTGTGGACAGCAAGTGAAATGTTTCACAAAATTGTTATTAGAAATCTGTCTGTTGTTCAATGTTCATGTTTTATTATTTCTGCTTGTATTTTAATTGTTTTACAATTTAAAAGTGCTATGTGTATTGTGTAGCTATCAATCATTATCAGCGAATTGTATAAGATATGATCTGATTGGTTGCTTCTCAAGACTGTTAAGTGAACAACCCAACCCAGGAGTGAGTGACTTGGACCACATTTGACAAATTCAGATCGCATTTATACAGAATAAAGTTTGCAGGCCTTACTTCCCTGAAACATATCACAAATGGTGATGTCCAATGTGAATGTGAAGTGAATTACTGTTCAGATATTGTGCGATAGATAATAGAGAGATTTATATTAGAGAGATAGATAGTAGAGATATAGATAGTAGAAAGATAGATAGTAGATAGATTGATAGTAGATAGATAGATAGATAGATAGATAGATAGATAGATAGATAGATAGATAGATAGATAGATAGATAGATAGACAGTTAGATAGATTGATTGATTGATTGATTGATTGATTGATTGATTGATTGATAGACAGATAGAAAGAAAACTCTGATGACCTCGACCATGTGAGACATTGTAAATTTATAATGTCCAGAGAAACAACCAATAAGGATTCAGGTACACCATGAAGTTAGAAGGGGTAAAGTTATAGATGCATGATCCCATTGTTTTCAATTCACAGCTAGGCCTGTTATGCTACTATTTATCACAGTGAACAAAATAACAGTGCTGCTCAGTTTGTCATTCAATTTGTGCATTTAATTAGTGGATGAGAGGGGGAGGTCCACCTACATGGTCCGCTCTCACAATCTTTTGATTGCATTTTACAGTTACCTCTGTCGTCTGCTACAGTGACAACGTACCAGTTCGGTCTGGAAAGTTGGACCATTGCCAAGCAAGCTGTCATACCTTTTCTAATAGTAATACGTATCAGAGAGCCACCAGTTGAATGGAACACACCACACATGAAACAGATTGCTTATGCCTGTGTCAAGACAATAATATTATTGTAGTAATAATAATTATTAATAATATAGCACAATTTTATACATCACCCATTTCAGATAAATCTGCTCACCGGCGCTCACCATACTGAACGGCAATCATACCAATCATTATAGTGATAACCTCTGGACATGGCCGGAGCGGGGTTTGAACTCACATCCTCAAGTGTACAAGGCAGGCATGCTAACCATTGTAACACAGAGCCAAATCCTAGGCCTCCAGCCAAGAAAGGGATGCCAGATGACACTACTTTCTTCACTATCCAATACAAATACGGAGACAAAATCAGTCAAAAAATTGCTCTGTAATAGAATAACCTCAGACAAAAGTCCATGGCAACAACACCACGGCCTGGGATTTGCATGAATTTTATGTTCTGTATGGAAATTTCTTGACCCTCCCCCCTTTACTTCAACATTGACAAACCAGACCTTAATCCCTTTTATTTGGGAAATTGATGATGCCTTGAAGGACGAATGCACTTCTATTCGTTATTCCAAGCCTGCACTGACAGAAAATCTCAGTGACACTATTGCACAGGTGGAAATGATAGTGTAGATAGTCTGAAGATAGCTGCACAGATGACAGAAATGAGGACTCTGACCATGATTACCAAGCGTTCAGTTTAAATGACACATACTTACGACATATTTCAGTTTGTTTTATGTATTTTGCGTATTTTGTTTCAGTTCACAAACTCATGCGGTTCGTACTTTCCTGCTGATGAGTCACAATATGATTCCTTTGCACTATGTAATGTTAGGAGGAATGATATATTATAATTTATCTGTCATTTGCTCACTTTTACAGATTCTGCATGTGTGTGTTGGGTTACGGCCCGAATATATTGTATTTTAGCAATTTTTCTCAAAAAAGTTTTCCTTCTGCCTCCTGGTGGCAGCCATAGACAATTCTAATGGTGACCATTGAATTTCTTGGCTCCAAAAACATATATTTTGACCCAAAGATTATCATCCTAGACCAATTAGAAGCCAAGATATAACAAAATTGTATTTATCGGCAGTCATTTTCAAAATGGCCGCCTGGTGGAGTTAGCCCACACTTTCTGGAGGGGCGCCACGGCTAAAATTTTTTGTTTTGACCTCATAAACTTGGATCAACATTCAAAAATTGCTCCCACTCAAGTGGTTACGGGATCTATGGTGGGGTCCTCTACTAATTTTGAATAAACTGCATTTTAAGTTAGTATTTTCTTCACATTCATGTTTGAATTTACTGGCATGATGTGACCTCAATTCTTTTGGATTTTGAATCTCCAGATACGTACGAAACATATCAGTGATTATTGATTTTTTGGCCAGTTTGACAAGAAATTCCAAATTTTACCATTTTGTGACATTAGTCGACTTTGATATCTGAAACAGTCCTGGATATATGAAAAATAAATTGCTGCAATTAATTTGGTATGAAGGGGAGAGGTAAGTTAAATGATACGCAGGGTTAATTGCTATGCCCCACCTCCTGGTCATAGAAACACTCATTCGAGAAAGGGTTGCCATTTGTAATAGAGCAGAATTTAAAAAAAACATTTTCTCATCTTGGTCAATGTAGAATCAGAATCATCATTTAGGAGAACAGTAAAAGAAGAAGAAGCCAAAATCACTTTTCTGAGTGAATTTGTGCTCAAAGCTTAATTAGGGAACAGTAATGTATTGCAAGTGTGATTCTAAATTCATCTCTTTCCGGTATATGAAAGTTGTATGCAAAATTTGTACATGTAGTGTCCAGACTGGACATTTTAAATCTTTGTTGGTCATTTTTGTTCTGGTGTTTACTTCTATTTTATCAACTTGCTGTCACTCAAGCATGCAATATCATGACCAGGTGTATGATTTTGTTATGCATTGTATCAGAGAGAAATTGTGGCATCTGATTGGCCAAAAAAAGCAAACAGTGGCATAAGACAATTTCAAACACATACTGAAGTGTAGCACCAATTTATTTGTCACAACTTCTTCCATTTAGCATCAAGCATAGCCCTATCCGAAGTATCCACCATGGTAGGCATAGGCTCCATTGTAGTAAGGAGCTCCATCATAGTAGCCATTGGCACCAGGGACGCCATATTTGCGGTATGTTCCAGAACTGGCTCCCACGCTCTCAGCAATGCGGTTGACACGAGCCTGACGAGCAGCATTCACACCATTGACGTA
The DNA here is from genome assembly GCA_026936325.1 of Platynereis dumerilii. Lineage (NCBI taxonomy): Eukaryota > Metazoa > Annelida > Polychaeta > Phyllodocida > Nereididae > Platynereis > Platynereis dumerilii. The sequence continues at coordinate 96,289,653 of JAPTHN010000002.1, forward strand.
ACTCTCACGAGCACTGAGAAATGACATAAGGCAAAAAGGAAACTATCATATTGACTGTAAACAAACATTTTCAATTGTGTCCCTCGAAACTTTGTGAAATTTCCATTAAAATGATCCATTCTGTCATAAAGTACAAAACTTCTAGACCTAGTATTTAACAACTTGCAGCATTAGTTGATGCACTCATCAGTCACATCAGTGCATATATGTCAGACACAAGTACTACTCACCGGTTGTCATAGTCTGCAGATGCAACAGCAGCAGCCACAAGGGCAGTGAGGAGGAGGGCAATGGCAACCTTCATGGTGATGATGATGTCTGTGACTGCAGCCGGGATACTGGATCAACTGATGCTGAATGATGTGGCCAACCACCTTTATATACTGCATCTGCTCTCCACTGTCCAGTCAACATGATGATGCAAGGTCATTGAATTTTATGTGGCACTAAACAATACATAACATCATCCAACTTGGTCGTATTATGGTCTCACTTTTTTCCCCAATGGTACAACAGGCTTATGTACAACGTACAAATATTGTATTCCCAGACAAGGTCATCATGTTGCAAATGTACTGAAGTACACACAAATTTTAAATACATTATAAAATTGTTAAAGGTCCACTGCAGGCGGCAGACATGCTGTATAACATAGTGAAAAGAGCAAACCTGTGTAATTCTAATGGGTTTTGATGGAATAAATCTATATAATATTATCCTTTTGTCCCCCCAAAGTTTATTACATTTACCATGGGTAGAAGAGATTAAAAAGTTTTTTTTTATACTTTCTGATATTTATCATATTTTTTTAATCTGCATATTTTGCATTTACAGGAATTCGCGTTGAAGTAGACTTCTGGATTTCAGAGATGTGTGTTTTTGGAAAAATGTTGTTTTTGCTGTTAGCACCAAATGAGAGGGTCAATCATACATCATTTTGCATCCGATAGGATGGCATTTAAATTTGGAAGTATTTCCGACCATTAAATATGCAATAAAATGGGTAGTATATTTATAATTGAGAAAAATATTTAATTGTACGTGACGTATGGTACTGTAAATGGCGTATGGTAGACCAATGTTTGCACTGGAATCCTGTGAAGCACACTAATAAGTGACAGAACCTAAAACTAAGTAAGTCATACCTGCAAAGCTGACTGATATATAAATATTCATAGGCTTGACATGAACTCCTGGGAGGATCTATTGGGGTTTGTCACTTGAAGTGCTTAACTTGTTCAGTCTGGTAAACTGAAACAAACAGTTATGTAACACAAGACAACTATGAACCAAGTTTACTGGTATATTGTTTTGCAAACTACATGGGATTATAAAGATAACAACCCATAGTCATTAACAAGGATCGCAAATACAATTGGTATTAAAGTTATGTTTATTTCACCTTAAAGTATAGTTTTAGCTGTTGTTGTGCTATTTCCTGAGTGTTTGTGAATGTTAGGATGTATTAAAGCCACTTAAACAACAATTAAGGGATCAGTGAATAGAATAGATATCACACCTATAGTCATGTGCAACCCATGCAGGCTGGACCCCAATGTTCTGCCAATCTTGCAGACATGTTTCCACAGGAAATGAATACATCTTCTTTATAGATTTATTTCTCAGGCGGTCTGTTGATAGTTTTGCCACACAGACTTCAACACAACTAATTTAGAGAACTAATAGTGGATTACACTATGGCATTTGAAGGCTTTATGTCATGTTTGAAGCCCATGGAAATTTAGCCCAGAGGGAGGCAAACCATGTTTTGGAACAGCCAGCTCCAGTAAACAGGAGGCAAAATAGGATTATTACTCTCTTATTAAAAGCATTTTATACTGTCAACTGTTTAAGGTAAGTCAAGTAAGTGTAATACTATTAATTTGTGAAGCAAGAAGTGGGTGAAACCTTATTGAATTGTCACAAAATGGATTTTTCTTGAGGCCTTCATACTAGCAGACAGCCAAATTCAGCATGCACAGTGGCTCCGTCTTTTGTAGATGTGTAAGTGTAGAAAGTATTGTAATTCACAGGTTTGGCTTCTTTGTCAAATCACCTGTTAGCCATTCAGTTGCCTTGCAGCTGATTGGTGGACTTCCATGCCTTCTGAGAGAAGTGATTGATTCGATAATATTTCAACCATTGAAAATATTAATCTACAAGTACATGGCCGTGATCTGACCATCTCAGACCGCATTTTGTGAGAACACAGCAAGTCGAATAAGGCCATTTTAAAAGCTCTCAATTATGAAACAACTCCTCCTACAGGTAGACAGATGAAAAGATAGGACACATAATTACATCCTGTATTTATGCACTTGGTAATGCACTTGGCTGATTAGGACAGGATGGGGAAACAGCAATGAGCCATCCAACATAGGCCCAGGTGCCCAGGCAAGAGCTGGATTCCTGGACCCAGCGATTGGCAGCCTAGCACAATACTACAAGACCTACCCCTCCCCCAAGATAGATAGATTGATAGATAGACAGATAGATAGATAGATAGATAGACAGATAGATAGATAGATAGATAGATAGATAGATAGATAGATATACGGATATATATACAGATAGATAGATCTATAGCTCTATGTATCAATTAATCATTCAATATCTATCTATCTATATGTCTATCACTTACAATATCATAAGAGAGAATTTTTGATTTACAATTTATCAAGGTTTCAGTCTGTTTATAAATTTGCAATTAACTGAAATAAATTTCACAAACTGACAGAAATGATTTTTACTTCACGGCTTCTTCACACCAGGTTCACACACATATTACTGAATGAAAATGGTCATACATGAGTAGCTTTCTACCACACGTCAATTAGACTCAAATTGCTTAGTGCTGGGGTCTGTGAAGTCTACTGCAACGCGAATTCCTGTAATTGAATTTAGATTTTTATCAACATAACTATTTTGACATGTGGAGTTCCCCCGTGGCCTAATGGTCAAGACTGCTTGTCCACTGGCTTTGAGGGCGTGGGTTCATATCTCACTTTAGTCCGAGCCCTTGGGACATTAAATGGAGGCGGGTTGTATCCAGTATTCTATGCTAGGGCAACTGAAAGACCCTGGGCATCCCTGAATTAATAGGGTATGTTCCAGACTCACAGTCTTCTCATCTCATCATCATACGGCGATCACCTGCCTCAATATAGCCCACTAAGGTGCTGCAGAGGCGTAAAACAAACAAAACAAACAAAATTTTGGCATGTGGAATATATTTTCTAATGTATATTCACACGTAACACTCACTTAAACTTTGTATGAAGCATTTTTGTTGAAAAAAAAAGGACTCTCCTGATTCAACCCAAACTCAGTGGTGAATCGGGACAGTGTTTTTTTGTATCGATGTCTTAACCTATAAAAAATCTTATATATAAATATTCTTAACAATACATCGATTCTACAATAAGGAATTTCGTTCATGAAACTTTCTGCATGTGAAACGTCATCAAATATTGTGAACATCATTTTCAGGCAAAACTTGCCCTAAAAACCTTAATTCACATCCGATTTTCAAAATTTAAAAACCTGAATATATCAAGTAAACTCCTCCGAATTCAATGCATTTATTCATTTTGCCTTATTAGTAATATTAAGTTCGCAAAAGCCGTTTCGGCGCACTACACTGCTACAATGCCAAGTTTCTAAAACCAAGTGTGAACAACAAGCCAGTGGCATATCCAGGATTATTTTTGTAGGGGGTATATTTGCTAATATTTTTATATGACTGAAGTTAGCTTTTTTAAGTTGCTGAAATAACTGAAGTTTGCTTTTATTTCATACATCCTTAGTTGTGTCAGACTTTTATGAAACAAAGGGAGGAGGCTTGGCATAATTTTTCTATAGGCAACTGTTCATAGAAATGCCTATTTTTAGATATTAAAACTTTTCATTACATGCCTTATGTCCTCAGGTTCATGGTAAGATCGATACAGTACCCTTTTTTAAGGGTACTTTTCTTGTTATTTATTGTAACTGAGTTGAAAATTATAGATATGTTGTAATACTCCTGGCAGCAACCGAGCCTTAAGTTTAGACATAATTTTGTACCATATTTTTATTCCTAAGGTGATTTGTGGCCATGCAATGACAGAAAACCCCCCAATTATGTCCTGATTCATCCCATATTATTCTACCAGTGTGCGACTGTACGTCTGACATTGAGTCACAGTTTTTGAGTACATTTGCTGCTGAAGTTGAACTATAGATCTATATCTTGATGTGTGCTACATATTATCAACCTCCACTTTTTTTTAATGAGACTCATATTTAATTTGGTGCATCAAATTCTAATATGTGATCCATTATAACTTTAGGGACACTTTTTCGAAAATGTCAGGCTGTAGTATAGAAGGCACAATGGCTACAAAACATTTCACCCCACATCACACACAGCACTTCTGATCAGTGGTCCAAAGGAGTAAAGCTTGAAGCCTTTTGTCAATAGAATAAGCCGAAGATAGAGCTTCTTTTAAAATAAGTTATTGTGACAGCTTTTCATATCTCACAATGTGAAGCCAATAGACAGGTAAATTCACCTGGAGCTTCGTAAAAATAAAAGCATTTCAAACTTTCTTCTGGCAAAGTAATTAGTAATAATTAACCAAAAATCTGGTCAACAAATCTGTCAAGAATTTGAGGTATAAGATCTGAAATGGCCATTCGCCCCTAACAACAACATACAACATATAGTTTAAATGAATAAAGCAGCCAATTCTGTATGAAGAGAATACAACGCAATACAGAAACAATTGAGACTTCTTCTTTTTCGCTCCTCATGTTTTTACCTTGTACAATTCAAATGAAGTACACATGAGCTATGTACGGATACACTGTCGTTGGTAAAAGTCATACATTTTTATTACAGAGGAATGGCATTCATAATATAAATGGCTACTGGGCAGTGGATGCAGTATATAAAGGTGGTTGGCCACATCAGTTGGCATCAGTTGATCCAGCATCCCGGCTGCAGTCACAGACATCATCATCACCATGAAGGTTGCCATTGCCCTCCTCCTCACTGCCCTTGTGGCTGCTGCTGCTGCTTCTGCAGACTACGACAACCGGTGAGTAAATACTCAGTACAACACAGAATTCTGGTGTGAAAAACATACATTCTTTCGTATTGTGGGAAGCCTCAACTTATATAATGCTCTTGAAAGATAAATGTAGTTTGCAACTCGCAGTGAAGAGCTTTTATACTCAATGAAAGAATGAGTAATCTTCATGGAAATGAGAGGATGTATGATGGGATAGGAGGAAAGAAGTTTTTTTGCAAATGACATAATATTTTCCATTTTGTCTTTTTTTCCTTCTACAGTGCTCGGGAAAGCTACGTCAATGGTGTGAACGCTGCTCGTCAGGCTCGTGTTAACCAAATTGCTGAGAAGGTAGGAGCCAGTTCTGGAACATACCGCAAATATGGCGTCCCTGGTGCCAATGGCTACTATGCTGGAGCTCCTTACTATGATGGAGCTTATGCCTACCAAGGAGCCTACCCAGGATACGGCTATGGTGGCCATTAAATGGAAGATGTTGTGACTGTTTAATAAAGTTTTATTTGAGTTAATTTTCTTTTGTGTCCATCAATTCCAAGTCATTCGGTCACACTGAGCCATCAAAGAATAGTCAAAATCTCCTTTATGTTCTAATTGTTATATTTTTGTCGATAATAAACTTTTGCTCATGAATAAATAGATGTAGTTATAAAGTGGCAAAAAAGTAAAATTTGGATTTTGATTAACTTCAATGTCTGCCATAAAGGTCCAGTTATCTTCCTAAATGTTTCTTTGATAGCCCTGCTCAAGGATTTTCGATTTCTTTTTGAATGTGCCATGCATCTTCATAAGCCCCCCTGAATTTCAATACTTCACCCTCAAGTCTGAATTGTTCCTCATTATAGCCATCATTTTATTTAATCAAATTCAGAAATATTTAGAATTTTAAATGATCGAGAACCTTTCAGCTTAAACTTTTCATTCATAAATGGCAATGCTTGAGAGCATACATAATTCACCAAAAAACCTGAAAAACCCTGCAGATCAAGAAATTGAGAATTTTGCCACCAAGTGATTTTGAAGGTGACTGTTGAATCTGTTGTAAAGAAACAAAAACCAAGTTGACAGAATTTGTGTGAAAACAGGTGAAGGCTGAGGTCAAACCATGTGGCATTCAACATTGAGACTTTTTTGGCTGTAGCTACATATAAAGATTAAGTTAAAATTGTTTGCATTTGTTGAAATGTGTATCTGTCTTGTTCTGCATTTGTGCAATATTTGATGATTTTCAATAAGAAAAAAAAAATTCTAGGTTCCCCAGAGAAAATTGGAAATAAGGCTCAGCTGCAAGAATTATTTTTTAATGTAATTTATTCATAAATCCAATGTCTGAAGAAAAAATCTTTTCATTTCCACATTTGAAGTCTAAACTCATTGGAAAAACCAAAATACTCCAGCATCTTGACCAAGTAGTCCACATTTCAGTGGGAAAAATTAAATATCCTAAAACCCCCAAGTTGAAAGTTGAAATTAAAGACCACATAAGCAAAACAAACATATGCAACATTTCAACCAAATCAGTTAATGAGAGGTTGCACAAAGCATTTGAAGTCTAAATTGTGATTTTTCATTCTCAGAAGTGAATTTTTTAAAGTTGGCATGGCAAAGTTATATCTTGGGGTTATATTTGATTATTGTTCAAAGTTAGGGAAATATGTGCCAGTTTAGTTTTTTTATGAAAAAATGCTTGATAATAGACCTATGTAATATCAATGCTGACCTGCTACGAAACTTTGTAAGTTAAAAAGAACATCGACTTGACTGCGCATCCTGGATTAAAGATAAGGCTATTTGATCAAAATAATTGGAATTTATTGCAAGTTTTACAAATACCAATGATTAAAGCACTGTGCAAACTGAGACCTGAAAATGACTGTAATCTGGTATTATAAAATGCCTGTCACACAGAATTCAAATTAGTTTGAGGACCGAGCCTTCTCTTACTCAGCACCAAAACTTTGGAATAGCCTTCCTGAATATGTGAGAACCTCAGCCACTCTTTAAAACTTCAAAGAGAGACTGAAAACATATCTATTGGAAGTTTTATAGTTAACACAATCCTATCACACCAAGTGTCTGCGAATTTACAGGAATTCATATGGAGATCATCTAGGGGAGAGTCGCCTCGATCGGACCGGTGCCTCGATCGGACCATTTTGATTGTGACATAATTATTTAACTTATGAACAGCGTTCCTATCTTAAGTGGTTCCTTTTCAATAATTTTGAAAGGGTCATGCGTGATTGACTCGAGAAAGCGTCCAAATTTGAAGTATGAAATATCAGTATGAAATGGAGGTGTCTGATCTAACACAACGATGCAGATATCACACCATCAAACTTCATCTAAGGATTGGAGATCTTCCAAAATCCAGTTCTGTGGCCTCCAACCAATTAGCTCCCAAAATAAACAAGAACATTTCTTTTATCTACAGGTATCATAGCACTGGATCAGTTTTGGAAAATCTCAATTATTTCCTCGATCGGACAATCTGTGTGTCCTCGACCGGACCACCTCAAGGATGTATGCATATTGATAGCACATTGCACAGATGTGGCAATTAAGGGTTTTCCTTGAATGTTTATCTCTAAAAAGTAGTTATTCTTGCCCAGGGTTAACTTAAATTAATTTTGAAAATTTAACTCCAATACCAAGATGCCCTCTGTTGGCGATTTTGTGCATAACATAGAAAAATTTAAAGACACCAAATAAAGCAAACTAGTCCGGGCAACTGGTGGTCATATGGGGGGTAACCCACCACAAATTGCAATAGTTTTTAACCATATATTTTATGAATCCTAGACCACCCAGGGATAACATATCAAAAGTTTACCAAAAAATAATTAGTGGAAGGCACTTTTCTGGAGGTATCTTCATTAAGCTCCGTGAGCATGTAAGTTCAGATAAAACGGAGCACATTACTGGTTTTAAATGACCTTATGCTTGATGGAACTCCACTATAACTAAAGTTCTTAACACCCAACAGCATCAGAAACACTAAATGATACAGAAATGTAAAAAAAAGTGGGCATAATTAGGAAATATTACCTTAATTAGTCATATTTTCTTCTAACGAGGTCACATTAAATTTTGTTTTGTGATAGAAGCCTGAGAAAGATTAAATTGTAAAAGATGCAGAAGAGATAACTTGGAAGAAGAAGTATTTCACACCAAGTAGGCATATATCCATAGAGATTCATAAAATACAGATGAGCAGACTCGTTTGCTAATCTAGTGACGATGGCAAGCCTTTAGTGCAAGATTCCAAACCGCAATCTTGAGTATTGATGCATATGAACGGATGAATGTCCTTATCACCACATTATTAAGACTTATTTTTCTACTGGTGATACATAATTATAACAATTGCAGACTACTTATTTCTAAGGAGGGCACGAGAATGGATGCATTATTAGTTGTCAAAGGAACAATTCCCTGCTCGTTATGCCTTCTTCCATTTCCATTCCTCAGGAATAATATTTTCCTTTTCACTTGGCTAAACCTGAATTTGCTGCTAAACACGAAACTCACTGGCTTTGACATTACAGAAGCTGTTGTTGGAGGCAGAGATTGTTACCAGCTCCTTGTTTTACTTCAAGAACTTATGATATTGTTGTCCAGTAAGACTATCATTCTCATTTCCATGTATAATGCAAGACGTAAGCTGGGATTTATGTTCTTTCTGTCTGGTTTCGTGAATCTGTATGCTGCTTCTATGAATTACGATTAATTATCAATTTTGCATTGCTTTTCTTTTTCCAATACCACATATATATCTGAGAAAGGTGTCGTAACAAAGAAAGAGCTGTCCGGCACGTCACCTAGCATATTGAATCTATCTTTCCTGGAGCTGGTTTGCAGCCATCTGTCATGTTCTGCCTGTTTGCATTTTCTCACTTATTACTAAGAATGTGCATGAACAAATATTCCTTTTTGCATGCATTTGTTGAAGAGTTGAAGAGGACTCTTGCTTTCTTAGTTTCAATAGGTTGATCAGCCATTGATTAAGTCAAATGAACCTGGGCATGATGATATGAATTCCCTCCATTTGTCTCCCATGTGTGTTGTCCTTGGTAGAAGAATATTCATTAAAATAGTTTGATAGATCTATCTACTTTTGCCTTTTGTTGATAACTGAGACATGTCCTCTTTATTCACTCTTTGTCTAGGATATCTTGTGTAGAAGCACACATCCATTTATTAGCCACTAAACATTTTCTGAGACAGTCAAAACCTTCAGCTGCTAAATTTTCAGACAATCTTATGATTCTTAAGGACACTAAGAGGGCTGCGAGGTAGTTGCAAACTGCTAATCTGACTCACATGTCTAACTTGCTAACTGAAAACAGGCAGATGAGCAAGCGTGACCGCAGACTAACACAATTCAAGTCAAATTAGGTGTCTATCAGGTCAGCCTCGGCAGAACTCTGCAGAATTGCGCAGGGCTGCTTCAGATTTGCATGCATGCATTCGCGGACATGAAATACAGCAGCTCCAGTGAAATATTTTAGCCTGCTCCCTTCGCTCGCAACACAAGAAGGCTACTGTAGCCTGCATATCTTGATTGTTATGCCCCAATCTGCCCAGTATATCGTAAAAAATGCTGATCGATCTCTAACATTTGGTCTTTCCATTTTGTCCAAATGGGAAGCACTCCTTCCATTCAAACATTTTTGCCTCACTGTAGAAGCATAAAAAGCTATGTTAATACAGTGAGTCAGCTGACTTCTTTGACTGGAATAAATTTTGCATTTGTCCCCTCCCCTCAAAGCTGATTTTCAAAGAAGTCTGTTCAATGCAAGCCAAAATCTTTATTACATCATTATTTCCGTAATTGCAAGACCAAAAATGACAGAGAATTTGGTAAACACAGCAGAGCTGCTTCGGATGAGAAGTCATATACAGTGTATATCCTTGTTATCTTGGTGCTGTACATAGGGACTCTGGCTTCTTCAGCAACCTTTGTTAATGTTTTTGAAGAAGTGCTGAAGCCATCCTGTTAAATGTGATCACAAATTCTTTGCCATTAACCTCTAATATTGCATAGGAGTCAGCGTTGGAGGTCTCAGGGCCATATTTTGATGGCTCGTCCTTAGTCTCGGATGCCCAATCCTTGGCCTTGCCTCGGTCTCAGCTGCCTCTGGCCAGTGTTGGAGGCCTCGACATTATGATGGCCTTTGCCTTGGTCTTGGGGACTCATGCCTCGCTACCAGCCTCGAATACATAAGAAGTTACGTAGCTGCATGTCTGTAGCTCACAATATGTATAGGCCTAATGAAGGATCTGCAGTACACTAGTGCCATCAAGCGCTTTTTACATTCTGTTGATTAACCAACTTTCAGACAATTTTTAGGTCTGCATTCTCCTGGTTCCTGGCTTGATAAACGATTTTATGGATCTGGCATATTCTGTACAAGTTCACAATGCAAATATTAATGTGCACAGACCTGCAGCAAGAGATCTCTAATATAGAGTGCCTTTACCTAATTACATTGGCCATCCCGCGCCAGGATGAAATTCACATGTCACCAATAATATCTCTTCAAAACCAAGTCAAGGGCAGGCGTCATCAGGGTCACATGCAGGAGCTTTGAAAGGGAGGGGTCAAGCACAATGAAAGCACAAATTCTGGCCTGTGATTGTAACTTCAAACCTTTTTCGTATGCGAAAGTATCATCATTTTTCAAGGAATGGGTGCAGGATCTGGACCCCCTTCCATGAAAAAATTCATACAAATCAGGACAACTATAGTGTATGAAACAGTTATCTTTATAGTTAAATGTAGATGTATAGCCCCTGACCAAACATAGTGTGCAATGGACTTCCTCATCTCATCAAATAAGTGAGAATGTTCTCTGGATTTACGTATTTGTCTTTTTTATCACATGCCTTCAGGATCCACTCCTTTTTTTGTCTATTTTACAAACTGTTCCTCAAGGGCCTATGGTTACTAGCAAAACACAATTGTCCCTGTCTTCATTCTGTGCATTTTCTGTGCATCTTCAGTCAGTTCTTATATTTCTATTGCTTGAGCTTGTCAAGTGCGGTTGTGCTGCTTGTCGACGGAAGTGATAGAAATGAGATTCTTCTTCACAAAGAAGTGATCTACTATACCTCCCATCCCCACTAAAAAAGGAATTGTTCAAAGATATGACCTGACCCCACAAGGCATTTGATTGCAATGTGTGAATTTCAGAAGGAAAGGTTTACCACACCTTGATGAAAGTGACAGCATGAATATTTTCCGGGATTTTGGCAGTGACAGCAGTACTGCACGATATTTATTGTTTTATTTATTCTAAATGACATTACAGATCACTCAATATATAATGTGGCACATATTTTAAAACAGATCATTACTTTTAAACGGAATCTGGATCGTTTTCATTTGATATTTGAAATTTATTATGTACTTTTCGTCATTTTACCCCGAAGCCTCCTTCCGCACTACCTGTAAATGTTCCCACATCCGAAAAAGGGTCTTCCACTAAATATATTTTGGTAAACTTTTGATATGTCATACAGGAAGATGTAAGCTTTCAAATGGTATATGACACAAAACTATTGCAATTTGTGGTGGGTCATTCAACCAGTTGCCCGGACTAAACCCACTGACTTTCATGTATTCAAAACTAGTTAAAAAACACAGGGACCCCTCTTCTATAATGTTAAGTCAGGTAAAGACTTACAATTGATTGAAAAATCACTTTATGCAGTGGTCCAATTGAGACAACTTGGTGGTCCGATCGAGGACACTAAGTCAGTAATCTGAGAATGAGAACATATTTTCTGAAAATGCTCTAGCATCCACACAGATCAAGTTTCCACAACAGATTAGCATAATCTTCGTCTTTCTAACCAATTTTTAGCGTTGGACCACTAATACTCTTTCCATACTTAGCAGCTTAAGTTAGGTGGTCCGATCCCGGCGACTCTCCCCTAACCTTATACCAGTGTCTGTATTTTTAATATCGGTGAGAAGGTCGTCAATAAAAATATCGAATAACGTTAGCGAGACAAGCTGTTTTTCCTTTATATGGTCAATAATTTGTCAAATGGCCATCGGTCCCCACTCTCCTCTGCTTTAAATTTTCATAGGTGGATGGCAAATGTTACCCCACTAATATATGTATGTGGACAATAATGTTAATATTGAAGATTTGGTGGCCTTAATGCTAATTTGCATCAAAATTCTGAACAGCAGATATCCATAAAGAATAGATTATAGATTCATGCTATATCTCAACTTGACCGAACGCAACTCGTAAGTTTAAGGTGCATTGACCCAAACCTACAATTTTGTGAAAGAATGTGAGGTTACTCCATAATGTATTGGTTATACAATTTTTAAAAAGCTACATTTGCATAATAACTCTTAACTCTCATTTGCGTCACCTTCATTTTATGTTGCAAGCATTGCATTAATGGCGCATATAATGTTCTCACTGTTCAGTTACAGGCTATCATCATATTTATCATGCGCCATATTTCTAATTTTAAACTTAATTCAATGGCAAACCACTGGGGTGCACTTACTTGTCATATTTAAAAAATAGTTCCGACCTAATAAATCCTGAAGAAATACACAGACATGCCAAGACCTGTTACTTCCTGAACGAGTTAACACCTTTTTTTATCCAGCTTATTTTCATTCAGTGCTGCAAAAACCTGGGGATGTAAACATCATACTGACAAGGTAACAAATTGCTATACTTGTATGATGTCTGTGATAATCGCTACACTGCATAAAATTCATGAGTTGTGGTTCAGAACATGGACTTGCTTACATGGGTGTCACTGGGAGCGAACAAGTTAGGTCTCTCTGCCTATTGTTTAGGCTGCTCGGTCTGGAATTGTATTTTTCAGAATAGTCTGGTGATAATTTGCTGTATGAATAAACAGAAATCATATGAAACCAAAGAGAGTAAAAAAAGTAATAATGAATTCTTAGGATGACTACGCCATTTTTGGACTATAAAAGAGCTTTTGATGCAGTGGTTAGCATCAGTTGACCCAACATCCCGGTTGCAGTCACAGACATCATCATCACCATGAAGGTCGCCATTGTCCTCCTCGCCGCCCTTGTGGCCATTGTTGCTGCTGCACCAGTCGATGATGAGAATCTGTAAGTATTTCTGTGTTGGTCTTTCCACTTTTGACAATATTTTGGGCAATATTGTGAATATTATACACTCCTTATAATATGATGTGGATGTGAGTCTGACCATGTAAGTTATTACAATTATCAGTATGTTGAAAGATCTGCCAACACAATCAAAAAAGACCAAGAGACAATATAATACAATGTGGTATTTGATTTGAAATCATCTGATATATTGATGTTTCAATTTTGTGAGAATTTTTATGGCTTCTTCTCCTTGTATACGAAAGTCACGGATAAAATCCTATGCTTTTCCGTACCCCAATTTTAGAGATATAGTCCAACACAAACGCACAAGCTGCACATTGAATGTTGCAATTGCATAAAGGTACATATTTATGTACGTGACTTTGTTTGGAAGTGATATCTATAAATCATGACTTCTACATTTTCAGGGCTCGTGAGGCTTACGTCAACCAGGTGAATGCCGCCAGACAATCATACGTCAACCGAAAGGCAGAAGCAGTCGGAGCCAGCTCAGGCACATACCGCGTATACGGAGTCCCAGGTGTAGAACCCGCTTACAACGGATATGAATACGGAAACTATGCTGCCCCAGTTTATCCAGGTTATGGCTACGAGGCTTACGCTTACCCCGGTTATGGTGGTTATTGAACCAAAATGGATTAACGGACAATAAATTACATCATTTTCTATCATGTTGTTCTTCTTCTTTGTACAGATCTACATAAAAGGAACAGTGTTTAGTTAGTTTACCCCTGGCTCTGTCACAGTAGACCATGCAGGCCCTGCAAGGCTACACATTTAGCAAACAGATTTCTCACTGCCTCAGCAGAACAATTTGTTAAATCCACAAAAAGACACTCACAATATTTGTCATAGAAAAGAAAAAATCTATTTATTTACACAGAAAACATCTACACTACAGCTACCACATCATGCCACTTTGCAACCCGATTTCAAATTTACCAAGAACCTTTACCATATATGAGAGCAATTACACGGAAATAGCAGGTTATGTATGTAAAACTTGTGTACATTACAATGTTTGTGCTGTTTGTTTATAGCAAGTACATTGAGTATGTTCACAATTTAGTATATTGTTTGCGCTTCTTCAGAACCTTCTGTGTTTGTCCTGCCTGGTTGTTTGTAACCAATCTTGTGTAAAAGTCACTGATTCGTTGACTGATCTCATCTGCTTTAATTCTTCTGCCCGATGAACCTGAAAACAGAAAGGAGAGTTGTGAACAACTCATGGTTAGATCTCTTCTGCATAATCATCTGAAGCATTAGTTCAACTCTCGGCAACTCATTATTCAATAGACTTTAACCTTACCGACAATAGGCTGGCCAGGTTCTAACCCAATACCAGACAAGTAGTCTATGAAGTCGTAGAGAAAAGCATGGTTCCTGCTCCTGTATGCAGTCTTTACTTCGACCTCTTCAAACATGTGCAGGTAGTGGTAGGTGGAAGTGTTGTACTGCGGCCACACTGTGGGTTCGTTGTTGCCCGGGGAGGTCACTGGTTCAGGGGTAGGGTTTCTGTATAAATAGAAGACATTCAATAATGTGTGATGTTTTGTGCTACTAACAGTGATAAAAACATGAGATCAATTTCAAAATGGACACAAATAAGTTGTTCAAGTTACGAAAAGTAACATAATTAAGTTTATTTTATACCCATATTTAGCAAAATTGGTCCATAAATCAGCAATATAAGTGGCATATTGCTGATCCAGTTGGTTGTAATCTACCACATCAAAGAATATGCCAGAATCGAAGGAAGCCTGTTTGTTTGTCTTCATCAAGGGCCACCCAAACATGTATGGGATATCTCCACTGTGAGGAACACCTGATAAACCAAAGACAATGGCACAGTAACGGCAATGGGATGTTAATGTTGTTTGCCTTCCAATACAGGAAACTACATGGTTGCCCCCTTGGCTCAAACTGGTGCTGATGGGTGACATATGTATCTTTGAATGCATGTGTCGTGTTTGCATATACTTCAGAAATACTATACATTTGCAAAAAGTATACCTTATAAATTTGGCAAAGAAGTACATTTTTGAGGTTAAGATTGAATCCAACAATCATGAGCTCAAGCAGAACTTTGCAAAGTTATAAATTTCTATGGAGATTAGTGAAGTTTTCCATATTTAAGAACAAGGGTGTAGCCGTGCAGGCACCGGAGATGAACGCTTACCCATCCACCTTGGCAAGGCCTTGTAAGCTTCTTCTGACAAGTAACCAAGTCTGTAGTAATAAACGTTGTTGCCCGCTTCCACGTGGTATCTCACGGATAATTCCGAATGGTATCCAAAACCAAAATCAGTCACCATCTGCAAAATTGTAAAATTGCAAGAGTTAGCCCACAATGTACGTAGATCTATGTTACAGCTGATCCCCTTTTGATTTGGAAGGAGAAGACAGTTTCATCAAAAATTACCTTTAATGGTGCAGTTGAATGCTTAAACCACCTGACTAAAATAGATTGCTATCGTAAGGTTATGATAAAGTTTGGTTTAGATATAATTCAATATTATAAAAACATGATTATTCTCAAGCTGGACATAGAAGGGTGAGGTGGGGAATGCAAAGCCATGGAAGTCTCAGAGCATGAAAGTGTGGGCATCTGCTCAAAATGTTATTGAGACAATGGGTTGTACTTTACTAAGGACACTGTCTTAGGACAGTCAACACACATGTCAGATAAGAATCAATGAAAATTATTACAACCAACTGATAGATCATAACTGATATTGATAAGAGAAAAAAAAGAAATCGATAGTGTGACCGAAAATTGATTTCCTCATTTTTGGTCCTTATCTCCTACATAAATCAACATTATTCGTGCATTTCGGATCTGTAGCATCAGAAACTGGTTGACTATATGTAGTCCTCCAGTGTCAAGAACCCTCCTTTACAGATTTGTTTTATCAGAAATTGTCAGAACATATGTGATGTATGTTGCCCATTTCGACATGTTGGCATTATCTAAATGGGGTATAAATAAGACCACCAAATGGTTCAATGGTAGTATTTTGAGATGTACACTGCAAAAAATTCCCGTTAAATTTTACAGTTAAATTAACTGGCAACTTTGTTCCAGGTCTAATAACTGTAAAAGTACTAATAAACCTGAACAGGACAATGAACCGTAAAATGCAGATTGGTACATTGAACTGTAATTTTGCAGATTCAACAAAGTGATATTACGGTATAATGTACATATATATAAAACAGTTTATTTAAAGTATCTTTTACAGTTATATCAACTGTCAATCATAGAATGTAAAGAATGCGAGGAGCTGTATAATCTACTGTAAAAATACGGATAGTATGTGTTATTCTTACTTATTGCACAAGTGTGAAACAACAGACTAACACAGGCAGAAACAGTGAGATTCGTGTGTTGTTGGGCTAGGCCAGTCCACTCTCTCCTCCCACTAATAACTATTACAAGGTATGACAGCTTGAAGATTCCAGCAGACGACCTTCTCCGTAGTCAGTGATATAAATCCTCTAAATTCATATTTATCACAAAGAAAACACCTGGATGTCCCATGCATAACTTTCTCTGGAACATTTTCTTGATATCAAACATGCCTGGTGGTGTTGACACTTGTCTTAAACAGCAAAACGAAGCATAAAATATATTATAAATCCAAATTCCACATGGAAATGGCACGGAAGTTAAGTGCTGTGGCAGCCACACCAACAATAATAAAAATATGTCTAATTAATTGTTGCATTTTAAATACTGTTTTCACCCACAGAAGTTGCATAACAAAACGTTTATTGCTGTGTACAATTTTAAGCTTGAATAAATTTATGTGGAAGTTTATAGAAGAGAAGTAAAAATCGAAGTGAGGGCATTCATGCATATCAACATGATTGAAAAATCTACAGATATTTGTAAAATGCAGTTCAGACGGACCTAAGAACAAGCTGAGAATTCAACAAGAAATCTTAATTCATATGGGCCTAGCTGTCAACTGACAACAATGCTGTGAACCGACAACAAAGCTGGTAAATTAAAAGATAGAATGCTCATATTAATTCAAACCCCTCCCCTCAATACTGTTTCCGCCAATCACAAGAGAATGAAAATCCCTGTAAAATTTATGTTTTGTTTGGTTGTCTGTTTGAGGCTATTAGAGCTTTGAATTTATCTATCTATCTATCTATCTATCTATCTATCTATCTATCTATCTATCTATCTATCTATCTATCTATCTATCTATCTATCTATCTATCTATCTATCTATCTATCTATCTATCTATCTATCCATCCATCCATCTATCTATCTATCTATCTATCTATCTATCTATCTATCTATCTATCTATCTATCTATCTATCTATCTATCTATCAATCTATCTATCTGTCTATCTATCTATCTATCCATCTATCAATCTATCTATCTATCTATCTATCTATCTATCTATCTATCCTTAGGAAAATTTCTTATTCAATAAGATCTATCTATCTATCTATCTATCTATCTATCTAACTATCTATCTATCTAACTATCTATCTAACTATCTATATCTATCTAGCCACCTATCTGTCTATCTATATACATTTTTCTCTCGTCACTTTCTCTCTTTCATTCTGTCTCTGCTCCATCTCTCTTCTATCTATCTCTCGTTATATCTGAACAGCAGTTCACTTTACATTTACACTGGATTTGAGGGTTTATGTAATGTCTCAAGGGGTTTATTTCTTAAGCTATCAAAAGTATACCTCAATTAAAATAACACTATACACAGAGCCCTGAAAATTTGATTCTGTATAAATGCGATCTGAAATTGTCAAATGTGGTCCAAGTCAGTGCACTGTTCATTGGTAACCTGTAGGGAAACAACCAATCAGATTTCAGGTGCATGGCTGACTGATCAAAGTCAAGATATCACTTTTTATTGTCAACATTGCAATATACTTCACAGTTTCAGTTGTCTGTCAATTTAATATGCCTAGAGTTTATCACAGTAATTTTACTTGGACAAAATAACATTGCCTCTCAAATTGTGAATGAGAGGGGGGGGGGGTTCACCTGTATGGTCCGCTCTCACAATCTTTTGATTGCATTTTACAGCTACCTCTGTCGTCTGCTGCAGTGACAACGTACCAGTTCTGTCTGGAAAGTTGGACCATTGCCAAGCAAGCTGTCATACCTTTTCTAATAGTAATATGCATCTGAGAGGTGGCAGTGGAATGGAACACACCACACATGAAGCAGATTGTTTTTGCCTGTGAGACTAAGCATGTGATTTAACAGTCGCATAGATGCAGGGATGCACCGAAGCTGGAATCGACTGAGAGGGCCACTGACTCCAGGCTCGGCCTTGCTCATCTCTTGCATGACAGCAGGGAAGTAAGTCCATCAATTATACCCAGCAATTAATTCGCACACGTTTGCTCACAAACCATAGAATTGATGGATATTTTCCAAGAGAACCAGGTGTCAAGTTTATTGAAGTATGTTGTATTGATGCAGACTGCGCCTGGATTATTTTGGTTTTATTAGTGTCATTCTTGAGATCACATCATAAGACTCACACAAATGTCAATGTCATATATAAATATAACAACTTTTGCATAATGACAGCATCTTTAAGATCATATGAATGAGGATGTTCCCTTACCTTCAGATAAGTTATAAATTAAGTTTGATTAACAGCTGTGTAAAGCATATGTTATAGATGGCACCACACGTTCTGTGGTTGAAGTCCATGCAATCTCTTGTTTATAGTTCCTAATCTGACCAGGTGTATTGATTGTTTGGCCAATTAAAATGTTTTGTCTGCATATTACAAGTTGCCAGTAAATTAACGGTTGAAGTAATTGTTCATTAACGTGAACTGAATGTTAAATGACATGTTGTTATCTTGGAGCCATTTTGTAACTGACAAAGAACTGTAAATTCACAGACAAAGTCTGTTTTAAAAAAATACTGATAAAATAACAATAAATTTACGGTTCTTTTAGCCAGGAAAACACGGTCATTTCTTACAGTGTACTCCCACTCGTGATATCAGGACTGAGTCCTCTGTACCCACTCGTGCTGATGCAGGAGTGAGTACAGAGGACTCAGGATATCTTCAACTTGTACATCTCAAAATACCACCATACCCATTTGGTCTTACTACAATATGTCTCGGTGGGTACAAAAATGAACCTGCCATTGGGTACCAATAATCAGCATGAAACCAACAATTTCTTGGCTTGACTCACCTCATTGAAGGCTTCTCTGTTCAGTTCCATGTCATTGAGATAGGGATGAGGTGCATAGTACCAAAGAATGGCCCTGAACACCCTTTCTGCATCTTCAGGGGTGGTCAGAGGAGCAAAGATGCCAATCAAATCCCACAATATTTCTTCAAATTGAGTCCTGTTGAAACCTCCGTCCAGCGATTCTGGGATCACTGAGGAAGAGAAGAAGAGATAGAGAAAGAGAAGAAGAGATAGAGAAAGAGAAGAAGAGATAGAGAAAGAGAAGACGAGATAGAGAAAGAGAAAGAGAAGAAGAGATAGAGAAAGAGAAAGAGAAGAAGAGATATAGGAAGAGAAGAAGAGATAGAGATGAAATCTACATGAATGAAATTATTTTACCAGGCTTTCTTAATACTACATTTAATCTCTCTGAAAAAATTGTGTTTTGACAAACACAAATAAATGTTATATAAAATATAAATTTTTTGAAAGGAATGACCAATTATGTCAATGTAAAAGATAGGTCCAGCAGTGACGTCACTTATTATCTCAAACTACCAAAGTAATCACATGTATTTCCTTTGATGCAAATGAGACATAAATCATCAGGAAATTATATATTTTATGCTTTTTTAAATAAAGCTTATGCTTACAAGCAATAGTGTACAATGATCCGTCATCACTCGTCAATCCTGCGATCATCGAACAGTTCTTGAATTTTCCCTGTTTTCGTAAATTGATAGGAGTGTCCGTCAGCAGATCGCCATCGACAACTGGAGAGAACCCGAGGCAGTAATAACCTTCCTGAAAAAAAGAAGTGATTCACTAATATTACATATTTCGTGCAAGGGTTTGAAATTAGAACACTGATCTGGTGAATTAATAGCATTTTAAGGATTTTTGACTGGGAGACCAATGGGAACAAACTTAAACCATTATTCATAGCGCCAGTGATGGAAATGGGGGGGGGGCTTGGAGGAGCTGAGTTCCCTTGAGCTGAAAACAGGCGAGCTGTTCCCTGCTACAGCTCCCCGAAAGATCAGTGGTGAAAATACAATTTCCCGTTCACTCTTTCAGTCTCTTATAAATAGCCAAAATTATACTCTGGTGGCAGGAATTTTTTCCCTTTTAAAAATTGGGAATGGTGGGACGCTGCTCCACCAGCCAAGACCATCCCCTAAGAAAATGTTCCATTTCCATCACTGCATAGTGCTCGTGATATGTCTGCAAAAAGGCGATTTTAACTGTTGAGTTCATCAGCACTAATTTCTATGAAAGATTGATCTGAAATCCACTAAAAAGGGATAAAAAAACGTTTTGAAAATCAATAAAGACAAAGATGTTTAAACTGAACTATATTGCAAAGGTAGCATTTAAAACTATTTTTGATTTGGAAAGAAGACGCCCAGTTTTAAAGAACTTATAAGAGCTTCAAACTATAGTCCTCGTCATGTTAACGTGGAACCTCTTGTTCTTTTTATACTGTTGAACTGTACTTCTAGCTACTGGCCAATAAGAATCCACCTCAGCTGAGCATCATAATTTCAACTGAGTGAACATTTGAAGGATAGCCCCTATCAGGACTGCAGTCTGATAGCCAATGAGCTAACAGTATAACCGTGCATCATAGTTTTCATATTGATATTTTGAAAGAAGCATTCCATTTTATTCTGTTATCAGAACATCAGGGTTGATTTGATCCAATGATCTGTCATTGCAATCCACATACTAATATGTAAATTTCGGTTTTGTAAGCATTCACAGTAGACATTTGTTATAATCCTAGCAGAGTTGTTTGATCAATCTGCAAAGTTGCTAACTTACAACATTAAACTTTAATGGAACTTGCTCCGAATGAAAGGAAAGGCCTCCTCAATTTTTGTAAACACATCGCTTCTGTAATAATATCATGCGTGGTTATTCTGACAGCCCATAGGCAGACAGGCTGTGACGTGGCACTGCAAGGGCTATTCCAGACCAAATTTTCACTCTGATGTACTGAGTTGAAACTTTGATGCTCGGCTTAGGTGGATTCTTATTCGCTAGAAGCTGGGGAATCTGACCAACTATAAAGAATTCAACATACAGCGCAAGTGACTCCCTGGTTGCTTCGCAGAGTGTCCAAATCGACTTCCCGCATGCAGTCCATCATCTCTTCGCTGCTGTTCCTGATGCAGTCAAGTCTTTCCGCGACTGCTCTTGTGTAGTTGCCCGGGTACTGACCAGGTGAGTTGATCGCCCAAAAGG
This sequence comes from Platynereis dumerilii, assembly GCA_026936325.1. Taxonomy (NCBI): domain Eukaryota; kingdom Metazoa; phylum Annelida; class Polychaeta; order Phyllodocida; family Nereididae; genus Platynereis; species Platynereis dumerilii. The sequence goes on from JAPTHN010000002.1 coordinate 96,311,313, forward strand.
CAAGTTCTGAGCCACTCTGAGCAATGACCTGGTCAAACAGATCTGGAGGGTAGAACAAGATTGAAATCAAAATAATACTGCAGGTGAGTATGCAACAAGATTGAAATCAAACTGCAGGTGAGTATACAACTGCATTGCCGAAGTTGCGTTGGTATACACCAACATAAGATGATACGGATACGATATGACCGAGTAGCTGACACATGCAATTATATAATTAGTCATAATGTCTAACAGAATCACTTACTTGACAAACTAAATCAGTTATTTGACCAATTTTTTAGGGGTTTTGCCGTTTGGAAAAAAGAATTACATGTACATGTTTTTACAAGATATACTGTAGCGACGTGTAGCGTATTATATGTATGTCTTTATTTTGGTTCATGAAACATCAAAGCGTGAAGCCTGAAGTAATTTAGCAGTCTTCTGTCATGAATTGTGACAATTGGAGCCCCTGAGACTGTGGAAAAATCCATAGAAGTGGATGGTGCCTTTCTGGCACTTAACAACAAATGCATCTTTGAAATTTGAAAGTTTGTTACTCCTGTTTTTCACGAGACATTCTTTTTAAGCAGCCTTTCAGTGGAAATTTTTTTTTTTGAAGTCGGCATCAACTCTTTGCTATTTAAGAGAGAATTTATTCTCCCTGGCTATTTAACATTGATCAAAGTTAAGGTTAGTAATGAACCGCGCTTTGTCCTGAGGACGGAAGAGTATTACTAAAGACTGTGCAACATATTGCAGGAAAAGAAGATTGAAAACTGCTCTCAACAATGAAATGTTTTGGAATTATTTTGGTTTATCAAGAAGATATTCTTCACAAAAACACACCCACTTTATGTTTATGTCAATAATAGTTAAGTGCATAGGTGCATGGAACTGGTAATTACAGGGATTTATCAGATAGCTGTATACGACATTAAGCAAATTTGTGAAAATCGATTTTCTTTGCATCTCATTGATACATATAGCCATCATCATATAGGTATGAAGCTCTTCTGGTATCAATTGCATAATCGCAAAATCTATAGGCATATTGTGATACAGAAGTCACATTTGGTAACAACCAAATAGCTGCATTTCCAAAATCTGATAGATCTATACCCATATACATAATAGCGCAAATATGTACATAACTTGTGCAACACTTTCATCTTTGGCGAGATAAAGATCACAAGTACCAGAAAAACATGATATTGACTTATCATGAGGTGTTCATCTTTCAAGATCTATATATCTGACATTACACTGAATTACTGCTTTACACGATTTTGTTATCTGATATTGACTTATCATGAGGTGTTCATCTTTCAAGATCTATATATCTGACATTACACTGAATTACATGTACAGCTTTACACTTTTTTGTTATCTATCAGTTATTGATGAAAGTGCAAATATTAGATTCTGAAAATAATTGTAAAATACTTCCGAGCTCAAACACATAGAATAAACATTTCACTTGAATTCAAATATTAGGTCAATTCCAGTTCAGAATATTGGGGGTAACATTTAAAAGAACGATCTGAAAGATTATCATATGCATATAATCACTCCTTCACTCCAGATCATTCTTACAGTGCCATTTGAAATGGATTACACTGACCCTACCTTACCAATGAGAGTGAGAGTCATTTTCAAAGTGGAGCCAAACTGGTCATCAAGGAGCTTATGGAATATGCTGAACACATTGGTTATATTTTGAAACTAGTTTTTTTTGTAGCCGAAACGTTGGAAAATATTCTGGCACACAAACACCAATTACTTAAAAAAAGAAAGCCAGCCTAAACTGGCTGAAAGTTCTTCATAATGAATTGGGAAGTTTTATATAATTAAAACATGATTATTTTATTTGAAACTACAACTCACCCCATGATTCTGGGATAACCATGTGTAATGTTGCACTAGACGCTCCTGCACTTTGTCCGAATATTGTCACCTGGTCCTTGTCACCCCCAAACTGAGCAATGTTGTCTTGAACAAATCTCATTGCTCGAATCTGGTCGTGCAGACCCCAGTTGCCAGGTGCAGCATCATCACCAGAAGCCATGAAACCTGTAACACAATGTAGCTGTACTGCAGAAACTAATAGTACGAATTTGGATTCAGTGTGTACTTTCTGCTGTTTTTACTGCTGAATAGCATTAAGTGATTATAAATTGACCAGTACAGTACTACTTCAATAGCTTCCGAATTTTTTCTGCTTGAGTGGTGTCTCAATAGCAGGTTCTGTTGAGTTACAGAGATATCGTCATAGTGACGAAACCTTTTTTATTAATATAGCACGTTTTTCACATACATTGCATCTAGTATTTTTAAATATAAAAACTCTTTCTCTTTATTATATGAATAAACATTCTGTATGTCTGAGGATTTCACCATCAAACAATAATGAGAGTGTGTAAAATAACCTGCTTATACAGTTACAAGTAGATTGTGTCATAGCAGGACATAAATTTTGAAAAAAAAAATCATCACGAACCTAAAGAGCTAAGGCGGTAGTTGGGAACAACCAGGATAACATCTCTTTGAGCATAGAAGTGGCCAGGGTACTGAATATTGGCAGAGACAGAATAACCTCCTCCATGGAACCAAATCATTACAGGGTATTGACGGGTCATGTCCTGAAAATTTAGAACATATGAACATCAATTTTTGTCCTTTCAAATTGTGCAAATGCTCAAAGTTTCTTTTCAATAAATTGACTTTTTAAGGCAGAAAATGTTTCATGTGTGATAAAGACAAAAATGTTTCTATTTAATGTAAAAACGCAGTATGTTTGTTCCAACTGTGAAGATGAATGTGTCTTCTAAAAGTGTGCTTCTACTAATTGTGATAACACAGCATGTATCTAATTATGATAAGACAATCATGTTTCGTTAAAGCATGTCAAACCCCATTCTATAATTTTATTATAAACACAATCATATTTTAACTGACTGTGATACACACAATCACATTTTACTTACAATGTGTGATAGACGAATCAATCATGTTAACAAACCCCATGCATAATCATATATATATAATTGAAATGAAAATAAAAAACATGGTTTATAATGCATTAAGTTGTGATGATACTACCAATGTCCGCCATGTTTTATAAAAGTGTGATGAACACAATCAGTTTCTTTGAGTGTGATAGACAATCAAGCCTCCTCCACATCATCTGGAGTCAGAAGCAATGCTCGGACTACCTCAAAAATGTGAGTAATGAAACACTTTTTTTAACAGTCCCTGAATTGCAGCGAATGTTAATCTTTGATAGTAGCTCCCAATGGTTGATTCACAGGCTGAAGCCTGAAAGCGTCTCTGGAGTCTTTTTTGTCTCTGGAGTCTTACTTGTCACAAGACTCTTTCAATTACTTATTTACCTGAAATCATTTGTATTTGTATTTGTATATATCATTGGTCCCCTGGTGTGGGGAAATTTGTGGTGAGCCTTCCACTGAATACAGCTCAGGCCAGCCACAGAGCAGCGCCCATGGGCAGAGGATACAGGAACATTGCCCAAGGTTCCCATGCCGTAGCACCCTCCGGTGTTGGTGATCGCCGTATGATGATGATTGATGAGAAGACTGGGAGTCTGGCACATACCCTATTAATTCAAGGATGCCCAGAGTCTTTCAGTTGCCCCAGCACAGAACACTGGATACAACCCGCCTCCATTTAATGTCCCATGGGCTCGGACTAAATTGAGTTCTGGGGCGGGATTCGAACCCACGCCCTCAGAGCCAGTGGTTGCGCAAAAAGCACTCTTTACCATTAGGCCACGGAGGAACATAACCATTAGGTCACAGAGGAACATAACATATATTGATAGAATTGTATGCGTTGAATGTAAATTGAGTAGATTTCAAGTCCACGAATACTCACGGATGGGGTGAAAATGTTGAGATAGAGACAATCCTCTTCATACTTCTTCCAGAGAGGGTGGGAGAGCCAGATGAGACCTTGTTCTCCCTGGGGACAGGCAGCGTTAAGAACATTTGCAGGTCTTGGCTCAGTCCAGGGCTCTGGAGGCTCAGGTTTCTATCAAAATTAAAAAATAATTATGTCAGCATTTAAGATATATAGTATGACCTTCAAAGTCGTGATTTAATAATATCCTTTTGAGATGATTTTGGCAAATGTTGTTTGATCATATTCTCTAGATCGCTCTGTGAGTTTAAACATGTTGCTGAATGAACTATTTTTAGAATGTGGGATATTTTGTGAAAAATATTATATGCATGTATAGTCTTTTTCTTATGATTTGACTAACTTGTGAAAGCAAAGTTGGTACAACTAACTTATTAATAAGACATTGTGTCAGACATTAGGCATCATTAATCATTTGCAGTATATGACAACAGTAATGGTTATATGAATATCAGACTGCCAATTTAAATAATTGCAGAGGTCCCTATGTTACAAGATCTCCTCTTATAAGACAAACTTGACTTATTTGACCCCCTCTTTTGCTCTACGTTACTACGTTGCATTTGTGGCGCATTTTGTACCTCAAGAAGAGACCAATTCATGACTGTAGAAGATATGGTCTTCTGACACAGGGCTACTGTACTCTACACAAGATTTAATAACAGTATAAATTCTACAAAAGAAACTTACCCTCCATCTGAGGTTGCCTATAGGTGGCTTGGCAAAGGGAATTCCATAGAAGGAGTTAACCAGGGTGCCATCTTCAAGGGTGACGGTCTGACCATCCACAGGACCGTAGATTGTGTCCACTCTGACAATCGCTGCATCCACCACAGCTAAGACTGTCACTAGTGTTATCACAATTTTCAGCATCCTGTATTAAACACGAAATTGACTTCAACAGAGATAAGTTTAGCATCTTAATCTAAAAGTTTGAGGAATGCATACATGATTAATTTGTGCCCTGGGAAAAGTTCTAATCAGTAAACATCCAATATCTATTCAGAAACAGATTGCACCAGTAGCCTACATTATTTACTATGTGGTTTTTATAAACAGTCAACTTTTATTGTCATCACAATTTGACACAAACAATTTAAATTTTTACTATTGTACATGCGTTGCAGACACTTTAATTCATTTAAATATGTTTATTGAATTTAAAAAAAATTAAAATTCTAACATGAAATTAAAATAGTGTTACCTGCTTGCTTGCATCCACGATGTTCTGCAAGATTGGCATATAATCAGCACTATCTTTCAGATCGTTATCTGAGATAAGTCAAAACTTATCTGATGGCATGAACACAGCTTAGCATCATAAATATCTAGAAGATGAATCTGCCATCTTATCTTGATGTCTATGTCATCCTTAAGAAGATGAGCTATCATTTGTCAGAATTTAGCTCAAAATGATTTATCCGAAAAATATGTGCCATAAGAGATGGTGACAAACTTATTAAAAGAACTCTATGACATTGTTTTTCACATTATGATATTGGGAAACAACATGAACCCGGTGAACCTTTTGGAGAGCGGTGACCTGGAAAATGACAACAATGAACCCACTGTGATTCTAAATTCACCATACCTTGATGACGCAGGTTTTAGAAATATACTAAAACGTAAAAAATTAATTTTTTTTCAGTGTTCAGTAGGGTGGGCTGAAAAAAACTTTTTTTGGAATTTCAATATGCCAGTGGTATAGAAAGTTGGTTGTGGCCAAAAAATGAAAATTTGTGCAAAAAAAATTTTGTGGCATGTGACTTGTGCCGGGCCACTCCGGCTTTTATGAAAATGCATATTTTCAGCCATTTCGCATGCCTTTTTAGACCATCTTTTGGCCTGAGTCAGCTTCCTTGGTTTCAGAAGGCTCAAAGGAATACCTAAATCTCTTATGAAGACCATTTTGGATATGAAATGCCATAAACAGGTCCCTGATATTTAAGATATAGCCATTACTGGGTAAATTTTGGGGAACAGAATTTGTCTTTTTTTTGCTAAAGATTGCCCGAAAAAATTGAAAATATCGGAATTGACTGCACGGAAAATGATTCCAAGTGAATTGTAATTACCCCGTGTCCTCCCTAATGCCCTAAAAAACACTTCCAGCGCGTTACCTGCATCAATTTGTGGTTTCAGTTTCCAGAATAGGGGCAATTCCGTAAAGTCAGATTTACAGATTTGACACTTTGGCAGCTTGTGGAGCCCTACCATTACACCTCAGTTATTTCATTGTTAAATAGGGATGAGGCCAGGTAATAGGGGTATCGGACAAGCCATCAACCAAAGCTCCAAGTGCAATAGGAGCTGAGCTACAAGGCGAAATGTCATCTTGTCAGACGTACTCACACACTGTACGTTCGACAAGATGACATTTCGCCATGTAGCTCAGCTCCTATCGCACTTGGAGCTTTGGTTGATGGCTTGTCTGATACCCCTATTAACTGGCCTCATCCCTATTAAACAGTGAAATAACTGAGGTGTAATGGTAGGGCTCCACTAGCTGCCAAAGGGTCAAATCTGTAAATCTGACTTTACGGAATTGCCCCTATTTTGGAAACTGAAACCACAAATTGATGCAGGTAATGCGCTGGAAGGGTTTTTTAGGGCATTAGGGAGGACACGGGGTAATTACAATTCACTTGGAATAATTTTTTGTGCAGTCAATTCCTATATTTTCAATTTTTTCGGGCAATTTTTAGCAAAAAAAGCCAAATTCTGATCACAACATTTACCCAGAAATGGCTATATCTTAAATATCAGGGACCTGTTTATGGCATTTAATATCCAAAATGGCCTTCAAAGAAGATTTCAGTATGCCATTGAGCCTTCTGAAACCAAGGAAGCTGACTCAGGCCAAAAAATGGTCTAAAAACGCATGCGAAATGGATGAAAATATGCATTTTCATAAAAGCCTAAGTGGCCCGGCACAGGTCGCATGCCGAAAAATTTTTTTTGCACTGAATTTCATTTTTTGGCCATAGCCAACTTTCTATACCACTGGCATATTGAAATTTAAAAAAAAGTTTTTTTCAGCCCACCCTAACCTCCCAGACCCTGCTGTTAAATTCATCACTGATCTCTTTAACTATCTCATCAGCATAGGCTACTTTCCGAAACCATGGAAGAACGCCTTGGGCGTAATGATTCCTAAACCAAACAAAGATACCAAAATCCCCAGTAACTATCGTCCCATTAGTCTCCTAAGATGCCTAGGTAAACTCCTTGAAAAATCCCTAGCTAACCCCCTAATAGATCACCTCACCCTTAACGGCCACATGAATAAATGGCAAAGGGCCTACCTCCCCCAGATGGAAGCTAATGAGCACATCTACAGACTATTCCATTCACAGGCATAAACAATCTGTTCCATTGCTTTTCACTGCAACCTCTCTGATGCCTATATTACTATTAGAAAAGGTATGACAGCTTGCTTGGCAATGTTCCAAGATTCCAGACAGAACTGGTACGTTGTCACTGCAGCAGACGACAGAGGTAACTGTAAAATCCAGTTTAGAGACAGTGGTAGCGGACCAAGTGGGCACAGACTAAGTTTTTCTACAACCACCAATTGAGAAACAACAATCTTTTCATATATAAATAACTGTGATTAACTGCAAAGGCTTAATTCATGTGGACCAAGCTGCGAACTGACAACAATAGGTTGCATATGAAAATTAAACTGATCATATTCTCATTCAAACAATGAACAAGTGCTGACAAAAATTCAATCAACCATGCACAAGAAGAGTGATTGGTTGTTTCCTGGAGGTTATTCATGAGCACTCATTGGCTTTGTCCACTCACACTGAAGAGCAGACCGCAACATCTGTATTTGTGAGAAAGCAATTGAGGGAAATTTTGATCCAGCAACCCCCCTTCCCCACTATTAAAACAATATATAATAGTTACAATATATAATAGTTACTTATTTTTCGTTCTTTTTCTTTTCATTTAATATCCATTTGAATTTTTAAGATTTTCAATCATTATTAATCAATTAATATCTATCTATCTATCTAGCTATCTATCTATCTATCTATCTATCTAGCTATCTATCTATCTATCTATCTATCTATCTATCTATCTATCTATCACATCTCTTTATCTGCATCTCTTTTTCCCTATTTCTCTCTTCTTCTCTATCTTTATCTGAACAGCAGTTCACGACACATTTATAGACATTACATTAGACTGTTTGTGATATATATATATATGCTAAAGCATGACTTTGTAGTGCTATAAATAAGGTAAAGTATACATGTATTCATTTATTGGAAAAGCAGAAATATGCTTTAATTAAAATAACACAAAGAAGCCTGCACATTTTATTCTGTATAAATGCGATCTGAACTTGTCAAATGTGGTCCAAGTCAGTCACTGTTCACAAAAATGTCGTGAGAAGTAACCAATCAGATCAGATTTTTTATGGTTGGCTGATAATGATTGACAGCTAAACATAGCACTTAATGTCAAAACTATTCATATACAAATAGAAATAATAAATATGAACATTGAACAACATGTATACAGAATAAAAATATTGTGAAACATTTCGCTGTTTTCCACAGTTTCAGTTGTCCTCAAGTTTGTTTTGTCAGCTTTATAATTATAGAAGCAGAATCAATCAGCTGTTCTTTAGTCCGTCTGAACTGAATTTTACTAATATTTCATTTATCTTGACATGCATGAATGCCCTCACTTCGATTTTTATATCTCTTCTATACACTCCCACATTCTTTAATTTAAGCTGAAACTTTTGCACCACAATTAACTTTTGTTCAGCAACTTTTGTGAGTGAAATTTTTATTTAAGATGCTACAATTAACTTCACATGTTTTTATTATTGTTGGTGTGGCTGCCACAGCAACTGACTTCCGTGCCAGTTCAGTGTGGAATTCAGATTTTAGGATAATTTTTTGCCTAATTTTGTTATTTAAAACAACTGTCAACACTGACAGGCATGCTTGACATCAAGAAAATACATCAAAGAAAGTCATCAAACCGATATTTGGGTGACTTCTTTGTGTTAAGTATGCATTTAAAGGAATTATCCCACTGACTCAGTCCATGGTCGTCTGCAATCATTGTCCAGCTGTCATACCTTGTTATTACCTATAATGAGTCAAAGCATGTACACGGATCACATTGTTTTTGCCTGTGTTCCATTATATGAAAACTGCCACCCACTTCGGATGGAAAGATGCCGCCATTTTCTTAGATGTAGAAAAAGCCTTCGACTCCGTATGGCACAACGGTCTCAAATATAAACTTCTCTCCTATGATCTCCCAGATAAAATTATTAGAATCCTCTCCTCCTTCCTCCATGATAGAACCATTAAGGTAAGAGTAAAAGATACCATCTCACATGAAGTCCATCTTGCTGCAGGTACTCCCCAAGGCTCAGTTCTAAGCCCAATTCTTTTCAACATGTATGTCAATGACATACCGTTCCCCAATACCGGTCCAGTCCATATTTCCCAATATGCAGATGACTTAGCTCTCTGGACAGTAAACCGTGGTAAACGTCCCTACACAAAAATTCAAAGTCATCTCCGTAAATCCCTATACCAACTAGAACAATGGTGCTCCAAGTGGCGCATCAAAATCAATGCCTCCAAATCACAACTAGTTTTATTTCCTAACAATCTCAAATCACCCCCAACCTTTGCCCTCTTTGACACCCCCATTCTCCCATGTAAAGAAGCCAAGATTCTTGGACTCCTCATCAACCCCTCCCTCTCCCTACTTAATCACTGTATCCTTAAAAAACAAACTGCGGTCAACCGCCTAAATCTCCTCCGCTGCCTGAGAGGCACCGACTGGGGCACTAACATCCCTACCCTCCTTCATCTCTATAAAACTTTTATCAGGCCAATCTTAGAAACAGGCTATGTTGCTACAGCAGCTGCCTCTGAACCTGCCAAAAACCATCTCGCCATAGCTGAAGCTAAGGCCCTAAGGATTGCGCTTAAGCAGTTCTACATTCCTGGCCAACGCCGTACCACCAACCAAGCCCTCTACACAATGGCCAATCTCGAACACATCTCCTCGAGAATAGACACCCTCAAAAGGAAAGCTCTTGACCGCTACAAAGACTCCCCTCTTCTAGTAGATCTATACAACGCTAATAAGGCTATTAGAGCTCTCCCATACCCGGTCTCCTATCCCCATTCCCACTATCCTACAACCTAAAACAACAAAAAAATAACCTGCCTTAGGCACCCAGTACGGTTGTCGAACCACTGTGGTAGTAACGTGCACCTACTGCCCCTCAAGGTAAAAACATAAGAATTACATAAATTCTCTTCCAATAAACAAACTTAATCACATACAAAATCTGCCCAACCACCAACATAAAAACACACACAGTCTGGTCTTCAAGCCACTGTGATTATTGCAATTACTCCTACTGTTCCATCATATACATGTTTTTCTTTTCAGATCCCCTCAATTTTATACCCTTATACTTATTACACTCACAGTACAAAAAATTGACGCGTTCCGAACCCAGTACGGTAGTCAAACCACTGGTGTAATAACTGGCACATCACTCTGCCAGCACAGGGTCAAAACATAAACCACCATCTTCTCAAAACACAACACTACACCATCCACTTAAAGGTATCAAAGGAGGGTGTTTAAAAGCCTTTTAAAGCCCATCCTCTGGAGACTCCTATCATTCACTAACCCAAAACCAAACATAAAAACTCTCCCTTACCACTTTAAACCATCATACCCCACATCCCATACCTAACAAACTCAGGACTTGTGGTCCCTGGAGGGAGTCATATCTATAGATCGTACTAAAACGCATGGATACCTCTTGAATCCACCCACATGTTCCTCTCATCAATTATACTCACCTCCCTACCCTCCCTCTCCATAAAACATCACATCCACTCCATAAATCCTGTAGTTTTAAACATCCACCCCGGCGTTCTTCCTCTTCTAGGTTAAAATCAATTTTCCACCCTGCGACGCTGACAAGACCACTAAACAATTGTAATCTTTTCCAGATCCTCCCAGACAACACACACTGTAAAATTTGAAAACTGAGTTGATGCAATAATTTGAGCTGTCTGAGAATGTTAATAATTTTCAAGCTATGATAGCTCAATCCTATAAGTTGTCAAGGTATGATAGCTCAATGCTGTAAGTTGTCCAAACGAATCATAACATTAAGCTGTGAAAACATGAAAGCTTCAGTTGTTGCAGATAGCTTGACATCTCAGTCATGCCACATATGGGCCAAAATCAATTAAACAGCAACAAGTAACGTCCGTCACTTTCACTTTTCATTTAAGCATGTTGCACAATGCCAATATCGGATTTTTTGGTTGCATAGGCAGCCTTTCCATACAGGGAGATAGAAAAGACAACTTCATGGTGCAAAGGCTAACGATAGATGTGTAATTAAAGTTTTCGTGAGAAATGTCAATGATTTTTGGCGGCCATTTTGTGACATTTTCAACATGTGGTTATAAATGGATCTCGTTGTTCAAAAATTAGGCAAGACAGGACATATTGTCCAGTGCAAAATGTAATTTAATATGTGCTTTGCATTTTGCACTTATAAAATAATTAAATTTATTGATTTAACTAGGAGAAATTTTGATTTGAAAAATGGTGTTCGCCTGTTAATTTTTCTGTCAAAAACAACCAAAATTTTAAAAAATTGCCACAACCAGCAAATTTGCTTATACAGTCCATATTGATCTTTAAAGGCAAGGTTAATGTATAGATTATAGGTAGGACTGCATAAATACACTGTGAGATGTCACATATTGATGTAATTCTGGTCGTAAGATGTTGATGTCATTTTCTGTCAAAATCATAACGTCCGAACAAGGGCCCCTGCAACAGAGCACAGGTGACCTAATTAAAAGCAGGTGCCTGGAATTGATCTAAATAGGTCATATTTTGATGGCCCCCCACTAAAACAGAACATTTACAAATTGAGGGGGGCAGGAGGAAGGTGAGTTAGCATTCTGTCAATTTTTTTCCCTCAATAACAGGCGAACACAATTATAATTATTTTGCCAGTATTTCCATAGTTAGCACAGTTAATGCTCAAACTGTGATCCAGCATTAATAGTGATGTTGATTTCCATAATCTCCATCATCTGCACCAGTTTTCAATGCATCTAAATGGTTGTATTGAAGTTTCATGCTCGCCTGTTGCACTTGACAAAAAAAGCTGAAAATAAGGCTTGTCAATGTCACGTCCGTAACAGAATTTCCAGATAAAGCCAGTCCTGAATGTCTGTCTTTGTTCTTATTGGCACTGTCCTAAACAGTTTGAAAAAATAAAAATGTTAAATAAACCCTAAATACTGTAATTCATCCCTAATTTGGATTATTTAGCTTTATGACCAGATGAGATATAGGTTCTAATACACAAATTTGAAAAATGTCAATACAGTCAACGTAACATCCGAACAAAAAAGTGTCAGTGCTCGCTTGTTTATCAGGTTATTTTACCCTATGAGATTGAAAACATTACTTTAGATTCAAGATTAACCTTTCTAATACTTTTAATGTCACTGTGATATCTGTGGGAAGGCTACCGGAAACTTCTTTATAGGATTTCCGAAGTAACGTCTGTCGCATCTAATTAACACTAATTTATGCAATAATACTTCATTTTTATTAATTAACATTTGGCACTGAGAGAAAGACCCTGAGCTCTTACACATTTCAATTTATCCCTCATTGCAAAATATCCAACCAGCTTTAAAAAATTAAGCTTGAAAGTTTGACATGTCACGTCCGTCACTTTATGACATACCCTAATTAAAATCCAATTTCTAGGGTTCCAATAGCATTAATTATCTTTTAAACCATAAAATAACATACTTTAGACATTCTATTGCCCATAGAAATGAATAATTGTGACCTGTGGTGAGATTTTTTGGACCATGGTGATGTCACACAAATGTTGCACTTTATCTGATTTTTGCCCATATAGCGCCATCTATAACAAGCACTTCTAATAAGACTGCATTTAGTTTTTAATAATTATTTACTTACAAGAGAAAATAACATTTATATTACGCTATCCCAGAGAAAAAATGAGTAGCACACCACTTTAGCTGGTTACTTTTTTATTTTTATCTCTCTTTAATTAATTTGTTGGAGAAATTAGATGCATGCTTTCATACGTCAACCAACATTTCCAAGTCAGAGTGTGTTCAAATATCGGCTTCTAGCACTGTATACCAACTGAGATGAGCCACAGGCCATTGGGATTTATTCACAAGAAATTAATTTTTAAATCTCCTTGTGATGCAATGGTCTTTGTTGAATGCATCTTGGGCCTCCATGATGCGCTGAAATGAAGCATACTGGATCAGGTGGATCCCCTTGAGAGATCAAACAATATTTCGGGATTACAGCCCATATTCATAAATAACTCTATAAGACAGGTCACACAAATATAATTGAAAAACAACTAAAAATATAAATGAAAAACAACTAAAAATAAGTCAACACAGCTCAACATTTTGAGTTGTGTCAGCTTGGATCAATGAGTCAACAAAACTCAATATTTTTAGCTGTAAGTCAACACAGCTCATTGTTTTGAGTTTTCTCAGCTTGAATACCTTAGTCAACATAGCTTAGTATTTTGAGCTATCTCAGCTCAGTATTTTGAGTTATCTCAGCTTAAAACATTAATCTATGTTAGCTCAATCAACTTGTGCAACCATCTCACTCAATCAATTGAGCTGAATCAGCGAGTCCGATTTTACAGTGCATGGATGCCTTCCCAGGCCTTCTCACCCCCCTGACCCTAACCCACCTCCACTCCACTCCGACATAACATTTCCTGGATTGCCACAGCTCCCTCTCTCGAGGAAGGGCCATCCCATCAAAATATTCCAAAAGCTTGTAGGGCGAAAAATCGCCAATCAAGCTTGGGCCTTCGGCCCTAAATTTACACTCTTACTTACTTTCAGTCCTGCCGAGTTCTGCTGAGCGCAGACCTGAGAGGCAGCACCGTGGAATTTAGGGGAAGCACTCCCAGTGGCCTATATTCCAATTCGATACCCAATTCGATGTGAATTTCATCAGTCTGCAGCCTCGATCGCTCGCCTGCCTCTACAGCCGACTGTCCTCAGTAAGATCATGTCTGAGAACTCATTTACATGACTGTTAATTTTGTGTTTTAATAGATCTATATTGAAGTCCCCACATGTCAATACTACGTTATTGTTTGAATTAAGAATATTGTTTATCTCTTGAGTGAAAGTGTCCAAGTTATCTACGGTTTGTCGAGGGGGTCTATATATATTAGAAATTACAACTTTCTTTGTTGCATAATACATGTATGTATTGGTAAAGCTAACTTCGATAATTTGAAAATTAAAAATATCTGACTTCTCATTATTAGGCCTATTAATTATTTTAAAATCAAAGCTTTCATGGAGATATATATAGCTACCCGAGAATGTGCGCTGCAAGACTTATTAGGTGATGAAATGAGGATATAGCCTGGTAATTGCAGTGCTCAGTGAGAGGTCGCTGTCCGCTGTGAGCCATGTTTCCTGCATGCAAATAGCACCAATAAAATTACATTGTAGTATCAATAATATGGAAATGGCACTGCCATGAAAATCGCGCAGCATTGTCATAGAACTACTGCATTATCTTCAACTTTCCATGCAAAAGGCCAATTTATCCTTTTAAAGGACTGGGCAAATGGCCAGATAGATAGAATAGACAGATACGATCAGATAGATAGATGGAGGTAGATAGATTGAGATAGATAGATAGATAGATAGATAGATAGATAGATAGATAGATAGATAGATAGATAGATAGATAGATAGATAGATAGATAGCACTGACAGCTGTGTTATTCAAATCTGTGTTTAATTTGGATCTATAAATTTGGATCTATTATGTTAAATTGTTAATGTTACATAACCGAGATCAATAAAACCAAAGCTATTCAGAGATGACTGTTTACTATTAGACTGTCACATAATTAGTTGATAGTTAATGAAGATTATGTAACCTTAAGTGTTGTTATGATTTCTTACTTGGTGAGCCATTTAAGTCATTAACTTTTGTGTTGACTTTAATTCTCAGTCACTTCTTACAATCAGGGGTATGAAATAATTATTTCCAATGTTGATACACATGTTGCTTTAGACTCTGAAATATGTCATTGGAGGTTGTTATACGATAAGACTGAAATTTTAAAGCAATTTTGGAAGATATTTGAGGTATTTTAATTATTTACCAAACTAAACTCTGACTAAACTACTAGCTCCACTTTTATGGCAACTACAGGCACTTCCTGTCCAGGCAGTCACTGTAGACAGGAGCACCACACAGAATGAGCTGTCCTTGTGCTAAGTGAGCTTCGCTCATGGCTGCCTTCGGCAGCCATGAGCTGCGCTCATATTATGACTTTCAAGCTTCAGCTGCTCAAACTTTGCATTAAGGGATTGACAATTAAGGCTGAAGAGTGGGAGGTGCTTGAGAACTGTGTAACCTATTTTGTCTTCACCAGGGGCAGAATTTTTACATTTGGATAGGGTGACTTTAAGAGTGCACCATGAAATTGGCATTGATAGGGGGTGGTCGTTGACGACTTCGTCAGGATTGATGTTGAATTTTGGGACAAATAGATGCTTATTATTGTTTATTGTCCTATCGACTTTACGTTTATGTTTTTCATCAAATATGGGACCTTGATGTGTGTTGTGGACTTTAGCTAAGTGATTAGCAAAGAGGTCTGCTGCCTCCTGTTGAGTACTTGTTTTTGTACCATCTACTTTAGTCAGGATAGGTGTGGTTTGGTGGCCTTTTGAAAGCTTTCCAGAATTCTGAACCTTGTCTGTAATCTAAGTTTGCAGTAAGTGCGTGCCATTTCTGTTGTTTTTCTAGTTTGATGGCGTTTTTAACTCGGGTTGTGAGGCTTTTAAGTGTGGTTTTAAGTATAGGACAGAAGGGATTTTTTGCTAGTAGCCTGCGAACTTTACGTTTAAGTTTTATGACCTTGAGGGTGGCTTCCGAAATATTGAAAGCCTGGGGCTTGTAGGGTTTTTCTGGGCATGCTTTGTCGAAAGCATCTACGATGGCATTGTTGACTAATTCTATGTAAAGATCCATCTCGACTTCGTTTTGTATCTTCATACTTGGGAAGACGGATAGTCCTTCTAGTACTTCATTCTGGAAGAGGGGCCAGTCTGCTTTTTTAAGATTTCTAATAAGTTTAACTGGCTCTTGGGATTTTGGGCCTTCTTTAAAAGTGATGTGAAGAGGGAGATGATCGCTACCTATGTCTGATCCCACATAGCAGTCAGTTATATATGATGAGGCTGATTCATTTACAATGGCAAAGTCTAAGAATGAGGGGTGTATGTTTCTAAGAGTGCCTAAATGGTATCTTGTCGGTTGATCTAAATCATTGAGGACAAGAAGTTGGTTATTTGTTAGGCTCTGATAGAGCTGTCTACCGTGGATATTATGGTTGTAGGTAGGGGCAATGAGGGGATTATGGGCATTGTAGTCACCCATGAAAAGGCATTTATTATATTTTTGTAGAAAGTAAGAGAAGATAATGTTTTTAATGGAGTTTGATTCTGGCGGTATGTAGTGTGAAATGATAGCAATTTCTCCTATTAAGGGGAGTGTAACTAAGACTGCACAGCAGTAAAGGTGTAGGTTAAGAATGGAGGGGTCGATATCAATTGGGATTGCTGGGGTACCGTTTTTGGCCATTATGGCTGTGCCACCTTGACCAGTGTTGTCATGATTGTCATGTCGCACGAGGGTTGAGTACCCATCTATTCTAACACTAGGTTGGTTGGTTTTATACTTAGTTTCATTAATAAGGATTAGGTCAGGATTTGTTTCCTGAATATAGTGTTTTAAGGTAAATAATTTAGATTTTATGGAATTAATGTTGATATGAAAGAGACTGGCCATAGTTAGTTAATGAGTGCTGAGAATTGCTCTGGATGGATGACTGTCTTGAAGGCAGTCGAGACCTGTTTGCAGACTAGTTTGTTAATTTGTTCAGTGTCTACAACGTGTGTAACAGAGTATGCTGAGCTGGGCTGCTTCAGAGATGCATGTGTGCGCGGACCTGACAGGCAGCACCCAAAGTGAAATGTTGTAGCCTGAGACATGATGATACCACGCATTACTCTACCTACTCGCTTTACCTTCAACACCGGATCTCTTATTGATAATTTCTTGATTAAAATTTCAAATAGTATAAATAGTTCTACAGCTGGTGTTTAACTTAATCAGCTATCAGATCATTTACCCTACTTTGTTATACTAGATATTTTTTTCGATGTTAAACCAATATGTAAATATGTGAATATTACTGTCAACAATATGAACTTGCTTAACCAGTTTAAAGATGCTCTCACTAAACAAAACTTATTACCTTTAACCGGAAACCCAAATGCCATATATATAACAATTTTGAGGAAATTTGACAAGTCTGCTTAGAAAACACTTACCAATTAAACAAGTGAAATACAATAAATATTGCATAAAAAGACTGTGTGGATAACTAAAGGCATCTTGAAATAAATATCAAATCGTGATAAACTTTATTAAAAAATGCAAAAAACATCAGTTGATCATGAACCCTTTGAATAGATCTTATAAAACTAATAACTTTAACATGTTTTATAGAATACTTGAGCAGAGTTTAGTATCGCTAAAAAAAATTATTATTATCATTACTTTGAAACTTTGAAAGGCAATGTAAAAAAGACTTGGGAGAAAAAAATGAAATTATGAGTAAAAAGACAAACAAAGACTTTCCTGAATACTTTCTACTGGTAAGTTTCCAACCTGTAGACTCGGACATTGTTATAAAAACTATAGATTCCTTAAATCCTAAAACCAGCTTTGGACATGATAACAAATAAACTACGTCAATTTTTAAAAAGTCAATTAGCAGAACCCCTGGCACTAATATTTCATCAATCAACTATTGAAGAAATTTTCCATGATAAACTTAAAATAGCATGAGTACTTCCACTATATAAAAGAAATATACTTTTTTATTTGATAACTATAGACCTATTTCTATACTATCCAGTGTGTCAAAGGTTTTCGAGAGTATCATGCATAACCAAATTTATGAATACTTTTCTGAACATAAACTATTCTATAACAGCCAGTATGGTTTTCGAAAACATTCCACTGAATTTATAGCAGTAAAACTAGTAGACAGATTAATCAAACAAATGGATAACAATTCTCTCCCAATCAACATTTTTCTTTATCTTTCAAAAGTCTTTGATACCCTGGATCATAGCATCTTATTGCACAAATTAAATTATTGTGACTTTAAAGATAAATCTTTAGAACTTTTAACTAGTTATCTTTAAAAACAAAAAATTCAGTATGTAGACTATCAAAATACGATTTCTGATAACTTAAAACTAAAATGTGGGGTCCCGCAGGGTTCAATCATTGGCCCTCTACTCTTTATTATATATGTGAATGACCTAAACCTACCAACAAATAACCTTCATCCACTTATTTATGCAGATGACACAACTTTATACACCAATCTTACTCTATTCCAAACCTGTCCAAATATAGAAGTGGTCATAAACAGCGAATTAGAATCAGTTAATACATGGTTAAATATTAATAAGTTATCTTTGAATATAGAAAAATTAATGTGCACAAGGCACTTTAAAGGGCGCTCCTATAACTCATGACATTGCAAGTTTTCGAAAACCAAATAAACGACTAACCTTCTAATCCATTTCACTGTTTCATTGTTTTCCTTCTTTCTCTATGTCAAGCTGTCAGGCATGCTGTGTTTCTAGCTGTGCTTCTAGGTTTCTATCTATATATCTATCTATCTATCTATCTATCTAGCTATCTAGCTATCTCTCTATCTTTCTTTCCACATATCTTTCCATCTAACTTACTACAGTATGTTAACTTTATTATTTGTCCACAACCATGTTTCATTCATAGTTTATGTCTACTCATGGATTTCCCAAGTTTCACCTGTAACCCCACATCTTATATGTTTTATTAATTACCTCTCCAATTCAATTGCGGTATTGCTGCCCTTTAGAATGGTAGTTAAAGTATGTTTGTGCCTCAGTAAAGTTTAAAGGCCATTCCGCAGAGGTGTTTTGTCCCAATTGCTGACCTCTTGTTGTTTTGACAAATTCTCAGTGATCTGATGTGGGAAACCCCCTGAATGACATCACAGGACTCCCTCTTTCCAGTTTTTCTGGGATGGTTTTCCTGGGTCTCTAAAATGGTATTTAAACTATATGCATGTCCCTGTAAAGTTGATCAATCCATTCTTGGCTGATATGATGCAATGTGTGAAGTTTTGAAGTCAATTGGAGCTGTAATTTGCCCATAAATCGACCCACAAGATTCTTCAGGATTTCAATGACAACAGGGAGCTCTCTTAGCAGAGAGCGCCCTAAAAAAACCAGAGCTGGGTCATTCTCAAATTTCGGGACAATTTGCGTCACTCTAGCTCCCTGACATTAATATGAATGCGATAAATATCTGAAGCGTCACTCTGCATCTGTTATTCACATTTCTACTTAGAACCACTGCATTTGGAGCAAAAAGTCATTCATTAGACTTTTGTTAATGCATTATGTCCAGAAATCCGTGCAAAATCAATGGTTTTTCCCTGTCACTGGACCTGACATGACAAAATCAAGTGTTCATTTTATTCCAAATATACCATTATTTTCAAAATTGTTTTGCACGATTCATGGGAATATAGACTTGAATTTATATTTAGTTCATATTCAATTTTTTTTTGGTATAGTTTCATTGATTAAATTGATACAATAGTCGTGTCACTAATTTATGTCAATTTTTTTGTCCCCTCCGTTACTTGCCATGGCTCTGTTCGTTATTGTTTTTTATGAGCTATTTTCACTGAATATCATCAGACGCATGTGCGCCATAGTACCACTGCCTTGCAGACTTCATAAAACATGTATTCAATAATGTTCATAAAAAATGTTTTTGGTCCCACTAAAATGTCCCCTCCGTTTCCTTCATTTCCAAGCTTACCAATGATAATTTTACAGAGAGATTTCATGTATATGTTGCTGAGGGTGGCAATTCTGCAATTATTTTGTCTAATCTCCATAATAAAAAGCAGTAATGAGCGAAAAGCAAAAAATTGTTCCCCTCCGTTACCGTCCACTCCGTTACCAGATCATGAGCAAGAAATCGACATTTGGACCAAAAAATCTACTGATACGAGATGAAGTACTTCTGAAAATAATAGTTACATCAATCTTTTATCATTTTTCCTATTGTTGCTGTTCCTACAGTTGGTTTTTTACATCAAAATTCCCCTCCGTTACCACATTGTCCCCTCCGTTACAGGACAATTTTCCTATACCCGTTGTCCCGGAATTTGAGAATGGCCCAGCTATGCAGTTTCATCACCCTCAGAGAAATATTGTACATGCAAACTTAAACATAGAGTATCATGGAATAGAATTTGTTTCAGAATTTAACTTCTTAGGCATGAATTTAGACTGCCATTTAAAATGGAATTAAAACATAGACATGGTTTCCAAAAAGATATCGAAGACAATAGGCATCTTGAATAGACTCAAAAACACTTTACTACTCTCAGCCATGTTTAGTATTCATAATACCTTGAAAAAAATCCTTGATACCTTCACATATTTCCTATGGGTTGCTTGTATGGGGTTGGAAAAGTCATAAATTATATAAATTATAAAAAAGGGCTGTCCGTACTGTCACTACGAGGGGCGTTCAGAAAGGTCACGGCTTTTTTGTATATGGACATTTATTTTCAATCTAGAACTATGAATTTTTTACAGGTTAAAATTCGGCAGTTTTGCAAAGTTTGGCTAGGTGGAGCAGGTAGTACGGAGATCAAGAAAATCAATGAATTGCAGCTGAGAGAGACCTCACTCTGCCACTTGTATTAGTGAGATTGACAATAATTCACACAAGAAATATAAAATTACCTTTTAGAAATAATCGCAAGTACTACAAAAGCATTAATTCATACACCTGACGCATTGAAATAAATGTTCCTTGAAGCATTCCAGGAAAAGTTTATGTTGAACCATTTCAGTCATGCAAAGCCTTTTCTCCTCCAGTGCCTGAAACTATTGCCCCAGTGATTAAGGAAATGGAAAACCAGGTCTTATGTAAAGCTATACGTCAAAGGAAAAGCTGGGATGGATAATGCTGTCCCTTCAGGTCTCTAGCTCATACCAGTGAAGCCATGCTTTGTCATAAGTCCTGATGTAGTTAAGGACTCAAATTCTGGCGCCTGAATCACTCTTGCCAACTCGGGCATGCAGGATTGCTTTCCTACATTGGTTCGCTGTAAGAATACAAACATTTGGTATGCTTGAAAGTATATTTAGAAGCTAATATCATATTTCTTGTGTCAAATATTGTCAATCTTACTAATACAAGTGACAGGGAGAAGTCTTTCTCAGCCGCAATTTATTAATTTTCTTGATCTCCGTACTACCTGCATTGTTCCAGATTGAAAATAAGTGTCCATATAAAAAAAAGCCATGAACTTTCTGAACGCCCCTCTTAAAAGTAACTTTAGATCTCGTACAAGCGTCTTGTTAAAAAATTTACATACTTTAAAAAATAAGGATTTTTGTGCGCTGCAAGAGTTCAAATTATGTTATAAGTATACTAATAATCTAGTCCCACACTATCTCGAAACCACAATAAATGATGATGTCATTCACCATCACTTCAACTGTCAGAGCAGCAGTGTGAGGTTTCCTTTGCCTGCTGTGAGACATGATTTTGCAGGGAATGGAGTTAGGTATACACTTCCTTTTATATTGAATACTATGGATACTAGTATTAAAGACAAAATTTATACACACAGCTTCCAAGGTTTTGAATTTTTATTGCAATACACGACTGAATGTCACATTCCCAATTGTGATACTTGTAATTTATAACTGCATAATAAATTACTCAGGTTAAGCTTCCAGGTCACCACTCCCACTGTTGCCAGGTTTGTGTGCAGTTTTTCTTTTGAAATTATTCTTATCTTTTATTTCAAAATTTTGATATTGAACATAAATTTTCTCATCACATATCTAATTGATTTCTTGATGTTTCATGCAATTTGTACGTGATTGCTTGGGACCGTGTGTAGTTCCCGCTTTCTCCACTAGAGCTCCTGATCCACATTGGCCTACATTGCTCATTAGAGCATCTGGTGCGAGATATCTACAGATTCCTACCTGCTTTTCATGTACCTAAATTGTCCTTTCACAATTTCACTGATCGTCTCCTCTACTCAGGGGCGTAATTTTCACGGAAAATGTGGGGGGACATGCGGTGATTCGTTCGGAATCGGCCGTCAGATTCGCGAGTAAACAGTCAGTCAAGATTTTCTTCATACAAGAATTCCAACTTTTGTACAGCATGATGTATTAAACCTGCCCTTTCAATATGAATGGTCATAATGTCAGTGATTTCAATATGATAGTCAATGCATTTAACAAATACTATGTTGAGCTTGGCCCGAATCTTGCTGGTACAATTTTACCATCAAATGATAAAACTTTCCAAGATTATATGTCGAATGAGTCTGAAAATTTTTTTAAGTTTAATGAGGTTTCTGAAAGTGACATTATAAAAGTCATAGATAATATAAAACCAAAGACGTCTCAAGGTATAGATCAAATATCAAACAAATTGTTAAAGTTTTTGAAAAATGAATTATGTCAACCAATTGCCAAAATAATTAATCAATGTTTCCAGCCTGGCATGTTCCCAGACAAATTAAAGATAGCCAAAGTTACCCCTACATTTAAGAAAAATTATGAAACTCTTTTAGAAAATTATCGCCCTGTTTCAATCTTACCTAGCATAGCAAAGGTCTTCGAAAAAGTAATGTACAATCAAATTTATCAATATTTTACAGATAATAGACTGTTTTACAAAAGTCAATATGGATTCAGACAAATTCATTCCACAGAATTGGCTGCCATTGAATTAGTTAATAAATTGACATCAGAAATGGACAACAATGAAATTCCTATTAACATATACTTGGATCTTTCGAAGGCTTTTGACAGTGTTGGAGTCCTCGAGGCCGGCCTCGTCCTCGAGGCCGGCCTCGGAGCCACTTTTGATGGCCTCGGCCTCGGTCTCGTATGACCAATCCTTGGCCTTGGCCTTGGTCTCGGACCCTCTGGCCTCGGATATTTGTCCGAGGCACGTCCGAGGCCAGCGAAATTAATAAAGTTCAATTTTGCTGGAAGAGTCAAACAAATTTTTCCTGTCAGCTAAGTATATTTATCTGTCGGTCTTGGTCTCGGTCTCGGATGCTCATGCCTCGGTCTTGGTCTTGGTCTCGGATGTCCTGGCCTCGACTCCAACACTGGCTTTTGATACGCTTGACCACACCTAGTATACTACTAGAAAAATTACAAATATATGGCATTAAAGACAGGGCTATTAACTTACTAACTAACTATCTTTCAAATAGAACACAGTATGTAGAATTTAATGGAATCAAGTCAGATTCACTGCCCATCACAACAGGAGTTCCACAAGGATCCATTTTAGGTCCCCTTTTATTTCTTATTTATGTGAATGATATAGCAAAAGCTTCAAATATTTTCTATCCAATAACAGATGACTCCACTTTGTTTACAACATTAAAAACTATCAAGCTTAGTGATGAAAGTATGAATGTTGATGAGATACTAAGTAATGAACTCTCAAAGATTAGTATATGGTTGAAATTAAATAAATTATCATTAAATTGTGAAAAAACCAAGGCAATGATATTTCACACTAAACAAAGAAAAGTTGATATGCCTAAAATTCACATTAATAACCATGAGATTGAATTTGTAAAACAAACAACAATTTAACTTTTTTGGCATAATAATCGATGAGAACCTTAAATGGAAAGCCCATTCTAGTAGCGTCAGTATAAAAATATAAAAAACAATTGGTGTATTAAATAGATTAAAAAACACTCTCCATGCAGAGGTACTTTTACATATTTGTAACTCCCTCATTTTATCCCATCTTAACTATGGGGTGTTTCTTTGGGGGAAAACACTCAAAGCAGATAAATGTTCTTCAAAGGAAGGCTTTAAGAGTATTAACTAGAAGTACATACAATTCTCACACTAGTGCAATTTTCAAGAAATTAAAAATTCTCAAATTTGATGACATATGCGCACTGCACGACTACAAATTAATTTTCAATTTTTCAATGGAGTACTTCCGGAGTCGCTGTTGTCCTTGGTGGGATGCAATGAGCATGCTCATCCAAGGTATGCAACCAGGTTGACAGATCAGCAATTCTTACCTGTTCCGCGAGTAAGACATGAATTTGCAACTCAAAGTTTTTCATATAAATTACCAAGAATTTTCAATGCTATGAACAGAACAATTAGGGATACAATTTTCACTCATAGTTTTATAGGGTTTAAAATATATGTGAAAAATTTTTAAATTAAAAATTATAGTACAGATTGTAGCATCACTATGTTATATATGTCATCGAAATTAACTTTTTTTATTTATTTTTTATTTATTTTTTATTATTATTATTTTTTTTTCAGTTTTTTTGTTGATTATTATTACTAATTTGTTTATTTCTGCAAATATATATAAGTTACAAGTTATCACATGATTATATAATTAACATTCACTCATATTTATTTGTAGTATTTTAAAATGATACTTTGTTTCATGCTGCATCACATGCACCTCCTCCTCTGGTCACACTACGACTTTGCCAGTAAACATATTTCTATAGCCAATGGTAATTTTTGGTTCTTTTTTTCTTTCTCTCCCCTGTAATTTGATGGACTTATATATATATAATGAATTATACGTTTCTATAGACAGGTGGCCACTTGCTAGCGGTTTTTTTTTAAAACCTTTAAGCGGTCTCCTGGCTCTGTAACTAATTATTGAGTCTAATAAATGTTGTCTGAGTCTGAGTCTGCCCGAGCAGAAAGGTGTAGGACATGTCTCTCAGAACTGTTCCCAACCAAATTTACCCAAGAGCCATAACCAAGACATGTTGTTTTCACCAAAAAAAGTAGGGGGGACATTTCGTATTATGTTCCCCAGGGTCAAATATGTTGGGGGACTGTCCGGGGACATGTCCCCCCCTCCCATCCCCCACCAAATTACGCCCGTGCGTCTACTTGGGTCATGCGGCAGATTATTCCGTGTAAGTGTAGGATGTTCTTGACGGTCTCATTTCTAATGCAAAATATCATCTATATATAAATAAATGCCTTCAAGATTGCGAATAACTTGATTCATTAATCGTTGAAATGTCGCTGAGGCATTTTTCAAGCCAAAAGGCATAATACAATATTGCCAGAGACCATCCGGTGTTACAAAGGCAGACAGTTGTTTTGCTGTTTTGACAGAGGAGAAATTACCAGTAACCATTCATGAGATCAAATCTGCTGACAATCTTTGCTTGTCCTACCCGATCAATGCAATCATGAATCATTGGAATTGACATAGTATCAGCAACAGACAACAGTAACGGCATTCACTTTTTGAAAAATCTGTTCCAAATCTGGATCTTCCATCGGATTTTGGGAGAAGAATACATCAATGTAGAACTCCATGCACTCTGACTTGGTTTGATTAATTAATGTTTCAGCATCTACTCAACTTCTTTCGTGATATTTTGTAGCCTAAGGGGTGTTACTCAATAAGGTGATAGATGAGTACATTTGATGTTTAAGTCTAGAAGAACCTTGGAATTATCTAAACGAGTACAATTCCATACAATTTCTTTTTTGATGCAGCAGTACAATTACAAAGCCATGCTGAAACATCGAAGTTAATCAGAGATTCAATGAGATATGTATAGAATAAATTCACAATTGTCGTATCTATTTTTAGATGGTAAGATTTTCTCAGAAAACCTTGAACTTCAACAACAGGATATCATCATTTCTAAAAAGACCAATCAATCTGTTAATTGTCATCTGAATATTTATACAGTTAAAATTGAATGCGAATATTAAACTGATCAGACAAAAATAAACCATTTGCAACTGAAATTCTAAGTTAAAATAGCTCAATATATTTCACTGTCTCAGCTTGAATATACCAGCCAACAGAGCTCAGTCTTTTGAGTTTCTAACTTGAATGTTTGAGTCAGCACAGCATAGTATTTTCGGTTATTATAAAACCGTCTCATGCGATGATTTCAGCTGACTCAGTGCATCTCAATACAGTTCTAATTCGACAATGCAGCCAATTCAACCGCCTTGTCTTCCTGCTTGTGATGAGCTAAGAAAGTAGCATTGAATATCAAATTAAGATAAAGAAAATATGCGCGCAATGATTGCAACATGGAAAAAAGAGGCAAAAAGAGAAGGCTCAACAGAAAAATTCAGAAAAAAGGAAGTATCCGAGACAAAGAAAATAGAAGCCTTAAAAAGACAACAGAATGCCAAAAAATAACTTTCAAGTGCTTTACTATGCCTACAGGTAACATATTTCTTTGAAAAAAGACAAAAATAACATTTATTTACACGAATCAAAAGAAGCAGTATTATTCATACACATGAAAACTTGTATTTACACAACAAAATAATGCATTATAAATATGTAAAGCCTATATACAATGTCTGTGTCGTTTATGTGAAGATATATTGTGTGAGTTCACAATTTAGTATATTGTTTGTGCTTCTTCAGAACCTTCTGCGTGTGTCTTTCCTGACTGCCTGCAACCAAGCTTGTGTAAAAGTCACTGATCCGTTGACTGATCTCATCAGTGTTAATCCTCCTTCTTGACGCACCTGAAAACAGACAGGGAAGTTGTAAAACACTTATTATAATAGCTTTGGGCTACTTTGCAATCGTAGCTGCTACATCTGCCTAAATATCAGGGATTCTATATAAATTTATGTAGCCACACATTGGAGATTATAATCTTGGCTTTTCTGATTTCATCCTTACCTTGTACAACAGGCTCATCACGTAGTGAGCCAATACCAGACAAGTAGTCTATGAAGTCGTAAAGGAAAGCATGGCTCCTGCTCCTGTATGCAGTTTTGACTTCGACCTCTTCAAACATGTGCAGGTAGTGGTAGGTGGAAGTGTTATACAGCGGCCACACTGTGGGTTCGTTGTTGCCTGGGGAGGTCACTGGTTCAGGGGTAGGGTTTCTGTGAGAAATACATTTGTCGGAGTAGAAATATGAATATGCGACAGACAGTAACAAAAACATTGAGAAATAGATGCACATGATTCATTCAAGTCACTAAAAGTTTAAAAAAATTGGTTTTATACCCGTATTTAGCAAAATTAGTCCACATGTCAGCAATGTAAGTCGCATACTGAATATCCAGTTCAGTATAATCGAGCATATCAAAAAACATTCCAGCATCGAAGGCAGCATGGTTTTCTTTCTTCATCAAGGGCCAGCCAAACATGTATGGGATATCAGCACTGTGTGGCACGCCTATTTAATTAAGAGAATGGAAAGTAAACAGCAGAAGGCAACAATCAAGGCTGGACAGACAGAGACATATCATAGGAGATGAATAATTTGGTTGTGACCACCTGGCAGCCAGGCACAAAACATTTCATTCCATCAGAATAATATTTGTTACGTCCCAACAAGCGGAAATACAGCTCGTTGACCAGGAGGGCACCAGCTCATATAACTAGAATATTGGCATGAACAACAACATCTTCCATGATCTCAAAATTCTATATTGACCCACTTATAATTAAATTCTTACCCATCCATCTTGGCAACACCCTGTAAGCCTCATCTGCTAAATAACCCAGTCTGTAGTAATAAACATTGTTGCCCGCTTCCACGTGGAATCTCGCTGATAACTCTGAATGGTATCCAAAACCAAAATCAGTCACCAACTGTAAAATATTAAAACGATATAAGTCATTCATCGTCTGTCAAAACAAGAAGTACAAAATGTGAAATGATCAATAATCTTAATTGTGTTGGTCAGTCATCATATGTTTGGACAGCATAAAATGGGTCGACTCAGTTGAAAAACTTGGCCATCATATAACAAAACAGTAAATTAACGAGGGTTTTACAATGTTCTGAATCAAAACCACTTTTGTCAGTCATAAAAAAAAAAAACAGTAGGTCACAGAAGCTAATTATTAAAATTGTTTCATTCAATCTTCATCTGTGAAGACAGTGTGGAAGAATAAAAAATGGTCATTAAATTCAAATAGAGGCGGAAACATCTGTCAGAAGAATATTATGGATTGACCTGAAATTGTTATGTCAAGTGAAATTTCCGACGAAAAACGAAAAATTAACCTCAAAAGCATGCCACAACACACAGCACCTGTTTTGTCTGTGCTACAAAGCGCCTCCAGTATTTTACAAAATTTGATATTCATAAAATCAATTTATAGTCATTAAAATCATATTTTATCTGTCATTAATTTGTTTAACATTATTTAATCACTATCTGTAATTTGTGTTCATATTTGTGTTTGTTTGAATTTTTTAATTGTGTACAGTTTTCTTTAGACATCGGCCTAATATTATATGTATCATTTTATGATATTTTGGTCAAAGTTAAAAAAGCTTGTATTATAAGATTATAATATTCAGGACAGTCAACACTCACGTCAGATAAGAGGTCAATTTTGAACAGATATCACAACAACTGATTGATCACATTGATAGGGAAACAAGTTAAGAAGTCAATATGGTGACTGACTGAGACACATATTTTCCTTTTTTTTTTAATCTCTGTCGTAAATCCTTATTGCTGGTGTATTTCGGAAAGCATCAGAAACTAGCAGATCTTATATAATCTCAAGAACCTCCAGTGAAATTGTTTGATTATAAATTATCAGAACCCATTTGATGTATGAAACCCGTTTCTGACGTAGGTTCTGACAGGTAGTAAGTTAGCAAGTTTGTAGATTATTCAAACAACTCTGTGGGGAACAGTTGTCTACTGTGAATGCTCACAAAGCTGCCATTTGTTAGGATTAGACTGGTGATTGCCTGTGATAAATCATTGGGATCACAAATGTAATGCTTCATTCAATATATCAATGTTTGAACTGTGATGCGTAGTTTACTGTCAGCCCATTGGCTATCAAGCTGTGATGACGTGGTTGTAAGGGCTATCCCTGATAAAATTCTTACTCTGACACTGTTGAAACTGTGACGCTCAGTTCAGGAGGATCAACATTGGCTAGAAGCTGGTAATCTGACCCAGTTTAAAATGACATCACAGCTTGTAGTTAGTTTACATATATTGCAATGCCAGAATAGAGTCATCTCTGACATCACAGTTCAACATCATAGAAAAGAACTTCAGATTCCACGTAAATATGACGAGGACTGTAATTGAAAATATACAATTTCATTCCACCCCAAAAGTTTGAATACATCAGAAAAAGCGAGGTTTATTTAGAAAAAACTTAATTTTTAACACAAATTTATTTGTTATTTTTTGCATAGCTGTGTGTTTTTCCATTTTGTACTTCGCTTTATCCCAACACTATGATGTCACAGATTTGGTTGAATAACTTCCTCACAACTACAGATTACATGAAATGTTATTCTTTATTAATAGTGTTTCATTATATAATTTTGATGTGTCTATAACAGACTGCAAAAAAAGACTAAGCTGGTTACCTCATTGAAGGCTTGCCTGTTCAATTCAATGTCATCAAGATAGGGATGGGGTGCATAGTACCACAGCATGGCCCTGTACACATTTTCTGCTTCTTCAGGGGTGGAAAGAGGAGCAAAGATGCCCATCAAATCCCTCATTGTTTCTTTAAATTCAGTTCTGTTGAATCCACCATCAAGTGCTTCAGGAATTACTGGAAGAGACAGAGATCAGTGCACTTCAACTACTTATATGAAGTCAATTTACAGTCTAAGAAAAAGAAACGATTACCTTTACAAGACTCTGAGTGATGACAATTGTCGCTCTAAGGGAGCGACTTATTAATAAAACAACGGGGGCTTGGAGCTTTCCTCGACGGGAAATTATTTTTTTCACGGTAGCCTCTTCAGTAATTATTTATCTCAAGGGCGTGGAAATATTCATGCCTTAATGAAGCATCACCTTAAGAAATACCCCGACCAGAAACAAGACTTATTTATTTCACCCAAACTGAGCAAGACATTTTTATTAAAAAAGAAATTTCCAACCCTCCCCCTTTATATATAAAAATGGTCTCCCCCCCCCCCAAGCACATGCCAGTGATGGGTCGTAATAATCCATGATGTCACTATAATGTCTTTTTGTAGTTAACTATTCACCACCCATCATGCGAATATGAAATAGATCTTACATGCAATAGTATATAATGATCCATCTTCACTTAACAATCCTGCCATCATCGAACAGTTCTTGAATCTTCCTTGTTGCCGTAAATTGATAGGAGTGTCTGTCAGCAGATCGCCATCGACAACTGGAGAGAACCCGAGGCAGTAATAACCTTCCTGGAAGAAATGCAATGATAATTCCTGTGTCATTATTTATTTTGATAACAGCATAGTCACAATTGGACCATGTTAGGATGGGAGCAGGGGTGGACTGGCCCATGTAGCAGCTGCTATGGGCCCATCCACTCAGGGGGGCCCCGGGGGGGGGGCAATATGTCAAACAATGAAAATTCCAAACCATAGTAACAACTTTCCAAGTTATATGAGAAAGGTTTTCACATTTGAAATCATGCCGCCATGCAGTGGGGGCCATGGGGCCGAAAGTGGCACAAGTCCGCCCCTGGATGGAAGAGCCTGCGCTCACAGAATGAAAGACTCAATAGGTAGGTTCATGATCTTTCCGAATTTCAGAAAATTTCACAAACTGTGTTGAGGGGATCCAAATTTTACACTAAATTTTCACTGACATTGTTGGTTTGTGGCAAATAATTAGCAACAATATAAAGTCATTAATCTTCCAGTTACATTTATGTCAATGAACATAATATTCCATTTTTCTGCTCTCATTTATTTCATCTTCTACGCCTATATATTTTTCTCTGATCTTGCAAGGGAGCATCCAGGTTATGACATGCGGAACACATCTCAGATTTCTACACGGTTGGGTGACATTAACAAGATTGTTTGCAAATTGATAGACAGAACTTAATAAAAAATTATAAAGAAACTCTCCGTAATAAAAACCTGTGCCAAAAAAAAATTAAAAAACAAGCTTTCATCTGGAGTAGAACTTCATTGAAGCATAAAGGTAAGAACAAGTCGAAGTCCTATAATTGGCATATATAGAAGTCGTTACTTTTTATATTGCCTTTTCCAAAATAATAAGATAAATCGTTAAATTGGGACAGACCCTCTCAAAAATTGAAGAATACAAAAATTAGTACTGATTTTAAATATAAGGAAGATAAAATTCCTATAAACGTTTGCAACTTATCATTAACGCCACAAATAGTAGCAAAATTAGGACAATACACATTTTATTCAAGATAACAACAAGAAGACATCACCAAGAGATGCTAACCTACATCTGTCATACAGCTGTATATAATAGAGAATTAACCCTTAGTTTAGAAAACGATATTGGAGGCTTTAGTGTCAGGCCTAAATTCTAATCTGTCTACCTATTTTTCAAATCTTTTAATTTTTTTTATATATATTTTTTTTTGAAATATATTTTACATGTTTAACATGCTCGGTGGAACTGTTTTTCGGGTGGCCCATAACAGGTAAACAATTAAGATAAAACATGTACAGATCTTTCCACTAGCCTGGTTGTACCCATGCAGATGTCTTCTGTGTCTTCCTCATGTGCTAACTCATATATGATTTTACACAGACACATGTCTGCTAAACATGGAGAAACTTTTGTTAAAACTGATTACTGAAGATAGAAATTTACTTACAGCACAAGTGACTCCCTGGCTCCTCCGCATCGTGTCCCAATCGACATCTCTCATGCACTCCATCATTTCTTCGTTGTCCTCCCTGATGCAATCGTGCTTTGCTGCGACTTGCCTCGTGTAGTTGCCCGGGTACTGACCAGGAAGGTTGATGGCCCAGAAGGCAAGTTCTGATCCGCTCTGAGCGATGACTTGGTCAAACAGATCTTGAGAAAAGAGTAAGTTGACATCAAAACATAAACTGAAGAAGAATATTGAATATCGTTGCCAACCAATGTCATTTTTGACAGAATAGGAAACTAATATAAAATACCTCAGAAAAATTTAAGCATCAATTAAGCAAGCAAACCAGTGGATGACTCACAGAAGAGCCGTTGGTGGTCAAGATCAAGTCTTTTAAACTCGTAATTGTTCAAATATTTGTTGATTTTTTTTTCCAGAGTAGGATAATGTTTAAAACACCTAAGGCAAATATCTTCATACAGTCTCAGAGGCAGATTTTTTTTTACACTTTTTGAAAAAAAGAAGGATTTTTGTAGATACAAGAAGACCATCAACTTTAAGGGCCTTCAGTGAATTTCAATGAAGAAAGGACCCTGAATCACGTTACATATATATCTGAGGTAAGTTGAAAAGTCTATTTCAAAACCTTGAGAGCTGTAAGTAAGCCTCAAGGGCTAATACTTTTTTCAAGGCTAAATTTAGTTGCAGTTACTTATTTAGATTAATAATGACATTATTGGAAGAATCAACTTTTTTAATAGAAATACAGGAATTGATTTCAGATTCAAAGATAAATGGTCTGTATTACAACATTTTAAAGATAGCCTAAATTAAATTTAAGTTGAAATTGATTTCTCAAAGTATGCAAATACCAGAACAGGAAAAATGTTTTGCATGCCATGATATTTTCAAAATAACTGATATGTACAATTTCAGCCATTGCCTTTACACCGTATATATGTGTGTTCCCGGGTGTGTGTTATTTTAAAAATAGGCTATGCTTTTGCAATCACAAGTTGGAGCTCGTAATGTTTGGTATGGTCGGTCTCACGATACACATCTATGGCAAGTGGTGATAAAGAACGAGAAGAAGACATCAGTGCCAGAACAAAACATGCTCATAAGTAAATATCTGACAATTCACAGATATATTACTTGGCACATTTTTTGTTATCTAGTTATATTGGTTATAAATAAAACCGAAAGTATTTCATTCTGAAATAATTCTCGAATAACACACAGCTGAGAAGTGAGGATGTACATGTAATTATCAACTGTAAATAAAATAATAATAATAATAGATATTTGTATAGCGCCAATTCCAGTAAACTGATCACTAGCGCTTGTGCAGGATAGATTTATTTGTAGCAACTCTTGAACAGGTGAGTTTTCAGATTTCTCTTGAAGCAGTCAAGTGTTGTTGTCGCCTTGACAGTATCTGGGAGTTTGTTCCAGAGCTTTGGGGCAGCATGCGAAAAGGCTCTGTCCTCAAATTTGTTTTTATTGCAGGAAGTTGGTTCATTTAAGAGTATTTTGTCGTTGCTTCTTAGATTACAGTTCTGTTTGGATTTTGGTTGGATCAAACTTTGAATATAGAGAGGTGCTTGCCCATTGACTGCTTTCCATGTGGTTAGCATAAGTTTGAATTGGATTCTAGCTGGAATTGGTAACCAATGCAGCTGCTTCCTAAACTGGCTTACACTATCATGCTTTTTCAGTTTCTCTATCAGACGAACTGCCGAGTTTTGGGCCACTTGTAGTTTATTCATTAATCGACTTGATGTGCCATACAGAAGACCATTTCCATAGTCTAGGTTAGGAGTGACTAGAGCATTAACTACAGTTTTGCACACGTCTTTGTCTAATGATTTCCTGATTTTTGAAATATTTCTCAAGTTGAAATAAGCATTCCGGCACATTTTGTTGATCTGTTTTTCCATGGTCATGTGTCTGTCGAAGATTACACCCAGATTTCTGACATGTTCGGCTGCATTAATTTTGACATTCTCTACTCTGATTGAAGACACTTGGAGTTTATTGAGTTGATGTGAACTGCCAATGAGCAGTAGTTCGGTCTTTTCTCCATTGTTACAAAGCTTGTTTTCATGGAGAAAGTTCCTGATTTCAGCAATGCAGTTTTCCATTTTGTCTGTAGCATTTTTCTGATCTAAAAAGGTTGGTTTGAAAGAGAGTATAAGTTGCTCGTCATCAGCATATTTTTGGTCTTTGACTTGATTTTTAGCAGCCACTTCACTCAGTGGAGCAATATATGAATTGATATTGACTGGTATTTGCATACTTTGAGAAATCACCTCGAGATATACCCTTTAAATGCATTAATATATTTGATAACTTAAAGTGTCATTGATTAAGCAATTCAAACAAACAAGAGATATGCCCTTTGATTGATGGTAAGACCATGGGGAGCTACTAATTATGCCCCAGGCAAATCTTGGTCTCAGTTGCATAGTATGATTAATTTTGACATTTTGGATGAATCATCCTATTAGAAATACCTCACAATTCACTTTAGGTAAAAATATATCAAATTTTGGTCTCCGAAACACCAATTTTAAGATAAATTTGGATTTAAGGGCTATGCCAAGTGGCAGGCTAATAACCTGATTTCAACTGCACATATTTATTCAATTTGAAAGTAAAACTTACCCCACGACTCCGGAATAACCATATGTAATGCAGCACTGGCTGCTCCTGCACTTTGCCCAAATATTGTAACTTGGTCCTTGTCACCCCCAAACTGAGCAATGTTGTCTTGAACAAATCTCATTGCTAGAATCTGGTCGTGAAGACCCCAGTTACCAGGAGCGGCATCATCACCAGAAGCCATGAAACCTGCAAAAAGTGGATTGCAGTATACTTTCTGTTCTGACTTCAAATAATTTTGAGCGACTAGATATAAACTGACCAATTGAACATAATTCCAGAAGTCTGACAGATTAAAATTTTATGGTGGGGTGGCATCTCAATAGCTAGGGGCTTCTTTTGTCTTACAGAGGTATTTTCATATGAAGAAACATGTTGTATGAATATTGCATTTTGTTTCTATATATATATGTATCATACCTAGTTTTTTCAACCTATGACTCTTTATTGTATGAGTAAACATATTGAATGTATGAATTTGTATTCCCCACCGAGCAACACAGTTTTTGATAGATACTCGATCATCAGATAGGCAAATATCTATCACAGTTTAGTACAGTTACAAGTAGATTGTGAGCAACACAGGCAATGTCAAGCATACATTTTGAAACAAACAATATGTATATCATCACAAACCTAAAGCTCCCAATCGATAATTAGGAACAACCAGGACAACATCTCTTTGAGCATAAAAATGGCCAGGGTACTGAATATTGGCTGAGACAGAATAAGCTCCTCCATGGAACCAAATCATTACAGGATGTTGACGAGTCATGTCCTGAAAATATTACAAATACAAACCCTAATTATGCCATTGCTCAAAGTTTCTAGTCCAATAAAACATCTTTTTTAAGGCCCAAAATGTTTCATGTTACTGTGATAAACACAGTATGTTTCTTCAAAGTGTGATGAAGAATTTTTTTTCAAACAGTTCGCTTCTTCTAATTGTGATAATACAGCATGTATCTTATAATTGTGATAAAACATTTATGTTTCTTCAACGCATAATAAACAAATTTTACAATCAATTTCAACCAAGCCATGTCTCATTAATGTGTAATAAACACAAGTGGTTTCTTTGAGCATGTTATGCAACCAGCATCCTTCAAAATGTGAATAATGAAGCATTTGTTAAAAAGTCTCTGAATGCAACAAATGTTAATCTTGGATAGTTGCCCGCAAAAAACTCTGGTTTCAATAACCGGGGGATGATTTTAATGTCCATTACTTATTATATACCTGAAATCACAATCGGTAAAATTGTATAATGTTGAACTTAATTAGATTTCAAGTCCTTGAATACTCACGGCTGGCGTGAAAATGTTGAGATACAGACAATCCTCATTAAAATTCTTCCAGAGAGGGTGGGAGAGCCAGATGAGACCTTGTTCTCCCTGGGGACAGGCTGCGTTGAGAACATTCGCAGGTCTTGGCTCAGTCCAGGGCTCTGGGGGCTCAGGTTTCTAATCAAAAGACGATATCACCATTAGAATATTGTCTTATATAATAACAACAAATCATACAGACTTAAGCAATTGCAGTTGGAGAGAAAAGTAAAGGCTAAATGAATCTATAGCATGTCAATTACAACTATGCAAGGTTAATTTAAATACCAGAAATGGAAAACCTACCCTCCACCTGAGGTTGCCTATGGGTGGCTTGGCAAAGGGAATTCCATAGAAGGAGTTAACCAGGGTGCCATCTTCAAGGGTGACGGTCTGACCATCCACAGGGCCATAGATTGTGTCCACTCTGACAATCGCTGCATCCAATACAGCTAAGACTGTCGCTAGTGCTATCACAATTTTCAACATCCTGAAACAACATGTCATCTGGTCTAGACAAATTTTCTGTCATTTCTTGCTTTAAATTGTTACAATATAATTGTGTGGATTTTGCTTCATACAGTTTTAGAAATTGGCTTCGTAATTAATTGTGTTGTATAGATACACTGTACGATTCGTTGATGCTTTTGGAAAATTCCAATCAATACAAGTCCGAGTTCTTTTCAATGCACACATATAGCATAACATTCAGGTTTAATAACTACACAACTTTCATTAACATAACAAACATTATCATAATATCAGGTTACACTATTCATTGCACATGCTTATTTTTATGGGTTTCAGACACTTTTTTTTAATACTTAAAATTGTTCAATTGCTTTCAACATCAAAAATCTCACACGAAATTAAAGGTAAGTTACCTGCTTGTCTGCATCCCAACTGTCCTGTAAGGTTCACAGGGAATTGGGACTGTCTTTTAGACGGTTATCTGGGAGATAATTTTGATGATAAACTGACTATCTGGTGACAAGAACATGGTGTAGCATCTTAGCTTGAAGTATAATTCTGTCATCATTGAGAAGAGTTATGGTGAGGAGAAAAACACATCGCTCTAACTTGATAAAAACAGACTGCATGGCGGCAAACCTTCAGCGATAAGTCCTTTAAAACGCCCAGTTAGACCA
Organism: Platynereis dumerilii; assembly: GCA_026936325.1. Taxonomy (NCBI): domain Eukaryota; kingdom Metazoa; phylum Annelida; class Polychaeta; order Phyllodocida; family Nereididae; genus Platynereis; species Platynereis dumerilii. The sequence continues at coordinate 96,348,253 of JAPTHN010000002.1, forward strand.
CAAAAGTGATAGCTATGTGTGCTAAATTGTATGTAAGTACACGTATATATGTAGTATTGGCTGAGTCTTAGCTTGAAATTACCCATATGCTTTTGGCCCTGCCAGCTTCCCGCCTGCCCGCCAGGCCTAACTAGACTAATGTACACATTATTTTGGTGCAGTTTCATATTTATGTGGAATCTCAAGTTATTTTCTTTGCTGTTGTACTGTGATGTCAGAGATGACTCTTTTCTAGCATTGCAATATATGTAAATTAACTACTAGCTGGGATGTCATTTTAACTTGGGTCAGATTCTCCGGCTTTTAGCCAATGTGTTCACAGTTTCAACACAGTGTCAATGTAAGCATTTTATCAGGGATAGCCCCTGCAACCAGATCACCACAGCCTGATGGCCAATGTGCTGACACTAAACTATGCATCACAGTTCAAACATTGATATCTTGAAGCAAGCATAACATTTGTGACGTAACGGTCTATCACACAAAATAAAAACACTGACCTATTTGTATTATCATAATGCTAGGCGTTTCCAAAGAAGCTCTAAGACGTTGCATGAAAAAGCTCTAAGGATGAATCTTAGGTTGAACTTGTCGTGAAATCTCTTCCTCCCAACGGGTCGACCATCAGATCCGACTCACAATGGAAGTAGATCCGTATGGTATAGTATCCTAATTCCTACCAAGGTGGAAGCATGTGACTTTTTTTTTGCATTGTCCATCAGGGTGACCGCATTTGATGCCATCTGGGGTAACAACTATCAAACTAAACAGAGAAAGTTAAAATTCTCCATGTATTTTTACAATTTATTTCCCCATGCATATGGCTATTTGTCATTCCAATATCATCGTTCGTTGAGCTTTGAGGCGAGCTTTACTGAAAAACGTCTAAACTAACCAGCCTCTCCCCTACAGGCCGATATGTTGAAATGAATTTCTTCAATTGCAGAGCATGAGTCTCACTCCAGACATTTCCTACAGGTGGTGGTTCTCCCAGAACCGTTAACAAATTAACTATTGTGGGCATAGCTACTATAGGGGAGAGGCAGGTTAGTTGATACGCAAGGTTAGTTGATACGCCCCACCTCCTGGTCATAGAAATGATCATTTGAGAAAGTGTTGGCATTTGTAAGAAGCAGAATGAAAAAACACATCTTCTCATCTTGGTCAATGTAGAATCAGAATCAAGATTTAGGAGAAAAGTCAAAAAATTCAAAAATCACTGTTCCGAGTAAATTTGTGCTGAAATCTTGCAATTTTTTTTCTCTCGCTATAGTGAAGGATGATTCAGAGTAACTTAGTATAAGGATAAGGTGTGTGAAAAGGGTTATTAATGAGCCATCAAAGATGACCTAGGTTAACCTGTGGTCCAGAGACCTGCTGTTTTCTGACATAATCGAGTGGATGGGTTTGTTGACACAGCAGATTGGTTAGGTTTTATTAGCTAGCCTGGTCAAAATAACAACCCTGACCTATTAGTACAATAATAATGCTAGGTGTTACTCAGTAGTTTACATGAAAAAGCTGTATAGATGAATCTTAGGCTGAACTAATCGTGAGAACTCCCCCTCCCAACAGGTAGACCATCAGATCCAACTCACAATGGTAGCAGATACATTGTATGCATCCATGGGAACAGAAAGCAGATCGGTGAAGGTGTGTGGTTTAATAGTATCCTACCAAGGAGAATGCATGTGACTATTTCTTTACATTGTCCATCAGGAATTGGTGTATCAACTAACCTACCTGGGTGTATCAACTAACCTTACCAGGTGGGTTAGTTGATACGTTCGACATGACCTACTTTGACGCCATCTGGGGTAAAAACTATCCAACAGAGAGAGTCAAGTTTCCCCATTTATTTGAACAATGTATTTCACCATGCACACGACTATTCGTCATTCCAATATCATCTTCCGTTTAGCTTTGAGGCGAGCTTTTCTGCCTGCCTCTCCCCTACAGGTTGATTCATTAAGACTGCACCACCTGAAGGAAATTTGTGGAATGAGACATGCATTCTGAAATAAAGAATTTGCCGCAAAATATTGACCTGGAATTTTTTACTGGAATATCTTTTCACCAATGTCAGGGCAGAGACACCTCTGCCACCAGTGGATTTTTTAACATACAGTAGTCAACTTTCGAAGTGGATCAAGAATTTACATCGTAGCAATTCTGACATCAGTTGTTGTTGCTGCATAATTTTGCGTGAAATGTTAACTTTGATATCTTGGTAATGTGCTTGAACGAGATTGTTAGGCTTCAGTGACTTTGATGGTCACCAGACACGATTGCTTGAAGCAAGGTGCAAAATGACTTGTCACACATTAGTGAATACACTGTAGCAGTGTAGCAGCACCAAAATAGAGCGGTGATTTCACAGCCTTGGTCACTCAAACAATGTCGAATTGGACCGAAGGAACCTAAACTGTGAAAATGTTAAAAAAAGAAGTCCTCAATTGTCTACTAAATATAATTGAAAAACAAATTTTCTCCAGTCACTTGATGAAGTATGCCCCAGCCAGTGGATCCCCCGCTTGGTGAAATTGTTCATATCCATTGGAAAAGCCACAGATTTTTGAAAACTGTGAATGTGGAACGTCTAATCAAAAGTTGAGCTCAATAGAGTTAACAAAACAATGCCTGGTTTATTGCACACTTACAAAAGAAATGATAACCTGTTTTCAATTAAGGTCGTCATTGCCTATTAGTGTTACAGACCATTTTGCACCTTGTGACAAACAATCATGGTTTTGAAGGGTAAAAATTTACGAAGCGTGAAGTTTTTTAGGCCAAAACATTGCCAAGACATCACACCAACATACTGCACTAAGATAACTTACTTATATTTTTTTGTGTTAATATAAATTATATGAAAAATCTTGATCCACTTCATAAGTTGACTACTGTAGTAACTGGGAGACCAGAAGGTCTCCCAGTGGACAGATTTGGTCTCCCACTAATATGTACAAAAGGATGGATAGAAGCTACATCTAATAGAAGAAGCACCAATTAAGTAAAATTATAAAAATGAAAATAATTATGTAAAACATATATATGCTTTAAATACATTATTTCTTTTAGAAACATTTCAATTAAGAGTTGTTGTAGCGAAATACTGCAAGTTAGGAGCACCATTCTACCGAAAAAAAAAAAAAAATATATATATATACTTCTGCTTGTGTCATCTTTCTGGTTTCCGATTTTGAAAAATATTTAGAAACTCTTTCTTGTGGCAATCAGCTAAACTCCTAAAATAGCAGCCTGTTCAACAGTTCAAAATCCTTTTGCAAGGAAATCACTGTATAAACATATTGTAGAGGAGACCGGGGCTGGTTGTCACAGGGGCAGGTTGTCACACTTTTAACTGTGAAAAACAAGGGGGCAGTATTGTCCGACCAGTCATTGTTTATTTTAGAAATTATCACCAGGGGTCTCTTCACAAAATTCTAACACCAAGAAGGACGTCTGCAAAGCACAATGAGTATTTCAATTTTTTTACTGCCAAAAGTAAAATTTCACCTTCATATTGAATGTCATTTTATTCTTCGTACACAAGTGATACTACTGAACAGATTGAAAAATGTTGTTTTGCTTTTATCTGTTCATGGTAACAAAATGTAAACATAACGTGCACAAGGCACTTTAAAGCAGACCTCGTGGCATGCAGTGAGAATTTGCCATTAAATCATAAATATGTGATAATAGTTATATGTTCCCCCATGGCCCAAAATGTAAATGGGAAATGGATGTGGGATTGTTTTGTTGTAACCTGTTGATCGCTCTTTGCTAGAGATACCCTTTTTTCTGTACAATTACATTTGAAAACGTTTCCTTTACTTTGTAGTGAATTGCTCAATTAAAATAACAATGTGTCAGCCAATGAAACGTCACACCTTTGCAGAACAATGATATAGGTGTTATCTAGTGCTAGAGAACGTCTTCTGCACATTGTTCATACCTGCAAAGCTTGCTTTATTATAATCAGATCATTCATCAGTGTTACTGTAATCCACAAATAAGAAAGTCACAACACAGAAATATGAAGTTATTCCCTAATTAGTAAACAATCAGCAGCAATGCATAGGTCACAGTTGACTACACACTTTGCTCAGACTGATGCCTTGTTTGGGGAAACCCCCTTGGAGATCAGGGGGGGGGGGTGTATATGGCATCATTCATTGCTACAGCATTGAGTTGAATGGATTTCCCTTGTCAGAGAGTTTATTATGGGATTAACATGTACCAAAAGTTGATCACTTCACGTGGAGGCCCATCACATGATGCATGGTAAATGGCATTATGATTGAAGAAGGCAGGCAGCAGAAACTTGACCCACAAGATATGGCAGAATTTCAATCTCATAGGCAGCTCCTCTACGAGGTCTGCCAAAAACTGAAGAAATTTAAACAGAATGGTAGTAATCAGTCATTGTTGCCATGAGAAGCTCTCAGGGCAGGTTGTCACAAAAAATATGGGGCAGGTTGTCGCACTTTTGGGGCAGGTTGTCACACTTTCGGGGCAGGTTGTCACGCTTTCCGGGCAGGTTGTCACACTTTTGTGGCAGGTTTTCACACTTTCGGGGCAGGTTGTCACACTTTCGGGGCAGGTTGTCATGCTCTCGTGGATATCATCAGTAGAATGTACTAAGGGGATGACAATTTGATATCCACGAGAGCGTGACAACCTGCCCCGAAAATGTGACAACCTGCCCGAAAATGTGACAACCTGGCCGGGCTGGCCCGAGTTCTGAATTAAAAAAAATGTCCAATAGGACATCAAAATTTCGAATGACATAGGTATATATACACCAGATAGATTTAAGTTACTCCTGTACTGACTTTCATACATACACAATGGCTGTGCTCCTACTTGCTTTAAATAGAAATAGAGCATGTTTAAATTCTACACAGTGTGACAACCCGCCCCTGTGACAACCAGCCCGGTCTCCCCTAAATGGATGGACTGATCTATAAGTTTCGCGCATCAAGACGCTACGAAATTGCATTGGTCTCCCAGTCCTTAATAAAATGCTCTGTCTACCGCACAGACAAACGATCTGAGCATAGAGGTTTGATAACCTGCGGTCAGTAGAAACATTACATTACATTACATTACTTACCTATTGGAAACATCTTGTGATAAGGTAAATTCAGGTTTTGGATTTGAACGTTTTATGTGGGGATCGTCACTTTTCACTTTTAAAATTTTGCGTTCAACGTAATGAAAAAAAAGGTCTAATTCACATTCATATTGATTTGAAAAAAAATTCAAGAGTAATTAAATTCATTGTGTTTCAAAATGGGTGAAACACATTTATAAGTTTTGTGCATAATCTAAAAATAGGGTTGCTGTTCAAAGATTTGTCGGTTTTGGTTGTCTTTTAGACAGGCTTTAAAACTACATCAGACTTTTGGTAAGTTGAAAATAAGGTCCTTTTTTTTTTTGCAAATTCCCAAATTTGATAACACTCACCACAGAAAGACAGGAAAAGTCACAGCTGATCACAGTTGAATAATTTTGCGAACGATTATGTTTGTCGTCCCTAGCATCAATGCCTTCAAATTCGTTTTGGTAAAAAAATATGAGCTGAAGTAAAGTGTTGGATTGATGAGTGCAGTTTTTTTGAAAATTTGGCTCGGGTTAGATAAATGTCACCATGTCATGCACGATAAGACAGAATTTTTATCAAAAACAAAACACATGTTTTATTTACAAGAAAATTATTTTATAATCTACAGGTGTCACATCATGCCTTGGTGCTTCCACACTTCAAATAAAGAGAACAATATAATGTGACATACGAAAACTTGTAATTACACAACAAAATAAATAATTAATATGTAAAGCTTATATACACAATATTCATTGTCCTTTTGTCACGAAGAATTATAATGTGTAAGTTCACAATTTAGTATATTGTTTGTGCTTCTTCAGAACCTTTTGTGTGTAGCCTTCCCGATTGCTTGAAACCAATTTTGTGTAAAAGTCATTGATACGTTGACTGATCTCATCAGTGTTTATTCGCCTTCTCGATGTGCCTGAAAACAGTAATAAAGAATAAAAGAATAAAGAATAAAAAACTTTATTTTACGTCGATTGAAATTAAAAACAGACAACATAAGCACAAAAGTGCTTTTCATCGACAGGATATAAAATTAACAAAAAGGTAAAACAATGGTCAATATGACAGGTAACATACACATCTAGTACAGGTTGTACACTCACAGTTAAACTGGTGTCTCTTGATACAGTAGGTTATCAGTACTATTCAGTAGGTAAGGGAAGTTAATTAACTTTGAAAACATAATTATATGTGTAGGCCTATTCATAATCACGAGCATAGATTCAAATCTCAGTCTGGGCACTATACAAACCAGGGCAGTGACCAGACAGAAAACTATTCGCATTATCACCAGTTCATACTGTTGACTTATGGACAGAAAATAGATATTTTCAATTCAACCAATTTGCTGGTTGCAATATAACTATCACTTACATAATGGTAAAATTAACATAAATTGGCTGCACAACATGAACCAATCATCACAGCCATTAAAATAATGAGTGATTAAAAAATAGCATGCAATGCATGCACCATGTCCTCGAGCAATTTAATAACCCCTTAGAAGATCATGGGATATGATCATCAGTTCATCACATTGACACATCTCATAATTGTGAAAAAGGTGCTATTCTATCTAACTCCCTATCTATCGATCTATCTATCTATCTTTAGCAATTGCCGTATCTGGCAGGTTGAGGTGTGCCACGCTTTCTCTCAGGATGGAAGGACCTAACAGAGGAAGAAGAAGATGCTTAATTTGAACTCTGAAGCCTTCTCAGAAATCTGCTCAGCATCAAGGAATTTTGGGGATTAAAGGCAAATATTGAGAGAAGTGAGACATACGGGTAAAGCCAGGGCTTCTTTGGCAGGAGTGTAAACCCTGGGTATCATAACTTTGGGTGGTTCTTGCATCAGTGAAATGCTTTACACTGTGTACCGTTTGCTCTATGCGAAGCGACCCAGTTAAGGCTTCGGTTTGGCTTCAGTCAACGCTTTAGACAGTTAAACAGATGTTTTTTGTGCCTTAAGTGAAACTACATCTTCCATGCAAATTCAACCAAATGTTAATATAGCCAGTATGCTAGATTATATTCTCACCTATACAGTGCATATTTTTATATATCAAAATATTTTTTGTTGTCAAAGATTACGTGATTCTAATAAGAGAGACTTCTGAACAACTGGACTATTTTGTGCATTTTTTAATAAAATTGGGTACTTATACTATGTTTGAGGCTGAAATATTCTCCAATGTGCTTCACTATGCTGGTATGGGTATATTTGTAATGTATCCTAAAGCTTGCAATGAAAAAAATCTACTGAAACATAGTGTTTTAATTTAGGTTTGGCTTAGAACTTACGGGTTTGGCTTTTTTGAACACAGGTGTTGTAAATATGTGCGGGTTTTATGCCTACAATTTTTTGGTTTGGTGTGTCAATAGTAACTGACCTCTTTTGTTGCATTTAGCAATAGGCCTATGTACAAATGCAGAATAGCTAGATGCAGCCAATATTTTCAATCATGGGCAGGATGGACTGACATGAAAGAGGAAAAGCCCATGGAAATGCAGCTGATCATCAGTGCAGAGCTTTTGGACTAAAATTTAACACGAAGACAGCAAGCACAACAAAAATGTTCACAAAACGGAATTTGTCAGTTTTTTCCTGTATCTTAAAATAAAATATGCATTTTTGGTACAGTCAACACTTACCCTTACCAATTACCATAGTTTCCACCACATACCATGGGGTATAGGCCATGGTTTATCATGTAAAATTTGGAAATTAATCATAGTCAATGCTGTATCACTTCGCATTTGGAGCATGTATTACTATATCACCAGATACCTCAGGATAAGCACAATGACACAATTAATCCCTGTACCTTAATTTCAGCACAAATTCCACCAAATAAAGGAATTTATTAATGCCAATGAGCACTAAACATCACTAATCATCATCTCCAATTAAAGGTAGTAAGTCTGCCGATTCTATGTAACATTAAACATGCATTTACAGATCATAAACTGATAGATTTAAAGTACAGTATACACTTCCAATCAACAGAATTACTTGTTTTCCACAATTAAGTGAGTTTAGTTGATTGTGAAGCCTTAAACTACTTAAAGAGAGTCCTGCATTTCTTTATTAGTACACAATAACAATATTTTTTCACGGCATAAAAAACTTTTTATTTACATTTTTGAAAGGATTTATCTTCATTTATTGAGCTTTGAATGACAGTTAAGTAAACTTGGTTGTATGGATAGGTTTTATATGACTCTTATCTTTCTTTTGGACAGCATTTTATTTGGGCGACATACAAGCTTTATAACTAACTGCAATTTTACAGCTGCATATAATTTCACAAATGATAAGTATTACAAAATACAGCACGTATATTTGGAATTAAGTGGTATTATCATATTTCATCAAAATTTTCAAGACATGCCTGTTGTAGTATTGTCATTAGTTATCAAACAAATGTGAAAGATCATTCAAATATCACAACCGCATTAATCACCATAAATCATGTAGTGACCTGTACTCTCGAGAAAATCATCCCTAGCAAGGCACAGAAGAGAGAAGCATGACCCACAAGAACATCTGTGTCAAGTGTGTGGCTCCAAGTTTTCAAGCCATCTCCTTCTGAAATTTCATTCAAGAAGGCCCATAGAAAGATACAGTTGGAGTTTCAAGCCTAACAGAGTTCCATTTTCTTACCCACTTTGAAACTGAGTGATACAACCACTAATGACAACAATACCAGCTGACATGCTGTACAGGAAAAAATTGACAAATTCCGTTTTGTGCACTTTTGTTATACTGGCTGTCTTCAGGAAAAATCTTAATCCACAAACTGTGTATTTCCATGGGCTTCTCCTCTTTCATGTCCATCCATCCTTCCCATGATTGAAAATGTTGGCAGCATCTAGATGTTCTACACCATACATTATATTACAGCCAAGTCATGTGACCACATGCTCACCATTGACAGATTTTAATTGGGTCTGACACATTGGTCTGACACCATTTGTTCATTTCATGTTGATTTTTTACCTTTTTATCCAAATACCAACAACTTGCACTGCCTTCTCGACATGTTTCTATTACAGTTTCCTCTTCCATTCAGCTCTCTTTCCCATTGTGGTTGCCATCCCATAATAGTCCAACATTTGTTTACTATCCTACTGCAGCCAAATTTCAGCCAAATGCACATGGATTTCACCCAGAGAATCTACCCTAGACGAACCCCTCAGAGATTGTATTTTATCATAAATTTGCGTCACGAGCGTCTTGGCCAATCAGCGTGCAGCATTTCTTCACTTCAAATATTCAACGGCAATTTACGTAATAAGTATTGCGCCCTCAGAGACGTAACACCTATCATTTCAAAGCTCTTGGAGAGATCTCTCTATTGCTGTAAGAATCGTAGCTGCAAGTTTTACGGAAGTGCTCGCACTGGCAAAATCGGCCTCATTTGCATAACAAGTGTGAAGGCCTGTTCATTGGTCTTCTTTGGGGGTGTGTCTAACGAATTCACTGAAGGCTTTGCTGAAGTGATGGATTTATCATCTTGGGTCAAGTTGAAGCACATAGCCTTACTGCTCTAACAGCAATTGAAGGTATCAATATTTAGTCTTACTGCTCTAACAGCAATTGAAGGTATCAATAATTAGACTACAGACAAGTTGCTTTCATTTTCAATTGTGTAATGTGTATACCTATAATAAGCTATATCAATTGCTCTTTACCTTTTAAACGCAACTCACATTCACAATTCCCTCTCAACTCTCAACCACTTTTGGCAGGCCTGATCAGCTGATTACTTCAGTCATTAGTACAATATGTTACATTATATATATATATATATATCTTTATTCATACACATGAATTGAATATCATGGTATACATTTAAAAAATACAGAATAGTACAAGAAATACATTTAAAAGAACTATCAAAAATGTTGTAATACTAATGATAATTGTACAAAAATATATATTTAAAAAAATCAAAATAAACTACATGATTATGTTTATGATATACACAGATATGTGCAAAAGTTAAGCCTTTCAGAGTCACTAAAAATTCCGCAGTCTGACTTCTTCAGTTCATTGATTGCTGCCACCGTTGTGTGATCCTCATTGGTCACATGTCACATTATATGTATATGCATAGACTACGTTTGCCTTGCAGACCTCATACAAACATTAATTATTGCAGGACCTTATCGCTATTCAAGCCACAGCCTTCACCTAATCTTCCTTAACCCTCTCCTTCTTCTCATAAAATCGTTTCAAAATCACAATTTTGTTTCCTCTTTAATAATCCGTTTCTGTGCTTTCAATGGGCTTTACTGGTTTGTACATATTACTGAATGAAACAAAAGAGGTCAGTTACTATTGACACGCCAAACCAAAAAAATTGTAGGCATAAAACCCGCACATATTTACAACACCTGTGTTCAAAAAAGCCAAACCCGTAAGTTCTAAGCCAAACCTAAATTAAAACACTATGTTTCAGTAGATTTTTTTCATTGCAAGCTTTAGGATACATTATAAATATATCCATACCAGCATAGTGAAGCACATTGGAGAATATTTCAGCCTCAAACATAGTATAAGTACCAAATTTTATTTAAAAATGCACAAAATAGTCCAGTTGTTCAGAAGTCTCTCTTATTAGAATCACGTAATCTTTGACAACAAAAATTATTTTGATATATAAAAATATGCACTGTATAGGTGAGAATATAATCTAGCATACTGGCTATATTAACATTTGGTTGAATTTGCATGGAAGATGTAGTTTCACTTAAGGCACAAAAAACATCTGTTTAACTGTCTAAAGCGTTGACTGAAGCCAAACCGAAGCCTTAACTGGGTCGCTTCGCATAGAGCAAACGGTACACAGTGTTTAGGATCCACACCAACTTTGGCATGAAAATGCCATTGATGACGACAAAGGGCCCCACTTTCAGACACAACAAGCACCAAAATGACCCTTATGAGGTCACATCCATTGTCATGTTACATATTGAACTATGTTCTGTGTTATCAGCAACAAATCATGCGAAGAAATGATACCACTCACTACTGAGATCATGTGTCTCCCAAAAATAAACTAACCACCCATGTCAATCTAAAAAACACGACCTGTAGTGACATATGTCCTCATTCAGGAACGTAATCACTTAACCCTCCCCAGCTGTAAGGGATTATGAACAACAAAATGTCTATGGGAGCATGTGCACATTAAACAGATTTCATCCTTACCTTGCACAACAGGCTCACCAGGTTGTAAGCCAATACCAGACAAGTAGTCTATGAAGTCGTAGAGAAAAGCATGGTTCCTGCTCCTGTATGCAGTCTTGACTTCGACCTCTTCAAACATGTGCAGGTAGTGGTAGGTGGAAGTGTTGTACTGCGGCCACACTGTGGGTTCATTGTTGCCTGGGGAGGTCACTGGTTCAGGGGTTGGATCACTGTAAAATACCACAAATCTTTCATTCGGGTGTCCTAAAAATCTTTCTTCTGAATTTTCCAAAATATGGACTGAAGCATGTATTCTGATTTCTTGTAGATCGAATGTCTTGTGTCAAAATTTCAGTAGAATGGATTGATATTTAAAGGTCGCACTAACTTTTTGGTTTTTGTTGTGCTGGTTTAAATTATGCATCTTATACATTTGTAGGACACGGGTACACCAATAACTATAGCTTCACCAGTGAGAATTAGGCACTATACAATGTATATGTATACCCATATTTAGCAAAATTGGTCCACAAATCAGCGATGTATGCTGCATACTGAAGATCCAGTTCGTTATAATCGACCACATCGAAAAATATGCCTGAATCGAAGGAAGCATGTTTGTTTGTCTTCATCAAGGGCCATCCAAACATGTATGGGATATCTCCACTGTGAGGAACACCTAATGAAAGGAAAAACATGTTATATGGTGACAACAAAGACAATGATTGAAACACAAGTGACATGCAGGCCACAGACATTCATTCCAGAACACGTGGATGAACAATATGGCAGCGACCCCCAGATGGTCTGGGGGTTTAGGATTTTTGCTTGGAATAAACCAGTTAAACTATGTGGGACATACCATGTCAAATAAACCAATGGTGCATTTCCCTGAACTCAACATCTAGGATTCTAATGAATATTTTAACATAATTATTTTGTTAGTACGTGTAGAAACTAATATTTCCACAGTTTTAAACGGCTATCTTCAAAATTGTTGAGTTTTGAATTTTTGAAATTGGGACAGGTGGAAAATAATTTAAAATGAGGCATTTTCAAAAGGACATCATTTAGCAACTTGTGGTCCATCTTTAATTTAGTTTGAATTGCCGCTTGGCCCACGACAAAGTTGCCTCTGTCTTCAGAAGTGAAAATGTAATCACACATGAAGGATGTGGCACTCTTTCAAAATATTTCTTAGAAATATATTTCTTTAGTTTCTCACCCATCCACCTTGGCAAGGCCTTGTAAGCTTCTTCTGACAAGTAACCAAGTCTGTAGTAATAAACGTTGTTGCCCGCTTCCACGTGGTATCTCACGGATAACTCCGAATGGTATCCAAAACCAAAATCAGTCACCATCTGTAAATTATCAAAATTACAATATAATCGCTCAACTTCATAATCTTCCAAAACAGTAAGTCAGAAATAGGAACATTGAATAACTCAGTTTTCATTGAAAAAACATAAAGTCAGGAACACAAAATGGTAATCAAAATTAAATAGTTTAATCATCATCTGTTAAAGTAAATTCAGGTGAAAAGCCTGCTGTGTAGCCAGTTGAGCTATAGAGCCGGTCCCAAGCGAAGTGCTTGGGAGCAATCTTTTATACCTATCCACTATATTATGTACATCTCCCAACTTCCCTGAGATTTGGACACACTCAGTGCTACCTACCGGCTACCTCTATGTTAGACAGAAATGTTTTTATTAATATTCAGGACAGGGCAACACGCTCTCCGGATAAGACTCCCATGTACTAAAGAAATCACAACCAACTGATCGGTCAATACTCAATACGTTCATTTTGATATGATTGAGAAGTCAAGAAATAATCGATATTGTGACTCTAAGATATGATTTACCTTTCAATAAATCTGTCACAAATTCATCATCTTAGGTGTATTTTTGGGTAGCATCAGAAGCAAGAAGATCTTAGCTTATCTTAATCTCAAGAACATAATATTTAATCATTTGACCAGAACTTGTCAGAACCTTTTTGATCGATAAGAAATAAGCTGATTACCTCATTGAAGGCTTCTCTGTTCAGTTCCATGTCATTGAGATAAGGATGGGGTGCATAGTACCAAAGAATGGCCCTGAACACCTTTTCTGCATCTTCAGGGGTGGTCAGGGGGGCAAAGATGCCAATCAAGTCCCACAATATTTCTTCAAATTGAGTCCTGTTGAAACCTCCATCCAGCGATTCGGGAATTACTACAAGAGCAAGAGAGATTAAATGTTAATTTAATCTATTAAAATTGTATATATATATATTGAATATATTCACATATAGGCATACATATGAAAAGATACAATAACAAAGCAACCCAAGTCAGTGTCATAAAGTAAAAGTGAAGTGAGAGTGATGTTGATTCACACAGCATGCAGCTTGTCATTGGCATTCTTACATTGTGTCCTAATATGAGGCTGTTTTTTTTTTTCTATCACCTCACTCAAGACTAGTTTTAGTTATGAAATAGCAAGAGAGACTATTTCCCGTCATCAAGGGCTTCACTTCCAGACTCCGAAAATGTAAAATTGTTTGTGAGCATCCAACAATTGATGATTGATGATAGTTTAAAATAAGTTGGTCGAAGAAATTTCAAATAAACTGCTATTTTATTTGTTTATGCGACTAACTTAAGGCCTCATGAGATAAAAGTTTTTTCGGTTTTGCACAGCACCTCGTGCATGCAATAATCAGTTTTTATTGCACTGCGGTGACTTATATTGACATAATTGCACGTCAATTCTAAACAGCAGGTATCTTGTTTTAAAGTTTTGAATAAATGGATCTTACAAGCAATAGTGTACAATGATCCATCATCACTTGTCAATCCTGCAATCATTGAACAGTTCTTGAATCTTCCTTGTTGCCGTAAATTGAGAGGAGTGTCCGTTAGCAGATCGCCATCGACAACTGGAGAGAACCCCAGGCAGTAATAACCTTCCTGAAAAACAAGTGATAATTAACTTTTTATTACGAGAGCACATATAAGGCTGAAAGATGTTTACAACTTAGTCAGTTACATGTACGTAACAGCATATTGCAAACCAAAAATACTATACAACCGGTTTTGTATTCATCGGATCTTCATCAACAATGCTCTGGGCTGCTATCCTCTCAATTCTCAAAACTTATATATTTGTTATGACAGTATATGAATTTTTTTTCAATTTTAATCTCTAAAGCCAAATTTCTAAGGAAAATGACGTACAGCACAAGTGATTCCCTGACTTCTTCGCACTGTGTCCGCGTCAATGTCTCTCAGGCAATCCATCATTTCTTCATTGTTCTCCTTGATGCAACCCAGCTTTTCTGCGACTTGCCTCGTGTAGTTGCCCGGGTACTGCTCGGGGGAATTGGTTGCCCAGAAGGCAAGTTCTGATCCGCTCTGAGCAATGACTTGGTCAAACAGATCTGGAGGAAAGTTGAAAATGGAAATCAAAACATATACATCTTAGATGAATTTTGATTATTTTTGCCACACCGACAACCCTGTGGAATAGTCAGGGATCCATTATTGTTGAGCCTGAGGTAGTAGGTAATATATAGGTAGGACCAGCATGTTGGTAGTCAGGGGGAAGAGTTATAATAGTGCAGGAGAAAACAAAAACTTTTTAAAACAAGGTTTGCAATAATTGATTCATGGATTTTTTTTTGCGAAGGAAAATTTTCTATTTTATTTTAATGAAAAAAGTAGGCTTCAAAAAGAAATATTTTCCCCCAAAACCTGCCTGCTTTGCATGTGTCAAATAATATTTAAGGCCTGGTGCTAAATTTTGCATATTTCAGGTGAAGCCAGACTTCTATCTGCTTTAAACCACACAAAATTAAGTGTGTATCAGCCTATAGTACCATATTTTCTTGTAAGTAGCCACCCCAATAAATGTTTAAAATTTCAGCAAAATCGGATCACAGGTTCTAAAAATATGAACTCTTGAACAGCCAGAAAATGATCATGTTTTAGCCTTTTAGCATGACGTGCAAACTTTTGCTGATGTAAAACCTATAGTTTTGATAATAATATGCATCATTTTGTCAAAGGCCAGGGTGCTAAATTCCAGCCATGGAAGTTCTGAAACTGCGAATAGCAATTGATTTTTGATATTTTGTGTACACATCAAGGAGTGGCAATCTGAGAGCCAAGTCGCAAATGAAGCCAAAAAGTTGTCCCAACCATAACGCACAGTTTCTTGTTTCACCCAGTCCCACTCAGACATGCCGCTAACAATCTGTCATTACAATATCTTTCCTTTAGAGTGACTCAGTTCATTATCACAAGAAAAGATGCCCCTGCACTTTTGTATAAAATTTACAGTTGATGCCAAAAACTGTTGATTGTCCCAACCCTTACATTCTGTCCCGACCCTGACTTCTTCCGTCTAGCACTTCTGCTTGCCCCGTGCAGCTTTCTGGCCTAAACCAGCGATGCAGTTTTGCCGCTGGCTACTCAAAAATTGCCTTTGATGTGTTTGTTAAGTTTTTAGACTAAAAATATTTATCTCAATAGAGAGAGTGAATCAGGAGAATTCTGAGGCCTTGATGAAAATGTAGAAGACATAATTGTAGTCACAGCTTAACGCTGAGTTTGTTGGATTTTAATCACTACACAGCTAACTGCATTTTGTAGCAAGATTCAGTGCATAAGCAACACTTTTATTTTTCACCTCTTTGTCACGCTCTTATCTGCACCAGGCCCTAAGTACATGAATTTCACTAGAAGGTGCAGGAATCTATCAGATATCTGTGCATGACATTAAGCAAACGTAGGCAAATCAATATCTCTCTGTACGTCATAAATAAAACAAAATATTGTAACAGAAAAGTCACGTTTTAGTAACACCCAAATATACTTCCAAAATTGTATATAGCTTATTCAAATACGTTTTGACAACTTTTGTACCATAATTTCATCAAGTGGTGATAAAGAATCCAAAGAAGACAGTGAGTACCAGAAAAAAATGTTATCACAAGTTTATCTTTTCGCAAATGACTGACATAACAATTTACACAGAGACCTTACTCAACACAATTTTGTTATCTAACTTGTCAGCTATTTATAAAACTGAAATGTTATATTTTGAAATAATTCTAAAATGCTACATAATGGAGCTTCCGTGGTAAATAAGTTTTATTGAGCGAAATGTTGACACTTTCTTTTCAGAAAAAATATTTGGTTAAATATGATTATATATTCAAAACGTTACCATTTTAAAATGAATTACAAATCTCTGTGCTTGAACTTGCTTACGGTAGGACTTAAGCAGCCATGATCTCTGCAAAATGTAAAGCACTACAGAGCACATTCTCCCGTAGTCATCGGCTCACTTCTCGAGCTGGCTCTGCCAGTGAGCCTCTGACCTGGATGGCCATAAAAAGTGTGGTTTTTCAGCTTCAAGCTGATAGGTTGCGAAGGACAGTGGTCGCACAATCAGAGAGGCTGTTACATTTAAAACAAGATTATGTAGTTACAGTCTTTGCACACTATTGATAGCTGTTGGCTGTCAATCCGTTTGTTGTTTTTTTTAAGTTTCCTCATGTTTGGCATCAGTCTGTATGATTGAAGCTGTTACATGAAGGTGGTGCTTATTCTCCCAAGCATGAACATTGACAGTCTGTCAGATCTACACCACTCATTATGTGTACGAATCTTCACTTATTTAATGCAAAATAATTTCCTGAGAGTAACATGCATGATACCACCAGAAGTCTGAGATTGAGTCATAAAAAATTGAAATATAGTTGATTAGCAACCCACAAACTGCCCACCATAAATTTAGCAGTGATCATGCATTTGCACAGAAATGCGTTCTGAAAATATCAAACTTGGACCAAGTCAATCACTGTCCATGAAGTTAACTCCAACCCAGCAACCAATCAGATCAGAATTTAAATGCATGGCTGATGATGATTGGCACCTGAACTGTTCACAGTTTTATGTTTGTCATTAATACTCATCCCTCATTTTACAGTTTTTGTAACTTTAAGATGACAGTTTCTTATTTTCTGTCTGTATGTTTTGTTTCATTGTTCTACATCAGGACTGTTGTTTGTTACAAGTTCAATTGTGTTCAGTCATAGTCATAGATTAATCCCAAAATTATTTTGGAAGATTCATCCTGGTTGGCTTGACCACCCAAGCATTACAGTTCCTAACTTGACTAAAACCACAGGAAAAATTGTCAACAGAGTCAGAGGCTCACTGGCAGAGCCAGCTCGAAGTGATCCGATGACCACGTGAGAATGTACAGAGCACAATGTCTTGTGAATTTGACATTGCAGAACTTCGATGCAATACATATATATTTTCCTGGTCTTGAAATAATCAACATCTACTAAGAGAATGATTTTGTCTTCTTGGATTATATGTGAATATTTTAGAATATCTCTTGTTCGAAATAAATAATTATGTTCAGTGTGTCCTCGAAATAGATAATTCCTGTAAGAGAATACATATAGTGTATACAAATAAATATTTCATAGGAAACTTACCCCACAGGCAAAAACAATGTGATCCGTGTACATGCTTTGACTCATTATAGGTAATAACAAGGTATGACAGCTGGACAATGATTGCAGACGACCATGGACTGAGTCAGTGGGATAATTCCTTTAAATGCATACTTAACACAAAGAAGTCACCCAAATATCGGTTTGATGACTTTCTTTGATGTATTTTCTTGATGTCAAGCATGCCTGTCAGTGTTGACAGTTGTTTTAAATAACAAAATTAGGCAAAAAATTATCCTAAAATCTGAATTCCACACTGAACTGGCACGGAAGTCAGTTGCTGTGGCAGCCACACCAACAATAATAAAAACATGTGAAGTTAATTGTAGCATCTTAAATAAAAATTTCACTCACAAAAGTTGCTGAACAAAAGTTAATTGTGGTGCAAAAGTTTCAGCTTAAATTAAAGAATGTGGGAGTGTATAGAAGAGATATAAAAATCGAAGTGAGGGCATTCATGCATGTCAAGATAAATGAAATATTAGTAAAATTCAGTTCAGACGGACTAAAGAACAGCTGATTGATTCTGCTTCTATAATTATAAAGCTGACAAAACAAACTTGAGGACAACTGAAACTGTGGAAAACAGCGAAATGTTTCACAATATTTTTATTCTGTATACATGTTGTTCAATGTTCATATTTATTATTTCTATTTGTATATGAATAGTTTTGACATTAAGTGCTATGTTTAGCTGTCAATCATTATCAGCCAACCATAAAAAATCTGATCTGATTGGTTACTTCTCACGACATTTTTGTGAACAGTGACTGACTTGGACCACATTTGACAAGTTCAGATCGCATTTATACAGAATAAAATGTGCAGGCTTCTTTGTGTTATTTTAATTAAAGCATATTTCTGCTTTTACAATAAATGAATACATGTATACTTTACCTTATTTATAGCACTACAAAGTCATGCTTTAGCATATATATATATCACAAACAGTCTAATGTAATGTCTATAAATGTGTCGTGAACTGCTGTTCAGATAAAGATAGAGAAGAAGAGAGAAATAGGGAAAAAGAGATGCAGATAAAGAGATGTGATAGATAGATAGATAGATAGATAGATAGATAGATAGATAGATAGCTAGATAGATAGATAGATAGATAGATAGCTAGATAGATAGATAGATATTAATTGATTAATAATGATTGAAAATCTTAAAAATTCAAATGGATATTAAATGAAAAGAAAAAGAACGAAAAATAAGTAACTATTATATATTGTAACTATTATATATTGTTTTAATAGTGGGGAAGGGGGGTTGCTGGATCAAAATTTCCCTCAATTGCTTTCTCACAAATACAGATGTTGCGGTCTGCTCTTCAGTGTGAGTGGACAAAGCCAATGAGTGCTCATGAATAACCTCCAGGAAACAACCAATCACTCTTCTTGTGCATGGTTGATTGAATTTTTGTCAGCACTTGTTCATTGTTTGAATGAGAATATGATCAGTTTAATTTTCATATGCAACCTATTGTTGTCAGTTCGCAGCTTGGTCCACATGAATTAAGCCTTTGCAGTTAATCACAGTTATTTATATATGAAAAGATTGTTGTTTCTCAATTGGTGGTTGTAGAAAAACTTAGTCTGTGCCCACTTGGTCCGCTACCACTGTCTCTAAACTGGATTTTACAGTTACCTCTGTCGTCTGCTGCAGTGACAACGTACCAGTTCTGTCTGGAATCTTGGAACATTGCCAAGCAAGCTGTCATACCTTTTCTAATAGTAATATAGGCATCAGAGAGGTTGCAGTGAAAAGCAATGGAACAGATTGTTTATGCCTGTGCTTACCCCATGACTCTGGGATAACCATGTGTAATGTTGCACTAGCTGCTCCTGCACTTTGCCCGAATATTGTCACCTTGTCCTTGTCACCCCCAAACTGAGCAATGTTGTCTTGAACGAATCTCATTGCCAGAATCTGGTCGTGCAGACCCCAGTTGCCGGGTGCAGCATCATCACCGGAAGCCATAAAACCTGCAATACAATGAAGTGATGCAGTGGGGTGTAAAAGTTCGGGCACCTCAAGAGTGGGGCAATATTTTGACGCATCACAAGCCAACAATTCGCGGTATCATAATTATATAATCATGAACGGTGTATGTGATGGACACATGGGCGCACAAACTTTTGTGTAAGGTATTGAGCAATACAGCATATAACATGCAATAATGTGGTTAGATGTAGAATGTCATATATTTTTGACAGTGTGCTGATTCTAGGTAATATAAACCAATTGAAATGTTTTAATACAAACCTAAAGCACCAAGCCGGTAATTTGGAACAACTAGGACAACATCTCTTTGAGCATAAAAATGGCCAGGGTATTGAATATTGGCTGAGACAGCGAAAGCTCCTCCGTGGAACCAGATCATTACAGGGTGTTTACCGGTCATGTTCTGAAATGTGACAACAAGCAAACATATTTGATAATAATTTTTGCAAAGACTAAAAATACTTCCATTCATTTTGTTGCGATAAACTCACGTTTTTAGTCATTTCTTCTGGGTGTGATAAAAGCATGTTTTTAATTCTACTGTGATGTACTCAACTTGCATCATACCACAATGATAAGACAGTTTTGTCTCAAGAAAGGATGATAAACACACGATTTTACGTGTATGTGTCATAACATGTGGTAAACACAACCGTGTTTCAATAAAGTCAGACAAACACAACCATGTTTCAATTATGTGTGATAAACACGTAAATGTTTTGTTCAATAAAAGTGTGATAAACACAAAAATGTACCATATGTCAGAAACAGGGGCGGAATCCAGCAAACTTTGGATGGGGGGAGGGAGGATTTACAAATAAAAATGAACTAAAAATATCAGTATTTTATTTTATTTTTTTACATAGAAATATATACAGGCCCAGGAGGGGAGGGGGTGTCATTAAAGTAAGCATAAAAATGTTTCTTGCCTCTTTAAAATGTTAACAAACAAAACAAATTCAGAAACGTTTTTGAAGTGCAACAATATCAATTTGGAAGGCAGCTCACAAACAACAATGGCTTGAAAAATCAGATATCAATTTAAGTAATTATTACTTATGATAGCTATAATAATACGTAATATAAATTGGCCAAAGCAGAGTGATAAATACAAAATCTTGATTTCAGAAATACTCACGGCAGGGGTGAAAATGTTGAGATACAGACAATCCTCATTAAAGTTCTTCCAGAGAGGGTGGGACAGCCAGAGGAGACCTTGTTCTCCCTGGGGACAGGCTGCGTTGAGAACATTCGCAGGTCTTGGCGCAGTCCATGGCTCTGGGGGTTCTGGTTTCTATCAAAAGGAAATAAAAATCAGTTCAGAAATTGCCCTGTCAATTGCGACAATGTAAGATAGGTCCAGGGCTTGAGAAATGCCATAAATTGAAACTTACCCTCCACCTGAGGTTGCCTACAGGTGGCTTGGCAAAGGGAATTCCATAGAAGGAGTTAACCAGGGTGCCATCTTCTAGGCTGACTGTCTGACCATCGACAGGACCATAGATTGTGTCCACTCTGACAATCGCTGCATCCACCACAGCTAAGACTGTCACTAGTGTTATCACAATTTTCAACATTCTGGAAATGCGGTGTTTCTAATTAAAAAACAGAGTTTCTAAAAAAGATTTCTTTTGATGATGTAACATTACTTCATAGTAATCTTTTTATCATTTTTAAAATTCTTATTATGATTAAAGTAGTGTTACCTGCTTGCCTGCATCCCAAATTCCTAAAAGGTTTACAGAAAATTGAGACAATCCCTTAGATTGTTGTGAGAGTGAAGGGCCATTGATGTACATGTATTTACAGTGTTCTTAAAAGAAAGTAAACCCAGCTCTGATAAGCAACTGTCTGACAATATGGCTATTGCAGGGAATGCTAACATCATCATCATCGTACCATCCAGGTTACCCACTACATCAACTAGCAGCATGGCCAGTGATTTGGCATCAGGGGTTAGACCTCTTCAAAAAAGACTTTTTATTTTATCTTAATGTGGGTTGCAGTAATCCCCATTCTCCAACCTGTAGAATGACCAAATATGACTTTGGAGACAACTAAAGTCATCTAATATACCAATATATTGGTCTCAAAATAAAGACAAAATCATCAGCTTTCATATGATACAATCCATGTTGCTATACAATTAAAACTAATGAAGATATGAGGCAAAACATAACACCCCCCTCTGATATTTTCAGCGTTTTCGACTAAATTAAACATTAAAACTTAAAGGCTCATGAGGTAGGCATTCCCAAAGTCCAAAATTGAAAAAAATGTCATAATTTTATTTGGTCATTCTACAGGCTGGAGAATGGGAATCGCTGCAACCCGCATTAAAATAAAATAAAAAGTCTTTTTTGAACAGGTCTAATCAGGGGTGTCTCTTTAGATCATCGGGTTCTTTCTTTAATTAAATGAGATGCCGAAGTCTTGCAGAAGATGCCGAAGTCTTGCAGAAGCTCTGCCCATTGGAATAAAATTTGGCTTTGGGTGTTCATCGACAATACAGAAGGATAATTTTGTCAAATAAACGATTGTTGCTCCATTTCTTTGTATGGGTTACAGATACTTAAGCATTTGGTTATTGCTTTAGTTAATCAATGAAAACATTAATAATTCATTAAATATCAGAACCACTGGGTCTCAAAGAGAAAAACAAGCTCCACATTTACCCTGAATTTGATAAATATCCAGGTTACACATGGAAGTATTATTTTTATCCTTATTTTGAATTGCTTATTAAAAATTAAAGTTGTCTTACCTGCTTGCCTGCATCCCAAATGTCCTATAAGGCCAACAGAAAATTGAGACAATCTCTCAGATTGTTATCCCGAGATGGATCAAAAGATAAAAATATCTGATGACACGAGCAGAGTTTAGCATCATAAATTTATATCTAAGATGAAAACCATTAATTTTATCTACCATCTTAACCTGATATATTTAAAGTAGATGTCACTCTCAAG
This sequence comes from Platynereis dumerilii, assembly GCA_026936325.1. Classification (NCBI taxonomy): domain Eukaryota; kingdom Metazoa; phylum Annelida; class Polychaeta; order Phyllodocida; family Nereididae; genus Platynereis; species Platynereis dumerilii. The sequence continues at coordinate 96,371,065 of JAPTHN010000002.1, forward strand.
TAGTATAGGTAACTTATTAAAATGAGAAATTGTCCTGACTTCACAGAAAAAAAAATTGATTAAAACGATAGTTGTTTTCTACTTATTATGATATTTGTAATTCAGTGGGTTGCAGATGCGTACACCCCTTTGAGCAGTATTCAATTTTCTCACATATCTTGCTTCAGAAATGCATCATCAATCCCATTCTTCTTCATGCTCACAGTAATCTCTCTTGCAATCTATATTCACCAAAATGTGTATTGCTAGTTCCATTGTCGCCTTTCACGCAAATTTTGAACCAGCTTAAATAAGAGAATATTACACCTCTTTGCGAATTGGCAGTCCACAAAAAAAAAATTTATTTTCTTAATTTTCAATTTGCAAACTGGCCTTGCTACATCATCGACAGTTTTCTGTTGGTCTCCTAATCTTCTTATTTGACGAAGTATCTTCAGTCATTTAATTAGTTTGTTTATTGTCAGCTATGCAGCAGGATATGACAAGCACCGAATCAGTTGATTAACCATAACTGACAAAAACAAAACAGTTTTAAGCCAGTGACATCACACAACCAAATTGAAAACAATTTTGAAACTGCTTGGGCCACTACTCCACAAACAGCTCCAATGGAATGAGCTGGACAGGTGAATACATACTTACCCTGATAGAACCAAAGACCCTTTCCAGTTTGATATCTTTGATGGAATTTAAAATTTGTATGATCTTTTTTTTTTTCAGATTTTGTCACAAAATTGGAAGACTTGTAAAATATCATTGAAACTTGACTGAGCATCGTCAAATCGCACCAACTTGATATTCATAGCTGATAAAACCCATGCATGGAGAATGTTTTCATTGAAAGAATGTTCCTTATTTTAAAGGCGGTCTATTGTCAGAAAAACATTGCTCTTTTTTACAACAGCCCAACAGTGAAGGCTTTTGTGAAAATTTTGATATGGTTTTCAAAGTTTGGCTCACCCCCTATAGCCTACTATCATACAGAGACTTTGAAGTGCATAATTTCTTCATGCTGGGTTGCCATTCAGAGCGAGGCTCAATCAGTCAAGCAGACATGACGTCACAGACTGGGTAAGCAGTTCAATCTATAAATAGACCGTGACGCAACCATTTCCAGCTTGATTAGCCAAGGTGTTTGGTCGGCAGGTCCTGCTTGGGCCTAATTAATGTTTAATTTATTTTGACTATCAGCTGCTGTAGACCTACGTAAATTTGAAAAAAAGGTTGTGCTAATTTGCCATGAGGCACATTGACTGCATCTTTTAATAAAGTACCTTTTAAAATGACATAACTTTTTGGTAGTCATAAGTATCTAATTAATGCACCCTTTGTCTGTTTCCAATTGATCATTGATTATCAACATATCTTCCTGTATAATTAAAGAAACATCAAGTGGCAAATAAACGATACAAAAAATCTTTTAATACAAAAGGATCCAGAATTTCCAGATGCTATGGATCAACAATGATTCAACATACACAATTACATGTCTTGTTAAAGAAAATTCCATATAATTGCCTTTTCTTTACAACTAGGCCTGTACATTGGGGATGTAGACTGTAGTGGAACATTAGCCTGTATTAAGCAGGTACAAAAATATAAATATAATACAGAGCCCCCCCCCCCTCCTGGGGAACCAAGGGAAGCCAAGGGAGGGGGCAGGGAGCAGGGCGAGGCCTTGTCTACTGCCGCATAAGCAAGCAGCCTCGGAAAGAATATGAGTGGAACCCATTTCTAAAGTAAACATCTACATATTTGGCGCTGCAACCCCTGAATGTTAGAGAAGTACTTTAAGACCCAAGACATCAAGTTGGAGAGGGTCAAAATTAAGAATCGGCGCAGGTTCCTTCTCAAATGCAACTTATAATCAGCATCATTACACATTTTCTGTATTTTCATAATATAGAATCTTTACAATTTTTATTAGCAGCGCAGCTGCTCTTACCCCTAGAATTTTTCACCTATCACTCTGAAACTTGCCATATGGTCTCATCATGAGTTTATCTTGCTTCCATCAACTTTTGGTAAACTTCTGTGATAATAATTTACTCAACTAAAAAGCTAGTTTTTCCCGGGAAATTTAAATGATTGTAAATGGTGAGCTGCTCACAGGCAAAAACAATATGTGTCTTTCTTGGTGGGGTGTTCCACTTCACTGACCATTCTCCGACCACCTCTCTGATTCCTCTTACTATTAGAAAAGGTATGACAGCTTGCTTGGCAATGGCCCAACTTTCCAGACTGAACTGGTACGTTGTCATAGTAGCAGACGACAGAGGTAACTGTAAAATTGAATCAAATACTTGTAACAGCGGACCATGCAGGTGAACCTCCCCCTCCCCTCCTCTGTTTCAATGAACATTTTTAGAGTCCAAACTGAGCAGCACTGTTATTTGTCCATTGTAGGTAAAATATAAACTGCTGATATAAATTCAAATAATCATTACAATGGACACACTATATGTTAATTTAATTTTAATCAATCAAAAACATGCATCTTGGGGGCTGAAAGCGGCATTTCGGAGGCTCAGCCCCCCCCCCCCTAGTGACGCCACTGAACCCACTATTGAGACTTGGCATGAAATATTATATGAGCGAAGCTCACTTAGCACAAGGACAGCTCACTCTGTGTGGTGCTCCTGTCTGCAGTGACTGCCTGAACAGGAAGTGCCTGTAGTTGCCATAAAAGTGGAGCTAGTAGTTTAGTCAGAGTTTAGTTTGGTAAATAATTAAAATACTTCAAATATCTTCCAAAATAGCTTTAAAATTTCAGTCTTGTCATATAACAACTTCCAATGACATCGAAAAGGTGTTCTGGTTTGGTCAATTGTGGTTCAACACTAGGCCAGTCACTTTTCACAGAATGTGTAGGCCCAAACGCCCACCAATGATTGGTGACCAATAACACTGGCAAATGTGTGATGTACGAAATCTATCCAGCTATATCTAGGCCCCTATTTTTTTACCTAATGTATAGATCTGTCTATTGGTCTTTTAATGAATCTATCTATGTGGCTATATGTTTGTGATGTATTTCAGGGACTTTTATTTTTCAAATGTCTAAATATATATGATGACATTTAAGGCTTAGCATCATTGTGCTATTTAGTGGGTGTGAGGTACACATTTAAGGTAAAGGTAGAAAAATGCATGATTACAATGAAACTTTACAAAGAGACCTGCATATTCTCCATATTAATGCGATCTGGATTTTTCAAATGTGGTCAAAGTCAATCACTGTTCACAAAAGTGTGTTTGGAATAAACCAATCAGATCATACATGAATTGCTTGACTGAGTTTGATTGACTGCTTGATGTTAAAGTCCAAAACTGTTCATTTTAAAACAATCGACAAACGAAGAGAAATAGTGAATCGTGAACAACATGCTCCCTAACAGTTATCAGTTTATATTGCAGTTTATTGCAGTCACTTTAAAGAATGAAGCTTGTGACTTGTCAGCTGTGTCTTGGTCTGTCTGAACTGCATTTTACTGAAATGTGTGAATTTTCTATTTATGTTGACATGCATGAATTCCCTCACTTCGATTTTTAAAACTCTTCTACATGATTCTAAACAATTTCATTTGAACTGAAAATTTTGCTCCTCCATAAACACGTTGTTCTGCAAATGTTGTGTGAAAATTAGTGTTTAAAATGCAGCAATTAATTTGACATATTTTTATTATTGTTGGTGTGGCAGTCATGGCAATTAAATTTCCGTCCAGATCAGTGTGGAACTCGGATTTTAGATTAATTTTTTGCTTAATTTTGTTGTTTAAAATGACTGTCAACCCTACCAGGTATGTTTGATATCAAGAAAATGTACCAGGGAAACTTATGTATGCAACTTCCAGGTGTTTTCTTTGAGATAAGTGTTAATTTCGAGGAATAATACCACTGACTACGTAGAAGATCGTCTGCTGGATATCAGAGCTGTCATACCTTTTTATTAGTTAAAGAGAGGAGTCTGTGGACTGACCAAGCTGAGTCCAAGAATCACACTGCTGCTCTGCTGCTGCTCTGCTGCTGCTCTGCTGCTGCTCTGCTGCTGCTCTGCTGCTGCTCTGCTGCTGCTCTGCTGCTGCTCTGCTGCTGCTCTGCTGCTGCTCTGCTGCTGCTCTGCTGCTGCTCTGCTGCTACTCTGCTGCTGCTCTGCTGCTGCTCTGCTGCTGCACTAATTAAGGAGTTCTCTTGTTTACATTTAGCTGGTTCTCAACTTCTCATATGTACAGAGCAAACAACAAACTTTGCCATGTAGCCAGTATGCTATCTTATAGCACAAATAATACACATCAAAAATTAGAAGTCAATCAGTTCAGTTTGCTTTGAGATTAGGCAGTTTTAGTACATTTTTGTGCATTTTTACTAGAATTTAAAGCCCAAGTTGCACTGTTCATTGATCAGTGGGTTGCCACTCCAAATTCATCAGTGACAGATTATTCAGGCCTGTGCTGCTTAAAGTGCTTGCACGTTATTTTTTACAGTATGTGATATTGCCCATTATAGAAATAGGGTGAAAACAATCCAAAATGTTAAAAACCAACCAGAGATCAACTATTTACCCAATAGAAAATCACCATGCACCTGTTTCACTTACCTACAGACAGCCCTGTATATAGCGTATTCCGCAATCTTGAATCTTACAAGTATATGTCTATCTGACTATTTGTTGATAATGATTCAAATAGAAGTTTTGAGGCCTGCAGCCTTGCACTGATGGAGGTCTTGAATACCATTCCAGTCAGGGTACACACACAATAAATCACAAACACATATAAATTTACATTGTAATTAGTGGGTATACAGTCTCAACCTATAAGTGTTCTGCTTTATTTTAGTGATTGCACTTTCAGTAATTATTACCTTGAAGAGCCGACTTTCAAAAAAGTGTTACTAATTTATTGGGTATTTCATTGTGTTGCAAAACAATGTTGTAAAATGTCACAAAAAGATTTTCCAAAAACCCTCTTTTGTGCTCCCTCACAAAAACTTTTGACTACAAAAATTTTGGAAGTCTGCCTATATACCATATTTATGAGCAAGAGGGTACATAGCAATTCAATTACAAAACGGTTTTTTTTTCTTATTTATCCCAATGTCGAGGATATATGAGTCCTAAGTCTCACACCTCTTTACACCTGAGTCTGGTTTATTTTGGCTTACTTCCTCTGCCCTTTGCCAGGCCAGGTTCTTGGATCTCAACACTTAGTAGTGCACCAGACAATTGATCTTTTCTCTCATAATTTTATATGTGATATACATGGATATGTGTCGTTTGTTATGTTGATTTTGAAAGAGTTTTAATATATCTAATGAATTTTCTTTGTGGCATGCTGAAATGTCTTCAGTCATTGTCAGCTGTTGGTTGAAATAATGAAGTAATCCAAATTATCCAGTTGAATGGTGTTGCTGCGTGTTTTCAATGTAATGTGAGACTGGTGTTGGCCGAGCCTTATTTGGAGAATCCGCAAAAGTTACACAGCGTCAACTGAAAAGGAAACAGTGAAAATGAAAATACATAATTAAGTTTGTGACTTTGCTGCATATTTCTGATTGCATATGTCGTTAATTTATAAATACAAAGAAAAGGCATACGACTCCAGCATCCTCTTGCGAATAGCCAATTGTATAACTTTTGAGAGTTTTAACCTTTAGAACACTGTATCTGTAAGGGCATTCTGCACAAACTTCTCATTGTGCATCAGAAACTCCCTTCATGTGAAGCTATCAAGCTGATCACTAGATCTAGCTACATGTACCCATCTGTTTGTCAAAATCATGCAACAGGGTTATTTAATGCATAAAGTCAATATCCATTATGAGTTTCAAAAATTGTTGAACAACAATAATGCGTTGTATTTGTGTCTAGTTTGCATGGTCCTTATGGCCAACCTGCAATTTAGCAATTGCACTTGTCTGTAGGCCTACTTCTGGGATTGCATGTGCAGTCTACTGCCAGTGTTATTCACCAGACGGTGTTAGTGTCACCTACCTTCACTTTTATATACAAGGACAAAAAGATGCAATCAGAACCATTTGGTTTGGCAAATGTTTCTGAATTAAAAAACTGAATAGTTGATGACAGAAAGCTACTGCTCACCTATCTCATGAAATGTCCCTCCACTGAAAGATGTCAAATTAACCAGGTTAGTCAGGACATTGCTATTATAACAAATATGGGAGTTATGAGAATCGAGACGATAGATGCCGAGAACATTGTTGATATACTTGATGAAGCCATGAGTGAATGGAAACCGGCCGTAAGTTATTGTAGGCAGGCAATATGCTGTCACGTTGGTTACGTCTTTCAGCCTGAGATGGGTTCTCAATTTAGAACGGAAGTTATTTATTGTGTCACAAGCTGGATTTTCCTCTGTAATTATGAGAAAGAATGACATATGCAATTAATGAGATTGAAAATAATGAAATACGCAATTAATGAGATTGTAAAGAATGAAACATGCAATTAATGAGATTGAAAAGAATGAAATATGCAATTAATGAGATTGAAAAGAATGAAATATGCAATTAATGAGATTGAAAAGAATGACATATATGCAATTAATGAGATTGAAAAGAATGAAATATGCAATTAATGAGATTGCAAAGAATGACATATGCAATTAATGAGATTGAAAAGAATGAAATATGCAATTAATGAGATTGAAAAGAAAGACATATGCAATTAATGAGATTGAAAAGACAGAAACAGCTGATGCATAGACCGCACCCTAGGCATTAATAAAAATTGAAAATGTTTAAATAAATTTCACATTACAGCACTAATTTGGGATAAAATGTTGATCCTTTGAAAATATTTGTGAACACTTTTCTGAAGTTTAAGAAGTTCATACCTGGACAGACGTTCTCCATGACCCAGTCCTTATATGCTGATCCATCCTCACATTTCCCAATTGAGATGTCCATCACTTGCGCAAATTTTTTCATCCAACATCGTTCAGGCTCACAAGGAATGTTGCTTGCTCCAAATTTCAGGGTCGTGTTGCTTGCAAATGTTCCAGGCAGTCCAGGACAGAAGCGGTAAGGATTCAGAAACCGAACCAACTTATCATTGTTAAACAATACAACTTGGATGGAATGGTTAGTGCTACAGAAATCTGCCTCAAAAGCTTCAATGTTGTTGTGAACCATTGAAATTTGTTTCAGTTTAGTCAAGCCCTGCATCATTGGTTCAGTTATTACACCACCTATGGAATTGTGGGAGAGGCTCAGAAATTTCAAAGAGTTTCTCATCGGTGCGAGATTTGGTAAAGATACGATACGATTTTTCTCCAACTTCAGGGTTTCCAGAATGCCGCACCCTACGAAATAATCTTTTGGGAAGTGAGTTAAATTATTTCGTGCCAGATCCAATTTAACAAGTCTCGAACAACTTCCAGTGATGTGCGGTGGAACAGTTAGTTGATTCGACCTCAGAACAACTTCCTCCAACTTTGTGTTTGCAGCAAATGGTTGACCAGGAATGCTGGTGATCTGGTTATTGGAAACGGTGATGCTCGTTAGTCCAACCAATAACGAAATGTCTGGCAAGACTTTAATTCTGTTAGAGAGGACAAGTTTTTGCAATGTTGGTAAATTGAGAGGTTGCGGATCAATTTCACGGAGGCTGCTGGAACAGTTTTTATCGGGAAAGTATTCCATTTGTGTGTTTAATGCTATAATTTGAGTAACATTTGTTAAGTGGCTCAGTTGAGAATATTCTATACATGTCATGTTAAATGTCTCTAAATTTAATTTAGTCATCTCGGATGAAAAAGTTGTTGTTGCAGTCCCAAAGAAAATGTAAAAAACACTCACTAATGTAATAATTTCTGAAAATATAATGCCATCCATATTGCAAGTGATGCTGCAGAATATAAGCCCTGTCTCTGCTATTCCTTAACCTGTCAGAAACATATATATTTGTCTCTGCTGATGGCAAAAAGAGGCCACAAAATCCTTGACAGACAGCCACAAAAAGAAATGGCTTTTATATGAATTGATGCACCAATGCACCTCATGGATATATGTATATTTGATTAGTTTTATTTTATATATTTTATATATATATAGTTTTATTGACATTTTCTATATTAAACAGATACATTTGTGAGAAGAAAACCAAAACTACTCTGCATCTACACACAAAAGTGACACAATACAAGAAAATCCAATACAATTTTTTAAGTACAGTTAATTAAATATTAAATATCGTTCCCAGTTCTAATCATTTTCACATTGTCAAAGCCTCTTGTATGAGCTGGCACAGTGAGGATTTGACTCTGTTGGTAGTTTTTCCTGTGATAGTTGTCACATTTAGATCAGACAATGACAGACATGCCCCAGTGGTTTCAACCAACCAGAAGGCAGCTTTCATATCAATGGCAAAACACACTTGAAATCATTGAAAAGCAATCCATGAATGTTAAACAATGAAACAATACAAACAAACTGAAAACCAGAAACAGTCATCTGAAAATACAAACGGTGAACAATTCAGATGTCAATCATAATCATCCATGCATTCAATTCTGATCTGATTGGTAGACAGCTTCATTGACAGTGATTGACTTGGTCCAATGGTCCATCACAGGCATAAACAATCTGTTCCATTGATTTTCACTGCCACCTCTCTGATGCCTATATTACTATTAGAAAAGGTATGACAGCTTGCTTGGCAATGTTCCAAGATTCCAGACAGAACTGGTACGTTGTCACTGCAGCAGACGACAGAGGTAACTGTAAAATCCAGTTTAGAGACAGTGGTAGTGGACCAAGTGGGCACAGACTAAGTTTTCTACAACCACCAATTGAGAAACAACAATCTTTTCATATATAAATAACTGTGATTAACTGCAAAGGCTTAATTCATGTGGACCAAGCTGCGAACTGACAACAATAGGTTGCATATGAAAATTTATACCACTGTTTGCTTTTTCTGGCCAATCAGAAGCCAGGATTTCGCTCTGATATAATACATATCACAGCTCATACACCTGACCATGATATTGCATGCTTGGCAGACTACAAGTTGACAAAATTGAAGGAAACACTGAAACAAAACTGACCTACAAAGGATTAAAACTGAACAACACAGACAGCAAACAAGGAAGAAAATTGTATCAAGTGTAACTGGTCTCAATGAAAAGGCTGCATTCACTCTTTTTTATACCAATATCTGAAATAATGATCAAATTTAAGGTCACTTGATAAAATTCATTTTAAGGTCACTTGATAAAATAATTCATTTAGGCAAGCAGCAAAAAAAATTGCGGAGCAGCAGACCAACAATTTTGGCCCTATTAGGCAAGCTCAAAGAATTATTTTTTCTTCTTAATTCGGGGGCTGCCACCCCCGAACCCCTGCTTCTTCTTATTTCGGGAACCCCTGCTCCTTGCTTTCTATTATTTTTTTGAATGTATTTTGTAACTTCAAAATAACATTTCCTCAGCGACTGTAATAATCTGCCTCACCAAAGAGACCTTGGCTGAGAGGGCTGCACTATCGACCTACCTATCTATCTATCCGTCTATTAATCTTTCTGTCTATCTATCTATCTATCTATCTATCTAAGATTAATCTATGAAATGAATGTATTGTGTTATTTCTATCTGTCGATCGATCTATCTATTGATTTATCTATATTGATCTATCTATCAATCTTTCTATCTATATTTCTATCTACCAAATTCATGTATTGTATTATTTCCTGAGAACAAATAATTCTGACCTGTTGCCTTCAGGGCTGCCAACCTTCAAATGAACTGAGGAACATGAATGTGCAACAAATACAATGAAATGTTGTCAAACAAAGAGGATTGAAGGCAAACAAAGAGATTTAAATTAATTTGTTTTGTACTTAGTGGTATAAGTTAGATAACACCCTTGTTTGTGACGATATGCAATAATCCTCGGGCTAAAGCCCTCGGATATATTGCATATCGTCACAAACGAGGGCGTTATCTATTACTAAACTGATCATATTCTCATTCAAACAATGTACAAGTGCTGACAAAAATTCAATCAACCACGCACAAGAAGAGTGATTGGTTGTTTCCTGGAGGTTATTCATGAGCACTCATTGGCTTTGTTCACTCACACTGAAGAGCAGACCGCAACATCTGTATTTGTGAGAAAGCAATTGAGGGAAATTTTGATCCAGCAACCCCCCTTCCCCACTATTAAAACAATATATAATAGTTACAATATATAATAGTTACTTATTTTTCGTTCTTTTTCTTTTCATTTAATATCCATTTGAATTTTTAAGATTTTCAATCACTATTAATCAATATCTATCTATCTATCTATCTATCTATCTATCTATCTATCTATCTATCTACAAGATACAAGATACAAGAAGATATACAAGAATTTATTTACCCTCAGTGGTTTAACAAATCAACATTAGCACAGTTGTGGCTAGCAGGGTTGGGTACAAATGCAAATGCATTTGCATTTGCATTTGCAAATGTCGCATTTGAATCCGCATTTAAATGCTTTTAGAAAAATGCAAATGTATTTGCATTTGCATTTGCATTTGAATGCTAAACATTTGCATTTGCATTTGCATTTGCGTTTTTAGAAATGAAAACATTTGCATTTGCATTTGCATTTGAGTAAAAAGCATTTGCATTTGACAAATGTTTTGTCAAATGCATAGGTTATTTCACAAATTAGCAAGAAATATTGCACTGTGAGATATCTTAGAAATAGAAATTCTATACTTTGATATGACAGGTACCAATAAGCAATTAATAGGATTGGCAAAAAAACACAATAAAAGATAGACTGGCTAGTGACATCGAGCATGTGACATTTAACAAGTGAGAGACATTTAAGTAAATAACACATAAAATTTGAGAAAATCGAGATTGTAGAAATTGGATAAAATCAACATTAGTTAAAATCGAATAAAATCGGTAGAGTCAGTATCAGAGTTTATATATTCACTTGACTCCTGCAAAAATTACATTTGCATGAAAAACCGAACCATGTATTTATTTGAATTTTAAAAGTCTTGAGTTCAGTGTTGTTGCGCATTGCAGCCGGCAGATTGTTCCAGATTTTGACCCCGAATGTACGAAATGAATGGAGTCCGTATTTGGTTGTATTCGAGTGTCTTTGTAATAAGGTACGTCCCGATCGTAAATTGTACCTGTTTTCGGGTTGAATAAAGCCATCTTTAATGAAGGTGGGGCTGAGGTCATTATAAATTTTAAATACCTCGATTTATCTATCTATCTATCACATCTCTTTATCTGCGTCTCTTTTTCCCTATTTCTCTCTTCTTCTCTATCTTTATCTGAACAGCAGTTCACGACACATTTATAGACATTACATTCGACTGTTTGTGATATATATATATGCTAAAGCATGAGTTTATAGTGCTATAAATAAGTTAAGTATACATGTATTCATTAATTGGAAAAGCAGAAATATGCTTTAATTAAAATAACACAAAGAAGCCTGCACATTTTATTCTGTATAAATGCGATCTGAACTTGTCAAATGTGGTCCAAGTCAGTCACTGTTCACAAAAATGTCGTGAGAAGTAACCAATCAGATCAGATTTTTTATGGTTGGCTGATAATGATTGACAGCTAAACATAGCACTTAATGGCAAAACTATTCATATACAAATAGAAATAATAAACATGAACATTGAACAACATGTATACAGACTAAAAATCTTGTGAAACATTTCGCTGTTTTCCACAGTTTCAGTTGTCCTCAAGTTTGTTTTGTCAGCTTTATAATTATAGAAGCAGAATCAATCAGCTGTTCTTTAGTCCGTCTGAACTGAATTTCACTAATATTTCATTTATCTTGACATGCATGAATGCCCTCACTTCGATTTTTATATCTCTTCTATACACTCCCACATTCTTTAATTTAAGCTGAAACTTTTGCACCACAATTAACTTTTGTTCAGCAACTTTTGTGAGTGAAATTTTTATTTAAGATGCCACAATTAACTTCACATGTTTTTATTATTAGTCCGGCAGCCAAACCCCAGATTTCATGGGAACCTCGCAGTAGGGTCTGGACAATGTTTTTTTGTTGATTCTATATCTCTGAGAGGTGCTCTTTCAGAATCTGAATGATGCCACTCTGTCATCGTTGGGCAATCCGCATAATATGCAAATTAAGGTGGCCATTACCAAAAATCTTGTTTTCGCCTGTATCTCAGTAACTATGAATGATATCAATATTATTTTGGTGTCTATCCCTATGTTTTGATGGGTAAATCATCCAACTAGGCCATTGCCATAAATGTCACACCAATAGTTTTTGCAGAATTGACGTATTGAGGCCGCCATTACTGAAAATCTTGTTTCTGATAATATCTACGAAACTACAGGTGGTATCAAAATAATTTTGGCATGTAACCCCATGTTTTGAGGGTTAAAGAATGAGATGAAGCCATTTCAGTAAACATCACACCAATATTTTGTATTCAACAGGCATATTAACAAAGCTGCCATAACTGAAAAATCTTGTTTCCGACAATATTGTGATACTACAAATGGTATCAAAACGCTATTGGTGCCTGTCACCATGTTTCGAGGGATTAAGAAACGTTTTCAGTTATTTTAATAATGATCAAACAAATATTTTACACTATATCTCACAACAACCATGCAGTGAAGTTTAGCTGAGAAACCATGTGATTTACACCATGTGGTTCATCATTGTGAACCACATGAATAATTATCTGACCTTGTCATGTACACAATGAGCAGTGAAGTGATGCTGTCACAATGATTTGGGGCTCTGAATGGTCAGTGTGGCTGCCAGGGATATTCTTGGGCCTTCAAACAAAATGATGCCATATGAAGTGACTCAATATATTTCGACTGATTGTTCTATTTTTGTTCTGAGATATACCTTATTATCACTGATTGTTGTACTCTTCTGTAACGTGATGTTGACGACTCACAAGGTTAACTGCCAAGAACCACATCCTTTAATGTTTTATCACATAATAAGCATATATAATTATATATCAAAGTAATTGTTGGGAAACAAACTAAACCATTGCATAAAGGATTTAGAAAAATATGTTGGATAAAAGTGAAAAGTCATTACAAAACACTTCTTGCGATGATGCCTATTGCCATTATTGAGTTTTTGTGTACGGAAACAGGTCACTTGCAATAATTTTATCTCCGTTAACTACCACCACCTATTGTCATGTCCACACTTTCATTTATTTTAATTCTAGGCTAATTAAGTGCTCAGGAGAGAGTTTGAATGCTCCAGGCTGTAAGTATGTAATATCTTGAGTGCAAGAGCCAGGTAAATGTTATGTCAAATTATAAACGTTGACACAGTAACTACCTTATCAGATATGCTTGTTCCGGCAGTATGCTTTCCCTTGAAATCTGCAAAACACTGGTCAAGTGGGCTATTGAACAAGATGTATCCGTACCAAAATCACACCTTATCGTTTCCAGCACCTCTGGCTTGTTTCCAATGATACTGGATTAAGCATTTACTGAATCAATCATGTCTCCTTAACAGACCTGATTGAATGCAGAAATTCTGAGTAAGAGCCAACTTCCAAATGGCAGTCTAAATATACCATCATAACTTTCTTTATGAGTTATTTATACGAAGTGGACAGTGTCGAAGCTCTCAAGGCCAGATTATTTGGATGGCCACGGCCTTGGATGCTCAATACTCGGCACGGACCTGCCTCAAGGCCAGGTTTTGATGACCTTAGCCTCGGTCGCAGAGGCTCATACCTCGGTCTGGGCGGCAGATGTCCCTGCCTGAACTACAACACTGATAGTGGAGCATTTGTCACATTTTGCTACCAATCTGGCATAAATAAAACTTCTCCAACGATCACAATAATATTCAATGTAATCAATGCAGGCTACTGAAAGCTCATTGAAAGGTTAGCAAATAATCATCTCTCCAAACAAAATTAATAGGATTACAAAGTTACTGTATATCATCAAGGAAAGAGAGCTTCTTAACAATTATTTGTGGAGCAAAGCCTATTCTAGGCTGGTCACTGACCAGATATGGTGATCATAAACTGTAGGAACTGTTCTGAAACTGCCCTCATGCTTTTACCAGGCCAATGCACTACTTCTTTCAACATCAATTCCTCCCATTGGAAGATCTTGTGGGTACAGGAAAGAAGCCATAAAAATAAAAATTCAAATGTTTATTCAAATTGTGCATTGTATTATGATATAATATTATTCATTACAATTCTGCTGAAGTCTACATCTCTTATTGGAGGACAGCTCCGGAACTACTTTACTCCTCTTGCCTAACTTTTACACTTTAGAAGTTGAACCTTACCTCTCATCTTACAATAGAAGGACCAAGTTCTCCTTTTATGCAATCCAATCCAGCAGCTGACATCACTGGAGAAGGCCACCACTCATGGGTGCCCGCCAGTTGATCAACAGCCATTGTTGACATTGAATATTTCTCCGGACTTTGGCAAAGTCTAATCATGCCAGATTGGTAGAAACATGTGACAAAAGCTCCACTTTCAATGTTGTAGTTGAGGCCGGAGCATCCTCTGCCAAAACCGAGGCATGAGCCTCTGAGACCAAGGCCAAGGCCATCAAAACGTGGCCTCGAGGCAGGTCTCGAGACTTCCATCACTGGCCAAAGGCACCCAAGACCAAGTCCAAGACCGAGTATTGGATGCCCATCCAAATATGACCTCGAGGCTGGCCTTGAGGCCAAATCTGGCCTCAAAGAGCTTTAACACAAAAAAAATAATTCAAATAGAAAGTGATGATGGTATATTTAGACTGCCATTTGGAAGTTGGTTCTTACTCAGAATTCCTGCATTCAATCAGGTCTGTTAAGGAGACATGATTGATTTAGTAGTAAATACTTAATCCAGTACCATTGGATCCAAGCGACAATGTTGCTGTTCCAGAGGTGCTGGAAATGATAAGGTGCTATTTTAGTACAGATACATCTTGTTCAATAGCTTACTTGATCAATATTTTGCAGAATGTTATTTAATTGTAATTACCATGTGAGGTATGCTTGCTTCGGCAGTGTGCTTCTCCATGAAATCTTGTTTAGCTGTTTCACTCAAGATAATATATGCTCACAGCCTGGAGCATTCATACTCTCCTCTGGGCCCTTAACTGGTCTTGAATTAAAATAAATGATAGTGTGGACATGACAATTGGTGGCATTCAGTTCCTAGGGACAAAATTGTTGAAAGTGACTTGTTTCCGTACACAGAAAAATCAATAATGGCAAAATGTATCAGCGCAAGAAGGGTATTGTTATGACTAAATTGCACTTTAATCCAGTCATGTTTTGCTAAGTCCTTTCTGAAATGGCTTAGTTTGTTTCTCAACAATTATGATATATATATGCTTATTATGTGATAAAACATGAAGGTATGTGGTTCACGGCAGTTAACTGCGTGAATGTCAGGTTACAGAAGAATACAATAGTCAGTGATAATAAGGTATATCTCAGAACAAAAAAAAACCATCATTCAAAATTATATTGAGTCATTTCACAAGGCATTATTTTGTTTGAAGGCCCAAGAATATCCCTGGCAGCCACACTGACCAATCAGAGCCCCAAATCGTTGTGACACCATCACTTCACTGCTCATTGTGTACATGACAAGGACAGATAATTATTCATGTGGTTCACAACAATGAACCACATGGTGTAAATCACATGGTTTTTCAGCTAAACTTCACTGGTTGTTGTGAGATACAGTATAAAATAATTGTTTGATCATTAGTAATACAGTGTATAACCGAATATGTTCCTTTATCCCTCAAAACATGGTGTTGGCACCAATAGCGTTTTGATACCATGTGTAGTAACACAATATTGTCGGAAACAAGATTTTTCAGTTATGGCACCTTTGCTAATAAGCCTGTTCAATACAAAATATAGGTGTGATGTTTACTGACGGATCACATTATTTTTGCCTGTGGGTCCATGTTTGACATTTTCAGAACGCATTCCTGTGCAAAAGCTCACTGCCAAGTTGTTAGGGGGCAGTCATCACATCTCCTCAGGAGGGGGGGGGTATAAAGGTTTATATAAGGCCTATCTAAAAAATAATGACGCCACAGGGCCGAATTTCATTGGGGGTCAAAAAATGTAGGAATGGATGTATGCAACAACTTTATATTGCACTATTGCTTTGAATGCATTCTTGTGCCAAAGTCCAGAAAATTTCATGACAATATTAGAGATGGTTGTCGAGATAATCTTAAAAGTACATTGAAAAACGTGAATTTTTAGCTCTTTTAGCGTGACATCACATTTTCTTCACTTCAATTATTTCAGGTGTATGAAATTTGACATATCTCATTGTCATTTTCTTAATTTTCCTTTTATCTCTAAGTCAAAAGGCTTCACAAATTCATTGAAACAGGTATATTTATAAGCTTGTTTTGACATCATTGAATTCTTCGTGTTCAAAAGTTGACTTCGAAAAATTGAGTCAAATTTGAAGCTTCCTGATCTGGGATGTTGTAATTTCCCTTTTCCACATGTCAGTTGAATCTTTTTGCCATTAAGATATAGTATAATATCTACTTAGTTGTTTTGGAACCTTTCATGCTTGTGAAAAATTCATTTCATGAAAAAATTCCAATGAATATGAGGGAAGGTGCATGTGTTGCACGCGTAACACAAGGAGTAGCCTACTTTCATGCGACAAAAAGCTTTGAAAGCTCTGATTTTAACCTTGATTAGCTTGAGACATAGTAAATCTGTGAAGCATCAATAAACCATGAACTAGTGCTAATAGTATCAAGTATAGAATAAAGTTTGGAGAAGATAAGAGTAAAATACTAAGAATTGGAAAGAAGATCCCGAAAGTGGATTTTTCCCTGGGCCAACTAAAACTCCAAGAATGTGAGAAGTACAAGTACCTCAGCTTCACGATAGCAAAGAGTGGAAAAAGGGATGAACAACTGAAAGAAGTAAAGAAGAAGGTACAGGCGGTATACAATACCATTATGGCACTCGCGGGGAACCCAGACTTGAAGGGCATCGAAATGAAAGCTATCTGGCAGCTGGCGAAGTCCTGCATACTCCCAATTGCTACCTATGGATGGGAAGGTATAGTGGGAACAAAAAAAGAGAAAGAAGACCTGAAGAAAATTATAGACAACCTCATCAAGATGATAATAGCGACACCAAGAACAACCCCGGGGGAACCCCTATACCTTGAAACAGGACTCCAAGACATCAGATACCTGATAAACCGCAGTAAAATCCAGTATATGGAGAAGATAAAGAGCAGTAAGAATAAGCTTCTGCAAGCCATCAGAGAAGAGCCAGATGAACAAGGATGGTGGAAGTCATCTCAAAGAATGAAAGAAGACATCCTGGGACCCATAGACCTGGAAGACGTAGGAACACGCTCAAGAAAACGGATAGTGGACCAGGAAGAAAAATGGAACAGGAACTGAAAGAAGAGTGCATGGAAAAAAGCAAGGCCAAGTTCTACATACAGAACAAAGCAACAGAAAGCCTGGGTTCATGTGCAAAGTACATGAAAGAATGCACAAGGGCAGAAGTAAGCATAATCTTCAAAGCGAGGACAAGAATGCTGGACGTAAAGGAGAACTTCAGAAACAAGTACGAGGACAACCAATGCAGAAACTGCAGAATAGAAACAGAAACACAAGAACACATCCTGGAAAGATGCCAGGAAATACATGGCAACGGTACGAGGCTGAAAGTCACAAAAGAAGATATTTTTGAAAAAAATCCGACCACACTGGGAAGAACAGCTAAGAAGATTGGAAAAATTATGGAAAAACACAGAAGTGCTGCCCCCCACTGACACTGGGTGAGCAGCCTGGCTGATCCAGGGATGCACACAGAAGAAGAAGATATGGCTTGGGTCTGTTCCACACTCCACAGTGTGTGTGCTGGACACGGGAGGTAATATAGTCTCATTGTACCACCGGGGTAGAAGTAGGACATTGCATCACAGTCCTTCTCAATCAGTATATTTGCCATCGATCTTGCATTTGAGTTCCGTAGGACCAGCACTGAAGGGGGCTCCGGTGTGCGTTGCACATCTGATGACGAGTTTCCATAGGGGGTTTTCGGTTTGTGCTGGTCGGGAGTGCGGTCCTAGTTTTGTCGGAGCGATTTGGGATTGGATCAGTCGTAGTGCGGGGAGGGCAATCGGGGATTGGGTTTGACGCGGTGTGAGGAAGAGTATCGGGTGTAGCAGGGGGAGGAGGTTGGGTTGGTCACGGATAGTCTGCCGGAGTTCTTCCATCAGAACCCCCATGACGTTTTTTCCCATAAGATCTGGGTCACATCCCCATAAAGTATCTGTATCAATATTATGTATCAGTGACTTGTGTCCAGTTTGGAGGATAGCATCTTTAAATGTTGGGCCCCGCTTCAACCTTGGAAAGCAGAATTTCTGCCATAACAGATGCCTTAATTTCGTGCCACTTTTCACTTTTGAGTACATGCTTAGCAGCTGCCTTTGCCAACGGTAATTTTTTGCACCGTACGCAAAGTGATATATATGTCTGAATCAACAATATTACACGTAGATCGTCATGGTTACGTACTACCACTAAAAACTACTTTTTAGATGTGTCATCCAGAATAAATATACTTATTTTGATGATACTATAAATTATTAGATGGCCTAAAATATTTTCCCAATTAAAAAAATGTATTGTGTTCAAATTCAGGCCGGACTGGTGCTTGTCTCAAAGACATGTCATGCCAACAAATAATAATGTTGGCAAGTGATCGGTGTCTGTTATACAATGTTACCAGTTTTCACTGTTTGTACTTTTAAAATTGTTAACATTGACCTTTTAATGGCAGAATAAAAAAAAGTTAGGAGATGTATCGGGCACAAGAATTAACTGCACATATTTATTTTAAAAAATAATGTCGCAGGAGAGAGGGAGATGGTCCTTCCTGCAAGTTTGTGGCGAAGGAGGGAAGACCGAAAGAATTTGAAGAGAAGCATTCACCAAGGACAGTCTAGTGTTGTGGACTGGACCGCTTTGGACCAGTACGGACCAGTTACAACCACCTCGATCTTCAGTACTGGACCGCCCTCAGTTCCAAAAATAAGTCCAGTCCAGTGATGATTGGTAAAAATGGGGATAAAACGGGATTTTTTTTTTCACCCCATTATTTTCGACCTTTTTCCAATGATTTTCAGCAAAAATGGTAGTAAATCGGAAACCGGGGCCTACCGGTAAACCACACAGCCTGCCCCCTGCTCCAGTCTGCAACAGTAACAGTTTCGTCCCTGCTTTCACTAAAAAGGAAGGTGTCGGTTGGGCAAGTGTGAAGTTGTGAAAGAATATATTGGTATATTTATCAACACAATTATTAGTGAACTCATCTTATATATAGTCTTAATTTTTATGCTGTGAACTTCTCATGTTCTTAAGTTACACTGATAGTGCCCCACAATATAGAATTTTGCTGAGCAGAGTCTGTGTCGTCATGTAGGTGAGAACTGAGAAATTTTGGTTGACCCATCATCCCAAGTCATACCATGACAAAATGGCCCATCACCTTTGCTAATTCATGAATACTTAATTAACTGACCCAGTTTTGGCTCAGCTAATCAGGGACAGCTACACCACAGTTTGAAATTGTAACTGTGTGAAACAGAAGCAACAAATGGAGAAATTGTGTATTGTTGAAAGGTGCTATCACAGTTCCGAAAATTCCATTGAATTATGTATTTTCACAGTTCTGAAATGAAACTGTTTGAAAGTTTGCTTGTTTTACACTGTTTTTCTTAGTTGCCTGTAATCCTCTAAGTGTCCATAATCGGAATAAATCTGCCTGCAAAATGCTTATGACCTAAATAAGCAGCCAATCACAGAAGAGGTTGGAAATAGCAGAAAGCCCTGTCCATTTTAGCAGGGCTTGCGTGGGGAGGATGGGTTGACCTCACTTTACCTTATCCCTATTGTTGATAAAAGCAAACATTGATCATATAATCATTGTTCCAGACATAGATGATCATGTACAACAATTTCAGCGGACAAATTACCATGGTGCTTTGAAATACACACATTGACGGAGCAAAAATGTATGTTCCTCAATTTTGCTTCTTCAATGTTCTTTCAAAATAAAGCACAGGTATACTCAGTAATTTTTTGGATTAAAATATAAAATACGCAGAATGTATGAGAGAATGGTAAAATCCAAACCATCTAAGGGGCCGCCCAGACAATAGTTGGGGGGGGGGGGCCTATGGCTTTTACCCACCGGGACAAACTTTTTCTCGTTCGCGAAGAGTCAACGAACAATGTGCGTCAAACTCTTTTTTTCGTAATTCTAACATAACAGTACCCTAGCTACAGGGGGAAACAAACTTTTTTTTTCATCTGCTAAACAAACTTTTTTTCAGTGTCAAGTAGGAAACAAACTTTTTTTTTCACCAAAAAGCCATAGCCCCAGCTCTCCCAAAGATCATCTGGTCAGCCCCTAACCTGCATGCTATGTAAAAGACATGGGCATATTTTAGCATTAATTACATCATATATATGACATGGTCTTGTAGGTGAGAATTCTGTCACACGTACATCATAATTGACATAGTTTCAAATATTATGTTAAATTGTGCATTAATAAACTTTACCAGTAAATGAAATTAACATTTCAATAAAAACAAGCACATGTTAATTCACCCTAATATGAAACAAAGAGAGATTTCACCAAGAAGTCAGGAAAATAAGTTGCCAGAAGCTATACACAATTACTCGGAGTTAGGTATCAGTCAAAGTCTTTGATATAATAAGTGAAACACAAGCCCAATGTTATTTCAATGGGAGGGGTGGTTCACTTCTTATCAATGACTTTGACCCGTACCTAACTCCGAATACAGGACAGAAAATTGGCAGCCATTGTAATCCCACATGCCTCAAATATTGGCCTTTATGACCCAAAATGTTTTCCTCTCATTGGATGAAACTTCATGCAGTTTGGTGGAGGATGTTTAGCATTGCGGAAATGGCAAAATATCACCCGTTTCACTAACTTATAGGCGGCACTGTACCAGTTTGATACTTTTTGACATATGCCACGTTTTGTTGTGTGACAGTCCTGTATCTTCACCCGAGGTTAATTACAGAAACAAAACTTACTATTCGCAGCAAAATGAAAAATTTAGATTCATGTGATGCTTATCTGCAAATCAGAACAACTCTATCAGTGATGTTACATCATATCTGTCCTGTAGGTGAGAATCCCAAAAATATCGACATTAAAAAAATGTGTATCCTTCATATCACAGCCTTTGCTGCTCAGTAGGAAATCCTTTCAAACATTTTCGATGAATCTTGTGGAATAATTATTTTAGCAGGATACAAACCCTTAGAATAGTAGTGGGTGTGTCAACATTTTTGGTTTGAAATTTTGCCGTCCTGTAGGTGAGAATTTTTTCAATGACTTTAGGTGTCATGTTTGGACTGCGACCATTTAACTATAGCTGGATATTCCTTTAAAAGCTGACTGGTATGTGATTATTTATAAAAGACTTTGTTGATCCAATGGAAAATGAATAAACAAAACGCATTTTTAGAAAATTTTATTTCTGGATTGACAATGTTTGACATTTATGATGCATGTGACGGGAGGTTTTGGTGGCTCGATAGATATTCCCAAAACATTTCACATACCAAATGGAATTAAAAAACTTAAGTTCAGGTATATAAGCAGTCAGTAAATTAAAAAAACTGGGCATAACTTAGGTTAATTACTGACCATCAGCAGTCAAAGTGACACTGTTAAAAAATGTGACATAACACATACCACACGCCAATATCGTTATTCATTGGCGTGGCACACATTCAGTGGCGTCAGTTCCTATGGGGCTGGTGGGGCAGATGCCCCACCACTTTTTTACCAAAAAAAGGTTTTAAAAAATTCAGAGCTTCCGTAACTCTGCTGTGCCCATGCAAAAAACTAAAAAAAGTTGTCAATGCCCCACCACTTTATTTTGAAAATGACGCCACTGCACACAAGTGATTTGCCATCACCTTTGGTGCAGAATATTATACAGATAGTGTATGGTGAGGAGACCAACATTGAGTTTTATTGGCCGAAGCAGTAATATTGGTCAAGGCCGTAGGCTGAGACCAATATTACCTGCTAAGGCCAATAAAACTCAATATTGGTCGACTCAACATCTACTATTTGTTATATTCTGCACTACAATCTTCATACTGATACATATTTGTATAACACTGGTTTTCCTGAAGATACCTACTTTTTTATATGAAATATACTTAATTTTCCCTATTATTTACAATGGGCATATTTATAAAACGATAGATTGACATTTCATGAAGTTGGATTTCCTCCTACCCATGCCTTCCCTTAAGTAATAGGCAATTAAGTGCATTGTTGCTGCTAAGAACATCGGGGCACGCCAATATCACTCTCTGCACACCAATGTGACTGATCTCCTGGTACATTATTGGCCTTAAAATGTTGATGCAGAATATGGCAGTAATATTGGACAGAATAATCAATCAGATGCGATAGCTGACACAATCCAAGTGGAGAAAATGCAGAAATATTTTGTGTGGACAGTGGACACAACCGGCTAAGTTAACAAGTCCTTTGTTTATTTGGTGCAATCTGGACCGAGGTGTTGGTTTGCATGAGCAGGCAAGCAAATTTGGTGAATCACAATTTTGTCAAGATCTCTTTAAATGCATTTTTTAGTCAGTGATCAATATGAAGTTCAGGGCATTTCCAAAACGCATAATTATTCTGTATCACTGACTTAAAGGTCTGAATGGAAAATCAAATATACTGTGACTTGAAGGAGCCCCTCATTGTGTAACCAGTGGCCATAAGGGATTTATAAACATAGCCACACAAAGCTCCAGGATTAAGAACCATAGTTGACTCATTGTGTGTATCGATCAATTTCTTGTCGAGGATTTGTCGTCTTTTGAACTGAGTTTTCATAATACGTCTCGTGGAGCGACTGGGCTCATTCTTTATCATCAAAGTCGCAACGTCGTAAAAGTTTGCATCTTTGTTGGGTGCTTTGATGATGGCTGTGAGAAAAGTAGAAAGAAGTCTTTTTCCAACAGTGTACAAAGTCATGGCGGGGTTGACCTTGCTAGGTGACACATGAAGGTCATAAACGTCAGAGAGAATGTCGTAAACAGCACTAGTGAAAACTTGTGAAAGGTCGTGACCCGAAGATGACACCTGAGTCACACAAAAGTCTTGGTCAGCATTTCGCAGTCCAATGTGAAGACCAAGGACATTACCAAACTCTTCGGCTATGGCTGGAAAGAATGAATGTGTATGTAAATTTCCCCGCGAATGAGCGATAACACTTTCACACATCTCGAAATCGTCCAAAATGGCGAAAATAGCACTAAGGTCACCGAAGCTCTCGTGGAGGGCATTTGTATAAGGATTCCTTGAACCATTCCAATTTGGTTTCATGCCATCCAGAATTGCATGGCCAGTTTCATGAGCCACAATGTCAAAAGACCTTGCTGTGTAGATGACATTACCAGTGTTCGAGGGATAATAATAGAAACAGAGGGCTTTTTGGTCTCGCGAGTAAAAGGCATTCAAGGCTTCTCCCATTCGGGGATATATTTGGATGCACTCGTAACCCCACTGCCAGTGAACGTTTCTTTTAGTGTCTAAAATCTCCAACAACTGACGGTACATCCGGAGGACATTAGTGACCACAACTAAAGTCTGAATGGCATCGAACTCCACTGGAGATTGCGTTGGGTCGAAGAGGAAGTTACCAAACTCATCTGACGGACGAACGTCGGCAACACCGCAGATGACGCAATCCTCTGTTCTTGGACCGGGGAGGATTTCATCCGGGAACCATTTTAATCTTTTAATTGGGTGAACCGTGGGGTCTTGCTTGTAGAGATAGACCCTTGTTCCGATAGGTCTGGACCTCCTAACTACTGACACTGTGTCGTCAGCTGCATCTTCGTCTTGCTCCTCCCCACTGTACTTGCTTCGGGTTAGCAGGCAACCCATCATGCAACAGTTTTCAGTTTCCTGGAAGAGAATGATAAAGAATATTCATAAAAAAATCATTTCAAACATTTTGTTGTTGTTGCTCTTGTTTTTTGAAAATATATGTGCCCCACTATTCTAATTGGAACACTTCAGTTGAAGGCAGAATGCTTGTTACAATAGACGAAAAATGAGTGCTTACAGAAAATCTGTTGGTGGCCATCAATGACCTCACAATAGGCCTTGTCAAACACATTAAAAGAGCTGTAAACTTGTCATTGAGCAACTTGTGACCTAATTGATACTCAGTTGGCACTCATTTCAATAGCATTGCAAGTGTAGGCTATGACCTCATAAATTGCTTATGACTCAGGGAGAGTAACACTCAGGATAGGAATATGACCTCATAAGGAACATTTCAGTCCTATTCTGTACTCGTTTTTCGTCTACTGTAATACATGTATAATAGACTTATAATTGGTAACATTATGTGGATTGAGAACCAATCAAATGGCCCTGCAGATATAATGAGTTATAAAAGCATCTTACCGTAAAATTCCAGAACAACCAAAATTGTCAAAGATAACTGAAAACGTGCAATGCTCCAGGTGACATGAAAAGAACATCTATTTCACCATGTTTCAGTGGTTAAACAGGTTGAAATGCTGGCATTCAAGAAAGGAAAGTCATGTTTGGTGTTTCTTTTCTCTAAATATTCTTTTTTTCACATGGTCAGCCATAGATATAAAACATTTAATTACAAAAAATATATATCAAAAATAATATATGTGGAACAAAATTAGAACTACAGAATTCAAAATTTAAAAACAGCAACATGAAATAAATTAAAAAAAATTCCTCTTGTGAGAAGCTACTCCTGTATATCCTGATATATATATATAGCTCTATTATTCAGAATTATAAATTTGTTGAATTGGTGTTTTCTTAATTCCAAATAACCAGAAAGTGGATTAATAGCCATTTAGAATCCTGCGTGACACAGTACACGTCATTGTACATGTTAATCCAAAACAAGCATGATTATTATATGCCCACATTGTAAATGTCAAACATGATTTTGATATGAAACAAGAAATGGACTGCTGAGAGCAGAGTTGAACAACAAAGTGTAAGAAAGCCAAGTGCTTGTAGCTAACTATAGCAGGCTTCACATTGAGGCCATTGGCTTACTTCTATTCTTACATGCCTGAAGTATTTTCACTTTTTCTGCTTTGAACTCTGAAATTACTTCACAATAAACCAACCAGAAATTTGAGGTCTCAATGTGAGTTAATGGATTCTTAACATGTAACAAAGTTCCTCAGTTAAAATAAGTAAGTTAATAATTATCATGGCAGATTGGCAGTCATATTAAGTTCACATTGGTTTTCTTTCTTCGAGATAATCTCTACATATTATTAGCTGAACATTGTGTTTTTGGCCCAAGTCCAAGTGATCTGCAAAATCTGGATTCTATTAACCATGCATGGACGCTCAAATTGCTCATTGATATTAATTAAATGTGCAATTGTGATATGAATTCATTATTATGATGTTAACTGATGTGCTAAATTTAAAAGTAAAAGAAGAAATAAAGCTATGTCTTCTGAACTCCAACTGCTACACTTATTACAGGCAGCAAATGTTTCATACATAGATTTAAGTTCAAATACCTCTGGGGTATACTTCTTCATTTTTAACATTTTTCTCAAATTTAAGTAACATATAAGATAATTTTTTCGATAATGCTTCTATTTCCAATGGCTTTACTGGACCTTATTAGGCCTATGTGACCTTTGCATTCATGTAGCTCTTATGGCAGTCTTAGCTGTATTTAAAGCTGAGCTTAAAAATTACTCATGATAAGAGTTAGGTCATATCACACAAAAGAAATTCCTGAATTCACTGACTTGGAAAGAGAGTAACAAGGCCGTGACAAGACAGGTGATAAAAAGAGCCAGGGTCACAAATTATAAATGAGAAAACTGAAAATTGAAAAAAAAAAAACACCAAAAAACAACAACAACGACAAAAAGCAAGAACAGGAAGAAAAGAAAACAAAAGAAAGAGCCCAAGTCATTTGGAAGTGACCAGAAAAGAGATAAATAAAATAGATAAAATAAAATAAATATATAAAAATGATTGCTTTTTATATGAATGAATAATTATATCTAGGCATACTGAAATTTCCTGATGAGAATGTTTAGACCCTAGACCTATAACTTCCCAGAGTTTCCTTTATTTGTCCCTTCTTAGATTCAGAAGACAACACTACAGACATAGCCCTGACTTAAATAGGGGTGCAACTGTTTTACCTTTTGCAAATGAAGTTCCCAGAAAGCATTAATATTTATAATTAAAAAATGAAGAACTGTAGAACTCCGGCAAGAGGAAGGAAATTCCTGCAGGAAAATTCAGAATTATTCAATTTTGTAGATATTTTTCTGAATTCCTACAGAACTGCACAATTCCTGCAAGAAGTGGAGAATTCCTGCATGAACTTGCAGAGTAGCAGAATTCCTGCAGAACTACAGGATACCTGTAGAAATTTGTAGAATGCTGCAGAATTCCTACAGAACTGCAGAATTCTTGCAAAATTGCTTAAATAATGCAGAATTCCTTTAGAAGTAAGGGATTCTTGTGTATAGGAAATACGAAAATCCTGCAGATTTTTTGCAGAGCTACAGAATCTCTGCAGTGAGTAGAAACTCCTGCAGAACTGCAAGATTTTGCAGGAATTTGCACATTTTTGCATAATTTGTGCAGAACTAGGCCTATAGTATATTATAGAATACTAACATATTTTTGCAAATTTGTGAGGATTCATGTAGAGCTATGTAGGCCTATTATTATATAATAAGTCCAAATGGGTTTGGTGATTTTTGAGATGTACCCAGAAGCTGAAGAGATTAATTGTGAGTTCTTTGTACCCATCAGTGTGGTAGCACCACTTTGGCATCAGTCCCAAATGTATCCCTTACCAAATGTCTGCAGTAAACTCCCTCAGTAGTGACAAAGCAGGGCCCAAAATTTCTGAAAGCTGCAGATTTCCTGCAGAAATACTGAATTCGAGCAGGAAATTTCAGAATTCTGTAGATTTTGCAGAACTACTAACATAACTACTAGTAGGCCTACTAAATCCTGTAGAAGTATCTACACAGGATCTCCGCAGCAAATAGCAAAATTCTGCAGATTTTGGAAAAAAATCCATAGTTCCTGCATGAAGTACAGAATTCTTGTTGGAAATGCTCAGTGGCGTAACTGAGGGATCTCAAATGGGGGGGCACCTGGGGGGGCTCGCGATTCTCTTGGGGGGCACCCACTATACTAATTGTATATTTTAGCCAGAGTTTGAAAGTTCATATGGGGGGGGGGCACCTGGGGGGGGCACAGGTCCAATATGGGGGGGCCTGTGCCCCCCTGTGCCCTCCCATAGGGACGCCACTGGAAATTTTAATTACTGCAGAAACTTTCAGAATTCCAGAATTGATTCCAGAACCGTATTCCTGCAGATTTTTTGATCTGAAGAATGTCTGTAGAAGTGCAGACTGTTGTAAGAAATGATGTAGGTCTTCTCAAATTCAAATCCACAGTTATCGCACAGCACCGAGTGCAATATCAGTTTTTATGGCACCGAGGTGACTAATATTGCACGAGGGCTCAGCTAGTTACTCGAAGCTCTCAGGTCCGTTCAAATTTTCACATGTTAAAATGAGCTTGCAATAACATGCATTCAATATCGTAGAATATGGCATGACTGTCTGCCAATGAGCAGCAAGAATTCCGGCTTGCCATTTGATGCATCTAAAATTCCCAATAAGTAGATTGGTTGACGCAGTGCTCCTTGCAATAACATAGGAGGTAAATCCTACAAGAAGAAGAACAGAACAGCCTTGTGTATTTGGACCTAAAATATCAAAGCTTCTCAACCTGCCAGGCCTAATTTAAATAAGTTCTAAAGTTCTTTAATTAGTTCAACAGTGGGCCTACTGTTATTGTTAAAAAAAAAAAAACACGTAAAAAACTATATAGGCCTATTGAAAGAAATTTGGTGTGCAGTCAAAACGGCGATAAAATTTCCTAAATTTGGCTATCTATTTCAATATCAAACTGATTTTGAAATAGCGTAATTCACACATTCATAATTAAATTTAAACCACTTCTGAGGGTTAGCTGCAACGCATTTTTGATGTCTTCGCCAAAGCTGGCTGAGGGCGCCAAACGTAAACAGAGAGCACATGGCTAGGCTTCGCGGAATTTCCACAACAAATGACGTCATTTTTGGACACAGACCGCCATCTTTGTTTTGGGAGGACTGTTTCTGTGCAAAATAGGTGCTGTAATAAACGTCGATTAGTGGATAAATTGGCCCAGGATTTCTCTGGCAGTGTTCAGGAAAGTCGGAGAATGTCTGCCGATTCACCGAGGAGGGTTGGTAAATCTGGAGGGGCTGTGGTCAGGCCTCAACCAGTCAGGTAAATTTGCGCAGTTTCATCAGCTGACTTTGAATGTTTATTGTTGTTGCATTGTCTATGTTATGGTGTGTGTATTGAGCTGTTTGAGGTGGTGTTTTTGACTTTATGGGAATCTGAAAATGTGCAAAATGTACTATGGACAAGGAGTTCGAAATGGGTCCCAAGTTATTTTGCTTTTATTGCTCTGTCTAGCTCACTGCAGGCTGCTTATGTAAGCTGTATAATCTAGCCAGCACTAAAAGAAGTCTGGGTCCATTGTTTACTATTTTGGCAAATGTTACAATGTCTATTTTAGATGCTCGAACTTTCACCTTGCAATGTCCATTCATTGCAATAACAAACACATAAACATGTTGATTGTTGAACATGACTGTGGCTCAAAATCTATTCTTGAAATGTTGATTTTGCACTCCCCTGACTAGAGTCTTTTTACCTGAGATATGTTTTCTTTTTCTTGTTAGCTATGTTTTTTGTAGGCCTATTGAGTATTGGCATTGCCTATTGGTAGTAAATAAACAAGTCTAGCCATACATATTATTGTATTCACAATATAATTGATAGCAGACATCAAAATCACGATCAGCAATAATCACAGCATTGAAAAAAAATGAAATACATAAAAACTTGGAAATTAAATGGTGATTCATGCACTTCACAAAAAGTAACTTTAGTTCAGGAAGCTTCAGGAGTGCAATGTGATTGATTCACTGGCCTGCGTAATTGATAAAATGTGTGATTCATTTGTTTGAAGTAAATCAGTGAATTTTTCTTTCTCCTAAATGCTAATTGATTGTTTGATGACCTAGTCATTTGTCCGCACATTTTTTAAAATTTGCACACTCCCAAAGAAGACAGTAAACAAAAAGTTACCTGTCAGCAATGAATATCCAATGCTTAAATTTTTTATCTTATTGTGTAGTATCAACCTGTATGGTCTTCAAGATTGCGAATGCTCAATCGCAAAGCCCAATTATTATATATAAATTGACAACTTTATTTATTTGCAGTGACAAATCTGTGGTAGAGAGTGTGGTGGAATTCTTCCATGATGTGGTAAGAATTAGTATTAGTGGTGATATGACAAATTTGTAGTTTCACTGATCATTACCTTTAAACAGTTTGACACAGGTGTGTCATTTAGATGCAGAAGAAAAGTTCTTTTAAGACAAGCACATATTCATCAATGTTGCCAGTTTTACCAGAAAATTATGTAGTGTGTTCTGGAGCATTTTGTGATTAATGTATCACAAATTTATCAATTAATTGCACTTAGTATATTTAATCATTTTAACTGAAATTTCGATTTTTAAAACATTCACAAACAGTGAAATGTTGTGTCTCCTTAATTGAAAAAATAATTCATTGTAGATGTAAAAATAAAATTTTGGATATTTAAAAAATTGTCATTGGGAAACCAAAGTGATATGCTGAATAACAAGCCAGTCCTTTGTGTCAAAAATAAGGTGTCTGTGACTGTGTGTGGCACTAGAAGACTCCTATCACATTGTTGATTTCTGACAAATTTTGAAATTGAATTTCAGACCCACGCTTACACTCACCACACGGGAACACGCCAGGATGACAAAGAGAAAGTTCATTGGGTCAAGTTTGAAAAAGGGGACATCAATGGTAAGATTGTCTAATCTCTTCAAGGTTAATCTCTTTTTTAATTGTTAAATCTCTTTGTTAATAAAATCTTTATCTGGGCTAAAATAAATCTGCTAGTTTGTTTAGATTGTTTATATAGCCCCAGCTGATCAATGTTTGTCAGCCGTGGGGCTGCTAGGTCTAAGACCTTTGATTTAGGACTGTGTTTTGGGAATGTCAATTTAATAAATGATGCAAATTCGATCACCCCTCTTTTGTGATGATATTGATCAGCTTTTACAGATCTTTGTGATTTACAAGTGATCAGGCCAATTGCATTCTGGAATCACAATGTCATTTTGCCAGTGCTCAGACTGAAAGTGAAATAGAAGTAATCATTCATTTAACATTGATCCCAGGAGAATTGTCTTGCTGCTTGTGTCCTCATTTTCCTACAATTCTCCAATTTTAGGAAGTCACAAATTTGATGTTATCATAAATAAATGTACCTTCACATATCAGAAATCTTACTGTTTTTATGCTCCTTTCTGGTGTAGAACCATCTTCCAGAAGATAGTTTATAATAAATCTGCTTGGCTGACATCAATGTAATTTTTCCCATGAGCCTATGAGGTCCTTCCTCTTTTTGAGACTTTTGTTATTTGCATTTACAACATTACGTTCAATATCAGAAGTAATTTTGAATGTTGATGCAAAATAGTCTTAATGTGGTCACACATTACACTGCTATACATGCCATATTATTTTAGAATTGAATTTGCTCTATTTGGCAATTTTCACATTTGAGTCACTGACCCACCTCAATTTGCCATGTAATAATTATCAATTACAACAAAACATGGATATATTTTAAGTGTATGTTGTTGTCTCACTGACCTTGTTTCTTCTTCAGATGTAAACAGCAACCCAGATTGCAACAGTCAGAGCGGGAACACTGCTCCCCTTTTAATTGTCATTGGCTACAGCAATGGAATACAAATTTGGAACGTTCCTGTGAGTCGTAATAAATATCTTTTTAAATTACTGAAAATATAATTGAAGTTGATGTCAAAACTGTTGAATTACATGTGTTGGCACAAAGGCACATGTTGATTTGCAAACAAGTGCAATTTGATTTTAATGCTTTATCCAAGTTGGTTGTTTTTATTTATTAGCTCGGTTTACCTCAGATTTTTTAGTTTTGTGGTATTGTACTTTACATGGCATGATGCCTCAGCGTAAAAAATATTTTCAAATTCAAGGAACTGAAGTTGTTTCATAAAATGCCTCACTCTAATTGCTAATGTTGTGAATGCTTCGTTATCATGATGGTTTGGTATGGAAATAATTCATCAATACTTGTCATAATTTATTCCTCCACCTGTAATTCTAAATAGCCATTTATTGTCATGCTGTTGCTTTGTCCCTGTGAATCTGTCCGAGGCATCCAGATGCCATAATTTCTTTCAATAATTTCTCTGAATCTCTCTTGATTATTATGATGCAATTTTGTTTCCTCAGGCCAGTGGAGAGGCACAAGAAGTCCTGTCTTTACGCCAGGGACCCGTTCGCTCTCTCAAATTACTTCCTAATCCCGAACAGGGTAAGTCCACTTTATCAGCGCGTAACGAATGTGAACAGTATGAGTCTTGTAACAACTACAATTATTATTGCTGGAAGAAAATATATACTTCAGGTTGTAACACTGAAAAAAAATACCTTGGCAAACGTTTATGGTAATTTTATGTTTAGTATTAGCTTAAGGGTTCTGGATGTCTTTTCTCTCTTCAAGTCCCTTGGCAAGCTTAAATATCCCTTCTAGAAATCAAATTTAAGATGCATACACTAAAGCAATTTATGCTGTGAGGTATTTTTACATTTCCCTTTTCAATTTTAGGAATCGGTCGAGTTGACGCCTTTGTAGGTAAACGCCCCCTAGTGGCACTTTGTGATGCCTCAAGGTTTGTTTGATCTTTTTGACACATTGCTTTTTGTGTAAAATCCTTTTGAAGCTTTTTGTATTCACATTCCAACTTAAATAGCTTTCAGTGCTTTCAAATAGGCAAAAAGGCAACCCTATTTGAACCTAAATGCTTGCAGGACTGCATGTCTGATGTGTGACTGCAATCTGATAGCAGCTAAATAAACTGTTTTTGTATGATATAAATTTTTGGAATTTGAGTAGAGTTATGAAAGTAAGTGTACTTTGGCTCTTGCAGTGCTGGACAGCCCTACTGCTGCGTGAAGTTTGTGTCTCTGCGTCGAGGAGATGAGGTCCACAGCGTGTCCTTCAGTCACCCCATTCTGGACATCAAGGCAAACGAGAGGTGAGTGGCGATCAAAATGTGATGATTTGATACATCGTAAGTCTTTGAGTCTCAGGTCAGTTTCTGTCCTACAATAATCTGCAGTGTTTGTGACTTTGTGTATTAGTGTTGACTTATAAATGACGTTTCTTGCTTTCTGTTTCAGATGTGTTGTTGTGTCATTTCAAGACCGAATTGCTGTTTTGGATTCCTGTCAGTTCAAGCAAATGTTTTGCATAATGTGTAAGTTTCAGATTTCAAAATCATAAATCATTTACTTTCATACAATGTAGACTATTAGTCTATTAGTTTGCTTCCAAAATAGTTGTCTCAGCATTAAAATGGTGCATTTGATAGAACCTTCATCAATGCATCGTTATGATTTAGTTAAAAAAGGAAGTAATAAGTATCTTGGTGTCATAGCATTTTAGTATCTTAGTATAATCAGTATATGAATACATATTTGATCTCAAAATTAATGCTACATTTCTGTTCTTCAGCCTGTTTCCCGGTGAAGCCATCAGATCAAAATCCTTGCGCTCTTGGGCCAAGATGGCTGGCTTTTGCTGACAAAAAGGTGAGTGCAATGCAAGAATGTTTTATTACTTTTGAAAAACTTAGGAATTGGAACATAATTCCGAATATTCTTCTGACATTTTACAATGTGAATATTTGCAAAAGTCTCAGAAAAATTTACAGATAAATGTTTCTGGTCTGTAAAAAAGATTGTTTGAGAATATTTTACAGATAAATGTTGCTAGTATGAAAGATGCAATGTGTAAAGAAGTCTTGTTCTATCAGACTCTCATATAAATATGACTATGTTTTACTAATTATAAAAAATTGACCTCTCGTATCTTTCAGCTGATCCCTGTCCATCAGTCTTGCGGGGGAATGTCAGGTGACGGAGGTCAGTCGTATGCGGCTACAGTCATTAGTGCAGCCAAGGTGAAGTCTAATTTTATGCTCATTATAAAAAGATATTGATGGATTACTATAAGTGCACTCTTTAATTGCAATTTATTCATGTTGGGTCTGATGTGTTGTGTAGTTCAATCTTTGCATGCTTTATTACCAAAATTGTCATCAGTTTGCTCGGTGTATCTAGCCATTCACTGGCTAATGTTTTTCATGTTCAACCACTGAGGGTAAATAAATTCTTGTTTTCTTGTATTGTAGTTGTCTGAAAGTCTCCACTTTTGAAAGATGTTATTCAATCTCATGTCATTTCCTTCAGACCATCACCAAAGGCTTGACGATGTTTGGTGAGACAGTGGCGAGCAGTTTAACAGGAACGAAACCAAGTCCGGTGAAGAAAGAACCAATGGAACAGGAGAGGGAGGGAAGTCAGCCAGGAATTGTCACTATCGTGGATATCCTCAGGACGAGTAGCAGTCAGGTAGCGGTTGTGACTGATTTTGTAATTTATCTGTAATGAGGGCCAAGGAATTGGGAAATTGAGTTTTGAAAATGACCTTTTGAGAAGGTAATTAATTAGTACGCGCCTTGTTTTGCAAGGTCTACAAAATGATTGTTGCTGGCCTCTTCTGTCGATTAATTATTCTAAAAGTAAGAAAGTTTTAATCTCTGTGATAAGTTGATACGGGATTGGTCATCATGGTAACTAGACTGACTCAGACTGGTCTTCAGTCTAAAAACCATGGTTAGCAATTTAAGTAGGTCACAATAATGATTGTAAGTGTTGAAAATAATACAGCTTTTATTTATTTGTAAACATGAGCAAGGTCTTGTTTGCTTGGCCTTGGGTCCTGCAAATAAAAAAATACCGTGCAAGCACGTAAACCCTCGGCTATATGCAGACAAATGACTTTGTTACGAAAATGGTTGCTTTACAAAAGAAAGTCCACAAGACGGAATGGTTCAGGTGACCAATTATGTGTGAAGAAAAATAAGATATGTCATGTCATTAAGTAGAATGGACATGAATTGCCATGAATTGTATTTATGTACCTTTGTAATCAGCTGAGAAAGTCTTGGAGGCATAGTTCAGTTTGTTCATATATAAAGAGAATAAGCGCTCGGAGATTGCATACCTGTGCCTGAGGTACTGATGATATCCATTATCAACTAGAGCGGGCGCTCAGAGAGCACATGGCTCCACCAACCCGAAAGCTGCTTCTTTTTGACAATTTGTCAGATGTAAAAAGTGTTTGCCATTCGCATTAGAAGGAGAATGTGGTTGTTTATTTGTATTTCATGCACATTGTTGTTCTTACTACTAAATTGTAGTAATGCTGAGGTATGAGTTTAACCAAGGAGCTGTTTATTAGCAGTGGCGTAGCTGGGGTGTCTCAAGCAGGGGGGGGGTACCTGGGGGGGGCACGCGATTCTCGGGGGGGGGCACCCACAATACTAATGGTATATTTTAGCCAGATGGAAAGTTCATATGGGGGGCACCTGGGGGGCACAGGTCCGATGGGGGGGCACATGCCCCCCATGCCCCCCATAGGGACGCCACTGCTTATTACCCGATGAGCGTCACATGCTGCATAAAATATTATCTATCTATCTATCTATCTATCTATGTCCGTGTGTCTGGGGGGAGGGTTGGTCTATTGGTAGCGCGCTCGACTGCCAATCGCTGGGTCCCGGGTTCGAATCCAGCTCTTGCCGGGTCACCTGGGCCTATGTTGGACGGCTGTTTCAATCAACCCTCAGCTCAGTGCCGTGTCCTTCTCCTGTCCTAATTAGCCTACCAAGTGCATAAATACAGGACGTAAAGCCCCAATCATCAATCCATCCATGTCCGTGTGTCTATCTGTCCATCTGTCTATCTCCATCTGTTTATTTCTATCTGTCTATCTGTCTATTTCTATCTGTCATTTCTATCTGTCTATCTATCTGTCTATCTACCTGTCTATGTACCTGTCTATCTATCTATCTGTCTACCTGTCCATCTATCTATCTTGTATGTAATTGTGGCAATGTAAATGGCAAGTTGCTTGGTTTGTCACAGACCTGGGAAACTGTACTAAGTACCAAGCTGAATGGCCCCTGTGGTCTGCCTGACTCATGACACATATTTAGCCCTCCAGATTCCTACCCTTTAGGAGTTAACCCCCCCCCCCCCTCTTGCATTCCCCATCTCAGTGCAGTGATTTGCACCAGCACAGTAGCAGAGTGGACTTTAGGGTAAAACAAATGCAGGTCAAACCTAGATATATGTCATCACATTCTTGGACTAGCATCAGCATGCTGCCAAGTGTAGCTGTATAACAGGTTATTTGAGTCATTCTATGGACCTATCTTCATGATTGCTCCAAAGAAATTACCAGTCTGACATTAAAGTTATATTCTGCTTTGCATCTGGAGTTGGAATAATTCAGTTAATTGGCATGGAATTTAGCAGTTTAGGACATGGCCATGGTCCATGTGTTTGGATTACCACTGCTGACTGAGTGAATACAGTTCACTACATTCTTACACAAACACCACTAAGGCCAGGTAGGACCAACATATTTCTAAATTGTCACAAATAGAATGAAGCTAGTAGTGTTGAATAATAGCAATGAAAATTGTCATAGTGACACTTTTTAGACTCATTACATATCATTGAATCCATACAGCTTGTATGTTGCTGTGTGCACATGTTGTGGAAACCACATGGAGTGCTGGTGTGTTGACAAACACCAGCCACACTCTGCCAGGCCAGGCCAGGCCAGGCCAGGCCAGATGTCACGTGATCTACTTAAAACACCCCTTTTAGTAGAAAACATATGGCCTACTTATATAGCTCAGATGAAAACATGTCGGAGAGCAGGAGGTTAGCATTATTTTTCCAGGTGACGAAAAACATTGTTTCGTGTGGATTTAAGAAATGCACATGACTGAACTTCTGTCATTCCCGAATTTAGGCAGAAATAAAGCAACATGTGTAGTTTGACAGCAGCAGGTGCGACATGCGATGAGTTGTGCTAAGACAAAGATTGTATGCAGCCGTGTGGGCAAATGCAAGTTTTGGCCATGTAGGTCATGCACTTCGACAATACCCGGAGGCAGTACTGCCTCGGGTAACTTGATTAGGATTTGTTTCATACACCAGGTGTCTCTTTGTTTTACATTGTGTAGTCTGCCTGCCCTCTGGTGTAAAACGTTCTGTAACCATTGGGCTAAATCTTCGAGCTATTAATCTTGGTGTTATCTAAAATATATATATATACTAGTAAATTTGGAAGGTCATATGCTCTATTAATCTAATTTTTAGTCTGGGATAAATTTGAATCTTGGTAAAAAATAATTGTTGATTGCGCATAGCTTTTTACCATCATGATTTGTGTGTGACTGAAGAATCCTGAAGCTCAATAAAATAGCCTGGGGGGGGGTACTCACTATGTTCAAGTGTACACCTATGCTCGGCTCAGTAGGCCCCCTTTTTCAACCGAAAAATTCCTAGAGTTGGGCCTAAAAATCTGACATAATTCCTAGAGTTGGCCCCTAAATTTAAGTAGGAACTTTTATCGAATCGCGATGTTAATTTTTGGTGAAATTACGGGTTAATACCTGGGAAAAACAGGCAAATACCATTGCGGCGACAAAAAAAATCCTAGAGTCGGGGTATTTTCGCGACGACCGACCGCCTAGCACCGGGTCTGGTCGCCAAACTTCCAGCCTAGCATACCTATCAGAAAAAAATTTGAGTACCCCCCCCAGGTAAAATAGAGACCCCTCAGATTTGGAAGATCATGGATCTTGTATCCTACTTAAAAGACACTTCAGTACTAATAAATTTTATTGTTACTTTATGCAGTTTTGCAGTCAGTGAATTGTCAACACATTGTATCTCTTTCTCCTTCACAGGTGAACGTCCAAGAAGATTCTGAAGGAGACGGCCTCATAGCACATTTTCCCGCACATGCATCTGAGCGAGTGGCTGCCATGGAGTTCGACCCGAGCGGAATGATCCTGCTGACTGCTGACAAACTCGGACACAATTTCCATGTTTTCAGAATAATGGCCCATCCCTTCAGCTGTTCGCTTGGAGCAGTTCATCACTTGTATACTTTACACAGGGGAGACACTACTGCTAAGGTATCGTGGAAATTGGAAAATCGGAATATGAAATGATTTTGATACAGTTGAGACCGAAGGATCAAATTACCCTTCAGAACAACTTACTCCTGTCTCCCATACAGATTTTAAGACAACAAGAAGAAAAAATATTTTGTGCCATAGCCCTATGACCCTATGTTATGTCCTGTGTAAAATGTCATACCTTTGTTGGTTGAAGTTAACTAGAATCATCCTAATCAAATGACAATGAATCAATTTAACTTAAATACTAGCTGTTACTGCTGTTACTTAATTTGAAATAAGGGTGGGGGGAAGATAATATGTAACCTCACATGCACATGGTCCATAGATAGCACGGTGTTTATATGGATGGCTCATAACTTAATCAAACCTTGATTTTGAGAAACTTCAGAGATTAATTAATTTTCCGATTATTTTCTATTCCAGGTACAGGACATAGCTTTCACAGGGGACAGTCGATGGGTAGCAATTAGTTCTCAAAGAGGGACCACTCATGTATTTCCAATTTCACCTTATGGAGGTAAGTTCACAAAGTTCACAATGCCTTTACTACAAATGCTATCATTCTTTGCCACAATACACTCTTTTGGGGCAATTCAATTCCTTATCCTGATCATCTAAAAACAATGACTAATGACAGTATGTAATGGATTGTCCATATTTCTTATTTTGTAAAATGTAATTTTGCAGGAGGAGCATCAGTCAGAACCCACACATCAACCAGAGTAGTGAACAGGGCCAGTCGATTCCACAGGAGCGCCGGTCTTGATGACATTGAACATTGTGGAGGATCAGGGAGACACAGTCCTGTCCCACAAGTGTCTGCTAGTCCAGGTTCTAGTCCAGGTCTGTCGAAATTTAGATTTTAAGTGGTCGGATGGTTAGAGTTTAAATGAAGGTCATGAGTTGAGTTTCGTTCAACAAACTGTCTTATAGCAGTTCTTTGATCTCCTAAGCTATGTTAAAAGATTTTATAAAAATATTTGGAACTTGGCTTTCCAACTGGATTAGTTTGAAGCGATTAAGTGCAGTTTCTTGTGTAGCATTATAGTAGCAGATGTTTTTAATAGAGTTAGGTTACCGAATTGTTGAATGTGTTTGTGAAAGTCGCGAAAATCATATTTTACAGTTGCAATATTGGTTGCCTTATTTTGTTTCAATTTTTCACAAATAAACATTTTAGGTTGTAAACTTTTTAAACTTAACTATTGAAATATTTTACCTAATGTAATCTTAAGTTATCGTTTTTTCCGCAGGTCGCCATGACGCGTACAGACACCAAGTGTTGACCCAGAACGCCATCAACAACCACATGAGTAACCCCCGTTTACCCCCTTTCCCCCACCCCGCGACCGTCTACCCCCTGGTTCAGCTCAAGCAAGGTATTTCTATCCCCGGACTACCCGCAACTCCCACGACCACTGCTACTGCTACGAAAACCAAAGCATCAACTAGTTCTGTTAACGTCACAGGAGACTTCTGTGTGGCCTCCTGTTTTGCTCGATCAAGAGGATGGGTAGCTGGGAGTCCTGGTGTCACTCGGGACAAGTCAGGTGAGCTGAAAATTATTTGTTGCTGATGATGCTTTTAAATACATGTATTCATTTAGAGATTTTGGTAAGCTTAATATGACAAAGTTTGATGTGAATTGTTCCACTGGATAACTGTACTGAAGAATTAAAATGCAGTGTGTTGTTGGCAAGACTGCTTCTTTTGGAAGTTATCTTTCAAATTATCTCTATTAATGCATACTTATAGACATTTCAACAAAATCATTTAAACATGAAAGAAAAATATTTTTCAACACCTATTGCAATCACTTTACAAAACCTCTTATGCATTACTGCAAATTTAGAAATCAAGATATTGTGTCTAACCTAGCTGGGAATGGCTCACAAAGGTTGTTGCGACATAAATCTGTGTAGCAGAAAATTGGAGTAATAATTTTAAAATTCACAATATAAATTCATCAGCATGGGTTATGAATCTTGTATGTAAATTGGATTTCAGAAGAGAAGAAGGCTGTGGATTCCCTGTACATAATGACGTGGTTAGGAGCTTTAGTGGAATACGTCCTTGACCCACATGCCAAGGTCACTGCTGAGAAAGTCACGGAGAGTTCTCCTCTGGAAGTCACGACTATGCCCAGGGCTCAGTGGAACCTCATTAGGTCAGTATTATGTAAATGCTTATTTAGTAAAGCCGTGCATGAGGCAGTTGCTGTGGTTAATTTTGCAACACTATTCCTAGTAAGCTGTCACTTCCCTTGTTAGTCCTATAAAAACATTTTAAGGATTTCCATTCTTCTTCTTCTTCTTCTTCCGGTGTGCATGTTCCCGGGTCGCCGGGCTAGCTCTACCACTTAGTGGGAGCAGCACATATATTTGGGGGTTGGGCTTTACCCTTTCCTCCCTGTTTGGTCAATTATGACCGTTTCGTTTGGCGGTTTCCGTCTCTTTCAGTGGTCATTTATTATGTCATAGTCTTTATTTGATGATTTGTTTTTGGTGGTCTCTTTATTTCTCCAGTTTAATTGTGGTTAGTGTGTTGTTTATTCTTTTATCAACAGTACTAGGTTTTTTCTATTCTACGTATGATTTCTAGTTGGATGGTCTTATTGTTGGTGAATAAAAGATTCTTGCATATGGTCAGATTTTTTCTTCTGGTTTCTATGCATTCTTCTAGGATATGAGTTTGGGTCTCTGGGTAGGTTTTGCATAGTCGGCATGTTTGATTTACATATTTATTTTTGTAATTGCCTTTTATGTTCAGCATTCTTGTTCTAGCTTTAAATAGGGTGTTGGTTTGTTGTCTATTTAGGTTGTTGGTATAGGTAGCTTTTTGGTTTCCTATGTATCCGTCTATCAGGTACTGGATTTTGGATTTTTCAGTTCTTTTGAACATTTCTCTGCGGTTTACTTTCTGTATTTGTTTTCTGATATATCTTTTAGCTGTGTCGGGTGTCATTCGTAGTAGCATGTCGTCTTGTATATGATATTTCTTTAGTATTTTTTTGATGTCTTTTTTCCATTCTGTCCATGTTATTGAATTCAATTGGAGCACAATAGTTTAAGGAAATAAATTTAAGGAAATAAATTAACAAGTTTAATAAAATAAATTTAAGGAAATAAATTAACAAGTTTAAGGAAATAAATTAACAATCTAGAAAGTCATCAAAATAATCAGATCTTAAAAAGGAAATTACCAGTAAAGATTAAAAAACACACAAACTCAAAAGGTCTGTATTCTATTTCCACAATTGCTAGAAATTTATCATAGTTACCTGTGGAAGGTTCATGACACTTTGTTTGTGATTACACAAGGCATCTTTTAACAACTGAGTTCCTAAATGTACAGTTCAAAATACACTGAACTGGTATAAATCATGAATGTAAAAATATTATTTTCCAGAGCAATTACACAAGCTGAGTTGAAGCCTCCACTCTCATCGAGCAACCCACTGATTGTTAGCCATGAAGCTGTTGTGACCGGACGACCAACTTCTGGTAAAAAAAATGCAGTTTAATATCTATGGTCTACATCTGTCATTTGTGATTTGTATAATTATCAATTCTTTGTCAACCTTATACTGGTAAATGAGTATGGTGAAATTTGGCCATTGGTGCATGTATCGACTTTTGTTCCTAAATATACATTGTAGACTACGGTACTAAAGTGTACATTAATTGTATCATGTTATGTACAATTCGTTTGGCAGAATAACTAAATATTATATATTATTCTTGTGTGTATAAATTTCTGTAAATCATTCAGAGTCACTTGTAATATGAAGCAAAGTGTCTTACCCTCTTTTTCAGGCGAATCAGGAAGTGGGGAGCTGAGCCGTCAAGAGTCTCGGGAGAGTCTCTCCTCCAGTCACAGTTCTCGGGAGGACGGGGAGGACCAGTGGTTGGCTCAGGTCGAGATCTTGACTCACGCTGGACCCCATCGGAGGCTCTGGATGGGACCCCAGTTCTCCTTCAAGACATTCCAGGTATATTGTTATTTTTAAAATATTTTCCCAAATTTTTTTAGAGTTTCTCTTTTTAAGCTTTTGACATTATTTATTAATGTACTCTTGAAAACTGTCTGTAATAAGACACTGTGGACTTTGGGACTTGAGTTGCAAAGATGAGTATTCTGCGTCTTCTATTATATCGGAAGTTTTTGTTTTATGGGCTAAGAACTGTTGGAGAAATACAAAGTTGTGAAGCAAATAAAAATGGTCATGTTGAAACTCAGGTGACCTCAAAATATCGCAATTCTAAAGGAAATTTCAGAAGCTTGTTTGAACTAAATTGATAAATGTCAGCAGGAACAATAGTTTTGTGCTTTGGAAATGGTTAATGTAAGTGTGTAATAAACTTTTAAACATCCTTTTGCATCCTGACATTGATAGAAATTATGTTACAGGGCACTCAGGCGACAACAGTGCTGGCATCGAACCCCTCAGTCCTCCTTTCAAACAGCCCGGAACCTGGATCCCAAATGAACGCCATGGACATCAATGAGGAATTGGATCTGCAGAGTCTCAAGTGAGTACATGTTGTAGTAGTTTACTGCCTAAGATATATGGGTTGTTCGGGCGTAATGCCTATGGATAATTGGATATGCTATAACAACTGCATGTCTTTGCAACTGCTCTTGACTTGTGCAATGTGCATGCTCTTTTGCGATGTTTATTCACTTATGCTGTCCTTTCAATATTCTTGCAAAAATGTGCAATATTGAAGAAATTATCTGAATGATTGAATGATCTTAATTACTGCATGCAGTTGGTA
The DNA here is from genome assembly GCA_026936325.1 of Platynereis dumerilii. Classification (NCBI taxonomy): domain Eukaryota; kingdom Metazoa; phylum Annelida; class Polychaeta; order Phyllodocida; family Nereididae; genus Platynereis; species Platynereis dumerilii. Next base: position 96,413,263 of record JAPTHN010000002.1, read on the forward strand.
TTAATAAATTTATTCTACATAATCACTATTAAAATACTTATCTAATTAATTAATTAATCAGCTAAAATTAAGGGGCTATTGATTAAAATTAGCCTTTCAATGGAATATCGAAAATGTTTCCAGTCAAAAGGCATTGGAGAGATCAATAAATATGAAAATAAAATTGTGCATGGAGGAGAGTCTACAAACTACCTTTGTTCGGAGTTTGAGAGGTCTTTTAGTAATTAGTAGTAGGCCTATACCAGTCAATAGTCAACTATTAATCCAATTTTTCGCATGAATCTAATCCACCTAACATTATTTTGACGATGACTCTTTTAGAATAATGGTGTGCATTGAGAAGAGCAGGTAATGAGAGTTTTGTGCCGTTTTATTTGTTTGTGGTGTAAGAGAGAAAGATGGTGAATGTCTAAATGTTGTGTGTCTTTTATGTTGACCTGTATTCAAGTTGATCATAATTATTGTAGTGTAGGCCTAGTAAACTTTTGGAAAGTAATTGTATCATTCTGTGGTCTCAGAATGATTTGGAGTGTTTTTTAATCCGTTTCAGCTGAAACATTTAGTGTGAAAATGTTATGTCATCTACCCACATGTACTTATTACTGTATAAATGTAAAATCTCATCAGCTAGGCTAATTAAAGTTATGTCTATGGCCTAAAACAACTTGAAGACAGGTTTTGTGTGTGATTGATGTCTCTCAGTTTCAGCAGCAGCTGTCTGCTGTGGTCCAGCTGTAGGGTAGTGCCACCTTGTAGATTGTAGTTTGTAGCTGGTGGTGCCATCTGTAGTAAATTCTCATTGTGAGAAACTCACTCTTATCAAATGCTTTATTTTCAGCACTCTGCAGTTGCCCTGCCATTTATAGCTCTTTTTTTTTCTTGTGTGTTATAAAATAGGTTTATTTCTTGCCAAATTTTGCTTAAGTTCATCAGCTGTTTACTTTTTTTGTAGATTTAATTGGTCTGCATTTAAATATATTTCTGATAGATAATAGTTATAGACTGCTAACATGCCATTAACATGAATTATAGACTTACTGGTAAGTGAGCTGATCACCACTTAATTAACTGGTCAAGGTTTTCTGATCTGTTCAGCACCATTTTCAAGCTAAACAATTCCTTGAAATTTAACCTCAAGTTTTACACATATTTTTCTTGACAAATAAACAAAATAATTTTAACAATACTATTCTGAATAGTTATTTAATGACCCAGTCATGACGTGCCTTTCAAATTTCTTCTGTTTTTTTTTTTAAGTCTGAAAAATTTAGATGTCCTCTTTCAAAATTTATAGCGTAGATCGAGCAATCAGTAGAGGAGATCTGAAACTGGGGGTCAGTTAATCCCCCCGGAGAATTATTTAATTCTGCCACTCTCCCCTGCAACTCTGTTGATTAGAACTTATGTTTCCCAGATAAATTTTGGTGGATGATGCCATTTTGGGCAAATAAATAAAGAGATAAAAAAAAACGATGCCATATTGAAATTGATGTGACTTTTATTGAGATGGTTATTATTGTTGAAACAGAATTCAACCTGCAAGATCGAGTCCCATGGCGATGCCAGGAGCCAAGGAGAGAAGGACTCAGCGACAAACATCAGGGGACAGTGGGTCAACAGGAGGGGGAGCCCTCACCATCGAGGCCGGTAAGTCGCAATTCATTTATGAATGTAGTCAGATGTTATTTGACATCAGGAGTATGTTTACATGTTGATTCATGTTGGGTATTTTAAAACTTGTCAATCAAGATCCGAGATTCTGTGATTAGATTCCTGATGGTGTTGTAGTCTGAGGTATCATAAAGTGTATATGTGACAGTGATGCCAGGGTTATTGCTGTCCTGATTAGTGGTCTTTTATAGAGATCCGCTGAACTTACATGTATACTTCTCATAATAAGCAATGAAACAGCCATTTCATTTGATATTGCAAATTATGAGATTTTCTTCCAAGTTTGGCACTTCAGAATCTGGGACCCTGCTTGGTCACTGGTCATGATATTGTAGGTCTATGCATTTTGTGAAATTTTCAAGATAATATGCTACTTTGATTGAAATTACTGAACATCTTTTTCATTTTCCGTATATTGATCTGTGTATGCATAAAATATTATAAAGGAATTTCAAAAGAATGAAGCAAAATGGTTTCGATTAGCATAATTTTCTCACCAGTTATCGTTTTCAGATAGTTTTATTTCTGTTGATCTCTATTGAATATTTACCTCATTATAATTCACAACAGATCAAAAGCGTCATGATGAATCGTTTCCAAAGTTGGCCTCTTGATCTTTTGCACTTGTAGTTTTTCCTTTTGTTTTATGCATACACAGCGAAAGCATGTTACAATGAGCCAATGATCATGACGATAACTTACTTTTTTGCTCTTTATGAATTATTGATAAAAATTGATAAAAATGCTGTGCCGCTTGGCACCGTAGCTTGGAAGTGTCCCTTGTTTAAAATGTTTATGGGGGTAATTTGCGCATTAGTTTGGCGCCATGGATCTGTTGCAGCGGCATGACTGATGTGCTTTTAATCACTTTGTTTCGCGCTGGCCGAGTGATTATGTGACACTTTCGACCCTGTTTGACAAGCTTTTTTGCAGATTACTTGCAAATTACTTGCTATTTCATTATTCCACATCCATGCTGCTGACATCCCTTGCCGGACCACACTCTCAAGTGTGGGAATGTGTGTTGAACGATGCTTTTTAAATGTTCAGGAGCCTCAATCTGAGGTTTTTGCTTAATTTTTGCTACATTTTGCTTATTTTTCACATTACCGTATGATTATTTATGTCAATTTAATGCTGGCGGTGGCATGACGGTCACATGTCGGTTGTTACGAACTGTCGTAAATGTTGTCAGATTGCTGGGCAATTGCCCGGAATTGGTTGCTTTTTTCACAGGGCCATGAAATTGATACTGCAACTTTGTAATAGAGCAGTTAATTTATCCATCAGTGTTGTACCATGTGTACCAGGGAGTGATGATAATACTTGTATTGCAACATTTATGGCATCAACATGACCAGGGACGATATTATAAAACAATGTTTGTACACTGGGTGACTCGGTGCCCTTAATTTTAGTATAAATCAAACATTTATTGACTTTCTTTTTGGTATTTCATGAAATTATTGACTTTTTTTAGTATTTCATGAAATTATTGACTTTTTTTAGTATTTCATAAATTTTTTTTTACTATATTTTGACAGTGGTAGACATTGAGACACGTCATCAAGAGTAATAATGCCCTCCCTTTGCGGATGATACAATGATACCCCCATGAGGATCAACACAGCCCCATGGAAACCCATGGAGGGTTATTATTGGGGCAAATTGACTAATAGGCCTAATTGACTGGTTCCCCATAGTGCATGTCTCCTCTGCCAGTCCTCTATGGGACCTCCATGGGACCTTTGCGAGCTCTGTGTCACTCTCACCCCCGGTTGCCCTATAATTCCATGATTGCGTTTGATGTGTGTTTTTTGCTGCAATTTCCAAGTCAAGGTGTTAGACAGTCTGGTGCTGCCGCTGACTTTTTCAATGCTCTGCTATTTATCATGACTGTTATCCCTTTCAGGCCTAATGAGAAAATTATCATTAAAAGCCCTGCTTTTACAATTTGTAACAAATCATATCCCCTCCGACCTTGTTCCTATTCATTTCTGTCCCTTCGAACTGTAAATGTTAACTTGATCCTTGAGAGGAAAATTGCTAAATCGAGTCCAATCAAGTGAAAATTTCAATGATATTTGTGAATTGACGTGATGCTGTTTTGTGAGTAATCACTGAAAGCATTGTTGTCCACATACCAGGATCTTGATTTGACAGATTTTCTTTTTTTTTGTTGGATTTATTTTAAAAATTAAAACTGCTGAATATTTAAAATTAAAATGGTATTTTTGAAACTTTTACCAGTAATTTTGCTGCTTATAATTTTCATTTGTTGAGTACAGTGTACTGTATTGGTAAATTGGGCAAGACCAGTATTAAGATTTATAAAACCCAAATTGAAGAATACATATTAGGATGAGAATACATTTATACTGAACATTTTTCTTTTTTCCCTAACTAGTTTGACTGCCCATTGTTACCCATTGTTACCCATTGTTGTCCAATGTGCACAGTCCACTTTTCTACACCAAACTGAATATTTTATGAATATTTTATTATAGCTAATCTTTCTCATTCTCTGAGAAATTTAGGGTCCCTTTCAGTGATAGAAAAAAAATTGAAAATTTCACAAAAACGCACAATGATATTGACATAAGGCTAATTGGTCGGAAGACAATGTCTACCAAGGTTTCTTTAGAAAATGATGAAAAAGGCCTGGTTTAGGTCAATTTATGATGCAATTTGGTTCATTAAGCCAGCAATGTTTTTGTTTGTAATGTTGTTTTATGAAATTGATATCATGTCATGATAGGCCTGGAGATAATGATATAATAACCTTGCCCTCAAGCTATATTTGTGTTTACTTTTTTACTCCATCAAAACACTTTTAGAACACCTGTTTAGTGAAATGAAAGGTGCCCTTGGCTTAGAGAGATACTCAACCGTGGCAAATGAGGCCATTAGGCATTTATTTATAATATTAATGTGTTAAAGACTGTTTCCAAACATGTTTTATGCATATTTCATTGCATGGCAACTGGTCCTGAGTTTGGCTGAGGAAAAATATGGACTGGATGGTGCTGACACCTACTGGGCAATTGCTACTGTCTTGCACATTTAGTGCAATATTGATACTGTTATTTATTCCAATTGTTCAGCAAGGTTAGTTTAACAGTAAACAATTAATGATTTAATAGAATGTGAAAAACTATACTTAATGGCTCTAGGTTTTGCAGTTTATGGCCTACTTCTATTGGCTACAAAATACCACCCTGCACTCACGCAGTTATACAAAATCTAATAGGTCGGAACTTTATTTGCAAGAAAAAATTGAGAAGTTTTACTAGGCACTTTTCTTGAAAAATACATCAATGTCAAGTCAGTAGGTCAGTCGAGCAACCTGTGTCTCTCTGTCTGTGGCACATGTGGATTTTTTCTGATCAGTTTTGCTCCAAAGACTCAAGATATTAAAGCATCTCCATCTTCATATTTGTGCAATATGTACACGTACCTTGGTTGGTGGCAATTGACGAAAAAATATTAATGAGCTGGGCTTTTTCTTTTCTTTGGCCACAGAATCACAGCTCTTTCAGCTTCTCTGTGATGAACTCAGAACTTAGCTTTTTTAGCTCTGCTTTTCATTTTGGGGTTTGACATATCAAGTTATTGATGGGTTGAGGGAAATTGATGGAATTTGGGTTGTGACATGAGCTTAACTTGCTTGACATTCCATTTGCTTCTCTTGAAATATTTCCTATTTTGCTCTTTTTCTTGAATGGGTGCTGAGCAGGGCAACTGAACACATCTGAGGCTCTTGGTGGCTTCTCAATAACTGACAATTGATGGGGACATTGCTGTGAGATATGGGCTAAGGGTCTGTAGGGTAGGCTGGGAGATTTTGACATCATTTTGGTGGATAGGGTGGTGACATGTAGCTTGCCTTTGGTCAGTCTGTACAGAAGGTAGGCTGTCTTTGAGTTCAGTGATGATTTAGAGCTGTTTGCAGATTAGCGGCCCAAACAGTTTCAAAATTAACTTTCAACTTGGTCCTGTGATATCACTGGCTTAAAAATGTTTTGTTTGTGTCAGTTATGGTTAATCAATTGATTCAGTGCTTATCATATCTAGCAGCATATGTGACAATAAACAAACCAATTGAATGACCTAAGATGTTTCATCAAATAAGAAGATTTAGGAGATCAACATAAAACTGTCAATGACATAGCAAAGCCAGTTTGCAAGTTGAAAATAAGAAAATACATTTTTCCAGAGGACCGCCGATCTGCAAAGAGCTCTAAGAAGGACATGCCACATCCTTATTTTAAATATTCTCTGACTGGGTTACTGAGTCTGTGTGGAACTTCATGGTGAAGTATAGCGGTAGGTCATGGCATAAGCTTGGGACTTCCAAGGTTGGAGGACCTTTGGTCATCTGCTAAGACCTGTCAGTGATGACCTGTCACAATGGCTCACTCCCAGTACACTGCTGGTCTGGGAGTTATGAGTGCCATTGGAAGGGGTCTTTTTGACTTGGCAGAAGGGCCTTTACTTACCATGATGTATTACTTTGTTCATCCAGGAGGCACCCAGATAGTCCTTAGGTCTGTCAGCCTCTCCAACAAACAGCAAGAGCCCATCTTGGGGGCCATATCAGGCACCAGACTGATACCAGAGGCACTGCAGTCAATGTCAGACAGTCAACTCAGACTGGGGCCTCAGTGTGGAGGGGTTTAGCTTTCACGGGCCAGCTGTAAAAGGCAAGAGGCAGGGATCAGGCTCAATGAGGGCTGGAGGGAGCAGGGCTATATGCATGAGTGGACTTGAATGGATGTTGAGCCCCCTCAGCCACTCTGTCTGGCCTCATCCTTGGGTTGTGATGCTCTATCAGTGATGCTCCTGATTCCACGGTTGCTTCTGGGCTCTTTCGCTTTTCTCTGTCTCTTTTGGTTGCTCTTTAGCTCTTTCGGTTGCCCACAACAGCTCGCAGACTCTTGTGTCGTGAGAATTTCCGGTGGCGAGCAACTGAAGCTTGCTTTAGTAGCCGTTTTAGCTCCACCAAGCAAAGATCGCTTAATTTGTGTGCCGATCGGGAAACCAGTATTATGTGGCCTTTCAAACCGTTTCGGCCGAATGACAACTAACCAGCTTAGCCGAAGCTTATGCCCTCACAGTTCACTGGCACCCCTCCGCCCCCTAATCCTTGTTTGGGAGGGAATGCCAAGTTTCTTGCTTGATCTCCCCCCTGATGAAGCCCTCGGATCCCCCTAGGATGAAGGGGGAGCATAAATTCTGATGGAGCCAGTGATCCCCTGGACTGCCTCAACAGTGCTTCCCTAAGAGTCCTCCGAGGGTCTCTTATCACCCTCACAATAGATGAGACCTGGCCTTTTCAATTTTCTCCCAATAATTGTGAAGCTAACAGAAGCTTAGGGGCGTTTTATCAGAGCAGACGAACCAGTTTTGAGAAGTCTGGCGGCACAATGTGCACCGCCCTCTAGCGATTTCTTGCCTCACAGAACAGATAAGCACGCCCCCTGTCTGAAGATGGCTTACCCACATCCCCCTTGCTGACAGTTCATTCTGGAAGATGGCTCAGTCCACTCAGCAGAGGACTGTTAGCATTTCAGAAAGGATTACGTCTCCAATTTATCTTAATTTTTTGGGAGAACTAGAAAGAGAAAAACATTTTATCAAACTTTCTGGGCGAAATCTTTTTCCTTGGCTTATTCTTTTGGTACAAGAGTTCTTGTGAAAAACATGAATTTAGAATAATTGCATTGGTCACACATTCATTGCCTGGATGCCATGGTGAATTCGTCAGACCTGCCAAGGGCGGACATAGTGATGAGATGATAGATGATCCTCTTGACGACCCGCCACAGTCTCGCATGAACTCCGTGGTCACTTCAAGTCTCTTGTCAGTGATTTTTCAGACAAATGTTTGTATTTCTCAAGATTTTGGAAGAATATGAAGAGACAAAGGGCCCAGCGATTGAGCAGAGGTCCTGAGGGATCAACATGACCTTTGGGTGACCTTTGAGTGACCTTTGTTGACCTTGATCCTGGCCCTTGACCTTGGCTGGTTGGGTCCCTTGGGTCTGTTGAGGACCTGCTTGTCAGAGACTATCTGTGTTTTTGGGCTGGTCATCTTCTGAGGGCATTGCCCTTTTGCTAGCATGTGCCCTTCTATGAGGGTTATTACGAGAGGTCACAGGGTCGTAGTTTTGCCTGTGTCATAATGACCTCTCATGTTCAGCCCTGACTGTTTTATGGCCCTTTAAATCATCGCATCATTCAAACCAGTGCTACTGGCTCAGCTTTGCTGTTTTGAGTAAGCCCTTCATACTCCTGGTCACTTAGTTTGTGCTCATCTGTTTCTTTTTCAATGGACATCAGAAACATCACATTATGGACACAGTAATATCTTCAGGGTTATGACTGCTGTTTGGTTCTATGGTCAAGTCCATTGGCTACTTGCTTATTGAGGGTCCAATGTTCAATCTCCTGTCTTGGAAAATTTTAAATCGCAAGGGTTTCTCTTGAAACTGATAAACTTGTGATGTCATTGAAGAGTTCTTCTATTCCAATTCTGGTATTTCTATCGGACAGTTTTAACCATGTGACATTAACGCACATATAATTCAATATACATTTAATCTTGTGTTGTCATAAGCGGCATTCTAGACTTTTTCCCTCTTTATTAAAAATTATAACTGAATAGTGTTATCCAGTTGAATGGGAGATGAAAATGAACAGTACTACTGTATTGTGCTGCCGCCTAGATTTGCTGTGAGTGCCTATGCAGCTCGATCCTCTGTGGTTGGTTTTTAGAAAAATTATAGATGTAAAGAATGTTAGAAAGAAAGAAATGTTGATAGATAGATAGATAGATAGACAGATAGATAGATACATACATACAATGTCATACATACATACATACATACATACATACATACATACATAATCATCCTTATGAGTAACTTAGATCTTATGAGTAACTTAGATAGATAGTTAGATTGATAGTTAGATAGTTAGATAGATAGATAGATAGATAGAGAGATAGATAGATAAATAGATAGATAGATGGGTAGATAGCCAGATAATCATCCTTATGAGTTATTACTGTTGCAAATAAAATGGGAGTTTCAGAATCATATAATCAACTCTGACCTTTTCGTTCTTTGCGTTAAATCCTTTGAACTTCAAACTGATATCAACATGCCTGGAAATTATGTATAGTTATGAGGAATTCCCAACAAAAATCACCTGCAACTTCCTGCAATACTGTTGCTGCTGGCACTACAGGTGACTGTATCTAAGACATCTTATAGGTGTAATTTGTCGACAGAGGACAATTGTGATTGTCTTGTCACGTGACGTGGGCCTTTGACAGTTCATTGGGAGCCATTGTCCTGTGATCATTGTCTCTGGTCTTCCCCTATTCTTATTTACTGCATCATTATTCTACCTCGGCCTTGGTAACAAGGTTCTTTTAACAATGTCCTGGCCTCTGGCATGGTAAGGAGGCAAACTTGGTGTATTTTGTGTACTTGGTGTGGTTTGTGATACATTTATTTTTTTATGCTCAATAAAGAAAAAAATATATAAGCAAATAAATAGATCATTGATTGAGAGAAGGATATGGCATTTTTAAAGAAGAAGAATGTAACACTAGAGTTCTATACAATGTCAAAGTCGACATTTTTTCAGGAGTTATGTGATTAGGCAATGACAGAAAAATGTGCAGCACCGATACACTTGATTCTGGTGGATGGATAAGTAGATACAGCACAGCTAGATAGATAAATAGTCAGATTATAGATAGATTCAGAAACAACTGCAGTCTGAAGTCATGTACCCTTGTTAAAATGGATATTTGGTCAATTGAATTACCAGAAATCAATGAATAGAAACTGTCTACCAGACAAAGTTGTATTTGGACAATTATAAGCAGTGTTCTAGACTTGGCACATCTTTATTTTAAAAATTCTAAATTTTATTACTAAAGGGTATAATCCAGTTGAATGGGAGACAGAAATGAACAGTACCACTGTATTGTGCTGCCACCTAGGTTCGCTGTGAGTGCCCATGCATCTCGATCTACTGTGGTTTGTAAAGACAGAAGATAGAAAGATAAAAGGAAAGAAAGAAAGAAAGATAGATAGATAGATAGATAGATAGATAGATAGATAGATAGATAGATAGATCAGGGTCCTGGAACAACATTGTCTGCAATTAAATAAGCAGCCTAGTTCACTCCTTAGATGTGCTTGCTGAGCAATGCAAGCTCGAAATGTGACAGGCAAGATGAGAAATCTGTGGCATAGAAGTGCTTGTGACAGCTCCTCTCCCAGATTTGTGCTGCAGATGAGTGAAGGTGACTTGCATCGTCCGCCTAACTGGCTGTGTCCAGATCACTCGCAAGGGCCATAAGTCATCTGTTAGGCTGTCCTGTCTTTAATAGGAAGGAGACTCAGGCAGGGAGGGATGTAATGTGGTTGTAACTTCTGAGGAGAGGAATTGGTTATAGTATCTCTGTAAACCAAGAAAAGTTTGGATTTGCATTGTCGGGCTGTAGACATGTAGGGAAGTATTTATCCAGGTGGTAGTTATGCTGCTGAAACTAATGTAATTATGAGGTGCTATATCCAGAGTTTATGTTTCGATGAAATCTTAGATTTTTGGCTGAATGTTCAAAAAATGTTTCCGAGGCTTGAAAAAATATTCTCCATATTCTGGTAAGCAACAAAAAGTGTTTTGGCAGAGATTACAGATATTGAGAAAGACGTATACTGTTGTAGAGTGTAGAGCTTGAGTGTGCACTATCCAATCCAATCAAGATCTACTTGAAATGATGAATGATGATCTGAAAATGAACGTCTGACCTTCAGAGCCAGTTGCCATTCCAAGTAAAGTCTTTACCAACTGTGCCATCCACCCACAGTTCAAAGCTCATTCACACAAGTTTGCCAATTGTGAAAAAAGACACATGTATGTTGAGACAGACACTTGCTGAAACACTTTAAGTAACAAGTGTAGAAGTTTGTCTTGGGATTATTCAAGTCATGAGTCCCACCACCGAAAGGCATTATTGATTAAAGCTCATGAATTCTCAAAGTCACACTTGAGACAGGCAAGTCTGATGGCAGTCACCTTGCGAGTGTGATGCCCCACGTCCCCTGTGAAATTGTTGTGTCACCTCACAAGTTTGCTTGTGGAGTTACACTTAGTGGGAAATCACAGCACATACATTGGGGAGTTTGGAGAAAATTGTTATGTGGAGAATATATCTGTAAGTTTTTGGAAAAGTACTGATTGGTATTGTCATAATGAATGTATCCCATTTGATAGCCCTGTGTGTAAGATTTGGAGAATGGATAATCATGAATCTAAGTCCTCAAGGTTTCTCTGTGGACAAAACAGCCCATAGCTTCTTGTACCATCCACAGTGGTATGTCATACTGGTCTTGTCGATCTGCCTGCAACTCGGCCATTAGTTCAGCAAACAACAAACAGTCTAATTTGAACTCTAATAAAGAAAAATATTCACATGTTAAACTTTTTACCACTGTAGGTCTGAAGAACATTTTGATTTAGTCTGAAAAACAAATTTCCTGCAGTATACTTCCCAGTATGCTACGATGGTCAAACTAAACTGTTAGACCTTTTTTGAGATTGAACTCAGACTCATGCAGAGGCACCTCTTCCAAATTAGCCCTGGACCTTCTGGTGCCTTGGATAGTGACTTGCTCTCTTGACTGCTCTCTGAGCATTGACTTGCTCTGGCCTTACCCTCAGTAATCCCTAAGACAAATTGACATTCATTTGTACTCTCTGTGGTAGGGTAGTTAAGGTCAGTTTGACAATGCACAACCATGCTCCCATCCCATTCATCATTCCATAAAAGCTTTGACTGAATCTTGTTTGACTTTTCTGAGCTCCCGGCATCCTTGCCAATAGACAGTGTTTGTGTAACCAGCCACACCTGAGTTGTAACCGCTGAAACACTGTTGGTACATCAGCTGAAGGCATTAGTGGAGATGTATAGTAGTAGTACACTGGTTACACTAGTTACATTAGCAGCTGCAGATGCAGAGCTTCATCAAAGTTGCATCCACAGCTTCAGAAATTTGTCTAGTATCACTAGCAGTGGCAGTTTCAGTAATATCATAAGCTGTAATTTTCATCAACCCACCAGTGCCACCACCATGTGTGTCTTCAGCATCAGTATCACCTGAGATTCCAGCATCAGTTGTCAGCTTCAGCAACCAAATATTTTGAAACCAAGTAATGCAGCATCATGTCAGTAATCATGCTTTGTAGTTTGTATCAACATGCACTGAGAAGCTTTTGCAAACACAGACACATCTTCCTCCCTGTCTGTCATTACAACAATTTTATGATTAAGATTTTAACACATGTTCATCAAAATTTGTGTGACGATTTACAGCGAAGGAAATATATATGATTACTAAAATAATCCATGTGAGGTCATATCAATATACTTACCAGGTTGCACTTCATGACTCATATTCACTAAGTGACCTCATATCCTATACTTGCCCTGTTAGTAGCACAAGTCAGTGAATGAGTCATACCCCTCACCAGTGACGTCACATATCTCCCAATGACACATTGACTGCTCATTTCAATGTAAAAGATAGGGCCTGCGTGATGTCATGTTTAGCTATTCACAGTTAAAGATCTCTAACATAAACTGCAGTAATTAAATACAACTTGAAAGTCAGTGACTTATGTGATCACAATACAGTGCCCAAAAGACTGCATGTCAGCTTTAGTGGCAGTTCAGCGTTTTAGTGAGGTGCTTTAGTGTTTAGTGGGGTGCTTTAGTGAGGTGCCTGTGAGGTGCTTAAATGGTGCCCATGAGGTGTCTGTCTCAGCCTGTCTGCCTGGGCTGCCCTGTGCAGTGCCCTTGGATCCAGTTTGAAGTCTGTGCCCTGAAGTGTGACGTCATGCACGTTTAAATTGCTGGCTAAATTGCCCGGCTGACATTCACGGTTGCTGAAGCAGCTGAAGCAAACCAGCAGAGCATCAATTACAGCCTCCTCAGGGAGCCAGGCACCTTTGTGGAGGAGGGAGTGTCAGGATGTAGAGAGAGGTTTAACAGGCTTGCTGTTGACAGACTGACCCAGAGGTGTGGGTCCTAGCACTGTGGGCCATGGTGAAGTCATTGGTGAAGTCATCTGTGGAGTCATCTGCGGAGTCAGTGAAGCACTGGCTGCAACAAGCAAAGCAACAAGCCTTCAAGCAAAGCAACGGTCCACTGTCAAATGTTTCTGTATTTTCCATCGTGCTTGAAGTATACAATCGTTGATATTTGTCACATTGGGCATGAGTTATAATGATATTATATTCATGTGTTGCAGTTGTCTGATTTTGAAATGTTTTCGAGATTTTAAAAAGTCAATGGTCGAGACCGAAGGGCCTTCTGAATCAAAAACAGCGCTCAGCGACTGACGTTTTGCAGCATTTTGTGTCTTTGGTTGCTGTGCAAGTTTTACAGCTTGTCTTTTGGTTCTTGCAATTGAAACATTTGTAAAGTCAGAAACTGCAATTTACACTCCATAGCATGACATCACGAGGTCTAAATATATTGTAGGCAAGTGATTGATCAGGAGCGCCAGCTGTGGCATGGAGCCGAGAGCATGACATCATGCTTGCCCATTTGACATCGAGCTCCAAATTCAAACAAATTATGCCAAACATCTAATCAGTTTAAATCATGAACCCTTTGTCAATTGCCAAAAGTGTAACTATTTCACAGTATAAAGTTGTAGATTTCACAGCAACAAGTGTCACATTGACAGTGTTAACAGCCGGGGTGGCGCAGTGATGGTTTGCCTTGCACTCTCCTGCTTCTCCCTAACAGTCTCTGTGTAATTGATGGCCTGTTTTACCCTGTGAGGTGCCCCCAGTGTGCTCACGACCAGCTACAAAACTCTTTTATCAGCCCCCAAGGCCCTCGCCTGGCCTTGCCATTACCAGGGAACCTCGATAAGCAGCCGGGACCTGCAGGGACCTCTTCATGGTCCAGTGAACACAGCTTTTGATCAGGAAGGCCCTTCTGTCTGCTCCAGCGGTTTGTGCAAATTACCGTTAGAGGGCGGTGCAGCAGGCAAGAAGGAAGTCAGCGGGAAAATGAAGCTGTAGAGAATAAAGGGAAATGTAAAATGAAAAGAAAACTGTTCAAATTTATCACCGAATGCATACTCACTTCGTAACTGGTGAATTTTCGGAAGTTGAATGTAAAAAGCCAAGTAAGGGGCTAAGGCCTCTGATTCTGACAAAACACAAACGAAGGACTGATTTGTGTTGTCCATAATGTTAGTAAATACTCACGAATGGCCTATTTATTACTCCCGGCATGAATCATATTTGGACAAAGTAGGAAGTCTGAACTGGCAGCGAAAACTTTGCCCTCAAGCTAGAACAGAATCCAAACCTCGTGCCTAGCTGGCGGTGGGATGCCCACATTGCCAATGAGCTCATCTGCGTTATCCTCCTCGGAGCTTCTTGGGGTGACGTAACTTATTGGAGGAATGCAAATTTTGGGCTGATGCTGTCAAAGCTGCTGCTGCAGTGATGAGGCAGTGATGAGGCAGTGATGATGCCTTTGACTGGGTGATGCAGCCCTGATGGATGTGAGAGCACAGACGCCATAGCTGTGGTTCTGCTCCCTGGGCGGTCGTTACACGTTCAAGCTCGGCGTCAGAGGAGGGTCGTAGCCGCCTTGACGGACTTTGTAGCAGCGCTGCAGGAGCTCCGTTGGAAGGTTGTAGTCAGTAATATGCTGCAGTAGCTTGCGGTAGGGCCACATCACACCGCCTAGGCTCATTAACAGATTAATTTTTAATGCAGGTGCGCATGCGCAACTGCATTATACTGGTCACTTATGACAATATAATGGGTTTTGTGGATTGGGTGATGCACCCTCATATCGCTATCAAATAACAAATTTTTGTTATCGAAAATCGGATTTTCTGTTACTCGAGAACCCCTAGTGTTGTGCATTTTAGATTATGTATACATACATGGGTTATTTCGAGAAAGAAAATCACATTTACAATAGGCGAAATTACAATTTCCTGACGGCGGAAAAAATAAGTAGCTTTTTCTAAGCCCTTTATTTGAAAAATGAGAAAAGTGTATCGGGTGTACATGTCAGGCAATCTACATGCCAATTTTCGCCTTGAAACGTTCAGTGGTTATTGCTGCAGGCCTGATTACAGATTGTCCCCGTAGAAAAATGGGTTTTGTGGATTGGAGGAACTCCTTGATCTTGCCATCTAAATAGCATTTTCTCTTTTGTAAGTCAGATTTTCATTTATGGAGATATCTACAATGATGTGTAGGAGCATTTCAGATTATGTATGTGATATTAAGGGACAAATATTCTCATTTATAACCAAAATAGCAAAAATTATGTTTTCATGACAGTCGCCACAGATGAGATTTGGTTTTTCTCATTTCCCATATCTAATAAATAAGAAATACGTATCTGAAATACCATTAGGCATTCTTTATATATATATCTATTTTCGCTTGCAAAAATCTGATATATTTGGTGCTCCATGCCCGATTACTGGTTGTTTCCGAAGCAAGTTAGGATTTGTGAAATTGACGGAGTACCTTGATCTTGCCATTAGAATGTCATTTTTATTTAAAGTAAGATTTTCTTTAATGGAGAAAATCTACAATGGTGTGCAGAAGTATTTTGGGTTATGTATAGGGTATTAAGAGACATATTTTCTCATTTAAAAGCAAAATTATGCTTCTCTGACAGTCGCAAAAAAATAAGATATGTAACATTCCAATCCTCTATTTGTAAGAAACGATATAAGCCATCTATATATATTTTTTTCTTTCTAAAGTCTGATATTTGTTGCTCCCCAGTATTTATAAATCAGAAAGTCTCGATCTCGCCCACATTAATTTTTTGATGTGCGTGTTTTTGGCCAAATCCTGTGGACCAGTAATTGTATTTGTATATAACCCTAGACATTCAAATCAACTGTCAGATTTGACCTGGACTCAAAAAAGATTTGCAAAAGGCAACCCTATTTTAGAACATTCCACCTGCATTATGCAACCCGCGGGTTCTTGTCATCTAACGAGTCCCCAATCGCTGCAATACGACCGCTGACAGCTCCTCGGCGCCTCTATAGCCCTTGGGTGCGCATACTGATGCGGCACATGACCTTTGGCCGAGTCTCGTTTGTCCTTACGTAACTGATTAGGGCCTGCAACACGTGCTCATTGCCACTGTGCTGCTGATTTATGGCCACAAGGCGTGTTTCGAAAGCTAAACTCTGCTTCACAAGTTTACACTGTGTGAACGCTGACACTAAGCTGCTTCCCATGCAGTGTCCCTGCACCCACAGAACAGCGAATGACAGAGAGAGCTCCATAAGTGTTTTGTATGTTGAGATTACTTTGTATATCATACCCTAGGTGTACTACTGTACGGTATTCTACATAACTTGGCTGAAAAGGACATGGTTTATGGCCATTGCCCCTGCAGCAGCTTCTTCATTAAGGTATCAAGCCAGCTTCAATCCCAGGATTATGGTTAGATGCCCAGTGCACTGCCATTGAGCTCATCCTCCCCCAACATTACAAGTTACAAAGGCAGGAATTTGGTTTTGAAAGCATAAAATAGATGAAAGAGCTGAGAATCTTTCATAATGATGTCCATATTGGGAAGTATCAGCATTAAGTTGCATGGAATCGCACCCTGGATCAAGTTGTTGCATTCGGAATTCCCAACATATTGCCTAACAGGTAATCCCCCACTTTTAGAATGCACGTAAGCTCGTTGGCTTAGCGTCACCAGAGCCGTCTTGGGATTTGCTCGGTGTTGTTACGGCCATTTATGGACGCTTCAGGTTTCTGCAGATCTGATCTGATTATGTCATTTCTTATGATTCCTGACACTTATTGCCTGCCGCCTCGTGTTTTCTCTGTCTTTTTGCTGCCAAATATACGGCTCGGTGAGGCTGCTGTTACCTCCGCTGCCAAGCTTAACGCATCCGATCCTCCGCCTGTCCCAAAGCGACGTCCTCAACTTGACGTCATTGCAGCTCCACCGACGGCGTCATGCCGCAGCGATAACGCGGCGATGGCGCAGCGTCATTAGGTTGACGTGACGTCATTACGTCATTTCCTAACCGATTCCCTGCAGACGTTTCTTCCTGGGAATCTGCAATCCAATTGGCCGACTGGCTTCATTGTGGATCAGTGATGTTGGCAACCAGTTCCTGTAAAGATTACTCGATTATTGAGCGGTGTCTGCTGACTACTTATCACGTTGGCAACATGTCACATGCACCAAGAACATTTTTCAGATAATTCTTGCCGTTTATTTTTATTCCTGCGTCTCCGAGTTACAGATAATATGTGATCTAACATGTCAGGTGGCGGAAGGCAGAGTTATCATTATTCAACATTTGCATCAACATGATCAAGGCGAAACTAAACCACAAAATTCTGCATCTTTCTTTGGTAACGACAGTAGAGGCAAAGATGTGAATCGCGAAGTTTCCATCTGTAAATCTCTTATTTGTGTCAAATATTTTGAAACATGTGGAGGATACCTCCAAAACTTCAGTGGTGGCGCTGCGGTCAATGTGTCACTGTCATGCCGTCTGTGAGGAATGTTCTCCATCCAATTCAAATCTAGAAGTTCAAGGTTATTTGGCAGTTGGAGACATCAATGATGTGAGTACTAGTCGTATCTTTCAGATTAAAGTGAGCGATCAGTATGTCACTGTGAGACCACTGACCTCACTGGTGAGTGGTATACAAACATGCTCTCATTCACTGACTTTTGCTGATATTAAACATGGCAAGTATATAGGATACATGGTATGAGTCATCAACTGTAACATTGGAAGTATAGGGATATATATGACCTCACAAGGAGCATTTTGGTATTTCAGTTATCACTCATATTTCCAAGGCTGTAAATAACCAAAATGGAACTTGTATAATGTTGGGCATGACGCCGCTCCTTGTCACAAACCAGATGTAGCCTCATACCCAGGCGTCCTTTTGTGAGGAACATTTCTCTTTAGTGGGCACCTTGAGACCACTGACCATGCGCTGTACTTCTGTATTTGTTTTATGTCTCTCTGTTGACTCTTTTATTTTCCTAAGCATAAAGGACATGTATCTTGAGATTGTCATGGCATTATAGCAATTAGGGTCTCAGACATGAGAGACTGTCACAATTGAATGTCATGTCCTGTCGCCTTCTTTGGATGCTCCTGTAGGGATCCCCTTTGGTGATGACGTCATTATTGAAAGTCACGTGGGACGTTTTGGAACGTAACATTTGTCTTGACGCTCCTACCTGGACCTGGTGACTCTGTGATATTGAAGAATTGTCCCTTGGGGAATCCAATTGAAAATGTCTTCTTTCGGAATGGACTTCGATGGACCTCCTGGTATAAGCTCGATTGGCTGTGTAAATTCGTACTCGATGCTTCGAAAAAATGTCGGTTTCGATATAATCCTGGCAGTAACAAATATATTTGCCAAATACCAATGCAGTTTACACATAAATTTAGAGAAATCCAGAAGGATTCACTCTGTTTTTCGTCCAACGATGCCATGAAACTTCTTCTCGTCTGAGATCTCGCCAAAGAGAACTGGGATGAGAATGCATATTTCAGAAGAACTATGGAAATTTTGTGATTTTGAGCAAAACAAAAACACCAAAACTGCTGGAATGTCCAGAACACAAGAAATTTGGGGTCAGAAGGCTACAAATTTTGGCAGATCATCAACTGAATTTTTAAAAAAATCAATTGTTTCTCAAATATTCATGTGATATTGTATGAAATTCGGATAATAAAATTTGGGATATGTCGCTCGCCTTCCCAAAAGATACGCGTGCAGGTACACCTATGCACAAACCTTCAGATTTTAAAATTTGTAAAGTGAGTCATTGAGTCATGTCTTTAGTGAATAATCATCCCACACTTGAATCGTCCATGACAATGAACTATTGCTCAAAATACTTATAATTGCCCTCCATGTCCTTTGTGTAATTAGATTGTCCCTCTGTGTCATTACAAATGCGAATATATCACGAATGTTTTATGAGGCACCGCTACAATTTATGAGAAGTGGCTACAGTTTCAATAAAATATCGAATGAAGAGTGAGCATTTATTACGAAAAGGCCATAAATCAGGACCTGTGGAAACAGAGCTAAATGGTTTGTTTGCTACAAAACAAGGCCACTGGGAGCTGCTGCCCTCTGGTGTGTGTTGCTGTCAACAGAGCACGTGTTGGTAAATGTCTTCTATTCACGCGACGTCTTTTGTTTTCGTCTGCTGCCTGACAATTTTTCGTCTGCTTCTTGTACAATTTCAACCTCGTGTGCCAATATTTCGTCTAAACCCATAACTTATCAAGCCTTATGGCTCAGCTCGATTAATCTTTGAAGAAAATTTGTGGAATCTTTGGAGAATTATAAGATTTCAAGGCTCAAACGTAAAGAAATCGACACCTCATATCAATTTGTTTCTCCCAGTATTTTGTGTACACGCAAACGTCTGCTTATCACATCGTGCAAGTTCTTAATGATTAAGACCGGTGTTAAGTGTGACCTTAAGCTAGGGGAGGATTTATTGTCTTTTCTCATTGCACAATCATTCCACAAATATTTATTGCTGTGTGTTTTTAATGAACTTGGACTCAGAAGTTAATGACAATGTGTTTCTTTGCGGATGGTACTGCTTACTCGCAGATTTCGAATTCTAGAATATTGAACCTTTCTTTATCTATGTACGGATTGGAACGCCTTTGGAATCAACATAAATAGAAAGATAGATAGAAAGATAGATAGAAAGATAGATAGAAAGATAGATATATAGATAGGTAGATAGATAGATAGATAGATAGATAGATGGATAGATAGATAGATAGATAGATAGATAGATAGATAGATAGATAGATAGATAGATAGATAGATAGATAGATAGATAGATAGATAGATATACACTGTATTTATATCACAGACAATGATATGATACAGAGACACTTGCTGGTGGTTGGAAAGGGTAGAAATATGGTTCTGATGTTTTCCCACAAAAATGCAGGGCAGTATTTATTACCATATCGAACTCCTAACAGATCACTCTTGGGTATGCATCTATGAGCAAAACGTGATTCTGCCTTCATTTAGGGGTTTTGGGGGCACTTATCGGTCATTTGGGGTAACTTAAAAACCCCCCAAAGTCAGGATCTGTTTCTTTCAGTAATCATTACTTTGCATAATGTCAACTGCAAATTTGAACTATTACTTAGGGGCTATTAGGACTATAGGACTAAACAGAGGGTGGGCCTGGGAGGTTTGTTTTGTTTTGTCCATTGGTATGGTCAGTGGTCACTCTTCTCGAACCCAACAGTCAATGACGTGATGTATTTCTCTGCGAATGGTACTGGTTTTTCACCAATTTAATTGGGCGGTACAATGTTAGCATTTTCACTATACGCCATTGTTTAAATTAGAAATGCCCCTGCATGTGTAGTATAATATTATTTATTGTTTGTATAATGAACAATAATTCTCAGTTTGTATAAATTTTATGCAAAGATGGCAATGGGCCTAGCAAGATTTGGAGAACCATTTGAAAGATTACATAAAATGTCCTTCATTGATACAGTGATACATGCATGTTTATCATCGTTTGAGTCTGGTGCTGTAGAGTTGTCATGGTGATGTTCTTCTTGTCAATTTTGGGTGCATCGAACGGTGAAGATATGCTTTTGACAGTTCATGTGATTATTCTGATAAGAGGTGGATTAAAGTTTCTTTCTGTCAGATGGAATTGAGATAAGCACGAGAAAGGCAGAGGAGTGGATAACACCACTGAAAGGTCTCAGATAGGCCAGCAGTTGCTTCTTGTCTGTGTTTGTTTTGGGGGCTAATTAGAAGGTTAGTTCCATTAGAACGAGAGATAACATAGCTTTTTGTTTGGGAATTGCTAAAGTGAATTAATGCAGATGATCAGGAGTAAATTGTTGGCTAGGGAAGTTAGAGTTGTAGCTTTTGAGTAAATGGAGATAATGGACTTTTGACACTTGCATTTTTTTGGGGTCAAACGATTATGATTTTTGTGGCAGTGACCTTCGTGTATGTCATCTTCACACAAGTCAGTGGTCAGTTAAGTATGGCATAATATTTTGTTATGACTGTGTCAGTTATGTGTCAATGCCATTTGCCTGGTCAGCAGCAATTACACAAAACAATGTCAGTGGTCTTTGTCTAATACCTGTGATGTGTGTTTTTCAATGGTCAGTGATGTGAGATAACTACTTTGATGGGTATTAGTCAGTGCCCTGCTGAAACAATTATTGCTAATGACAGTGTCAATGACTGGTGTCAATGCCTAGTGTCATTTCTCGGTTCTTGGTGAGCTTTACTTCACTGTGCAGCATTGACACCCAGGGTAAGCTCAGGATCTAGGCCCTACTGAGAGTGTTGCTGAGGGCTCCATGAAACTTTGATGACATTGAGAGATGCAGTGTGGCGCAGTGTGCTGTGCTTGACTGCTGATCAACTGGGGCATTAGAGGAGTTGAGAGGTGGGATCAACTCTTGTGAAACTCTAGCTGCCATGTGTTAATAATGAACTACATCAACAGAACAACATCACCATTGACTCTTTGAGTTATCCCTGTGGAATTAACACAGCATCTAAAGTCCCCATCAACAGTATTAGTGGCATCAACAGTATCATCACCAGATTCAGTATCAAATGATCATGTATCAATGGCAATACCATCATTATCTCTATTGTGTGTAACTTTGACAACACCACATGCATGTTTAAATAATATCTATAGCACTCTATTCTCATGATAGTTTGAAAAAAAATAATAAAGGCTGTGATTTTGTTCTTGTTAAAATTCAAATAGGGCCAGAGATACATGCATGTCTGTCAGTTAGGATCCGGAACCATCCGGAAAGCACAGGGCATGTTATCAAACTCTATAAAAGACAATATTCACAAAATTATAATTCCTTTAATTATCTATAATTATTGTTTTTATAGCAGGTCATCAGCAACATACCACATGATTGAGAATCAATCCAACCCATTTGACCTGCATCACCAATACTAAAACTCTGGCATGCAGTAACTTTACAGACCTTAAGTTTTTATCTCACATAGATCTGTTTCATCATGAACAATTCAACATGTTATTCAAGCAAAACAGCATCATCTGCATCAGCATCATTCTGCATTAGCAGTTGCTTCAACAGCAGCAGCAGCAGCAGCAGCAGCAGGGATTAGAGGCTGACAAGTGATGTGATCTCAGAGAGGAGTAACACCACATTCTCAACATGCTCATGAATAAGTGAAGAGGATCACAGTAGTGTCATGTAGTGTGAGGGGATAGGTGAAATATGTAGGGATTGGGGATTAAGTGTAGAGGGAGTCTGTTGGGGAGTTTTAGGGGGAAGAGGCGAAGAGCTCTCTACTTGAGATGGCAGAAACTACATCTGTGTACCTGTGAAGTAGAGGAGGCAGAGTTGAGATGAAGTTGAACTGAATTTATAAGACATGGCCAAAATAACACTTACAGCCGAATTGGGGCTAAATCAGTAAATTATATGAAGCCCAAGGTTGACAAATAAAGCTCAGATATTGAAGAAACTAGCTAGTAACTTCATCCTCAGATAAACTTGATATGAAATTCAGAAAAACCTAAAGTTGAGATGAAGTTGAATTGTAGTTCAAACTCTTATGAGACACACCTTACAGTTTGTCACGTCAACTATTGAGACAGAAATTTAGCATTGTTTGTACAGTCCGTAAAAATCAACACAATGAGATAGGAAGTTCTGGGAATAGTAATAGGACTAGAACTAAGTCTGAGGTGGCACTGAAGTGCACTTTTGTGACGTCACAGCCCATTGTTTGTCAGATTGGCAGCATTACAAATGTCAACATTTTGCAAAATTGGACTGCAATATCCACAAATTGGCAAATATCGGACAAAAACGGCACAAAAACGTTGTGAAAATGGGATATTCATATTACAACAGAGCTAAGCTACACACAGGTAGGTGTATTTCTCCTGTATGACTTCTGGTTGCTGAGATATCTGGCCAAACGTCTGTCCTCTGCTTGACGTGACAAACTATAATGAAGTTTAACAAAGATGAAGTTCAGATGGAGCTTTGATGAAGTTCAGATGGAGCCAAGATGAAATTTGGTTTAAGCTAAGGTGAAGTTCAGATGAAGTTGAGATGAAGTCAAGATGTAACTAAAATGAAGTTCTGGAGGAGCTGAGGTGAAGTTGGGATGGAACTGAAAAGAATTTCAGATAGAGCCAAGATGAAGTTTGGTTGTACATGTAGCTTAGGTGAAGTTAGATGGAGTTGCGATGAAGTTAAGATGGAACTAAGATGAAGTTCTGATTCTGAAGGAGCTAAGGTGAAGTTCACATGGAACTGAGAAGAATTTCAGTTGGTGCTGAGATGAAGCGAAGATGAAGTTCAGATGGAGTTGAGATGAAGTTCTGATGAAGCTGAAGTGAAGTTCGCATGGTGCTATAGGATGAAGTTCAGATGAAGCCAGGGTGAAGTTCAGATGGAGTTGAGATGTAGTTCAGATTGAGCTAAGATGAAGTTAAGATGAAGCTAAGATGAAGTTCAGATGAAGCTAACGTGAACTTTGGATGGAGCTAAGATGAACTTCGGATGAAGCTTTAGGTGAAGTTCAGGTGAGATGAAGTTCTGATGAAGCTGAAGTGAAGTTCGCATGGTGCTATAGGATGAAGTTCAGATGAAGCCAGGGTGAAGTTCAGATGGAGTTGAGATGTAGTTCAGATTGAGCTAAGATGAAGTTAAGATGAAGCTAAGATGAAGTTCAGATGAAGCTAACGTGAACTTTGGATGGAGCTAAGATGAACTTCGGATGAAGCTTTAGGTGAAGTTCAGGTGGAGCAATGACAAAGTTTGGATGAAGCCAAGATGAAGTTCAGATGAAGCTAAGATGAAGTTCAGTTGGAGCCAAGACGAAGTTAGGATGAAGCGAAGGTGAAGTTCAGGTGGAGCAATGACAAAGTTTGGATGAAGCCAAGATGAAGTTCAGATGAAGCTAAGATGAAGTTCAGTTGTAGCCAAGACGAAGTTAGGATGAAGCGAAGGTGAAGTTAAGATCTTCAGATGAAGCTACGACGAAATTCAGATAGAGTTGAGATGAAGTTCAGAGGCAGTTGAGATGCAATTCAGATAGAACGGGGATGTATTCTCTCAATATATTGAAACAAAGCTGAGGCTGAATGGAAGACCTGAGACTGAATTGAGTCGCTGGAGCTCAATTGAAGTTGAGCTGAAGCTGCAAAGCCGGTGAGGCTTTAAACCTGTAGCATAGGAAGCTGCTGACAGTGTTGAATTGTATGTGGTAAAGCTAAATGGAGGATGAGGGATGGATGCAGGATGGATGCAGGATGAATGCGGGATTAGTGTTGGGTAGCAAAGCAAGTGGGTTGCATTTGCTTGCTGCACAAAGTGCACGGGGCTTGGATCTTGGAACGGAGGCATTAGCAGGAGGTGTGGGATTAGTAGGTCGGTCTCAGGGGATGCTCAGCTACTGTGACAGAGCTGGCAAGAATGCCACCCGGGCTGCTGGCTGATGGCTTAATGGTGTGGTATTAGGAGACTCAAGTGGGGGCTGGTCGCCTGCACCTGTAGCTGTATTCCTTGGGGGGCTAGGCGAAACCAGGCAGGCCTGCTTAATGGACAGGCTGTCACAACCTCTCAGCTTCACCAACTCACAGACCCGTGGGCTCATCGGCTCTGGCTTGGTGTTGTTCAGCATTTGCAACAGAGGCGGGAGCTTGGGATGGGGGGGGGGGATTAGTTGGTGTGTTGCATCACATATAGTTCTAGTGCTCTACACTCCTAGCCAAAATAAGGTTTACATTACAAGTAAGACAAAGTATTGCCTTAAATGGACAACATTTTGAAGCTTTTCAGAAGAAAAAAACAAACAAACAAAAAGATTAGGCCTATATAGAGGACATATCTTATAGAACTTGTTTTCTATTCTCTAAATAACACAGGCAAGACTTCCGATATAAGAGCGACAATGTCGAATCATTATGCTTCTGGGTTCAGTACAAATTTATCTAATTGGCTGTCTAGTTTGGGTAGTCAAGCGGTTAACCTGTCTAATGGTTGACTGTCCAACTGGATGCTCAGACTGGTCACTGGTCAGTCAATGATTACGCCTACTATTCACTCTAACCCTTGAGTGCCAGTGTTCTGTCCTTCATGGCCAATGTCCATTTCTATAGCCATCAAGCAGTCGCTGCCCACTCAGTGGAAATCAAGTGTCACCTCCATTTTGTCATTTACACCCCATTTCTCAATGCTAATCCTAATTGCCATTAATACCTTACTGTCCGGCAGTCTTCCCTATAGTGGGCAACAAATTGGTCCACTAGCTGGTAATGGCCAATCCATTCTCCCCTTAAAAGTAGCCTACTTAAGGTAGTAGTAGCTGTAAGGCTTAATCAAGATCTCTTATTTAGGGACTTAGGATCACTCTGTTAAATTATCTAATATTTTGACCATTATTGTGATGGAACACGTTTGACCAAGAACTTAGAGCTGATACTCACGCCCCCACCCCTAAATTTCCAAAGAAAACAATGTCTGTACAATCATCTTTTGTTAGTCGACCTCAGCTGCGGCTGCTTGATTCTGCAATTCTCTGTGGGATTACTGATTGAACTGGTTGTAGAATGTGCATTGATGGATTTATTGTGTGGTCGAACTTTAAGTCGGAAACTCTGAGAATATGGCTTTGGTTTATTCTTGATTCCGGAATCACAAGCGAAAATTCGCAAGTCAACTGGAATTTTTACTCCAGTTCTGGAAGGCCCAAAATTCTCGTCTGCTTGGTCTGATCTGTGAATCTCAACAGAGGGGGACACTTGTACTTTTGCCTTCCATACTGTGATATTTTGGTGATTAGGTTTTAATGTAAACATGTAACCTGAGTTACGACATGATTGTTTTATTAAAGGGTAAATTTGTGAAATGTGTTTACGTACAAGTAAACCATAATGAAAAAGTATTTCTTGTTAGCTTAGATGTGAAAGGGTCTGAAGGAAAATATAATTTGCGATCGAGCTGGCCCCTAGTGAACTTCAATTTTGTGGGGGTTCCAGTACGCCATGAACTGAAAGAAACTACCTGGAGTGAATAAAAGTGTGAGATATGTTTTCACTTGCTTCACAAAAGCCAACAATGCACATTTTCTTCTTGTGTAACTTTGAAACCACTGATTTTTGTTGGGCATCTCCGCGCAAACACAAATAATATATTTAATCAAAATAAAAGAAATTATAGGCCTACTTGATAAAATGCTTGTCTGCGTCTGTGTGTAGGCTATGAGGCTATGAGATTTGGAAAGTAGAAACACCTTGCAAACCAAATGTTTTATCACATTAGTCAGTTAATATAATTTTTCTTAAGAACACATGCATGACAACTGTAACTAGTAAACACTCTATTGACCAAACTGTACTTCAACTTTTTAAACTATTTTTTATCTCGCTTAGATATTTTTCTTATTCATCTGTCACACTTCCAATAGCCCTGGCAAGTTAGCAGCTTTGAGGTGCCTTTGAGCTTTGAAATATCATATCACATAAACTGACGTAAGAAGGATAAGTCACCAGTTTGGTGCCAGCTTCCTCATCAAAGATGTCATTAGCTTTGGATTGGATGTTCACTTGGCGCCTGTGCCTGTTTGTGTGACTGTTTAGGCGACTGTTTAGGTGACTGTTTATGTAATGTTAATATTTGGGCAGTTATTGCGAATCCTGACTGTTAATCGTGACTGATTTTCAGTGCACTGTTTTGTGTGTAAAGCCAGCTGTATATATGTGTACCCGAGTTTTGGAATCGCATTTTCTCTGCTTCTCCTCCTATCTTCTAATTTATTCTTCCTCCTTCTTCTTCCTTCCTT
This sequence comes from Platynereis dumerilii, assembly GCA_026936325.1. NCBI lineage: Eukaryota > Metazoa > Annelida > Polychaeta > Phyllodocida > Nereididae > Platynereis > Platynereis dumerilii. The sequence continues at coordinate 96,439,903 of JAPTHN010000002.1, forward strand.
CCTCTGTCATCACCGTCATTATCATCATCATCCTCCATCTTCTTCTTCTTTTTCTTCTCCTCCTCATTTTTCTTTCCCACTCCTTTACCTTCTTCTTCTTATTCTCACCAGATACTTTTTTTGGCCAAAAACTTTAGCCGTACTTACAAACTTCTGCCACGTGATCTACCAGGTACAAATTAATTGTCATCCTTGCCAGGGTTAGGGATGGAATATGAATGGAAATATAAAGAACATGAGCACGTAATGCTTGATCGATTTCTCAAAAAGAAAGAGGTCCCTGATGGCACATCTTATTCCTTTGAATCTCTCATTTATTCATTGGTTTTTGTATTCAAGAAAAAGTAACTGAACCCAGAAGTTGACGTTGGCCTACGCTGCATTTAGTCCAAAAGAGAGCATAAATTCCACAAATTCTACCCTATGTTAAACATTTTAATGTTGGTCTATGTAAAAAAAGGTGTTTTCATTGTCATTTTCTTTCCACAGAATATTGGGCTGCATTCGATACATGGACGATATATTGGTTAAGAAAGTCCAGAAATTCCGAGAATCTAAATTTTATGCCAGTCTGTGTGAAATATCTGACTGATCCATGAGAAAAAAAAAAAACAACAATGATTTTTCGAAAAGTTTTAATTCAAATTGAACAATATCCTTTACTTGGAAACATCTGGGACACTTCGAACTAATTAGGTGAATTTACCAAAAACGCTGTTTAAATATGAGTTAGGTTTATTTCAATAATTTATCAAAATAATTTTGGAGACAATCGTTCCTCTAAATGGCTGTCATCACCGTTTCATATCATGACAGATAATTAGCTCTTTTTAAAGAAACGTTGACCTTAACCTTGACCTCATTTCATGACCTGATTTCATGCTCTTGACCTTATGACCTTGACCTTGAACTTATATTGATCTCTCTTTATACTCATCATGCTCATTAAAACACATAATTTTACCATCGTTGGAGTAAAAACAGATGTTTTTTGTCGCAGAAATGTTTTTTCATCAAAAATGTTTTATTGAATGCATAATTTTATCTCTGAAAAATTGGCTTAACCTGCAGAAGTTTTCGAAATTTCTGTCTTGTTTGGCTTCCACAATGTAAAATCTGAAATTTTAAGTCAGCTCAAGATTGAGTGAGATGGTTGCACAATTCCTTAAGCTAACATAGCTTGTTGTTTTAAGTTATGATATTCTGTCCATTGTCATAACTTAAAACAACAAGCTACATCAACTCAAAGGAATTGGTCAACTATCTCACACGGTCATTTAACCTGAATCAAAATTTAAATTTTAAAGTGCAATCTTGAGGAGCTATAGATATGCATTCTGTTGATAGATAAGGGGCTGACCAGACGATAGTTAGAGGGGGGGCTATGGACTTTACCCCCGGGACGAACTTTTTTTTTCGCTCGCAGTGCGTCGAAGAAAATTTTTTTTCGCATGCAGACTCGTGACAAACTTTTTTATCGGAATTTTAACATTACGGTACCCTGGCTACAGGTGGAAACAAACTTTCTTTTATTTCCTGGTGCTGAACAAACTTTTTTTTCAGTGTCAAGTGTAAAACAATCTTTTTTTTTCACCAAAAATCCATAGCCCCCCCCCCCCCCCCCCCACAGATCATCTGGTCGGCCCCTAAGACAGTGATACAAGGGGCCGTCTGGTCCACAACTCTCAGAAATGAGTTTGTCAAGTATTCTCATAATTATCAAATCTCTCCACACGTTCAGTTTTTAATCGGCCAAAGGCAGGTTATTAGAGGACTCTAAGAGGAGGTAATTTTTGGTGAAATGGGACTCTTGTCCACTTGTCCATGTGTAAATGTGTCCAAGTCCATGTCCACTTTTCTTGTAAACATATTTTGAATTGCCCATTGCGACTTTAGTATTTCACTTGGATTTACGAAATTTGGTACAGAGATTCACTTTATGCCAGTGTCTCACGAGAGTGGTTAAGTGACGGCGAAGTTGTAGAGGTGCCAGGAACTTCATTTTCGCCAAATTTCGGCGTTTCAAGCCATTTTTGGACAATTATATAATCAATTAAAGATTATTCATCGTCGTAGATTGATCCTAGGACGACGAGGCACTCGTTTTTTACGCTGAATCGCTCGTAATTACGGACGAGGCAAGAAGAGACTTGTGTCGGCGAGTTGTCAGGAGCCTCGACGCAGTTCCATTGCTTCAATGTTAAACTAGATTCGCCCAAGGAGTCTCTTTCTTCGCCCTAGCATGCTCTTTCTTCGCCCTAGCATCCTCTTACTTCGTCCTAATGTTCAATTACGCCCAAGCAAATACCTGTTACAGCCAAGCAAATAGCTGTTTCGGCGTTTCAACAGCCTGTTTGTGTCGGCGAGTTGTTGTCTTTTTTCGCCGAAGTTCCATTGACTCAATGATAAGTAGCCTCGCCCAACCTGTCTCTAACTTCGCCCAACCTGCCTCTAACTTCGCCCAAGCTGTCTCTAACTTCGCCCAATCATTTTGGGGGTCTTTCAGGTCTTTTGCATCGTGGCTTCTTCCTTCGTAAAGATTCAACAGGTTGAATCTTTCGTGAAGCAAGTTCTTGCTTCACTATAAGGTCATGTGACTTCTAGGAACTTTTGGCGAGGAAGTTTAAGAAGCGCCGTAGACGAAAATATCGTCGCCGAATTGTTGAATGTAGGTAAAAAACCTCCCTCTTTCCTGGAAAAGCAAGAAGCGACGCGACAAGAACCCTCTGTTACGTCTCCGTGTGATCTAGGCATTAGGTTCTCCCTCAGAATTTTTTGGAAAAATCCAAGATGGCTTCCAAAATGGCCGTCAAATTTTGAATTGTCCACTGTGACTTTACTATTTCACTTAGATTTATAAAATTTGGAATAGGGATTCACTTAGGGGTCCACCTCAGAAATTTTTTGAAAAATCCAAGATGGCTGCCAAAATAGCTGCCATATTGTGAATTGCCAACTGTGACCTTAGTATTTCACTTAAATTTATGAAATTTGGTACAGGGATTCACTTTGGGATTCCCCTCAAAAATTTTTGGAAAAATCCAAGATGGCTGCCAAAATGGCCACCATATTTTGAATTGCCCACTGCGACTTTATTATTTCACTTATATTTATGAAGTTTGGTTTTGGGATTCGGTTAGGGGTTCCCTCATAAATTATGAGAAAATTTCCAAGATGACTGCAAAAATGGACACCATATTTTGAATTGCCCACTGTTACTTTAGTAGTTCACTTACAATTCTGAAATTTGGTATAGGCATTTGCTAAGGGGTTTCCCATAACGTTTATGGCTTGCAGCAAACTCTATCAGTCTGGCAATCACTGCTCAATACAAAGCAATCTGTGTAATATGTATAAATAACCCTCTTCATGATTTCAATCCCGAATATACAATCGCCGAAGGCCGGTTTTGAATCCATGGATTCTTGTCAAATATATATTGATTATTTTTCAGGATAACAATTTTAAAAGGTGTCAAGTGGTACACGGAGCGATGACTTCGAATGTATTTCGCTTATTCGAAATCTCTGGGAGATAAATGAAATATTTTTGGATGGTGCATTTGCCATGACCAGTGTAGCACTTGGCAGTGTTGATGGATGAAGTTGGTTACTTCGTTGGTTACTTTGCTAAATGCCGCAGTGATGGATGTTGGATGGGGCTGTTGCTTATGTGATCAATCCTGATTTTCTGAGGATTATGGTGTTGAAACATTGCACTTACAGGATGGGGGTACATTGCCATAATATTACACAGTGTGCCTCAAAGTGAAACCCTGTGTTGTCCCATTGGTATGCTTGCCTTTGACAGCTATGTCCCAACTGGGACTAAAGAATGTCTGATCATGTCTCGGTTTCAGAGCACTGAGAGCAGTAAAATATTATCTTGAAAGTGTAATCTTGAAGATGGTGGCGATGTTAGGGACTGTCTTTGGTACTGATTGGATGGATGATAACTACAGGCGCTACTGGAATGTCAATGCTTCAATTTAGTCACAGGGTCCCCACCGGACAGGGAAAACGGAAAATGGTGAAAAAAAAATTCCCTGCTGGGAAAACTCAGGGAATTTGAAATTTGACCTGAAATTCAGGGAAAACACAGGGAATTTTGTTTTATATGTGGTAATGCATGAAAAAAGCCCTCTATTTGAAGGAAAAATCCTTAAAAGTCATTGTTTTTCATCTCTGATTAATGACGATATTGCCGCGATAACACAACGCTAAGCCCGAATAAGGTCAGGGAAAATGTCAGGTGAAACAGGGAAAATACAGGGAATTTGCTCGCCAAATTTCAGTGGGTACCCTGAAAAATTCACAATCCATTACTTATGTATAGGGCTATAATCCAGTTCAACTTATTTTACCACACCATTCGTGGAATGTGAAAGCAACTTCTTACTTCCTAAAACAACTTGAATTGATGTGGTGTTTATACCAAACTTTATTCAAATGTAGATACTGTGAATACTTTTGATGCTTTGGTGAAGCATGCAGCAACTTCAACTGATGTTGCTTCAACATCACATTGGAACTGATTCTTCTACTGCCCCTGATGCTGCTGCCTCTGTTTTTACCTCTGCAGCTGAAGTGATGCGGCTGCTGCCATGGATGCTAGAACCTGACAGGAGGAGGGCTCCATTTCTAATCCTGCCTCCTTTGGGCCTCCTTCGGGCCTCCCTCCATCCATCATTTAGCAACACGCCGCTTGCCAATCCTATCCAAATAAACTCCGCCTCCCTCTCAACACATCTTCTTCTCTTTTATGCCCACACACTATGCCAACTGCCAAGCTTGGGCAGAGTGGGTCTCCTTGGCAAAACCACCACTTTCAGAAGCTGCTATGTGGAAATGGCTCACGTGTAGTGAGCAGTGCAGGAGTGCATTAAATTAATTTAAATTGTGTAATTTTACATATTATATGATAACTCCTGAGGCATTTACCTGTAAACCCCTTTCTTTTTGTGTGTGTGAGGATAATTGTACTACAAAATATTTTTCTGTTGACCCACTGTTAAGAGAGAGTCTTGGTCACAGGCATTATAATTTCTTACAAAAAGCTCACATTGCTAAACATATCCTGTATACAACACATACAAGGTTGGCAACTCCCTCAAGATTCCTGGTTTGAGAATCCCTGCTGTAATGCTGTCTCAAGCAAGAGCATGAATTCTCAAACCAGGAGTTGCCAACCTTGTATATAAATTCAATAAGTGCATGCAGTGACAAGCTCTTTTCTCAAAATGATTGTAATGCCTGTGGTCTTGGTCATCCTCTGATCTTCTGAAAGTGTGGTTTTATCATCACAGCTGTCTATATAGATAGATGGATAGAAAGATAGATAGATAGATAGATAGATAGATAGATAGATAGATAGATAGATAGATAGATAGATAGATAGATAGATAGATAGATAGATAGATAGGTCGTCAGGTAGTTGGTGGGTTTGGGTAGGTAGGAAGTAGGTAAGTAGGTAGGTAGGTAGGTAGGTAGGTAGGTAGATAAATAGATAGATAGATAGATAGATAGATAGATAGGCCTAGATAGATAGATAGATAGATAGATAGATACATAGATAGATACATAGATAGATACATAGATAGATACATAGATAGATACATAGATAGATACATAGATAGATACATAGATAGATACATAGATAGATACATAGATAGATAGATAGATAGATGCTTTGTAAGTGCGTATATGTTGTATAATGTCGTAGATGCATAATTGTGTAACTTTTTAACCAGTGCCTATTCTTTTCTTTTTTTCACTTTTGCCTACAATGGCATGTTAACCACGCTGTAAGTCATAAAATTCGTAAAACCACTAGTGGATTCATGTTGATTGATACGATCTCCCCTTGACCTCCTGAAAAAGCCCAATTATCCCAAATAGACCTATACCCGTATCATTGCAGTCTACGTGTTGTATAACACGATTTTTTTGTGTTATGTTTTTTTTCAATGATTTTTGTACTTTTTTTTTTTCATATGATATAACATTTTTATTGGGGGGGGGGGGGCGACCCCTTTTCAGTTTGGGGGGGGGGTAGGTGTGCACTGCTTTCTGACCATGAGTGAAGGCCAAATTTAACTGTCAAACCATGGTGCACCAACGTAACATGCTCCTGGAAATGTTTCTTTGTCACATCATCTCAAAATCAGAATAATCTTATGTTCTCACATTTTCTTATTCCAATGAATTGCATTTGACATCGCTGGTGTAGATGGAGTTGTCAGACGCATGTGAATTACTTATAGGGCTAAAGTCAGTTGCATTTGAAATCTGAATTTCAACAAATTTTCAATATCAAATCACAAGTCTAAGAATTTGTTGGGAGGCAAGGGGCTTCTAGGACTTCCTAAAGATTTGAAATCAGCTTCATAACACCTGACCATGCATAAATTATGTGCTCTCGGATGGTACTGAAAGCAATAGCAAAGTTTTACCAAATCCTTGCCAAATTCTTGCTTGTCCTTTGGTGCATGAATGTGGGGAGTAGAGGCCTACTCAGTCACTGACATTCGAATAGTAACTGCAACTCTACATTAGACTGTCCTGGGCCTTGTGAAGTCTAAGCAAGAGACTGAAATGACACAGTAGTGAAATAGGCTTTGATGGATGGCTTTTTGTAATGAATCACTGACAGAGCGGTGGGGCAATAACACTGTAGGGGAAAACTGACAGCTACCAATAAGGAGCCCTCCCCCCCCTCTCTGAGTCGGAGTGCCCCTGGCTCTTAGTACACCCCCCCCCCTCTCTCTCCTTCTCTTTCCTCCAACCTCCACTTTCCCAGCCTCCTTGATCACCCTGAATGATACATCTTGAATGATGCATCTTACAGCAGTGATCAAGAAATGTCCAGGAGAGAGATGTTGGCTCATCCATCACCAGTCTGTCATTTTCTTACTTGGCCAAATCTTTTATTAATTCCCCTTTGCTCCACCAATCCTGTCCCTATAAACACCTAGGTCCCTTCCATTGTACCTTGCCTATGCATGCTGCCTAATCAACCGCCCCAGCCTGCTCCAGCCAGCTGCCATAGTCTAATTAACCCTGACAAGGCCACGATTGAAAGTTTCCAAAAAGTTGGCAAAACTTTAAATTGATCGACCAATGGAGCTTTTGCTCCCCTCACCCAAAAGGCTCAACAATCTTACTGCTCCTGTCTTTGTAGGGGTGAATTGTGAAGTTTTGAGAAAGTTTCTTTGAATTTGAAATGAGGAATTGAAGTTCATTCATTTGCAAAAAGTGGCCTATATCTGCTGATTGCTGATCATCAACCAAAAATGACTGTGTGTGTTTTAGATACCTAAAAATTCAATCATGATTATGTGACTTTAAAATGTGTGATGGATATATATCAGTTTGGCATGGATATAGAAAGAAAGAAAGAAAGAAGCAAAAAAAGAAAAAAGAAGAAAAATCGAAGAGATAGATATAGATAGATAGATAGATAGATAGATAGATAGACAGATAGACAGATAGACAGATAGACAGATAGACAGATAGATAGACAGATAGATAGATAATATGAGGAGTCCAATAGGTAAATGTAAGGGTCGTTCAAACGCAAACCCTTGATATAAATTTTTCTGGCCCAGACAGGTCAGTTGCTGTTGTCAGTTTCATAGAACAGTCAGGTATTGAATGTATTGATGAAGAGATAAAGAGACTGGGGTGAAAGGATGGTATTTTTTAAGGATTTGATGTGAATAACATCCGTGTTTAATTATGCATTAATCATTCTGTCCTTGTACTAATATTTGCCTGGGATTCTTTTGAGTGCTGTCCAAAAAAGTCCACTGCAAATGTCACCTTTGATAGGTTTTGGAAATAGCACAAAGACCCAACAAAAAGGCAGAAAAAATTGATTAAAAAGAGACCCACCATAGAGGTGGACATAGAGAAGTGACTGAGGTCTGTCATGGTACTCTGTCCATACCTGATGGAACCATACAAGCCTGACAGACACACAGAGGGGATTTTGTCTTTCTGCATTTTGTCTTTGTGGATTTTGTCTTTGTACTTTTTAGGCTAACCTGGGAATTCTGATATAATGATGTCAAATATTGGGTTTTGTCAACTTTTGTGTGATGATCCCTGATTTGTGATTGAGTACCTCCCCTTGCACCCTGGATATGGTATTGTGTTTTAGTTGTACGTGTTGCTTGATGTTTTGCAATTCATGGATTTTTGGCATATTTACTTTGCTTGACAACTTGGAAGATTTGACTGTTTATCCAGTCTGTGGATATAACCTATGTCACAACTTCAATTTAGTTACTGGTTAGAAAGAACAATGGTTTTAGCTTAATTATTTATTAAATCTCCTATGAATCAGCTTATAATTATTATTTCTTGGGTTCTAAGCTTTGATAAAATGTGGTAAATTTTGCCAAACTCCCTTAAACATTGAAATTGAGCTTGTTTTTTTGTTTTGCCCTGAAATTTTAGTTGCATATTGACATGGTTATGTAATCAAAATCAACTGTTAAAATTGCTAGGCCAAAGTTGACTAAAATCCTAGATGCAACTTATTACTGAAGAGAATGGATGATGTTGAAAATATTTCGCCTGCATGCATGGCAATGTAAAATTTGTAGATGTATTCTCATCCCATATGCCAGTACCAATAAGTACCATGGTGACTTCAAAGTGAAGATACGTTTGACTTGACTGATGCTGTTCTTGCTGGGTGATATCAGTCTGTTATCAGTCAGGGTGTACACGTGCTGGTGGATGATATTTGGGATGACAGGTGTGTGACAAATGGGATTCTGCAGAACTCTTCTGATCAGCAGCAGCAGCATTATCATCTCATGAACATCTCATGATGCATTAAAAGTACTATAGATATCTGACGAGAATGTGAAATTGTGATACTTGTATAAAATGTTTGTTCAAATAAATTTAATTCAAATTAAGAGTATGAGCAACTTTGATTTCGTTTGACACCCCTCAGAAGCTAGTATATTGCAAAGCTGTTAGCATTCTAATAAATTGAATTGTATTAATCTTGATACACTCATTTAAAGCAGCAGCTTGATTGTTTGTGGAGGGGGCAAGATTTATTTCCATGCCGATGGTTCTTGATCTGGATTCCTGTGTTCCTGTGTTGCCTTGAAAAGTGGTGTACAGCTACATGTACTTGAAAATTCAAAGTAATAATAATTATTGCATTTAATAACACGTGTGCCATTTACATGAGTGTTGCACAAGTCCCAAAAGGATGTGACAGCACAGGTTTTAGTCTGTATTGTATGGTATCTTATTAAGAGAATGTAGTGTTGGTTGTGTCTTGTGGTGATTGTGTTATCCTTTGTCTGGGATGACAGAATCTTGGTGCATCTTTTGGATATTACTTTTATGTGTGAGATGTTTTATGCACTTTTGATGCCTTTTTTCTCGTGATATGATGCTTTCATCTGCTGGAAACGAGAAAGATATAGCATCTCAGCAACTTTAGTGATATGTAACCTGGTACTGTGGCTTGATGGAAATGCCACATTCATATTCCTATTGTGTTCAATGTATTGATGAAATGTGATGTGTACCCTCTTTAACTTCAACTCCATAAGTAAAATCAAAGACACAAGAAGTAATAAAACACACCTCTTGCAACGGTACTTCTTTAGATATTACTTCAAAGTATATTGACCGAATCGTTATGATAACTTAGAACTGTCTTTATTCACAGTGATATCATGGATACTTTAGTTGTCAAGTCATTGATAAAGGTGATTTTATTTCCAACATAAAAAATTATGAACTCTACGGATCTTTCTAATTCGAAAATCAGAGCAATACAACCGAATTGGTACAGCGATTTGTGATATATTTAGTAATTTATGATATTTTGATTGGATTTTGCAAATTAGCTCAAAGAAGTTATACCCACCTGACAACATAATTTGGGAATTATTGCCCTGAAATACTGGCATGTGATTGGCTCACAGAGGTGTCAAATGGTATAACCTTAGGGAATAAGAAATAGATCGGAAACTCACTTAAGTCATAAAACAGTTATCATTACATGGTCATTACCAAGGTTTCATATTGGCCCAGAGCTGGCCCAAAATCACTAATTAATTGTTAATCACATATTTTGTTTGATGTACACACTGCGCTTCAGTGAGCACAGAGCATCTTCATCTTCACCCCTTTTAAAGATAGAGGCTGGAAATGACTATTTTAAATTTTTCGTCTTATGTACATAAAACCAACTCCTATGCATCAAGCAGATTCAGACAATTCTGTACTTCAGCGTATTTTAATCATAGGCCTGTAATAACTTGAGTTATGGACCAAAATGTTAATAAATTTGAAAAAACCTGAATTTTTTAAACTCAAATAAACCCTCCAATCCATGGAAAGCCGTAGATGAGACTACATTAATTAGAAAGCCACGAATCTTGTCCTAAAAATGGTTATAATGGTTTAATCTTCGAATTTCCTCGAATTCAGTTACATGCATTTAAAAGTACTCATTTTTAGAAGACCAGTTGTAACTAGTTGGAGATCAAAAGCACTTTGATCGATCACTATTTCACTATTATTGGGCCTAGGGAATAGGCAGACCCCATTTTGGAAAGTTCTAACTATTCTCTGTCGATCCCTGAAATATACATGGATGTATGATGATTCTTAAGAACAAAAAATGGCATTTTAAAAAACACATCATATAATAATTTAAAAAAATGTGTACCCCTAGTATTTCACCAGATTATAAGTACATAACTTAATGAGTCAGTAAATGAAATATATTTACTTTTTATATAAATTTATCTGAAAATCTGAAATCGTTCAAATATATCTTTTTCATATCCTGTCCATTGTTTCTTATGGTTCTTGAGAATTGAATTTAGGTAATTACAGCTCTTATTTCAAAGCTATTAAATGGTCATTAAGCCCCTACCGAAACGCAGTGTGTACCTTTGAAGTACAGGAGTGTCCGATCTATTTCTTATTACCTAAGGTATAAATTTGGAAGCGCACAGGTAGTTTTTTTACAGTTTGCCCACCTGGGCAGCGGAAATGGCAAATTAGCTAATATGCCTGAAACTTCTGTTAAAAGTGGTTCGAAAAATATTATTCAGGGCAGTCTTGCCCATTCTTTTGAAAATGTGTGTTCTGTTACTTTATATTAGCTAATTTACCATTTCCACTGCCCAGGTGGGCAAACTGTTAAAAAACTAACTGTGCGCTTACAAATGTTTTACCATTTGACACCTCTGTGAGCCAATCACAAGCCAGTATTTCATGGCAATAATTCCAATATTAGGGGAGAGTTGCCGCGATCGGACCGTTGCCTCGATCGGACCACTCCAATCATTACGTAATTAAGAAACTTATGAGAACTAGACCAGTCTGAAGTGGTTCCTTTTTGATCCTCTGGGAAGGGTCATACATGATTGACTAAGAAATTCATCCTCATGTGAAGTTTTGATAACAAGTTTAAAATGGCAGTGGCCGATCTAACACAGTGATGCAGGTATCACATCATCAGACTTCATCTAAGGATGGGAAATCTGTCAAAATCCACTCCTGTGGCCTCCAACTACTTAGCTCCCAAAATAAACAGGAAAATTAATTTATCTACAGCTATCAGAGCACTGGCTCAGTTTTGGAAAATGTCAATTATTTCCTCGATCGGACCACTTGTGTGTCCTCGACCGGACCACCACAAGTAGGTATGCATGTTGATAGTACATTGCATAGACATGGAAATTAAGGCTTTTCTTTTAATACTCATCTCTAAAAAGTAGCTATTCTGGCCCAGAGTTTAATTAAATTAATTTTACAAATTTAACTCCAATACTAAGATGCCCTCTGCTGGCGATTTGGGGCATAACACTGAAAATTAAAAGATACCATTTAAAGCATATCTGCCGACTTTAATGTATTCAAAACCAAGTTTGTTAACACAGGGACCCTTGTTCTATAATGCTAAGTCTGGCAAAGACTTACAATTTATTGAAAAATCACTTTATGAAGTGGTCCAATCAAGGCGACTTGGTGGTCCGATCGGGGGCACCAAGTCAGTGATCTGAGAATTTGAACACTTTTATTAGAAATGGTCTGGTGTCCCTGCAAATCCAGTTTTGTCCCCAACACAGTAGCACAATATATTTCAACTCAATCTTCATCTTTCTGGCCTATTTTTAACTTCATATCACTGATACCCTTTGCACACTGAGCCCCTGAAGTTAGGTGTTCCGATCGCGGCAACTCTCCCCTATTTGTTTTCCACAATTTCTCTTCATGTTTGTTTGTTTGTTTGTTTGTCTCATGTTATAAGCCAGTTAATCACCATGGGAGCAGGAATTGATGTTTATATCACCTCGGACCAAGGCACTCGCTTGATAAATCACGTATTCCCTCTGTCTAGGTGAATAACCCTTGCTTATAACTTGGTGGAGCTCTTCTCTTGCTAATCTCCTTCTTGTATTTGTGATAAGGTGTGTCATTCTTAAATGAGGTTCTAAACAATTGTGTGTCACTGAACCACTCACTGGTCAGCTGTCCCTTCCATCTTAAAAACAAAATGTTTCTTATTTAAATAACCAACACACACTTTACCACTTTTGCAACCCATGGGTTTTTGTTTGAAGATAATTTCACTGGAGTTATCTTCATTGTATTTTATAATCTAAATTTGAAGCAATGATCTTATGAGATTTTTATTGAATATTCAGTACTTATTTCTTGACAAGGCGTCTTTTATACTGCACCATTTTGAAATTTGTTTAAATAAAAAAAAAAAATTCTCCAACAGGTGTAGGCCTAAGTGTTTGAAAATTGCAGTTGATTAAAAATTAAGCGATAAATAAATAGAATAATTTGACCGAATTAAAACTACTTTCATTATTGGTGCAAGAGTTAGATGTCTAAAATGTGTACCATGGAGCATGCAAGACACTTAATAATATTGCAAATTCTTATAATGCATTTCTACTTGTACTTGGCAATGTCTTCACAATTCTGCCATGTTAAACTGTTTAATGACCCCCTATTCATGTCACCCCCTTTGTTCTAGGTTCCAATATTATTTTTTTCTCCCCAAATTTAAGTATGCCTTCTTTTAATTATTGTGACTTTTTTCTCAAGAGCTGTCCTCAGTGTGCCAAGGTACTGACTTCTTTCACTGAAATGTACTTTATGAAATTGTTTTTTTTGTCCAGTTTTCTTGCTTTGTTAGCTGAGTTTGTGAAATTAAGAAGCATTTTATTGCTGAAATTGATATCTTGCATAAATATTGATAAAGAAATAAAAGTTAATTTGAGCACGCATAATTTGAGAGCCAAATTAGAGAGTTCTCAATCGAAGACACCTGGTAAAATTTATGCAACTGTGTGGTAAATGTCACATATTAATGTGGTAACAATTGCTAATTTGTGGATTATGTTGATTGGAAAATAATGTCTTTCTCGATGCTGTAAAAATCTTTGGATTTACTTCCACAATATAGAGACATTATTTACTCAATGCTTACAAGTACAAATTTAAGTACTTCGAAAAGGGGAAAACAGTGGTGATTACAATATATCAGTGCTGGGGGCCTCATCTCTGAGGTAAAATAATTCAATTTTGTATGCACACACCAATTCCTATAAATTGGTCGACAAATTGTCATCAACATGCGGATGAATTATCTGCTGTTCTGTGCATGGTTGGTAGCTTTATGGCTCACAGTGAATTGGTAAACCATCAAAATGTATGATTAGAGACGGTTTTCGACAGCTTGATCTTCTTGCAGAATTTTTATTTCATTGTCAATGACTCAATCAGTTTTATTTTAGAAAAAGTAAGGGAATATTTAATTTTCCTTTAAAACATACTTTAATTTGTAGCCTTAAATTACAGACCTCAACTGTAGTGTTTTACAGCAGTGATATATTTACAAATATTTTCTACCACCCTATGATTCTTTGTGCCTGTGGCAGGTGTCAGCACCATAGATAATAGTTCTGTGTACCCCTCATACCAAAACGTCAAGTGGGCATCCATCAATCATAATCCTTGCCTTGTTTTTTGCATTTATTTACAAAATTTTGCTGAATTTTAAAAATTAAGGTGTTTCTGGACTAGTATTTTGAATAGTGATCGTGTAGATGTTTTACAAATTTTGTTGGAGAGATTTATATGATTTATTTTAGTTGATTTATTAATATTTAGAATTAGAAAGATAACTGAAACGGATGAATGCATAAATATATGTGAATGATTTTATTTATAGAGAAAAGGTAAATTCGTCCTTGACAAGAATATAGTTTATCAGTGATAATTAGTAAAAAAAACTTATCTTGAGAAGATTACCTTCCTAAAAAATTAGAAAAATAATTTTCAAACGCTGGCAAATCACAGAAAATAATTATAATATGAGATGCGAAATAGATTTCAATCGTTCTTGGTGTGATCATTTAAAAGAGAATATTTTATAATTTCTGTCCAGAATTTATTTGTCTCAAATACAGGCCTGATTCTAGGCAAAATTTAAAAAATAATGAGTTTTTGTGTGCTGTTGTAGGCCTTTGCTTAATGGACGTTGTCAAAAAGCACTCTATGACTTATTGAGATAGTAAATAATTAAGATAGTAAATAATGAATTAATAGTATCTCAATACTAGAAACACAAATAGCAGGGGGGAGGGCAATTTTCTTTGAAGTACGTTTTGTTAAGATATTAATAAATGTGAACTGCCTTCGTATAAAAAAAATTCTTTAAATTTATATATTTTTTAAAAGTTGTGGGGTCAATGAGTTTGGAACCGATTTGGCTTGGTCGTGGGGCGTAATCCTTCATCCATGATTACATAAATGGTACATTTCTCTTAGAATATTTTCTCTCCATTTTACATTGTTTGGTATTGAAGTTTTAAAGTACAGAACAAAAATATCAGCTAAAAACCAGCTACCTCGACGAAGTGTGCAGTATTTTGAGCGATGGGATCGTTTTGTTGTTTTGATTAATGAAAGTGAGAAGTTGGCGTGTATCTGATGGTTAATTAGGAAAATTAAGGAGAGAGGTGACATAATTGCCAAATGGCTTGTGTATTTCAAGTGAAATATACACCACAGACATGTACTTCAAACATTAATCATTTTTGTGAAACATTATTCATTATGGAAGAAAAATCGTCTGCTCTGTGTGTGAAATTGGCGGGAAAAGTAGATGCAAATGTTGAAGAAAAATGTATCTACTTTTAGAAATTGTAAATATTTTATGGAAATGGTGTGAAAATGATAGATGTTGGGATAAGGTACTTTGTTTAAAAAATATACGTGAAAAAAATTGATATATGTAACCAGAAAATATTAAAAATATATATTTTTCTTGGGTCATTTTTAGGATGGCGTTTTGGTGATGTTGGAATGGAAAAGCTACAGGGCCTTGGGCTTTAAAAAATTGTATCAAAAAAGGATGGTGTGAAATAGTGGATTGGTAAAATTATGAAACAAAAATAAATGATATTTTTTTATGAATACGAATTGTGTGTTCACACTCAATGCAGAAAGAGGTAAGGATGATCTAATTGTACTATTATATTATCTAAATGTTGTATTAGGTTGAAATGTGATTAAGGTGTGATTTGTAAGACATTTTGTAGCTGGCTTTTTGATTTATGATCCAGTTGCGAATGTCTTGCTTCAAGTGCGAAACGTGGTGTCAGGCGCGCACCTGCTTCACCAGAAATTGCAGTGCACAAAAGCAGAAATTGGCTGCCCACACCTTGAGATCGTCTAGTTCACATTAGACTGAACTAAGGCCGATTATCAGACTGACTGTCGCCAGGGGAGTGGTATCAATACATAACACCGGCCTGGCGTGGGATGCAATTAGCTGAAAACTTGCAAATTCTAGATTTTTTTCCAGTCCCATTTCAGTCATTTTCCATTGAAAATAACATCCAAAAAATGTACTAATTCATAGAATTGTCTTTGACTATAATGTCATGTATGGTTTGTCCCCTGTGTTAGATGCATGCCTTTTGAAATCGTATTGTTTTCGCGTATTGTTTTGAAGAGATATGTTGAATGGCAGTTACACTGTTTTTGCCCTGTCGCTCCACAGTCAGGCTCCTGTGAGTCTGCGGCGCTGAGACTGGACGCACCAAGCCCCGACGCTGAGCGCGGCAACTTTCACAGGCGCCATCTTGGAAGCAACGCTGCTCTGCACAGTGTCGTCTGCCTTTCATTGCCTCAACCCACAAATTGCCTAAATTCAATTGAATTTGAATGAAGTTGATAAGAAACACCCCTCCCCTTCCCGTTCTTACCCTTTCAGCCCTTAAGTAGGTGCTGTTAGTATTCACACCCCCAAATTCGTTCACCCCAAATGTTGATAAGAACGAATGTAACAAAAGATACCTACCACTCACAGTCCACTAAAAGCATCCTCACAACGCCCTTCTGCTTTGAGTCATCAGGTGTTAGGATGGCCAGTATAGCTTTGTTTACCTTGATAGATGATGTGGATGACTAATGTTAGCATAAACAGTTGTGCAAGAAAAATAGGTTAATATTTGAGGACGAAAAATGGGAGGACCCCAAGTCACGAAAAAACAAACATTGGGGGGGGGAAATATATTACAAAACAATTCTTTCAAAAGGGAGCTTACACATTGACCAACATTTTGATATTAACTGTATTTTTTGCTCCAAATCGATAAACAGTATTTTTTTACTCAGTTTTTTAGTAAGCGCACGTACCTTGAATTTTTTTTTCATGAAAATGAAACAAGTGAAAACCCACAAGTGCAGCCCATACTTTCCACTTTCCAGCCTTCTGAATCTGAATGTTATGATGAATCCTAGTGAATCAATTTATGCATGTTTAATATTTCTCGTCTCTTTCCATCAGCTTGCCTCGATGACAGCTGCAGACAGGGATCTTGTGGGGTTTTTCTGCTGTTGGCAGAAAGTTTGGAACAATTTTCTGCAGCATAGAGATATGATGAATGGGGGAATGGGCCCTGTAATTGAATGTGATCGAGATGGATCGCCCCTCATATCATTGGGGGGTTCGTGTCTCAGGCAGAAAGCAAGCTATGGAGTATCATGCTGTTGATTGTATGCTGTTGATGATGATGCTGTTGGTGATGATGATTTTGGTGATGATGATGCTGTTCACATTGAGTTCACGATTTTGGTTTTTTTTTCTGGTGATTTTTATTTTCTGATGATATTGGTATTTTTTTCTGATGATATTAATTTTGCCTTATGAAAAATCTTGGTTCTTTTGTAGTTCTGTTGTTGTTGTTGGTTCTTTTGAAATATATTTTTTTGCTGTTGATACTTTTTTTACTATTAAGTTTGTGTTGGTCCTATTGAATATAATTCTTTGTGTATTTGTTGATATTTGTGCTGATGCAGATGTAGGATATTCCATCATTTATAGAGGCATCTTTGGGAATACAACAGGGAAGAAAATCAAAGAGATGCCATGAAAGGCAGCACAGAGAATGTGCAGGGTTCCCAACCAAAATCAATATCCCAAGACATAGGCCTACACACAGGTGCTCACGAAAGACTGCCAAATGCAGACAAGGGAATGTTTATTATTAATTGTGCAAAGTTACACAATGATATACTGGGCTACTTTGAAAACTTTTTTGAGAGATACAACAGCAGCAGAAAGACGTTGCTTTTATCCATGTGAAATGATTTTGATGTATAGTTTTGATTTTATTTGAATCCATGATATTTCTCATTGCCCACACATCCCCATTTTAATTTGGAAGACCTGAATATTGTTTAAAAATGATGCACATACGATACAACCACGTGAACAAGCAATGGGAGACTTCTCAGTGGTTGGTGGTGGCGCTACTGTACTAGAGAGTCACTGTGACATCACCATTGTCACAATGTTGATGTCACAACTGCAACAATGACACAATTGATGACATCACCATTGTTTACTCACTATCTAATGGTTACCCCTGATGCATTGAAGTCCCCCATTTGTTGTCCAATTTGTGTTATTGCAGATGTTTAGTTGTCAATGTCACATTGAAATTTGAGAAAAAATGTGTATTATTGTGACAATGCTGTCAGAGTCTTATACATTTAAAAGTGATTATTAATGTGGAAACGATGAGCATGACTTTTGAATAAGTATTGTTTGATCTGGTAATTGTTTTGTGTATTGTATACTTCAGACTTTGACAAGTTATGACAGAAAGATATCATTTCATAATTTGTGGAGAAGAAAAAGCATGCAGTTGTTACTGGTGAATTTGATGATTGCTCAAGTATATGATCCGAACTTTGCAATGATGTTCTAAATAACTTTTCATGCTCAGAGAAATAAAATTAGAGAGTGTTTAACTATCAAATGCAGGGAAATACATAATGATGAGATGACATGCTGTTAGACTGAGTGCTGTAAGCTTTGTAGGGTCCAGTATTCTGTGCAAATACCAGAACAGCAGCTGCCTGGTGTGCCACTGGTGTGCCACTGGCCAACAGTCTGAGGTTACAATCCAACCTATGAGATTACTAAGCAACCTGTTGGGTTACAATGCAACATATGGGGTTACATACAAGGTTACAGGGTTCTCCAACTCACAAGTCAGCCACCCCTTTCATATGTTACCCTCGTCCTTGCCATCAATCACCTGTCATTGCTGTTTGTTCGATGAAGACTCCTCTCAAAAGTCTCTCAGAAGCCCCCTCAAGATGAGCTCCTAAAGTAAACAGGTCCTTGTACAAAATACCTCAGACTTCTGGAGGTCTGTTGCCTGACCAGAATTCCTTGCACTTCCAACAATGCCCCTCAGCTTTCCCCTCAGCCAGATTTCATTTCCAACGTCCTGGGTTCCGGGGGCTCCTTGGCCTTGGCCATGACCTGAACTTCTAACTGATTCGCCCCCTCGGGAGGGGCGACTGCCTTGAGAGGGCCATTTGGGACACTCAGTGGAAAGGTGGTCTGTTGCTTGACACTTGTTACATTTGGAGGCAGGTTTTGTAGAATTAGAATCGAACGTGATAATGAATAGCTCATGATCTAGACGTGCAAAGTGAAGAGAATGGACTTGACCCAAGCGTTGTCTGTGTCTCAAATCATAAGCGAGGACATGGGAAGTCTTAAACCTTTGACATAAGTTTAGTAAGAAAGATCGGTAGCTGGCCATTTCGAAATACAAGTCAATACCGAAAAATTTTATCATAACCATTTCGTAGATAGCCCACGCCTCTAACCATTTGAACATTGTGTTAATTTGGCGTCTAGATTTAACAGACTTAATCTGGACATTGCCACAATCATCTAACACTGGCCTAATTTCTTTGGATAAGTCAAACATATTTGTATTGAGGAAATGTTCAAGAGCAACGCACTCACCACTAATGGCGTGGGCGATCGTTCTGTCTTCTACGAATTTCATTCCGGTTTCCGAGAGTGATGGAACATCGACTTGGCAATAACTGTCAGTGACTTGTCTCTGGGCATGAGCAGTGTACATCTCCGGGATGTGTGAAACATGGGCGGCAGGCTCAGGGGCGAAATGTCCATCTCGAGCCAGGATGAAGGGCTCCAGCGTACTGGGGGTGAACGGTCGAGGTGACGTAGTTGCTCGCTGGGGCAGCGGTGCGAGGGGGCATGTAGGACGGGGGGGCTCTGGCGGCGAAGTTGTAGACAGGGGATGGGGTGAAGCTGTAACCAGAGGTGGGGGCGAGATTGTAGATGGATGAGGGGGCGACACTGTGGCTAGGGGTGTGGGCGAAGCTGAAGCCCGGGTTCGGGGCTACACTAGATCTTGGAGCGTAGTTATGCGGGGCCTGGGTGAACCTCACAGTAGGGGCAGAGGAGTACAGAGGAACACTAGCGGAATTAAATACGAATCCCCTAGCCTGTGTTGAACTGCCTGGGGCATTTGGGAACGATACAGGGATCTGCTGACGTTCACTGCTAGTGCTTGTAGGGAGGGGGAAGCGAAATTGGCCCTGAGAGGCTCCGAAGGTGGGAAAACCATGGCTACCAAATCCACCTGACGAACTATTACTGTCATTGCCCTCTAGGGGGAGGCCCTGCATTTGCGTGGTCATACAGGAGAGCGTCGCCGAGACTGTGGCCTTGCTCGGGGGGGGGGATAGCACGGGGATTACTAAGCCATCTTGAATTAGAGTCGCTAACGTGACCAGAGTTATTAGCAAGGTTACTCACGGGGACCTGGGGCTCATCGGACCAGCCCATGCTCGCTAGGGCATTGAGGGCGCCTCCTATTGCGCTGGCTTGCTGCTGGGCCGTCTGACGAACGGGCGAGTCGGACATTCTTCGTGCTGCGTCTCGGTCGGGTGAGGGATGGTCAGCCTCTTCGTCGGTCGGGCCTAGCTCTTCATAGGCTACGCGGGGCTGTTGGCGACGTGATCGTTGGTTCTCCTGCTGTTGGGACATCAGGCGAGATTCCTCGTTGGCTCCCTCGATTGCCTCCAAGAGCTTCACGGCGCACCTCTTCCCGGTTGGGCCTGGGTGTTTCTTGACAGGAAGGTGACAAGACCGACAGCGTGGCTTCGTCATACGTCTGGAAGGATGAACAAAGTGTGAGCATTCAGTTCAAACAGGGCCATAGGCCAACAAACATAGATATGGTGAGAATCGACCACTTAGCTGTAGGTGAAGATGGAATATCTCTGTCGATATACGAGTAGCTTAGGAGAAGGTATAAGGCTTAGCTTGTAGAGTTAGTCTAACTTAGAACTAGTTAGTCTAAGCGCCGCGTAAGCGGAAATGTTTAGTAGCCTTAACTAAGCTTAGAATAAGTTATTGGTCTTAATGCTAAAGTGGTATGGTAACGAGCTCACCGGGTTGAATGCTGTAGGCGAAGGCTCCTGGATTGCTGCGCCTTGAGCGGTCACACGATGCTTGTCAATGATGAAGGTATTGCGACTGATGATGTGTATTGGAGTCCATAGGCGAGGTGGCGACTTGGACAGACCCGGGCGATGAAATTCTGGAAACAGGATGACACAGTGGGAATGCAGTTCATTCGAAGGCCGAAGCCCACAAAAAATTAAAGACAGACTAAATAGGTGAGCTATAAATGGCGGCTACGTATCACTGTATCGAGCACTCAACGATCAGGGCCACACAATCTCAATTAGAGTAGAGATAACGGAACGAGCTCACCTAATTAGCAGTCTGTCGCCCCCGGTTGGGGGGGGGGCCGCGGAGATCCTTGGGTCCGGGTGACGGATCCTGGAGCGCTGGAGTCCTCGAAGTGTTAGGGAAGACTTGTCCACGTGAGTAGAAGTGGGCATCCAGGGAATCCAAGGAGAAGAACAACACCAACCAGAAGATCCACGTCTTGCTATTTTCACTCAGCTGGATCAGGTCCCACACATGGACAGGTTACCCAGATGAAAAATCGTGAAGATACAGATGAACAATCTTGAAGACACAGATGAACAATCGTGTAGACAGCAATGAGTAGGGAGAGGGCCCCGGAGACTCGGGGCGGAACTCTCGGCTTCCACCAAAACCCAACTTCAAAGGACTTTGATTAGCCAAATCAACACAGTGGAGAACGAGTGGCCCTCTCAAGACCTTGCCAAACTGTGAAGAATTGTCGCACCTGAAGAGTGGAGAGGCTATGGAGAGATATCACAAAGTTCCAAGAAATTCCAATTGATAAATATGAAGATCCCTGAGATAATAATGAAGAAATCATGAAGATGAATGATGTGCAGGGCTGCCTGGCCTCTAGTGCATGTGCACTGTGCAAAGAGAAAGACGCGACAAGAGCGGGAACAAGGAGAGGAGAATATATAGTGGAAGGAGGTTTGTGACACTCAGAGGTGGAGACAACAGAAGACCCACTAATAATAGAAGGAAATAGAGAACACAGAGGAGAGAAGGTGAGACAGACAGAAGCTGTGAACGAAGGAAAGACATGAGTGAAGGTCAGAAGGATCATGAGATACACACATGGCCTATAACATAGGCCAAGCAACAGCGAACCCACGTTTCTGCCCACAGTTCAATGTACCTTAGTGGGTACTAAGCCCGCATTCATTGCTGTTTGTCTTGTGAAGGCTCCTCTCAAAAGTCTCTCAAAAGTCTCTCAGAAGCCCCCTCAAGATGAGCTCCTAAAGTAAACAGGTCCTTGTACAAAATACCTCAGACTTCTGGAGGTCTGTTGCCTGACCAGAATTCCTTGCACTTCCAACAATGCCCCTCAGCTTTCCCCTCAGCCTGCCTCAAGTGTTTATTTTCCCAAATTCTTGCTCTTAACAATCCCTTCAAGGAGGCTGTCGCCAGAAATCTTACTTCTCTGTGTGATCTCTGCTTCACAAATTATATCGTGTTTCTATTTCTCCTTCTCAAGTTTTCAACTCACTGAAGGAATTTTGGTATATACTTTTTCGCCATGCATATTTATGTTTTTCAACTCCCTGGCATTTGTTGAAACACTGGCTCAGCTTGTGTCTTCTCAGACAGCTTCTTGGCAGTCTCACATCTCAAAAATCTGTTCAAGACAGAAATGTCCCACTTTTTAAATATAGGCCTAAACAAAGGAACGAAATATTGAAAATTTTGTAAAATGTACTGAACAATGGAAAATGTTTTTCTGTGTATGTATGAATCTATTATTTTGGATTTGTACCATGATTGATGTTTACATGCACCCACTGACTTATTTGCTGAAAAAAATGTTCTAAGAGATCAGCAGGTGATGAAAATGATTTATTTAGTATCATAAAGTATTACATGAAAAGTATTTGAATAATCAATAAAAATACCTAGAACATTTTGATAAAAAGTTTATCAACTGTCTTTTTTGAACTAATAGAAACGATTAAAACTTTTGCAGTTGACTTATTTTGACTTACATCCTGGATCTAAGGTTTAGAAAATAGAAAAAGTAGAAAAAGATCTTTAAAACAATAAACCTGAGTGGAAAAAGTTAAACCTTTGTCTTGTACTTCCTTTGTCAGTAGATTTAAGTTCTTTCATTTTGGTGCTGTGGTTTCTTCCTTTTGATGTCATGTTGAACTCCTTAAATCCACTTGTGGCCAGCTTGCTCGATCTCCTTTTTGTACTTGTTAAATTGTCCTTTTTGGTGTAAACCGAGATTATACAAACTTACTTCAAGTGACATTTTGTCCTTAGGCCTTTTGTGAGTTATCTGCACTAGACGTTTTCCCAGTTCAACCTGTGTTTGATTGCTCAACTTTACAAGAAAGTCTGAAACACTTTGGTCTGCAACCTTTGAAAGTCTCAGAAGTATCAGGTGTATTGCTTGTCCACCACAAGTTCCTGTACCTTGTGTGTTTTGAACTGTTCTCCAATTGGTTTTGTGTGTTTTAGATTCTTTTGAAACAAAAAAAAAAGTTTAAAGTTTTGAAATCGACATAGGCCTATTTTAAAAGTTTCTACTGTAGAAAAAGACCTTCAAAATGCAAATCTTTCTAGGAGTAATTTAATTTTATCAAATGAAAAAAAAAGAAGTTCGATTGGAGTGAATACTGATAGAAAACTTGTCGTTACTGCCCCTTTCTGTGTGATTCTTCTTTCTCCTTTATCTCTTTCTCTCCCATTTTCCTCTCCTGCCTGTCTGCCTGTCTGCAATTCTTTGTGTTTCTTCTTCTTTCTTTTTCTCAGGGGAAAGGGGGCCAAGCAAGTCCGAATTCTCAGGTGACACCCTTATCCATGCTTTGCATGTGGCGACAGGGAAGTGCCTCTATTTAACCCAAGTTCTGATGGACTCTGTGAGATCTGTTACAGCATTCAAAGATACTTTTCGCTTATCCTATGACAAGGCCTCTCTCCATGATACTTTTCCTTTAACCTGCAAGATGCTGCAGTTGACGAGAGTGCATTTGTTGTGGCTGGTGTGAGATACAACCTTCTTTCTAATTCAAACATGTGCAATGTGCATATGATGATCTGCATGTATGCTTTTAAAAATTCATTGTCACAACTTTAGCCATATATAACTGGGTTTGTAAATTGGCCTGCTCCAGACAAGTCCAACTCTCCTTTAAGTAAAGGTATATCTTTTCTTATTTTATGTTTCTTTTTGTTTACTTGTATAACACATGTATCATGATGATATGCAGATGTCGAATAAAAGTCTATATATATATATATCTTTTAATCCCCCTCCCGCCTTGGTCAATGACATTGAAGTGTTTTAAGCATTTTATGTGCATGATCTTTCCTCTGATCAGATTCTGTCATCAAGTGTTTCTCTTTTGCTCAACCTCTGGGTTACATGAAGTTTTTCTTAGTATTCTCTTGTACCTCCAAGTTCCCAAGTTCCCAGGGGCCTGCTGCAAGGTACATCTAACCAACATCTTATCCTTACCATGCAACTCATGTACTCACTACAAAGATCACCAAGTGGTGTAACTCCAAACAACTACAAACAAGTTGGGAACTACAGAACTGCAGTATACCTTTATTTATGCATTACCCTGCACAGAATAAACCCTTGCTATGTACTTTTATGACAAAACTTACCTTTAAACACACCAAATGCACATAAACTGTGCCCACAGTTGACTTACCTGTAATTACATTGAGGAGCCTGTTTACTTTTCTTGATGCGGCATCGCACCTGAACCTGAATCCACCTGTAAATGGATGAAATATTCATCCCCAATTTGTTTAATTACTCTTGACTCCTGACCTGTACTTGCAGCGCTGTATGGGTTGTCTGAATAAATTAAGCTAAAGAAATGCTTAGACCAGGTGGATTTTCAGGTGATTATAGGTGATCATTGATTATAGGTGAACATTTTTAGAATTTTTGAAAGCACATAGACCTATATTGTAAGAAAAAAAAGGATTGACAGACATATTGCAAGGAGAAAGAATACATGAATTTGTCAGTACAGATGTAAATGAATACATTGGTAAAGAAATGACGGGGGGGGAGGCAAGAATAAATCAAAGTAAAATATTTCAAACTGAAAATTTTAACGACTTCCTGTGGCATTGAATTTTTAGAAAAAAGTAAATACTTTTAAAAAGAAAAGAAACTTTTCTTTACATATTTGCTTTGGTGACCACAGAGATAACCTGCACTAGTAATCATCTGTACTATCATTACATTAAAAAAAATAAATAGTGCATGAGATAGTATCCTTTTTTAAATAATTTCTTCAAGCCATCTTGCCTAGCCCTTGGATATTCAATGGATAACCATTAACTTCTTTGGTGGGTGATTGTCTTGGCCCTGCAGGGACAGTGCAGGGTGTAGCTGATTTGGACCGAGTGACCTCCGTGAGAGTGATCACCTGCAACAGGTCACGTGTCCTTTTATGTGGTCACCTGCCCTGTGTGCAGCCGTGTAACCCCTCCCCCTCCTGGGCCCTCCATCTCTCTTAATCTCAGGTTTCTTCCTTTGGTTTCTTCCTTTTTTTTTCATGCCCTGAAACCAGTGCGAGATGCTTAGTATTGGAGTTAAGAAAAGGAGGCTTTGACAGTTTCCTCGTGTTTAAGATGTTATAATAATGTGTGTAGATCTAAGGTTTGATTTAGGCCTAATATCTTCTGTGATTGTCCTTTGCATAGCAGAGGGACACCTAAGCCTATTTCTTTTAGCGTGACAATTACCAAACCTGTCTTATATTATACAAAACTGTATGCTGAAAATTCTTAAGAAAATAAAACCAATCTGAATTTGAAATTTAGAAATCTGACAAACCTTCTGAAATGTCTAAATGGCTTGTTTTAAACCAGTCATTGCAGGAAATTGTGATGTCTTTAACGCTTAGAATCGTCCAAAGTTTTGAGACTACCAACCGCAAAGAAAGTGTCTAGAAGATTTTCCAACCAGTACCATCCGTGATGGCGTAAGGAGGACGTCTTGATTTGATTCACCACGGATGGTACTGCAAGGGCAACTTCTCTAGATAGATAGATAGATAGATAGATAGATAGATAGATAGATAGATAGATAGATAGATAGATAGATAGATAGATAGATAGATAGATAGCCAGGTAGATAGCCAGGTAGATAGCCAGGTAGATAGCCAGGTAGATAGCCGGAATCTGACCTCTTTTGCCAATTTTGCAAAAACAATATAATGCAGAGTTAAACCGGTATAACTGAATAATTCATCGACCATAATTATGCCTCTGAGAAAGTATGGAAGTGTCATTAGGTACAGGAAATTTACACGTGTTCTGTCTTGTTTTCAACATATCTTTTTTTGGCAGTTGGCAGAAAAAAAAAAGGAAAGTCAAATTGACATTCATGAAGGTCGTTTGGACTGGTATGGTGATGAACCCCCCCCCCCTCCTCCTCTGCCCCCTTTCACTGACAGACCCCCAGTCTGTTTGGAGTCCTGTGGACCCCTTCAGACTGCTGGGACCCCCTGGTTTGTTTTGGACCCCCTAGTCTGCAGTTCTGACCCCCCCCCTCCCCCCAAGGCGACCAGGGGCCCCACTGCCAACACTTCCATGCTTGGCGTTTTCTCTCAACTTGGTGGGGATAATGACAGTCTGAAATGGGTCAGGGGCTATGAATTGATCGCATGTCAGGCTTAGGTGAACTTTTACAGCAGTGGGAGCCAGGCCCTGGCAAATTTGTGAGGAAAACTATGCGAAAATTGTTTTACAGCCCCACGGAGGTGGTTGAGTGAGAAACCGTCCTGTGAAGATAGGCAAATAAGTTGGCAACTATGCTGGCTAGGGGCTGGTCGGGGGGAGAAATTGGGCCAATTATTTTGTGGGACTCTCATGTCAGCATGCAGACATGGCAGAATGGCTGCCAACTATGTAGCCTCGACCTCATATTGCCCCCCTCCCGAATAAAGAAAAAAGCCCCAATTGGACCCCCGTCCCACCTATGGGCCACTGGGACCCCCCTAAGACGCCAAATTCTGCATTTTTTGCACGGAATGTGATAGAAGTCTCGCAAAACTTGTGGTTCATATAGGGCAATGGGCACTGGCCAGAGAAAATTGGTATGGTTATATATGGAGGGGGAGAGGGGCGAGGGTTATTTCCAAAAGTGGGGACAACTTCTTTTAAAATATTTTGGGAGTTGTTGCAGGGGCATAATTATGGGCACGAATCCACACTTTGGTCATGACACAGTCCAGTGATTTAAAGACCCCCCCCCCTCCCCCCTCTGGAAGATGCCGGGACAAAAAAAAAATCATTTATATAAATCGTTCTCTTGACCACTCAGTGCTTCCCCCTGTCATCAAAAACTGAAAATTTATGGTATTTTCTATGAAAGGCAATGATAAACATAGGTCGAAATTTAAAATATATGAATTATATCCGTGAAAGATGTTTGTCAAATAAAGGCGCCGTTTGTTCCTCAGCTGCTTTTAAAGTTTTAACAATTGAATATACTGTGACTTTGTTGCAGTTTCAGATTACATATTTTGAAGACTTCCTTGGCCTTATTTGATATAATTAGAGGACATTTCGAAATAACTAAAATATATTTTGTTGATATTGTTGTGGATATGTCGTTCCTCCAATTTCCACGAATGAGGCAGTCCTTCAGTGACGAGCTCGAATTGAAAAGTTGAAAAAAAAATCAGGTAAACAAGATTTTGAAACTGTCAAAAAGGATCTGTCAAGCCGAGTATCGAATCCCATGAAGTCTCAACAAGTGCAGTGTGCATTTGTTCAACTTTGTTCAAATATTGGAATTATTTCACATCTACAAACAATGACGTGGGTCCCTATTTGCTTTATGTAACGAATCTGTTTTCCTTGTCATAAACGCAGCTGCTGGGCGCCCCTTCAAGTCTCAATTTTTTTAGGATTTTGAAAAAAAAAAGAAGTTTGTGAAAAGAAATTGATACATGGGCACTGTATAAAGACTGTTGTAAAAGCTGTGGAAACTTAATGTTGCAAAGATTATCATTTCTACGTTGAGACTTTTTGATGCAACCCAAGATCTTCGTGAAATTGATAAACAGAATTTGAAAGTTTGAAGATAATACAGTAGCATACGTAACCGAGATCAATAAATTTTGGGGGTGGTACGACCAAAAAATGTTGTCAAAATTGCCCCCAAAAAACCAAATTCATGAAGTTTTCGGCCCGAAACTCCCCGAAAAATTGTTTAAAATTCCGAATTTTTTTGGCGGGCCACTGTCTCTCCTTTGCCAATGTACAGCGGGTTCTACACTATAGAGACACATTCTAAATACTTCAGTAGCTGTAAATTCACCACAATCTTTCTAAAAATTTGCTGATAAGTCTTCAGTTTTATTTCATGGTGTGTATTTGACCAGGTTCGAGAGTCACTTGGGTAAAAAAGTAAAAATTTGCAATGGAGACAAGAAAAAATAGATGTTATATTTACACTGTTGTCAGAGAAAGTTGTGATTATTTTTGAGACACAGTGTGATCATGGACTCTCATGGAGCTGCTGAAAGGGTGCAAATGTTGGTCAAATATTTCAGAGGCACTTTTGGAGATTGGTGCTTGTGTGTTTTGATAGCTGAAGAGAAAATGTTGAGTGATTTTGAGTGATGACATTCAAGACTCTTAAAAACCAAGTACTCAGGAGCCTTGTCAATGGCCCTGTGTTTGACTAATCTTACTTTCTAGACTTACTTTATGTACTTAACGATCTTATCAATTACTCCAAAGGTTTTCTGTCACTTGTAGCAAGTTGGAGTGTCCACGAAGCAAAAAATATAACCAAACAAAGAAAAAGAGGGGAAGAAAAGATCTTGACAAATGGAGGGCAGGTGATCAGCTTGTGTTTGTTCTGGGTTGAGAGGATGTTGTAAGACAGTTGTAAGAAATTAAAAAAGATATTGAGGAAGCACGCAAATATTTCACGAATTGTAAAGTTACTATCAAATTCATCGGACCAAACTTCCAAGAAATAGTGTCATCGCACAATTTCTAAGGTGAAAGTTTTTTTTTTGAAGTTGTATTTTTGCTATTACATGTAAGTCATTGCAAAGATTTCACAGTAGCATTGTAAACTTTGAGAAAAAAATAATGAATCAGTGACTTTTTGACATTAAGGTGTAAAGCAACCCTGAGGGAATAAAACATAGATTTGATGATGGAGTAAGAGAAAAAATGTAGCATTGGTAGCGACATATAAATAAATTATGACCCATTCCTCATCCTCCTTCTCGATTTCCACGATTCAACAGTGGAGCGCTTAAATTAAGCCGATATGTTGGTTTCTTTATATATGAACACTCTGTCTTGTTGTTTTGTGAATTATCTTCAGTTGAGGCGCAAAATGCAAGTTTTTGTTGAAATCCGAGCGCCCTGCCCGAGAAACAGTTGGCAGCGTTCTCAGCATAAATTTTTACCAATCTCTGTTTTATTTCAGACATATTCATCTTTGTCAAGTTGTTGGATGAATTTTATTGCCCCCCTCTGATGAATGTGACATTCTGATTCATGGCACTGCCAGATTCATTTCAACCCAAATCAGTTGCACTCATAACATGTGCACATAGCAAAGTGCAGAAAATGTTCATATACCTTTTGGTGAATGAAGACATTTTCTGATTTCCATTTCAAACTGGGTGCATTTCAATTGTGATTCTATGATGTTTTGAAATTTAGACATCAACATAATATCATGAAAATATTGTGTCAAAGCTGAAGATGGATATGCCACAATCACTGCTGAACCTATGTTTTGGTAAAAATGTTTCAAACTGTCTGCTCGCTGATTATCACGATTTTCGAGTTTCTTGGGTTGAAAATTAAAAAAGAAATCTAGCTAATCAATCATTTTTCAGATTGGTTATCATGAAGACAAAGACCCAAATGGAATATTGTTGAAGTTCTCAGAATATTTTGGAAAACTGTCAAATGAATTGAAATATCATGCAGCTACATGTAGAACCTATTGATAAAAAAACTGGAATATCAAATTCCAAACATTAGAAAAGGAGAGAAACACGACAAGAAACAAATAAACTATTGCAAATAGATGAAAACCTCACATCTGTATCTGCCAATGACTTAATTTATGTAAATATTTGGTTTACAGTGCCTACTGTAAGCTTCTAGCAAAGTTCTGCTTCCAGCACCTGCAGCTTCAGGTGATGTGTCAATAAATCATTATTATTGGCCTCACTTTGGTCTGGACTAGACTCTCTACTTTTGGAAATCTGTGGGGCTCCTGTTCATTTTAAATGGAGTTTTTCGAGTTTCTTGTTAATTTTCTTCTTTTTTCACAATGACCTATCCCCCCCCCCACCTTGACCAATTTCGATAAGTTGCTTTTCTTTCTCAAAAATACACACAGTTTAGTTGATAAATACAAAAAATATTTGGCAAAGATCAGTGTTGGCTAAGTTTAAGGAAATCAGTTTTAACAAATTAGCCTTATCTATCAACTTATCTATTTAGATACAACATGCACAAGTAGAAAAAGATAAGAATTAAAATATAAATAAAAGCAATATTATTATATTGGTATCATGTGGCAATTCAATGACAATTTACACAGAAAATGCCTGGATACAGTGGGGCGCCCTTGGTCATACTTTTTGAAGATGGTTCCTTTGACGAGCTCTCATTAATTAATGAGTTACATATTCACTTTCAGGTCACCACACATAATCTGCAGACTCACCATTGATGTTATATTTAAAACAACAGTACTTTGTTCTGGTTCTGTGGTTGTGTAAGATGTTAGAGAAAGCAAGTGCTGTGTGAAGTACTTTGAATTGTTTTAGGGGGCTCATTACTAGTTCACCTTGAGTGATAAGACTGATGCAGGCACTGAGATGATCTTGGCATACTTCCATGGAGTTACAATTCACCCCAAGGGGTTATAACTGCGGGTGATTAATGAGCTGTGTGTCTAAGGACAGAGACTGGAATGGTTTCTGAAAGCCTTTATCCTTTAAGACAGTGGGAGTTAGAGGTCTTGCCTTGGTTTTGGCTGACAATTTAAGGTCAGTGCCTTATTGGAATCGAGAAAAAAGAGAGTTCGGTTCACTTTTAGTGATTTTTGCCAATTGGCGCCGGCAGGTTTTTTTTTTCTTTTCACTTTTTTTCTCCTTTCTTCTTCTTTTATTTACCCCCCCCCCCTCCTCATCCTATCAACTAGCACCTAAATGTGTGCCCAGGTTGCCTATAAACTTTTCAAAGAGCCAACCTTCACACTCAACATCGTGAATAAAATATGCTGAAAGGCTGAACCACAGTCCCTTTACTAGACTCTAGTCTCTGTGACTTGATGCAGATATTGGCAACTTCAGTCTTTACACAGAAGTGTGGAGCCTAACACTCTAAATATATCACCTCCATGTTAAAATTCGAACTCTTTCTTTTTATTTCCTTTTTTCTTTGGTCAATAATCGCCTAGTCATCAGGAACGTGGCAGTCTTTCTGTGTGTGTTTTTTTTAATTCCTCATTTTCTCTAGGCCTACATTTCACTGCATTATCACTGTACCATCACCATACAGTTTAAATTATTTTGTTGCTTCTTTTTCTTAAACCTCGGTGTGATATTGTTCGTTTTAAAACTTAGCCGATATATCATAACAAAGATTAAATAAATACATGTCATATTTTATTAATACTTGTTCCTTTGGATTTTCGAGTACGCTTTTGAAAAATGGCATATTATGTGATTTTAGCCATTTTTAAAATATTCGTACTTTTCAATTTTTTGTATATTTTTATGTTAATACTATTTCATTGTGGCCAATTCTTTTGTTCATCATTTGACCATAATTGGCATGCCTTGCCAAGTTTTTTGATTTGAAGTTTTTGTCTTCTGTCAATTATTTTCAGGTCACACAAAAACAAAAATATGCTCATTCTCATTTTACAAAAATTATTTCATTTTTTCCTTTCAAATAATGAGATTGGTTGGGATGGAATCCCAAAAAGAATGATATATGATTGAAGAACTATACATGCCAAATTGAATAATCAAGTAACAAGTATATGGTTTAAATGTTTCTAAGATTGAGCTGCATCTGGTATATATTGCATTGGAAAATTGGTGTATTTGTGTATCATTCATGAACTTCAAACTCACACGCAATTGGCGCATCTAGTAAATGAATATATTTAAGATATCTGATAAAAAAGTTGTGAAATATTAAACTTGACATCAATTTTTTTTTTTTAAGTGAGGAAAGAAAACACAAATGCAGGTCAAACCTGAATTACTAATATTTGTATATGACCCAATGCAGCCAATAACATAGTCTGAAAAATTAATGAATGAAAAAAAAAAAAGTACTTTGGCTATTCGCTGACCATGCACTGATCAGATCCACCGTAGGTTAAACTAGTGACCCTGTGTTATTCCAACAATAGAATTGAATCAGTTGATCCAGTGCCATTTAAATGTTTCAATACAATCGAGGGGGTAATCACAACAGAAGTGATAAAATCATAAAAGAAATTGTGAAAATAACGATAAGAGTTCAATAAAAAAGGGCATTGACACAATACCACAATACAAATAGGACGCAGATATTCAGTGATCAAGGTCTGTCCTTGCGTGTACCCAAAATGTTTTCACAAATGTACTGTTATTGAAACAATGGTAAATAAAAAGGGGCCAAAATAAATACCCCCAGATTTTTTAATAACTATTTTTTACCACAATTATAGAATGGTAGAGATGGGCCCATCTAAGCTGCAGCTGTCATGGATGCTATTCCGCATTTCACCTTTTACAAAGCCATAAATCAAGTCACTGATGGCACTGTGGTTTGTCGCTGTCTGTCACCACCTTATTTATAACCAATATCCATGAAATATGCCTCTGCCTGTTTAAGAATTGGGTATATATATATGCTTTCAATTTTGCATCGCAAACCTGCCATGAACATAATAATTATGAATGTCAATCAAAATCTCCTTTTTCAAAATTCTCCTTTTCCAAAATCTCCTTTTTGGTCAAAATCTCCTTTTGATTTTTTACCAAGATCTTCTTTTTTTCCAAAAATTCTCATATTCTTTACCAAAATCTCCTTTTAAAAATCAGCTTTCTTCATCCTTATATGCCAGAACTTGTTTTTAAATGTTCACTCATCATTATTAGGTGAAGCCAGCTTAATGCTTATTTCTTAATAACTAGTTTTCCCCTCCTGTAGGATAATGTGCATTTTATGAACATTTTTATGGTCAGCCAATTTTTGGTCAAGATTTATTTGATACAGAACTTTTGATTGTAGAAACGTGTGAAATTATCTAAATAACCAACTCATTCTTGACCAAAATTGACACGTAGGTATACTCGAATTACCTATTTTAATTTTTAATTTTTGTATTGGAAAGTTTTTTTATTTGCCATTCTAAGGCATGGACATACTGTATATACAATCTATGACAAATGGGTAGCTGTCAAAATAGACCAATTTGGCGGTTGTGCTATTCTGTTAGGGTGAAAAAGAGAATAAAGAAAACGGAGGCGAAAATTGTTTTATTGCTGCTAAGTGCATAGATCTAGAATTCCAGAAAGCTCACCGAAATCTAGACCTGCCCTTCCAAATATTCAGTCATTATGGTGTTACAGTACAATAAAGAAAACGCCTATATGTGGCAGACCATTACATAAGTTTCAATACTAGTTGTTCGTGGCTCTGAAGGGGGCACAAAAGAAAACAGGGAAAAGCTTTCAAGGGATCAAGGGGGGTAGGGGAGGTGAGAGAGAGAAGGGGGGGTGGTGTGTGAAGGGGGCAAAGGCCGGGGGAGTTGGTGCGGCGCCACACTTTGCCCGCTATGAGTCAAATCGAAAACCTCGGTGATAATGGCAATTTTAGAACCTGTATAATGTCAACTGTTTACTAGTCATGTTGGCACCGAAAGTATCAAGATTTTAGACTGGAATTGAAACAGAAAGAATACACGTAGGCCTAAGAATATTTGCAGAGACCAAGGCCCATATTTTTAGTAGTTTTGAGTGCAGTGACAGGAGTGATGCCAACGCTGACAGGCCAACACAGGAAATGTAGCCTATTCCATTCTTGTTCGGAATTTGTTAAAAGCAACTTCTTTGATGATTTTATGCATTTTGGTTCAAAACTATAAAATCGTAGATAATCTTAATGTGAGAGACACAAATTCTTTCATCTTTCTATAAGGCCTAATCTTGTCAATTTTTGTGTGATAATGTACGCTCATAGCGAATCTGTCCTGCATGACCTGTTGTTTTTTTCCCTTCATTTTTATCAATAAATATTTCTTTGGTAGATTTAGAATTCTTTATATTAATGCTTATAAAATGTCAGATTTTCCATTTCTTTCTGGTTGAAATAAACTGATTTAATTACAAAAGTATATATATAGCCCCACTTTTCTGACCACCCTGTGAATGGTTCAGATTTAATCTCGCCCACTTCACCCCCCCCCCTTCTGTTTTCTATCAATTCCTATCCTTTCCATCTCTGACATCTGTATGGTCAGAGGGGCATCCAAGCAAAGACACTACACGATTTGACAATCTGCTTAATCGTTTGTAGAACTGTTGACAGTCGCCATTTTGCTTTTTCGGTCCATAATGTTCCGCCACTTGGCTAAATTCACCCCCTGAAAAATCACAAAACCGCAGTATCCGCTGAATACAACATATTCACTCAGTTTCATTGATATTGAGTCCAACACAATGGCCAGAATTTAATTCACCTTTTTTGATAGCATCTCACCCAAGCAAAACACTTTTATTTTGCCCCCAGCCTATACATCATGTCTTAATTGTCATTGAATCATTTCTATTTACCTATTGCCCAATAAAAATGTCCATTGTAAAGCCATTGAATGAGTGGACAAGCATTGAAAAAACTGGGGGAAATTCAAATTAGAATTTGATAGTCCCCTTTGGTCATTTGATTCAAACTGGTAGCAATTTGCGGCTATTTTGACACAAAAGGTCGTCATTTCACATTGTGCAAGAATGACTGCCAAAAAGCTGATTAATTTATCATATCAATTTGTGGTGGTCATTTGCATGGCTGCATTGGTGCCAAACCAAGCCTGAAATGGCTATCCCATTTCGAATTTGTTTGCTTCACAAATAATGCCAAAGGAATTAAAATTCCTCCCAAATGAGGTGATTGGCTAATCCTTTTGTAAGCCTGTCAAATACTATGATATCTCAATTATCGTATTTATTATGAATCACAAATTTGCAATAGAAAACTTTTCAAAAAATTCCAGATTTTTTTTCTTTGAACGGTTGAACCCTATAGATAGGCCTACATGATCTATCTATCTATATATCTATATCTGTCTATTTATCTATCTATGTTTTAGTTTTAATAAATACTCCAAATACATATTTTCAAATATTATTAGATATTTCATTATAGACTTTACCCATTGAAACTAATTCGTCTGCTTGTCTCGGCTGCTTATCCTGGACTAAATAACTATAGATAGCTGTTATGTAAGATCAGCGATTGCCAATCAATTAGCAGATCAAAACAGTTAAGGGAAACTTAATTAAATTTAAGAGTGCTGCTTCTGGCTACTAAAATGATCTTCAGCCCTCCGAAAAGAAATCGGTAAGTGGGTATGTTTTAAGATAGGTTTGTATTTACACGTGTTTCATTGAACATTTTAGTGACACATGCAATTTAATTATTTGTGACGTTTCGCCTATGATGAAATGTGTATAGTATATTTACTAATTGTTTGTTTTCTGGTCTCACAAACAATATCTATTTAAAACGCGCTGGAGCCATTTGGCATGTACTTTAGTTAGTGTGATTTATGGTTTTTGAAATCTTCTCACATAAATCAAATTTTAACTAAGTTGAAAAAGTTCTTTTTGAAAGAGAATTTTCAAGGTGAACACAATGTGTAGACGTTACTTGAAGATTCTCGACTAAAAAAAGTGTTTAAAAGCCTATTTCAAATATTTGATTTAAATAGTGTCAAGTCCTGTCAATCTAAAAGCTTATTCAATGAATTCACGCCTGGATAAGCCTATTAAATTTCCCCAAGCTGTTAACATCTAAATTGCATTTTAAAGATATGGTGAAGCATTTTTCTTTTTAACACTTTAGGTAACATTGACATGTTTTTAGACACCCTGATGATATTATCTGTGTATTTGCATAATAATGAAGGGATTCTGAACAATAAAACTGCATAGAATGCTGTAGATTTGTAATTTGGTAGGATTTATGCCTTTTTTAATTTTTTTTTAGGAATTTTAACTTTTAAAAAAGGAGGGGGCTTTGCACATAATCCATTGCATGCATGCTGGTATTGTGACCAAGGCAAAAATCATTGAAACCTTTTAAAAATGGCTAAATTCGGAATTTCTGACACTGTGATGATTTGTGATAAAATCTAAATTTGTGAAATGGTATCAGGGCTTTTTTGAAACTTGTGATTTTATCAGAATTCGCCATGATTGATGACTGAAATTTTGCCTTCAGCTTCAGACATTGTAAAGTTCAAACTTAGTGTTTTGGAGAACTTCCCAGACACTATTTAAATAGCTATTTTACTTAAGTGTAACTTTATAGGCTACAGTTGTGTTGTATTTGGCAATAGTGTTTAATATGTCAATTGAATAAGTTTCAAAAACTGGATACCCCTTGATATAAATCATTCTGTAGCTTCTATAGGCCTATATTATTATTTTTAGTAGTTTATGTCGTGAATATTGACGAATATATTTATTGTTCTGAATCTTTAATAACATTTTAGCTCCCTCTTGAAGGTAGGGTTAGACATATAAAATTTCTACTACAGTATCAAGTATTTTTAAGAAAATTATCAGATATATTTAATGATGTGGAGGGCTTTGTAAATTTTGCTGCAGTTTCCTATAAAAAAACATTTCCTCACAACAACAGAAAGTAATTTAGCCTATAGATCTGCAATAGTTTGCTAGGCAGTTGGGAAGTTCTGGATTTTGGGAATTAAGCAGGCAGAGCTATCTATCATGGCCCTAGAGCTCAAACATTGATGCATTAGGGAATGACATGACAGTTTTAGTGATAAACTGGTGAGAACTGTTACAGCAGTACCAGTTGAAAGTGATGGGGGGGGGGGGGTGGAGGCCTCCATGCACTGGAGGGGGGTGCTGTAGTTTCATGATAGACTACAGTCTGTGGCAGACGGCTATTTTATTGTAGGCTCTAGCATTGATGGATTGCCATCAGGTCGAAATATACACCTCCCCATCCCACTAACACGTCAACCTGCTGAAAGCATGAAAAATGCATGAGATATTCGCCTGCTACAAAACACTGCAGTTTTACATCCATTGCTTTTGTCCTGTGTTAATATTTGTTAACCTGGAGTGAGTGGTCTGACCATTATTCTCATCTAGCCACTGGCTATGTTGAGAACGTTCCACGTGTGATTGATAGACCACCATTTATATCAACTTGCATAAAATATTTGTGTTTGGATAGGTGTGGATTGTTGAGTATATACCTGGATCTCAGACACTGATCACTCAGGTCCTCAAGTCATTTATGGATCAATTCATGTCTTTCATAGTAAGTCTGCACATATCCATAACCTTTTTGATCAAAACCAAATGTCACGTCCTCTGGGTTACTGGGAACATTGCATGCCTTTGGCCTTTACATATACATTTTTTTCATCTAGTATAGACTACCCTTACTATTTCCATCTAAATTTTTGTTGGAGATTTCCCAGAGTTTTGGACTTCTCATTAATGTAAATGTATTGCATTTTGGAGGTACGACTGTAAACTTCAGTTTGACTAACATGAATCATGTTAAATTTTCTAAAGATGAGAAGAAAGTAAAGGCCTAAGGTGCCTCTGTGTCCCATAGACCTAGTTTTAGTGCTTTATTTCTAACTTTCTGATGTTCTTATTTCCATAACTCATTGTTTGAAAACGAATTTTTTAAAGAGACTTTACTTCTTGAAGTTATCAAAATAACATGCAAGAAAATAAGTTTTGTGAGGACTTTCTTTAGTTTTCGGCCACTGTTTCTTTCATATCTTTGTACCTTCAAAGGCTTTGCTCTTTTATTAACATTTCAAAAATTCCTGGTGATTTATCGAAAAATGGCGAAACTAACCAAAGTTGTAAAAGGCTTGGAAAGTCAGAAAGGAGGTCTGAACAAAGAAAGTTGTTTAAGAATAAAACATAAACATGCTGGTGAAACATGAGTTAGCCTACACGTGACTTTATGATGCTGCTTCCTAATTTGCATGACGCTGCTTCTTTGACTGTCATGGCATTACGTCTTAATTTGCATGACGTAAGA
This sequence comes from Platynereis dumerilii, assembly GCA_026936325.1. Classification (NCBI taxonomy): domain Eukaryota; kingdom Metazoa; phylum Annelida; class Polychaeta; order Phyllodocida; family Nereididae; genus Platynereis; species Platynereis dumerilii. Next base: position 96,478,045 of record JAPTHN010000002.1, read on the forward strand.
AAAGACGTAGGTTTAGTGAGAGGATAGGAATGCCACCTGAAAGATGCAACGACTTATTTGAGACTACCTTCCCCTTTCAGACTATGTTGGTTTCTCTTATTTGCGTTAGTTGAGAGTGAGAAGGGGGGGTAGGGCCTCAGAGGGGGGGGGGGGTCTCTTGGAAGCTTTGATGATTGAAATCGTCTGCACGAAAGCTAGCATTCGATCATGGCAACATGTCAACAACGCACTTCCTTCAGCCAATCAGCGAGCAGCCCTGTCACGTGCCCACCACGCTCTTCTCTCATTGGCTGATGGCCCAATGACGTCTCAACTGCACTTGACACCTCTTTTTCCCTCTCCAAAGCTCTCACTTTTTCTCTCCAACTCTCACTTTTTTGTTCCTTTTTCAGTTATCTCTTTTCCCTCAGCATCTTGTGTTTATCTCAGCAAACTTGCTGCAACCAACCACTCTTCTCAGGCAATGGTGTTCTCAGTGAACCCCCGTTGCCCTCATTGTTTTTCCAATCCAGCATCAATAAAATAGCTCTCAGGGTACCTGGAGATGATATCCTTTGAATACCATTTGTGTTAAGATATCTGCCATCGAACTGAACTGACAAATACTTTGGCAGCAGGGCCTATTGCTATTTCCATCAATAACCTAGTCAGTCTGCTGGATTCGATCCTGGCTGGCTGCCTGTGATCCTTTGCCCTACATACTCTATCCAGTATCCATGCATCACCTAAAGGTTCTATCTAGATACATGTCAGCCTCCCTGTCTCAGCAACATCTATCTATCTATCTATCTATCTATCTATCTATCTATCTATCTATCTATCTATCTATCTATCTATCTATCCCAAGCAGGCAAGCAATCAAGCAAGGAGGCAAGCAAGCCAGAGGTGTTTTGTTTATGTCAAACATAGGCCTACATGTAGGTTCCAGAAATGACAGTGAGTCTTGGGATTCGTTTTAAACATGTTGCTACACTGAGTCACCCTGGCGACAGATACAGGAAAATAAACAATGCCTGCTGCAGGTTTTGTTTTAATGTTGTTCGAGTCATGACATTACGCAATTAGGTGTTGCTCCAGCCATATATGGTAACCTCCTCCCCTTCCATAAAACTTCATTCAGATAGCTGGGCGGACACATCAAAGTTGCATTGACTGCTGATCACCTCATAAAGTGATGATGAAATGGCTATTAGTATTTGCTAATGTGTATATTTATTTCATATTTATTTGACATTTAGTATGAGGAAGCCCAATGATTTTAGGTTTGTGCTGTTGTGATTACACCCACCTGAGAAAATCCATTTTATAGATGAAGTAGATAGGTAGGGAGGCAGGTATAGGTAGGTTAGTAGGTAGGTTAGTAGGTAGGTTAGAAGTAGTTTAGAAGGTAAGCTAGTATGTAGGTAGGTTGATAGGTAGGTTGATAGGTATAGGTTGCCAATTGGTGAGTCTGCAAAACGATCCCTGGATCCAATTAAAAAGATGATTTCAACGACAGTCTGATCATTTAAATCAAGGGATCGTAACTTCTGTATTTTGTCATGAAACTTAACACTTTGGCAGAGAAAATCACCATGTGGATCTCTCGATTACATGTCAAATGGCGAATAGTATACTTTATCTGAAAATGATGTCATACAATGCCATGAGAACTTTCACTATTGGAATCGTCTCAAAGAAGTAACTTTTGACAAACTAGGAGGCAGAATCGTCGCCAATTTTGCCATATTTAGCAAGGGTGTGGTCTATTCCAGTCGCAAAAGCGTCTGTGCAGAGAACATAGGAGGGATGAGTTTTGGGCGAGAAAGTTGCATAAAAAACAAAACAATCACCCAAGCCAAATTGCCAAAGCCACACCCATGCTGGAGAAGAATTCACCTTTCTGGCTGTGCTGTGATGCCAGAGTGTGTATTTTGATGTCTCCTCTGTAATTTACTTGTACTGGAAAGCCTGTGATGCTATCTCACTAATGGTATATCTATTTTCTGTGAAGACTGCAGTTGTGTTCTTCTTAAACAATTGACTCAAAATATTTCTGAACTTTCTGTGCAACTTTCAACCTGCATGTCAAAGTCATGCACAGCAACCGTTTTGTCTAAGGTAGTCAGATAAAGACATTCTGCTGAGGTTTTGGTACCGTCCACAGTGACATTCTACTGAGGAATTGGTACCATCCACAGTGACATTCTGCTGAAGTGTTGGTACCATCCACAGTGACATTCTGCTGAGGTATTGGTACCATCCACAGTGACATTCTGCTGAAGTGTTGGTACCATCCACAGTGACATTCTGCTGAAGTGTTGGTACCATCCACAGTGACATTCTACTGAGGAATTGGTACCATCCACAGTGACATTCTGCTGAAGTGTTGGTACCATCCACAGTGACATTTTACTGAGGTATTGGTACCATCCACAGTGACATTCTGCTGAGTTATTGGTACCATCCACAGTGACATTCTGCTGAGGTATTGGTACCATCCACAGTGACATTCTGCTGAGGTATTGGTAGGGGAGAGTCCCCTCGATCGGACCGGTGCCTCGATCGGAACACTTTAATTATGACATAATTATAAAACTTATGAACAGGTGTCCTATCTAGATTGATTCCTTTTCAATCACTTTGAAATGGTCATGACTGTTTGACTGGGAAAATCATTGATATTTGAAGTTAATTTTGTAGGTATAAAATGGTGGTGTTTGATCTAAAATTGTGATACAGGTCTCACACAATCAGAATTCACATACTGCTAGGAAGTTCTTCAGAATCTGTTTCAGTGACCTCCCACTAACTGTCTGACGAAACAAAAATGAAGTCTTCCTCTACCTATAAAATTCAAGGCAGTGGCTTAAATTTATCAAATGACAATTATTCCTTCGATTGGACCAGTGGAGTGTCCTCGATCGGACCACCTCATGGATTTATTTTTATTGATGAGACAGCCTGTCAATATGATAATTTGAGATATTTATGAAGCATGAATCCCTAAATTTAAGAAATTATGGTCCAGGGTTATGTAAAATTAATTATGTGAATTTATCTCCCATGCTGACATGCCCTCTATTGGCATTTTCGGGAACAACATTGAAATTTTAAAAACATCAAAATTGAAATTTTATATTTGTCCAAACTTCATAAAACAATCAGGGACTGTTCTTTCTGTATTATAAAATCATGCAAATAGCTTTGGCTATTAAAAAATGACTTTCTGAAGTGGTCCGATCGAGGCAACTCACTGTTCCAATCGAGGATACCAAGTTCATGATATGAGAATTTGAAGCATTTTTAAAAAATGGTCTTGTGTCCATACGGATCAAGCTTTGCCCATAACACAATAACACAATATATTTCAACTCATTCCTCGTCTTTCTGGCCAGTTTTGAACTTCATATCACTAATACTCTTTACACACTGAGCCTCTGAAGTTAAGTGTTCCGATCGAGGGGACTCTCCCCTACCATCCACAGTGACATTCTGCTGAAGTGTTGGTACCATCCACAGTGACATTCTGCTGAGGTATTGGTACCATCCACAGTGACATTCTGCTGAGGTATTTGTACCATCCACAGTGACATTCTACTGAGGTATTGGTACCATCCACAGTGACATTCTGCTGAGGTATTGGTACCATCCACAGTGACATTCTGCTGAAGTGTTGGTACCATCCACATTTCAGTGACATTCTACTGAGGTATTGGTACTATCCACAGTGACATTCTGCTGAGTTATTGGTACCATCCACAGTGACATTCTGCTGAGGTATTGGTACCATCTGCAGTGACATTCTACTGAGTTATTGGTACCATCCACAGTGACTTCTGCTGAGGTATTGGTACCAGTCACAGTGACATTCTGCTTAAGTGTTGGTACCATCCACAGTGACATTCTGCTGAAGTGTTGCTACCATCCACAGTGACATTCTGCTGAAGTGTTGGTACCAGCCACAGTGACATTCTGCTGAGGTATTGGTACCATCCACAGTGACATTCTACTGAGGTATTGGTACCATCCACAGTGACATTCTGCTGAGGTATTGGTACCATCCACAGTGACATTCTGCTGAGGTATTGGTACCATCCACAGTGACATTCTGCTGAAGTGTTGGCACCATCCACATTTCAGTGACATTCTACTGAGGTATTGGTACTATCCACAGTGACATTCTGCTGAGTTATTGGTACCATCCACAGTGACATTCTGCTGAGGTATTGGTACCATCCACAGTGACATTCTGCTGAGGTATTGGTACCATCCACAGTGACATTCTGCTGAAGTGTTGGTACCATCTGCAGTGACATTCTGCTGAGTTATTGGTACCAGCCGCTGTGACATTTTACTGAGGTATTGGTACCATCCACAGTGACTTCTGCTGAGGTATTGGTACCAGTCACAGTGACATTCTGCTTAAGTGTTGGTACCATCCACAGTGACATTCTGCTGAAGTATTGGTGCCATCCACAGCACTTTCTGCTGAGGCATTGGTACCATCCACATTGACATTCTGCTGAGTTGTAGGTACCATCTGCAGAGACATTCTAATTAGTATAGGTATTTGTGCCATTGACACTCCGCCCTGACATATTTCTGAGATATTGGTACCCCCTGCAATCACATTCTGCTAAGATATTGGTACCATCTGCAATAACATTCTGCAATATTAGCATGACCTGCAGTGGCATTGGTTTTCCATGTGGCAGAAAGATAGATAGCAACTGATTGACTGTCTCAGGCAGTCTGCCTGGTTGACTGGCTGACTGACTGACTGGCTATATATTAAATCAAGCCTGGTTGCAGTATGCATTTTACCCAAATCTGAGGCATATATTTCTTTTAAAAAGTGACACACACAAATTATTTTAAGTTAAAAATTTGAAATAGATAATTGACGCTCAGCACAAGTGCTATTGATTAGTCATTTGGTCCAATTTGTGCTCGTCATAATTGGCGCCCTCTTGAGACTGTTGGTGAAAAACCAAATCTTTTCATTTCGCTGCATGTCCATTAGGTGGAGCTGCAGTAGGAGTGTGCCTTGTTTTCAATTTGAAGAGATGTATTGTACTCCATCCTTGTTTGCATTCCATAATTAGGAGTTTGCATTCAGTCTGGATTAGTTTTCAGTGACAAATTGATGTATGGGACACGTTCAGAGGCACCTGGGCTCACTTGTTCATACAAGACCTATTCATAAACTTGTATTGACTGTAATTTTATGATTTATTTTTATGATTTTTGTAAACACATTTGGCTGGCCCATCACCATTGGCCTTGCTCTGATGGGGTGATTGTGTGTTATGGATTGTTGTGTTGCAGAACTTTTTTTGGATTTTTAGTTGGTAGACCTAACATGTCCTTGTTTGGGCCTTGGGTTAGCTTGTGGTTGTGTCTTGGTCTCTGACGTCATCATGTGATGTCACAATTAGGTAGACAAAATGATAACCAAGTCTGATTTAAAAAAAAAAGGTTTTGGAACAAAAAGAAAAGAATTAGCCCACTGTTTGGACTAAAAAAAAAAGAGGCCTATAAGGCCTAATTTATTTTGATTAAAAAAAAAAGAAGACCTGGGGGGGGGGGGTAGGTAAACCTGTCATTTAAGCTGTCAGTATTCACTGATCTTTCAGGAATTAAGTTTCGAAATCATTCAATTGATTGACCTGTATTCAGTCAGGTTTGACAACTTCCTCTTATCATTTTGATACTCAGCTTCTATAGGTAGCAAAATGAATTTATGGTTTAAAACAACAAATTTATTTAGATTTATCTTTAGGTTAGGATGTGACAGAAACGGTTACTAAATTAGGCTGATTGAAGTTGCATATGCCCATATTCAGATAAATGCATGCAGTTTGGCCTACAATGCAGTGTCAATGAGTGCCCTAGAAAAAGATGACTTAATTTATGAATTTTTTAACAGTCAGTACAGTGCATGATTTTTCTTGCCCATAAAGTTTTAAAGGGAAGATGATTTACTGCTTCAGAAGTATGGCAAGTAAGAAAGAAAAGACAAAAAGTAATGGCGTTTTGAAGTGCAGAGGTGTATGTTGCTGATACTAAAAGTCTTCGTTGGCAAGTTTGCGTGTTGGGAGTCTGGGGAAACTCACTACTGAAAACAAACTAAGGTAATTAAATAGCCTGACCCCAAAGTACACTCTAAAAAATGTCGGGACAAAATTGGTTTTTTAGATTCAAAATGGTTTTTTGAAAAACCAAATTTCAATGCAAAACCAACATGGATTTTTAAAAAAATCCATGTTGGTTTTTTACATTGAAATTTGGTTTTTCAAAAAACCATTTTGAATCTAAAAAACCAATTTTGTCTGAATTTTTTTAGAGTGTATGCAGCTCTGGCGGCGCTCCTGGGAGTTTCTTGAAAATACACGAGCCAGAGAGAGACTTTTGATGATCAAGAAAAAACAGATGAAAAAGTAAGATGCTAAAGGGGGGAGGAGGAGGTTGGAGGAAGGGGGGGGGGGTGGTTACCTTCATGCCATATAGCGTTTGCATGATACACTGCAAATCTGGCAGACGAATTTTTTCGTCGTTATGCAAACAGTAATGACGAGAGAGAACGTGATTTACAAGAGCAAACAGAAGGCAAAAAACAAAAAACAAATGACTGCAAAACTTGATGCGAAACTTTCGACTTGTTGGAGGCTGTGGAGCGACATTCACGCATGCTGATGCAACGGTTGCTGAAGATGAAAGTGTACAATAACTTCAGAACAAGTTAGCAATATACTACTTATAAGTATAAAGAGTCGAGCTTCACTTGTCTCATGCACAAGTTTCAAATGCGTCAGGCTATCTGCAGTTTGCATACTCGTAAAGAGTGACTTTGTTGGTTTTTTGTGTGCTCTTACAATCTTTCTGCAGTTTTTGTCACTTTAGTACTTTAGTAGCCTAACTTCTGATAAGTTTGGAAGCCTGTCCATGCAGGCTTGCAGCAGACGAACATGTGTTTTCGCGCCACTTGTGCCATGTTCAGCATGCAGGGAAAAGGGCGCGAATTTTTATGGCGCAAAAAGCCAGTGGAAAACGCACGCACTGACGAAAAAAAGGCGCCTTCTGCACTGAAAAATGACTGGAAAAGTCTTGAGAGTGGCTGAGAAAGTCTTCAGATCAAACGACTTTCAAACAGACTCAAGTCTGCCTCGGCCACAACACGCGCAAAAGCTACAAGTGTCAAGAAACAAACAACCGTGTGTCGGTTACTGCCGCCTTCCGACTGCATCACCTGAACCTGCAGTACAGCTGTGGCCAGTTTCTTCAGCCTTTTTTTCAATCTCTGTAAAAACTCGGGTTGTTAAAGTACTGTCAATTTCTGCAGAGTAAGGGTGCTGTTGCAGAGCCAGAACAACAGTGCATGTTGAATTTTATCAGAGCTTCCTCAGACAAGTGTCAGTTTTGGATTTCTACAGAATAGAAGTAAAAGTTATCTTCATCCTGAGGTTTTTTGGAACGTTTACATGAGACATTGTGCAAGCAAGTGCTACAGGAATAAAACTGTGGGAATCTTGGAACTTTGGCACTCCATGATGCTCTTTGTCAAAATGGCACAGCTTAGCTATCTTGTTTTGGGTTCTTGCTGGCTTGTTTCAAATTCCATATAGGGACCTATTTATGACAAAACCAACACGTGTAAGATTGCATCAGGAGCCAACTCAGTTATGATATCAATGGATAATGAAATTCCAACTCACTTTCAATTCTGTAACTTAATTGCAGAAATATCCACATAAATCACTGCCCAACTTCACAGTGCCCTTTTTCTGTAGGCCCCAACAGCATCTGCTGCGAGTTCTTTTTGCTGCCTTTGTCTTATTCAAGACATAGTTTCTGGGGACTACGCACCTAGAAATCACCTTTTGTGAAGACTAGCTTGTTTTATGTGTCACCGACATCTCTTTGAACTTTAGTTACAAAGGATTTGCCTCCCCTGTCTTTTTGCTGACCTCTTGCAGTGTACTTACAACCACTAATACTGTACTGCAATACTATTTTGACTTTGTTGACCTCTATTAACCCCTGTTATTGTTCCCTTTATCACATTAAACCATATTTCCCCGTGGTTAATAATCAGATATGCTCATATACTCTTTCTGAAGTTAGTCATTTAATTTCACTAGTTTCTCTGGTACTTTTCATCCTCTCACGCTATGCGCAGGAGTCATTGGGGAGCCCATATAAGTATGACTGCAGAACTTTACACAGCAACTTGTACTGACAACACAAGAGGCTACATTTTCAAATGTCTTTTGAAATGAGTTTTGTGTTCTGATTTATTGATTTCATGTCGACATAAAAGTACTTTTTACAAGAAGATTGCAGTTTTCCTGTTTATTAAACTTTACTAGATTTTGATGATATCTTGCTGGGAGCGATGTGATAAACTTTTTTAAAATGAAATTCCAGCAACTGTGATTTATCCAAATTTGGTAACTAAAAGTGACATTGATTAAAAATCGCGCCCCCCTTCCATTTATACCCTTGTTTCTCTTTATTTCTTCTGATCTGTATTGTAACTCTTGTGGTTGTCGAATCTTTATGAAATCAAGTTGTTATTTGTGACAGTGAGTCCTTGATTTCTTTGTCGTCGTTTATGATCAGTTGATTTTTTTGGCAAGGGCTACTGTTAGAGTTTGTGACTCTGAGACCTCAGGACTTTCATAATGGTATTGCTAATGATTAATTAAATTTATCAGACACCAGAGGGCCTGTGATGACGTCAGGATGTCACGTGATGTACTGGAATTGTTAGTGGTGCCATCTCATCTGTTTGTATTGGCTCCAAGACTTGTGTGTGACAGTCAAAGTGCTGTCATGTTTGTTATGTAGTTGTGTCACACAGTTTTAATGAGAATTCACTTTTGATTCTGGGCAGCTAAGTCGCCCACAAAGCACTAAATCTAGCACTTTACAAGTTTACATGCCTGTTATTTTTTAGATTATTGCGTTTTTCTTTCCTCTTTGGTTCAGCAGTTGTTTCTTTCCTTTTCTTTTTTTTGGCCTTCTATCTTTTTGTTTCAAAACTTGTGCCACTAAACAGTGAATCCAGTCGTTTTCGCGGACTTGTTTGGATTGAGTTTCGAAAGTACCCTATGCCGAAATAAAAAAATACCGTTTGTGATGCTGAAAAGTTGTCGGCTTCAATGTTATCTCTTCCGAAACTTCAAAAATCAGTCCTCATCTGAAACTTATTGCATTAAAATGTAATATATGTACCATAGATGTAGATGCCAAGTTTCAAACATGTTATGAGTGTTAAAAAACTACAGCCCTGCATGTTTGAATGGCTTCAAAAAAGGAACAAAATACATTGTTGAATCATTGTATGAGACTATACATGCCTTATTGATTGCTGTGATTTCAAACTTTCTGCAACCACAAAGGAGAATCAGCTCATTGTGTGATTGGACACAGCTCCCGAGGCAGTCAGTGCAATGTATGGTAACATTGTTGTGACTTTCAATACCCTTTCTGGTACATAAACTTTAAAGTGATAATTAAGTCATGACTATTCGAATCTCTGTGTATTTGACAATAGGTGATCTGAATAATGGTGAATGAAACAGAGCAGATTCAGTCTAGGCATGACTTCCAATGTTGAAGAGTTCAATAATAGTCATTACGATTCAATATAATGGAATAGTAAAATTTCTACAATAAACCTTAGGGGCCAACCATTTCATCTCAAGGAGGGGGGGGGATGATTTGTTTTTAAATAAATAATTTCTTGCTCAGTTTTTGGGTGAAATAAATAAATTCTTTCTTGGCAGTCTTGAAATTAATAGTTTCTGGTGAGGGTTTTTCTCAAGGAGGTGATGCTTGATTTAGGAATGAATATTCGGGGACTTCGCACTCTTGAAATAAATAATTATGGCCGCCATTACAGTAAAATAAATAATTTCCCGCTGAGGAAAACTCCAAGCCCCCTCCCCCTTATTATTATTAAATGGTCACCCCCTTAAGTATAATTGATGGAGAGTGCATGGAAAGTCTTGAGTATTATTACAATATTGGCATCATGACCTGCATTATTTGATGGTTCTGGCAAAAAAAAAGTGTTCTTTTCGGCAGAGATTGACATGGCTACTTTAATGTCGATGAAATATGAAGTTGGTCTGAAAGGAGAAAAGAAAAGAAGTTAACGCTTGCCAGAACGCCCAAGAAACATTAGAGAACTTTTATAACCCTAATATAGAGTTCAAATCAATAATCGGTATCAAAGATGATGTAAAAATATGACGCCAAGTGATGATTAAGTAATTCGCATTAGGTCATGATGACAAAAGAAAAATGTCTTTCACTTTCAAAAATTAATTGATTGCACATGCTAAGTACACATGTTGACTTATTGCTTGCCATTTAAGATATGCCTATTTTCCTGCCTGTGATGCTGCTGAAAGTTTCAAACTTTAAAACACTCTGTTGTCAAACTATATTTTTGTGACCCTCAAGTAATCATAAGTGATATTTATACCATCAGACAAATTTTAAGTCACTAGTTTTATCTTGCTAGTAGTTTTGAAACCTTCAGTCATATTTTAAGTCACACATATTTTCTCCCTCTACATGATGTTGAAACTTAAGTTAAGTCACCAAAGTTATCTTTCTTTCTTGTAATATTGAATCCTTCTGACAAATGTTAAGTCACCAAAATGTTAAGTCACCAAAAGTTTTCTCTTGTTAGTAGTTTTGGAAACCTTCAAGCAAATTTTATGTCATCAAAGTTTGCCCTTGCTTTTAGTGTTTAACCTTAAGACAAATTATATGTAGACAGAAGTTTTCTCTTGCTAGTAGTATCAAAACCTTCAGACACATTTTAAATCACCAAAGTTTTCTCTTGAAACTTGTATTGAAACGTTCAGATACATTTTAAGTCACCAATTTTTTCTCTGCATGGCAATATTAAATCCTTCAGACGATTGTTAAGTCACCAAAGTTACCTCTCTAGTAATATTGTAACCTTCAGAAAAATTTTAAATCTCCAAAGTTTTCTGTCACTAGTAGCCTTCCGACAAATTGTAAGTCACTGAAGTTTTCTGTCACTATTAATCTTGAAGCCTTCAGACAAATTTTGTCACTAGTAATATTGAAGCCTTCATACAAATTTTAAGTCACTGAAGTTTTCTGTCACTAGTAATATTTAAGCCTTCAGACAAATTTTAAGTCACCAATCTTTCTGTAACTAGTAATGTTGAAGCCTTCAGACAAATTTTAAGTCACTGAAGTTTTCTGTCACTAGTAATATTTAAGCCTTCAGACAAATTTTAAGTCACCAATCTTTCTGTAACTAGTAATGTTGAAGCCTTCAGACAAATTGTAAGTCACAGAAGCTTTCTGTCACCAATAATCTTGAAGCCTTCAGACATATTTTAAGTCACTGACGTTTTCTGTCACCAGTAATATTGAAGCCTTCAGACAAATTTTCAGTCACTGAAGTTTTTTGTCACTAGTAATATTGAAGCTTTCAGACAAATTTTCAGTCACTGAAGTTTCTGTCACTAGTTGTATTGAAGCCTTGTAGTCCCATACAATCGTACTATGTCACAACCTTACAAGTTTGGCTATAAATGTTTACCCTGCAAGTTGTCACAACTTCGCCACCCATGCACCCTCTCATCCCTAGATAATCCTGGGCAATCCTGGAAGTCCAGGCATATAGGCCCAGAGGACTAGCATGGATGGCATTTGCACTTGCTTCTCCCTGCATGATCCCAAGTCAGCTCATGCAATTCCTGCATAACGCCATTTGATAGCCCTCTGTCTCTCCCCCTCATTATTTTATGGAGGTAAAGTTGTCTCCAAGTTGGGCTAACAGCAACTTTACTTGTTGGCTGGTGTGCATTGTGCCTTTGTGTACTTTCCGGTCTTTCCCCTATATGTACTTTTGGAGTATTCTTTACTTTTCCTTCAACATTCCTCCTCCCAGTTTCCTACCAATACTTTTGACTGTTCCTTTTAACGATTAATTGAAGTTGTGATATAAGAGAGACCAGTATGAACTTGAGCTGTTCATTTTCGAAGTTATGAGATTCTAGGCGACATTACTTCTGGATATTGGTTTGGTGGACCTCTGCACAGTGGGAGAATGAATCACCCCAGTTTTAACTTATGACTGATTCAGTGATTCCGATGACAATTAAATCAGACTTTGCTATTTGTGTTGGTCAGTTGATCTAATGGACCTGTACAATGTGCACATGCCTGACATTGTCTAAAGTCATATCCCTCTTACAGCTGCCAAGGCAGTAATGACTTGTGCTGACCTGTAGTGACCTATAGTCATTAAGGTCATCCACTCACAAGTTACCCTTTTATCACCCTTAGCCAAGCCATCAGGAAACAAAACACAGGAAGCTGAGGACCATTTAGATACACTGTACATTGTCAGAAATGGATTCTAATGAATTTTGATTTTAATTAATGCAAATGGCCCATTTATGATTTAAACAGTGTTTGTGTCATTTCAGTTCAGGTAAATCTTCCAGGAAGTTTCTCATTAGGATTTTGGGTCCAGGAACGCATTGACCGCTAAAATATTCGAAAGTGACCGAGTGTCATTTCTACCAGTGATGCTCTCTCAAAAAGTACCATCTGCCATTTAATTTTATGATACAACTCCAATTATATGTTATTGTTTTCACAAAAATACACTCTCATGCTTTGACGTCAATGAAACTACCAAGATTTACTACACCTCCCCACAATCGACAAACCACAAAACAAAAAGGTTACTGCCTGCCCTTCTCATTCTGAAAAAAGTTGATATGAACAGGATTAATGTCCTTTGCGTCCCTAAAGTACTCATGGCATATAGACCACAAGAAGTCCACATTTAGGGCTATTATCTAACCTAACTATATGACCCTACTAAAACTGAAGTAAGTGAGGCACATTAGCAACTCTTTTTTAGTAAGAATCGATGGAGGTAATAACAAGGGAAAAAACGCGCAAGACGAGAAGTCTGTGCGAAAAAAGTATTTCATTCAAAATTTAAAACGTCCGGCCACATTTTATTGGTGTGAAGGAGTCCATTCCCACTGAGTGCACTTATATAAAATTGATGAGGAAAGATTTATTGGAGGTGCACTAATGTTTCAGCCAGTTGCGTCACAAAAACTGCTTACAAAACAACTATTTTCAGAAGTTTCTACCTCTTCGTAATAATGATATGATAATTTATGAACCTTCCGCAGAGAGAAAGGAATCCTCAAAAGCATTTATCGAAATTATATCAGTTTCAGATTCCATTGTTGCGGATAACAATTGAGGGCCGATCATTGAGGATTTTTGTTGTATGCAGCATTGTTGTACATTTCATTATTGTGATGAGCTTGTACCCAAATAGGCTAATATTTTCTTTTCATAACTAATGAAATTTGCTGTCAAAGACAAAATGTGAAGGTACTAGGGAGCAAAATGAAAGGAGAAAAGAAAATCATACTCTAATGGACTCTTTTATGGCATCAAAAACTTCAGTACATTCCTTTTTTATTTCAATATACTCAAAAGAAATTCTGATAGCACTTCTGTTTATTCTCAGAAATTATTATTGAGGGAAGAAAAACAAAGAATGAAAATATTGACCCCCAAACAGTTTTGAGGGAATTTTTCTATTGATGTGTGAATCAATTTGATATTGTTTAACTGTAACATGAAATTGATCGACATGATAAAGATCTAATTAGATATGATGTTTTAAAAAATCTGGTTTTTGTAGAAACATATTTTGTTGATTTGATTTCAACACACTTACTGTAGACACTAAAAATGTGAAAGTGCGACCATCTTGTCTATGCAGCTATGTCTAAGCGAGGCAGTGAGTTATTTTTCTTCGATAATTCTGCACTTGTTTGTGTCAGTATCTCATAAATTCTTAATAATTTGAGCTACAAATGCTATTGCATCACAATGATCACATACATGTATGGTACATGTGTACTGATGACTTGCACTGGTTGACCAATGAGCTGAACTGCTCAAGTAATTCCCATGACATTGTTATGTCTGACATTGTTATGTCTGTAACGACAGCAGACTATTGTCAGGGGCAATTGCCATGGCAGACAGTCAGAATGTTGTGTAATCTTGGTGGTTGTTTATAAAATTGTTTAATTCCCTGCTACTACCAGTAGTATTGACATAATTTCTTTGATGTGCACGTCATTTTTGCTGACTATTGTCTGAGACAAGGCTTTGGGGGTCATTAGGACTGTAAATGTGGCAGCACTTAGGTCACTGAATGATTTGGGTCACTAAAACATGGTTGTGAGAGCCATTACCGAAATAGCCAATTGACAAGCGGTGAACGGTAATGGCGTCCCTTGGCGCAACCATGAACACATCTCCTGCTGAAAATTGCTTTACAGCTCCCGTCCAACAGTGCACATTTTATCATCGCCAAGCATGAAACCGGTGCCACATTCCTCAGGGTTGTAATGGCCGACTTTTATGTCACTTTAACCGAAACTTTTATTTCAGGAAAGGCCTTGCGCGCGTCTAGGGCAAGCCCGGGTGTAATCGGTGTCACAGAAAGGGACCTTAGACGAACCCAGAGTTATTAAGGTTGCATGAAGTGATGAGCAAATGACTAACAAGGGCTGGTTTATGGTTTCAGGGAGCTATGAGCAGTCACCAGGGTTGATGGAGGAGCCTTACAGCAGCTGGCCCGAGAGCAGTCCCGCAGCACCGGCCCCTTCGGAGGAGGTCGCGGAAGAGAAGTTGCGTGAGCGCCTGGCCGACGCCATGATCGAATCACCCATCAAAGACAGCGGCAACCAAGCAGCAAGACACGGTAATACTCCCCAACCTCTGAAGTGCCACATCTACTGGCACATCTACTGGCATGGGTGGTTCCCAGCTCCTTTCTCTTGCTTTTTTGCTTACCTCCCTCCCCCCCCCCCCACCGTTGCTAGACCCCCCGGCTCCACCAATCCCAATCGCTCCTGCTGTACCAAAGCGCCCTGACCCCAATCGGGCTCAATCACACTTTGACGTGTCTGTTTCCAAAGCTTTGCCGCAACATATCACACAACTCGCTCCTACCAAATAGAAAAATCCATTGAAACTCCCTGCAAAGGCTCCACGCCTACTGCCAAACCTCTACTTTTGTTGCTTAAAAATAATTCTCCTACTTACGTCAGGCAAGTATGCATGTTTGCCAATTCCATCAGGTTTTTTTGCCGCAATTATTCTCCAAGCCTGAGACAGGTAAAATTGCCAAAATGATAAGCGGAGGAGAGACCAGAAAGGATGAGGAGTCCAAAATGTGACAGACCTGCAGGACCTCTAGCCCTGGAGCTGCTATCTCCCAAACTGGTTCTCTTGAGTTTGCCTGAGTATGCCTCTGACATGTAGAGCCAGACTGTTTCCAATTACATGCTGGATATGTGGGAACAAGCGAAAAAGCCCTGTGAAGCCCTGTGAATCGCAGTGAATGGGAAGTTGAGAAGCCTAGAATCAGAAAGGCTCCTGACCATGAAGTGAGTTAAATTGAGAGCTGTGCCTTTGGACATTTGTGACAGATATCTGGGTGCCCTGCTGGTACAGAACAAACAGAGTTTAACCCCCTGCTGGTCTGTCTTGCTCTGACATGGCCAGCCAAACTATGATGGATGATCTGTAATGATGATGAATGTCTTCAGCCCAAGTGGACAGCATCTATTATAAACTTCCAGACCCTTTTGATAAAGCCTGGTCTCTTCAAGACAAGTGCTATTTACTTTGGCCACCAGTCAGGCATCCATCTGGAAGGTTGAAGTGTAACATTCTGCACTTTAGGCCCAATTCTTTTATTGCATGGGTGCAACTGAGTTGGTCCACTGAATTGTTGTGACTGAGTTGGTGTAACTTGCCTGGGAGACTGAGCTCAGGATTTGGTGGTTGACAAGTGACAACTGTAAGACCTGTTCATCTGAGGACAATGACCAAGTGTTATCAGTGCTATCAATCTGCACTCAGAGAGAGAAGGGTGAGGAAGCGACAACACCACAGGGCCATAAAGGACAGCTGTCTTGTGCGGCTTGGTTAGGAAAACATGACAATGTCATCTGCAAATCCGAATTAGGAGTTTTTGGCACTTAGCGTGAGACAAAGGCAATAACCAAACCCTTAGTGCCAGTTGGGCAATAGAGTCTAATTACCCTCTATTCTTGGGTTTGTAAAATATTGTTATAGGGGGACTGTGAATTAATACGGTGGACCTGCTGTAGGTTAGGACAAAAGTAATAACTAAACCTTTGGCACCATAAAAGCAACAGAATTGTTATTTCTGACAGCAATATTTATCAGTATCTCCTGTGATTCCCTGTCACATTACCTGACACAAAAGCAATATAACCAGTGTGCCAATAGAATTGTGGAGCCCAATTGCCAGCCAATAAAGTATCTATAAAGTTCTGTTCTTACGACCAACTTGTTTTGGTGATTTGGCAGACTAAGGCAACACCTCAACACCTGAACCCAATCCTTAAACCATCAGTGATGCATTGCAGTTCAGATGATACCCTGTAATTAAATTCCATTGTTCACATATATTTAGATTGAACCTTTACCACAAGCTGGATCAGGTGAGCCAAAAGCATGACCTGGGGTTGTAAAACTACCAAAAGACAATGTCTGACACAACGGTCTTGTGGAGCAGTAGAATCTACTTGACTTTGCTAGCCAATAAAACATCTATTCGTGTGATTGGTAATCACTTGCTAATGGTTTGGTTAGCAGGTGAGGGATGAACTGGTCGAATAACTGGTTGAGCAACCAGGTGAGCCTGTCCAGGGGTCTCCTGATGACTTTGGAGCTGAAGTTCAAAGGAAACCACCAACACTGCTGTCTCTCTATACATTATGCTGAAGGATATGTGCATTATCACACCTTTGCTTTTACTGAAGGGCCCCGAATGGTTGCTGGAGGGTTACAGAGGAGCTGTTAAAACCCCAATTCATCACACAATCCACCATTAGCACTTTACTGCCCCTTTGGAAGTCCACTGCCTGTCCCACTGCCTGTCCCACTTCTATCTGGTTTTCTCACCATAAACAATCCAACTTCACAGGCTCCACTTTAATGGCCCTTGTCTGTGGGTTTATTGCAGCAGTGTACCTGGTTGTGGTTTAACCTGGTTTTGTTCTCACCTGCCCACCTGACTGGGGTCATCCTGAAGTGTGGCTCTACAAAGTTGTGGCTCTACAAAGTTGTTGCACTAAGGCTGTTTTGGTTCAGAAATGGTTCAGGCGACCAAGTTATAGCAGATGTGTGTTTGCTTCTTGGATGCATTTGCACAACACTGTTGTTGACAACAGACATTCCAAAATGCATATGACATAAGGAAGAGTTCAAGAGGGGATGTTTTAAAAAATATTTCAGACTCCAAAAAGAAGATTAGCTTTTAAAAGAAAAATTGGTCATGAAAAAGTGTTTCTTTGACTCAAAAATAATCACAAGAAAAGTAAGTGGCAAAGCTGGTCTGGCTATTTGCAGAAATTATCTATTGTTATAAATCAGGTAATTACCCTGTTTTCTGAAGTCCCAGAATTTTGTGGATGTTGATAACAATGAATGTGGTTAATTAATGGTTACATCATCTGCATTGGTGGCATTGAGATGTTAACAACAGTAATTAGGTAAATCCAATACATCACAACAGAAATGAATTAGTAATTGTCACAATCCAGGCCACCTCGTGGAAGCAGCAATGATGTTGTACAGTCCATGTTTATTTTGTTGTTTTTGACATTTCTGACCAATGGCCACAATATAGATACTTCAAAATTGTTTAAGCCCTCTGTTTAAATTTGTAACATTTATCACCTTGTGTGACTGAAAATTTTTTCATTGAAGATAATATTAATTTGAGATTCGAGATTGAAGAGCCCAATTAGTTGCAGATACCACAGAGTGCCTTCCCAATTAAGTTGTGAGAGTGTAAAAGCTTTGTCAAGTTTGTTAGAGGCTATTTCACCTTAACTCAGGTCAAACCCTCCCTGTATGTCCTTAGCCTGTTTTGAGATGACATATAGCGAAAATCAATTACTAGCATAAGCAACCTCTTGAGGGGGGTGTGTTGCAGTAATGATAGAGGGACAATGGCCACCTGTCACTTTCGCCTGCCCCCTTGACCATGATGGACTACTTTTTAATAGACAGTCATATATCAAGACCGTGTCCCTTTAAACATACACACCATGTTGTGGATAGTGTGCTGTGTAAATTGTATATTTGTAAAGGCTGTTGGTTTTGTTGTGTAGCTAATTTCTAGCCAATGAAAGTACATTCATTTCTCAACTTCATGTTACTTTAATGAATTAATTTTTTAAAACGTTAGGTTGCTTTGACAAAATTCAGAATTCTGAGTAATCATATTATATACATACTACTAATATGACTAAATATATAAAAAATATTTTAAAGTGTCTAAAAACTGGTAAAAAGTATTTGAGTAATAAAGAAGCTTAAGGGCTTTGATGGAAGAAAGAAGTGGTTTGTATTACACAAGTCAAATTAAGATGAGCATTAAGATTATCTGACAAGATTACCCCAAAAGAGATAAGGATTGTAAATAGACATGTTTTTTACAAGAACTTTGCAGATTTCCTGATAGATTTTCAAAAGAGTCAAAAATTTTTTGGTGTAAGTTGATGCCTCAAAGTGGCAAAAATCTCAATGGATCGTTTGAAGTTTTGATTAGAATTTTCGGGGCGTTTGCTTCAGATGTAATTGGAAGAACTCAAGATTAGATAATTTTGATGTCACAAATGTCTGCGACTGTCTGCTAGTGTCTGCGCTTCAACTACTTTGAGTCATCTCGAGTTGTGAGGCAACAAAAGACGGCGTTCACGATTCGTTATCATTCTTTGAGTTTCTTTGGGATTCTTGTGGGTTTTTGTCACAGCGAGAAACTAGCACTTGCAACGTCTTCCCTTGCACTTGGTGTGGGTCGCAACATGTTAATTACCGGTTGATAAAAAGGCATAGAAACACAAGCCCGGAACGAGCTCTCATCTATCATACATTGACAGTGCCATCCATCTTGGGAAGAAAGCCTGTCCCCCTCGCCTGCCAAGAACCCACTGTCAACCTAACCAAGACCCAGCCAAGACCAAGCATTCCACTATTGTCCCTTGCTTTTCTCTCCTCCTTAGTTCCCCTTGCATTTTCTTACCTCCTTGTGTCTTACCTATTTCTTTGCATAACTATCTTTCTCTTAGTGTGCTTGTCAAGACTTGTTAGGTTTGCTGACATTTTGTGTTATGCACATAACATATCAATATTTATTGTGAGAATTTTCATAAACATAATTTATGCTGTGAACTTTTCATCCACTGCATAAGAAATATGGCCACATTGGTGTAAGTGTCCTTGTCCTTCTTGGGGAGAAAATGGCACAATACAATAATCTCAAAAACCAGATGTTGTAAACTACAGAAAACGGATTCTGCTGAATTTTGCTTAGTTTATACAATGTACATGTTTGACACTTCAAAACCAAATGTTCATGTTATGGGGTCCTTTTCAAATGTTAGGCAAGCATATTTGGTTGATGCTTGTAAGTTTCAAAGAATGTTCATTTCTCTTTCCATCCTGTATGTTAGAAAAATTTTCTCTGGTATTATCATTACTTTGGGTCCAAACTGTTCAGAAAGTATCTTCTTGTTCTTGATGTAGAAATGTTTGTGAATTGTCATATAGAAGAAACCTAACAGATTCCAATAGTTTATAGGCTTATTTGCATTCGATTTTAGGCAGTGCTAGGTGGTGGTAATAGATAGTTATGAGTTGAAAAGGTTACTTATAAGTAGGTAGTTGGATCCATCATTCTGGTTATTGTCACCTTCATGTAGGTATATTTCTTCATTTTATGGTAGCCTAATCCAGAGAGCTCCACAACATTGTTGGCTGCCAGATAGCCAGTATCATTTCAAGGTTTGTTTCCATGTCCATGTAATTGTGAGGTAGAGGCAAAAATTTAGAGTTTAGAAAAAGTTCTTCTGATGTCCTGGTTCCTTGTTTTGGGAGAGAGGTTTAATTTTGTGATTAAGATTTTTCAGATTGAGTCTTGTTCTCCTGATGAGTGCCAGAGAAGATCAAACCCACAAGATCATCCTGATTGGGAGATGGAGCCTGGAATTGATGGTGAGTGATCTGTTGTCATTTGAAAGTGCTTGCACGGCAAACATTGCAAGTGCATAGAAAACTGTATTTTCAAAAATTGTATGATATTTACAGAGTTAGACATTATCCAAATGGTTTAGCACTTCTTCATAAATTACCAGGTCGAGATTAAATTTTAAATGACTTCTTAATTCATTTGTAAAGATATTCAGAATTTTTTACAGCATAGTCTGAAATTGACTATGTGCTCCCAGGTCAATTGTTTATCTGTCAATTCTCTGGTTAATATTGATATTTTGCAGTATATATGATTATAATGTGTTTTACTTCTTGCAGATTTTATGGGGAGACCTTGGCATTCATCAGAGATGAACAGTTTGTATGTATGCTCATTGAATCATCTTTGCACATTCAGTTATTCAGTTTCCTGTGCAGTTTTATCAGATTCAGTAAAAAGACTTAAATGTTAATTTTCGATGTTGACATTTCCTAATTCAATTTTGTAGGCTTTCATATTTCGTAACATCAGTTTCTTCAAAGCATCTTGGTTTAATGATTATGTATTATTTTCGCTAATTTGCTGCACTGCTTCCAAATGACATATGTAAAAATGAACTTCCTAATATTTAAGTTTCCACATGTCATTCCCCTGTATCTACAAAATTAGATCTTACCTGTGTTTATTTACTTAATTTTTGGTAGAAACCACAAATATGACCACCATTGAGCGCGTAAGCTGTTCCTTCCAATGCGCTACTTATTCCAAATGCGGTTTAGCTTGCCATTTACTGAATGGAAGAGCCGATGTATCTTTAGTATTTTGTGTCTCTTGTTGAGTGACATTCATCCACTAAATTAGCTGTGATTCTTGAGAATATGGTCTTTTTCCCCAAAGTCGTCTCTCCAAAAAACTGGAGCTAATTATCTGGGTCAGTGATGATATCTTGGTTCTCATCTGTTGGGTGTTAATGGCTAATTTCGCCCTATAAAGAAATGTGGCTAGGATGTGGAAGTAATTGGCTCAATGTTCTTTTCTATAGTTTCTCTTTTCTACAGATCCAACAAGATATATTTTCACCCGAAACAAACAATAAGTGACAAATCTATCATCACATGTATCATAAACAGAAAACAGAATCAGAGCATCTCCTCTGTCCAGCTTCAAGAATAAATTCATCTAATATCTTCAAATTCACTACAATTGTCATCAGAATCATCAGCTGAGTCATTTGAAATGCCTTACAATAATTATGTGAACATAAGTTGTTTTGTAATAAATTGTAATTGACAGACTCTTTATCAATTCTAGAATGTATAATATGGCTCAGCTGTTTGCATCTATTGCCATCGAATATAAATACAGCAAATTTTTGAGGTGGTCTTATCTAGATTTTGCAGTGTGTTATCCTGCTGTCCTTCTTAGCTCACCATGTGCAGTGAATTTATACAGGGCATAAAGCTTCAATCATCCATCAATCCTGCATATTCCTGCTATATGAATCACTGCTAAAGTTATACAGAATCATATGTTGTGTACTGAACCTGATTCTTTATCTTTCTTCTTCTCCGGACACCAGTTCAAACGATTCCTGATCCGAAAATTCTGCTGGGTCACACCGCTATCAGTTCAGCGTCGTCTATGTAGTGTAGACAGCTAAGCTTACCTGTCATCTACTCTTCAGAAATGTACACAAGGCTGGCGAACATCTACTGTCAATCAAATTCGCTAAGCTTACCTTATTACTTCAAATGTTGCCAGCTATGTGACAATCTAGATGATAAGAAAAGGCAATTGGGCTAATTTTGGTACATTTTGGCATCAAGCTTTTCACACGTATACCAGGTGCGTTCCGGTAAAGTTACTCTTCGCCCTGTATTTCGCTGAAACGGTGTTCCGCACA
Source organism: Platynereis dumerilii (assembly GCA_026936325.1). Lineage (NCBI taxonomy): Eukaryota > Metazoa > Annelida > Polychaeta > Phyllodocida > Nereididae > Platynereis > Platynereis dumerilii. The sequence goes on from JAPTHN010000002.1 coordinate 96,500,055, forward strand.
GAACTGCTGCTGTCACGGGTTCTTCTCTTGACAATGAAATGGACCTAATTATCGATTCTGATGAAGTTTCTAACCAATTTATGGCAATTTGAACATCATTAATGACAGTGGAGGGGGAATTTAAAGTTATTAGTTGTATTTATATGAAACGCTGGACAGTGGAGATGCTTTGAAATTCCAACCCTTTGTCATCGGAACGCGTTCTCAGACGAACTTGGCCTGTGAAGACAAAGGCTCTCTCTATCAGCTCAATGATCAAAATGACCAAAATGTTTCAAATCGATTATCTGGCATGTCCCGAAATGACTTTGAAAATGAGCTCGGTCGATATGCTTCTTCCTGTCAATGCCGCGTTTCGTGACCGGCGAACTATCACGAAATGGGTTGCGTGTGCGAAGGGGATTTCATCAGTAAGGGCCAAATTTCTACTACTTACTTGTGCGAACACACAGCTTTGATCATAATGATTGACAGGTAATCTCTTCCAAAATAAGCGTGTGGCAAGGCGCACAAAGAATCCTATCCAGGCGTAGTCTCCTCTTGCCAACTTCATATGTCCGCACCCCTGGCGATGACAGACCTGGCACAGACACAACTTCTGAAGAACACACACGAAAGGCCATTACTTTCATCATCTGGGGCCCGCATCCGCTCTAAAGCGCCTCAACCAGTTACTTTGGAAATCGTTGAAACCGTCGAGCTGTACCGGCACCTGGTGACCATCCACAGAACGAATTCATGAATCCCGTTCCAGTAAAACTCCTAATATATTGGCATAATGAGGTCAGAGTGACCACCTGGTGTTCTTTAAAGGCCCAAAATTGCCTTCCACTAACTGAGTAGGTCTGACAGATCCATTATTATTTGGCAAAATCAGTTTTTCTCCCTGTGCATGTTTTGACGATAACTCCGGAAACTTTTCAGGTGATCCGTTTGTGCCATCTGCGATTCGTTGGAGCTAAAGTTTCCAGAAGTTCCACCTTTGATGCCTGAATGATGAAATTATCTTCCATACAATTTGTTTATAACGAATCGTTCTGTGACATTCCGTGGCTCACGATAGGAGCATTTGTGATAGCTAAGTGGTTTAGTTTGCGGAATATGAGATGTTTCGTGTCAGACATATGCTCAGGCGCACCTGAGTTTTGCTTTGTTATCGTCTTTGTTTGGAAAGCTGCAAAACAAATTTATTTGTTACTTGGAAGTATCAGACTTCTTGTTCATCTGGAATTCCCCTGTAGCAAAGTTGTTACGACATATTTTAGTGTTTATCACACCTTTTCTTCTCAATAAGAAAACTGTTTGAAATTTCGTCAGCTTCGAATGTCTGTCTTCTTGACCATCCGGCATTATCTCTGAGCCAAATTTTTGAAAGCGTGTTTCGGTGTATATGACACATCTGATTTTCTCCATAATATATCAGCATAATTATCTCAATCTTTGAAATATAACTTCTTGTCTATCCTGCATCATCGCCTAACCTTAATTTGTTGAGCGTTTCAGTGTTTATCGCACTTTAGACCAAGCCAAGCTGCACTTTTACAAACTTGGCCAACCCAGCAAGCTTATTTTGATTGGTTTGCTGTCTTGTTGATTTTTAGAAATGGTTGGAGTAAAATATTGAATTTGATGTTTCTTGGTGTAAAATGTCCAGTAATCTTGATCATGCAGCAACATTAATTTATTCTCTCGTATTGGTTATGAAGCAGAAGCGTTATTGTTCAAGGGCGCTTTGGAGCAACCTTTGCCTTATTTTAAAAGGCACAAAGTACATGAAATTTTTTACTAATTGATTATAGCGATCGATGATTTTGGGTTTTTTGATCAATAGTCTGTTCAGCACTTTTTCATTTTTCTGCTTATGAAGTTCCTGCAGCTTTCTTTCTTGGTCAAATTTTGTAGATTTTTTCTTTACTATTTGGAATATCCGGTGCCATCACGTCACCAGGGTTATAATATTCAGGTCTCTTGAACATTTTAGTGGTCAAGAGTTATGTCCAAGTTATAAAATTCACTCTATAGTATTCAGTCATGGAAGTATTTTGACTTCAATTGCCTCTGTAGAAGCTCTTGTACTACAGTGTGTCAATGTTCTTTGTTCTGTCCTTCTGGCATTGCTGACTACTCTTGTCCAGTTTTGCAATTTTGTTTGGTCGATATGTTGATGATCCTATTTTCGTAGTTGTGCATACCGTTAGGAAAACTGATGTGTTTGGGTTATTAATTCTTGCTGTCTTCAGCAGTGACATATTTCTTGACGCTCAGGAGAATTATGTTCTTTTTTTTCTTTTTTTCTTGGCGTTTACCAGATGAAGAAGTGAATCCACTGATGTTTTTAGATTTTTCTTTCAAAATCTGTTGCCCAATTGGTTTATTGATTACCTTATTATTTTTTTAATGGCTTATTGATACTATAGATACTAACTCCCGATGAAATTAGTCTAGGCCATAGCGATCAACTCTTTGTTGTTCCTACATGTGTTACCTTATGCTATGATGGGTATGCTGATGACACTGTCAGCCTTGTGACCCTAAATCAGGTCATTAACAAACAATTTTGATGTCGTCTCGTCACAATATTCTTTGTATAAGTTATCTCCATCTTACAAACGATTTTGTAAAAATTCAGTAAAATATCTAAGACTGAGTTGCTTTCTTGACCAAATTCTCATTTGGCATAAGTTAAAGATATTTTAGATATGGTGTCTTGTCAAATTTTTGAAACTTCTCAGTTCAGTCGTGTATGGTACTAGAAATGCCCATTGTGGCAAAATAAAGTATTTAAAAACTGGTGTGTAGTTGTTGCTATGAGGCAGGGTAGTTGCCATGGTGATGCAATGCAAGCGGGGAAAAGATTTTGGAAAAAAGTGTGCAGAAAAATGTTGAAAAAAAAAAAAAATTCTGAAATTGGAAAAAGCAGTAGCCCAGTCCCCTCAGGACAACAATGTAAATGCACTATGTGGAAAAAAAGGTAGCCCATTTGGCTCAAGTCCAATATCCGGTTAAGTAGTTCCAGTGAGACTCTTTACTCTTTAAAATCATTGCGTCACAACCGTTGTCATGGCATCACATGGGGGCTGCCGCCCCCACTCCCGCTCATTGGCCGAAACATTTGTTATGATGACGTCACAACCAAATAACACCCTTATTGTTACACCATGGAACTATTTGGTCTTTCTATTGGACTTGAACCGCCCATTCCCCTCAGGTAAAAATGTTGACCCTGTGCAGAGACTGAAAAAAGTAGGCCAATTTCCTCTTTTTTGAAAAAAAAAAAATTAGTGAAAATGAAAAAAAGTTTTAAAATCATGAAATAAAAAATTTTGAAATTTTTTTTTTTTAAATTGGAAAAAAAAAGTTGCCCACTTTTTGCAGGACATCAACATTAGTACACTGTGCGAATTTGGCAGTTGTGGGTCGCCCAGACGCCTCGTAAGAGGGATTGAAGCATCCAGAATAGCGCCTTTGTATAGATAGATGTGATTATGTGTTGTATTGTTAGCGAAGATTATTATATATCTCACTTCGAAATATGATATGTTGTGAAAGTGATCGATAGCTCAATGGCAAAACTGCACGCTGAAGGTTTGTGGCATCGCATTGTTGACTTGAATTTGTGATGCATGATTTTTGAGTTTAAAAAAATTCAAAACTGCATCGATGAGTTACTGGTTTGGCATTCCAGAAGTGTACTGACAATTTAGGCGTTTAAATTTTAGAGCTTTGACATTACTTTTTTCTCTGCCCCCTCTTCCTCTCCTAAGTGCAGTTATACAAGTACTTTTTTTTTAACCGAGACAGTTGCAATGGCAGAGTGCCACAGTCAATAAAAATAGTCCTTGACCATGTCTGTAGCTAAGGAGACCATCTGCAATTCGAATGTGGCTGGCACTGGGTGTCCTGTCTGCTATCATGGAAATGTTCTAGAAAATTATTCCATAAAACAGTGGCGTATTTTAGTGGAAAATATATAACCCATGCTCATAAATTAAAAAAATTATAAAAATGGGTCTAGAACTTAAGCTGATATTTATCGCAATTTTTAAAAATTGTAAACGGAAAAATCAAAAATTGAGAGTATTGTAATTTTAAAAGTTGTAAATTTGAAAAGGAGCTGTCTAACTGTCCCATTTTTCTTATGAAATAGCAATTCAATATATGGTTTCATCTCAGATTATCTGTCCGTTTGTTGAGAAAGATGCATGGTTAGTCAGATTTCGATGTCTCAGTCTCAAACAATTATTACCAAAACAATTAAGAGAAATAAGACCCAAAAAACCACGATTGTGAAGCTTCATTAGCCTGTAACTGAAACTTTAAAATATTTCAATATACGCCACTGCCCATATATAACCATCGTTCACAGATTAATGATGACTATGACCAAAAAAGAAAAATCTGTTTAAAAATAGGGGCACTTTTTCCCTTTTGAAATTGGAAGATTGCCGACATTTTTAATACAATAATTCATTTAATGTTGCTAGGTTTAGTACGTAGTTTTGGAGGATTTTCAGTATCTAAAATGACGAGCAATTTGTTGATAATTTTGGTAAAAAAGGGAGTTGGCTGATATTTCGTTATTTTAGTTGTTTGCTCAAATCTGGTATTTCATAAAGATGTGTCTTTTTATTCAAAAGGTTCATTATTCAGCAGCAATGTTGGATTGGGACAAACGATGTAGGCCTCTCCCGTCTTTTGCTCAGAATAAAATTTCGGATATTGAGAATGACCAATTTAGGGGCGACCATTTACTCTCCGTTGGGATGATTGGAGTTTTTTAAATAAATAATTTCTTGTTTTAGTTTTGCTGAAATAAGTATATTCTATTTGGTCAGTCTTGAAATAAATAATGTTTGCTAGGGGTATTTCTAAAAAAGGGTTGCTTAATTTTGGAATGAATAGTCTGGGACTTCGCATGCTTGAAATAAATAATTACTGCTGCTGCTACCCTGAAATAAATGATATTCTGCCAAACCCCCCTAGCTAATATTTAATTATTAAGTGTAGTGTTTTAATCCATGTTAAAGTAAACGATTTCTTAGATAAATCTGTGGCATCCCTGCAAAATTTCTCAGGTATTTCCAAGTTCAGAAATAAGCCACTAGGCGGTGTTGTGCATGGTGTTGTTTTAGTGTAAAATTACCTTGTATGAGGCCCATTTTTGTGTTGGAAGGATCTTTGTGCAAATTTAACCAGTATGGGTCGCATTTGGGCATCGAATCTAACTATTTTAACAAAAACATAACATACGCAAGAATTCTGAAGTCCAGAACTGGAAATTTTGGCCAAGGTTTGACTGTCTGGCAGACAGAGGGTGCTCCAAAATGCAAGAACTTGCACGTGTCGACACCTATCTGCAGCTGATGTTATGGACATTTTCTGCAAAATTCTAAGTTGGTTCCCTCTCCATCAAGCAATGCCAAACATCTGTAGTATGTTGTAGTCACAGACTGTTGTACTCCAGCTGGCAATATTACTTCTCTTTGATTAAAAAGAAATCTCCTGCAGACATTAACTTATTCCAGATGGCATTTGAAATAATATTTTTTAAGAACTCAGACTCAGTTTGTTTCTCTGCTATACAGTATACACAATGTACATTTTAGGCAAAATTGTTTTATAGGAAAGACAAGTCTGTAGCTTCTGTTTTAGTTCTGATCATATGTGCATACAAAAAATACTAGGTATCTCTTATTGGTGCTTAAATGGTAGGCCTAGTCTTGCCATTATTTGGGATTATTTTAACATTTTCTTTTCCCGTACATCAACCAATGGCTCAATTATAACTTATATGATGCACTTAACGTCAGATGGGAAATCCTACATTATACGTGCCTATATTGTTTAAAATAATCAATTGGTTGATTTCGCCTGGAGTTGAAAAATTTCACTGTTTTAGTGAAATGTGTGAATTTTACCTTTTGTGCCAATTAGAGCACAATGTCATGTTCAAAGTTAATGGTAACTAATTCAGATTTTTATTTAGATTTACATGTATGCAACCTATCCTTGTGAATGGTAAACTTTGATTAGTATAGGGCCTAGTTAGTAGCATTATACCTAATTTGCCCAGCCAGCTGCTCTCCCACTCATCCTGTTTCTTGGTGGGGAATAAACTGAGCTGTTTGATGCTGACATCTAGTGGGGAGATTGAGAACGAAAAACCTCTGTCAATCTGAGGTTTTGGTTGCTGCACAATGGTATTTTCGAAAATCTCAGGTCTTAGCTTTCATTTCTTAGGATATATGAGATTCAGAAATACAGGGATAGTTTCCTGGGAAGATGCAGATATAGAGGCAGAGAGGCAGATACAGAGATAGATACAGAGGCAGATACAGAGGCGGATAGATAGGTAGATATATAGATAGATAGATAGATAGATAGATAGATAGATAGATAGATAGATAGATAGATAGATAGATAGATAGATAGATAGATAGATAGATGTATACACAAGTGACCTATATGATGATATAAAGCCCCAAAAGGTTCCCATCTGATTGATATTGCACATTCACTATTCGCTGCACAATTGTACCGTTAGATTGATTTATGACAAATTTGGAGTATGTAAAAAGTCACCTAATCCATCACTTATTCACAAGTTGATCGCGAAAGTATTGATCTTTCCTCAATTTATGGAAATATTTGTTTACAATTTACACCACCTGGTGTCAGAGTGGCGACTTTCAGTAAATATTCCATAAATTAGGATAATGAAATTCTGCATCATTGAATAACATGTGCATCATGGATGGCTAAAAAATTAAAATAATGTGAAATCAAAGCTGGATGGAGAGAGTGAAATCATCCTGTATCAGTATGGGTATCAATTGAAAAATACTGAATTTTGCCTCAGGTATGAAAGTTAATATCACCCTCGCTGCTTATATCTGACATTCGTCATCTTTAAAAGCACCTGGGTACCCACCCCATGACGCTGTGAGCCAGTGACGTGAAAAGTTACGTCATGCAACGTCACAAACGTCATGACCCCAACAATTGAACAATTCAATTGTGTGTCACTTGAGCAGGAGTCACGACTGGTAGAGCTAACCCGGCGATCCGGGACATGCGCATCATAACCGATACCGGACTAGGTTTGACTTCTCGCTAATTATCCCAGGTCTCATTTCTTTTTAAAAAACTAGAGAAAGAGAGGAGGAAAGAAAGAGGACGAGATTGTAATAAAAGAGGATCCTCTTCAATAAGGCTGTTGCCTTTTTTTTCTATTAAACTTCTTCAGGTTTGCCATTAAAACACTGTATGGCTGTTTTAATGTAAATTGTTTAACAAGCAGACACTATTTTGAGTATCTTTACTAAGATTTTTTTTTTTTCAGTTATTAAAATATATGCATTGAAACACCGGCATCCTTATTATAATGAAAAGGTAACCCTGAACATCACTGCCATCATATAGGCCTATGAAACAATCTGGTATCATCCCAAGTTAAATGAACAAACCTTGCCACTATCATCCTCAGTATAATACAGTACCACTCAAAATGAAATAAACCTGGCTCAGTGTAGAAATTTACTACCATCCTCAATGCAACGATCTCCTAAAATTGACCATCATCCTCAGCGTAACAATTTGGTGTCATCCTAAATTAAACAAATTTCATCTTTGAATTCATTATCATCCTCTCTGTAATGGTATCGACCTAAATGAAATGATTTGCATGATAATGCACTGTCATCTGCAATGTAACAATTACTTTTAGATCCGTCATAAATGCAATGTATTATTTGCCATGCCTTAATCCTCATTGTGATTTATAAACTTACTTTATTTTCTTTCTGCAGGTTCAGGGAATTTACAAAAGGAAAAAGAAAAAGGTAAGAGACATATTTTGATTTCATATCTCTTTAAGAATTTTATAGAATTTAGTCCAGTTCTTTTAGTGGTTCTGTTTCTGTGTAGCTCAACTCAAAAACCTACTTCTCATAAAATCTTTTGTGTGGTTCAACTGCACTAATGTGTGCCTTTCTTATTATTGTCTTTTGAAAACTCATTTTCTGCACAATTTTATCTACAAAATGTCACCTTTTACTCTTTTCCTTTGCTGAATACTATGGTTGAATATTTGGTTAAATGTTAATTATTGAAATCTAGGCCCACTATAACCAACTAGAAAATGGTCTAAACTTCAGTTTGAAACTGTTACGTCACCTGAATATCGGACAGTGGTGTCCTCTATTGTTTTGGATAAGTTTTACCATTTGAATTGAACTATTAGTGATGTTTTTCGACAGTAATTAATGGGTGTTTCTTTAAGTTAAGCTTTGTAAGATTTCTAAAACTCTAAAAATAATGAGACTCATGCATGTATAAGAAATGTATTCATTCAAGTGTTCATACTATTGGTGTTTGTGTCATTTTGATAGGAACTACAACTTCTCCAAAAACTGCAAGTCCTGTAGAAATCATTATTTCTGCAGAAACTGCAACTTGTGTAGAAACTACACCTCCAGCACAAACCACCATCCCTGCAGAAACTGCTATTCCACTAGAAAATACAACAAAAGCAGAAACTGCACCTCGTGTAGAATCTGCACCTCGTGTAGAAACTGCACCTCGTGTAGGAACTGCACCTCGTGTAGGAACTGCACCTCGTGTGGAATCTGCACCTCGTGTAGGAACTGCACCTCGTGTAGAATCTGCACCTCGTGTAGAAACTGCACCTCGTGTAGAAACTGCACCTCGTGTAGAAACTGCACCTCGTGTAGAAACTGCACCTCGTGTAGAATCTTCACCTCGTGTGGAAACTGCACCTCGTGTAGAATCTGCACCTCGTGTGGAAACTGCACCTCGTGTAGAAACTGCACCTCGTGTAGAAACTGCACCTCGTGTAGAATCTGCACCTCGTGTGGAAACTGCACCTCGTGTGGAAACTGCACCTCGTGTAGAAACTGCACCTTGTGTAGAATCTTCACCTCGTGTGGAAACTGCACCTCGTGTAGAATCTGCACCTCGTGTGGAATCTGAACCTCCTGTAGAAACTGCACCTCGTGTAGAAACTGCACCTCGTGTAGAAACTGCACCTCGTGTAGAATCTTCACCTCGTGTGGAAACTGCACCTCGTGTAGAATCTGCACCTCGTGTAGAAACTGCACCTCGTGTAGAAACTGCACCTCGTGTAGAAACTGCACCTCGTGTAGAATCTGCACCTCGTGTAGGAACTGCACCTCGTGTGGAATCTGCTCCTCGTGTAGAAACTGCACCTCATGTAGAATCTGCACCTCGTGTAGAATCTGCACCTCGTGTAGAATCTGCACCTCTTGTAGAAACTACTCATCGTGTAGAAACTGCACCTCGTGTAGAAACTGCACCTCTTGTAGAAACTACTCATCGTGTAGAAACTGCACCTCGTATAGAAACTCCTACTTCTCTATCAACAGGTATTATATTATTGGAATTCAGAATTTCTTGACACATATTCTATACTAATTTTGAGTGGTTATTGAAAATATCTAAGTACTCAATAGTTTTATTTTTGTGAAACTAATATATAATGTACTTATATAGAGTACAGTTAAGAAACATGAAAATATTAACCTCTGCACATACTCTCAAAAACCTTAAAATATTGGCCAGCTATGATGGACCTTGCATTGAAACTTGCAAGCCCTCGAATGTGAGGAGGGAGGGTGGATTTTGTAGGGGGGGGGCAAAATGGGGGTTACCTTAGGAGGATAAAGACACAATCTCAGGTGGCGCTGTCACTGCCTCCTGATTTGAGCTGCTTTACTCTGATTGGGTGACATTCCTAACAAGCTTCCAGTGACGTTTGGCACGCTGATGACGTAGAGGATTTTGAAAGGAGATTGCTACGTCATCACAAAATGTGCTCTAGTAGATAGGCCTACATCTTTAAGTTGTGAGGCTGTGTGCCCTGAGAAAGTACCCCAGTTACCTTTGTGAATATTCTCTTCTTCAGAATTGAAATACTAGCCTATTCCGGATGTATTTTACAATGATACTGAGACTGTTACGAATGTAGTTAAGCTGTAATATTCTTTGGGTTACACTTTGTATAAAAACCAGGTCTGACTGTGTACCCTTCTTTATCAATTGACAAATTTAGATGAAAAGAGGTTTTTGAGTGATGCATGAAAGTATTAAATATATTTCAATTGAAAAGGTTTCAAAATTAGGCCTGAGTATCTGTAGGACCCTCTTTCTCTGACTACTGGAACATTGACACTGAACCATGAATCTTGAATTCTCTCCGGAACTGCATGCTGTGCCGGAGCAATGCCAGTGTCCCCACCCAAGCATCAACAACAGCAAGAGCCAAGATGATTATTTCCCCAAGATGATTACAAAAGCGATTACCCTCGCTCCCCCTGTCCGCAAGACGATTACCAACCATCATCCCCAGTATTGGTGCGGCTCCTATTATCGCTCATTCTCAAGGTTGTTCATGGTCATGATTGTGACAATGTGGAGTTCTCAAAATACTTGCAAATCTGATTTCATGATTATTGCCTGCTTGTGTAGAAAGTAGAATTTCGCCTAATGGGTGACAGTGACATTGGCAAAATGTTTTATTGGAATGACTCACAGAACTTTGGTCGCATATGCTCTTAAACAAAATGAAAAAGAAATGGTTGTCTTGTTGACAGTTAAAGGGTGTGATTCAAAAGATAAATATATAATTTTACTTCAAACTCAGTTTAGGAAGCCAGAAAAGCGCAACTGATTAACGAACTGGCACATTATAGGTTAAGACCTTCAGTGATATAAAGGTTATCAAACACTGATACTTCGCTTCTGAGATGAGATCATACGAATTTCAAAAGAACAATTCATCTGAGAAGTTGCCATCGAAGCATAGGCCAGGGCCTACATGTTCCAAATGTGAGGGAAAATGTGTGGGCATGAGTAGAGATGCCCTCAGTTTGAAAAACTGTCAATGGTGGCACGTCTGTGCTTGGCGCAAAGTTCAAATAAGAAAAAGATTTGGCAAGCTATTATTTGAAGGTGGACCATATTAGTATGAATGATTTACATGAAGATGAATGTCACATGTAATAGAATAAATCGTACAATTATTCATCTTATTTGGAAATTGTTATTAATACTAATAGCATGTCTTTTTGGTAACAAAACATTAACCTAATAACTCTTTTTATATGAAAATTTCTAAAAAAAATTGCAAATAATTGTACTGCTTAAAAATTGTACTACAATTACATTTGTTGCTAACATAACTCTTGTGGCATGTGACATTCTATACTAATAAATAATGCTTGTAATTTTTTGCAATTTTTGAGAATGCTTAACATGTAATTGGTTCATTTTTCATAATTGCTAATCAGTTTTGAGTTATTGGTAACATTATATTCAATTCAGCTCATTTTGGAATTATAGCAGTTAGCATTAAGTCATTGAAAAACATGTAATACTTTAGTTAAAGAACATAATTATGTCTTTAAGGCTTTTGAAAATACCTTGATATTTGCTGAGAAGGAAAAACATATTATGTATTCAATATCACGAGTAATGAGTTCATTTGTATCGTTTAGCTATTTTTAAGTTTTTACGAGTAAATGATATGTTTTTGACTTACCTTCCCCGAGTCTTCTTCAGTTATGAATTTGAGTTTTTGCAATTCTTGTTTTTATACAATCTTTCTGTTGGCATAATTTGCCTGATGCAAGTTACACAAGTATTTATTTCAGAAGATAAGAATTAGTAATTGTTTGAAATTCACTCTTTTCTGTCTATGTATTTGATATAGGAGAACCCAAAACCCCGAAACCTGCGACATCATTACAGGGTAAGACCGATATAAATTAGGAATTTTTCACCATAAATTAGGAATTTTTAGCAATAAATTAGGGATGGTTGACCATAAATTTAGGATTTTTAACCATAATTCATATCTAGACTGCTCCTAAACACTCATAATTCAGCATCGGTCAAGAAGTAGAGACCACTAACTCATTTTAACAAAATTATTTTTTCGAAAAGTACAGGAGAGAAGTACTTAACGATTACCTCCGAGATTTACTGTTTTACTTTTACTTTGTGTAATTCCTTTAGTGTGTGATCTGACAGCTGTAATAACTCTTCCTACCCCCTCCTTAACATTGGGCATTTTCAAATTGCCATCTCCTTGGTGTGGGCACTGTAAAATTAGTTGCTGTAGATGCTACCAGTATGAAAAATGTATAAGCTGTGTATAAATTCTTCTTCTGCAATAAAATTTGAAAATTATATCAATTTGGCTGCAATGGCAATAAAGTAGAGTAACAGCTAAGTTCATAAATATGGTAAAGACCAATGGGCAATCTCACAAAAAAGACAATCGGATATGCATAGGTATTAGGTTGGACTTTTTTTCATTCAATGAAGTGAAACTTAAATTTTATCTTAAAAAAAACCTCAAAACATTCAAATGTTGAGAGTGAAACCCCAAAAATCATGTGATATAAACATAAGTGACATCTATCCTATTTCTCCAATTTTCCAATCCTCTATTTTATAGTGATGTACTCCGAAGTTTTCACACAAATTACAATATATTTGACAGCGCCATTGGCCTTTACAAGTTTCACCCCTTATGCTAGTACCTGGTGACGTCCCTCTGTAATCTTTTTAGATTGCTCTAATAAATCTGCACTTCTCTCAATGTGTGTGTATTTTCTGTATAATTCTGATTTATTCACTTCACCCCTCCTTTGGCGTGCTAGTACACTAACTAACTGGTGGGCCCCGATACACTGCTGTACAGAATAGTTCTATCCTAATTTTATGCAGTGTGATTGTGTGAAGATATAATTTCATAGAAATAAATATATTTGCCTACTCTGAAAAAATAACATCAGCACTCAAAATTTGTCACCTGACAATTTAAATGACATATGCAGATTGTGACTGTGGATCTCAATTCGAGCCAGTGTTATAGCTTGCTTTAGGTTATTTTTAATTTTTGAATCATACACCTTGACACAGAAAGTTTATTTCTGGATAATTTTCATAAAAAACAATTCCGCTCTAGTGCTCCCTCTTCCGACTACCCTGTCCCCTAACTTACCAGCCCCATAACTAACATTTTTTTGTAGTCTCACCCTTTATTTTTGACTAGGGTAAAAATCAAATGACCTTTTCATAGGGCACCAAACCACCTCCTGCCTGACACATCACAAACTGTTTTAATATCCTCCCTAGTACCACCATTGTGGCAGTTTTTGTATTGCTAATTCCTGATGTTAATTTTTTAGTTTTGAACATTTTATTTGCATAGATTTTTCACTTTTCAAGAATTTTATTAGCCCTTCTTTTTTATTTTTTACCTTCAAAATTTGTTGTACAATTTCTTAATAATTTTTTTTTTTCAGAGAATTGTATATTGATAAAGTAAACTAATTTCAGAATGCCACACTACTTAATTTCTAAACTAATTTGTAAAAAAAATGATAATGATACAATGTGTCTGGGTGTGTGATATTAAAAACCCAACCCTGTCGCCAAGTTTTATGGAACTTGACAATAGATGTATATAGCATCAACTAGTAGTTAGTTACAATCATTATTCTTTCATACTGAATATGCCACCCCTTTCTGCTACTTTTCAGGGTCAAAATCTAAAAACAAAAGGTCAAAAAAGTCCAAATGAACAGCTAGGGTAAGTCTCTTGCCATTGTGCATGTTCGTCCAGTAGAATGTGGTTGCAGTTTTGTTCAAATTTGTTACTTTATGGTTCTTTATATATCCCCCTTCTAACAATATTTTATGTTATAGTATCTTTTTTTCTAACTTGTAGTATATTGGTGTTGGTCCCCATGTATTTATACGTATTTATTTCAATTTTTGATAGTTTTATGTTAATTTTTTTCAAATGCCCTGTTGGCTTTGTAGTATTCATTTTGACATGCTCAGCCTAGTTCTGTAAATGTTCAGTAACTTTACTTGCAGTGATGAGAGTTTTTAGGTAACTCACGAAGTATTGACATTAATCAATGTGTAACTTTCAGAGGGGGGAATATTTCATAGGACCAAATCAGAAAATCATCAAATCTCTGAGTTGTCTTGTATAACTATTCTTATGCATCTCGGATCTGCTGTGAATGTATAATTGTTCATCTATCTTGTATTTACTTTTGGGAGATTTGGCATATTATGTTGATGTTTCAGTTTCTGACTTTGATTTTGTAAATGTATCAATGTGACTGTCTATGTGACATCAAAGTCCTGTCATTTCTGCCAGTGAAGTCTTTTTTGTTGTTCATGTAGTTTGTAATTTCTTTGGGGTTGTGACATATTTCTGAATCTGTCTTAATTTCAGTGGGCTCTGTACAGGATCTTCTTGTGATACTGATGAACTGTCTTCATAATTCTTCAATAATTGTTCTATCCTCACCCTCCTGTTTATAATGGACTTATACATGGAAGCAGAAGCTCATACATACTCATATTAGTTATCTCATATTGAAGCCATAAATCACTTTTAAGTGATTATGAAGATATAACTCAGAATGAAACTGCAAGAATGTTTATTACTGACAATGAAAAAATACACTCTCTGAATGAGAGATCTGGATATTGCCTATTTTATATATTTCTTTTTATATATTCATATTTAAAAGTATGTAGTGTTTTTATAATAAGTTTTCAAATATTATTGATTTTACGAAATAGCCTACATGTACCTTCTATAAAGGTATCCAACTCTTGTTTTGTGTAATTTTACCTACAGTTCTTGTTCAGATGTTGAAATGATCCTTTTCTTGTGTGAGTATTCAGGTTTGAATCTCAGTTTAAACAATTTTTTTACACAAAGTATTTTATCATACCTTCATTTATTACATACATCAACTGGGATGTAGAATATTATAGGAGTGCCTTTTAATTTTGTATATACTTTTTTCTTGGAGTTCTAATAAAATAATGACATGTATTGTTAATTTTATCAAATTATATGGGAGTTCGTTGTGTCGTGTTTTGCGGGAGAGAGACCACTTTAGGTTATTTTAATATTATTGAAATTGAACTTAAGATTGGTCATCATAATTTTGAATCAGCAATGTTGTATCCATATATACTCAACAAGAGCACATTGTAGCACATTACTCACACCTATTATTGTTGCTTCCATATCAATGTTACTGGCACTGAAGCTATTTCAGAGCAGCTGATGAGATGATCAGGCTCTAAGTGAACACCAAGTTACTCCTTGTAGCCTAGGGTGGGTCGTTGCTTTCCTCAGTATAAACATTCAGTACAAAGTACCTTATTTGTGTTGCTTTATGCCACATGATTGTTTTAAAAGGCCTTTTTAGGGTTTGCAGCAGTGATGTTACAAAAATGCCTTTTAAAACAACCATGTGGCATAAAGCAACACAAACAAACTGATGTTGCTCCTCTTCTGAAGGTTTCACAGTTCAGACATTTTTCACTGGTATTGCTTCGTTAAAGCCAGCAACAACATGTAGTGGGATGCTCAAAACTTTATATAAATTTGGTCAAAATGGCATATTGATAAGAATCTATTCGTTATCCACAAAGACCGAAAAATGGTCAGTTATTCGGTCATTTGGTGACACAATGCATAGATAAAGGCGCTTATATATTCACTTGTGATTGTGGGTTCCGGTATATATACCTTTATGAGTGATGTCTTCGTTAATTGAATTTTCAACTAAAAAAGTTTGTTTTAGACAAGGTCAATGTGGAAGTCTTTAATGATGTGATAATGGTGAAATTACTAGGAAAGAATGGGTTGCTTTCTTTATTGTGGAGTGGTTGCAGTCCATGGGGTGATGCCTTGGGCTGTGTATTTTTCTGATGGACTCATGACAGCACCCCTACCAGCTATGAGTCTATGACCACCTCAAGCACATCAGATACCTCTATCCCATGCCACATACCCCCTCTTTCTTATTGCCCCCTCCCCTCCTCTGTTGACCTGACCCTCATTTAGTAAACAAACAACACCTCAGCACACAAGTGTTGTTGGTTTTGGCTGTCACTAGGTGGCAATCAACAGCTCTTGAGATGTCTCTTAAAAAGGCTTCCAGCTCCAGGGGGTGTCATATCATACAGGGTATGGGTGCAGTTCTTTTGTTGCAGAGGTGTTTCCTCCCGAATTTTTCAACTTTTTTGCCAATTTTAACTTTTATTTTATATACTTTTTCACTACTTTTTTCTTTCAATTCGTATTCAGCTAACTTTTTAGACCCAAAAGGGTGCAAAAAAACTATAAAATTGTAGCCAAATAACGTGATAATTTCAACAGCTCCTCCAGTGGACCCCTAGCCCATTGTCCTGTGGTAGTAACTTGGAAATTATATAGAATTAAGATCGCACTCCACCACAATCGTCTGCCATGTGATAGTACAGCAAACACGCACTATGAAAGCGATATCTTTTTTCGCTTTTTCTTTCCACCATTTCGACATCATTTTTACCACATTTTCTTTTTACTTCACAGTTGCACTGAAAGCTGCTGTGCATGATATCTGTTAAGTCATGAGGGTAGAATTTGCTCCAATGTGCCTGTTTCACACATAGCTGAAATACCTTGGTGTACAAGTAACACACAACTAATACATGGGGTCCATAAACATGGCAATAACCTACAAAAGCCTGACTTGCAACATGTAATGACAGTTGTAACATTTTGTTGGTTTTGCTTTTTTTCTTGTCCAACCAGCACATGAAATTCTAGATGAGCTTTTGGTGTCTATTTATGTGCAGTTTCTAAATATCCAAATGCTGCAATGATTTGGTGGATGGCACTGCCACTTCTTAATATCTTCTGATGCTTCAGATTTTTGTGATTATTGAGTCTAGAAAAGCATATGTTTGTAGACTTTACAAAGGCATTTGAAGCAGTCAAAAATTGACTAAGTTGATATTTAATCCTACTTATCCATGTCAATGGACCTTAATTATCACCGATGAGGTCCCTGCATTTAAATATACTTTAGAACAAGGTTGTGTGTTCAAACCCAGCGGGGGCATGGAGGAAATGAGCAGGTCTTCCTTAAATCACTGCTTCACTCCACCCAGGTGTAAATGGGGAGGTTGGCTATAGGCACTTCAGCAAAGCTATAGGCGGAGAAAGACACAAGGTTGATCAATGATGGCGCAATGCCGGGCTGCCAGCTGTATTTCCCTCAGGGGAGTGAGACAGATCAAGAATGATCAGTGAGCCTGTCAACCGAAGGTACTGTGTAAAGTCGGCTGAGCATGCAGTTGCAATTATTAGCATGGAAGTAGACTATAAACCCCCACCTTTACCTTTCAGCACTTGACTAAAAGATGACATTGAAAGGGCCTTGGAGATAATGGTCGGCAGTTGGAAGGTTCGAAAAAGTCCCAATAATCGTAGGCTTCGGATAACATTAACTTGTTATTGCTGCCCTTTCTGCAACTAAAGGAACTAATGTTTTGACCCAATTAATGATGTTGACCCAATTTAGAAGTCACTCTAGTCTCTCTGTTAACGTGATTTAGTGAGACTTGCTTGGAAACCTGACGAGGAATGGGATGATCCCAGATTTAGCAAAAGGCAGCTGTCTAGAAACGAGGCTATTGCATGTCTTGTAATGTTTTCCACTGGTTGTCTGTCGTGTTAACACCCTGTGGTGACGATGCTAACTTAATTTATGGCCATTTTATGGTGGCCATTTGTGCATGGGAGAAGGGAGCTTGGGCCACCTTTCAGGGCCACTGTCAAGGCCACTTTTAAGCCTCGTTTTAGTGTCTTCCTGTCACCCTTGCACTTTGGCAGCAGTCACGACTTTCAAAGCATGTTTTTTTGTGACTGTTCTTTGCTAGATCTTTTGCCTTGACTTGGAAATCTTGACTGGTCTCTTTCCCAATTGGTTCATTTGGAACTTCCAACAAAATTGGAATAGTTGTTTCTTTCCCAAGAATTTCAATAAATTCAATTGAGTTTCTGTATTACAAATTTGTTACTGTATGGTGGCATGTTGCTTTAGATATGATATTACTACCAAATGTTTTATAATTGTGTCAGGGTTTTGTTTTAAAGCAACAACAAAATCTGGATTTGCTCTATATTTTACAAGTCCAGAAGTCTGGGATCTTCTTTTCCAATTTGATCTTCTTCCCCCCTTCTCATGTTGACATTCTCTTCTTCCCCCTCTTCTTCTGCACTGAAACAAAACAATGCATCTCATCAGAACTTGTCTGGTGTAATAAGTTTATTGTTTTCCAATACAATATGTTCATGAACTCCAGATTGGAGACAGACTGACTCCAAAGTGCATGGTTCATCAGATACATCGCTTTTTGTTGGTTTGTTTTCAGCAACTCTAGCAATTAGTCAATAAAAGTGATATTGTTGAACTCTAAGTGTTGGAGTGGTGCCTTTTAACAGCCTTTTGTGTCCCTAATGAGACATTATTTGATACAATTCATGGGATTCTGTTTGGACAATGTACTAATCTGAGACGAATCTGAGAAATTGGAAATGGCTCTGTTTCAGGAAAGAGAGAGATAAAACAGCAACAACAAATAACTCAAAAGTCAATAACAAACATTGATTTATTCCCTTTTAAGTCATTCATTCAAATCTTCTCTCCAGCCTTTGTTCATTGTTTGATATCATAATATGAACAAAAGTCTTTCAATGAAGCGATTAACTGATATTGGTTCGAAGACCAGATCATCTGGATGATTCTACAAATTCACCGGAAGTTTGTTTTATTCGAAAGAAGACTGTTTACATGTCAGTAGTATCGAGAAGATATACAAATGATGTCGAAAATTGGAGAGAAATACATGCAATTTTGCATTCTACAAATTGAATATTATTTGTGTAGCGCTTTGATCTGTATCATTGTCAGAATGGACTGACAAGATGATATGACACCTAAGTTTTCCAGAAGCAATTTTGATACATGAATTATTTTTTTCTTATAGGTGAACCCAAATGTCTCTTTCTAGTTTGATGTATGAAGTTATTGATTTTTGATTGATGGGCATTTGTTGTGCTCTTCACTGATACATTATCTATGTAGATTTCAGCATGAATTCACATGCATTTTCTGACTCTCCATCCCAATGACCTCATCCTGAATACTATACTCTCTGCTCATTGTATGTCAGTCATTGTCAGTGTATGTTACTGAATGTATCTCAATTGTAGGTCCAATACATTTGCATAAATTGCCCCTGAGTACTCGTGACTGTACCTCACCTGACCCAGTTACATAATGATTTGACCTCCATCCATTGTGACTGACCATCTGTGAGTGACAATGTGACTCCTAATGATCTACCTGGACACAGTGTACTGGACATGGGCATAACTAAGTGACCAAATTGACCATTGAACTGACCATCAGGCTGACCATGAGATTGACCAGAGGTGACATGCACTGGTGGCTAGATGGCACTGTAAAAGATTCACCAAAAAACAAAATATAGAAAAAGTATTGAATCTATTGATGTTATGCAAATCGTTTTCCATTATTCCATTGAACAGAAAATGACATTTTTGTCAATAAGATTGTCAAAATAAAGGTTCTTTAAAACATGATTTTCATCTAAGAAAAGATAAGATAATATACAACTTTATTTTAAGTCGGTGGTGACAATAAAACAATCTTCTTCTCTTGATTTCTTGAAGGTCTCCTCTGGGGCACATTCTACCTTTAAACATTATTTATGTCACAAACTCCTGTTTGTGCTGTGAAGAAACTTGGCAAAATGTAAAGCAATCCAAATACTTCTTTTGGTTTTGGAGATATGGCATGAAAAATCTGGTCTCCTTATCAACTTGGGCTTAGTGACTAAACTATGTACAACCAGCTTTAACAGTGTCCCCCAGCACGTATCTTTGGCCCTGAGAGAGAGAAGTTAGAACACCTCAGGTCGAATCTGTGGTCAGTTTAGCCCCTGTGCATGAGGTATTTTCTTACTCCTGCTTCTTTATGGCCCTAAATGTATGTTCCTGAAGTGTTAATGTGAGTTTTGGCTGTTTTTGTCAACAGCTGGGAAACTGAGATGCTGTGATATGGAAGACAGGTGGCTGGCACTACCACCACTGTCCAGCATGGTGGTGATAGTAAATGAAATGTCATATGTCAGAATTCAGATACCTGTGTAGGTTAGACATCTGTAGACTGTAGAAGTAGGGTAGATGCTGAATAGCATATTGGATGACCACGGGATGGGTTGGAACTTTGGAATTGCATACATGGCTCTCTGCTAGTCTCTAGGCTGGAATTAGAGAGCTGTTTCAGGATGCTGATAGTTTGTACATTTGGATGGATGGACATTTTATAGATACACTGGAACACTGACAAAGCAGAAAAACATAGATGCTGTTGGATTGGTCTAAACAGAAAGAGTGTAATTTAATATAGATAAATCAGTCTGTCCTCCTCCTTCCTTATTGTGGGTATACATTAGTACTTTCATTGAAAGATGGTATTGATGTGTAGATGCACATTGATTTCTGACACATTACCAGCCACTTCTCATCATGCAGCCTAATATAAATCTTTTCCATCGACCAAAATGCAGCCAAAATCAAAAGTCTACACATACTCCAAAACAGTCACCGTGTAGAGTGTATGTTCAATGTCAGGATTTCCAACACTCTCCTATCCCTCTACAGGCACTGCTGCCTATGACAAATGAAAGGTGCCTCAGGCCCCACATCGTAAAAAGGTCTTTATTGTTTTAGCTTGTGGTGTTGGTATTGTCATCCGCTGCCTTGTGTCATTAGGTGCCATGATATATGGTGTAATTGCTGGCATTATGTGGTGTAAATCAGCCTTTAAGTATGTCTGATTGTCACTATATGAGCCAGTCATTATATTAGCTCCCATAATTTGTGCCTTTATTGTGCAGTTACGGAGGCCAGCTGGTGACTTGGGCCATTTTAGGACACCTCTGTCACCTAGCGGGCCAAATAGCAGCTCCTAATTTCATTGGCACACCTTTGATTCACCACCTCCTGGCTCTGCCTGACACCTTGATTCCTCAATGACTCCCAATGAGTCTCAATGACTCTCCATAACTGTCAATTGGTTATGCACTGTATAGGTTGTCACTTGATGAGGAGACCAAAGAATGGCTAAGATATTAATTTTGTTTGTTGGTGGCTCCCTTTTAGCAGGTTTCAGGAATGGTGTGGTCATTAAATTAAATCTTGTATATAAACTTAGAATAGTTCAATTTCAAGTGTAATTCATGCAATTTGGGATAAGATAAAGTTCTATAAAATCTTTATTTTCTTTAAAATCCTTCTGGAACAATATTTTAATTGTAAATCCTAGAAAAAAGTCAGAATTTCAGTTTTGGGTATTTTTGTTCAAAGGTTTGCATAGTCTTCAATCACTGGGTATTTGAAAACAAACAAATTTCTTCTCATTTGCTTGGCCAGTTTGTGTAAGGAACCGAAATATGGAATCACTTTCTTTGGTGACAATACCTTCTTAGAAGTTAGATATCAGTACTGATATATTCTTTCCCTGCATTATTCAAATATCATGCACACCATAAGTTGAAATTAATTAGTGACTATGACACCATTGTTTGGTTTGGAAAGGACCCTAACTGACTCTGTTATCTGATACCTGACCTGTGGGCACAATGTTTAAGCTCTCTACCTGTCTCCCAGTGTTAATAGAGCCATTGTATTGATATGGAGATATTGCCTGGGGTCTTAGGTTCGAAGACAAGGCTGGAGTTTAGCCTGAAGTCAAAAGAACAGCTTGGAGTGCTCAAGTGTTGATAGTAATGGCATTTTAAATACTAAGCATGTCTTGGCTCAGTCTTGGCCTCATTGTTGTGGTCTCTATGTATCTTCTGTACATAGAGCTATGTTATTGTATGTACATTGAATGTGTAGAGTGTTTATTGAGTGTAGGATGAATGTGCATTGTATTGAAAGTGATACATTCTTGACATGTGTAAACCTCTACTAATGTAGTGTGATTCAGCCTGTAATTCAATATGTATGATAAGACAGAAATATTTCTGTGTGTAATTAGAATTATCATTGTAATAATAATTTTCACCTGAAAAGTTGTCAGTATATAGTTTGAGGTTTGAAGAATTGCTGATCAATGCAATTGACTAGTAATAATGTTGGGTTTTTAATAGCTTATTTTTTTTTAAATAATAAATTTGAATGTTTATAAAGTACAATATAAGACCCTGTTGGCAAAATTCTGTGGAACTTGATTTGTTATATTTCCATTCATCACTGCAGTTAAAGGCATTGTTAACAATGTATTCTGTCAGAGCCAAGCATTGTTTTAGAGTACCACATACAGTACATTGACAAATGATATTAGTGTCATACCACCCAAAATGCAGGGTCCAAGTCTAAATACTCCAAAATGACCTTTGTGCATAAGGGCTTTTTAAAGAGGCACCCGCTGTGACCTTTCCTCGTGGAGTGTATAAAGACCTTTATGAAATGACCTCAGCCTGAATACTGATGCCCTGAGGCCCTCAGCTCAAACATCGAACCCATACATCACAAGGCTTGACATCTAGTTCTATAATTCTCCAACCAAAGCTAATTTCCAGCCATCCCTGTCCAATTGAGCTCTGTCCACATCGTGAACATAAAGTGTGTTTTTAGTCAGAGGTCACACATCAGCATTTGTGGGATTTAAAATGACCTGAAGATTTGACCCATGGTGACAACAGTCTATAATTCTGTGAGACAAATAGATTAGACACATCTTTACCAGACTTTTATTAGGTTTTAGCCAATTTTGGGGTTTTCATCACACCCATCCTTCACTGTAAAATTTGAAATTTTGAGTCTGTTTAAATGATGGAGTGAGATGGTTGCACAATTCCTGTGAGCTGACATAGCTTGTTGTTTTAAGTTATGACAAAGGACAGATTATCATAACTTAAAACAACAAGCTATGTCAGCTCAAATGAATTGTGCAACCATCTCACTCAATCGTTTAAGGTGGCACAAAATTAAAATTTTACTGAGTATGTCGAATAATATATATGGAATTCTTGCATTTTTATAAGAAGAATGGCTGATGTCTCTATGAGTTTTCTTTTTTGAATGACTGGTCAGCAAAGATAACACAATTTCATATCAATCTAATGCAATAAAAAGGTCTGACGTAAGCTAAGCTAGAAAAAGATCATCTTTTTGTCCAAAGTAGGATTCCAACTGATGACTTCTTTCTACGTACCGTAATATGGGGTGAATTGGGACAGAATTGGCCGTTTTTCTGTCATAGCATGGTCAAAAATCAACTCCGATATCAAAATTTTATGTCAAAATGTGTCTGAGCATAATATCTCGGTATCCCTAGGAGCTTGAAATGATATCTTAAATTGCTGAGGCTCAGGGTAAAAAAAACCACTGTCCCAATTTACCCCACAGTTTGGGGTGAATCGGGACACTCCATTATTTCCACAATTAATACTTCCTAGCTTCCTTGAGTGATTGATTCTTTTGACTAAACATTAGAAAACATCTTCTATTTGCAAAATATTCATTTTGATGAAAATCTGAAATCAATTCCATTGATAATATCCAGATTTTAAAAAATGTGATAAATGACAGAAAAGTATCAAAAACTGTAGTAATCTGCTAATTCTTTGGGTGATTAATAATTCTGGACTAAATCAATAATAAATGATGCAAAGTTCAACAACATTTATCAAAAAGCCATGCTAGTACATTCAAATTAAAATTGGTAGCTTTTATTTTGATTATTCCCGAAACTTTGAGATTGACCTGGATCTTAACCCATGATCAAACATACATAGTCACATATCTACACTACTAGCCTGGTTCCCTGATACCATTTTATATCGAAAATAAGTTTCTTGCAAGTTTGATGGCTCTGGTGTTTATATTTTTTTAGGAATAGGCAAAGTTTTTTCAGCATGTCAAAATTCAAATTATGCAGGGCCAAGTTTAAGGTGCGGAAGCTCATCACTGCCTGCAGTTAGAAGTGTAAAATTTTATCACAATATGCGCGTATATGTGTACTATACATGTGCCAAAAATGAATTCCCTAGGTTTAGTGGAAGTAGTTGATCTTTAAAGAAATAATACATATACCTGTTCTGTCCCGATTCACCCCTGTGTCCCGATTCACCCCATATTACGGTATTTGTATCTTTCATGTGCAGTACTTCTTGTATGAAAGTTGATGCTATTGTTTCTTTTGCAAATGCAGCCATAAAACCACATTGAAAGTTCATCTATTTGAAAGTTAACTTTTGAAATGTTTCCATCTTTTGTGTGTCAACATTGTGTGTCGTTAGTGTCACGTAAATAAGTCTTTATATCAGAAACATTGTGAATTGTTGCCAACTTTTGGCACTGTTGTCATATAGGGAGATATCAATGTATGCTCCAAATGATTAATGAATGGCCAGTACCCCCAGGCTCTGATTTAATGTGAGGAGTCCAAAAACAAACAGTAGCCTCCAGCTGGCCTATGTCCAGCAGCCTTTAATTATTTTGTGGGTTTTTCACTAATTACAATACAACACTGTCTCTCACTCTTAACTGCTGTATAATATGCACTTCTGCATTTTTTTGCAAGGTGCTGTACATCCTCCACCTTCTAATTAAGTCTCCCTGGTATTTTAATTATACACAAAGTAACGGTTTTCATTGCAAAAACAGTGAGATTGACACAAGATTGAGCTTAGATTGATTAGATAGTCCCAAATTAATTTCCTTTTTCAAAAAGTGACCTTATCTTATAACTTTGATGTATAACTGGTATTTACAACAAGTTGTATTTGGTTGTGAATGGAGTTTGTTGGTGTAATGGATTTTTGGGTGTTTCTGTGTTTTCTCTGTTGTGATAAATCTTCATTAGACATTTGGCCTAGCTCATGAGAGTTTCAAGAGAAAAGAATTAAGCCGGTGTTATCTATCAGCATTAAGTGTGGTTGTTTTTAGAGGCTTTCTTCTTAGAATGACACAGTGGCCAGCACCTCCATAATGCAAGGGCTTTTTGGCCAGTGTCTGTGACCCCTGAGAGGACCTTTCGAAAAAGACCCTGAAAGGTCAATAGGGTGCATTACGTGAAAGGACCTACGAGGGAGCTATGAGGGAGCTGCCAGGACTGAAATTGGGAAATGGCGAGGGGTGAGGGTATTTGTTGCTCATTTGTGCGTCTGTGGCACTCTGTCCGGTGAATGAGTGGCCATGAGTGTGGTGCTAAATGCAGAGAAGGCATGGAGGAAAAAAAGGTGCTTCCTAAAACGCCCATGTCCATTTTTAGTTGGCAAAATGGTGTCAGAAGGGAGGAGGGGCAGCAGGAGGGCCTGGCGAGGTCACCTCTAAATCCAGGACACTCAAGGGCATTGGAGAGAACGTGGGGGACCTGAGAGGGACCAGAGGGCCTCAAAGGGCAGAGGAGTTCACCGTGGAGCAAAGGTTGCCTCCTCGGGTCATTAGAAACACGAGCCTGGCCTCGCATAGACCTGTTTGGACCTGGCTGGACCTTGAGGTGATGAGGCCCTCTGAGAGCACGCCAAAGTGGCCGTCACTATGGCGGCGGAATGGAGGACCTTTAACTCCTGGGTCATCCCATGACCTCTACCTCCATAACCCATTCGAAAGGGCAGAGGGCAGGCAAGGTCCAGGCTCCTACACCTCCCAGGAATACCTACCTCTTAGGAACAACTCTTTTAAACACCTCTTCAGAACACCTTCCAAAGTCTCATAAAGTTCGGCAATACTCCTGTATATTTCCCCTCACTGTTGAGTCTTTTCAGACACTTTGGTACCGTTTAATGTGGGCCTTTACACTGTAAGCTTTTTGTATCAGACCTCTGGAAGTGTCTGAACTGGTGTTAGGTGGGCATCCAGATTCAATTGGTACCAACAGCTCTGGCACAACTCTGGGTGTGAGGGAGCTTGATATGCTCTTATACTTCTACAATTTTCAGAGCCAGGCCTAACACGTACACTTTGGGCATGGCCTCATGGTCTATCACCTTTTCAGTGTGCAACAATTGTATCTCAGAGGAACCTCAGACAGCTACAAAGTACAGACCCAAGTGCTAAACCACCTCCAACCGAGAGAACCAAGAGAACCAAGTGCTAGTGACCCCAGCCTCACACCCAGTGAAGCCATAGTGTAGCCTCACTGCTGAGTGCTCCTATTCCCTGGCTATTCCCTGGCTATTCCTTGTCACTTCCATCAATCCAGTTCACTCCTCGCCTTCTCCCTTTTTCCCCTTAATGGACAGACCGTTACAAACATCTGTCAGTGTTTCCTCAAACAACTCCACAAATTGATTTCTGTTGTAGAATTTTTCCGCTAGATCCCTTCCTTCCCCGGCCTGACATGTGTTCGGATTCGCGCTTCGTCTCTCTAAAAACAAACTCATCGTCCGAAAAGAATAGAAGAAAAGACGAATGCCAACTAAATACGATTCTGAATTTGATTTAAGTCATGTATGAGAATCGCCAGAATTACTAATTTCATTAATTTGAAAATTGGAAGTTGGCCTACCTTATATATAGAATTCGGAATCAAAATTTGACTTGAGGAATAAACAGTCAATACAATCAATTGTGATTCTAACACACCAAGAGCACGAGAGAATAAAAGAAATCTATCATATGAAGGGATAACGCGAAATAAAAAATGTTTGTGAAGAATAGCAAATTACTAATGCAGTGCATGGTATTGCTTTGTGGGTGGTACTGAAATGTGTTGCCCTTTATTACTCTGAGGATGGTAGTTACTTTTCATGACGGATGGTAGCGAAAGTGAAAAGTGATTGTAAGATGAAAATGCTCCTTAGTGCTAGGCCCTGGTAAATTGGCAATATTAGCTATTAGCTCTTTATTACTGCAGGATTCTAATAGGTTGTAATTAGTGATTTCCTGTAGAAAGTTGGCATCACTTTAAAACCCTTGTGTAGTTCTGAGCACTTAGGCCTAACTCTGGTGTAGTGTTGAGCTTTACTCTTCTTTTTTTTTCTCGTATTTCAAGAAGCATGTCATACCATAAGTCCAGTAGAGTATGGGTTTTTTTCTGACTGTTTTGATTGGAAATTGAAATTGTTTCTAAAATGTAACATTGCGCTACTTTGATTAATTTATTTTACACCCTACCTGATGATGATTTTGCTAAATTGAGAAGTTTGAGCTTGAATCCGTGCTCTGGAAAGTATCCCTTGCCAACTTAGCTTGGTGTCAAAAGTTATCTTCATGTACTTTCTCCTCAAAGCCTCGAGTCCTTGAACAGTCTCCTTCAGCTATAGCTGTGGACAACTTCTTTGGTATTTACCCAGTGTAAACATTCCCACAGATTTTAACAAAAATAGAGCAAGCAAAATTATGTTGTTGAACAAGTGAAGTCTTCAAATTTGGCAAGTAAACTTGGCTGAGGGGCTGTGTAAGTTAAAGGGGTCAGATTTTGGGGTTCTTGACCAGTTACCAGCCTTATATGCAAGTGATGGATGATGTGTGGCTATGTCAAAGTCTTGATTGATCGCCCTGGACAATGCCCACCACCCCCGTGTTGTCCTCACTACATGGTAATTGCCGCTCTCAAGGTAGCCGCCAACTTAGCTGTAACTACACAAATTTAAACATCATCAATCAGAAGAAGGGGGTGATTTGTCATGGGCCTATCTCCAAATGTAAGGCTTTAAAAGGGTGTGAGACTCAACTGATACTCGACTGTCATGGCATTTCGTTCAACTTTCAAGGTGTCTTTGCATAAGAAAATCCGGAGGGTAATTGGTAATGTAAATACATGTGGTTTTGGTGGTTGCGAGTTAATTTTATGTTGATATAAAGTTGGACCACTGAGGAGCCACTGGTCTCATATCCGAGACATATCCAAGCCAGACAGACTCCAGGTTTTAAACCAAACACCATTTCAGAACCACACAAGGTGTCTTTTACAAATAGGGAGACATGTGGTTCGATAGTGGTTGACAGTTACTTCAGTTTGCCACCACATGGAGCCAGTATGGCTGTAAACTTTTAAAGGGATTTTGTTTGAAACAGCAATTTAATTTGTACTTCAGTGATACACATTACACATGTCTCCATTATGGAATTTGTAATGCAAGTCCTCTTCACTGTTGAAGTGTCAATGTGTCATGGAAAATTGTAACACCATCACTGGTTTGCCCAAGGTACTGAAAATACTGTGAAGGGTGAGAATTGATTTTGCAATGGTTTATGTATTCGTAATTCGTTAATAAAGTTTTACAAATTAATATATATAATACTTTATTCAAACTCTTTGAAATACAAAGGTTTAGTTTACCAAAATATAACAATGGTGTAAAATAGTATTATAAATAGTTAAAACGATCACAGATATAAAATCAAATGTTCAAATTGTACAAATAAAATCCATAATATATTCACAGGAACTTCATTAGCAGAGACTGTAATTTGGATGTTTACAAAATAAATACATGTTATTGCATATAGTTGAGGTTTTCGCAGTTTAGTCTTGTGAAATATTGCACTGAGTTCTTGTATGTATTTATTCAATGGATGTCTTTTTACTTCAAGACTTGTCATCGTGAGAATCTTGTCACTCTGCCTTTTTCTGATAGGCCTCCACTTGATGTTTGCATTATTCGCTGAGAGGGCAGGACCTTCTAAGTGGTTCACAAGGACCCTCAGCAGGGGCCCAGCAGGAGTCTAGTTGGCCCACCAGGGGGCCTTTGATGGTTACCCTACCCTCAAGGGCCAAAAAGGGCCTACAGCTATGGTGGTCGATGTTGGCTTGCAGTTGTACCCCTGGCCAAAAGCAGTGTGCCTTTTTTTGGCCCTGTGAAAGTTGACTGTATCATTGAAATAAATCTTGCTTGAAAAAGTTTTCTTGAAGTCGAAGTTAACATTAAGCAAAATTTCTTTGTAATTAAGTTTGTTCAACGCTAATACACTGCAAGTTGCTATATAGGCCTAGTTTCTACAAAAGTTGAACAACCCGATATTAACTGAATCATTTGCCACTAGAAATGGCAATAAATTGAGTTTACTTTTAGCTGTTTTATTGGTTTTATCTACTTTCACATATCCTTGTATGTTTGTCGGTCTTAGAATATCTCTATTGCCTTACCCAATGTCAAATTTTTTTTAAATTTCTCCAATTATAGGGGGTCAGATAAAGAAATATTTCCAGCATATAGTTTTACAGTGTGTCACTTGAATAGCGTCGTACCCCATTTCAATGGCGTTGCGGTGCCATTTTGGGGCCATTTCAATGGCGTTCCTCTGTCATTGTAGGCCCCCTGCTAGCAGATGTGGGTTTTAACTCTTATCTCCTCATCACAGCCTCCAACAGCAGCCTTGCTCCTCTGTAATTAGCTCCACTTGCTTCATCATCAAGTTTCTACTAACAAATGGCCTCCCAAGTTTTGTGAAATTTCGCCCTGAGAGTGTCAACCTACCCCAGGAGGCTACTTTAGTGGATAGGGCTAGAGTGGTGCCTCAAATCCATGCTGGTTCTTTGTTTGACCTCCAAAGTAGCTCTCTTTACCTCCCCTTTACCTATCCTTTTCCAGTCTGCTTTATGAATTAAATGTGAAAATTATTGAAGCTGACGTTGAGGTAGTACACTGCATGGAGGTTCCTGTGTACATTTATGCAGTTCCAGAAAAATAAAAGATGACTTTCTTTATATCAGTTACTGAATTTACATTATTTTGCTTTCTTTAAATTTGAGCTGCCTATGTCTAGTAACTATTGCTGTGTAGATATAGACCTGTGTTATTGGCCTATGTGTGCATAAGTTAATTTATTGAAAATTATTGAAGGAGTGTACTTTTAGATCTCATCTGTGAACAACAGACTTCCTGAGAACCCCGCAGAACCTTACAAAACTCTCACACAACTTGAGAGAACTCCCATAGAACCTCCAGAGCAGTCATTGGACCCTCCATCTGATCTTGCGCTGGCCTTTTTAGCTCTTGCTCATTTTCAGCTTAACTCCATCAAAAGACTTCATTTCCTGATCTTATCATGACACCTCGGTTTCTTATTCTGCCTATTAAGCTTTCACTTGAAAGACAATTAGCAGCAGGTGACAACCAACCAACTTTCCCCCACTTTTTCCCACTCTCTTGTGCTTTTTATGAATTTTCTTTTGTCTTGTTTTTCTTGGTAATTTTTAAAGCCTGCGAGGTAGTTCGGAGGTAACTGAACGTGTCCCTTGTGTGTTAAAACTTTCATAAAATTGTTGACTGAGTTCTGAAGTCTTTAATGTAAATTGGTAATTATGTGTAAAGTTGAAAGAGATTGTTCTGCAAAATAAAGTCAAATAGGATTCAACTGTACGTATGATTCTGTAATTTTCTTCTTGGTTCCAAACAATGGTTTCAGTATTTCACAGACGAAATTGAAAAAAAAAAAAGCCAAAGTGTGTGATTTATTTATTTCACCTCAAGTTCATGAACCGTTATCCTTCTAGTCCAGCTTAATTAATTTCCAGGGCTTGCAAATTAATTACCACTGGTGTAGTGTTGTTCCATCAGTATCATTGAGAATAGCATAAATCACAATTAAGGGGGGAGCAAGCACATAGGGGCAGGGAGGGTGGACCTTTTGGCAAAACATGCTTTTTGGAGACTCTTAAAAAGACTGATAGCTCAGGGGGTGATCAGGTTGCACCCCAGTGGTGAAAGTGGCACTCTTGGGGCAGGCATGGGTTTTGCCCTGGAAAGAGTTTTGGAGTTGTTTTTGTTTTTATTAAGTCCATAGCTGTCCAAATGCCATGGGCTCAACACAATGACATCCCTCATCCCATTGACAAAGAACTAATTACACCCTCCCTCCCTGTTCCCTGTTGTTGTTGTGTTTTTAACAGCATCATTTTGGATTCTACTGTCCCCCACACAAGGGCCTTGTTCTCTTGTCCCCACACTTTTTTGCGACCCTTTGACAAATATTTATTAACTGAGAGATAATTGGGCTCATTATCATCCTGGCTGTCCCAAGCTACCCAGACCTCTTTAAGGAGAGGCAGAGCTAAGTTCCATTGTTAATTTCCAAAGCATTTTGTCTCCTTCACTTGAAAAATCACCAGGATTTCATAAATCAATTGCATTGCTTGATTATGAAAACTAGACATTTCAAAAGAAAAAGGATCAAGCAGGGAGGTCTTGACCTAAAGACCACAATCTGGAGTCTGCAATGTTTGAATTCAAACATATGACTTCAGCTACCAATGATAATGTATTTCTTAGTTGTGGAAAACATCAGTATCACATGCTCTAATGGTGGAAATACTGCAAGGGTAAAAGCTAAAGGAAAATTACCAAAAATTATTATGAATGTTTTTTTTGCCACGTGTCACATGCAGCCATTTGTCACACACTATATGTACTGCTCAGTGGGAGGATTCCAGTTAACACAACGACCTCAGCTTGAGTCTTTATTTTGCTCAATCCTGTTAATCTTTTTAAGAGGAAACGGATCTGATGTCTTGGCCTTGTGGGGCTTCTCCAACAGACAGTTGTCAAAACATTTACGACTTCCCTGTCAAAAATTCCACCAAGTCGACAAATGTTGAGAGTTGCTGTTAAAATTCTGACACTTCCTGGCCTTGGGAGCTGTGCTGTTCTTTTTCAAATTCAAATTCGAAATTCTGAAGGAAGAACTTTCTATCTATTCGTGTTGGAGACTTGAAGCTACAAGCAATAGTCCCCATTGTTGGAGCCGGAAGCATTTTCTGGAAACTAAATGTGTTTCATTGGAATAATTGTTATAGATTTGTGTCCTGTTAACAACAAATAATACTTATTAGTGATATGGATGTATCATTTAGCTATTCAATAAAAGTACAATATATGTATGTCCTTGTTTTGAGTTAGAAGAGGTCTAATACACGTATGTTTGCAATTCTTGTAACTCTGATAAAGCCTTGAGTATTTTCAAATTTGAATTGTGACTCAGTATGATTCCCCAGTGAGAGAAAATGATACACCCACTAGTTTTCTAATAACTGAGTTAATGTTTAATATGGACCAGATTTTATGTTTCGTATATCTGAACATCTATTATGATTCATGGTGACTTTGGTGAGGGTCCACCAGATGGGTGCATGATTCAAAGGCCGGTTGCTGATGAAAGTGTGCATCACCACTCGATTCTGATAAACTGATGATATTGTCATTATTTACTTGGCTGATGCTGTGATAGTTTCTAATCAATTTACACACTCGTATATTGGATTACATTAGAGTGTTGATTACTTTGTATCTACAATCTGGTCTAAATTATTCCTGAATCCATGCTGGGGGTCTGCAACTCCAGTAAACTGGGGACATCTGTGAACATTTGTCAAAATTGTGACAGAACTTCAAAAGAAGATTCTATTAGGAGGAGATGCTATTTTCTGATAAGTGTGGTCCACTTTGGCCCATGTGAATAATGTCAATTCTATGGATGGGGAAATGGTCAGCTTGCTTTTGATGGTAAATGCTTTTTCTGCTTATGGCAACATGAGACACACTTTCAAGATGGCAACTTTTGTAGCACGTTGCAGTAGCCATTGAGTGTCCTTTGGAGGTTGACCCCCTAAAAAGATACATATGACCTCTGTGCTAATTAGGTCAACTGAGGTCAGGGATAATCCAATTCCTCCTGGAGTGTTGCCCTAACCTTTGCCTTATGCTTGGGGTGGTCACTTTCGGATGTTTCTGAGTCACAAAAAGCAATTGATAACAACAGCCATGAAACCTTAGGCTAGAGCAGTTGTAATAGCTAATGCCCGTAATGACTCCTCAGACTTTTTCATGGGTTCTCTTGAACGAGGCTGCTGTAGAGGGTGGGAGAATAGAGGGTTAAGGAAAGGAAGGGTTAAGAAGAGGATTAAAGAACTAACTACCTCATCTAATTTTAGGTGTAATTTGTCTAATTGTTCCTCTCTATTGATCTTTGTGGGTTTCTTTCTTTTTTTCCTTACTAGTCTTGTCTTTCCCCTCCCTCCTGTTTAATCCCCTCCTCGTTTATCTTCTTTTCCTCGTCTTCCTCTTCTCTCCCTTCTCTCTTCTCATTCTCCTCCTCACCTCGTTCTCTTCTTCTTCCTCCTCCTTCTTCTAAACCTGAGAGCTATCGTTGTTGATTTCAGTCTTTTAGATAACGGTGAAATTGAATTGCAACATCATAACATAACACATATATAACAAAACATGCATTTATTGGTGATATCAATTAATTTTGACTGCTTTGAAATACACAAATTTAGATGAGGAAAAAATGTTTTTTGCATCATGGACTGGATTTGGCATCATGTGTAATTGATGAAGTTTTTGTTTGGACTTGGTACTGTCAAAGTATGTCAGGTGATGAAATTTTCATTTAATTGATTCACTGTGCCTTATTAGCTATGCTTAGTGGCAATAAAACACACATTGCAAGCTCTTAGTGCAAGAGTTGTCACATAATTAGGCCATGCAATAGATGGGATGATGTGTGGTAATGGTACCTTACCCGGTTACCATCTAAGCTAAATGATGACAGTAGATCCCTGTTTAGATGATCAACTTTCCTACAATTATCAGCTCTAAGTCCCATGCTATAGAATGTGTTATTATGCCACCTGCTAATTGTTGGTATTTACTGTACTTAAGGCTTCATGATGCTATCTGACAATACTGTTTAGACTGCCTAACTAGATGATTTACTCATCATGGTATTTAGGTTAAGTAATCTTTTGGTGGATGTGTAATTATGGGAAGTGTAGCTTGGGTGATCTGCTATTATAGACGGACAATACCTGGTTCTGTCATGGAATTGGCCCCACTTTAGCACTTAGCACATGGGGCATCCTTTTCAGCACTTGTCCATTGTTTCATACACAATGTGATCTGGATGGTCTCTCTAAGCTGGTAAGTGATTAGTGATTAGTGACTATCTATGGGTGTGTTTACCTGAGTGTCAAGTGATCTTTGTATTAAACTACAGATGCCACTTGCAATGCGTTGCTTGGGGTGTGGGTGATTCAGCTCTTTTGATAATTATTTCAACTGAAAATTACTGATCTGATCAACTTTTGGTGAATGATTGAAATCCATACATACAGTTTTGTGAAGTTTGCAGAAGTAAACATGATTCTTGCATTCCTGTGTTGGTGGTACCAATCATAATTCTTTAAGAATGAAGTGTTGATTTTTTGAAGATCAAAGATGTTTTAAGAAAATGGCAATTTGATCTAACTTGTCCATGTTTTATTTCACAATATGAAAACTACTACTCTGATTTGTCTCTCAACTTTACCACATGCATCTCATAGCGCTTTCTTGTGCCGTGTATATCTCAAATTGTCAAAAATATTAGTTAGGCTTACTCAGCATAGCTGCATAAGCAGAGATGTCTTTTTGCCTGCACCTGCTCTGTCTTACTGCAGGTTGGAAGGTGCAGTCCAGCTGCTGCAGAGAACTGCAATAGGAAATATCCATGTCCCCGCTGACATCCTCATATCTCTGTCTTGCCTAATTTAATAAAGCATCAAGTGCTTTTTCGTGTCAGTGTCAGAGATGACTTGCCTTGCCATCTCCGTGTTGTGGCCTTATGCTGCTGCTGCTGCTGAGCACTGCTGCTGCTATTTGGAGAGGCTGTAGTGTTTTGAAGATTGTTTTTTCTGCTGTGTGTTTTTTTTCTGTTTTGTTGATGTTTTACTCCACTGTAATAGGAAGTCTTATGAATTTGGGGATTAACTAAATTTGTAGCACAAAATATCTTAGAGAAGTTGGTACATCTTACTGCTGCTCTGAGACATAATTTGTTATGCCCCATGTATGCTAAGAAGTTTTTTTTTTTTTTTTGCATTTTTCTTATTGTGCTGCTGTGTCTGTATTTACTAAATGCAGATATTGATGGATGACTAATTTTCTATTGAATGGGCCTTTATTGTTACTACTGGTACATTCATGGTACCTTTTCTGTGGTTTTTGTTTAGCTGAGATGTCACAGCTCATTTGAACAATAACCTTACCTTCAATGTTTTGGGATGATAAGCAGTTTGTAAAAATTCTCCGATGTTATGTTTACGTTCGATTGAGTTGTAAAAACATCTGGACAAATTGATAAAAATGTGTGCATAACTTAGTCGGGGCCCACATGTTAAATAGATGAGATCTCGTGAGTCATAATGTTAATGTCATGCCTCACCAATCGCCAGAGGGAGATTTTATCACCAAATTTACGATTTAAAAGCCTTAAAGTGACACTTCACAAAGGATAATCAGTGTTATAAAAATATTTCAGTAATAAATCTAACCCATATCCCGCATATACGTGTTAGGTTGGGCTATAAAATGTGTTTGGAGCATCAAGTGTTGTTGTTTTCAGTTTGAAAATTAGAGGTCCTATCCACCAGTAGCTCTAGCTTTCAAGGTGTCCAGTGTCCACTGTAAATTAACCGTGTGCCCAGGTTGATCGAAATGAGAGAATAAATTCATTTTGATTCGCTTTAACCATATTTGACTCATTGTGTGAACTTCTAGATAGCTTACTGGCTGTCACTTCGTTGGTATTGTGATACTGCTAAATTATTAAAAATATTCCAGAAGGTTAGTATAATTTTAGTTTAGTGTGATAAGCCTGTCAGAACCAAATTTTGGCAATGGGCTGTAAATAGATAGTTCAATTGTGTTGATTTTCTTCTCTGGTTTGGAAATGTTGAGAATTACTGAAGGTGCCAAAATGAGTGAAAGATTAAGTTTATGTAGGTTTTAGGACCGAAATACCTCATAACTGACACTTTCATTGTCAAAAAGCTTGTAAAATAACTGGAAATAGCTCTTTTTTTCAATTTTTGTCAATGACTGGTGATTCTGGAGGCAAGGGTTAGTCCTTCCATGGCTTGGGGCTATTGGTTTTTACCCTGTGAGGGGTTCATTGTTCAATGGCTATTCACCCCGCTACAAATCATTTGGGCTACCCAGGAATTATTCGCTCAGACAGCTGGCGGACTTGCCATTAGAAACTGTCACAATATTTGTTTTGTGTAATCTATGAATAGGCCCTTGCTGTGTGTCTGACTGTGTCATGGTAGAAGGACGGTCGTGTCCACCCCCTTAGTATCAACACACACTGCCCCCACTGCTATGAGATGCACCAACACTGGACCTAAAGCTGCTGGACATGCCCACACTTTTCTGTATTACTCAATCCCACCCTCCCTTATTACTCAATCCTGCCTTCGAAATTATCTGGTGCCATCTACCTAATTATTAATTTGGGTAATTAGTGAATCTCTTGCATTTCGATTATTGTGGATCGAGACATTTTACCCATTAGGCCTAACTCTAATCTACCCTCCCCTTGCTATCTTGCTATCTGCTTACCTAATTGGTGATTTATTGTGAAATCATGCAGTAATTTCTTTTCTATATTTGGCTGCACTTGACCAACACTTTCCCTCATTGCTTAATGACTCCTTGGTATTTTTCACTACCTGCCCATTGGTAAATAGTGAATTGTGATGTAACAGGTGAAACTGTTTTGAATAATGATTTCTTATTTGGATACGGACAAAAGTCAGAATGTATTAATTCCCCTGGGTCAGAATTAAATGTATTTACACTTCATTGTGTTGGGTATTTATATGGGTTTAATTGGTAGGTGGAGTTTGTTTGTATAAACTTTTGGGGGTTGGGAGTGTAAAGGTATTTTGGTCACCAGTGATTTGACCATTACAAAAGGTAATTCATGAAATTGCAGGTTTTGGGGCTAACAGTTTTAAGCCCCGGGGGATACAGTGTTGAGATTAGAAGTGAAATATTATGGCTTGCTCAGGTCATTCGGTAGCCCCACAACAGCCCACTGTATGTCACTGTGGATGGTACTGATATACGGTGCTGGGATAATGGTGCATAACGGTGACATGTACATTGAACTTCGGCATAAAACTGAAATGGTCACTAGTCAAGAATCACGACTTTGAACAGTTGATAAATGCCCATTAGATTAAATACCACATGCTTTGCCAAGAAGTTGTAGTGTTTTTCAAATGTAGGTGTATCATACCTCATTGTGATTTAATAGTCGGTGAATATTTTAAAAGACATTCGGCTTGGTCATATGCCTGGTCACCTCATGGATTTGCATCTGATCCATTTTCCCATATTTATAGGGTAGTCCCTCCGTTTGCCTCTATGCATGACCCTCCAATGTTAGACTGTTCTTATAATTCAGGGATCTGGCAGTGGGAGAAAATCTACAAAAGCTGTTAGGTGCAGCATGTTGACACTGAGGAAAAGGTCTAAATTCAGTGCCCCGAAACACTCTCTTTCTTGCTGCATCTTGGCTTGGCTGCTAGAATCTACATATTGCAAATGACCTGACAGGGTTGCTTCTTTTTACAGGACCTTTATACAGGATGCCTCCACAGGATCTTCCCCAGGATCCGCTCCAGGGTGTGTATGGTAAAAAGCCCAAGATCCGCCAGACTTGATTCCTCATTTCCTGAAAAACAGATTGCTTCGCTTTGACTTTCATATACACTGTCAAAAGTAACGTCTGCAGAAGGGATAAGGCGTGTTTCTCTGAGTAGATTTGAGGGGGCATCTCGCCAACAGCCTGCCAGTGCGAGGGAGCATTCAGTTTTGAATCTGGATGAGGCGCCCGCCTGTGTGCATTGATGGCTTTGTGGAATACTAAACGCTGGCACTGCCTGGCAGGCCACTTAGTCAACGGTGCCTTTTCAAGCATTTTCAATATACCAGTGTTTAGATATGCCAGAGCTATTGTCAAAATGCAGATAGTGTTTGAGTTGACAGCACGTGGAAATTAGAAACTTGGATTTCTCATTTCCACGGAGGCAGACGGAGGCAGGGCGAGGAAGTGTGGCGGCCACTTTTGTTGTCTTACTGGGGCTAGCTGGGGCTGTCAGTTTCGCGGCGTTTTGTGTGAAGGGTTTGCTGAGCAGCCCTGGGTTCCTGTCTGTGCAAGCGCCTGGCTTGATGGCTGGCTGCTGGCTTGATGGCTCCTGGCTTGGTGGCTCCTTGTGGCTTTCATGCTCAGGATTCTGCTCTGTGTGGATGCTGTGTGGATGGATTCCGTGTGCCTCATTCCGTGCCTCGCTCTGTGCCGTGGGCCAAAACAAAACATCCTGTCCACATCCGCCCTGCCATCACCAAAAGCCCAGCTTCCTGTCAGTTGTGCATCCTGTCCCTGTTTGTACAAGGCCTATAGACACAGCTCTGGTCACTCTTGGGGACACTGCCCAGCGCCACAGACACTGCTCTTAGACACTGCCATGGACAGTGGACGCTGGGAATTGGCAGTTTTTGTTTCCCCTTTAACACTGGAAGGTCATTGACCATGGAGCTTGTGATTCCAATTTTTTTTGTCAGATTAATTAAAATTTACATCCATTTGCTTCAGCAGATGCTACTCTCTGTTCAAACTGTTGGAGAATTGGGTGAGATGACAGTTGGAAAATGTGCCTTTTTTTATCTGGGCCCAACTAAATCTTCCTAGTTGCTTTCAAATCTCTCAGTCTTCTTCTTCTCCCCACCCCTCCTTTCCTCCCTCAAATATCACCATCCCACCTCTTCCTGTGTCTCTGAATACACCCCTGGCCATGGTCACCCCATTGAACAAGCAACAACAACAGCCCTGCTGTGGGCATGGTCAACAGCACTGACCAACAGCACTGGTCAAGACCACTGGTCAAGATTTGTCAAGGACCTTGCTGGTCAATAACACCCTTGTCCTTGTGAATGTCCTGTGGATGTCCTGCGGGTGTCCTCACTGTCCTGTGGATGTGGCCTGATGAGTTGGTCCAGTGTGAGGACATTCTAACAGGATATGCCACTTCCCCCGCTGTGTCCACCCCATGTCCATCCTGACTGCTACGTGACTGGCCAGCCCCCTGCTTCATTAAATGCCCTTCTATTGATGGACCTCCAGTTTCCATGCTCTGCATTCAGCAGGCAACACAAGCCATGGCTCAGTTCTACCTCTGTGAGGCTCAATTTTTTGCTATCTTTTGTGTGGCATGTTTGTCTATCTGCTCCTGATTCTCTGTCTCTGATTTTGTGACTTTCTGTCTGTCTGAAATATTTCTACATCATTGCACGTCTCCCCCCCCCCACCCTTTCTTTTAGATTTTGAGATCTTTTGTGATTTGACCACACAAATAAGTCAACTTTACAAGTGTCAAAGAACAAAATACACGCAGTTATGTATTTTACCATATAGGCTACTCCTCCAACTTCCAGTAGCATGTACTGTATCTGCTTTCATTCACGTCTTAATTTAATGTTTTTGCAGTTCCTATATCATCTCTCTGCCATAAAGTGACCTTTTGTAATCTTTGCATTCATTTTTTTTAAGCAATTTTATTGCACAACGTTTATACTTTAATTGTGCATTTTCATCGAAGATGACATGCTTGACATTTTAACTTTACATGTATCTTCATGAGTAATAGTAATATTGTTTTTCATGAGCAAAACTTCCTCCAATCATAATATCAATTGAAAAATAAATGAATAATAGTAGCTGGATAATGGCTTCCTGATATAAAAGAAATATCATTGTTACTGGTTTACATGAAATTATAAACTTGCAATTTGTAAGTAGATATGACTTCGAAATGCTCTGTAGTAAATGGAGCAGTCTTCTGTTAGTCGCTGGCCACAGAATTTGGTAAATGCTGTCCTGCAAGCATGCGGCCTCTAGTGGCTGTTTTGAGAAGTGAATATGGACCTTGGAAAAATTCAACAGTTTCTCTTTGAAGACTTTCTGTTCTGGACGATGGAATTTTTCAATATATAATGTTCGCTTACATCATGTTACTACTCGTAGCATATATAGAAAAGGATTTTGATATTTTGAGGTTGTGTACATGTTTTGAAAATGGCCATATTTTGTCATAGGTATAGGATCTACATCTATAATGGTCTTGGTGTAGTAACACGGTGTTGATGTAGATTAAAATTAATACAACTTCATCAATTTACGCCACAATGAAATGCAGTGAACAACGATTGGCTAATCTACATTTAATAGGACAAATGTGTCCTTGGCACAGACTAGTATGTTGTTGTTTTTTTTAAAGGCATCTGTGTGAATTTTGCTGACATGTCAAGTCACTCTTGTCAAATTGTCTGGAGGGACAAGACCTTGATCAAACATCTGAACACAGTTCAGTGAACCAAAATATTTTCAAAATCCCGTCAGTCCACCTTCAAGACAAAGCTGCAAGATGCTCTTTCTCTTCAGCAGCAGCAGCTTCACCAGGAGCAGATGAAGTGGTGGCGAGCAACAGTCAACCTGCAACACTTGACAGAAGTTCTCCTCGATTCATCGCTCAACTTAATGAAGACAAACAGATGCTAATGAACAGAGACATTTAATAAAATGAAACATCTAGGCAATTCTCTCTGCTTCTGCAGCATGTCATCTTTCAGATGGATTTCCCAAGATTACTGTGGAGTCAAGTGTGGCTCACAGAACAGCTAGAATTCAATCCAGATAGATTTACTATGAATATGGTCATATGTGATCTTCTAAATTCTCAAGCACCAGCTTGTTGACACAGAAATGTGCAGTGAAGAGTTTCTTGTAACTTCTGTTGTCCATTGTATTACATTTTTCTGGATGGAATATGATATTTATTCTGGATTCTGATCGAGTTAGACCTGTAGGCCTACTTGTCAAATCATTAGCTCCTTCTTGCAGATGCATCTATGCATTCGTGAAGAATAGTGGATGAAGAATTACTTGCTTTTACAACTGACAACTGCACATTATACAAACAACAAAGAGTTGGACGTAGATAACAGATTAGTTTATCCCTGTTGCATAGTCTTGTGTTATGGAGGCTTTATTGATGAATACTCTCAAATGTGTTGTATAGTAACTGTAAACTGTACAGACTGAGCACAAGATATTCTGAGCATACCTCATATAAGGCAGTGATCAGACGTTTTTCCACTGTTAGAGCAACCTGCTGTCAGTGGGTGGCAAGGACGAGGCACTAGTACAGTAGTAGTCAGGGTGGTGGTGGCCATTTATTGGTGATTAGAGGGGAGGGAGTAGAGAGAACTCGACTGCAGCAGTTTGAGGGGCAGTTGTTGCCTGCAGCTTTGTAGAGGTCACGGTAGAGGTCAGCTCCATCACTTGCCCTGTCAGATCAAAGACTTCGTCTGCCAGCAGCAGCAGCCCTGGCATCAGCCCCACAGCCTCCAGGTGCCTTCTGTGGCAGCTTGATAAGCAACGGCCGTGTCATCACTGTCTCTCTGTCTCTCCCCACGTCTGTCTGTCCAACTCTCTGGCAACTCTCGGCCAACTTTGTGGCAATTCTGAGGCATTCTGCTTGCCTTGGATTGTCTATGTCTATTTTAGGCTATGTATGATTTTTGCTATGCTCCGTTGTGTCTGTCAATAGTTTTTTATGTTGATGTCTCAAGACAGCGTTTATTAATGCCTTTTACAGCACTTTCCAAAATATCCAAACCATGTCTTCTTTCACCTCTTTGTCATGCCCGCCTCCTGTCCTGGTTAGCCTAACAAATGCATAAATACAGTACGGAAAGCCCCAACCATCCATCCATCCAATTTCTTTTCTATGTGATTTGGTTTGATTTTGACTGTCTTGGGTCTTTCTCATTATAAGATATTTGTTTGATTACTTGCTTGTTACACTGAGGATGGTAGTGAATTTTAAGATTTATTTCATTTAGGATGATACCAAATTGTTACACTGAGGATGGTAGTGAATTTTAAGGTAAATCTTCATTTACCAAATTACCTGCTTCCCAATCATGACATATTTGGGATACGTGTTGGTGTCTGAGTCTTCAGTAACTCCACAATTATATTTATGCAACTTTCACCTCCCCATAGTCTTCTCTCTCATCCTGCTTCTTGTTTCTTTGTTTTCTCTGTTCCTGTTGAAGTTTAGGTCTTCATGTTGGCCCCAACAATGTCTGTCTGCCTCCAAGAAGTAAATGTTTTCTGATAGTCTTTTAAAAATGTAAATATTTTGTGATAGCCTTAATTCTCTGGCTTAAATGTCTCTCAATTGAGAAAGTCTTATGTGCTATATGAATTGTGAAGGTCAAGCCATAGATATTGTCATATTTGGGAAGTTCAAATAGCTTTAAATCTATGGAATTCTTTGTTTAGAGATCTATAGCTTTACAAAGTTGCTGCATCCCACCCCATCGACCCCCCCCCCCTCTTCCCATCATCCTTCAGTCTATATCTTTACTTGACAGATCCGCAGTTAGAGAAATGAATTAGAAGGGAAGCAGATCCTGTGGAGTTTTGTGGCTTAAGAGAAAAATGACCTTTTACATTTACAGGATGGTGGGTAATTTGCGAATGCCATCTCCATGTAGAGGACTGCTTCCTCCCTATAATATAAATATGGCCTTCTGCATTGATATCTTTGCCAATATGGAATGTTGTCACCATTCTGCTAATGTTTTAATCAGGATATTCATTAGTAATCAGCAAAGTCACTTACTTAAGTGACCTTCTCTTGTCTATTTTGCATGTGAGCTTCCTGAATGGATGGCATCCCAGAAAGAATTTCAGAAAGAACGCCACCCCCTAGCTTCCTATTGATAAGTGCTGGCCTTTTTAGCTGTTTGTTTTAAAGTCTGAATTGTAATTGATTGAGATGGCGAAAGTCAGGCTGATTGAATTTCCCAATGTCCTCACAAATTCACAATAGCTAAGAAGTAAGCAAATTAAAGGTGTGACATCATATATATCTTTGCCGTGGGCCCTGTCTGATCTCACCACTGAGGCTTACTCATTTCAGCCCATAACACATTAGATGTCACCTATTATGTGCAATGGGGTAACCTGCAGAATGCAGCTAATAAATATGTTGTCATTGATTTCCTCAATTACTGATTTAGATCAACATATTTTGGAATTCTGGATTTTTACTTGTTTAATTCAGGATCATGAAGTAGTCTTTAATCTATATTGATTATTCTTGGAGATTTGCAATTTTGGATGTCATATGTATATATTATAAGAGTGCTACAGATGGACTTTTCATTTTGGTGACACAAAAAATCTGAAATCTCAGCATGTTTGTGTTAACGAGCCCACACCACTAATCATGGTGCCAAATATTTTAATAGTTATGGTTATTAATTAGCATAAATCATATTTGTTGGTCTTTTTTCTGCGTTGGGCCCTTTGGCTATTTTTAGGCGTAATTGGTTCAGTCAAAGCATCTGCTGCCCCCTGGCTTCTGTTCACACAATATTTGTTTTCTCTGTCTGTCTGTCTCTCATAATCTGTCATAATTGTGATGATTAATTTTGGGATGAGAGGATATCATTTCATAGCATTTGGTGTTATCAATTGGGGGTGACCAGTCCTGATTTTGTGGATTGAAGTTGTGTTGGTGGTTGCACTGCATTTTGTGCATAGGATGTTTTGGTCAGGTTATTGGGGCACACGGAGGAATAAGAAGTAACACAATAATAAAAATTATGTTTAAAAAATAATAATAACAATTATGTTTTTTTTTTAAATGTCTCTGTTGTTTTCTTTGAGTACATGTTTGGTGAAGTTGGTGACAATGGTCAAAGACAGAATCAGGAATCAGTAGTATTGGTCACGTGCATGAGTTCTAAAATTATAATGTGTTATATGCTGATTATGTTGCTCGTAAAAGAGGTGTATTATATGTAACATGAAAAAAAGTAGTGTAAGGAAACTAAGTCACATTTGCTGAGCCTGTAACCTGATGACATAAGTAAAGCTAAGCAATGCAGCAAGGCTGTCCATTGTGCTCACCAATGTTGCCCAGCTAATGCTGCCCAAGTAATGTTGCCCAGGCAATGCTACAGAGCATGAATATTCCAAAGCAGTGCTCTTTAGTGCTGCAGGAAGCATCAATAATGTACAACTGTTTAACAAGGTGAACATCTTCATGAGTTGGGGGCCTGGCAGCTGCAGTGGTCATGTCAACAAGCAAGGTGCCTTGGGTTCAAGCCCTTCCCTTCAGTCTCTGGCCTTGTCTTGCCTCAGTCTTTCATGGTTATATGACTTTTCTGAACTGCTTTTGTGTTTGCTATGCTTTACTAGTGACTTCCAAGTTTTGTTTCTGAGTTCTAGGGTTGAATTTCCAGCTGTTTTCTATTCTCCTTGGCTTTATATGTTGTTTCTGTCGCAAGGCTCAAAAGTCAAAACATTTTCCTGGTGTTCCAGCAATGGAAGCTTGTACAATGGAAAGCAGTGACCAGTTTAGAATCTGATTTTGTTTCCTTCTATCTCAGAAATTGGTCCCAGATGACCCAGAGGAAGGTTCCATAATATATATTTTAACTTGTGGTATTGAAATGTGTTTGGCTGAATTCTGCATCAGCTTTTCTCTATTTCTGTCTTTCTTTCTCTTTATCTGTCTTTCTGTCGTATCTATCTTTCTCTCCTGTCTGTCTTGTCTGTCTGTTTCTGATGCCCCTGCTTGTTAAAGGGTTCCCTGACAGTTTCATGGTTCTGTCCCTCCATAAACTGCTCAGGCCTTCGCCCTTAGAACTGCTGAAGAGGGTGGCCTTCTCAACACAGCCAAACACCTTACCTGAGATGCTAATGTTGCTGTTGTATGCAATGGATTTGCTTCAGTACATCAAAATGAATCACAGCTTCCATTTAATGAACTGTTGGTTTCCATACCTAGGATGATTATAACAGTTAAGGGGAAGCACTTTCATTATGTCTTTGAACAGCGTCATGAATCAAGAGTTTGATGCACGTATTTGTCATCATCGCTATCATCGTCATCATCATCATCATCATTGAATCCTGGTCACTGACAGTATGACCACAGGACATAGCTTCCACAAGGTTGGTCTTGTGTCCCTGGTTCTGGTTTTCTTTTTATTATCACTCCAACAGAGCCATCTTTTTATGCTGTCATCTGTTATCTTTTGTGGTGGTTTTTGCAGGCTGTCCTTCCATGTTAGAGAACTCTGGAGTCATATGGACCCTCAGGACCCTTGGCACCGTAGCCTTGCTCACTTCTACACAGATGGAGCCTGGCT
This sequence comes from Platynereis dumerilii, assembly GCA_026936325.1. NCBI lineage: Eukaryota > Metazoa > Annelida > Polychaeta > Phyllodocida > Nereididae > Platynereis > Platynereis dumerilii. The sequence continues at coordinate 96,545,016 of JAPTHN010000002.1, forward strand.
GGCGCTGTTCCTGCGGAAAGCCATCACCTGCAACTATCTGCAGCTCGCAGGAGTGCCCTCAGTCCGCCCCCCCCCTCCTCAGCCCCCCTGCCTACCCCCTCTCTGCATCGTTATTCCCCCCAACCTGCGTCCTCACCCCCCCCCTCCCCATCTCCTGAATGTTGTGCTGCCTCCTTTGGGTTCCTGCATTACCTACTCTCTCATGTTTCTTCTTCCTTCCCTGCGTCCTCTTCTACCCTCCTGCTCCTCTTCATTCATCTCTTCGTTCTGGTATTCTCCTTTTCTGTTTCTTCTTTTTCTCTTGTTCTGTCATACTCGCATTCTCATTCTTTCACTTTCATGTTTCTTGTCATTCTCTCGTCATCCTCTCATTCTCTTGTCCTCTTTTGTCATCATCCTCTTCTCTCGTCATCCTCTCCTCTCGTCATTCTCTCCTCTCATCATCCTCTCCTCATCCTCTTCATCCTCTCCTCGTCCTCCCCTCATCCTTTTGTCATCCTCTCGAATATACTCTTCTCATCTTCTCCTCTTCCTATCCTCATCCTCTCATCACCTTCTCGTCATCCTCTCCTAATCCTCTTGTTAGCCTCTCCTCGTTCTCCTCAGCCTTTCCACGTCCTCTCCTCATCTTCTGCACGTGCTCTCATCCTCTCCTTGTCCTCTCTTCATCCTCTCCTCATCCTCTCCTCATCCTCTCCTCATCCTCTCCTCGTCCTCTCGTGATCCTTTCCTTGTTCTCTCGTCATCCTCTCCTCGTCCTCATCCTCTCCTCATTCCCATCCTCTCATTTGTCTCCTCTTGTCATCCTTCTCATCAACTCCTCTTCCTCTCGCCATCCTCTCCTCATCCTTTCCTCTTCCTCTCCTCTGCAGCCCACCAACTCCCTGACCCCCCCCCCCCACCTTGTCTATCTCCTGCAGCATTATAGGACAGCGGCTGATTGCATGGACAGATTTTGCGAAGGAACTGACAGTCGTGGTGGCAGAGGCCAGCCGGCTAACATGGACCCAGGACACAGGATATTCCTGTAGTGCGTTAAGCTAATTGCATGTCACAGGGTAGGTGGACCAATACTGACTGTCAGTGTAGGAGCAGTTGCTGTAGCATTAGTGGGAGATCCCCCTCTCCTTTCCTTGCTTGCAGCTAGATACAGTGTGGATAGCCAGGAGGGAAGGCCTCCACATCAAGCCTGGGCTGTTGCAGTTGATGCTGGCTGGAAATGGGGCCAAATTGTAGCTCGCCTTTCCCAAATGATACAGCGCCAAAGGATCTGGCTAAATACACAATTTGCAGGCAGTTGAAAGGGCTGCTCTGGGTGCCTTTGGCTGAAACAATTGCGAGCAATTTAGCACTCTGGGGCTATTAGAGTAAATGACGATCAGCCAAGTTTAATTAGGCGAGCGCTGAAGGTAATGAGGGTTTGCAGATCGGCCGCAAGACGTCGCCCTGGGTGGTTGCTCGGCTCCTGGTGAACAGCCCTAGCTCATTAAGTAAAAGCCCTTTTGAAGTAAGGCTATCACATTTGACATTCATCCTGTGATTTTTGGGGACTCGCTGGCTGATTACCGTCAGATTACAGTCTTCCACTAGTGGATTGCAATTAGCATTGACGCAGGGGCTCTTTTGTCTTCCTCTTCCTTGGGCTCCCGTGGGCTCCTGTAGGTTGTGGTCTCCTCCTTTCCTGCTAATGTTTATCTTCAGGGTGGTCGCTAAGTTGGCCACGTGAGGAGTTGCCTAATGACAACCAATAGCCCCCCTTTGTTTTGGATTCGTTAAAACCAACAGGGCAGGCATCAGGAGGCAGGTAATTGGGGCATCCTGCTCTGCCTCCTGCTCTGCTTCCTTGCTCTGCTTCCCTGCTCTGCCTCCCTGATTACCGTGGCACATCAAAGATGAGCAGCCGCCGCCCTGAGCAGCTCCCAAATGGTGGGCATTTTGCAGGGGCCACACATAGGGTTGAATGCTCCTAATGAGAGGAAAGTGATGGGGCCTACAGGGATGCTGCTGGTGATGAAGATGCTGATGAAGATGTTGAGGCTCAACTTGATGGAAGATGGAGAGCGGCGCTGCTGTAGCCAGGAGACAACTCTCCCCATCATCCCAATCCAGGAAGAGGCTGGAACAACAACAGTGACATCAACAGCTATCACCCAGGTATTGCAACAATGGTGCCCAATGAAACACCCACCATGACATCTCAAAGAAACGTGATAATGACCAATAGCAACAATGTATCAAAATAACTGTATTTCTGGATAGTTCATGGAAAGTATTTTTGAGTCGATTTATTTAAACAGCTTCGAAAAGAAATCTGAACAACATCAATAACAGAAACAAAAATTCCCAGAATCAGGAACATTCAAATCGACAGCAAATGTGCAAGTGACTGTATTGCCTAGACATACCTTCACATCAAAACTCAACAGTTTAGCATCACTTTTAAACCTTCAATAACTTGAACTTGTACCCACAACAACATTCTACAGCACCAAATTTCAACAGCATCCCCATTCAACAGCAATGTCATCCAAGATTACAGACAAATAGGGGGCTCTTCCATCTTTCCAATTAGCCCTGAGCTGCTGTTGCTGCTGGCAATCCCCATCTCCACCTACCCCCCCCCCAAATCCCCCCCCCCAAGTTTCCTACCCATCTTTGCCCCGGGCCAGGTAAACAGCTACGGAGGCGGCTTGGTCATTTGTCCCTGCCTCTGCAACTGCCATTGATGGAGGGACGAGGCCTGGCCCTCGAGAAGCTTCAAGATGCACTGTATTACATGTCCTTACAACCCGAATTCAGAAGTCACTGCAATTGATGTGACCAATCTGGTAACTGGCCTCTCTAGCCTCCAGGCTCTGGGTTGTGGGTTATTCTAAGGTCTATGTGAACAGATGCAGTGGACAAAGTTGCAACAAATTCTCAATTTACTGAAAATATATCTCTTTGGTCTTATGTTTATGGATTTGTTTTTGTTGGTCTAATAATGAAAAGATGAACTAAAACAATATACTCTGGAAGTCTGGCCACCCAATCCACTGAATCCAGCGCCCTAATTTCAAACCAACTGCTTGTCTCTTTGGTGTGCAGTATTTATGCTAATATTTAGTTTGAACCATCCTTGAAGTTGACATTTAGCTGTAGAATTAACTAAGACTCCAACATGGTACGTTCTACATATTGTATTACATGCAGTAGATCTACACTTCAATTCACATCTCTGCCTTGGTGAAGCTCCTGTTCTACCATCACCAATTTCCATCGCCAATTCTTCCCATCACCAGTTCTTCGAATTGCCAAATCTTCCCATCAACAATTATTACTGTCACCACTTCTTCCCGTCACCAATTCTTCCCATCACCACTTCTTCCCTTCACCACTTCTTCCCATCACCACTTCTTCCCTTCACAAATTCTTACCATCACCAATTCTTCTTGTCCAATTCTTCCCCACCACCTTTCCCATCACCTTATCCTTCCCATCACCACTTCTTCCCATCACCAATTCTTCCTATCACCAGTTCCTTCAGCTGTTTTCCCTCCTAATCGTTCACCCTGCCTTCAACAGGAGCTTTGCTTCCCCGCCAGCTCAGACAAATGCGATTACATGGTCCCACAAGCCAAAGCTCTTAATCTGTTTAGACCGCTGCTTTTATTGACCATCAGTGCTCGTGATGCGCTGAATTTGAACCCTTCATTTCGCCAACTTGTCAGGGCATCAATTTGTGTTGTGAGGATTCAAGCGAAATTGGGCTGTCACCACCAACAGATGATGTTCATATTAAAAGGAAGGGCATATTTCGAAAATGATTGTTCACTGTGCTGACTTGTGAATTGGACAGTTACTTTAGCTGCATCTTTGTCTACTTTCAACCGAAATATTTAAGATTAAAAAATACATCTTTCAACTTTCAGAGTTTATTTAAGAAAATGGTATTTCCAGTTGGTATACGGTTTACCACTCTCGATCATTTATTGTGCTTGCACAGATAAAATTGTCCTGAAATTATATGATGCTGTATTACATGAGACATCACGTGGCATTTAGCTTTATAAATCTACTAGGCTACCCAAGGAAGTCATCCTTATATTAAGATCCTTTCTCAACCCACGTAAAATAGTTCTCATCTGTTAGCCCACAGTTGAGGCAGCAGTTGTATGATCAGCTTGGTTTGTGAATTGCTTATGCCCCAGACTGATTCCTGAATCCATCTCCTTGTGCAAAGCTGTTCGCTTGACAGTTGTGGTTTTGCAGAAAGATAATCTCTTCATTTTGGGGAGAACATCTGTCCACTGTTCTGGGACTGGGGCCCAAATTGTCCTTTTGTGGATACTGGTGCTCAGTGATAGAAACAAATGTTTTATCTCTTTCTGTTGCTGTTGATTCGCATGCTATTCTTAGCTTTTCCTATTCTAGAAGTACATTTTTTTGTTATTTTTCGCATGAAATGCTACAATGCTCATACAAGTTCCCTTGAGAACAGGTAGTACATGTACTTACAGTTTAGACTCACAACCTTATCATCTCATCATTACATCTGCCCCTGACGACTGGTCATCTAAGCTGAATTTAATTCAGAGCTAGTAACATTGAGTCTTTAAATCATTGAGATATGTGCAATCAGATTATCCCCAAGAAAGAATTTCATGAATAGGGAGTATCCTCTTTGGCAACTTCTTGCTGCTATGGAAGTGTCCATTTGAAATATTTGAGACAGAGATCAAGACCAGCAATACTTTATTCCAAAATACTATAGGGAATACAACTCTTGAGTTGTTTATGTCAGCAATTTAACTACCCAGCTTCTGATTCTAACTTCAATCTCCTCCCTAGTAAAATGCAGCATCTTCACTATCCAGGCCACCCTGCATCCACCCTGCAGCTGGCTTGATTAAGACTGCTGCTGCGTCATGTGCTGCTAATCAGCCTCCTTCTAATTATATCCGCTCACTTGCTGTCTCTCGGAGCTGTCTCCTGGAACAGAGCTTCAAAAGAATGCTGTGCAAAGAGACAGCTTTGTCTCAAGTAAAGAGAGGCAGCAATTTACACAAGTGGCAATGTTGTCAGTTAATCAAAGTACGACATTTATATTGTCAGGGCTGTAGCTTCCTCATGTCTTTCCTTTACATGTTCTCTTGAATTTTGGATTAATTATTCCTCATAGCAAGCACTGCCAAGCAGATGGGATTTCTCATTTTCACCTATCATTTTGTTGCTTGAGAGTTCTGAAGATTAACGTATTTTTGTCGAACAATGGTTCCTGATATAGCAGGTTGTGTTAGTCTGAAGACAGATTTATATTTCGAGAATATCAAGGAAAACATTTCGACAGATGCTTAATGTTTGGTAGACATCAACCAGAATTCCTCTTCTTCACCTAAACAGCATCCATTGCTGTGTTTGAAGATACATAAACAGGACTAATAATTTGGGTCATTTTGATGAAACTTGCTTGCATATTCATCCCCACCTAGCTCTGACTCTGGTTCAGAAGCACCGGACAAGTTCCTCCTAGCTCTAAAAGAACCTGCCTTTTTTGTCTCAAAATGAAATCGGTTAATCCCCTTCCACCCCAGTTGTTCACCAAGTCACCTTTGGTTATTATTTCCTTGTGGTTGACAACTGCTAATCCTGTAAATCTCCAAAACCAGAAGATTATTTCTTCATCTTTTCAACAAGAAACTGCTGTCTGACTTCTCACCGATTCCTGCCTGGATTGGTCAGCACTTGATCAGCAATCAGGGCCGATTAGAGATGTAACCACAACTCCATATTTGGGCGTACCCTTGCTCACCACGTGCTCTCCACGTGCTCACCATGTGCTCACCATGTCATGGTGATTGTGGTAATCCCCTAAGCAGCTCAGGAGAACGTGAGGTGAGCAGCAATGAGGTGGTGAGGTGATCAGCTATGTGCAAGGGGCAATCAACAAGGCATAGCAACGGAGGTGGAATGCTGCAGTTGACTTGCTGATGGTGATATGGTGTTATATGCTGTTTAGCGCTACGGGTCAGCAAGGTACCTTGTGGGATACCTTTTCTGACAGAAGTGATGTTTTCGATTGCTATACTCTTTTGAAGCATTTTGGTAGCCAGTAAAATTATATTGATGATAATATTATTGATGATAATATGGCGCTTAGAACTGCACCTTGTTGAATACCTTTTTGTCTGAAATTAAAAATTGTTAGAATATGTTCTTAGTGAGTTTGAAATGGAATTGTTATAATAGTAATTATACTATTTTGACAAACCTGAAGTTACAATGTGCAATATTTAACCAAATGCTTATCCTTATCGTCTGTTAGTGAAAATAGTTCTAAAATTGAGCCAATCTAATAACTTTACTTGGGGAAGAGAAAGCACGAGAATAGCAGTTTGCCTTCTTGACCTTTTTTTCTCAGCTCGCATTGAGACGGACCCCATTGAGCTCCTCTAGACATGCAGTCAATGGTCTAAACAATATTGGAACAGACATTAGGATAGACCACCTAGGAGGGTAATACAAGCTACCCCTCGTAATAAGCTTCTTTAGCCTTGCTTACCCTTGATGAGTAATGGGCCAATGGTGATCAGGGTTGTCCCATTCTGTTCTGGAGACAGGCAAGACAATCACCCAGTCCTCCTTTGCCCTCCTTTGACCTCTGTTGACCTTGAGGTCATGTCATTGCTCATGCTAACCACACGACTCCAGCTGCAGCATCAACAGAAGAAGAAGACTGGTAAAAATTAACATCACAAGCATTGGAGAAGATTTGATAGAACTACAATATTTATTTTTATTATTAATGCATCATCATCTGCTTGAAGGAGTTAAGCATTCCGGTGCTCAAATAATCGTATTCTTATGGCTTCGAAATCAAATTTCAGCTTTAGTATACATGTAGTATGTTAATTTTTTACGCAACTCGCTTTGAAGATGACAATATTTCAAGTCAAACCATTCAGCCATGTTCCGCTGTCTCTTTGGTTTGCATCAAAATATAGATCATCAGCATCAAAAGACATAATCATAACAAATCTCCCGGAATCATCAACACCAACACCGTGAAAGTTTGCACCACCAACATTCAACACCAAATCACAACTTACCCTAACATCTTCTGTCACATCATCTGCACCACCTCCACAGCATCTGCACCACTTCCACAGCATCAGCACCACACCATCACAACCTCACCCTCCCAGCAACAGCAACAACAGCATCATCTAGTGGCCCATCTCCTTGTGCATCTCCATCACTCATCTCCTTGCACTGTTACATGTGTGCTCAGCCATCCCATCTGTCTCCATTGGCACTGATTATGTATGAAGATTCCATCTTGAGGTGGGTTCATCAGTCACATCATGCGGCAGGAATCCTGTCATATGTTCTCTGTTGCAACATTCAGCCTAGAAAGCTGAGATGTGTTCTGTTGCTTTCGAGCTGAGATATATGTTCACTCTGATTTTTGGGTCTGTCTGTTCATTGAAAGATGGATTCAGCTTGAAATAACTGCTGGATGCAGCTATAAGTTTCAAGAAATTTAGCCTTATATTATTTTCTCGTAGGTAAAAAATCTTTTATTCTTGATTTTAAAAGTTTTTGCTACAATTAAGGAATATTGTTTTCTAATTTGTGAAAGAGTCAATGAATTGCAGGGAAGCGTTTGCATGGATTTGAACTATCACTCTTTCATTATACAATTCATTAATATCCTGACCAGAACATGTAGTCTGGTACTTTGTAGACTTCTTCTTCACTGCTGTCCGAGTGAGACAGAAAGAAATTGTATTCTTGCTCTCTGAGTGTACTTTAGTGTGTGGGAAAAGCCAAAAACTGCAGGTCATCCTTCATGTTGTGTTACTACTTTAAGTCTTGCGAGTCCGCCCCGAGTAGTCAGGGCTCTTGTTTCTTCACCAAGATGAGTTATGGGAAAGTGTGAGGCAAGGAGCTGCTCTGGACCCAGCTTTACTTTTTCATTGTCTTTATCATCTTCTACCAGAGCCGGCTGCTTGAAAAATAAGACTGCGGCGAGTAGTGAAATATTCATCAAAGGATGAGTGAGTATGCGCTGGCTTCTTTTATGGAGCACTTTGGGGCCGTGTCCCTGTTTCGGAGGCGCAGTGAGAATTCCATGAGGAGACAGCAGGGAGTTGCCAAGACGAACGCTCCTTTGTGTAACATTTGTAGCCTGCCTACCATTGCTCATGCCTTCAGACAAAGACCTTTTTCATCCCCAAGCTGTCTTCAGGGATCAACTGCCACTCTCAAATGCTGCGATTAAGAGATGGATCATAAATCAGACGAGGCGGTGGCTCCGCTTTCTCTTCTTCTTGTCTGACGCTCTGTCCTTTACTCTTCGCCTTCTTTCAGCTCTCTTTCAGCTCTCTTTTAACTCCCTTTCAGATGCCATTCTCTCAATTTCACTTCCCTTTCTCTACGTCTTCTCAAATTGGCATGAAAATGTCGCTTCATCGCGCCGTCACATTGTGATCTGAAAATTACAACTTAAGGTGAATCGTGATGCGGCCGCCATCCCTGTGATTAAATGAAGTAATTTGAGTCGAATGTGTTTTCTCCACCTTTATCCGCCCGTTGAGTCGATTGTTACCAATTCCAGCAACTTTCTTACCACCAGGTGTCTGAAGAAAAGGTCATTGTTCGTGTCGTCTGAGCTCCTCCTCGTTCGTTCTCTAAGCATCCCAAAGTGTAATGCTGAAACACCTGAGGCTTCGCGTATCAAGTTCTCTTCAGATTTGTCGTTCTATGCAGCTAAATGAAAACATACTTCTCTCATTCAGAAGTCTCACAGTCCATTGAGGAATTTGAATCCTGGTAATAAAAAACTGCTCTCAGGTGTGTATTCAACACTCATGCATGCCTCCGACAATGGCTCATTGGAAACAACTTTAGATTAAATGTGTTTCGTGACATTTACCGGAATTTGTTACATTTCAATTGGGTGTCTATTTCTTAAGACGTATGGAGATTCTTTTGTGGAAAGAAAATATGCTCAAAAAAGCAGATGTGGTTTAACGATTTGTGCTCGTGTAAAGCCACGTTAATTGTTCGGACCAGAATTCAAACTGAACAGATGAAATGCCATTCCATATACATCTATACATGTTTCTGGTGCACATTGAAGACAGTTTGAAGAAAGGGCATATTTCGCTTTTTCAGACTTACTCATGACTATAGATTGCAAGTAATCACTTGGTGACATATGTTAAAGGATGATATGACCAGTTATAGCATTATCCTACCTCAATCCCAAGTGTCGTCTTGAGTGAATGATGGCGTAATGGGACGGTGAAATGACTTTTTGGCCCACACATTGGGGATGTCGCGAAAAGGCATTAGGCGCCTATATAGGCGGTGGGGATGGGGAAGGACCCTTGATCAAGTTCTGAACTGTTCCATCTTGTTCATGAGTTGGGAGTGAATGAATAAGGGAGCTGTGGCAGCAACGCAAGACATCCAATTATGATGGGAAATAATACAAGGCTTTCACGTAACCCAATTAAACTGGCTGTGCTATGTCATTAGTGGGCCGCGAGCCCATTGGTTGTCGCAATAATTGACATTTGCTGGAGCGGTGTCTTTTGTGGGCCACATGCCTGCTCTTGCCTGCTCCTGCCTGTGCTGGAGAGAAAGGAGGAAGAGACCAAAGAATGAGCTGAGCAAGGTAATGAAGTTGGCGGGCTCCGTGCTGATGTAGGGGGGATTTCGCAGGCTTTTTCAGGGAGCAGACACTCTTTGTGGCAGACAACTCCTCTGCATGCCACCTTCATTTAGAAGACTCTGAGGCTCTTCTCCTTACTCTGGCTTATTGTGCTGGCTTATTTTTTGCTTGCTTTAGCCTGCTTCAGTCTGCTGTAGCTTGCTTTGCCTCTCTCTCTTCCCCACTCTGCCTGCTTTGCCTTTTATTTACAGCTGCTTCCCACTTTCTTAGACAGGACTGCTTTTAGCATCCGTTGTAACAACCATCTCGTCCATTGAATTCGACAACGACGGCAGCTGAAACAGCTACATCTATTCAATCTTCTTGTCTTTCCGCTCTTTTGCCTTTCTGTCTTTCCTGATCCTCTCTCTGTCTTTGTCGCCTTGTCTTTCTTTCTGTGTCTGTCTTTCTGTGTGTTTTTCCTTCTTGCAAATAATCTACATTCACGAACTTTTATTTTTCAAAGTATATTCTATTTATGCAACCTTGTTAATCCACTTTCTCTCTTCAAGCACTTGTAAAACCATGACTACATGTACATTTCTAATTACAGTGTATAAGATCATGTTTAAATGCTTTCAACATTATGTTATCACACACGGATTATTCACTTCTCCTTTACGTTATCTCTCTTAAACGTGGTTATTGTGTCCAAGCATTGTTATCCTAACAATAAAGCTGTTTAAATTTTGATTAATGTCTGAATTCCTTTTCATATCCAAGATACAAGTGTTGACAATGTGACACTTCTTTGAGACATATGTGATTCAATTTGAATGATGGCGCCACCAAAGATTTGTGTTTTGTGTATTTAATTCGCTTACAATTTGACAACAGTACATCGTTTACACAAATGTGAGGTTCCATTGTCTGGAAAGAATTTCATTTCCAATGTGGATGCTGCTGAAATGTAATATGGATCTGTTAAAGATTATTACAATTTGTTTCATTTGGGAAAATTAAGGTTGATGTTCATTTTGGTGGATGAATTGTTTCATTGTGATGAGGTTTACGAATTTCATTTGAGATGACACAATTGTTTTACTGTGTATGGTATTGAAATTTGAAATTTATTAATTTAATTTAGGATGATACCAGACAATCACACTGAGGATGATAGTGAATTTTAAGATTTATTTCATTTGGGATGGTACCAAATCGTTACACTGAGGATAATAATGAATTTTAAGATTCAATTCGTTTAGGGTGATACCAAATTGTTGCACTGAGGATGACAGTGAATTTTAAGATTTTTTTCATTTAGGATGATACCAAATTGTTACACTGAGGATGATAGTGAATTTTAAGATTCATTTCATTTAGGATGATACCAAATTGTTACACTGGGGATGATAGTGAATTTTAAGATTAATTTCATTTAGGATGATACCAAATTGTTACACTGGGGGTGATAGTGAATTTTAAGTTTTATTTCATTTAGGATGGTACCAAATCTTTACGCTGAGGCTGATAGTGAATTTTAAGATTTATTTCATTTAGGATGGTACCAAATCGTTACACTGAGGGTGATAGTGAATTTTAAGATTTATTTCATTTAGGATGGTACCAAATCGTTACACTGAGGGTGATAGTGAATTTTAAGTTTATTTCATTTAGGATGGTACCAAATCGTTACGCTGAGGCTGATAGTGAATTTTAAGATTTATTTCATTTAGGATGGTACCAAATCGTTACACTGAGGATAATAGTGAATTTTAAGATATATTTCATTTAGGATGGTACCAAATCGTTAGACTGAGACTGATAGTGAATTTTAAGATTAATTTCATTTAGGATGATACCAAATTGTTACACTGGGGATGATAGTGAATTTTAAGATTAATTTCATTTAGGATGATACCAAATCGTTACACTGTGGATGATAGTGAATTTTAAGATATATTTCATTTAGGATGATACCAAATTGTTACACTGAGGCTGATAGTGAATTTTAAGATTTATTTCATTTAGGTTGGTACCAAATCGTTACACTGAGGGTGATAGTGAATTTTAAGTTTATTTCATTTAGGATGGTACCAAATCGTTACGCTAAGGATGATAATGAATTTTAAGATTAATTTCATTTAGGATGATACCAAATTGTTACACTGGGGATGATAGTGAATTTTAAGATTAATTTCATTTAGGATGATACCAAATTGTTACACTGAGGATGATAGTGATTTTTAAGATTAATTTCATTTAAGATGATACCAAATTGTTACACTGAGGATGATAGTGAATTTTAAGATTAAAATCATTTAGGATGATACCAAATTGTTACACTGAGGATGATAGTGAATTTTAAGATTAATTTCATTTAGGGTGATACCAAATTGTTAGACTGAGGCTGATAGTGAATTTTAAGATTTGTTTCATTTAGGATGGTACCAAATCGTTACACTGAGGCTGATAGTGAATTTTAAGATTTATTTCATTTAGGTTGGTACCAAATCGTTACACTGAGGGTGATAGTGAATTTTAAGTTTATTTCATTTAGGATGACACCAAATTGTTACGCTGAGGATGATAGTGAATTTTAAGATTTATTTCATTTAGGATGATACCAAATTGTTACACTGAGGATGATAGTGAATTTTAAGATTTATTTCATTTAGGATGATACCAAATTGTTACACTGAGGATGATAGTGAATTTTAAGATTAATTTCATTTAGGATGATACCAAATTGTTACACTGAGGATGATAGTGAATTTTAAGATTAATTTCATTTAGGATGATACCAAATTGTTACACTGAGGATGATAGTGAATTTTAAGATTAATTTCATTTAGGATGATACCAAATTGTTACACTGAGGATGATAGTGAATTTTAAGATTAATTTCATTTAGGATGATACCAAATCGTTGCACTGAGGGTAGTGAATTTTAAGATTCACTTCATTTAGAATGATACCAAATTGTTACACTGAGGATGATAGTGAATTTTAAGATTAATTTCATTTAGGATGATACCAAATTGTTACACTGAGGATGATAGTGAATTTTAAGATTAATTTCATTTAGGATGATACCAAATTGTTACACTGAGGATGATAGTGAATTTTAAGATTCATTTCATTTAGGATGATACCAAATTGTTACACTGAGGATGGTAGTAAATTCTAAGGTTAATTTTCATTTACCAAATTCTAACGTTGGGATGTTAGTGTATCTTAAGATTTGTTTCTTTTAGGGTGATAGCAGATTGTTTCGTATAGGATGATGAAGGGGTCTACAATGAATTCTACACAACTGTGCCAGCAGATTGTGCCGTTTTTAAACCAAATGAAAATTGTGGAAGGTAAGAAGATCATTATTTAAAGTATTTGGCAAGTATCATTTGTGATAAATTAAAACAATAATAAGTACTGATTTTGCCATATTGTGGTATTTTTATGTCTGTCATTTCTGCAAATGTAGTATCATGGAATGTAAGCATTTCAAGTGGATGTAGAGATGCCATGGATGCCATGGCAGTTTATGCCATTAATGCCATGGCTATTGATGGCATCGATATGACTTTGATTGTAAGTAGTAAAACAGCTGATGCTGACACCAGCTGCGGAATATGACATCGCGTGATGTTGGTGTAACGATCGGTGTTTTGTCATAACCTGTTCTGCGTATCTTTTAGTGTGGAGATGAACATGCAGCTAGATGCTGTAAAAGACACTTGGATCATTTCAACCTTGAGGGGGCCTTCTGCGGAATTCTCTTTAGTTTTCAGCAACTTTGTGCCATGTCATTCGTCTTGCTCGCGACAAGCAACAGCATCTGGAAACTGAGGCATATTTGTGTGTGTGTACTCGCAAAACATGACATAAATACCGTTATTTCAAACTTTCTGGTGGGATGCGGACATGAAGATCTGTTTGTGGTTTGATGTTTGTTTAAGTTCTGATAATTGTCAGCATGAGTTGCTTAGAAAAAAACTTCATTAATCAATTGACCAAAGATGGTCAAGTTGGGTTTCTGATTAAATTGTGCCTTGAATGAGATGTAGAAAATGTCAGATAATTTGACTTTATATAAATATTTTTGAAAAGATATTCCATTGAGTTTATTATTACTTTCATAATTTCCAACAAACATAGACTGATATGTTATTTGGTACAGGTCTGAACATAGAAAGTACATTTTTAAAATCCAATTTGATAATTTGTCACCTGATATTTTTGTGCTACTGTTCTGTGTCTTATCAAGCTAGTTCCATTCGTTTTCAACAATTACAGTTGCAACACTAATAAATCCTCACACTCACCCACTGTTGAATGTTGTGGATGTTGTGAGGTGTGATTCAGAGATATGGCTAATTTATTGCAGGTATTCTTCACAGGCTTTACTTACTTAGTCCTATGTTTTTTTGAGGTGAGACTACAGGTCTAGGGGGTCACAATTTCAAGTTCTTAATTCCCCATGGTGTCTAATTTGCCTGTAATGTATACAGTTGTAGCCAAAAGCTCAGATTCTTATCTTGATAGGCCCCTAGCACTCATTGTGGGCAGGTCTATTAAGAGTTCTTTGCTTACTTAAATCCTGGCTCTGTGTCAGTTAAATGTATGCTCCATAGCATATAGGTGTCCTTCTTGAATATAGATATATCTATTAAGACATGTTAAACAATGTCAATGGTATAATCACACATAATCACATGATTATTTCGTACTTATTTCCCCATACATACATGTGTATTACATACATTACTAAGATTAGATCTGCAGATAAGTTACTTGCCATTTTGGTGTAAAATTTCAACAAAAATTGCGGATTTGTCAAATGAGGTTCCTGTGTCATTTGTATGTTCATCGTACTAATATTAAGGTCTGTGGATTTATGTGTATAACATGTTTTAACATTATTGAAAAAATAACGAAAACATGTATAGAAGGTATTCCACATCTCTTGAGATAAGTTATGTTTCCCTGGATTTCGATGAAAATTAGATATATTATCCTATATGTGTGGATATTTTTACAAATTATTTGTCAAGTTCTGTTTCTTAAAATACCACCAAAGTAGACCAAAAACATCTATGTGTCAGACCTTTTTTGTCTTTTCAAAACTAATGCAACAGGTGTAACAGCCACTATTTTGAGCTAGATTTTTTTTTCAAACTCTTTCAATGGTAAAATAGACGATTTTATCTCTGTTCGAAATCTTCCCCTTGACAATTAAACCATCTAATGTGTCCCCCAACTCAATAGGTTTGAACCTCATGTAATTTGTCAGCAGTTATGTTTTAGAAGGTTAATTCTTTAAAATTAAAAAAAAAGAAGAAGAAAAGGGGGGGGGGGGTAAATAGGAAGGGGGTAATGAAATATAGGGGGAGGTATTTAAAAAAGTAGGAAGAGGCTTTAAAAACGGAATAAGAAAAGGAAATTAAAATTAAAATGCTCTATGACAACAAGGATCACTTAATTTAGACATCCTGTTATGAGTCTTGCCTCTGTCATGTGATGTCAGAATTTTGATAAATTGATATTTTTTACATTTTATTTCCATTTATTTGCCAATCCATCACATTTTGCATCACATTTTACATGAATCTTGATGTTCTTTCATTACCTTCTAACAGAAAAAAGTTCTGATATCACATTTAAAATACATTTAACTGATTCATGCTTTGTAAAGCCTTCCTATGTGGTTCATTTTATGTAAATGAAAAAAAGAGCTTTATCATATTACTTTCCAGTATTATTTACAACATTTTAGACCTTTCACAAACGACTTGGGGAGCATGAAATTGCTTGAGACATTGATATCATGTTTTTTAACTTTCACATATTGTGCTAATTCACTCATGTTTTTGGTAGAAGAATATTAGGAATCCTTATTCAAATAACATCTAATAGTAAACTGATACATGGGGAGTCATGATATGGGATGTTAGGACATGGCTTCAAAGAGATAATTAATTAACTGATATTACAAATGTTTATATCCCAAGTCGTTTTCTAAATGTTTTTCAGATATTTCTTATTGTGTATCTATTCATTTTCATAAGACATTGGATTTATGAGATTTATAAATAAGTTAGTCGTGTATGATAGTTCAATAATTCTAAAAATTTAAAAATTCTTAAATTATTGTATTTTAAAATCAATGAAAACAGAAACAATTGAGCATCATCAGCATGTTGTTTTGTGCTTCTTCTTTTTTTCTTAACAGAAAGCTTAATTTCCTGCCCTGTCAGAAATATAGAATTTTAGAAATGAGGAATACTGCAATTACTGCGTACATGTTCAAAATGGATATACAGCTTTTTGGTGCTCAGTCAGTTCTGATAGTTTTCATATTCCTTCTCCTCCTCCTTCTCCTTCTTCTTCTCCTTCTTCTTCTTCTTCTTCTTCTGCTATCCTACAGTTGTTAGGGAGCAACTCAGCTGCATGCAAGGATCGATGGACCCATGCCATGCAGCTATTCTGGCTGGCACCATTGCTGTCTAGCAACTTTGACACCTCTGCTCTTGCCCCAGAAAAAGCCTCGTAAATGCTCGGGGAATTTGGTGTGGAATTCCAGAAGTATATTGCAAAATCGATTCAGAAAAATGTCCTGGAAAATTTCTAGTATTCTGTTACATAATGCAATTGGAATTGGCATGGCTCTGTGTTAAACTTGGTGGGAGATGAGAGTGATGTTGTTGTATTGGCAAGATACGATGTGTCAGTTGGAAGCTTACATGACACATTTTGCACAGTTTGAATTGTAACTATTGGAGGTAATTCAGAGAAATGGAAATGGTAGACTGTTTGCACTTTGTGATAATTGCTTCACAGTATTTTCGAAAGATGCACTGTTCGTTGCAAGGTCACAGTCGTTCCAGTTAGTTGAAACGAATTGTGATTGGTTAATAAATAACATAACACATTTTTAACTAGTGTGTACAAATTGAGAGATGTGTAGTGCATTTGGATATTGTAGTCCACTTATTTCATTTATATGTCTCTGGCTTATTCATTATGGCATCAGATGTAGCACATTCATTCTGTGAGATCGACCGACCCCCCCCCCCCCATCTGTCCTCTTTGCCACCCCCCCCCCCATCCACGTTTTCCTTATCATCCACATATTTGTCTTGCTGTTTCAATTTAGCATTCAGACAGAGCACTGGCTGTTCTTGTATGAATAAACCATGCTATGGGAGCCAGTCATTTGTCTTGCTAATAAGACAAATCTTGCTGGTCATTAGGCCAGGATTCCTATAATTCACGTTGAGATAGGCCCACAATGAGACTGTCCTGTCAGCCCCTTAACTATTGATCAACAGGTCGGCCTGCCCTATTATTTATTTACATAGGTGCTTCTGTGCTGTGGTGGATTTGCCCATGCCCACCCTGTGTGAATAATGGTCCACCTCTACGTGTGACTGATGCTAATGTATCGATCTGGCCCCGACCACAACTCCCAATGTTATGTGGGATGCCTGCTGTGGACAAGGAATGCTGGGACCTACAGATCTATGCATCTTTATGTGGATAAAAAAAATGTTGTAAAGGTCTTGATATGACGAAATATAGGCCTAGAACCTTTCATAAATATAGAATAACTTCATGGGAATCTTTAAAATATTTATTTATTTTATTTATTTGATATATTTAAACACGGTTACTATACAGCAGCAGGTTTTGGTGTTATGTACACCTTATTTGTTTTCTTTCAAAATTACTCGGACATTTTGGTCACATGAACACAATTTTTTGATGGCACCTGTATGTCACATTGTTGCAGAATTCTGGAAGTAAAAATAACAAAGCGCCTCTTTGTGAATATATATATATCATTCCTCTGAAACTTTCGTCTTTATCATTTCGTTTGCCTGTCGTAGTGACACCCATGTGGCCTATTTCAAGTTGGTAACTTAAGTCCAAAAAGTGCATGATATTGAAACATGAAACTAGTTCTCCTGACTACACTATATTATGGTTTTGAAACCTTTCCAGGTAATCATGAATTTTTTCACCGTTTTAAACCTACACGTTGCACCTGAAAATGCAACCTTGGTACCCGAAAATCGGTCAACATTACACGTACTTCTAATTTGTAAATTTGATAGCCAACCAAGAAGCTGCTTTTTAAAATACCAATTTCTTCTGAAACCTCCAAATTCCTGTATAATTATGATACTTTGTCTTCGAACAGTCAAATGCTTATTATATCGCAAACATTGTTTATGTTCTATTGGAACTATCCTCAGTTGAATTGATAAGTCACTTCAACCTTTAAAGTCCTACTAAGTCTATTTTAAGGTGCCTAAATTGAGTCAAACTTTAAAAGTCAGTTGAAGTGCAGTCTGGGTCTTCTGAAAAGTCCGTCTGACAGCTGACTGTCATCCGCTGGGGCACACTTTGTGAGATTGGCGCCGGGTAGTAGACTCGGTTCACCCTCCTGCCCACCCCCTGCTCACCCCCTATCACCCTTCCATTTAGTTTATACCCCTCTCTGGTAGTCTCTACCCCTTTATTTCGATTCAAATTGTAAAGTACAGTCATTTGGTCCCGGTTGTTTGTAGGGGAGGGCTATACTGGCAGCTTGTGAATGTATGGATTGTTGAATTGTGTGTTGGATATACGAATTAGAAAGGTGAGTTTCGTAGCTGAAATTTAGCAGAAAATGTGTTGATTTTGGTTGTCGGGGGCTGAAAAGTGGTTCGTTATGTCAGACAAAATAGTAAGTACACACCAGAGATATCAGAGTTTTCAAGATACTATCGGCAAGGTTTCTTTTATAAAATGATTAGTTATATTTGTGAAATTGTGATGTATCAGTTGATTATGGTTAGAGAAGAAAATGTCACACTCATAATGAAGGCTTCATTCTGTTCAGGGATTGTTTTCGCATTTTCTGGTTGCACAAATGAATCTGTGAGAGAGTTACGTTTCAGAATTTCCTTACATTGACCATGGACGTACTATCTTGATAGTACGTCCATGCATTGACATAATGATATCCGAATTCAATGCAATACATGTACACCTTGAAAGTCAGTTCAACATTTAAAACTTCAGCTGCATGACCAATTCATTCATATATCCCAATTTTACGTAATGTGTCAAAAGTATTGGATATCAACAACAGTTTTCAGAAGAGGTTTAGGTTTATTTAGCTGATTGTTTGGTACACAATGGTGTTAGGGAGGGATTTAACTATTGAGGAGCTTAGAAGGTATTATGTCGAATTGAAGTTATTGTCACGAGTGACATTATATTGACATGTGTCTGACTGTATAAACCACGTGAAAGCATGTATTTAAAATACTATTTCATGTGCAACTTGATATTGGGTAATTTGGTATAAATGGCAAAATATGGTGTGCTAATCATGATACAGACGACACGTATCCTATCATTTCACACCATAAACATATTTTCAGATAATTTTAGCTCCGAAAGAGTGCCTTTCGAAACATTGGTGTTAGAAACTGTTGGTCTAAATATCGTAATTCTGTCCAGATGATGGTACGTTGATTTATAAATTGCTGTCTGTACATTAGTCACAGTGGTATGATAATAGCAGAGGTCTAAATGATGATTTGTTTGTGTTGGTAGTGTCTATTGCTGGCCTGATGTTGGCCTGATGTTATCTCCACGTTGGATCTATCTGTGGCCCTGTCGTTAGGCACCTTGTATTTATAACTGTATAAAATGGATGGCTTTGAATATTTATAAGTTCAATTGTAGCACACTCTGCTGTGAGAGGTGCCATCCATTATCAGTTATGAGTGTTTATTTATGAGGGGCCTTTGTCTCCGAATGGCAACGTCCTATGCAATGTGGCTATGAAGGTCTATGATCTGCCGGATCTGGAGCAATTGTAACCTGACATATTGGCTGCCCTGTGAGCTAGCGACACCTATAGGCTGAACTATCCCGGCTACCTGAACTGGGTGGATTTTATGTGGGGCATAATTAGCACCAGCTCTGATGAATGATGCTGGCTTCTACAGGTGAACATTAGACAATCCCTTTCAATTGATCGCTGGCAAACTCCTCTGGCCAAATATGCTAATGCCACTGTTGCTGCTTTCATTATACACACTGTGGGTCCTGCCTGTGTGAACTGATAAAATCACTATCAAACCACCACACTAGCAGTTGGGCTCTATAGGGCACATAAATTATAAACACAACTATTTAGAAAGATTGGGTTAGTTTATGGGCGTTGGTGTGAATTCGTATGTTTATTTTTGTTTTGCTTGTGCCTTCACCAATTCTGTTTTTTACAGTATCTGTATTATATGCCTTAGATGGGAAACGTCTCTGTTGTTCCTGTAATGTTTCACCACAATTTACTTTTGATGTAGCCTCAATGTTTTGGTGGGTTCAGTTATTCTTAGGCTCCCTGGGGTAGCCATATTGTTGATGTTTGATGGGTGGCAGGGGGGAGGGAGGGGGAGGGGTAAGGTCTAGGGTTACCTACCGGCGCCACCCCTGCCTAGCTGGCTGGCTTCACCCCACTCCCCCCTCTCATCCAAACACATGAACTCTGAAATTTCGAGCTTCAACTGTGTAAGCTGTCTTTGGCCTGATGTATTGGCTAGATGGATGGTATTAAAACTGTTTTAGCTCCACGAATCTATTGCAAACCTATCCGGCTTTTGACCTGCAGCTATCAATCCATTCTTGTCATAACCAGTTTGTTCATCTATACATAGCCGTTTGAAGGCAGAACTGTGTCTCTCCAAAGCACAACCGAAGCGCAGCCTACTGAGCCTAGCTTGTTGTAATCTATTTGAAGCAGAAACTCATCGCGAAACTGCCTTATAATGTTATGATTGACAGTTAAAGCAAATGGATCCTAAAATGTGTCTCAGCTTTTACAAGACTCAGCACTCACCAATGGAGATCAGCTGTTGGTTGGTTACTTGGCCAGCGTATCTGAAAACTATATTTATAAATCACAAATTCAACTTGTTTTAAGCCACTACAAAGCTTTTTATCTAATTTAGATCATTTCAGACCCAACACCCGACAAAAATATGAATATCAAATAAAGCATGCATATTCTTTGACATATTATACGTTTCAAAATGACCCAGAGAATTCATATTATTACGATCTAGAACATTCTCATCACTATGTTCTTGGCCCACACCACAAAATTCACCTCAAAACATCTAATTTGGCTCCAGTTCAGGCTATTGATCTTCTTTATATGTATGAGTACATTTTATGCTGAAACAGTTCTGTGTACCCATGGCCTGAATCAAACTTTCATGAATACTTTGAAAAATAAAAACATGGCAGTGTACAGTGTATTTTACAAAACTTGTTTAAAGTGAATTTTTATGGTAAACATATCAATCACAATACTATTTGAATTATAAAAAAAGAAATGTCCAAGGTTATTTTGATTTGGATACAATTCTGTGAAATAATAGTGAATTTCGCAATTTTGAATTTGATGCAATTTTAGCTGTCCAAATTATAATCAAAAATTATTATCAAGGATGATATTATCTGTAATGGTTATCAAAATATGTGCCAATTTCGTTTTTGTTCATATGCTTTCTGGTGTTTAGAAAATAGTTTAGCTTTTGTATCTTCTAGTGGAATGTCCGTATGGATCTATGCCTAAAATTTCTGCGCAGAAACAAGCTGGTGAGATAAAAATGGCAAACATAATGTAAAAAATAGAGCTGTCACCTTTGCAGAAAAGAAAAAAAAAAGAGAAAAAAAAAGAAAGAAGGAATAAATGTATTGCTTTAGGCTGGAGCCAGCAACTGCAGAGAAATTGTAAAGATGTTTTTTGTGAAGGTGTTTTTTGTTAGACCTGTCTCAGTTCCTCGCCCAGGCTGTTAATTTTGTCAGCAATATTGCCAAGCTTGACAGGTCTTAGCCTCCCCTTTCTTTCCTTGATTGCATAACATCGATTTGTGGCGGGAAAAAGAAGCAGTTAGGATGCCATTTTACAAACCGCGCCTTCCATCGCAGACGACAACAATAGAAGAACTGCATGCGGCAGACGTCACCAAGCATCATCGTCTGCCGAAGAATGGTTTTTGCTAAATCGCCTACATTTTGAAGAAAAGCTCCATCTATCACTCCAAATTACCATTAGTGTTATTTCACATTAATCTTTACTTAAATAACAATGATTTATTTGAAGATTTTCATCATTTATTTTAGTCGTCGAACTTTGTTGTTTGTTATTCGCCAAAGCTTTTTGGCCTGTTTCTCTCTGACGTATAGGTAGGCAAGTGTGTTATTCTGTTTCGAACCCAGTACCTCTTGTTTAGAACTTGTGGCATGAGCTATTTAACCACCATTTTATGATTCATTCTTGACAGAAATGTAGACCCCATTCGATTACATGAATATTGCATAACATGTCTATCAGATTTTCCTCTGCATCTATTTTATCGAGGTACATTGGAATACATTTGTCGTTACAGAGAGCCAAGGGGCGAGATAAGAGTTTGTTTATGTACAGTTCAGTGAAAAGTCATTAGTGAATTCGTTGAAAAATGTGTATTTTATGTATTTGAGTGGACGGTCTAGTCTCTATTGAACTGGCTACTGTTGTTGCTAGATTCTATGGTTACTATCTATGCTGCGATCAATCCAGTTCAACCTTATTTAACTTGTCAATTCTGCACCCCCCCCCCTTTACCTGCTGAAGTCAATAAGTGTTCGTTTGAACCAATTTTCACATATTTACCTCATTGATTTTGAGTCTAGTTACCTCACAGGGTTTTTAGAATTGTTAAAAATTTTAAAACCTTTTTTACATCCTGATTTACGAATCGTGTAAAAGAATAAATCTAAATCACACTTTTTGGAATATGGGATGTCAAAGGAATTTTAAGCAGTTAGTCGGCGATTGGTTGCAAATTGTGGATTGGGAGATGGAATAAAGCAATAGAAAATATAGATTTCGATAGTTCTTTTTCGATGTTGCTAGCTCCCCTAATGTAGCACTTTCTGGGCAACATTTAAACTAGATATTCATAAGTCTTTAACCCTACTTTGTGACCTTAAAATTGATCTGCTTTAATCCTCTATATAGACTGTATAATCAGTTAAAATGACCTGAAAGCTAAAAACCTCACACTGCTACTCCAAACAAATAATTCACATCAATTTTCACCAGATCCAAAGCGTGTGTCTCGCCAAATTTGACACTCAGTGATCATGAAAATTCCTGAATCGATTGATTTTTTGAAAGCTTGCCTCAGGAATTCTATAAAATGTTTCAACTCATGCAATTTTATGTGATCTGGAAGGCCTTAAAATTTTCTCTATGAAACCTAGAACTTGACTTTGATGTCTGTGAAATGCTTTGCTATTTGTAACAGAAAATGGTTATATGCAGGTTATTTCATTTTGAGATATTTGCAGCTGCATTGTGTCATTAATTTTGTTGGCTGCAACTTCCTCAAATGGTTTTAGACGATGTCTAGATAGCTCTGTGATCTTTGCGTATATTTTGTGTCTCTTTTCATATTTCATCGAAATTAGAGATACTAAATTTATTTAAGAAAAGACAACAAATTAATGCCATTTTGTTATTAATCAAGTAAATGATTAGTTTTGGTATTTAACTAATTCACTTTTTGAGTGTAGGACCTGCTGAAACATTCCATTATTATTTTCAAAATAATTTGCAAAGTCTAGATGATATTGGTAGTGATATTATAACCCTGTCTAGCCCTGTATATCACCATGCATCTGGCAAGCATGTAAACTTTACAGCTTTAACATTTAAAATGAATTACGGCTGATCATGTGAATTATGGCCATGTTTGTGTGATCTCACATCAAGAACATGTTTTAGAAATTGAGATAGCTCAGTTTTTATGAGTAGATTAGAAGAATTCGTTTTAACTGTTATGATTTAGTTGATAAAAGATATGGCTGCATGCTTTGACACTTCAGTTATTGCTTTACATTTGAATGGGTGGGGTTGGGAAAATATGGTGTCAGTGTTATGACACACCACAACCCGCCCCCCCCCCCTGATAAACTTGAGAAAAATAGATAGGGGCTAATTACCTCAATATATATTCTTTGGATAAATATGTTGATGGTTATTTTCGTATTTGGTATATCACATTCGATTCATTTTGATACTTCCATATTTCATTTAAAGAGCAAGTGAATTTCGACTTTCTCTCATATATCATTATCAGACCTAACATATCATTTGGTAGTGCCACAATATATAGCCATTAATATTACGAAGTATTTTAATCCTTCTCATGAATATAGATGTCCAAATCTTACAAACTTTGAAAATTCTAGGATCCTGTCAAAACCCTTATTGGAAATAATTCGTATATGGTATACAGAGGTGATATCACACATTTATTCTTGTAGAATATCTATTTAGAATATCATCATTCTGAATCCATTTGATCATGCCATGCTTGCTATTGATCAAGTATATTTTGCCCGGGGCTTTTGGAAAAGGTGGCAGGCCTGGCTTGATGCCAACTGGAGACATTGCATGATTGTGCCAGACTAAAATGCCCCTGCTATTAGACCGGTATCATGATATGCTCCACCCTCCACCACTCCAGCCAATCACAGCTCAGCATTCCTTCTATTTTCTAAGCAGTCCTAATAGTTAAATGCCAGATGCCCTAGATTTTCCATGTGTTATTTTTTTCTATGATATAATTTTGGTACATTTATGTCGATCTCATGCAAACTATTCATACACACTTTTCATGCACTCTCATTGGACACAAAGTGCACTTTTTATATCAAAAAGGTCGTGTAACTTAGACATCATTACTTCACCTTCATATGCAGTGTAACATTATAGAATAGACATAATTATTTATACATATTTAATATCTAGGATCATTATGAACACTTTCTACTGACCCTCTTTTCAATGTGTCAGACAGGTTAACTTTCTCATGAAAAGTTGATTTTATTTTGATGTGAATACTCATGTATAAATGATGTGTACTATATGGTGTTGTATTACCAATTGACTGTTTGGTCGTGGACCTGGGATTACTTACAAAATCTCTCTCGTCTGATTACCAAAATAGAAATTCACCGGTTTCATTCGTAATCTCTCTGAATTACCTGTCTCTCCCAGAGTACCACACATTACAAAAATAAATTCCACGTAACAACCTCAGTAGAAATGATATTTCTTCGAAATGGCACACAACCAAAAATAGTCAATAGCAAACTATCGTACCCTGTCAATATTCAACTTTTCGCTGCTAGCACCTCTGCTTCGAACACCGTGGTCCATGGTCATCAGTATTCTTATCAGAATCAGGTTGGAACTTGTAGGCAAGCCATGTCCCAGCAATTGCCAGCTTTAAACGCAGGGTGTTAGAATAACCCCTCAGAATTAAAGACTTCACAGTTTTCAAACTTCATCTGCATGGAATATTGTTGATAATGCGAACTGATATCTTTGACAGAGTGATCAGAATTTTCAAAATATTTTCTAACACAGGATGGTGTTGACTGGTGTTCGTGTGTGGTACTGAGGTGTTGTTCATTATCATGTGCAAATTTGGCTCTCTAACTGGCAAGTTATTTTAGTGAGGGGATTGTGAATATACAAACATTACAGCAGGGTATATATCACTTCTTTTTTTAACTGATTGATAAATGGGAAATTTTTAGTTTTGTATATCAAGTCAATTCGATATTGGAATCATCTGCAGATTTGGCAGAGTTGCTTCAGAAGTACTATGGGTTAACCAGTTGACTTACACCCCCCCCCCCCTCATTATTTTTATCAGATTCATCCCTCTTGTTTTTGTAAGAGATTTCATTTTCTTGGCTTTACCTTTCACTGTGAAGTCAGTGCTCTGCCCCTGTCACTAATGCCACCATCTCTGTTGTTTGTGCTGGGGATGCTGTTGATCCTCTCACAATAAGACAATATTTCAGGCTTAGTTACTGATCTGCTTGTTAATAATGAAACAAACTCATAAGGACCATTACAAGCTGAAACCATGCAGACCTTTGATCCCTGAAATGAAGAAGACCTTCAAATAGAATCCACTGATGGTGTGATAATGTGCTGCTACTTCAACAGGCTCTTGTTTCAATAGCCTCTGACCAGTGGTCATTTATTGTCATCCTACCCCTTGACCATTGTCTAGTCCATGTCCAGCCAGCAGCTGACCACACTTGTTTGGCCAATGGCTATTCAAATTGTGCCCCAGGCTGTTGTGAGTAACTCTTGTGAGTAGAGTAACCATTGTGAGTCTGTAATAATTAATGAGTACTGAGAGCTTGATGAAACAAGAGTTTAACTCTGGTAAAGTTTGTCTCTGACTCTTCATTATGACTCTGCAGCATGCCCTCTCTTGACTCCAGATTGCCTTTGACAAAATACACTTGTCTGTGATTCTTTTCACCTGGGAGATATTTTGTCCTACCATCTCCTGCCAGTCATATTAGTTGTACTACTGTGTCTGTGGCTATTGTGTAGACCTGTGGCTTTGATTCGTTTGCACTTGTCTTTGGTTGCTCTTTTTGCTTTGCGTCTGTGTGTCTCTTTGCTGTCTGTTGCTGTAGCCTTTTCTGTTGTTTCTGTTGTTTCTGCTCTGACTCTGCTCTGCATGACTCTGGTGATAGTCTCTTGTCTATGACTCTTATTCCTGACTCTTGTTACTCCATTCTTTGGATCATCAATTCCAATCCTTTGCATTCTTAGATTTTACTGTACAAGTTGTTTTACATGCCAATATAGGCCTACTCCTGTGTCTGACTCCTGTCTGTGGAAACTTAATCAGTGTAGTATTGGTGCCAATAATGCCATGCCAGTGATGTTACAAGGCTAGCACTCATAGTTCCAGGGGATGGCATGACACTCAGAATTGAGTGGGATAATTTGCCACAAAAAGTACAATGAATTCTCTCATCTCATAACTTTCATTTCTCAACTGACAGAGACTACTCACGAACTGCAGGGTGGAGATCAGTTGTCATGGTTTCTATGTTGTTCTTTTTATTATATTATTGTATTGTGACACTATTGTACAGCAAATCATACAATCATCGATTGGATTGGATCTGATATGAGAAGTATACAGAGACGTGGTACACAAATCAGTACAGATTGACACAAAAATCAAGATGAAATGACAAAAATGATAGCACCACAGAATTAAAACAAATCTACAAAAGATCTGATAAAAATGGCATAAAACTTGCACAAAGAGGCAGAATATGGCCAGCAAATGAACAGCAAATGAACAAAGAGATTATGGAAGATTGTATTTTTGTTGTTCACGAGCATTTGGCCACCTCAGGGCCACGTGACAATGGCCTGATCACTTCTATTCTTTCTGTCTTTTCTATTTATTTCCTATTCCTCTCTATTATTTCCTATTCCTTTCTCTTCCTCTCTCTTTTTGTGACATAATCTGGGGTGTTTCGTGACAATATGACACAATGGGGACTTTTATAGGGCCACTGGACCACATGACCTTGTGGCACAAAAGACGTGGTGGAAATGGCCACTGGTGGTTTGTTGTTGTTGTATTTTTAACAAGTTGTTGTTGGCCATCATGTGTGAGGTTTGGACAGTTTACCATCTCAAGTCATGATTTACCCCATGTTTCTTCTCATGAATTTTTACACTTTCCTGATGATTCTATGCATAGGCCTACATATCTCTGAAGCTGATCTGGTCAAAACTTGGTACTGTTCCGGTTACTAAAAACTGCCATAATCATCATTTTGCTACGAAATTCACCAAATTTGCTCAGTTGAGTGTTTACGTGACTCCATCTCAACACAGAGAGGATATATCTTCACCCTGCCTGCTGTTCTTACCATACTTATCTTGCAAATTATCATAACCAATCACTTATTGCCAACCTCATCAAAATCAGCTTCAGAATAAATGTTCATCAGCATCATTGACATCACTTAAACAGTGCAGTAGTGGTGCCAATAATGGCATGTCAGTGATGTTACAAGGCTAGCACTCATAGTGACCAGATATACAGTATCTTCTTTTTCCCAATCTCAGTACAATTCCCCACCAGCAGGTGGCAGTGACTTTCACCTCGCAACCAATCACTTATTGCCAACCTCATCAAAATCAGCTTCAGAATAAATGTTCATCAGCATCATTGACATCGTCAGAATTCACCATGCACAAGATTTATCCTTTCAACAGCAGCAGCAGTAGCATTCCATTCATTGAGATGAGTGATGTCACTAATCAAGATCTGTGCAGTGTCCTGCTTCGACTCCTTGCTGCAAAACCTCTACATCTAATCTGTTGAAATTTAATGTAATTTCCACTGATATTTGCAGTTTGGTTGTACATATATGTCTCCATGAATTGGTTAATTACGTCTAACTTGCCTGTTGAATTTCAGAAAAATTCTTAATTTTTCAAAGTCCGGGAGTGAAGTGTACAGCAACATGAACTTTGCTAAATGTACAGCATCAAGGAGACAGGGCTTCAAAATTATTCACTTTGGCACCTCACATGTACTAAATCAATGACTAGACCTATGTTTTGATCCAATCATTTTGTGACACCTTGCCTGAACCATTGGAGCAACTGACCAGATATACAGTATCTTCTTTTTCCCAATCTCAGTACAATTCCCCACCAGCAGGTGGCAGTGACTTTCACCTAGCATCTTTCAGAGAGTGGCCAGCCAATGAAGGAAGGTCAGAGAGAGCAATCCCCTGTCCGTGCCCATGCAAGACGCTACTTCCTTGACCTTGCCTGGTCTCTCAAGGTCACGTGGGAGACCAGAGGACCAGGTGATGACAGGGGCTGACAAAAGACAATCTGCCTCTTGTCATTTTTCTCATAATTGTTGTGTCCTTCTGTGGCAAAAGACATGCTTTTTATCTGACCAGCCAGCATTTGGTTTTTATCTGGGGAGGATTAATTTTTATTGGGGAGGAGGGGATGGTTAGTTTTTATTCGAGGAACCTTTTCTTTTATCTGTCAAGGGAGCATTTGTTTTACTATTGTGGTTCTTCCCAGTTATTTTCATCTTTCACTTTGAAGAGCATACATGTCACGTGGAGGGTTTCTTCTTTCTTGATCTTTAAAGAGTTACTAATAATTGTGGAACTCAACTTCGATCAAGTCTCAAAATTACTTGATACCATTAATTGGTTTATACATTATAAAGTTGCAGATCATGAGATTTATGCAAATAGTTTTTGTTCTTCAAATATATAATATTATATATGATTTAATATATATGCCAAGTATTGCCTTCACGTACATGCATAATATATTTCATTTGACATTTTAATTACTGAATTGGAAACTATTTTGCTGAGGTTTAAAAAATAAATACCAAGTGACTTTACCAAGTGTACTGATAAATGCATGACCCATGTGTAGTTTTAACTTTCATTATCTTCAATATTCTTGTACTGGCAAATAGTATTGATTCTTGAAGGCAACAAATCAATTTATGTAACCACATGCACTAAAACAAAAATGTAAAATAGAAAAAAAATCACAAAGACAGTTGAATGCTGAGCTGATGATGGGCTTAGTACCAAATTCATATTTTATTCAGTGTCTCATATTGGAGCAAAAAGAAGTTGTTGATTATGCAGAAAAATGAAAATGAAGCAAAAGCTGGATTAGCTTTAACTGGCGTTTAATCAGGGAGGCATAGATTTGCATGAAATTACGAAAAGAGATTTTACTGGGCCAAGATGTTGTTCAACAGTGTTATTAGAAGCTTGTAATTCATGCAAATCAAATCAAATAGAGAATTTCTTTATGGATATTCTAAATTTCTAATGTACATTGCTGTTTCATGTGTAGAGATTGCAGTTCATTTGAATTTCAACAGGAATAGGATTGAATTTATGATGAGTTATTAATTGCTGCACAGTTATTAAGAAACTCAAAGTATACAGCATTGCTGCACTATGTTAAAATTTGAATTTCATAATGCACTGCTGATATTTGGTGGGATAGGGTGGAGGGTTGTATATCATAATTTTTGCATATCAAATTTTAGTGCCTGGACTCCATAATTAACAATCATGAAACTATGTACTAATTGACTGCTCTCTTAAAATGTGTATACTTCTCAAGTTTCCTGTTGAAGTCATATGACTATGATTGGTTAAGTTGGTTTTGCGTTTTTCCCTCCCAAAAATCCACAGGCAGCACCAAGAAAAAGTGCCATTAAAGTAGATGGCGCCACACATTTTGCCTCTGTTTGAGTTCATCTTGTTATTGGAGTGTTTTAATTTATGGCTTACTTATTATGTCCTTTGTAATAAATATTGTTTTTTCAACCTTTTTTGCACACTACATAGGAGGCCTAAGAATTAGAATTGTACCACCTGTTATAAATGTTTTCATTTTTAATTATGTGCATAAATCAGGGAGAGGAATTTAGCCCCAAATTACCAGGCTCTGACAGGACCCAGTGCATATTTGTATTTTGCCCTCTTCTTGTTTATTTGCCTTTCTTGTGTGATGTCATTCTGTGTCATTGCTCTGTTATTTCTATGTCATTTTGGTGTCATTCTCTGTGTGATTTTGTTTGCCATTTTCTATGTGTTTTGTGAGAGGGTCCCAAATAATTACTGGCAGTCATTTCACCAGCAGGGTGGTTGGCTGCTGCAAGGTATTACCCTGTAATGCAGTTTTGTATTAAGTCCCCAAGGCATTGCTCTAATGGCTGAGCTATGTTTGAAGGAGTAATTATGAACTGCAAGCAATTGCTTCACTGTCTTTACCCTTCACTCTAAAAAATTCCAGACAAAATTGGTTTTTTAGATTCAAAATGGTTTTTTGAAAAACCAAATTTCAATGCAAAAAACCAAAATGGATTTTTTTAAAAATCCATTTTGGTTTTGCATTGAAATTTGGTTTTTCAAAAAACCATTTTGAATCTAAAAAACCAATTTTGTCCCGAGATTTTTTAGAGTGTTGGTTCTGGCTACTCTATCATTGGCCCATTGCTGATCGTCTTACACTTAAGTAGGGGAGAGATTTCACTTTAAAGATGGCCCCTGCTCTTAGGATTTATTGCCTGCCCCCAAGAACTGCTTGTTCTGTTTCTTCACAGTTTAAGTGTTTTAATAGCTTCCTACGTGAGCTATGGCTCTTCCAACTTTCAAGGGCCATGGTCATGTACATACACACTCTTTAACTTTGCAGTCAAATTTTACTTTGATGCCAAGAGTTGCATTACAGCAATTTGGTTAGAGATGCATGATGTAGGCTGTAGGGTGCAGTAATTTGGTGCACATAGCAAGTTTGTGAGTGAGTACAATGCTTGTGTCAATCCCACAATCATGAGTGCTTTATTTACAATTATCTAGAAATGTGTATGGTTGGTGAGCAACTTGAGCAAGAAGTGATATTGAAATTGTTACATGATTGGTTGCTGTGAATTTAAGAGCAAGATGCACTGAATGTTTTAATGTTTGACCTACCAGAAGTCTTAGTGGTACTGTATCTTCTTCCAGACACTTTGATAGCTTACATAATCCACAGGATAGTACCAGTGATCTTCATTCAAGTATATGTGCAAATGTGACTTCAGATTTTATTGACAATCAATTATGAGATTAACTACTATACATTTTTACCATGCTGTCTCCATGGCACTCTACCCCCTGTCTTCCCCTTGATGTCTCCATTCTGACCTGAAATTATGCAATATTGCTCAATAAATCACCACTCTCTCCTCCTCCTCTACTCTTGACAGTGTCGCCTACCTTCACCTAGCCTGCCAGAATGCTTTTGAACATTTCAAAAGTCCTTTCTTATTGAAAAGAAATGCTGCAGTGTCTGATAAAAACCAGAGCTGTCACCTTTTGTATAAACTTGATGAAATTTATAATTTATGTTTCCTGCATTTTCATCTGATTGATGTGGTTTGATAACTAATTTATCACACAGTTTCTTTGGTGATTTGTCAAAAAAATGTATTGTGGATATTATAAAAGGTGTTGGAATCTTTCTTAGAATCGTTTCCTTTTTAGGGGAGATTACTGTTGAAGATTGCTTTTGATAAATTGTTGGTGAGCATACATATTGTATGTTGTGGCAACTGGTTAATCCACATCCTTGACACCCTGGAATTTGGTGATATTTTGGTGCATGTTGACTTTAGTTTTCATGCCCTGTGGAGATATCCCTATCTTGTGAAAGTGTTTCTTTTCAGTTTATTGTTTGCAAAATAATGTTGACTTGTTTGTTATTACTTCTGTTTGAGCTTCCATGCAACATCTTTCAATTAACAATGAAATATGTCACAAAATGTTCTTTCTCTGTAACTTGTCTCTATCTTATTTCTTCATGCTGTACATTTTAGAAATCATCTATTGAGTCTCAAAATCTAGTAACAATCAGTTTTTGCAGTTTCCAGTGTTGCCAATTACCCCAAACTTCAAAATCAATTTTGTGTTCTGTATTACATTATTTCCCTTGCACAATTCTCAAAACATGTCATTTGTCTCTTTGCAGATGGATCCATGAGCAGCATAGAGCATCTGAGTTGCAGTTCCGGTTCCGGGTCAGGGGTCATCCTGGAAGGTCATTCTGTCAAGGTCATTCAAGGTCGATCTTATGACGCAACGTCATCACCACCTGCTAGTTTAGAACATGTCCTATTCTTCCCCAACAGTGGCTCCCCTGATTCAAGCTGAGTTCTTATCAAAATGCCACTTTGTTTGATATAAATAAAGGTGATTATTTGTAGTAGAATTGATAAAAATACGACAAAAGTGGGAATAATGTTAAATATTCTTGGTTGAAATAGGCATTTAAGGAATGGGCGATGCTGTAATTCGACACAAAACTATTCTTTCTGTGAACTTCTTGGCTTGGACTCTTCCCTTTCTTGGGATAACTCTGCCATATCAATTTTTCATTTTTGTACGATCAGAAACTTCCTGGGTAAAATTGTGAATATGAGAATTTCAAAATTTCTTATAAATAAATTCAAATAATCATATATGATTGATTAAATTTGAGATTGATAAGATTTGAGACTGTTCTTTACAATTGTCATTGCCATCAGTAAGGGAGTTTTGTTATTCAGAAAGGACAAATATATTAACTTTGCCTTTTCATGGGGTAATATATAGGCATGGTACCAATGCTAGTCCTCGGCACAGCTTAAAAAAGAAACATTTTGGTGATAATAAAAAAATATGGAAACAATGTATGGGAGGGGGGAAAACAGAAAACACCTTTTCTCTCTTGACTTAAACTTTTCACTCTACCATATCAACAATTTCTAACTTTTTCACTCTGTTTAGCTGTACATATAAAACTGCATACAATGTCATACATATATAGCTATTTCTTGTAGATGGATCATCTTTAACATTAATATGTAAAAATTATTCATTATGTCAGTAGAAGTCAGTATCCCTTGGTAAATTATGCTTTTGAGAGTACTGACTACCAATGTGGATAATTTAATATGTACATATGCTGTCTATGTGTGAAAAATATTTTGAGCTTTCAATGTAGATATTACAGTATACAAGAGATACAGGAACAATGCTTTGATTTGGAGAAGAAGTATTCCTTATCAACTGAATTAAGAAGATTGTTCAGTTGAATGTTGTTTGTAAGTTGATATATTTCTTTGTAAAAATCAGTTGTTTCTTAATACATATGTGAATATATAATTTATTTAGTTTGAATTAAGAGTTCATATATGGTCAGTAACTATATGAAGATCTGCTTTTAGGGTATTCTAAACAATTTGTGTATCTCAAGTAATAATGTCTGATAATAGAAGAATAATGCATTTTATTCTAGCGCAAAAAAGCATCCGAGCCATTTTTAAATTTTGTAGCTTTTGTGTGAAAATTATTATGATTATCTAACATTTACGTAGGCCTACTTTGTGTAACTTTTTTTTCCTAAGTGACTGAAAAGAGAAAATGATTATTAAGCTGAGAAAAAAAAAAGAAGAAGTTGTACTTGAAAAAACTACAGAAAAGAATGACACTTGCGTCACGACTGCAACTTTTTAAATTTTTTAATATTTTCTCCTTTCCCCCATGTTTCTTTCACATGTAATGTATTGATTTTTGCTGGTTCGCTGTGTCCGGTTGGCGTCTGGAATTTCCTATTTTTTTTAATAAAGTGTTGTATAGTAGTTTGTACCCAGTATTTCTTCATCGGTCAGCATATTAACTTATTTAGCATGCTATAGTGCCATAATGAAATAATAACTGGAGCACAATTTTTACAAAATAATCGTTCATGTTTTTTGTGCTGTATTTATATTTTTCTTATTTAACCTATTATCGACTTGGGAAATACCAACATGATTGAGAAAA
Organism: Platynereis dumerilii; assembly: GCA_026936325.1. Lineage (NCBI taxonomy): Eukaryota > Metazoa > Annelida > Polychaeta > Phyllodocida > Nereididae > Platynereis > Platynereis dumerilii. The sequence goes on from JAPTHN010000002.1 coordinate 96,578,968, forward strand.
TGGCACTTCTGCAGGTTCTCCGGGTGGAAAATGGTTGAATAATTGTGAAATTATTTGGTTGTACAGACATGAAGTACACGAGTACAATGTTTATGGCCTTTAAATCGAACCTTTTGCGTCACTAGCCCATAATAAATTGCCATCAGAGCAGTATCTGGCAATTCAGTCTGTCATGACAGTTTGGTACCTTTTTTATTTCTTTTTGGTACATTTAGGTACATATGTACATTTATTCCAGATTTTGTGGTATTACCGTCATGATTAGCAGTAATTACATTTTATGTTTATCCTGAAATTTTGTTAGCTGTTTGTTGAATGTTTCTTGCATAATATTATGATTATTATGAGTATTAGAATCTTTCTTATTTAAGGTTTTGAATCTGAAGTATTGTTTTGGGGTAAGTTTACTATCCATTGTATTTTTACTATAGTATGCTTGTTCTGGAACTCTGTTTTGAAGTAATTGATTAAATGTTTTGGATATTGCACTTTACCTAATTACTTTGACACCACTGAATGATAACATATTTTCCCCTTATATTTTTCACCTAATTTGAGCACATCAGTCAGTGAAATTAATATCTAGTATGCATTATACTATATGTACATAATATTCCTGCAAAGTTAAAAATGAAAAAAATTATGTATCAAATATGACATATTTTACTGGTATATTTTGACTTTTATATACTGTTCGTTGTGCATTGTCTGTCTTGTCTGATTAGCTCTGTACGTGTGCCTGTCTGTTTAGTTAGCCAAAAATGTTTTGCTCACTGGGAATAATCCAGTGTTGTTGAAGACTGCAGATTTGTAACTTTCGTTAGATTGATAACTCTGGATTAATTAAATAAAATACACTCACTGGCTGTGGAAAATCAACACTATGTCTTGGTTTTATTTCCACTATATGATATTTTACAATAATACTCAATAAGACAAAGCCAAACGTGCAGGATGTTCTGCTGATTTATATTTTTCCCAATGGTTAGGAGAGTCCCAAATTTTAATGAAATGATATTTTGAAAACCAGTTAAATTAATTCTTGGAGCTCTCCTTTTTGTTCTTCAATTTCAAGATTGCACAATTCAAAAGAGTTGTCTGAAGACACCAGGGACATTGCCTGGACGTTGTGTGATACAACACTGATCTTGGTTATCAGACCACAACTATTAGTATCACCAGCTGATGCTATTGTCCATAAAAAGAAGATGAAATCACCCCCACACTCTTGACAAAACTGTTTAATATGGAACGTTTAAGCAGACTTGGTTGATCTGGAACACCACTACAAGTTAACTTGATTGAACAACCCAAGAGGAGTTAGTAAAATATCTGACAGCAGGTCGAACTCAGTCAGCAGAGGCATTGACCAAAAAGCTGTCCCCCGAATTAAAAAGAAGTTGAAATCATATATGGGTATGCCTACTTCATTGCCGCTTGAAAACATGCAGTAATATTATGCTGGGGAATTTGTTTCTTGCCAATGGATCTGGCCAAATTCTCTAAGGAAGAGTAGCTTGTCACACATCCTGGCAAATCTTGCAGGTTCACCACCTTCCTTCCAAAAGAGCACTGAAGATGCATGGGCCAAGACTTTCATGCAGGACATTGTACAGCCATTCACTTTGATACTGAAAAAGAGTGTACTGTTGCACTGTGAAAATGGCACTTTGTGTGTCATCATACAGATGATTTGTCATGATTGATCATGCCCAATACTTTCAATGTTAATTTGATTTAAGGAGACTTATCCCGCTTGTTCAACTTGTTGGTGACAGCGAAACGAAAGGATTGTGCATCTGAATTTAAATCCAAAATCAGTTATGACAAGTCAAATGCCCTTCTCTTGATCATGACTAATCAAGCAGCTTCCATGTTTCCCATGTTGAAAGTAGAGGAGATGACACTTCATCAGCTATCATGAGTCACAAAGTGAATTTTTCACTGTGAACTGGTCCTCATTTTTTCTTTATCAAAGTGAAAGGCTGTAATCCAAAGCATACTGCAAAAGCAATGCAGAAATTGGAGAATGTTACCTTAAGGTTTTGAAAAGCTAAATTGTTCGGACTGTTTCTGGATCTTACATAATCCTAGTTATATTGATGCGAAATCCAAATTGATTCTAAGAGGCAGCCAAAAAGTTTGATAAGTCGAGGGGCTTAAATCGTACAGACAAATTGCATCTACTTCTAAAAAAGACCACATTGATCAGCATTTTTTACAAAATAAGGTTGAAAGTCCTTGTTTCCAAGATTCTGACATTAACTCAATGTATTTTAAATGCAGCAGTGTATTTGAGTGAACTCAGTCTCTGACCATCACCCATGTGTTTCAAATAAGAATTAATTCAAAAACCAGGTGTGTCATGAGCTGCCTTACACGTGTCTCTGTTGACTGTAACACAAGTTCAAACAAAAAAACATGTGTTAAACCTTGTTTAATTAATGCACTAAGACCATTTGGTTAGCTTGAATGTTAACATTTTTTAAAGATGAAAGTTTGAATAACATGTTCTTGTGCATAAATATTGACCTCGAAGGAAAATCAATACTACTATACATTACTGTGCATGTATATGACATCCCAAAGGTATTAAGCATGTTATATCCAGATTTTTAAAGACGGTTTTTTTTTTTGCCTTCCACCAAAATTTAGAAGAAAAAAAAATTAAAGGCTGATTACTTCTTGGATCAGTTCTTTCACTTATTTTGAGACGCTCCTATAATCTCATCAGCTCAAATGTATCCTTTACATCCAGCAGGTAGTGACTAGTGAAATCCTTCCTCCAGCTGGTATCAATGAAACTATTGGATATGTAATGTTCAAGAATCAAGATACAATTCCCCAAAAAGCAGCTGGTCAAATTCCAAAAAGGTCCAGTAAGTCTTGTTTACAACCAGATTGCCCTCTTGGCCACCAACAAACAAAAGTGGGACCAGAGAGGAGCCTAAACGACCCGTAGGTCCTCAAAGCACCTATCCCATGATGCTTAGGTCCTATCTGCTATTTGAGTCACGTCTGAGAGCTGTTCACCTTATTTGGCAGATCGCCTCTTAGCTCCTCTTCTACCTGTTCTGGGTAGTGATATTTCCTTCTAATATCGCTCACTTTGAGTCCACCAAGGGACGTGCCTCCTCATTTAGCAGAGTCCACATTTGTTGTAGATGGCTCCCAGGTAATTTGCTACTATTTATGTTGTGTCCCATTGAATATTCCACGTATATCTCCCATTATCTGCTCATAACAAAAGTGTATTCAGCCTCACAGCTACAGATTCAAAGGTGAAATTACAGTCCTGAGAATTGCTTCTAAGATGGTTAGGCAGCCTAAGACAGATAGGGTGCCACATACACATACATGCAAGAACATTTAAGACAGATACATTGATTGTTACCTCGACAATTCAACGCCAGAAAAGACTTTACTGAAGTATCACAACCAGGAACCTAACCCAAGACCTTGAAGTTCAACAAAGTCTGAGTGGGATTGCATTGGTCATTTGGCCACTATGCTTCCATCGCTACACTCTACCCTCTCATGTAGTATGTCAGATGATTAGGCTACATTGTAATTTTGGACTAACCAAATTCTTGATCTTAAATGTATACATACAGATGGTTGAATAATTACCTTCTCATATGAGAAAACTCCATTGCAAAATCATCCTCACAATTTCGTATCCTAGAAATGTCCTAACTTCCTTCTGTGACCAAGACATGATGGTTGGGTGTCACTGACTACCCAGGGTGAAGCAGCTGCTTGAGTTGTTGTTCAACTGGACACAGCTGATGCTCATGTTTTTCCTTACAGCTGATGATGCTGCTATGACATTGCAGATGCTGAGCTGGCATCATCTTATTCAACAGCTCTCTACCTCCAAATCCTATACCCAGCTCCCCTGTAACAGACAGCATGTCGCCAGAAACACTCAAAACCTGGCCCCAGCCCCCCTCAGTGTTGGCCAGGTAAACAGACCCAGCTACTGCCATCCTGTTAATACCCTGCCTTTTACCCTGCAAGGGCTACACCATCACAACCCTTGCTTTTGTGGCCATGTTTTCTTAGCAAATACAAAACAAGGCTCTATTCTTTGCCAGACATGTTTTATTAGTCATTACTGTTCATTTTATTCCTTTCATTCCCTTGTCATTCACTTTACATGTGAGATCTTGCTGTTCTCGTCCACATCTAACATTGGATAGAATTCAAAGGCCATCTGACATTTTGTATAGATTGTGCAAAGTTAACAAGCAAAGGTCCTTTTTTGTTGTCATTTTGTGTCTTTTTCTTTTTCTTTTTTTTCTCCTCTTGAAAAGAGAAACTTCATTCACTCATTGAATCATTCATTGAATCATTCATTGAACCATTCATTCACAGACAACAACAATTTCATTGGATTATTCACTCCTTCCAGTACAGGTTAGCCACTGTGGAATCACATGGAGCTGAAGATAAAGGCAGATTTGGTGCAAACTAAACACATCCCAACACAATGAGATGACAACAATACCCTCCATAATACAAGATGCCACAGAATAAGCCAGAATGAACCAGAATAGGACAGGAGATGGGGAAACAAAAACTCAGAAAGATTCTGAGTTAAAGCAAGTTTAGAAGTCTGAAACAATGCAATGAACTTTAAACAAAGTCAGGTTTATCTCATTTGTATCTCATTGGGATGAGGCTTTCAATTTCTACAATGTGGCTCCTGGTATCTTCAATACTGACATGTCATCACATGATGGATTGGGTACACTGTACTATATAGCATTGAATGATGGATTTAATAGGTTTACGTCCTGTATTTTCAGTTGTCCAACTACCATACTTGATAAAGGATAATCAACCAGCAACTAACACAATTTCAAGATATAGAACTGTTATAAATCCTATAGTGATGTCACTAGTGATCATTGTAGTCTTTAATATCTGACATATCTACTGAAGACATGACCATCAAAGATCATTTGTGGCACTCTATAGAGTATAGACAGTCACACCCAGATTGTTTGCGACATTCCCAGTAGCTCTTGGTGGCAGTTGATCACTCCTCAGTGGAATTGAGCTCATGCATTTTATGAGCGCCTAAGCTAGGTCTTGCATGGGAAGGAATACTAGAATGGTTGTTGAGCACAGGGTGTTCTTATGTTAGAAGGTTGGCACCCCCAGCACTGAGTGTGCTGAGAGCAGCATTCATGCAGCAAGCATCACACAACCAATCGCAGTCATCGAACACCTTGACCTCCAAATCAAATCTCCAGCCATGAAATGCTACTTAACAGGCCATAAAACACAACTGCACGGAATATTCCCCTTGTGTGAGGCTAGAGATGGTGGAGAATGACAAAAAATGATGGCAAAAAAGTCTAGAAGATGATCAGGAATCGTGTGACAACCTGCAGGAAGACTGGCTCAAGTGAAACAGTTGTGTTCAAGGGGCATATCTTCACACGGAAAGACATGATGAAACAGTTTATGCCAGATTCCATATGAGCATTCAAGCAGCATTTAGCCTCAGCCAAGGTGAGCATGAACTGAGCAGCAATGTGAGCACGAGATGAGCATTTAAAGGCAGAATATGAGCATCTCAGCAGCATCTCTTGAGGGAAGCAGATGACAAAAGCGTTTAGCTGCAAGTCACCCACGTCATGTCTCATTAAGTCATGATCTCAGGGTCAGAGGCAAGCATCTCAGCCAAGCACCCCAGCTATTGAATTAGCAAGCACCCAAGCCAGCACCAGCGTATAGCAAGCGTGGCCCTCATGCTATATATATATGGGAGTCATTGCAGTCAAGTATCAGAAGTTCTGACATTGTTGATGAAGGTGTGGGCAAGGAAGGACATGCTACAGAGCTAGCACAATTAGTCTACAAGTTAATTGAAAAATCAATACTGGAATTCTCTCCCCAAAAAGAAAGTTTTGTGAATTAATTGTGAATTATTGAATGTTTAGTACAATTATGAAAATTCGTATGTTAACTGTAGCATCATTCCTCAGCCATGAAGTCTGCAAGTAAGTTCAATACAAAAACTGACAAAAAATATATAGTTAGTGCAAAGCACTTAAACTGTCATGATTGGTTTCGAGGCAGAATTTCTGACTTTAGTGTCATAAATTATTTGTAAGCATAATTTAGTCTGTTAACATAAAGAAAATCATTGCCAAATTCAAATTCAGTCTCTCTATCTGAATGTATATATATCCATGTATCTTTCTGTCTGTATCTGTCTATCTGTTGCCCTTGCACTCTTCACATTTAAAAAAGGATCATGAAATCTGGAGTAACAGAACTTACTGAAGTGTATAAACTGTAGTTGTCAGCACTTTAAATCAGTTGATTTTAAAAAGGCATCAAGGTAGTGTGTAGCATATCTCCCATGTAACAAAGTGATTTCATGCAGGTTGGAGTGTTTGCAACACACCCAAGTGGGCGTGAGAGATCTTTTCTCCGTCTATCAACCTTGTGATCATGTTGTGACAACTTATGTAAGATGTAGTCTGGATGAATGTATTGTTATCTTGGGGGAGCAATGTGAAAATTCTTTGTGATTTGTGCAAAATACTGACTTGACTCTTGAGGTTTACAGTCACTTAGAGCGGAGGTTCATAGATGTATGGTGTCGATGCCCTGCCAAGGGTTTGCTGCTGTGCAGTTTATTGGTGTACGTGTCATTTAGAAAATATTGAATAGTCAATCTGGAATCAGTCTGGAATCGAACCTTGGACCATGGATGTACAATCTTCAACAGCTCCATGCTTGGACCTTGGATCAATAAGCTCCATGGCTAAATTTTATTCTCCAAGCTTGAGCCAAGCTGATGGCCGCTCAAGTATGATTTTGCTTCCTCGTTTATGAAATTTTTCCAACTGGAGTTGCGTTATAAATCAATAAATCATTCCGATTGACAGTACAATTTGAAGTGAACATATTTGCAGTGTTTTTGAGTCAGCTGAATAAGTGAATTGAAGCAGTTGTCGGATCGCCACGCAACTGAAGATGCCTCTGCCTCAGAAACCAGACAAACGCACTCATTAACAATTGCTGGCACTTCTTAAGAAAGCCAAGAGCAAAAGTTTACAACTATGGTGGCTAGGGCTTCACTAGAACTGCTGGAGGCATCAAAGAACCAGCAAATCCTCACACGAAGGCAAGAGGAAAGCCCACCATGAAAGGGATATCCAGGGCTGTAAGGGATACACCTTCTCTCAGGTGAGGCTGAACTGCTGATTGATAAAAATCCTATTCCCCCGAGAACAATGCTGCGTGCGTGTATGTCGGGAACTTCATATCACACACAGGATGAAATGAAAGAGATGGGAAGAATAAACAAAAGCTCATCTCAATAACATCCAGGTCATCATATCCATAAGCCATTGTTATGTGTCAAGACCTGAGCAATAACTTTCCAGGCAATTTCTTTTCATTATCCTTGGCTCCGTTGCAGTCTGTGGTATAGGCCTATTGCAGCATTTTGACTGGTGATCTAGACTATTAGGAAACATTGACAAGTCTGATGTTACTCCGTCTCTTAATTGGAAATTCAATAATCTACAAGCAGATCAAATGAGTCCCATCTTTTAAAGGGCTTAATGAGTTAAAAGACCTGTCAGAAACAATTTTATATCACGTAAGCTCAATGCGTATGCCACACAATTTAGTACAATACCCATATCAGTGCCACTGCCTCATGCCACACCAATTTCACGACTTCACGTACTATCCACAAACCTCTCTGGCCTTAATCAAACATATTCATTCGTGTGTCATCTGGCATGGGCGTTGGTTCAATACAAAATGTGCTTCAAGCACTGATTTCTTTATGCCACTCTTTCATGTTGTCCTCTTCAATACTTCAATCTTCCACAAATTGTATTTTCTTATTTCTATCTATTGAACCATACAGTACACTGTACACCCAATGTGATATTAATTTTCCTCCCCATTGAGTGCCATTCTTTCATGACTGATATTAAATCTCATCAGCTGTTAATTTTCAGGCCTTTGTTGTCATTTTTGTTGTGAAACCTGATGATTTCTCAGGGTGGATCCCAGCATTGTCACTTCCACTTAAATTGGTTTATTTCATTCACATGGAAGATCTTTGTGATTGCTCATCGAATTTTGTGTTGGGCTGACCTTGTGGAACTAAAAGTCTATGCACATTGTGTCTTTTTCATTAGATGATATATACATGATGGTAAAAGAGCTTGCCTTCAATTTTACCTATAAATTATAGAAATTGTTAAGGATAAACGTCGAAAAACTCATTTTAATCTCACTTATATAGAAGGATTTTAGAAAAATAGATCATGTTGGTTAATTTATTGAATTTGGATAAATGTAATTGAACACTTTGAAGTAACATGGAAAATATGGTGCATCAATTCTTCGAGTACTGTACCGTGAACCAAAGTATTGCGTGTGCCTTGGAAAAACATTCTTACTTTCTTCTTCCTGGTCTTCATGTTTTTACATGTATGATTTTTGTATTTTTGTCCTGCAATTCATCAATCTTTCTTTGGCCTCGTAAGAATTTGTGTAATATTAATAAATTAAAGAAACAGGCTATTTATGTTGAATTTCCTTTTTTAAGAATTTCTTTGCCATGGCACATTCAATGGCACATTCTCTGTCACATCGTACTGCATGTGTCATATCAGATGTCATAGTTGGAAGGCGTCACGTGGCACTTGGGCAGAGGGATGTTTAACCCTATTTAGGATGATGGGCTATTGTCTTGGGCTTTGTCCTGAGCTTTGTCTGAAGGTAATGAGCCCATGGGAAGTTCATGAGCTCATGGGAAGTTCATGAGCTCACCTTTATGTTCCGAGCTCAGGTGAGTAGCATTGGCCTAATAGAAATGGCGTCATTTTTCATTGGGTGAATTTAACCCCTAATTAGGGATTTACGTGGAATTATTTCTCTCGGGGTAAAGGGTGAATAGGAAACATGCTGAAATGGCACAGGGGTGACTGGCATACTACCTGGGGTGACTGACATTAGCCGCCAAGAGTGACACCATAGGGTAGCCAACGATCTTAATGTAAAGAAATGAAAAGGTGAGAGGTCGTGTACTAATGTGCCATAAAGATGTTGCATTGTGGCTTACAACAGCTTTGAATCAATGGTATTAACTGGATATTTTAATGCAAAGGTAAGCTTCTGTTGAAATAATATGCTTAAAGATAAGGAAAATGGACCAAATAATGATGATAGAGAAAAAATGAATGGTTGCACTAAGTCAGAGACTAATAATTGAATTGTAATGTATCCTTCTATGTCACTGTTGTAATGAAACTTTTGATTTAAAAAATTAAGATTTATTCACTCCCTTTTAAATTGCCAAAAGACTTTTCGGCGTCCCGATACTTTTCCCAAATACTGTACAGACCAAAACCCGAATGATCTTGAAGATACAACCTTCAAAGAAAGACCATACCTGGTGCTGTTTGGAAAGCCAAAGAAAGGATGCGTGCTGCAGCTTCCTAAATAATTCAGGGCATTAATGAAATAATAAATGGCGAGCAGGCCCATGCTATGCACTGCTATGCACTGCTATGCTGTAATGGGGGCTTGTTAGCACAATAATTGTCTGTTCCTCGCCACCTGAAACACCTGGGCGTTGCAGTCCCTCCCATCCTCCCATCAATTAATTAAATCATTAGAACAACTTGAAGGCTCTGACATGCTAACTTATGGCTTAACTTGGCCGACTTGGAAGCTGCCTGGCTCTGTATTCACGCCACTCCAGGTGAGATAAGGTGGGACGTGAGATGATGAGACCTGTGGGTTGGAGAAGATGGTGTCTATCTATAAGGTTACAGATGGAGAGGTGTGGTCATCGAGGAATGCATATATGGAATATATGGCTTCGTCGCCACTTTTTAGGTTCTGGCAGATAGATAGATAGACAGATGGGTAGACAGATAGATAGACAGATAGAAAAAATAGTAAAAATATCAATGTGGTATGAGGTGAAATGGTATGAAATGGTATGACATGGCGTGGTATATAGTATGGTATGGTGTATAGCCTTAACTACCCTATGGTATGTAATCACTTCAAGCTAAAGTGCAACATAGCATTTTCCTACTTGCTTCCAGTTCCTTTGGAAAGAGCAGACTTTCTTCTGAGCAAAGCAAAGTCTGTTCTCAGGTAACATTCAGGTGAGGTGTTTGAAATCAATTTGAGATGAACTTTTGCAGCAGCCACTGTCTCCTTAGTATTCTCCGCACCACTTGAGTATTTACACCAATTTGTTTTGCTTCAGCAACAGCTGTCAGGGCCTTGAATAAACTGCAAAAAGAGGAAGAAAAAGAAGGCCAGTAAAGTAGATGAAAAGAAACTATTGATAAAATGCGAATATATGGAGATGAGGTCATTAATATTTAGACCACGCAGGAAATCAGAAAAAGGTGTCACAGGATGGGTGGGAGGGCTATTTCATTGGGGATTACTTCAGAGTTGGTAGAAGGGCGAATATAGACACTTTCTGTTCAAATATTTACTGGGGTGGCTATTGGTCAGGAGAATTGGAGAGAGGAAGGGAGGGGCTTCTTGTTTCTGGAACCCCAGCAGAAGGAATCCAGCCCAACTGTTGACATAGTTGGCTCAGGAAATGAAAGGTGTTTCAATAGTAGCACACTTTCTCCCATATGTTAATAAGGTTTTTTCCATAGCATCACCAATAGCCAATGTGTAGCGAATATCTCATGTTTTGGCCAGCCTCTGTAGCCAATTTCCTAGCCCAATAGCAACAGCTGAGTCAATCTTTCCTGCATACAGTTGTGATAACTGTTCTGTTCAGCTTTTATGCCTTGCCTTGTATCCAAAACACACCCTGCATAAGTTGCACCTCCAGTGACCTATCCAAACCCACATTGTATAAATAGCCCCCCTAAACGTGTGCTGCCATCTAGTAGCAGAATACCAACATGACCTGTTCTGTGAATGCATATTTGCCAGGGCTTTGTGCCATCTCACCATTCTTGTTGCATCTAACAGCCCATGGAATAACTGCAGGCCATCAGTCGCTGCAAACAAGCTATGGGAGCAATTGTGAAAGTAAGATTGTCCTTCTAAAGCATACTCCATTAATAATGGTAAATCCAATTGTTGTCAACTTTCGTAAAGTAGCTGCATCGATCATAACAGAGAAGGCATCAGGCCCATCACCAACTACAACAACACTAGTCAAAATGCCAGTTGTCAAACCTGTTTTTATTAACTTAGTCTTTATTATTTTGGCTCGCAACACTGAATTTGTAAGGTTGGTTTTTACTGGGGACATAATTGCCAAAGAACAAGCACGACTAGAGGCTTAGGGCACCACATGGGGTGTTGGCTCTAGAAGAAGGGCTTTTGTGACCTTTGGGAGGTCTGTTGGAAGGTCTTTGTGACCTCCAGAAAGTCATTTTGCCCTCACACAAACTTAAGTTCACCAAACATAACCAGATGGACTGAGAATTAGGGTGAGATTGGACCAACTTCTGCAGTTGAGGCTTGCACGTCCTGGCAAGTTTCGATTTGGACTGTATGGCTCGGCCAAGTTGATTTTGGAAATGGAAAAAGGAGTCAATAATATCAGCCATGCAGTGTGGATGATTGAATACATAGAGCACTAACTTGGGAAGAAATTCACACTGGTGAATAAAGCCAGATTATACCTAGTAATTTATAGGCCTAATAAGAACTGGCATTCTATACGAAAAATAGAATTTTAACATGAGTTTTCATCACCTTACTTGACGGTTTAATTAATGTGTAGGCCAAATAATATACTATAGGCCAGATATGTCGTGGTGTGGCTTGCATTGAGGACAGCCCCCACCCCTCAATCAGTATAGGACCTCTGGACCTCAGGCCCACTGCATGCCAATATGCGAACCATCAGAGCCTAGCATCCTGCAAGGGCAGTGAGGAGGTCAGCAGCAGAGTTACACAGCAGAGTTACACAGCATGCACCAATATTAGCCAAGCTGCTGACCTCTGACAGGTACCCGGCCCCACCCTGTGGTCACCACCAACCTTGGTGCTGTATCATACACTTGAGGGAGCTTATTTCACTGATTTGCTGAGAAAGCAGATAGGTAAGGCCCTGAGCACACCCCCTCCAACAGAGAGGCCGGCCAGAGAGCCCCCCTCAATAAATAATAGCCTGCCCTGTTCAAATACCCCAGCCTGATTGCACCTCTAGGATTTCATACCATTACATAGGTAAACAAGCCAATGTGCATATTCATGGAGCCAGATGGGGTGACATGCTCTGTGAGGGCTGCTGAGGAGAGGACAGAATGGCAGAGATGTGGAGAAACACAGACAGAGATACAGATAGATCTATATAGACATAGAAATAGTAGCTTTGCAGAGATAGAAAATAGCTACTAACATACTGTACATTGTGGAGACTGAAAGATTAGAAATATTTGGAGTATCTGTCTTATACAAAAGACAGTTTCAGCTATGTTTTTGATAGAAATTATAGTGAAAACATTTTTTTTCATCCTGCTATTGACAACTGGTAACTTTTGCAGCATCACGCAAGACCCGGGTGCAAAACTTGTGCCAAAACATATTCAGTGTCAGAGGAACTGTCAGCAAGTGGCTCAAGGATGCATGTAGCAAGTGTGAGTTTTTACAAGACAACAACAGCTATAGGACCTGCTGCATACTGATGTGGTGTGTATATCAGCAATACAGAAACCTAACGCCCCTAACTGTCGGTTACTAGGGCGGTTTTACAAATTCATTCTACAGGGTGGATGCACCATGCATAAACAGTGTGGAAACATAGCATGCAGGGAGGTGACAGTACAGTTTTCTGCTCGGGGAAGATAAGACAATTCCTAACGAAAGTAGCACCAAGGGACATGCCTGCCCTCACTCTCATGCGATAGTGACGTTGCCTCAAGATGAATAAGCACTTCCGGTACACTAGCGGCACCTAGCGGCGATGTCGTCACCCTCCAAGTGTATGACGTCACAAGGACGCGTCATCGGGACACCCAGACTGATGGCTTCCGTCATCCCCTCTGACAGGCTGCCCTTGCTCCGCCATCTCCTCTTTTCGCCCTTCTTAATCTCCAAACAGCACACCATGTCATGACGTCAACATTCTATTGTCTGAAGGCTGAACTGGTCTCTAGGCCTAGCTATCGCTTCTGTCTGAAACCAGAACTATGATGGTTGGAGCTAGGAGAGTTAGACCATGGACGATTTACATTTAGGCCCCATGTCTTACATTTCGAGATCGATGGGTATCGATAAAACTGTTCTGCAACATAAATCATAAACAATTAACACAATGGGACCAGCCTGGTCTAAAACCATAGATTTGGTTTTCCACCATGCGGCTTTTAAAAGCCTGCCTACCTTTGCCTGATACAAACAGAGACAAAAATGATGACAAGTCGGTGAAAAACTAATTTGATGTTAGAATAAATGTGCAGTTTGATAAGACTAAACCCTGGTGTGCCTTCTACACTGTTGGGCCTAGATAGATTAGAACCCAAGAACCTGCAACTATGCAACTGCAGGCGTTGAGCATTTGACTGAGCACCCCCCCCCCCTCCTTCCTCTCCTGGTTGTCAAAACATCTAGCCATCCAGGCATGCCATCAGCTGAACCGGAAGCTGTCTTTTATCTTAGCATAACATGAAGTCGTTAGCCGAGGTAATGTCTAAATTATGATAAATGGAACTCGTAATAGTATCGTTATAGGATGCGTTATATTTAATCACACGATGCTGTTAACACAGCACATGTACATGACATGGAAGATGGGCGCTGAAATAAGGCTTGGCCCTACATTTATTGGGATATCAGAAGCCTGATATGGGCAGGCCTATTACATAGAAGAAGAAGAAGAAGAAGAAGAAGAAGAAGAAGAAGAAGAAGAAGAAGAAGAAGAAGAAGAAGAAGAAGAAGAAGAAGAAGAAGAAGAAGAAGGAAAGAAATGAAGGAATGGAGACAAGGGGAGGACAAAGAAAGCAGAAAGAAGAAAGAAGAGGAGGACGAAAGCGGAAGAAGAATTATGAATTGTGTTATGGATGGAAGAGGAGAAGAAGAAAAGAAGAGGAGAAGTGAAAAAGAAGATGAAGATGAAAGAGGCGAAAAATAAGGAAGAAAAGATCAAGAAGAACACTTATTGTGTTGGTAATAATAGTTGTTAGAATGTTGTTTCCAATAGGCCCACCAACACATCAAATTCGACAGTTCTGTAACATTTACTGTCTAAAACATTAGGTCCCCAATATTACTGAAGAATAAATACTATCATAGAACTTTTTGGGTTAGATCGTTATATCAAAACTATCCTTTTCAAGTGGAACTATGTCATAGGTGCTCATCTGACAAGTTACAACCTCTTGCCATGCTCAGTAATTCTCACAATCTATCCACGGATGACCCACTTTCTCACAACTCAAGCACATTCGTAGGAGCGGTCAGTTCTGTTACAGAATTTCTAGTCGCAACTATGGTTGAGAGAAAATTGGACTTTAAATTTGCGATTTATTCAGTAAATGGACCATGGTGAGATAGCAATTTTGTAAAAAGGTTTGCGGTTTTAGAGAGATTGATTGAAAGGACATAAGACCTTGTTATAGTCTCGAGTTTCATAATTGCCTTGACCATTGAGTTGTCTCTCATTTAGCACAGAGTTGTCTCCTATTTTGACAATGTGTCACTGTCTCTAATAGCTTGATGATCACAAATTGCTGAGAGGAATTGTGGTAATTACAAGAAAAGATCAAGCAAAAAAAAGGGACCCCACTCTATCTACTAATTCCCAGGCTTCTCAGCTGACTGCTCTTGCATTTAATTGTAAGCTAAATGTTGGCAAAGTAATTCGTTTGTGAAGGAGGGCAGGGGGTTATTGAAGGAGTGGGACAGACCGGAAAGATGCGCTGGCTAAAATTTTCTGGCAAAATGTTTTGCCCCAGGGTATGTGTTTGAGGTCTGCTTTGGGTGCGTTGAGGGGCAGTGTTAGGGTCTGTAGAGGCAGGATTGAGACAAATAATGTTTTTGTTGGACCTGAGTTAGACCTGTGTTCACATGGATTTGGATATGGTCATGGAGATTGGTCAGAAGTGGGTGTAATTGTTTTCCGGGTGTTGTTTGGGGGTTTAGGAGGCCCCCCCCCCTTGTCTCCCATGCTTAATTCTCACCCCAGCCACCACCCCGTCCCGCTCAGCCTGCCCCCGGCCACTGCTGGATTTGCAAAACTGTTATCAGCGGCCCCCATCCCCTCCCCCCTGCACCTAATCTGAAAAAGTTCACGTGTTCCATGGGACAATCATATTGGAGCGACTGGTGGCCATTGAAATGGGAGAAACTGGATAGCTCAAAGAGCAATGGGGAGCAGTGGGGAGCAGGGGGAAATCAGATCCCCTCACAACAAATTAGGGAGGACGGATTGTGAAGTAGTAACATATTTTGTTGTAGGAGGGGAGGAGGGAGGGTGGGCTGGCACGTGGCTTAGCAATGGGTAATAAAGGCAAGTCACCCCTCCCCCCTGCCCCTCTCTCTCCACTCCAGGTGTAGCTGGAACAGAGGGGGGCTTGCCCAACGTAAGGTCTGTTCCAGCTAGCTGTTCAACTCAACCTCTGCAGCCTGAATGGCTGGTAACCCGACCCTTAATACATTTATAGACTTGTCCTGCTTGTCACTCGGCCCCTTGTCCCTCTGCCTATCACAATGGTCCACAATGGCCTATTGTCTTAGACCAAAAACCATCCTAGCCTTGTTGTATCAACTTACAGTAAGCTGTTCACTCTGCCCTCTCCTGATGCTCAGGGCTGTCGACAGAGGTCGCCACTGCTCTTAACCCCTTCCTGTCAGGTCCCCCCCCCCCCCCCCACCACTCCCTCTGTTCATAACATTACATAGCAATTGAATGTTTTGGTTCTTATGTCCCACATAGGATAAATCTGCTACCGACTCGACGCCAAGAACATGTGATTGGGAGACAGATATGGACAGATACTGCACACATCTGACCTTTGGAGATCGCCTTGGATCTTCTACATATACATATTGCATATGGTCTAAAAGTTTATCACATTTGGAAACAATTTTTCATTGGGAAGTATGCCTGTTAAGTTTACAATTATTTCTCAGCACTTTATCACAATTCTGTGTGGTAAAAGAACTGAGAAATACGAGACTATGTAAAATTTCACATCTTACAATTTGGACCTGAAAAAATTCGAAATGGATTTCTCTCTGAGAACCCTAGTGATGTCAACAAAATGGATATAAATAGATAATACATGCACTGCAAAGTCAAATTGAACATAATTATATGACATATGGCAGGAAAATCTAACCCAACATTATACCAATGGCAAATGATTGTTCCATGACCAACGCGATCAAATTCATAAGCTATAAATGCCTGATAAAGCTGGGTAATGTTCACCATATGGGTTCACCAACAGAAGCACACTGTCTGCCCACCACCTGTTCTGAAGTGAAATGAAATTTTATCATATTCATCCAAGCAATAAAGCCATGACTCTGTATGCAAATTCGCTTTCTGATGCTTCCAGGACAAGCATTTATTTAGGAGCAATGTTATCCAAGCATTTCATTCTGCTCCATGCAGAATATAGAACCCCAACTGGAAGAAATGTCTATTTTGATTCTCATGTGGGTAGCTAGCACCGTTTCAAAGGATTTAATATTATACCAGCAGTGTTCAGTAAGCAGCTTCCAGATGAATACCTCACCATAACACGAAAAAAGTTGTTCATTTCATTTCTTGTACCTATCTGCAATTAGTCTGATAGTCCTATATTCAATGGGATTTTTTCAGAAATTAGTTTTTTAATTCAAGTGCCCTGTTGCAATTATGAAACCGATTCTCTGAAAAAAGTACACTTATATTTCATCATAAGCTTACATATTTCCATTCTCAGTTTTTCTCAAATTAACTTGCTCCAATTGAACCCATTTTCTGATGCTGTAGGCAATGTGTTTTCTGCATGAAGCATTTTCCATGACTACATGGAATTGTGAGCAGCTGCCATATGCAGACCAAGGAGGTCAATTCTTTTTATTTCATTCCTTCACTTCAAGTTAAGCCTATGCATGGATGTATGAATATACCTTTATCACTGATTCACTTTGCGACAGACCTATTCCAACTTCCCTAACGCCTCCAACACCGCATCTGCTCCTTCTGCATTTCATCTCCAGAGCGAGCTGACATTTGCTGAGCCTGTTGGGCTAATGCATGCACCTCCCTTGTTTGGTTTGGGACATGTTTGAGCTGGGGAATCTGGCATTAGTTTAAGAAGGAGTTTATCCTGCCTGCTGATTGTTATGCATAACACAATGCAATGCTCATCAGGACATTCTCCAAACATGCTCCTAAGAATAATGATTGGGTTCAGCCTCAAGATCCATGCTGCTCTCTCCTGGGATATTGGTGCGGTAAGAATTGGAACTTGGAGGGATGTTCTAGGTCATTGTTCCACTGTCAACATGTTTTGAAATAATCTCATAAAGTTAGGCAAGGGTATAGTTTTGCGGTTGGTAGTATCAATCATAGAGCTATAGGACCTGTTTTTTGTTTATATTAAAAGTATGTGACAGCTCTGATATAAAATGAATGACACAAGACTAAGGAAAAGAAGGTAAAGAAGGAAAAGAAGGAAAAGAAGGAAAAGAAGGAAAAGAATGAAAAGAAGGAAAAGAAGGAAAAGAAGGAAAAAAAGGAAAAGAAGGAAAAGAAGGAAAAACAGGAAAAGAAGGAAAAGAAGATGAGGAGAAGAGGAGAAGAGGAGAAGAGGAGAAGAGGAGAAGAGAAGAGGAAAAAGTAGAAGAAAAAAGAAGAAGGAGGAGGAGGAGGAGAAGGAGGAGGAGGTTTTTTTTGCATTTGTGAACAAATTTCGTGGAGATTTCGCTCTCCGGCTCCTTTCGCTTCAGGGACATCGGTTTCGAACCTATGTAGCCCTATGTGTTATTTTTGCCAGGTAGCTGTATGTTTGTTCCTTGGCTCCCTTGGCGATTCCTGTGGAAAGTTGTTAACTGATTAATTCTAGTCACTTTTAAACTACATACGATTGTTCATCCCAAACAGAATTTGTGGTGGGTATTTGTGGGCAAACTTCCTGGTGCCTATGTTGGATTTTGACGTCAGTTCAAGCAAATTTATGCATCTCACCTGTTGTCATGGAAACTGTAGGGAACTTGTAAATTTATGTTTTATTTGGCTGCATTATCCGAAGACCCAAAAGCAATGCCAGGAGTTCAGCATATGCAGACCTCTGTGTAGCAAGCCCACAGGACTGCATTACCATAGACACTCGGGTGTAGAAATTCTCCTGAAATTCAGAAACAATTTTGAAACATGCAGAAACTTGGAAAACAAAGCAGCACCTGATTGTGAAAACATTTGAATGGAAAGTCCACAGAGAACAGCAACGTAACAGCATGAAGCGGCAAGTTGGGGGATAAACAGTATGCGGACTCACAGCTCCACAGGCCGACGGAGATAGCCCACAGACTACATGTAGGTAGGCAGGGGACGGAAAGGGAGGGAGGGGAGGGGGTGAATTGGTCTTCCAATTCAAAACATATGCACAGACATAACGTTTTTGAATAGCGATTAATTCAAAGCAAATGAAAAACGGATTGCTTTGTTTATGCTGATTTAATGCACTTTGTGTTGTATTATAAGTTTTAATGCATTTCAAGGGAGGGCTGCAGTTGAGAGGGAGCGGGGCTTTAATCCACTAATGCTGAACCATCTCCCATTCACGATCTCATTGAGAACAACTCACGCCCGACGATTCGCCCCCAAAAAACACGGCCCGGGACAAACTCCTAAAACGTTTTCAATTACTTTTAATGCCCGCACAATCAATTGTATAGAGGTGCATCTTGAAGCCGGTGAAATCAGGAAAACAACGTGAAATGCGAAACTGGCTGCAGAGCACCTAGGAAATGGCTCTCCTTGTTAGTCCGCAACTCAAATCCGCTTTTTATGACATGAGAATTGCAGAACTTGAGAGAATGCCTTAGGAGAATGCAGGGAGTTGATTGGTTTGTTGCTTGCATAAGATGTGGTGAAACTTGCTGGCTGGGCACAAACAAGTGGAAGGGAAAATGCAGAAGATGTGGTGAGGCCATTACACGCTGAACTTGTCTGAAGTGGAGAAATAATTCGTGAATCAATCATCTGCAGATGTGGACTGCATGCATAATACAATAGGCGTAGTAGATTCAATTTAGTATCCATATTCAATAGCATATACATTTTAGGTTTATAAGAATGAATCTGTCAAGTTTTGAATCCAATTTAAATTCCATATTCAACAATATAGGTGGACAGCAATCGCAAGCATAGAGAACTTTGTTGATAACCACATGACTTTTCTCTCCTGCATGATACATACATATAATAGCAGATCCCATCCTGACACTGGCTTCGAACCCATTCAATGGCCAGAATACTCACGACTGACCAAAGCTCTTGTCAACTGGAGGCCTGCACAATATTGATCCCTTGCGTAACCTCACCAAAGGCTCAGCTAAGCTTCATGGCCATTTTTGTCTGCGGTCCTGTTGGCCATTTGAGGGCAGCTGCTGTGACGTCTAACCGCGACCGCAAAGGTCATGGTGGTGAGAGGACGAGGGGCGGGTGGGGAGCAGAGGGCATTATGCAAATGAGTTAGGGCATCGCAGGGCATCAGAGTGAGCTCAGTGAGGCATCACCATTCTTTTTTATTTTCTCTGGTGCCATAACCGCGTCTGCAGTCGCCCTCTTCTGAAGCGCCGACGCCAGTCTTCGACGCCAGTTTTTGCCGGCATGCATATTCATGAAGTGTTGGTGCAGAGATATGACCAGGAGGGTGCCTAGGCCGGCTTAAGTTTCGCCAAGGGTCTGGTGTGTGTGGAGCGGCACACATTAAACCGGTAGGGGAGCCCTCGCTTTGGGCCTCTACTCATTATTTCGTAACACTAGCCCCAGAGCCGGTCGAACTTACACTGAACCAATATTGCGACAGCCGTACAATTGGGGAGGGATCAGTGAGGGGGGCAGAGGAGGAATCTGACAATCTGGAGCCCTGTAGGGGGGGGGCAGAAATCCGATGGGGGGGGGGCAGGAGTCATAAACATAGGAGGAGTTGCTCTGAAAGTCACCACCATGTCAGCACCTCGTGTGTGCAGAGCAGAACAGCCCAGGGCATGCAGCCCTGGCATGGAGTTTTGGCAGTCTCTGCAAACCAGTCCTGCAATGTCATCACAGCCCTGTCTTCAGACAACCTTCTCATATATCTTTCCATAATGCCTGTCCTCTCCGCTAGGTGGGGTATGTCTGCATGACCCGGCTCCTTGCAGCCATGGGTTCTTGTTTACCTAGGATTGCGTTCACTGCTCTGTTTGCAGGAGTTTTTTCCAGAGATGGGCCCGAGCTGTCAGGGATGATGGATGATAGTGTAAGGGGCAAGCACAGTCAATATTGTCTTTAATTTACTTGCTGGCTTCTCACATCTGTGGCGACGCACTGGCCACCCTGCTGTAGCCCCACGGGCTCCCCCAAGAGGTCTGCAAGTAGGCCTAGCCACATTTTTGGCATTTCAAGTTTGCAGACAGACATTCCTGACCCCCCCCCCCCTTTCATCTTCTGAGAGCAATAGTTCTTAACTGAATGTATGACAGACTCAGAACTTCAATACAACATGCATTTTCTTCAAGAATGCTTCCCTGTTTCAATTTTTTTAATCAACTTTGAATTTAATTTTACGAGTAGATTTCAAACCATTGTAAACATGTCGCTCTCTTCAAAATCGATTATGAAAACGTCAGTTTTCCGAAACATTCACGCGTAGAATATTCCTACCTGTGGACAGGTCGTTTCATGCATACTAGTATATACAGAGTTCTGTCACAGCCTCAACAACTCCGCATCTTGACCACACAGCCTCCAGTTAATCATAAATCACTTCGCACACAACTTGCCTCCAGCCTGGAGCAGCCCAGTTGCTTTGAGTGCTTGATGGGGCCACAGTTCTGACCCCTCCTCATCAACTATGTCAAATAAAAGTGAAACAAAAGATGACTAATCTCCCCGAGCTGATCAGAGGTTAGGAACAAGCCTCTAGATCATTCTAAGCATCTTTTGAGCACATCTTGGAGCGCATCTTGTGAGCAGGGCAGTTCATCTTTGAGCCTTTGAAGCCTCCACTGGCCGTTACCAAAGTAGACCTGCGCTCCTGATGAATTTTGGTGACCCAAGAGCATTCAAAGATGGGTGGTGATGGGTGGGAGAGTTCTTTCTATCTATCTATCTATCTATCTATCTATCTATCTATCTATCTATCTATCTATCTATCTATCTATCTATCTATCTATCTATCTATCTATCTATCTATCTATCTATATCTCTATCTATATCTCTATCTATATCTCTATCTATCTATCTATCTATCTATCTCTCGTTCTGTTGATATATATATCTATCTATCTGTCTATCTGTCTATCTATCTATCTTTCTATCTATCGTTCTATCATTCTATCGTTCTATCGATATATATATCTATCTATCTATCTATCTATCTATCTATCTACCAAAGAATCGAATTATTTTAAACCCAGTTTCTGAGACCAGAGGTGCGGGAGGGTTGGTCTAGTGGTAGCGTGCTGGGCTGCCAATTGCTGGGTCCAAGGTTCGAATCCAGCTCTTGTCAGGTCACCTGGGCCGATGTTGGACGGCTGTTTCAATCATCCTTTGCCTCATTGCTGTGTCCTCATGTCCTAATTAGCCTACCAAGTGCATAAATACAGAACGTAAAGCCCCAAACATCCATCCATCCATCCTGAAACCAGAAGTGTGTGAACTGTCTGTCAGAATTTCCTTGGTGCATGGGCAATAAATCACAATTCAAGACGAGGGTTAATCACATTCAGCTAATCTCATTCAGGCTGAGCTATTATTCATTCTTCTATAACGGCATTATATGTTCTTAGGGCTGCCCTGCCAGGAACACAATCGAATATAATGCTCTTAAGGGTCGATTTGCGCATGCGCAATTACCTCCACTGATTGCCATTTACATAATTACTGAGGTGAACAAATCGTCTTCAGCATTACGAAAAGTTATGGAGCAAAACTGGCAGGGCTGAGTATTAAAACTGGCTTCAAAGAAGGATTTTCGGCCATTTCGAATCTTTTGAAATCTTCTTTTTGGGTCGACAAGTTTTAAAAGTAGTCCTCTTTCCGTGGTGGTCATGAAAGAGATACCAATGAGAAAATTTATTATTCAACATTTAGGCCAACGTAACACCTGAACAATTACTTCTAGCCCGGAGAGAGAATTCGGAATCCGAAGATTCCCCTTTTTCAACTGGACCTTTTCTAGATCCCCTTAGGGCCAAATAATTGTCTTAGCTGGTTTAGCTCGAAGCCAAACACGACTTGTGTTAGGTTTCCAGAAGACTGCAGATTCTGTGTGGAGAGCTAAAGTTTGCTGCTTGCTTAAATTACTTGTATTTTATTGATTTAACTTAATTGCACCCCAAGCTCAGGGCAGGGAATTAGTTTCTATTGATTAGAGCTAAAATGGATTTAGAAAGGAAGAAATTTCACGGAATATTGGAAGGGAGTGGGGGGGGGGCAGAGAGGGAGAGGGGTTGGGGATGGTTGGCGAGGGGAGGGGAGCTGCATGGAAGTCCGGGGTCGAACTTTATTCTCTCGCGAAATTCCTAGAACTTATTCACATAGTATACCACCAGAAAAAGAAAACAAGAAGAAAAAAGTGACTGGATTTGCATTTCAAAAGCATCAGCTTACCATTTGTTTTATAGTTTCGGTGGTGCCCCCCCCCCCGCCGCTTCAGTGGAAAAGCCTATACCAGTGAAACTGGTCAACTGAAATTACATTTTTGTAACCATATACTTTTCCATAATATTTTTCATAATATGTAGACAACAAAAGAAATTGTGGTATAACTAATTAATAATTTACATAACCAGTAATTCACTAAATTGAGGATATGAGAATTAATTTTTACTGAAAATGCTCTGTTAGTAATAATTAACTGCATTAATTGACAGACTTCTTAAGAAATTAAAACATATTTGCATCAGCATGAAATTTCAAAACTAAAGTAAAAACATGCATTTTATATAAAACAAGATAGGTATAAAAATAAAACAGGAGACAAAGGGAAAAAGTGGCCATTCGATATTTCTTATAGATGACAATTTGGAATTTGGCTATCTCTCTGGAATATCACGAAACTCATTAACTGTCTTTGTGGAGAATTGAATAAAAGGAAATTGTATTACAAGACTCTTAAACATAACACTCGCGGTGAGGGATCAGGTTGAAATGCAAGAACTTGCAGCACTTTATTCAATTGGCAAAACGTCACTCAAGACGCTGCGACGTAGAAAAAAGACGGAGGATGTGACGTCGATGACGTCACTTGGCAGCGTCGTGGCGTAACTTTAGCGTCGCCAGGAACGTCAAAGCCAACGCAAGACGTGATTGTCGCAGCGACATCCAATGTCATCCATACCTGGCTGTAACAATGCAATTAGCCCTTGATCTTTAAGTGTCACCCCCCCCCCCTCCATCCTCTCTAACTTTCTCCTAATTACTTGACATATTGAGAGGCTATGATTCTTAGCTACTCCATCTAATTTATAAGAATGCATTATTTACTTTCTCTTCTAATTTTCTGTCTGCATCTGTCTTATACCTTCCCTCATTCAAATCTAAATTTATCTAGTAAACATTTCACAAATTCTAAAAATACAATGAACATAGGTAATGCGGCAGCAAGCCCTCTGTCCAGCTCCAATAAAACCTAGTTATAAACTAAGCTACAATTAATTAAGAAATAAAATTAATATATATATGTTGAATGAAAATGAATGCACAATTGATGTGAATATGGTTATTTTCATGATGTTTTACAAATTTAAGGGACACAAACAAGTGATTTTAAATTGTCAACCTCTTTAGAATTAAAAAAAATGTAAAGGGAAGGTGCATGGTAAAGTAGGAATTTATTGATGTGCCACTGGTCACGGTGTTTGAATTTATAAACCAAATTAGCTAACATTAAGCCTTCTATCAAGAACGATTAGAGGTCGATTTGAGCACTTTCCCTGCCCTGCCCCTTAGAATTTAAGTATAGACCTATTATGGGGCATTTTAAGCTTTGTGTATTTAATGCATTTGAACCATCAGGCCTTTAAGTGCATGGTGGGTATTTTTTAAGGTCAGCTTCTCTGGAATAACTTCACCCCCCTTCCAAAACTGTTCTGTGAACCCCAAAATGTCACCCCCCCCCCCCTTTCTTAATTTTTGAAATTTCATGACAACTTGGACAAGCAAAGCAGACCAGACGCCAGAAGATGAACAATTCTTTTGTTGACCCAAGAAGGGATTTAACTGTTGTTGTCTCCTTAAAGGTACTCTGTAAATACCCATCAGTCTTTTGGTATACCCCTAGTCTTTTTACCCTGGCCCTCAGTTTATTCCTAGCCCTATTGCCCCACAGGCGTTTCTGGGCATTTCTTATAAAATCTGTAAGTGGATGATTTACTGGTTCATCTATAAAAGTATTTCTCTTTGAGGTAAGATTTTCCAATTTATATACTTGGTGTCAAAATGTTCAATTTAGGACATAGGCTAGGCCTATATTCTTTCACTGAGTATTTTCAAATCCGTGCACGTTTCTGCAACCTCACTGCCAAGCATCTATGGCAAATTCAAAAGGCAGTGAATTTATCCACGGATGACAATAAAATGATCTAAAGGGACTAATTATAAATAACGTGATAAATAAAAGTAAAGACAGACAGTCACAATTGTAGGCCTACTATTTGAGGGAAAGAAAAAGTAAGGAAAGGGTCACAACTTGAACGTGTTATAGAAGTTTCTGCAAAGTTTGTAACTCCTCTCTCTCTCTCGATATTTTTTCCCCCTCTACCATAAACATTAATCGTATTTATAAACATGTGGTTATACCGTTGTATCAATTAAGCCTCCTTACATCCATTTTCGAATTCCTCCAGAGAAATAGTTGCAGTTTTCACAACAGACAAAT
Organism: Platynereis dumerilii; assembly: GCA_026936325.1. Taxonomy (NCBI): domain Eukaryota; kingdom Metazoa; phylum Annelida; class Polychaeta; order Phyllodocida; family Nereididae; genus Platynereis; species Platynereis dumerilii. Next base: position 96,604,041 of record JAPTHN010000002.1, read on the forward strand.
CCCATTTCAACACAAGCCACGCCGCTGCCCACCAGCAACCTCCGTGACTGGCTTCCAAATTTCTTGAACGGGATTCTACCCTTTTCGGGGCCCTGTCCCAGTGGCAATTTTTGGGTTCGACGTATATTTGTTAAAGTAATTGAAATGTCAGGTTTAGTTTATTTACGCCGTGTTTAAGCACATCAGATGTCCAGAGTTTATTTGATCAGAATACAGATGTACACAAAACATTTTAACTTTTTGTTTTTTCCCATAATTGATTATTGTACAGAATTTGGGGGGGGGGGGTATTTTATTGGCGTTTTTGTGGATTCGTCGCTTGGAGTTGCTGCGAAATAGCACAATCTTACACCAGAAAAGTTAATATGAAAAAAGTACTTGTGCAAGTTTCAATCAATTCACCCGATTTTCAGTCCTTCTCATAACCATGCTTTTGTGGCTTTTTCGATTTAAATTTTCCCAAGTAACATCGTGTATTCATCCTTGGAATACAGGCCCAACGAGTGCTACTGCACATCAAGGCTGTACAAAAGCATTTAATTGAATTGTATGGAATATCATATGGGCCAAATTGGGCAGGTAATGTCGCATATCTTTAGACCTTCAGAAGCAGAAGTTTCTCCGGGTACTGTCACTTCGACAAAATGATACAGGAGGAATGATGGAATAGGCCTCTCGGTTAAAAGTTTAAACTGGCTTGCTAGGCAGGGCTACATCATGAGATAGCCCTGCGAAGTGCGAATATGTTGATATGGATTCGAATGAGTACTTAATTAGATTCATAAGTAAGTGCAGGGACCCATTTTTTGCATAGGCCTATAATGTTGATGGACTCTTTCCATCGGATTTTACTGGGCAGTGCTGAAGATGGTGCTGTGCCAGATCTGACTTGTGCTGTGCCAGATCTGACTTCTTATATATGTATCAGTGTCCACAGCATCCCAACAACATGAGCACTATCAACAGCATATATACAGACACAACATCAACAACAAGAGCAGGAGCCCACACAACAGCATCCCTGCCATCTCATTAAGATGCCCCTTCCTCCCTGCTCCCTCATACTCGTGATTGATGGGGATCGTGGCTGTGCAATGTCGCATCGTGACAAACTCATTTCAAACCAGCAACTTCCCTCTCAACTTTTGCATATTTGGCGTCTGAGCTTGGCCTCATCAAATCTCCTCTCTTTTTGACTTTTTTTTTCTAGGGCGTTTTTGCAGCGCCGATTTGGAAAGAGGACGTGCCGATCTGAGGACGATTTGGCAAAATGGAGATGGGGAGCTGAATGGGGGAGATTTGGGGACGAGGCAAGATGGAGGGGGGCTCAAAAGGGGCAGGGGAGCAGGGGGGCAAGGAGGGAGGGGGTTAGAGCTGGGGGGGGGGTTTTCCTGCCAGTAAACACATATTGGGATGATGCACGTAATACCAGATAGCTCCAGATCCTCTCTCTATCTCTTCCTCAAACAAAACTCCCTCAACAGCCCCAAGTATTTAAACTTATTACAAGCAGTGTTGTAAAGGGGGGGGGGGGGGTTGGTGACGCTGTCCCAGCTCTGGCAGCCCAGCTTCTCACTCCAGTTCTCAGGGACTCAGACACAGCGGCGTATCTCTGCCCGCCCAAAGTGCCCCCGAAAAGCCCCCTGGTTCCCCAACTCGAAATAAGAAATCAGAAGGCCATACACTGCTTGAATGTGACACTGTTGTACACTTTAGGAATTCTCGAAGAATGATCAGATGTCAATATTGCAGTGTTAGGATGCATCCTTCGTCTATAGCAATGACAAAGCAGAGCAGATCATTTTCAGTCTCTTGGAAGCACTTTTAAAACCCACTAACACTGAACATTTAGTTCATACAATTTTAATTATAGGGCATTGCAATAAACTGATCCATCACCTCACTTCTGCATGCTGTATCTTGACATATCACTTCAACGTCCAAATGGAATCTTGAGTTATTATCTAAATCAGGCCTCTTGCAAACAGGCCTGCTCACATTTTCTACCATCCGTTGTGAAATGAACTGTTAACGTCATCGCGAATCACCCGCAGAGAAATACTTCAGAAGTATTTCAGAAAGTTGTGTTCCCTCATCGACTTGATGGACTTGGCGAAGGGGCCTATGAAAGGATGCAAGAAATAGCCTTTCGAAAAGAACTGGTCAACATTATTATAGGCCCATGAGTAGTAATACAAGCGCATGGCCAGATCCCTGAGCTCATTTAAAAAACTTTCTCAGATGCAATGTTGTATTTTCAGATCACAATTGAGAAATAAAGCCGAATCTTGCAAAAAAAAAAAAAAATCTGTAGGATACATATTTTACATTTTGATTCGCCAGGGACATTGCTGACAAAGAAAACTTTTACTTGTAATTAAGCATGTTAGTGTCCATGTTTATATATATGATATTTTCTCCACACAATTAGCACTGCAGGCTGCGTCCTTCCCTCACACAACATCCATCAGTGAAAACAAGCAGCATCAACGGATATTGTAATCCACACCTCGGGAGATGGATCTTGCTTGGTTGGTCTACACTCCACACCTTAATTGGCACATTTATGGGCTTTTTAGTCACCATGTAGATATTTAGAGCTTTTATGTATACGCATTTTCCTTTTCCAACATAAGATGTTAGACATCTTTTTTTTTTTTGGTGTTATATGACTTTATATAATGCTTTGGCGCTGTCTCATATAGTTTTGTGAGTTAGGTACTGGTGAAAATAACCACATGGTAAATTTAGGAGTTGTTGCTTATGACAGGGAGAATGTTAGGACACCTCCCTGCTTATGATACCTCAAAATACTAACTGTCCTCAGTACTCTTCACTGTTGATACTGACACCACATTAGAGAGGAAGATGTGAGCTGAGAAAACCAAACAACCTCACCCCTCCAGGGGCCTCCACTCACTCCCAAAATTTAGCCCCATGCAGTTCTATCCTCTCTTGTACATTTACCTAATACATCCATCTACAGGCTTTGCTTATACTTCTCCCAGAGCCAGATGCAGGTGTGGCTGCTCACATGAGAGTGGGCCTGGCAGGTCTTCGGCACCCGAGCAGTTCCGGCTCACACACATTAGCCCCGTTTGATGGATTCAAAGCTCCAGCATGGTGACAGCCCTGATCGGCCAAGACAAGCCAACTTCCGCAGCAGTCTTTTTGGTTTGAGAATAACAGTTGACATGGCTTGTCCATTTGAGGGAGGAGGAAGAGGAGGAGGAGGAGGAGGAGGAGGGAAGAGGAGAAAAAAAAGAAGATGAGGAGAAGAGAGGAGGATGAGTGAAAGATGAACAGAAGAAGGAAAAAGAGAAGAAAAGAAGAGAAGAAAAGAAGAGAAGAAGAGAAAAGAAGAGAAGAAGAAAAGAAAAATAGAAGAAAAGAAGAGAAGAGAAGAAGAGAAGAAGAGAAGAAGAGAAGAAGAGAAGAAGAGAAGAAGAGAAGAAGAAGAGATGAAGAAGAGAAGGAGAGAAGAAGAACGGAAGAGAAGAAGAGAAGAAAGAAGAAGAGAAGAAGAGAAGAAGAGAAGAAGAGAAGAAGAGAAGAAGAGAGGATTTTCTCACCTGTGCACTGTAAGGAAAGCAAACAGCACTGTTCTTGTTAACATCGCTTGCCAAAACCTTGAACTAGCCCTAAAGGTTGGAGGCTGCAACAGGAAAAGAAGAGCAGTTAGTTCATTAATAATTTACTTATTAGGTCCTGTACCTATGACGTCACAATGGCCTCACAATGGCCTCCCCATTGTCCTGCATCGTAGCTGCATGTTTCGTCAGCTCATTATCACTTTAAGGGTGGAGTTTTCCTCCTGTCTGACTTCCTGTGCGTGACATCACCTTGTGACTGCTTATGTGACTTCTGTGGGCAATTGTTTATGTTTGTGGGACATCTACATATCACGCATGCGCATTGGGTGTTGTACTTCCGCTATATATGGCTCCTGTGTTCCCAGAGCCAATTACGTAAATGATGTAGGTCTCCGTAAATGGCTCACTATAAAGTCTTTTTCCAAATAGGTCCATGGAAGTGATATATATATGTTCATGAGATAGCATATGTGTGGGGAATCCTCTGGTTTGTCTCAGATTTTTTTCCCTCATAATCATTTATAAATGCTATGTTTTTCACACAGTAGCAGTTTGCCTTCTAAACATACATATGTGGCCTAACGTGAAACATGCACCATAATTCTTTATTTTCTTACTTCCTTGTTTCCCATGCTTGATTCAAGATTGCTTGATTGTGTGCTTGCTTGTTTCCTCGCTTGCTTGCATCCTTCCTGCATTTCTTCCTTCCTTTCTCATTCCAATGACACAACTTCCCAAACTTTCCGTCAAATTCTAGGACTTGCAAACTTTGAATTTCAATCCTGTCTGAAAAAAAAAGTTCCAGAAATTCCATAAGACTGAAGTTTCATGGGAAAGTTGCCACAGTCAAATCGGCTACAATAGAAATGTCCAATTGTCAACCTGCATCACTCATGTCAATAGTTTAGATCAATAAAAACAACAGCTGCCCTAACAAAACTAAGAGAGAAAAAAAATCTCATTTATGTATCTTTTGTCGTCTTAAAGTCTGTGTTTGATTAGGAATTCGTCATCTGCAAATGTCAATATAGATCTGTGTTCTCTGGGGATGGTGTGTGCTCAGCGTTCAACCTTGCATTTATTCATTTTATTGTGTCAAGTTCAATAAAAAGAAAAAAGAAAGCAAAGATGTTAATTGAAACAGTTGAAGTATTTTCCTCAAACTGGTTTAATTAGAGACCCAATCAGGAATGTGTTGATGAAATTAGTTCAGGGTCACAGTTGTAGAGAGGTAGTTACTACTGACATCGATTTGGATAAAAAATAATCAAGAAATGTTTTAACATGGATGTTCAACTTCCTGATATACATTACAATGACAACTGTCATAATATTACCGAATACTATAAATCTTTTTTTTTTTAATTGGCCCATTTCAAAAGAAACTTATTAGTCTTCTTGGAAATGCCACTCTGTGATAACAGAATGGTGCACTAGCAGAACAGGAACCAAGGGGCATCCATTGTCACACCATCAACAGCAATACCCTGCAATGTATGGATATACCCAGGCCAGATTTGGTACATTACTGCAAGTATGTGTGATTCTTTGGCACTGAGCACTGTGAGCAGTATATGGCAGGGCAGAGCAAGGGTGGTGATATTTTTTATGAGCAGAAGGCTGTGGGATTAGCCCTTGCCTGGGATTGGCGGCCTGTCAGAGCACTGGGTCGTAGATCTTCATTAGACGGATGAAGGATGCAGGATGTCGTTGCTGCTGGGTCACTTTGCCTCCTCATCCCTCATCGGCAGAAGCAGCAGCAGGAGCAGGGGCAGGGTGGGATGAACAGCTGAAGCATCCGAATACTACTGAATAGATGGTGGGAAGAGTGTAATGTGGCATTATAGAAACAAACTGGTATGGGCAATAAACTAAGTTCAAACCTATAGGTGTAGGCCTGGTTGGCATGGTCATTGATGGCCATTAAAGGGAAGGGTTTAGCAGAGGCGAAGGGGTCGAAGAAAGCAACTGGCGGAATTCTCTCGGTCAAGATAAAATAAGGAACAGTACAACTTTAGGCCCTCCTTTTTCACACCCCTCGAAAACGTGTGATCTATCCAAATATGACAATTATATAGATGGTTCAGAAATTGACTTTGTTGATAGCTTTAATTATCTTGGTATCGTAATCGATAAACATCTAGATAGATAGATAGATAGATAGATAGATAGATAGATAGATAGATAGATAGATAGATAGATAGATAGATAGATAGATAGATAGATAGATAGATAGATAGACTCCATAAGACAACAAGCCAAAGGCATATCTGACACAGAACCCCCCCCCCCCCCAACTATTTTTCTCTCTCTTCCCTTCATCTCTCAGAAGCTGTAGAGCTCCACACCAACTCAAACAGAAGTTGCAAAAGTGACTGGGAAGTTGACATTTCTTGGCCCTGGCTGTCTTTGCTGCTACTTGTGACGTCATTAACTTCGAGGGTGTAACCCAAGACGCCGAAATTGTAGGAAAAGAGAGGAAGGGCAGGGCAGGGGAATAAGTGGCCACATTAGGTGAGGCAGAGCGCAACTGAAGGACAACTGGGCTGTGCCTTGGTTGTGCACTACTAGCTATTAGTTTAGGGCCTAGCTCCAGACTTCAGTAGAGTTGTCAGGAATTGTAGGAGGTTTGACGTGTTGTTTTACACGAATGAACGGTAAAATGCATGCAGAATTGCAGATGCACACATAGGCATTAGGAATGAAAATTTATTTTTTAACTGACAAATCAAAGTACACAGAGATACCTTAAAATCTTGTATTTTGTTTAAATTTGGCCAATTTTAAAATATTTTCCTTCTCTTAATTCTTAACTTATAGGCCTTATAACAATAATAATAATAGTGATTTATGCAGTTCTTCTTCCAGTAAACTACCTACTCAGAAGATTTTACTTTTTTTATTCTAAATTAACCAATATGGCCTAAGTTTCAGACTTTCGTGTATCTATTCTCATACCATGCCCAAGCTTGCACCAAAGGACCTTCAACCAGAACTGGAATGAACGATTGCTTGAGTATGTCAATGTCGACTGGGTGCAGGAAAGCGTGTGGCCTCTATAGCTCAGTGGCAGAGCACTGGTCTCGTAAACCAGGGGTCGTGAGTTCAATCCTCACTGGAGGCAAGTTTTCTTGTGAACCAATACCACCCGCAGTGGCGCTGAATTTCGGAAGACTTTCATCTGCAATGAAATAAAACAAGAAAATAAGGGAAAACTTTCTCACGGGCCAAAATAGGCTTATAATTATACATTCGCCATTCTCCCAGTTTGTCAGTGCTCAGTACAGCAGGGCAGGTCATCGGCAACTTTAGCTGATGAGACTGCTGCAATTCTACAATTTCGTAAGGAAAAAGTGGCGATCTTTTCAATACTTACATGCTTCCTATTGGCTTAGTTAGGTCTAAAAATAGACATAAATGTAGGTCTCTAGGTCATTAGACATAGGTTTACCTAATTTCATATAGCTTGGCCTGATTAGCCAAACTTCTAGTTCTTTAGGCCAAAATAAATGGCATCGTAATAACTTTCTCTCAGTATAAATTAATATAAGCAGTCCTGCTGGTTGTATCAAGACCAGCTCCATCTACTCACTATCACCTGCCCATATTACTGGCGACATTAGTGTGTTATGGAAACGTCATGCCACGTCACGAGAAGCGTCATGAGCTGTCACAGACACGTCACAAAAGGTCCTCTGTCCAACCTCAGCACATTGAAACGTCAGAGGCCCGCCAAACATATCCGGCCATTCGTGAGTCTTTTCCAAAATCCTCATGAGTTTTCCAGGCATTAAGACTTTATAAAAGGGGTAAGATTTTGACCTATGACCTCAACTTCCCTTCTACGACGTTACGTCATTGCCGTTGAGTGACCGCGCATGCGCTCTTGACCCCGAACGATCTCAAAACACCTGCCTGGCAAATGGACAAGAACTTCCACTGAAATAATCACTTTTTGCTTTTTGCGAAATGTCGATTATTGCAGTCATAAAAAAATATAGTCTGAATAATAGATAGGGCTTAGATAGATAGATAAATAGATAGATGGATAGATGGATAGATGGATGGATAGATGGATAGATAGACAGATAGATAGATAGATAGATAGATAGATAGATAGATAGATAGATAGATAGATAGATAGATAGATAGATAGATAGATAGATAGATAGATAGATAGATAGATAGATAGATAGATAGATAGATAGATAGATTGATTGATTGATTGATTGATTGATTGATTGAATGATTGATTGAATGATTGATTGAATGATTGATTGATAGAATCATATGTAAACAATAATTCACCACGAAATTGTAGGAAAGGTGGTGCTGGGGTTTAGGTCTATACATTTAGCAATAAAACCCTTGCTTCTAAGGGTACAGTTTCAATAGAAGGACCGCTAGAAGCAGTGCGATTGAAATCAGTGAATTAGAAAATAATGCGATGAAGTATAGAGGGCGTCATTAGTAGTATACCCGTAATACTGTTACTTTTATTTGGCGCCAAATTTGATTTTTACCTGGAGGGGTTTCGGTTGGGGGGGGGGGTATTTGATTAAGAACTGATAACATACCACCTACCAACATCAAACAGACATCATAGGTAGTTGGGTTGTTGATGTTATGGCCATTCTTGTCTCCGCATCAGGCGAGTAAGCTGCAGTGATGCAGAGAATCCAGTTTCAAAGATAAAGTTCTTGGTGAACCTTCAATTGTAGTAACAGGTCAGTTCCTCCAAGGGCGAACTATTCGAAAGAAAGGGAGAGTCCGAGAAACTACATGAGAGAGAGTTTTGCGTCCTTTCAAAATAACCACTGTCAGAAGTTAAAAAATTAAAATTATTATTTGTTAAGTTTGCTCTGCTGTGACCTCTGCATGTAACAGGTCAGGATGCCTATTCTTCAGATGTAACATATTTTTTATCATACTTTTTAAAATGATATAGTCGCTGACAATATAGAACTGGTCACTATAAAATTTAGGACATTAGTGATAATGAGGAGATGGTTTTTCTTTTCTTTTTTAACTCAAGTTTCTAAATTGTTGTGAATTTGGAGCTGGTGGACTGACACTTATGTTTGATGCAGTTTTAATTTTTTTAAACCAGTTTTGGTGAAAAAGGACTGCCCTCAGTGCCCTGCAGGTAGAACAAGTTGCTTATCTGTAGGCTACTTTTCTTCTAAAGTTATGAAGTATGGACAATCTAAAAAGAAACTTTTCCATATTCTAAACCGAACAATTTAATTCTTAAAAACTTTATGAACCTCCTGCACAGATTTCGTTCAGTAAAATGCTAATGCCATGCAGTCTTTTGAAGAAAACGTTTTCGTCATCAACTGAGGATGAAGATGAGGGGGGGGGGGGCAAATTTGAGATGGGGCAGAGGGGGGGGGGGCAAAGTATTGAACAAGATGAGACTTAAGGAGAAAATCTTCATGAATATCTTATTGGCAAGGCAGATTGTTCACATGTTGGTTGCTGTTTGTTTTGATATGATGGATGAGCTGAGGCTGTCCTACTATTGCGTAATATTAATAATACCCCCCTGTGTCTCTGACACCCCCCCCCTCGATTCACTGCTAACCCAAATTCCTCATGGCCAGGCTTGTCTCCAGTGCAGGAAATCTGCAACTACAAGACAAGGGCATTTCTCAAAAGCATTTCTGAGGGCATTATTGATTGGGGTTGAACAATTTATGTTTATATTATTTAGGGTAGGCCTATGTACAGAAAATGAACAAAGGACGAAGATGACAGTACAATTATGGCACACAGGTTATAATAAATGCCTCAATGTAATTCTCAATTCAATTTAATTCAATTCGATTCAATGTCAATTCAATTTATTGACCATTTCACCATTCTACATGAACATAAACAGGGATATCTAGTATAATAACCAGTATTCGAATGGTAGGCTGACGCCAGTACTGGCGTATATACCTTTCTATGGATTTATTTCAGTACTTCCGATGTGATGTAGAACTCCCCGACCCCGTTTTCCCCAGCACATCCCAAAAATACAGTAGGGCTGGGGAGGTCATGAGCCCCCCCCCCCCCATCGACCTACTACATTGAAGATTGGAAACCAACCCCCCTCTCATTTCCCAAATTCATGCATTTCATGCATAGAAACCTCCCCCCCCCAACCCTCATCATTTCAAAGTTGAAGATAGGGGTGTCGGTCTCACTTTAGATGGCGCCCCTTAAACACCCTAAACCCCCCTCCCCCCATACACCAACGCCTCTTGCGTTCGACCCCACAACTAAATTGCCCCGCCCCCTTATTCAACACCTTGGGCCCCCAAGTAGGGTAGGAAATTAACCAAAAAGCATCAATGTTGAACAATATAGGGACGCTTAAAATCTAATATGGAAGATTGGAGAATTTTTTTTTATTTGGCAAAGTTAATAGTTTCAGAATTAATTGCTTTTCATCACTGATGCCTAAATTTTGAAGTCCTTGTAAAAATGTGACGTGTTTGATTCCAAGATCCATATGTACTTTTTGTGAAAAAAATTTCCAATGTCCAGGCAATCAAAGACACAAAGAGACTGGCGTCAACTGAATGGTCAGACTTTTGACTCCGCTTCCGTGCACATGGCTGATTTCAAAATTATATGTTAAACTATTCCTCAAGAACTAACCAAAAATTCCCCAAACTATAGAAGTTCTCACAATCACTGGTGATAGGGTTATTAGTTAAACTGGTGATTGTCTGCAAGGAACGTCTGTCTGAGTCTCTGAGAGACACAGACAGTGAAGACTCAGTTCTCCTCCAGAGGACAACACAACTTCGAGAATTCTTCGGCTTCTCAGCTCTTCTTCTTGTGAGTTATGGCTAGTTCTCACGGAGACGTATCAGAGGGTTTAAGTGACGGCGTTTCTTATATTTCCAGGAAAGGGCAAAGATTTGAGCATGTTCGCCGTCAATTTTGGCTTTACGGCGCAACAGGAACAGCATGCGTCGCTTTAAGAGGTCTTTCTACGCAATTCCTAGAAATTTGACGATGCAGGAAAAAAAGATTCAACCGGTTGAATCTTTGCGAGGAAAGAAGTGGTGAAGCAAGAAGAAGCGTAAAAAGAAATCAGTGCGCGCCGCAGATTTTTAAAGTTGCGACGCACAAAGAAGAGCTTCGACGCAGAAACAGCAGTGTAGCAGAAAGCTCTTGCTTCATGTCACATGTTTGAGACACGCGTCGCAGAAAGACACATGTTCGACGCACGTGAGAGGGTGCGCGCCGCGTCTTTTGGACCCCCAATGCAGCAGACAGAGTGGCGCCTGAGTGCATGCGTTGTTCTATTTTTAGCATCAACCCTTTGTCTGCGTGTCACCCTCTTTTTGCGCAGCGGCTGGGGCAGCAGCAGCGAAGCAGGGGGGGCGAAGGAGGGGGAAAGAGGCGGTCCGCACCCTGCATATATATAGAGGAGGCCAGTTTAGAGCACCATACCCACTCAGACCTTCGACCAGAACACACCTAGAATCCACGACACTATTATCAACTGCTACATTTGCTGCTACTTTTGTTGCTACAATTGTACTTCAAATTGCTGCTACAACATGGGACCAAAGAGGAGAAAGGGCACCGTCGTCACCAGGGCACCAACCAAGCTCAGCACCAGGTCAACACTCCACACTCCTGGGAGCACTCCAGTGACAACTCCAGCTACAACTCCAGCTGCAACTCCTCTCCATGAACCTTCAGATGCTGCAGTGACTGCCTTCTTCACTACAGCCATGGCAGACCTCTCTCTACCTGGGCTCTACACCTCCACTACAGCTGGCAGCCAGACGAAGACCACCACTTCAACCACCAAAGCCACTGTCGTCAGCGAGACCATCTTCGAGGGCCGGCCAGAAGACAACACAACAGAAGAAGATTCTTCAGTTGAACTCTTTGAAGAGGAAGGAGACAAGCCTGCTGACAAGCCTGCCAAGCCTGCTGCCAAGCCTGCTGACAAGCCTGCCAAGCCTGCTGCCAAGCCTGCTGCCAAGCCTGCTGCCAAGCCTGCTGCCAAGCCTGCTGCCAAGCCTGCTGACAAGCCTGCTGCCAAGTCTTCCACGGGTCTTCCAGAGCCTACTGCCAGGTCTACTCCAAAGAAGCAGACTCCAAAGAAGCAGACTCCAAAGAAGCAGACTCCAAAGAAGCAGACTCCGAAGAAGCAGACTCCCAAGAAAACAGCAGAGAGCCAGCCTGTTCTTGCTCTAGACAGAGTGGCCATCCATGAGGACACCTTCGAGGAGGAAGAAGAAGACTCTGCTGATGACACCCCTGCAGCTGCTGAAGCCAAGTCCAAGGGCAAGAAGGGCAAAGGGAAGGCCCCCAAGCCAAACATCCGCAACAACCTGGGCATCACAGCTGAACAAGAAGATGACCTCATCAACTGGTACAAGGAGCATCCTGTGCTGTACATGAAGGGGACCAGAGGCTACAAGGGGAACGAGAAGCTGCTGCTGGACTCAGAAAAAGCAAAGGAGCTGGGCCCCAAGTACACCTCCCAGGACATCTTCAACTGGAGGAAGACAGTGCGCACTCACTTCTCCAGACTCGTCAGGCCTGAAGCTTCAGGAGCCGCCAGGAAGGAGACGCTCACAGAGAGGGACCAGTACATCCTGAACAACTGTCGGTTCCTGAAGGACTCCATCGTCCACAAGCCAGGGAAGGAGCTGTCCGCCATCTCTCAACTGTCTGCCAACCGGCCAGCCTCAGACTCCGATGATGAAAGCTACAACCCTGAGGATTCCCTGCCAGCTTCCTATGACATGCCGGACCTGCCACCTGAACAGCCAGCACAGGACAGACCTGACAGCCAGCAGTCCCAAGTCTTCCCTGGAGCACCAAAGCCTGGAGCCGCTGCCAAGGGAACCAAGAGGAAGGCCCCAGGAGATGAAGCCATGCACTCCGCCATGCACGTCATCGCAGGCAGCATGCAAGCCATGTCCTCCGCCAAGAAAATCCTGAAAGGCTCTGGCTGCAAGATGTGCCCCGACCACCAGGAGTTGACACCCGACCAGGAGTACTGGAGGATGAAGTGCCAGGACCTCTACCACGTGGGAGTGCACGCCAGCCCTGAAATCAGGAGGCAGATGGTCAGGACCATTGCAGAGGCCGCCCTCTACTGGGATGATGAGGTCACCCGCCAGTCAAGACAGCATCAGGAGCACACCTTCCAGCCTCCTCATCCTCCTCAGCGCCTGCAGATGCCACCTCCTCCTCATCCTCCTCCTTCTTCGACGTATGTGCCATCACACCACCAGCACCATCCCCAGGCTTCCAGCAGCAGCCATCACTACCAGCAGCACCAGCCCAGGAAGGAGGATCCTCCAGGCAGACTCCCAGCTACACCCCGATGCAGCCCAGCCACTCCACCATGACACTGATGATGGATGCACAGGACAGCCCCGAGAAGTACGGCTACCCCCCTGGACCCAGCTTTGGTCAACCGGCCGCCCATCACCAGTAGTCCGGGCAACTGGTTGAAAGACCCACCACAAATTGCAATAGTTTTGTGTCATATACCATTTGAAAGCTTACATCTTCCTGTATGACATATCAAAAGTTTACCAAAATGTATTTAGTGGAAGACCCTTTTTCAGATGTGGGAACATTTACAGGTAGTGTGGAAGGAGGCTTCGGGGTAAAATGACGAAAAGTACATAATAAATTTCAAATATCAAATGAAAACGATCCAGATTCCGTTTAAAAGTAATGATCTGTTTTAAAATATGTACCACATTATATATTGAGTGATCTGTAATGTCATTTAGAATAAATAAAACAATAAATATCGTGCAGTACTGCTGTCACTGCCAAAATCCCGGAAAATATTCATGCTGTCACTTTCATCAAGGTGTGGTAAACCTTTCCTTCTGAAATTCACACATTGCAATCAAATGCCTTGTGGGGTCAGGTCATATCTTTGAACAATTCCTTTTTTGGTGGGGATGGGAGGTATAGTAGATCACTTCTTTGTGAAGAAGTATCTCATTTCTATCACTTCCGTCGACAAGCAGCACAACCGCACTTGACAAGCTCAAGCAATAGAAATATAAGAACTGACTGAAGATGCACAGAAAATGCACAGAATGAAGACAGGGACAATTGTGTTTTGCTAGTAACCATAGGCCCTTGAGGAACAGTTTGTAAAATAGACAAAAAAAGGAGTGGATCCTGAAGGCATGTGATAAAAAAGACAAATACGTAAATCCAGAGAACATTCTAACTTATTTGATGAGATGAGGAAGTCCATTGCACACTATGTTTGGTCAGGGGCTATACATCTACATTTAACTATAAAGATAACTGTTTCATACACTATAGTTGTCCTGATTTGTATGAATTTTTTCATGGAAGGGGGTCCAGATCCTGCACCCATTCCTTGAAAAATGATGATACTTTCGCATACGAAAAAGGTTTGAAGTTACAATCACAGGCCAGAATTTGTGCTTTCATTGTGCTTGACCCCTCCCTTTCAAAGCTCCTGCATGTGACCCTGATGACGCCTGCCCTTGACTTGGTTTTGAAGAGATGTTATTGGTGACATGTGAATTTCATCCTGGCGCGGGATGGCCAATGTAATTAGGTAAAGGCACTCTATATTAGAGATCTCTTGCTGCAGATCTGTGCACATTAATATTTGCATTGTGAACTTGTACAGAATATGCCAGATCCATAAAATCGTTTATCAAGCCAGGAACCAGGAGAATGCAGACCTAAAAATTGTCTGAAAGTTGGTTAATCAACAGAATGTAAAAAGCGCTTGATGGCACTAGTGTACTGCAGATCCTTCATTAGGCCTATACATATTGTGAGCTACAGACATGCAGCTAGGTAACTTCTTATGTAGTCGAGGCTGGTAGCAAGGCATGAGTCCCCAAGACCAAGGCAAAGGCCATCATAATGTCGAGGCCTCCAACACTGGCCAGAGGCAGCTGAGACCGAGGCAAGGCCAAGGATTGGGCATCCGAGACTAAGGACGAGCCATCAAACTATGGCCCTGAGACCTCCAACGCTGACTCCTATGCAATATTAGAGGTTAATGGCAAAGAATTTGTGATCACATTTAACAGGATGGCTTCAGCACTTCTTCAAAAACATCAACAAAGGTTGCTGAAGAAGCCAGAGTCCCTATGTACAGCACCAAGATAACAAGGATATACACTGTATATGACTTCTCATCCGAAGCAGCTCTGCTGTGTTTACCAAATTCTCTGTCATTTTTGGTCTTGCAATTACGGAAATAATGATGTAATAAAGATTTTGGCTTGCATTGAACAGACTTCTTTGAAAATCAGCTTGAGGGGAGGGGACAAATGCAAAATTTATTCCAGTCAAAGAAGTCAGCTGACTCACTGTATTAACATAGCTTTTTATGCTTCTACAGTGAGGCAAAAATGTTTGAATGGAAGGAGTGCTTCCCATTTGGACAAAATGGAAAGACCAAATGTTAGAGATCGATCAGCATTTTTTTACGATATACTGGGCAGATTGGGGCATAACAATCAAGATATACAGGCTACAGTAGCCTTCTTGTGTTGCGAGCGAAGGGAGCAGGCTAAAATATTTCACTAGAGCTGCTGTATTTCATGTCCGCGAATGCATGCATGCAAATCTGAAGCAGCCCTGCGCAATTCTGCAGAGTTCTGCCGAGGCTGACCTGATAGACACCTAATTTGACTTGAATTGTGTTAGTCTGCGGTCACGCTTGCTCATCTGCCTGTTTTCAGTTAGCAAGTTAGACATGTGAGTCAGATTAGCAGTTTGCAACTACCTCGCAGCCCTCTTAGTGTCCTTAAGAATCATAAGATTGTCTGAAAATTTAGCAGCTGAAGGTTTTGACTGTCTCAGAAAATGTTTAGTGGCTAATAAATGGATGGGTGCTTCAACACAAGATATCCTAGACAAAGAGTGAATAAAGAGGACATGTCTCAGTTATCAACAAAAGGCAAAAGTAGATAGATCTATCAAACTATTTTAATGAATATTCTTCTACCAAGGACAACACACATGGGAGACAAATGGAGGGAATGCATATCATCATGCCCAGGTTCATTTGACTTAATCAATGGCTGATCAACCTATTGAAACTAAGAAAGCAAGAGTCCTCTTCAACTCTTCAACAAATGCATGCAAAAAGGAATATTTGTTCATGCACATTCTTAGTAATAAGTGAGAAAATGCAAACAGGCAGAACATGACAGATGGCTGCAAACCAGCTCCAGGAAAGATAGATTCAATATGCTAGGTGACGTGCCGGACAGCTCTTTCTTTGTTACGACACCTTTCTCAGATATATATGTGGAATTGGAAAAAGAAAAGCAATGCAAAATTGATAATTAATCGTAATTCATAGAAGCAGCATACAGATTCACGAAACCAGACAGAAAGAACATAAATCCCAGCTTACGTCTTGCATTATACATGGAAATGAGAATGATAGTCTTACTGGACAACAATATCATAAGTTCTTGAAGTAAAACAAGGAGCTGGCAACAATCTCTGCCTCCAACAACAGCTTCTGTAATGTCAAAGCCAGTGAGTTTCGTGTTTAGCAGCAAATTCAGGTTTAGCCAAGTGAAGAGGAAAATATTATTCCTGAGGAATGGAAATGGAAGAAGGCATAACGAGCAGGGAATTGTTCCTTTGACAACTAATAATGCATCCATTCTCGTGCCCTCCTTAAAAATAAGTAGTCTGCAATTGTTATAATTATGTATCACCAGTAGAAAAATAAGTCTTAATAATGTGGTGATAAGGACATTCATCCGTTCATATGCATCAATACTCAAGATTGCGGTTTGGAATCTTGCACTAAAGGCTTGCCATCGTCACTAGATTAGCAAACGAGTCTGCTCATCTGTATTTTATGAATCTCTATGGATATATGCCTACTTGGTGTGAAATACTTCTTCTTCCAAGTTATCTCTTCTGCATCTTTTACAATTTAATCTTTCTCAGGCTTCTATCACAAAACAAAATTTAATGTGACCTCGTTAGAAGAAAATATGACTAATTAAGGTAATATTTCCTAATTATGCCCACTTTTTTTTACATTTCTGTATCATTTAGTGTTTCTGATGCTGTTGGGTGTTAAGAACTTTAGTTATAGTGGAGTTCCATCAAGCATAAGGTCATTTAAAACCAGTAATGTGCTCCGTTTTATCTGAACTTACATGCTCACGGAGCTTAACGAAGATACCTCCAGAAAAGTGCCTTCCACTAATTATTTTTTGGTAAACTTTTGATATGTTATCCCTGGGTGGTCTAGGATTCATAAAATATATGGTTAAAAACTATTGCAATTTGTGGTGGGTTACCCCCCATATGACCACCAGTTGCCCGGACTACAGCACCAGCCTTCCCCTTCGCCCAGTTGGACTTCAGGTCTCCTTTCTCCACGAAAGTAGAAGACCAGATGCAGCAAAGACAACAAAAAACCTTGGCCCTTTTAAGGGCCACCAAATCCTCCCAAAAGGGCAGGCCACGTACACATCTTATGTTGACAAAAAAAAAAGAGCTTGTGTTGACCGAAAAGAGCCAAAAAAGAGCAAAAAAAACGTTGACAATCCCAAAAAAAAAGTCCCCTAAAAAAAAAGTCCCCCAAAACAAAAGTCCGGTCCTGGCCTTCATTAAAAGTAATCACCTTCATAAAAGCAAGGTGCTAGTTCCCCCTTTCTTTGCCCCAAAACATACCAAGTGCAGCACTAGTACAAGTGCTGCATTCTTTGGTATAAACATATTTTTATTGCACTAGTACAAGTGCATGAATTTCTTAATTAAAATGTAATGCACTAGTACAAGTGCTTTGCTTTTAAAAATTGTGTTGGTTGGTTGCACTAGTACAAGTGCATCACTTTGTAATTTCACTTGTCTAGCTCAAGTGGCAGGTAGATAGCTAGATAGCTAGCTAGATAGATAGAAAGATAGATAGCTAGATAGATAGCTAGATAGATAGCTTGATAGATGGAACACAATGCTCGTTACATATATACACTGCAGCAAAAGAAAAGCAGTTGTCGTCACTTTGCAGGGATTGGACTTGGATAGATAGATAGATAGCTTGATAGATAGCTAGATAGATAGCTAGATAGATAGATAGATAGATAGCTTGATAGATGGAACACAATGCTCGTTACATATATACACTGCAGCAAAAGAAAAGCAGTTGTCGTCACTTTGCAGGGATTGGACTTGGATAGATAGATAGATAGCTTGATAGATAGCTAGATAGATAGCTAGATAGATAGATAGATAGATAGCTTGATAGATGGAACACAATGCTCGTTACATATATACACTGCAGCAAAAGAAAAGCAGTTGTCGTCACTTTGCAGGGATTGGACTTGGATAGATAGATAGATAGATAGATAGATAGATAGATAGATAGATAGATAGATAGATAGATAGATAGATAGATAGATAGATAGATAGATGGATGGAGGGATTGATTGATTGATTGATTTTTGGGCTTGTTTTGTCAACATAGGATGTGTACATGGCCAGCTCAATTGGGAGGATTTGGTGGCCCTTAAAAGGACCTGGGGTTTGTTGTTTTGAATGCATCTTCTTCAGATTTTCTCCAACTGCCAAGGGACACTTCCTGCCGGACTGTTGACCCAGTCACGTAGGTAGTCTCGAGCAGCCTTGGCATCTCTGGAGGCATTTCCGTGTCGAAGTGGTTCTCCTAGGTCTCCTAATTGACGGTCTCCCCTCCAAACTCCTTCAGTGACGTCATGTGTCTGTGGATCTTCTCTGTCCATCACTTCATTGTCACGGGCATGGTGGACGCCTACTCTGTCTCGCAGAATGTTGTGTAGAACACAAGCAGCCATTGTGATGTATGTCACTCTTGTAGGTCGTTGGGGCATGGTGGTCAGGAAGCATCTGAACCTGTTTGACAGCAGACCGAAGGCATTCTCCACCACTCTCCTGGCTCTTGAAATCCTGTAATTGTAGACTCTGGAAGGAATGTCAAGGTTCTTTCTTGGCACTGGTTTGAGCAGCCATGTCTTCAGGGGAAATGCCTCGTCACCCACGATGTAATATGGGAAAGGATTGTCTTCTGTGCCAGGTAGAGGTTCTGGAGGTGGTAGGCCTAGATCTTCCTCGTCCAGGAGTTGTCGAAGTACTGTGTCCCTGAAGACGCCGCCATCAGATGCACTTCCTTGACAGCCAGCCTGCACATAGATGAACTTGTAGTTGGCATCAACGAGGGCCATCAGGACAATGGAGTGAAATCCCTTGTAGTTGTAGAACAAGGAGCCTGCAGCCTTGGGACATCGGATTGCGACGTGCTTGCCATCCAGAGCTCCAATGCAGTTGGGCAAGTTCCATTTCCTCTCAAAAGCCTTGGCTATCTCCTTCCATCTTTCAGGCTGTGTGGGTAGTGCCAGCTGTCTTTCGAAGGCATGAACGATGGCAAGGCAGACCTCAGGGATGAAGTTGCAGATGGTGTTGGGTGCCACACGGAAAGCATAAGCTAGGGACTTGTAGCTGTTTCCTGTTGCCATGTACCGCAGGGTGATAGCCAACTTCAGACCAGGTTCCAAAGCCCTCCTCATGTTGGTGTCTTGCTTAGCGATGAGTGGTCCAACAGCTTCCAGGATTTCAGCAAAGATGGCAGGGGGCATTCTAGTGTAGTTGTAGTAGCCGGACACGTCACGCACTTGCAGTTCAGGCAGCAGTTGATGGAAGTGACCATGTTGTTCCCTCTGCAGCAACCAGTTGCGAATCCACCACCTTTTCTGTCTCCTGGCCCTCCTCCTCCTCTGTCTCAAATAGACAGCTCCGATAGCAACAGCAGCAGCACCAGCCACAACAATAATTTCTTCTTCATTCATCATGCATATGTTCAGTAGGCAGTCGTTGTGTTCTCATTGAAGGGCAATCAGCAAATGAAGCAAGGAGGTCCTCTGTGTCCCTTTTTATAATGACCAAAAGTGACTCCTGCAGCAGCGAAACACACTTTGCCGCAGCGCTGCAACAACAGACGTTCGTCGATGCTTAAGAGACCTTCGTCGCTGCTTAAGGCAAGGACGACGAAGAAGGTCAGCATCGACGCGCCTGTAATGTCCTCGGCGCATTATGAATGCATGTGCGACGATGAACCATCAAGTTACGCAGTAACAAGTCCCTAAATGCGGCGTTGCATCCTTACAGTCTTCGGCGAGGCTGTCATTTTCAGCGACGCATCTTACCTCGGGTGTACGCCGAAGGTTTCCTGATGCGTCGCAGGTCGCCAATTTCAGACGTAGCTGCCTCACAACCATCAGCGGCGTAAGAGGAAACAACATTGGGCGAAGTAAAAGCAGCCTCGCCGAATTCCAAAACAAAGTGCGACGCGTCTGTTTGGAACTGCGCTGAGGAAAGAGAGGCGTAACGCGGCGAAGAAAGCTTAAGAAGCGCCGCGGACACCTCAAGACTCACCGCGGCTACTAACTTTAAGCGTCGCACATGACACTAATTGATTACGTAATGTGCCAAAACCAACGTTCTACGCCACAACCTTCCAAGAAATGACTTCTCTTGATGCGTCGCTCTCAAATCGCCGTCGTGAGAACTAGCCATTAGTTGAGGCTGCTCTGGAATAATTCAATTCTCAGCACACACGATTCCCATAGCAGAAATTGCTGTCTTCTTACAAAAATGATTGATCGCCTGTCAAAATTCGGATGGAAAAATGGGTCAGAGACAAGAGAAGCTCAGAGAGAAGCTCAGGGCAGCAGCTCACTGGAATAAGAAAATGAGAAATGGAGGGAAGGGGGCTGCCGCCAGGGGAGCCACTGGACTGTGTCGTCTGCTTCTCTAATTTTTTGTTCCATCGAGGGACTTACGCGTTCATTCGTGTGTGTGTGTGTGTGTCTGTCAGTTAAAAAGCTAAAGCAAAAGAGAAAGCCGTTCTCATATATTTCATTCAACATTTCATTCAACAGAGCTTGAATGTTCAATCGCCTCCTGCAATACTCCCTTCTCACGTAAGCATTATTCTTCACAGTAAATTTGCCAATATGTTTTCCAGAACTCACTAAAGTAGTAAAGAAATAAGTTTGTTTTTTTAAAGTGTGATTTCCATGGTACTAGGTCTAATTGTTTTCGATAAATGAACAGTCCTCTAGTTGTATTCAATTATCCAAGGAGATCCTTTGGATTGGTTTTTACACTTGAATAAACCCTGACAAGTTGCGTCATAAAGGAGTGTGACGTTTCTTTGACACGAGTGACAGGTCAGGGGAGGAGGGTGCTTTTAAAAGATCTTTATTCCAGTGTCACTGTCAAGTCAGGCAAATCATTTAAAGGAATACAAGCGAGACTAATCAAGACATTAGAGGTTTTTTGAAGGACTCAGGGGGCATTAAAAGGTATTATGTCACTTCTAACTTGACTGAGACTCCCAGGGACAAAACTTGTCTCGACTATTGACAAAACTTTTGTCATCATGAATCCAGGATTTTACAGGTTTCGTTTACAAAGCCTCCGACAGGTGGCAGAGATGACACCAGTCATGTGACCTGATGCTATCATGTGACCAGATGGCGCAATCAAAGCAAGCATTGCGTCCTCAAAGGCATTGGGAGTCCTCAAGCAAAAAACTTTCCTCTATTGAAGTGCAACCACCATGAGCAGTTTAAGGGATGGCACGAAATTGAACAATGGGATTCACACAGGCACAAGTGGCATAATAGCTTGTGTTTCCAAAAGTCACAGTTTAAATAGTGGTCCTCTTAAAATCGTCATTGAAATCACCTGTTAGTGAACCATGACACAATCATGATTGTTATCACGTTGGTGCCCAAACTTTTGGGTTTATTTGACTACAAACATTGACCAATAGTAAAACAAATTAGAATCTCTCTCATATGCAATTGTCAGTATCATCTGAACCTCTGTATTCATCATCTATGGACAACATTTTCACTTTAGGGAAGGAATGAACTTTGATTGAGGACTCAAGGAAAAATGGACTTTCAATTCATCGTGTCGTGGTTTCAATTGGTGAATGAATTATAGGAATCGTGCCAAGCAGAAATGTTTACATTTCTAGAGATAAGGGCCAGTCTACTTTGCAGTTTGCAATTGAGAAGGTCATTTTTTCGCTGCACATTTATAGTCAATGAACAAACTTCCTAAATTGATTAGGCCTAGGGTCCATTTTAAAGGGTTTGCTTGCTTGTTTTTTATATATATATATATATTCTTTTATTGACATCTATAAATATCACAATTGATACATATGTCATTTGTAATGGGAAAAATTTAAATAAAAATATATAAAATAGTATTATTATATACAAGATTAATCATATACATAAAATTGATTATACACATGTTATAAATAGCTAAAATCAAGTGAGCATAATGATACAAACATATACGAGTAACAGTATTTTCAGATAAAAAGAGCACTCAGCACAATATTAAAATAAATACAAACTAGGTTCCAGCCACCAAAATAGTTATAAAATGAAGTAGGTATCAAACACCAACTAATATAGATAATAGTCAATAAAATACACACACCACTGATACTGATCACTTTCAAATAGCCATTTCAGCTTATTAAGAAAATTATGATTTATGATATATATAAGACCTTATCAAAAGACATACAAATTAACAAATTTATAGAATAATTAATAATGCTTGATATTTCATATTTGAACATTATATACAAAACATGCATCAGATTACATACATTGTTGCTTTAATATTGATCGTATTTCTATACTGAATAGTTCATTTTATGTTAGAGATAACTTATTTCTTAAAGTGTACATTGTATGCTTATTATCATAATTATTATGATTTTGTATTATTAGTGACCGTGTGGATGTAGGAGATAAGTTGCTTTAAATTTAAACATCAGCCTGAAGTAAAAATTTCCCTAGAGTATTCAGTAGGTCAGGTTCCTTACTTTTCATTATTGATGTGAACTTGTCACATTGCTTTGAAAAAAAGACAACAACATTAAAATGGCAAGGAATAACAGAAAAGAACTATAAGGTGACACGAATTCACAGCATGCTATTTTTAAGTGTATGCATGTTAGGGAATCACAATTTCACCACAAAAACGATAAAAATAAAAGATGGAATGAAAAGTCATAAAAATTAAGCAATTTGAAAAAATAACTTAACTGCAGTGAAGCGTCAACCTTCGCATTTTATAGCTTGACATGTTTAGCTGAAGTGATATTTCCCTGAGTAATTACCCGGCGCTGGTGTCTGGCTCCCTAGCAGTGCCAAGAAATCTGATGAGTATCAAGTTTCATAAAGACATTGCGTGATTTTTGGAGGGGAGGGGTAGATGTTCTTCAGGGGGGGGGGGTAGTTGTTGGGCCTCAGGTGTAGAGCAATTGAACCAGGGTGACTCAATCATGTCAATATCAAAAGTCTTAAGACTTTAGTGCATTGTGTAAGTGAAGGATAACAAGTGTGCCATGTCATTAAAGCGAGATGTTTAAAGATGTTTAAATCAGAACCAATGATGATGATGCCATAGATGCAAGGTATAACCAGGCATATAGCACTAATTTCATGGCATTGTATTATTATGGTAAAGAGTATTCAAATTAGTGAAAAGAATATCTATCTATCTATCTGCCTATCTATCTATCTGTCTATCTATCTATCTTTCTATCTATCTATCTTTCTATCTATCTATCTATCTATCTATCTATCTATCTATCTATCTATCTATCTATCTACTATCTATCTATCCATCTATCCTTCTATCCATCTATCAATCTATCTATCTATCCATCTATCCATCTATATCTATGTTTCTTTCTATATTTCCATCTTATCTATCAACAAGTATGTCCATCGCTGTCTATCGCAGTCTATCGCTGACTATATATGTCTATCTCTGTCTATCTATGTCTCTCCATGACTATAGTACGTCTATCTATGTCTGTCTATGTCCCTCTATGTCTGTCTATCTCTGGCAATGTGTCTATCTATATGTCTGTTCTGAGTTGTTACATTTCGGATGATACTGGTCAACGTATTCAGCCTCACTACCATCCGCAGTGAAAGTTAAAATGACTCTTTTCAGCTTTCCTAACAATTTCGAATGCATGGCTACAAGAATGACAAACAACAATAGGCCTAATCTTACAGCTGTTGGATGTTCTATTTGGGCAGATGATACACCATGGCTGGTATCTATTCAGGGCAGAGACTAAATTGAAAATATGAGATTATATAGTTTCCCAAAGCACTCACGAAACTGCATGGTTGAAAATCATTGAGAGGTACTTCCGTTGTAATATCACAATCAAGACAGAGAGCAGGATTTGACATTTTGAGCACAAGGTGAAAACCTATGTCTATGACAAAACTCTGAATGTCATCGATCTTACATAATATTATAGCTCCACTGTAAATCGACATCTCACGTCTTAAAATTGAGTGCATGTCAATTAGCTGGTACAGGAAATTGTAATATTTTTTGTCTGTCTCAAATGTTTGTTATTAGTGACTTGTGAAGTGTCATTTTCCTGTGACATTTTCTTTAATGTCATGACTGCGGCCTTCAAATTAAAGGTTTTTGTTGCAACAAACCGGAAGTGAAGTTTTGCAGCAATGCTGCGAATTTCAACAGGTTTTGAGTGACGTGGAATCAATTAAGGTAAATGTCACAAGGACCGACGCAAAGATCTTTTAGAAATTAATCTTAAGAGGTGTTCAATGTGTCTAGACGTGACAAGTGATGATTTATAGTGTGATATTTACATGCCAATAAATTACTGTTTAATGGTTTTCACTGATCAATGAAAAACTGCTCGATACAGACCTATACAGGTCTACTGCAGACATAGTTTGGAAGAGCAAACCGAGGCAAGCGTCCTTCTGCACTTCTTTACGGATGATTTCATATTTGTAGACCAAAGGACGAAATGTGAATTTTTTTTCTAGGACATGGTATCCTATGGAGAAAAGTGATGTCATAAGTTTTCTGATGTCATTTTTCCCTATAGAATACATGTCCCAGAAAAAAATTCACATTCAATCCTTATGTCTACAAATATGAAATCATCTGTAATAACATTGTACCTTAAAAGTGCCAAGTGATTGTGGGAACAGTCTACTCTCTGGTATAGAATTTGGGACTATTTGTCTGGACGTAACAATGAAAACCCTCAGTGGCCGTTAAATTCTGAATCCTATAGCAGATTATAGATGGATCCACTAGTGGCATGTTTGGCACAGGTGACCGTTTTTAAAAGTGTCAAAGGTGCCACAAATGGCTCCCTCTATAACTGTACTTCATTGCCTTTATTCATATATATTCTGTCAAGACACTGTGTTTCAACTCACCTTTCATTTTTGAGGGTTGAGTCATTCTATCAAGTCTAATGGTGGGGCATGAATTCTGACCTTAATTGTTCTTTGACTCTAACAAAGATCTGAAATCAGACTGTCCCTTTAAGGATTCCCTTGAAGGTTTTGAATAGGAGGGACAGGTACAATCTGGGTCTACCTAGTTCCTGATACTATAGGTCAACACACAATTCCCTTTTACGCTGCAGGAGCTTGACTGATTTTCTTAAAACCTCAAGGACCCAATACGAGGCCCTGACGTCACATTTGCGATTGCTGTGAGCGTCCCTGGACGTTCAGAAAGTCCATGGTCAGCGACTTACTCATGTATTTCGTGCCCTCCTCCAAACCCTATCTAACATTTCTCAGCCCCCCCCCCCTCATTCCAGAAATATGGGAGTACAGCAGGTTGACAGAAGTTGGTGATCATTTATTGAGCAGGGAGTTGAGACATATGGACAGAGAACTGTCCTCAGGTCACCAAGCACAACTCTTAGTGCATAATTCATGGGAGATGGATGAAGCCTGTGCATACTGACACTGATAGAGTTGAAGGGAGCACAGAGATGGGCAGGAGATGGGAGGCTGATGGCAGTTGAATGATGTGGGCTGCTGAGGAGTGCTGCATGGGCAGGGGACAGCTACTTGAGGATGCTGTAAGCTATCTCTCTGCAGGCGTGTGTCCTCTTTCGACAGTCAGTTACTGTGCGATATGTTGGCGATATGTTGGCTCAGCACTGCAGTGTTGACTTCAGGCCCATGCATCGCACAAAAACACTGTGTCATTTCACTCATATATTTTTGGAAGACTATTGTGTCATCAAATGCTAGATCTCTATATTATGTTACATGTAGCATGTTGTTTTTTGTGATTTTTTTTGTTGCCCTTCTCTTCATTATCATCTTCATCATCATCATCGTTAACATCCTCATTATCTTCTTCTTCTTCTTCTTCTTCTTATTCTTCTTCTTCTTCTTCTTCTTCACTGTCAATTCAGTGGGAATATGGTTATTCTATTCTCTTTTGGCAATGCGAAATTGCATGGACCAGACACACAGTCAACCCACCACATTCGTTGCTGCTGAAGAAGCCTCATTGACCTAGAATTAAACGACAGTGGTGGCAGTCGATGGGGTTCTCAGGACATAGAGCTTCTCAGGGGACTTTGAATATTTGGCCCTGTAGTACAGAACTGCAGAACCTAACTGCAGAACTGAACTACAGAACTGCAGCTGCTGTACAGAGAAGAGCTAAGAGAAATGAGAATTGGGATTAGGGGGGGGGGGCTCTGAGATCTAAGACAGCGGAGCCCTGAGAAGCTCTGGGAGCACTGAGAAATTACCAGGGGGGGGGATCTGATGAGACGGAGGGGGGGGGGTTGATGAGATGGGGGGGGGTCTACTTGTAACGGCAACTGCCTTCCCTGGTGCCTCTGCTGCCAGTCCAAGCACGCCAAGCTTCTCCAGTGGCACTGCAGGGCCAAAGTGAGCCTGCCCGATACTGCCTGTCCCTCCCTTGGGGACCCCTGGTGCTCCCGCTGATAGCACCGTCCCCCCGGCCCCTCAACCCCCCCCCCCCTTCAACTCTTCAAGCCTTCACATATCACGGCGCCACATGCCAAAATGTTACTCCTGATAGGCTGGCAGCACACGTCATTTGTCAGGCATTTCATCGCCCAGGACTGCTCCGACTAGAACACTTTATCAAATACCCCCCCCCCCCCAACTCATCTCCCAGCTATCCTAGTAGCCCCCCCCCCCTCAGTCCCTGCAGTCCTCCGTGCCATTGCATGGAAATCCAAGTGGAATTTACATATCTGGGCCGGGGAATCGGGCGCCAGCAGCTGGCTTATAGTCCGGGCAACTGGTTGAAAGACCCACCACAAATTGCAATAGTTTTGTGTCATATACCATTTGAAAGCTTACATCTTCCTGTATGACATATCAAAAGTTTACCAAAATGTATTTAGTGGAAGACCCTTTTTCAGATGTGGGAACATTTACAGGTAGTGTGGAAGGAGGCTTCGGGGTAAAATGACGAAAAGTACATAATAAATTTCAAATATCAAATGAAAACGATCCAGATTCCGTTTAAAAGTAATGATCTGTTTTAAAATATGTACCACATTATATATTGAGTGATCTGTAATGTCATTTAGAATAAATAAAACAATAAATATCGTGCAGTACTGCTGTCACTGCCAAAATCCCGGAAAATATTCATGCTGTCACTTTCATCAAGGTGTGGTAAACCTTTCCTTCTGAAATTCACACATTGCAATCAAATGCCTTGTGGGGTCAGGTCATATCTTTGAACAATTCCTTTTTTGGTGGGGATGGGAGGTATAGTAGATCACTTCTTTGTGAAGAAGTATCTCATTTCTATCACTTCCGTCGACAAGCAGCACAACCGCACTTGACAAGCTCAAGCAATAGAAATATAAGAACTGACTGAAGATGCACAGAAAATGCACAGAATGAAGACAGGGACAATTGTGTTTTGCTAGTAACCATAGGCCCTTGAGGAACAGTTTGTAAAATAGACAAAAAAAGGAGTGGATCCTGAAGGCATGTGATAAAAAAGACAAATACGTAAATCCAGAGAACATTCTAACTTATTTGATGAGATGAGGAAGTCCATTGCACACTATGTTTGGTCAGGGGCTATACATCTACATTTAACTATAAAGATAACTGTTTCATACACTATAGTTGTCCTGATTTGTATGAATTTTTTCATGGAAGGGGGTCCAGATCCTGCACCCATTCCTTGAAAAATGATGATACTTTCGCATACGAAAAAGGTTTGAAGTTACAATCACAGGCCAGAATTTGTGCTTTCATTGTGCTTGACCCCTCCCTTTCAAAGCTCCTGCATGTGACCCTGATGACGCCTGCCCTTGACTTGGTTTTGAAGAGATGTTATTGGTGACATGTGAATTTCATCCTGGCGCGGGATGGCCAATGTAATTAGGTAAAGGCACTCTATATTAGAGATCTCTTGCTGCAGATCTGTGCACATTAATATTTGCATTGTGAACTTGTACAGAATATGCCAGATCCATAAAATCGTTTATCAAGCCAGGAACCAGGAGAATGCAGACCTAAAAATTGTCTGAAAGTTGGTTAATCAACAGAATGTAAAAAGCGCTTGATGGCACTAGTGTACTGCAGATCCTTCATTAGGCCTATACATATTGTGAGCTACAGACATGCAGCTAGGTAACTTCTTATGTAGTCGAGGCTGGTAGCAAGGCATGAGTCCCCAAGACCAAGGCAAAGGCCATCATAATGTCGAGGCCTCCAACACTGGCCAGAGGCAGCTGAGACCGAGGCAAGGCCAAGGATTGGGCATCCGAGACTAAGGACGAGCCATCAAAATATGGCCCTGAGACCTCCAACGCTGACTCCTATGCAATATTAGAGGTTAATGGCAAAGAATTTGTGATCACATTTAACAGGATGGCTTCAGCACTTCTTCAAAAACATCAACAAAGGTTGCTGAAGAAGCCAGAGTCCCTATGTACAGCACCAAGATAACAAGGATATACACTGTATATGACTTCTCATCCGAAGCAGCTCTGCTGTGTTTACCAAATTCTCTGTCATTTTTGGTCTTGCAATTACGGAAATAATGATGTAATAAAGATTTTGGCTTGCATTGAACAGACTTCTTTGAAAATCAGCTTGAGGGGAGGGGACAAATGCAAAATTTATTCCAGTCAAAGAAGTCAGCTGACTCACTGTATTAACATAGCTTTTTATGCTTCTACAGTGAGGCAAAAATGTTTGAATGGAAGGAGTGCTTCCCATTTGGACAAAATGGAAAGACCAAATGTTAGAGATCGATCAGCATTTTTTTACGATATACTGGGCAGATTGGGGCATAACAATCAAGATATACAGGCTACAGTAGCCTTCTTGTGTTGCGAGCGAAGGGAGCAGGCTAAAATATTTCACTAGAGCTGCTGTATTTCATGTCCGCGAATGCATGCATGCAAATCTGAAGCAGCCCTGCGCAATTCTGCAGAGTTCTGCCGAGGCTGACCTGATAGACACCTAATTTGACTTGAATTGTGTTAGTCTGCGGTCACGCTTGCTCATCTGCCTGTTTTCAGTTAGCAAGTTAGACATGTGAGTCAGATTAGCAGTTTGCAACTACCTCGCAGCCCTCTTAGTGTCCTTAAGAATCATAAGATTGTCTGAAAATTTAGCAGCTGAAGGTTTTGACTGTCTCAGAAAATGTTTAGTGGCTAATAAATGGATGGGTGCTTCAACACAAGATATCCTAGACAAAGAGTGAATAAAGAGGACATGTCTCAGTTATCAACAAAAGGCAAAAGTAGATAGATCTATCAAACTATTTTAATGAATATTCTTCTACCAAGGACAACACACATGGGAGACAAATGGAGGGAATGCATATCATCATGCCCAGGTTCATTTGACTTAATCAATGGCTGATCAACCTATTGAAACTAAGAAAGCAAGAGTCCTCTTCAACTCTTCAACAAATGCATGCAAAAAGGAATATTTGTTCATGCACATTCTTAGTAATAAGTGAGAAAATGCAAACAGGCAGAACATGACAGATGGCTGCAAACCAGCTCCAGGAAAGATAGATTCAATATGCTAGGTGACGTGCCGGACAGCTCTTTCTTTGTTACGACACCTTTCTCAGATATATATGTGGAATTGGAAAAAGAAAAGCAATGCAAAATTGATAATTAATCGTAATTCATAGAAGCAGCATACAGATTCACGAAACCAGACAGAAAGAACATAAATCCCAGCTTACGTCTTGCATTATACATGGAAATGAGAATGATAGTCTTACTGGACAACAATATCATAAGTTCTTGAAGTAAAACAAGGAGCTGGCAACAATCTCTGCCTCCAACAACAGCTTCTGTAATGTCAAAGCCAGTGAGTTTCGTGTTTAGCAGCAAATTCAGGTTTAGCCAAGTGAAGAGGAAAATATTATTCCTGAGGAATGGAAATGGAAGAAGGCATAACGAGCAGGGAATTGTTCCTTTGACAACTAATAATGCATCCATTCTCGTGCCCTCCTTAAAAATAAGTAGTCTGCAATTGTTATAATTATGTATCACCAGTAGAAAAATAAGTCTTAATAATGTGGTGATAAGGACATTCATCCGTTCATATGCATCAATACTCAAGATTGCGGTTTGGAATCTTGCACTAAAGGCTTGCCATCGTCACTAGATTAGCAAACGAGTCTGCTCATCTGTATTTTATGAATCTCTATGGATATATGCCTACTTGGTGTGAAATACTTCTTCTTCCAAGTTATCTCTTCTGCATCTTTTACAATTTAATCTTTCTCAGGCTTCTATCACAAAACAAAATTTAATGTGACCTCGTTAGAAGAAAATATGACTAATTAAGGTAATATTTCCTAATTATGCCCACTTTTTTTTACATTTCTGTATCATTTAGTGTTTCTGATGCTGTTGGGTGTTAAGAACTTTAGTTATAGTGGAGTTCCATCAAGCATAAGGTCATTTAAAACCAGTAATGTGCTCCGTTTTATCTGAACTTACATGCTCACGGAGCTTAACGAAGATACCTCCAGAAAAGTGCCTTCCACTAATTATTTTTTGGTAAACTTTTGATATGTTATCCCTGGGTGGTCTAGGATTCATAAAATATATGGTTAAAAACTATTGCAATTTGTGGTGGGTTACCCCCCATATGACCACCAGTTGCCCGGACTATTACCCGAGATAGGCCCCTCATTTTCCGGGCCCAGGGGCAGAGGCACTGGCCTGTGACTAAAACATTGCTGGCACCCCTCCCCTGCATGCAGCTCTCGACAGCAACTATAAACTGGAGCTCTAAACAGCACTGCTTGAAATGCACTACTGTTCTATGAGTGGGGCCTATGAGCAATGGGCTTGATTTCTTGATTATGCTCACAGTGCCTGCATAATGAATTCCTAGTCGAGCAGGGTTCAAGGCAGATCTGTAGAAATAGTACCACCACTATACGGTATATACCCCAAAGAAGACCATTTCAGTTTGCAACTGCATTCATGCGATATAAACAACAAGACAGAACAGAACACATACAGAGCGCACCCAAACCTACTGCTCCTAGAGCGTCCAAAACAAGCAATGATGATAGCAGCATTTTGGCCGTGGCTTGATTTCTTAATTACGCTCCTCTCAGCCTGTCTAATAGCCTGCAATTGCTCCCCCCCTCATCTACACAGCTCGGCAGCAGCATCAGCGATAGACAGCCACCAATTGAGCTATGCCTCCAGTTTCCTGACCTCCCGTCATACTCTCGCGTCATACGTCGCCTCCTGTCACATGACGCGTCATCCCTGGCATTCGCTGCTCGCCAACTCGCCCAATTGCCTTTATAAGCCGTAATTCATCGTTGCTGTCGCGGGCTGGATCGATCCGACATTAATTTGACGTTGTGTTGGCAGAGATGGGAGAAAGGGAGAGAGAGAGGGGGAGGTTGCCGCTGGAAGCACAGAGAATGTTTAGCTTTGTACCTACCTATATAGCACTATATGTAAAGACGAAGGGCCACAGGCTGTAAATAGGCCTACATAAGAACCATGTTTCTTATATCATGATCTTCAAATAAAAAGGTTGCCTGTAATGTAACTTTTTTAGGTTTTGAAAGAATTACTTGCAGTTTTAGGTTGAAACAAACAGTTTCTTAGTTGAGCAATACACATTTGACACATACCACCTAGAATGATGATTCAAGACTGTTTTAAAGCTAAGTTCTAAACCGACTTTCTTTTCAGTAAATTTCTTAGAGAGTACTTTTCATGTGTGGTATGCAAGTTTCCTTACAACAGTCTACAACAAAGTTTGATGTTTGGATGAGTGATTGATTGATGACATAGGCCATGATAGGCCCTTCCCACTGGGCCAGTATTGTGCACATATCATTGAATATGCATGGTCTTGACCAAGTATTGAGCTGTAAATTTTCAATATTGACAGATTTTGTTGTGAAAGGTTTGCCGAGGGAACATTTGAAGACTTGGCCATTGGTCAGTTCCTGATCAATATAGAACAAGCGAGCCGTAGACCATTTGTGCAAACATGGTTAGTGCCTGGTGATTGATTCATGTTAACTTGATAAAATTATCCATTGCTCTGTCATAAGTGTCTGCAGCCCTGTCAAAAACATTTCTAGAGGGAATATAACCGAGGGCCCGCGAGTCCGAGGGCCCGCCAGTCCGAAGGCCCGCCCGTCCGAGGTGCCCTGAGGGCACCCTGTGTCTGAGGTGCCCTGAGGGCACCCACTAGATCGTCTCCGAAGGCCCGCTAGTCCGAGGGCCCGCCATTCCGAGATGCCCTGAGGGAATCACCTCCTCTGATGCCCTCAGGGGAAATAGATGATGCCCTAGGAGGATTATCTATCTATCTATCTATCTATCTATCTATCTATCTATCTAGATGTCCGGCTGTCTGTCTGTCTATCTATCTGTCTATAAATCTGACTATATCTATTTACTTACACTTGAGGAAAAAATTATCAGGCCCCCTCCAGGGCTCCACACTGACGTAGTTGAGCTGCCTGTCCATGGGACAGGTGCTAGAAAGATTTTACCTGTCCCAAAAACCATTCACCTGTCCCAAATTTGCGCATTTTTTATTTTATTTAGGAATTAAAATATATATTGAAATTTATTGTGTCCTCTTGCGTACACAAATCACTTTTTCACAGATTAATTTGGTCGTCTTTAAAACTGACAACTGAAAATGTTAAAAATTTATTCCATTGACTGCTCATTACCAGTGTGAGAAATGGATTACAGAAGGCTCTGGTCCAATGGGACTTGAGTGGGGACTTGAGTGTCAACTGATTGGCTATAGTCCAATGATAGGGCAGTAGTCCAGAAAGTGATAATACATTTAATAAATACATTATAACAGTTTTGGATAGAACAATATTATCACACTTGACTAAGCATAAAGTTAAGAAATATTATACATTTAATAAATATATTATAACAGTTTTGGATAGAACAATATTATCACACTTGACTAAGCATAGTTAAGAAATATTATATTTGAGGACACTAATTTGCTGGTGAGTCCCATCTAACAAAAAATTACTGAAATGATCCATCGTAAATGCAACCTACTGAGGTGCAGCTTGGTGTAGAGTCATCCAATTTTGATGATTTTTGCACAATTTTATTTGTCTCTTGGAGACGAATCCAATGAAACCAAACATAATGGGGGGGGGGCAACATTGCATAATTTCAATTAGATCACAGATTGGTGGTTGTTTCTTACTTGTCCTCTGGGACAAGTCACAGGATGGATTTACTGCCCGAGAGGCACTTTTACCTGTCCAGGACAGTCGGACAGGCGTTGATGTGGAGCCCTGGCCCCTCTAGGTACCCCCTGTAATTCCATCTTTCTTAGCAAACCCTGTAGCCAAGGTTGTCACAAAGATATGTCACAACGGTCTTATAAGGTTTTATTGGTGCTAAAGGAACATAGAATCAAGTCAGACTCAAAAACGAATTTTTTTTAAAGTTATGTCATGTAATATTTTGCAAGTAAAGCAGGGGGATTCACTCAGAGGAGCAGTTGGGGTCATGATGATGCCTATTAAATTCATATTAACCAAATGTTTCTTGTGTTTTTCCACTGAACACTAACTGAATATGTCCAGTTCAAGTTTTCATTTAGTCTAAGAAGCAGATTTTTCATACTTTTTGAAAAAAAGGGTGTTTTTGCATGTGATCATGGTGTGTACCTGGAGACCAATACTTTTGGAGTGCTGTCAATGAATTTCAAGGAAGAAAGGACACTAAATCCTGTGTCTGAGATGAGTTGACAGCTGTTACTGCCATTATCCACTATTTTGCCCAATAGGCCTATTGGGCATGGATATTAGGCCTTTAGGCAAAAAATAGGGTCTTTTGACAAATTATAGGGTCTTTAGGCAAACTATAGGGCCTTTGGGCATTACGACTCCTTTCGGCATGACTTTCCCAAAGTCATCGCATCCTTCAAAATATCCGCGAGGCCTTTGGGCAAAATACAGGTCCTTTGGGCGCATGCCTAAATCATTCATTATCGCTCACTGTCGTCTATAGTGGATTTTGGCAAAGATCTTATACTTTGGATACATGCCCAAGTCACTTGCAATAACTCTTTATACTATTGTGGATTTCGACAAATATCCAAATTTGGATAATCATGAACTGACCAATGAGAATACGCCCTAATATCTTGACCAATGAGAATCCACCCTAATATCCACAGTAGGGGGCACTGTAGTTAATAGTTTGTCCAATGAGAATGCCACCTAATATCCTGTCCAATGAGAATCCGGCCAAATATCCTAGCCAATGACAGTCAAGCCTAATATCCATAGAGCAATGATTGGCCAGTGGATATTAAGCTGCATTCTCATTGGATACACTGAGAATTCAATGAGATTCCTATCTAATATCCAACAGCCAATGAAAATTGAGCCTAATATCAAATAGGCTTACAGCCAAATAGGCTCTTTGGTCAAAGTCAAAAGACCAAGCCAAACTCCATGACAGTCTTTTGTGGATATTTGTGGATATTTGTGAGTGATTATAGATGCTTTGGGCATACACAACAGCTTTATTTGATAACATTGAGTGTTAAATAGCATTTAAAAGCAGACATGGACACGGCACTTTTTTTTCCTCAGGGCACCTTTTTCTTCTTCAGGGCACTTTTTCTTCCTCAGGGCACCTTTTTCTTCCCAAGGGCACCTTTTTTCTTCCTCAGGGCACTTTGTTGATCCTCAGGGCACTTTGTTGATCCTCAGGGCACTTTGTTGATCCTCAGGGCACTTTGTTGATCCTCAGGGCACTTTGTTGATCCTCGGGGCACTTTGTTGATCCTCGGGGCACTTTGTTGATCCTCGGGGCACTTTGTTGATCCTTGGGGCACTTTGTTGATCCTCGGGGCACTTTGTTAATCCTCGGGGCACTTTGTTGATCCTCGGGGCACTTTGTTGATCCTCGGGGCACTTTGTTGATCCTCGGGGCACTTTGTTGATCCTCGGGGCACTTTGTTGATCCTCGGGGCACTTTGTTGATCCTCGGGGCACTTTGTTGATCCTCGGGGCACTTTGTTGATCCTCGGGGCACTTTGTTGATCCTCGGGGCACTTTGTTGATCCTCGGGGCACTTTGTTGATCCCCAGGGCACTTTGTTGATCCTCGGGGCACTTTGTTGATCCTCAGGGCACTTTGCTGTTCTTCAGGGCACTTTGTTATTCCTCAGGGCTCTTTTTTATTCCTCTGGACACTTTGTTGTTCCTCTGGACATTTTGTTGTTCCTCTGGACACTTTGTTGATCCTCAGGGCACTTTGTTGATCCTTAGGGCACTTTTTTGACTGGGGACTCCCCAGTCAATAGAGTAAAATGGGTCTGACAGGGAAATTTGGGACAAGCCTGTGGCATTTGATTGAGGGTGGAGGTGCATGTAATTGATGTGGTAATACCAAGTTTGGTCTTAATAAGGCCACTGGGGTATGGATGTTGTTGTACAACATCGTTTTTGGCTGTATCAGGCATTTGAAATTAAAAAATGACATTTTCTGGGTTTTATTGCTGCTGGTAGGTAGTAGTAGTAAGGGTTCTTCCTCAGCTCGCGTAGAGGAACGACCTTTTGGAGTACAAAAACGGTAGACCACTTTTTAGAAGGCTGAGGCAATGTTCTCTCCCTAGACAAGCTTTATTTCTCCGTATTCATGTATGTTCGTTTTGATGAATAATAAACCCCATTTGTCAATGAGTTTCATTTTCAAATTTATGCAACTTGTTTTTCAAAAATTGAAATTTATATGACAGCTGCATGATTCGCCTGTATATATTTATTCTATATTATTATAATCTATCTGTCAAGGCATCTATCCCAGGATATCTATCTGGATATAGATAGATCTATTGATCTATCTATAGATCAGTTTACTAATAGGGCCTAACTTTATTGACAATCTTGAAAGGTACAAATCTGCACTTCCACATTATTAAAGTAGACTTATATGAATATTGGAATAGAGTAGGCCTAGGTAAATTATACTGATAACATAACGATAACGATAACGATAACGATATACTTTATTCAATCCATACGGAAACTCTTGTGGTACAGGCAAGCTCATCACATTAAAACAATTATATGTGCGTAATAGTAAATAATTAAAGATTATCTAACTGTAGTAACAAGTTAGGCCTTATGCTTAATTGAGTGCATGGGTGTAGGCCTATAATGTAATAGCTGTCCCTGGTATTTCTGGGATCAGAAATAGCAATGCTCAGACTTATAATTTAATAACTTTTGAGGGAGTAAACTAAAGCAAACTTTAATCCAGCCTGAGAGAGTCATACTTATTTGAGTTGATAAATTAAAGATTTATAGGCTGCAAAGCCTTATGTGTATTTTTTTTCGTATTTACTATTTGCCCTAATGGTTGCTTGTGGTCATAAATAAAAAATCTTCAATTCTTCATCTATCTATCTATATATCTATCTATCTATATATCTATCTATCTATCTATCTACTATTCAGATCTAATCTTCCTTAAGCAAAGATAGAAGATCGCTGGCCGGCAGCTATACGTGTGAGCCAGTTGTGCTGCAAGTGTTTTACTGTAAATGAAACTCAGGTGCTTACAGAAAAGCACATGAATGTTTCTTGTGAGTCACATCCCTACTCTGCAATGTTATTCATGCAGTGTGACACATAAGCATTTAATGAAGTCATACACTATACTTGCAATGCTACCAGGAGAAGTCATTCAAAGTGTCACACCACTCATGAGTGGCCTGCATAGGGTCACCTAGTAATGTGGCTTATGTTATGAGCCGCTCATCTGTGCTGCTGTTACAGTAGACAAATGACCAGTACTTACATCAGGCTGCTTGTGGACATCATTGACCTCATAACAAGCCCTATCAAATGCATTGAATGAAGTGTCAAATTGTCACAAGGCAACTTGTTACCTCATGCAGTTGCACCGAATGACACCTTGAATCTCCTTGGAGTAAATTAAATTAAAGACAAAAATCATTAGTATTCTACTAATGAGGAAAATACAACTTTTCTCGACAGTAAGGTAGAAATCGCTAGTTTTTCAATTACACAATAACTTGACAAGAAGAAGGGCTGATGGCTCCGCAGTTTAGGGTAAATAAGGGAAATTGAACTCTAAGATGCCTTAAAGGCAGTCCATGTTCTTAGTATTTCAGAAAATTAGCAAAAATATCTGAATGATAAGAAGCAGAAGAAGAACAGTGATGCCTTCCTTAATGGAGGAAGAGCTCCCCCCCCCTCCCCAAACGGTGAGGCAACAATTTTACACGACCCATCAGACCATCAGTATTTAGAACTAATTCTTGGAAATTTTGTTTGCTTGCCCAATGATAATTTCTGTTTATATTCGTTTGGAATATTTAGAGATTTGTGCGTTGGTGGACGGACGCATGGATAGGTAGGTAGATCTATGGATACTTGATAGACAGATAGATGGATGAGTTATATACAGAGATAGTACAGAGATAAATACATACAGAGATAGATAGATGCAGAAATAGATTTTAAAAAAAGAGCTAATTTAATCTTCTCTATATATTCAGACTGTCTTCTAATAATATAAGCGGCTGTGTTTTGCTGCACTCCCCAATTTATGTCAACTCCTGGATAGGTGGCTGTCACTGTCAGCATCTCTTGCACTGCTGGCATGCTCCCAATGGCTCATCAGGGCAATTTGTTATTATCCAGGGCACTCTGTTGTTCCTCTGGACACTTTGTTGTTCCTCTAGACACTTTGTTGATCCTCTGGACACTTTGTTGATCCTCAGGGCACTTTGTTGATCCTCAGGGCACTTTGTTGATCCTCAGGGCACTTTGTTGATCCTTGGGGCACTTAAATTTGTTGATCCTCAGGGCACTTTGTTGATCCTCGGGGCACTTTGTTGATCCTCGGGCACTTTGTTGATCCTCATGGCACTTTGTTGTTCCTCAGGGCACTTTGTTATTCCTCAGGGTACTTTGTTATTCATCAGGGCACTTTGTTATTATCCAGGGCACTCTGTTGTTCCTCTGGACACTTTGTTGTTCCTCTGGATAATTTGTTGTTCCTCTCGTACTTTTTTGTTCCTCTGGATACTTTGTTGTTCCTCTGGATACTTTGTTGTTCCTCTGGATACTTTGTTGTTGTTAAGAGCAGGTCTAACTGTTAAAACCGTGTTGGTGAAATCGACCCAAAGAGTTTCGAAATTCCCATTTTGATAAAACCCCAGCTACCTGTTGATTACACACGTCACTACAAATAATTATATATGATTTGATATGATTCAGATAAGTGACTAATCTATTTTAGTGGTTAAGCCACCCCCCCCCCAAGGTAGCCATCCCAAGTAAATAAGATAACTTCCCTGCTAACAAGTACGACTAAAATTCAGTTATACATTACAATAATGAGTTTATACTCCCAAATGCCACTAAAGACTTAAAGACAATTCACTCCCAGACAGCTCCTTGATCTTCACACAATTAATTCCTCTGTCTCCCAGCAGACAATTTCAATTTACATTGAGTTTTAAGGTATACTACTGACATTTAGAAATTATAAATGTTTTTAAAAAGGTACCTGGCACTTTCTTCTTAATGGGCTTCAAAAGCAAAATTTTAAACGAAGCCATGGTCAGTGGCATTAGCCAAAAATGGCCACAATAATGGCAATAAGCGGCAAATAGTACCTAAATGCTGTTTAAAGCATAGATTGCTTCATTCAGCATAAAATTTGCGGTGTGCCCTACTCACTTATCCTTCAGGTCAGCACCTATAGAGATAACATTCATGTTTAAATCACTATACAATTATAAAAAATTATACAGCTGTTTCTCTAGAAACCCCTGCCAAACAATTTACTTCGAAGTCCTCACCTAAAGACTAATTTACACCTAGCCTTTTAGACTAGTGCAGCTAAATAAAATGTTTGCTATACATAATGATTAAATTTGGTTTAGGCCTGATCAGCTCCAGATTTTAATAATTAGATATCAATTAACTAAAACTGCTGACTCATTGTTCATTCCCCTGCGCCGGGATCCAAAAAGATCCAAATTACATAAGAGTTGATAAGATTACGTAATAAGACGCAACATCCTATAATACTTGGCACAGTGCCAGCAAAGGTCACTGAGTGCAACCTTGTGAAAAAAATCAGCTTTTTTTTGCCAAAATCGAATTTTTTTCCCAAAAATCTCCTTTTTCCTACCAAAATCTCCTTTTATTTTATTTTTAAATTTTTTATAGGCTTTTCATTGTGAAAATAATTGAAGTTTTTGTTAGAAATGATAGATTCTAAATAATTGAATAAATACAACATTTTATAACCAATTAATTGATTCTGTAATTAAAGATAAAATATTTTATGATATTTATACCTCGTACATTTCAAGTTATAACTGTCACAAGAAGTTCCCTGATGTCCCTATGCAGGTATACTTTCATGGGAATGCATTCTATAGTTTGTCAGTTATGCATCATTTCATAAATAGCCAAAAGACGGCAGAAAAATAATAAGAATAAGATGAATTCATAATAAGGAATACATACAATATCAAGAAGAACTTCTTCTCAGTCTATATAGCATAGGCCTATATATATTGCAAATGGAGAATAAGAAAGAGTTCAACTCTAATCTGACACTTCAACTTGTTCAATAGCAATCAGATAAGCACTCCAATCTGACACTGTATTATAACTGCAGCAATTCAATAGCAATCAGGCAATTTA
Organism: Platynereis dumerilii; assembly: GCA_026936325.1. Taxonomy (NCBI): domain Eukaryota; kingdom Metazoa; phylum Annelida; class Polychaeta; order Phyllodocida; family Nereididae; genus Platynereis; species Platynereis dumerilii. Next base: position 96,643,762 of record JAPTHN010000002.1, read on the forward strand.
ATACATTTTGGCAATCAGGCAATCCAATAGCAGTCAGGAAATTCAATAGCAATCAGGTAACTCAGTAACAGGTAACTCATTGCCTTCAAAAGGCCCTGAAAGCTTCTAAAACTTGTCGTGCCCTGAGGGCACCTGGGCAATGCCCTGAGGGCATTTCGGACTGGCGGGCCCTCGGAATGACGGGCCTTGCCACTACTCAAGTGGGGGACCCTAATATTCGGAGTGGTGGGCCCTCATAGTGATTCCCTCAGGGCACCATGACCAGGGTATGCCCTCAGGGCATTACAATGCCTCAGGGCACCATGATGCCCTCAGGGCATCAAAATTTCGGACTGGCGGGCCCTCGGAAGGACGGGCCTTCGGACTCGCCGACCCTCGGACTGACGGGCCCTCGGACTGGCGGGCGGACACCGAATATAACATGTATCACACATGAATTTAGTCTACTACCCGTGATGTACCTGAAGGCTAATCGCGATGTACGATGAGACATGACAGTATGATGTGACAGTGTGACACAGGTCAGGAAACTGGGAGGCGTAGCTCAATTGGTGGCTGCATCACTGGTTCTGCTGTCGAGCTGTGTAGACGCAGGAGGGGCAATAGCAGGCTATTAGACAGGCTGAGATGAGCGTAATTATGAAATCAAGCTTCGGCCAAAATGCTGCTTCACATTTGGTTATTTGCTCGTTTTGGTGGATATAAGATCACCAAAGAGCTGTGAGCTCGACAATGGTCTCACCTTGAAAGGTATGTACACACAAAAATATCTTAAAACAACATCAATATCGAAATCATGCACCTATCAGCCAGTTAAAATCACCACGACAGTGTGAATCCTGCAAAGGGCTGCAGCGCATATATACAACAGTCTCCTCCTCTTCATTTCAACCTTTTTCTCTTGAGCTATACCTCCGACATTGCAATATATTATCACTTGACGTATTACTGGGACTTGAAGTTGCTGTAGCTCATTGCAGTCCACGGGGAAGCAAAGAGCTCAGAGAGTTGACCTGTCATGGTGCACTTATCTTCAGGTCATTATGATGTCATGTTGGGAGGGATGGGAGGGGGGGGTGTCAGCAATTTTCTCTATGCACAGATTCTGGGAGAGGGGAAACTTTTTCAAGTGAATCTATCAGAAATCAGAGTCCCTTAATTTCAGTGTGCACATACCTCCAGATGAGGGATGAACTACACCATAAAGCGTCAGCACAAGTCATGATCTAGCAACCCCCCTCCCCCCTATCAGTCACCAAGGGCCCCCAGTTCATCACTCAATCAGGGGAGGCGCCCCTTGTCTGTCCCCGTCCCCTGGGCCCCCGGCGCCCAACGGGCTAGGCCCAACTACAGCCGCTCATCTTGGTCATTCTTTTTGACCCGACCCCCACAACCATCCTTCCTGTAACACTGCCATTGTTCTATTCTGCTTTCATTTGTATAAATTATCAGCAAATTGATAGTACTTACAAAGTCCACATCTTCATATAGTAAGATTTAAAATTTTAAATTACTGACAGCCAAGTTAGGCCTATTGCAAAATGTTCACTTGAGTTCATGCATAACACTGCGGATGACAGTTGTTTTGCAAAAAAGGTTTTAAATAGATAGATAGATAGATAGATAGATAGATAGATAGATAGATAGATAGATAGATAGATAGATAGATAGATAGATAGATAGATAGGTAGATAGGTAGATAGATAAATAGATAGATAGTATGCCTATAGATATAGTATGCCTACAGATGCCTATATTTATATATAGCTACCGAGCGTCCTATTTTAAATTTCCGGCCCACTTCTCAAAATTGCAACATTCTAGTTGGTTCTGGAGAAAAAACGGTATGTTGAATCATTTGCAGGAAATATCAACATTAAAAGAAGTTGAAGAAAAAGTTCAACAGAAACAGGTTAACAAATTCACAAGATTTCCAATAAGTTTAACCAATTTGTATTTATTTAGACCACTCGTTTTCTGAATAAATACAATGTGATTGATTGAGCAGAGAAAAACCTGGCGAAAAATTTAATTTTGAGCACAGTAAAAAACTTAATTTATGACTTTCTGTAACAGTAATGTAATAAATTCAACCACGTTCAAGCTGAAGTGACTGACTGTTTGTGTGATTAACAGATATTTTAATAAATTTCATTTTGTTATTGACCTAACTGTAGATACAAGTGTCTTAACAAAAAAAAGTTTAATTTCAGATGGCAACTGATTTAATACTTTGTTTTCTTTTTCATTTTTTCCCAACGTTTGTGTGAACAGTAGTTAGACAGGTTAAACCACGTTAAACATGCACATGTCAAGAATGGAAAGCAGTCCCTTGAATCAGAGTCTGTGCTGCGCAAGGGAAATGTATCTATGCCAGCTTATGGGGCAGATAAAAAGCAGTTGACTGACTTAGGTATACCAGAAAATACATTTACAAATACCAGGCATTTTAGCCTATAGATGTTTTTAAAACGGTTAGGCCTATACATTTCTCCAAAAGTGTAAAAAGGGTCTTACTGTCTCAGCTTATAGATCAACCCACACAGAATAGCTTTGTAGGCAGAATTGATCAGAACGATCGGCCGTATTCTACTTTAGTAAATTAGTAATTTATTTCAAAGATTAATTGAAAAGAAATATGCAGTGGAGCATTATAGATGGGAACCTTTCATTTCGCCATTCCATTCCATTTCACTCCGGATGACACTTGGACTTAATTTTGAGGTGACAGCTCACTGTGATTATTTTTAATCAGTCCTCTAGTTGGCAGATTGCTTGGCAAGCTATGGGTTCAGTTGGGGGATTGTGAGTTTAGAAATTGTCTTTTCGCTGCCTCCCTGCACCGAATCTGCTGTCTTCCCCCTGTCTTTTGCAGGCTTGAATTGACAGGGCTTTTGAGAATATGTCATGCTGGAATTACAAACATAAGTAGATAAGGAGTGAGCTTGGTTAAATGCTCCTGCTGCCTCTTCCTGCCTCCTTCTGTCTCCTCCTGCAGATGTTTTGGGTGAATTAGCTAATTGGAACTGTGGCTTGTCACTTCTATGTGAGCATTCATTCGTCAGGTGCCAACTCACTTCACCAACACATCTCCGCGCCACACACCTTCGGTTGGTCCTTGCCACACAACAGCTGCAGTTGGAATCATCACCATACAGCCTCAACAACACACCAACCTCAACAGCATATAACAACTTCAAATTGAAGCAACAACATCACCAGATTTAAAATAAAAGTAAATGCTATAGGCCCTGGTGAAAGAAAGCTTCGATAATTGATGTATTGTATTAATAAACTTACAAGAACTGTTCAACAGCATCTTTAATATCAAACTTTCTTAGGGAGTGTATCAAGCAGACAATACTGCAAGTATCATCTATTGTCAACAGCATTGTGTCACATTTAAATTTAAAAGTATCCTATCCCATCCTATCCTATCCTAACCTATCCTATCATATCCCATCATATCCTATCCTATTCTTTATCCTATTCTTTATCCTATCCTATCTATCTTATCCGATCCTAACATATCCTATCCTACCCTATCCTATCCTATCTTATTTTTTATCCTATCCTATCCTAACCTATCTTATCCTATCCTATCCTATCCTATTTCATCCTATCCTATCCTATCCTATCCTATCCTATCCTATCCTAGCTTATCCTATCCTATCCTCTTTTATCCTATCCTATCCTATCCTATCCTATCCTATCCCATCCCATCCTATCCTATCCTATCCTCTCTTATCATATACTTATTGATCTTTGAAGAATCAACGCATCAACAGCACCAGGAATGAAAAGCTTGTCGGTTACAACAAACTGATCTTAGTCAAAACACAAAAAGGAATTGAAGATAGAAGCACCTCTTCACACCTCTTCAAAAGGACCCAAAACAGGATGTTTCGTTAAATCAAAGCAATTAAAAATATTTTTGATTGATATACTTTTCTCCGAATTTCAAATAACTTCTATGACAAACAAATGACTACACGTACTTGTAAATTTTCACCAAAAAAAACTTGAAACCTTGTAGGCCTACAGTGCTAATTGGACGAAAACAAATTTTGTGTAATTGGAAATTATCTGTAGTACCCACAGAGAGAAGCTTGGTCAGTACCTCACAAACTTTATAGGAGTAACGAGTTTAATTATAAGGACTGCTTTCTTTTGTCTGATGTTTATGTCGTACTTTAGTTTTCATGAATTATCACATCGACAGCTATTACTTCATATGTATCACATTAACTCAATATCTAATTGCCATGAAAAGTGGCTGATTTAGAAGACTCTCCATTAGTCGACTAGGTAACTTAATAACTCGTCGGTTAATTTCTTCTCTAATTGTAATTGATTCGGTTGAAAACCATATTTGGAAGTGTGTCTTTGAGTTCTTAGGGTGAGCCTAATAAAATTTGGCTCCAGATTGTGATAAGCACCCATGTTATCCAGTAGTATGGTAGCTTGTTTTGTTTATTTTCAATATTTGATGTTTCTCCCCAAAAGTCGAATACCTTTGAATTTAGCACATTTAGATTCAGCACATGTACTGGCGCCCTCCCCTTGTTTGTCTTCGTCTAAATTTGAGCAACTTTAAACGTCTCTCTGTGACTTGTATATGGGTAATAACGATTAGTAGCGCCACTATGGCTGAAGATATTTGACCCTCAACTCTTCAAAATTTCTCAGATTATTCCACTGACACTCACAGGTCTCTGAACTTCTGGAGGCCAGTCTCCATCATTTTCAGATGAACACTCAGAAAAGGTTAACACAAAAGAAATATTTGTAAAAGTGCCCAAGATTTGCCATACTTTTTGCATAACCATTGAGCTTTATGAAACGATGTTTTGAACTGATAGGCATACCCAGTTATGATAAAAAGATATATGTTCAGTATTTATCAGTGATCATTTCAGGCAGGATCGAAGTTTTTGAGAAATCTCTGCAGCTGATGTTTTGGAAAGTTATTTACCAGTCACAATCAAGATTCCAATCCTACCATTTTCTGAACTTTGTTCCTCATAACAGTTCTTTGACCAGGCATCAGCCTTCCCCTGATGTATTTGCAGTCTGTCTGTTGCTGTCACCACTTTCCATGCCCCCCCCTGCCCCCTCTCCATCCCCACCCTTCTTAAGGGCCCCTACACCCCCGTGACATGTTCAGTATCAGAGTTCACAGCCCCAGAGCTTAAGTCGCCCCAGTCTGTCTACCTGTCTTCCCCTGTCCATTTCTTGTCTGTGAAATATTTGCACAACTTGGAAATTTCGAAAAATACTCAAGATTGCCGTCACCCTGTCTGTACATGATGTTAGTTCAATGTATATGGGGGTATGGGGCTGTATCTTTTTCAACATTATACGAAATATGTGTGCTCCCACTCCCATATCTACTTTACTCGCCCCCCCCCTTCCACTCCAAACCCAGAAGTAATGCAAAGTATATTCCTGTACAGATGCATGGACAACTTTTTCCTCTTATGCTTTTTTTTTCGAGGAGGGGGGGGGGGCAAAAGTATTTCCACCAAGTGCTTTCTCAACAGCAAAATGTTTTTGTCAAGTATCTCCTAGATGTCAAATGTTTTCCCAAATGTTCTTTAAAACTTCCTATCTTGTTGAACATGTAGACTTGAGGCTGTAGATATAAGAATGTTGAGAGGAGAGGAGAGGAGGCATCCAGCGACACTTCAGAGCTGAGTGTACTGTCTGGGACACTATCAAATTTTGGCAACATGTTGGTCTGGAACTCGGGACACTTGCATGTCGTATTTTAGATATTTATCCTGAAAGCTAACGGTCCCATACTTTTCAATGGACTTCAATTTTGTCTGTTGAGAATTCCATGATACTTTACTCAGATGCAACTTTTACATTGGGTCTTCAAATTCAGACTAAATGGGATTTTAGCTGACATTTAAAGTTGTTGCCAAGTTCGAGGGGAGAGTCTCGCCCACTTCCAATAAAAAGGAACCCACATAACTTTTTGGGACAAAAAAAAATCAAGTTGTGGTGAATTTCAGCAGCAGCCAGGTTTGATTCTGCAGAGATGCAAAGTCAGACTTTTCGGTTGTCAATCATTATGGATTTAATCCCCTACCCCCTCCACTTCTGCACCCCCCCCCCCACCCCGCACTGGACTCTGCCCTCAACTGGCCCCTAAAACATGGAATCTGGATTTACTAGGAGGGAGTCAACCAGAGAATCCATGCAAAGTGGAGAATGGGGGGGGGATTCATTCATTCAAAATCCTGTGAGTGGAGAGTGATAATGACGAACAAATATTTAGTTAGCATGGGAGTAGGGCTCGTCCCTGGGGTAACCAATCAAACGAGTCCATATTCCTGCTCATGATGAGTTGGGGCCCAGGAGGATGGAAGAGGCTTATCACCACCCAGGGATCCGCTCTTACCGCCGTTGCGCGCCCGATCGTCGCCGTTCCTATTGAAATTCGTCGGCCGTCCTTATCTGGCATCGCCGAGACTCCATATTTCAGCCGCCCTGTCAAACTGAGTGATTTCTGCCAGCTGCCACGGTGCCCTGCTGCTGCTTCTGCTGCTGCTACTGCTGCTGCTGCTGCTGCTGCTGCTGCTGCTGCTGCTGCTGCTGCTGCTGCTGCTGCTGCTGCTGCTGCTGTTCAACCGTGCTGTTTGATTTTGCCTTGCTCTGGTGATGCTGATGATCCTGTCATTCACGAACTGAATTATGAATTATGATGTTTAATTAGTAGTCCTAAATCACTCTGGTGTATACTGCCCTGTTTCTCAAATCTTCCCTTGGCGGTACTCTGTGTCCATAACCCAAATTCTCTCTACGAAAATGTCCTCTCGAAGGATCTACATTAGGCCTATATTCTCTCATTTTCTGTTTTTCTTCGTTTTACTTCATTGTCTCCTTTTAAAAAGATTAAGATGCAATTTTAAAGATTCAAATACACCCATAGCCTACTTGCCTGCATCGTTATCCAATCTAACTCATTACCAAATCACATCTCTGCTGATTTTCAACTTTACATATGAACCACGAACCAACGATTCACTGGCAGTCACCGACTGGCAATCTCACTTCTCCACATTTTCTATGGGTCTACTTTCTGTATCACCTATCGCTATACAATTGTATCGTGTTTGAAGCCATTACTGTCGCTTTATTGCTACAAAAACTTCCGCTCAACGTCGACACCGGATATAGGTGGAGCCACCAGGCCCATTGTGACGATTTAGTGAAATTAGTCAGTACGCTAATGACCTATTTATGGTGCTAGATACTTAACCATGTCCACATCTAGCGATTTATGCAGCTAAACACTCATAAAGTAACACTAGAACAGTTAACAGTCAATTTTAGCTGAATTAGCAGCCCAGTTTATCTGTAATATTGGATTCTCGTAAGGCATATATAGGTGATTACCACAGTTGCTGATTAGGCCTATTGGGAAACTGGTACCATCCGAAATGGAAGTGAATTCTGAAAAAGTGTAAATGTGGTGGCAAATAGATAGATGGATAGATAGATAGATAGATAGATAGATAGATAGATAGATAGATAGATAGATAGATAGATAGATGATAGATAGATAGATAGATAGATAGATAGATAGATAGATAGATAGATCACAAGAAAAACAAATTAACAGGATGCACATTGTTGTTTCAAGTGTTTCATTCATTAACAATCAAAGTCATCATCTCTGTATGTATCACAAGAGCCTGTAGGCCTATATTTAATATATATGCAAAGTAGCTTTCTAACTGCAGAAATACAGGAAGTGAGGCAGCCACCAATCAAAATAGAAAACTCGAAATATCATTCAGCAAACTTACTACTGTAGTATCATCCGCAGAGATATGAGAGACAAAAATGTCACATATAACCTTCTTCTCTCTCCCTTCCACATATGGATGATAATCAGCTTTCCTGTAAGCTTCTCAAACCTTCTGCCTTTTCAACCCACATGTGAAGTTTTAACTATAAGAGGAGTTTCCTCCTAATGGCAGTCATCGACAGCATTGGTGTCTTCTCTAAACCCTTTCATTACACATTCTGTGGAGAACTCAGCTAATTGTCTGGAAAGCCTTTTCTAATTCACATAATAGCCCATTGGCCTGGGATCCAGTGATAACAGGTTGTGTATGAAGCCCACTTCCATTATATACATATATCACTGTCATAGTGTTTCTGTAAAATATACCACAACTTCCTGTCACAAATAAATGTAAAAGGAAGCTCCCTATATATATTGGCTTAGATAATGGAAATGGGGGACTCCTGTGCAGTTTTGATTTATATATATATACAGTGTATATTCATTTATTCTGACTGAAGTCACATGATAGTAAAAAGGGGTTTGTCTCACACTGTCCGATTACGACCCAGCTCAAGACCAATAACAAAGCTGGTGAAGGACAAAGGGTTGAGGAATTTATCTCCTCCACTTTTATGTTCATCACTATTGGTCAAGATGGGGCAGACCTGTGCTCATTTTTATCATGATTTTGTGATGTCATGCTGCATCCATTAGTGATTTAATTTTCTTTACCTTTCTCTCGGTCAACTTATCAAATAACAGAAATTCCAGCCGCATGTCACAATGTATAAATTCCAATGATTTGCTGGGAACTATATATTTCTCACTAATGGCACAATGAGAGTATTTAGTGGGCGCTAAGTGAGCTCAGACTGACGCCTAGCCGAGTCCTGGTGTTCATCAAACGTTCAATAGTTGAACACCTAAGATGTCAGCTAAAAGGCCAGTGTGGCTGCTCAGCCACTTAACAACAAAAGGTAACATTAAGCCATTTAAGAGAGTGTCTCCAGATGAGCCGATAGGGCACCTAAGTGCTGTAATGGGAGCACTCCTGGGAGATGCCACGGAAAGACCCAGATCCACACTTGGCAGCTTCAACTTACAACTGACTGGAAGCCAACTGTTTAGTTACAGTTTCAGCCAAATAGCTAAAATAGCTGAACATTTTACCAAGCAAAAATTTCATAAGCAAATCTGCTTAGAGCTACAAGGCTATAGTTATCCAGCTGCTAACTGACCTGTACCTTACATGTCTACTATAGCCAATTAAAACAAAGTTAATGCTATAACAAACTATAAAAGAATGTATATTTTCAGACACCAGTAACACTTTAAGAGACAAGTCTCGTTATTCATTGGTATGTCACATGACTGATTTCATGATTTCACCTGATTGACTGGCACAATCTTGATGGAGAATACAAGCCTACCTTCATCATCAAACAATACAATATTAGGAAATACACATTTAAAAGAGATTTCTTGAAACTACCTTTGCCATGCAACCAAGCAGACCCCAACAAAACGGGCTTCACATCCAGTCATCCACACAGTCATCAGAGCACACATTTGGGGTTGGTTGAAGGAGGGTCACTTTGAAATGTGCAAAAAGATTCCAATGAATCTGGCGTCACCCAGACCCCTGTGGCCATCTGGGAAATATCAGGTCTGACAATAACAGAGGAAAGCCATTGAAGCAAATCACCAATCCATTACTCATATCTGCGAGGCATCTAAATATGAGATTTATAACCAAACTTTTCTATTAATTCGACCTCCAACTGCCATTTGTGCCATCAAAGGAGAGACAATTCGCAACTCTGACAAAGGCTGATTATTGATGGCACTCTCAGGTGGAGTTCATGGCAGATTTTGAATCACTTTTTGCCTCAAGCTAAAACTAAGGGTGTCTTTCTCAGTGTGAATTGTGACCTATACAATGCTTTCGTGATCATGACATTGTAAGATTACTTTCAAATATGGAATCTATTATCAGAAAAGTTACATCTCACAGGTCTGTAGTAGGTTGCATATTTGTCCCTCTACCTTCCGGAGTTCATCTATATTTAACATATTGGCATAAATCTTCTAAAGTTATAATAATATCTCAGTTAGAAAGTTCCCAAGATTGTCTCAATATATCATTTCCATGGAGGATGATACTGGTTTTTTCTTTTTTTTTAATTCAAAGAACAAAACGTTTTTCAAGAATTATAGCACCCAAGCTTCCTGCATTCCAACTTATCAACGCTTAGGCCAATCTATCTAGACCGACGACAGAGGCATCAGTTCTCAGCCATGTGATCAACTCACACTAATGCCTGCAAAATGCTGCAGGATGAAACCTCGAGGCCTATGTCCATTCCTCTCGTTTAATGAAGGCAGTTGGGGCTAGGTGGCGATGACCTTTTCTGCTAGAGCTGCCCTCTAGGGTGGGTAGAAACAATCACCCCTTCATTAGGGTGAACAATAGAGGGCCTGCACGTGCCCCCAATGTCCTGGGGGAGAATAGCTTCGCCCTACACCCTCCCAGTTATTGATATTAATTATCTCAGCGGTCATTTAATAGGATTTCAATTTTCTCCATAAGCTGTCAACTAGTCTATTACAAAACCATCTCTTTCGGTTTAATTGCTTTAATTGAATCCTCAACATTTGGCAAAACAAAACAACCCTGAAAAAAGTCCATGGGTCACGTTGATGAACTCATAAAGAAAGGCTCCCTCCCTCCCCCACAAAATTGCACGACGTCTCAAGTTTCAAACCACCAGAGAGAAGATGTATCCCAAGGGATGGGGCATGATGGAATAGTTACAGAATGATCGGGTGGCATGAAAAATAATGAGATATTTCATGAGGACTTCATTCATGAAAACTATAGTTCATTTACTTCACTCGGCTTCTGCCACTTTCTAGAGACTTCAGGGAGTTTAGAATCTTGAAAAAAAAAAACTATTTAGGCCTACTGCATGGCTGCATGGCTCTATCTATCTATCTATCTATCTATCTATCTATCTATCTATCTATCTATCTATCTATCTATCTATCTATCTATCTATCTATCCATCTATCCATCTATCCATCTATCTATCTCAAAATCGCTATTCCATTTCGGATGACACTATTGTTTGCCTCAGTACCATCCACAGTGAAGTGCTCATTCTGCTTTGAAAGCTGTCAATCTCAGGAAGCTATACATGTATGCCAGAGGAATGCTATAACTAGTCCTGAAGTTTGTGAAGAGATGATGGGATGACATATTGTTACAATGAGATGACAACCTACGACGTCATCATTAGCATACACAAATGGAACGCGTTACTCACTCCATGGCAACCAGAGTAACCATTTGACCTGTGAGTGTCCTCTGAAAAATACACCCCCCCGCCCCCCCACTGTGAGGCATGGCTTCAGTGAGGATTCTGTCACTGCCACCGGGGGAAGGGGGTGGCTGCAGATAGTTGAGGGGGGAGCTGGGTTACTGGTTTGGGACTTATTAATATTCACCAGGCAATGATAAACCAGCGACAGACTGAGTGACGATCGGGAGAAGACACGCAACCTGCCGATCGAACTTGCAAACAGGGAGGTCTGTGCTGGCAGATAAGTTGCATTCTGATGGGCTGATGCAGTCCATGAAACAATCCAGGAGCAGCCTGCATATTCCTCCTCAAAATGAGCAAACACCGAAACTGCTCCAAGAGCAAATAGCCAGTGTTGGCCCAACGAGTGCCTTCACTTGGCCATGCTGTGCAAAAGAATATTAAGTTTGAATGGCATCCTAATCGAGGGAGCACACATCGCCTGTCTCATTTTACAGTTTGGAATTACGCCCTCCAAATGAGAAATCAATCCAAACTCAATCCTCAGCAAGGTATTTGGCTAATTTGCCCCAATCCCCGTGGCACCGCCGCAGGATCCCCTGTCTGAGGCATAAATGCTATTTATACTAATATTCAATATTATTCATAGGCACCAGGCATGAATATGGGCTCTTCAGTAATCCATTAACAATATTCAGTCAAATACTTTTCTCAAAATGAAATCGTTTAACATTCACGAGCAAAAACAGACGATTCTCTCCATTCTTGTGTTGCGCCAGTGCAATTTGGTTAACAAGTCGCTGACAGCAGACGACACTGGGACACAGCAGACGACAATTTCGGTGAGTTTAACCGGAAGTGCTTTACCTGCTGACATGTTTTTCACTTGAAGACCTAAAAGATGAGCAGCTGCAAGTTTTCCTACGCGTTGCAACGACAGAGACACGAGCAGCCCTGCAGTCAAAGGTAGCGACTAAAAGCGGCAATCTCCGAGCCATTTGTGGTGGCGTTTTACAGGCCACCATTTTCTTGTGAATTTCCCAGGCTTCCCCACCTGACTGCCCCCGATTCTAAGGGAGTTCTCACTCTCTTCGCCAACTTTTACTCCTTCTTTTACTCCTTCTATCTTCTATTACTCCTTCTTTTGCTCCTTCTTTACTCCTTCTTTACTCCTTCTTTACTCCTTCTTTTACTCCTTCTTTACTCCTTCTTTTACTCCTACTTTTACTCCTTCTATTACTCCTTCTTCTGCTCCTTCTTTTGCTCCTTCTTTTACTCCTTCTTTTATTCCTTCTTTACTCATTCTTTTATTCCTTCTTTTACTTCTTCTTTTACTCTTTCTTTTACTCCTTCTTTTACTCTTTCTTTCACTCCTTCTTGTACTCTTTCTTTTACCCCTTCTATCTTCTTTTACTCCTTCTTTTATTCCTTCTTTTACCCCTTCTTTTACTCCTTCTTTTACTCTTTCTTTTACTCCTTCTTTTACTCTTTCTTTACTCCTTCTTTTACTCCTTCTTTTACTCTTTCTTTTACTCTTTCTTTTACTCTTTCTTTTACTCCTTCTTTTACTCTTTCTTTTACTCCTTCTTTTACTCCTTATTTTACTCTTTCTTTTACTCCTTCTTTTACTCTGCAGAAACCTCCACTGATCTATTTTGTTCATTATCTGGAAACATTATGCACTGAAACAGCCATGCATGGCCAAAATCTTATCAAATTTTGGATGCATGTGCATAATTATTATGTAGGTCTTTAAATTTAATTAGTGTTGCATGCGATCATATTTATGCACAATTTAATGAATAAAAGCTTAGTTTTGACTCATCCAAACCTAAGAAATTGAGAAGGCTACACATGTATGGCTCCACCTATACGACTATATAATACCTGTGTCATTATGTAATACCTTTTGGTAAGGTGTCGAAGAAAACGAAGTTAGCTACAACTTGGGCACATGTATAGGCCCATCTATATAGGCTTTCTTGATTCTATAGCCCATATCTGTCATAAAGACCTGTGTAAGCAAATAAAAGAAATTGTCAAAACATATTTGTCAGCATACATAGGAACTCAGAAGAGGTTTTGGCCACACAAGAACTTTCTGGTGACAAAAAAGTGAAAAATAACATTATTGTTCTCATTAAATTTTCTGGTGGCAGGTCGACGAGCTCAGCGGAGGTTATTAGATTATAGGAATGCAAAAACAACATTTACACAAGGACCACCACCTCCAGGAGACTAGATGATCTAGCAGAAAAATACTGACGTCGGCGCTCTGCCGTGGAAATAAACAAGGAAGTTGATAATTGAATTTCCTGATGGACCATACAGATGGTTGGTAGTTCCTCTTGTGAGCAATGAGGTTAAAACACAATTCATTAAGGTGTTACCACGAAGAAACCGTGTTATGCAGGTTACATAAAAAGCTGTTTTCGAGTTTCCAGCTGAAAAATAAGGAAATATTAATTATTTTGGTTATGAAATCAATGTGAAAAAAAACTGTAGAAGGACTTACAAGACTTAGTACACTTGGATCTTCCCCAAATTGCACTACTAGGCTTGTAGCTTTGTAGTATAGTGTAGGATGTGTCCTCAGTCTTTTTGTGCAAATGAGGAACATACTGTGATACCTCAAATGCGCCAACATCTCCCTACACTTCAACCCTGAATGCATGGGAAAATAATTCCCTGAGCTTCCACTGTGATTTCTTCAAATTATATTATTTTAGGCCTTCCATTCTTCGAATAAGTCCTATAGACTTATACCTCTTAAAGAATAGCGTCTGTAATATGTGTCCTTCTCCTTTTCCTTCTTCTGCATCATTTAGCCTCTTCTTCGTCTGCTTCTTCTCGTTTTCTTCTTCTTACCATCCACTTTTCCTTCTCGGCCCTCATTTTTCTTCACTCTTATTTTAAAACAGCACTCACCAGTCATCATACTCTCATAACTTTGCAACGTAGGCTCATTTCCCTCACAATGTGTCTCTCCAACGTAGGTCTGGATACTCCTCCCACAAGTCAACCACCAGGGCGCCCCCTAGCGGAAAGGGCCTGCCTCATCAGCTCGGCTCAAAGGAGTTTGGAATCAAGGCACGACCGTGGCTCGTCAACAGCCGATGTTGAGCAGGTCATATTTAAAAGTGTGTCGTTGTAACGTCAAAGTTGATAGGTCGCTAATGGAGACAAATGTTGGGGCCTCCTGGTGACAGGTCATGAAGGCCCTGCGACTTCCTCCCTCGCTCCCTGCCAGTCGCTGCCATCCCTGGCCCTATCGCCTGCACACGCAGCCAATTTCAAAGACAAGTATTTCATATTTCCTTTTGTTTGCCATTTCCAATTTGTCCTCCTGTCCACAACTAATTCTATTTGCCAGTTCCAGGGGGAAATTGGTAACCAGAAAATGTGCTCCCCGGCCCAGCCTGGCCCAGCCTGGCCCAGCTTCAGTCACCGACAATGAACTCCCAGATAAACTTGCCCCGGTGACAGACGTTTCGTGCGCATGATGTTAAGTCAATTTGGGCAAAAATGAGAAAACGTAGGCCCAGTGAGGGTGGGGGGGCTCACTTGTGGAGAAATGAGCCGGGGCAGGGGGAGATTCATAGCTGCTAAGCAAGTTGGTAAAATGAAGGAGGAGGGGAGACCTAAAAATGATGGTTATGCTGACTGGGAGCCAATCTGGAGCCTGTCACCGTCTACCCACAAGTCCCAGGGGTAGGGGACTGGAGATCCCCCCCCCCCCTTCACCCCCCCCCCCTCCAAGACAACCTGCTCACGTTCCGCACGCTCCGAAACGCTATGACCTTTGGAGAAACGCTGATGACGTCACACCTCCAAGCTTGAGGTCACTACATCACGCGTTTGGGTCATCAGCCATTTTTTCGATATCTTTTTTTTTTACCATGACTTAGTCACTACACTATATGACCATAACCGCTCATTAACTCTCCTTTTTTCATTTTTGCCACAGGAAAGTCCCAGTAATACCCAAATAAACCTTGATAGGTTCGTGGTCGCCCTCAAGGGCAGTGGTTTTGTTGCTAGGATACAGAGTTCTTGGGCTATGTACGGTGTCGACCCCTAACGGACGTTCGAATTCAGCAGCATCAAAAGCATCAGTAGCACAGGGGACACTGTGTGATGAGGATGTCTTCCCAGCTGGGGTCAGATCTGTAGTAGCCTATCAGCTCAACTGGATGTGCATGATGAGATGATGGCTAGCTGTCTACAGCAAGATCATTAGGCAAATTCCAATAGAGTTTTTATAAGCACTTGATGTATTTTGTAAAGTCAATGCTTGAAAACGGGCTAGTCCTCAGTCCAGAGATGGTTTGGAATCCATGACCCACATATGAACCAGTCAAACTCTCTCACACTGAACCATTTTTCTACACCTACGACACCATTAATGAACTAGTGGACGCTGTAGCAGCTCTAATTAACCGCATCTGTCACACCTGCGCTGAATGTGAGGACTAAGGCCACATATACATTGTACTGATATAGAGAATCGACTTCAAGAAAAGATGCAGTGAGCTGTTGGTCTTTAAATTATGGTTCGGATTTGAATTAATATAGGGTGAAATCAATTTGTCAGTACCCCAACGAATTTGATTCAAATCAATTCTGCATTGGCCTATACGAATTAGATTCATTGTTTCATTCTCTCAGTCACTGAATAAGACCCCCATTGAATTGTGATAACATAGCATTAGTCTAACTCAGAATCCCACATTAAATCCATTGTCTTAGTCCTGTTAATGCTCACATTAACCCTGTCGTCCCTTTGAAGTGGCCAGGACTGGGCAGGTAAGCAGGTGTGCCACAGGTGTGACCTCTGTAGCCAGGTCTAATGGCTGACCTCCACTTTTAATGCTTCTCAAATCTGCCCTACTCAGCTCTATTGAGAGGCTGAGCTGTAATGAGAGTTGATCATTTCATGCACTGTGATCAGCCTGATTCGGGCCATCTCCAGGGCATGGTAAACCAGGGAGCTATGGTGAATCTTAGTCAAATTAAGTAGTTTAATTAGTCAATTAGCTAAATTTGGTAGTAAGATTTGGTAAGTTAGGTAGATTTGACCGCGAAATCACATCAACATCTAAAGCAAAACCCTATGACACTAAGATTGAAAAAAAAAATCTGGCCAGGCAATTCAGTTCCATATATCCAATATTATGGTGTGTGTAAATATCATTCAGGTCATGCAATGAGTCTTGCGAGAGAAACTAAAGTTGTCAGCAATCAAGGGTATAAGCAAAATCCTCAGGGTGTATTCGTCCAAGGGGTAATGATTATAATAGGCTAATTAAGGTCAAAATGATTATGGCAAGCCAAAATGAGTAAGTACAGACATTTCACTAGTTGCCATTTGATGACCTTAAATTAGGTCACTATATCATGTCACTAAATTAGATCACTCGGGCATTTTCATTACTTTTATTAATGAGGTCAACATGTGCACAATGACAGTTTGATCACAAAGGTAGAAAAACATAATATAGGCCTACATAAAAAGAAGCAACGTACTCATGAATTACATAGACATTTATCAGATTAGGTCAATTACGACACTTTAAAGGCAAACCTCATAATAAATTCATGAATGTGTATGATTGATAAGGCCTTTCAGTTGCTGTTTGCAGGTGGAATCAATGTGTGGTAATAGGCCCTATATTCCCACACATATTGGTCAATATATATTGGTCAGCACTTCAATTGCTGTTCAACTGTATGAGAGATTGTGACAAACAATAAGGGAATGCGAAGAGCACTGAATTGATGCATGACATGTTTATATATATCAACACTACACATCTGATGCTTGGATTGTACTCTAAAGTGGAATTCTAGTCATGGTTAATGTTAATCTAAGTTCAAAATATTATGTACTAATTAATTTAATATATTTACTATTCAATTGTTTCCATGGAATGTTCTATATCTAGCATTGGGCCAGTTCTTTCAGAGAAGATGTTCTGGATGATTCTAGCAATTTAGAAGTTGATTCAATTATCAGTTGGGAACTTGGGAGAAAACAGACATTTCCATGAAACTGAACTTTTCACCTGAATTTCCTTTAAAGTTTCATCTTTTCCTCGCTAAGCCAATTATGCATTGATGAAATAATGTGAAAGAAATCACACTGCCAGCATCAAATCAACTCCGTTGCCAGAAATCATTTAAAGGTGCCATTATACTGACCAAGTAAAACGCCAATGTAAATTCTTGCTTCCTGGAAAACAAATGAAGTTCAAATAGTTAGTGGCGCTCTAACTCTCTTTGGCAGCACTGTTCCTTGCACTTATGGAGTACTATATCTGACGTGAGCATAATTAATGTTTTAGTCAGACTATCCTAATCTGAAAGGATAAAATGAAAGAAGATGTATTTACAGACAGACAAACAGGCATATATGAAGACAGAAGGCTCTACAGAAAGCTTGATAGTTAGAAATGAATTTGTAGAAAGATTGATATACAGAAAGCTGGATAGACAGAAATCTGGACAGATAGATGGATAGATAGATAGATAGATAGATAGATAGATAGATAGATAGATAGATAGATAGATAGATAGATAGATAGGTAGGTAGGTAGGTAGGTAAGTAGATAGATAGATAGGTAGATAGGTAGATAGGTAGATAGATAGATAGATAGACACAAAAATAAAGTGCCTGGAAAAGTTCTAGTTTTAAGTGACATAGGTTATTTAAGCAACAAGGGGACGATAACTTAGTTACTTTCTTACTTTTCGTAGTGATCTGCTGGTTTAAAACGAGACAGAATGTACTGCCCCTTGCATTGGCCCTGGCACTTTTAATTGCAAGCTATGTACCAGCAATGTCAGATTAGCTGAAAATAGTTGGCAGACTCGAAAGCACTTGGGTGGCGAATGAATCTTGAATTAACTATGTGTGTGGCATTCGAAAATAGTGCTTGCCTCACAGGAAGTGGGGCGCCTCCTGTAGGAAATTTCCAACACAACTACTCTCGAGGTGCCCGGATGTCTGTGTGCTCCTATCCCTGTCTTCCCAGCATGCCTTGAGACATTTTACAAGGCCAGTTTCCTTTGAATGTTGTGTTTCTTCAATTGTAGTGTCAGTTCAATTTACCTCAACTGAACTTTTAACTCACAGGGCAATATTCCTGATCTTCCGAGGTCTGTGAGTTTCCATGATTTGGATTAATGATTAACTAATTCCAATCCATTTAAGAGATATCAGACCTTGTGGGTAAATACTTTCAATGATCATATAAAGATCATAAAAAGTTAATTCCTCGTAGGATTATTATCTTTTTTGATACTTAATCTAACAATTATTCTCATGTTGCTTGCCTACCTACTTAATTTTATGATCGATATATTTGATAAGATTTACATGGACCTGTGCGAACGTATCGTAAACTCAGTCCTTCATCATTTCTGCAGCATTTCTCTCGTGTTTCTAATATTTCTGTGATGTTTCGTGCACTCTTGTTGTCATACACGATTTAGCTTGGAATTATATGGCTCACTAGCCCCATTGATTATTGTATATTCTCTGTTCCTGGGATGATCGTGGATGATTGATATCCTGTCATTCTTCTGAAAATCGATTCCCACAGGCTCTTTCCCTCCCAGGCTCTTTTTTGTCCCATTTCGCCATAAAAAGCCTAATTAGATGACTTTTCTTTATCACCCTGCTCCAAGCTGCTCCAAGCTGCCCTCCTAGCTCATAAGGTGCAATTTTCTTGCCAATTGCAAGTTTTTTCCTCGCCTATCAATCGCTTATTGCCCCTGTATAGTGCCTCGATCAATCGGTTAATTGATTGCTGATGCCCACACTTTAATCTCTGATAAATCAACCGTCTTCAGGCAGGAGACAAGTGATGTCCTTGGATCAAACATACAGGGAGTGGCTTATGATGGCTCTATGTGCAGAATTTCAGACGTCTTCTTGATATTAAAACACGTTTTCAGTTATTAATGTACTCTCGTATACTTTTATTATCGATACTTCATGATATTTGATAAAGGAGGATATATATCCATGTACATGATCTTGAGATGACGGAGGATTGCCATTTGTGACTCTTACCAATTCTGCCAGCAATATCACACAGTCACACTTCAGAAAATAAACCTTATTCATAAACCCTGATTGTTTTTTGAGCTTATCTTCTTATCAGTACATCATTGGAAATAACGTAAACAAACTTTTGTATACAAACCACCATGGTATGGTTGATAACAAAAAATTGGTATTTAAAAAAAACGGTTTTGTAAATTTTTTTAGTGGAGGCCAACATGTGTTGTCATTACAACTTAATAGGCTATTAATTGCTGAACACAGTTCAACACAACAGAGAGCGATTTGGCCATTTGACTAATAAATGTTAAAAATATAAAGCCTAATTAATTCAGGTCAAATAAAGGTCAATGTAGGCTATTGGCATATTTCCACTATAGGACAACAAATATTCACAATCCTAGACATACTGGGCCTATAAGTAAACAATAGAACGGAAAGACAACCTGAAATGCAAAAAGAGAGAGAGAGGTGATTACCAGTGATGAAATTGGGGGGGGGGGGGAGCTTGGGGGAGCTGAGCTCCATTGACCAAAAAACAAGGGGAGCTATAACCTGCTACAGCTCCCACAATCATCAGTGGAAATATAGAATTATTCTGTTCACTTTTTCAGTCCTCCAGGTATTATAAGCCAAAAATAAACCCTGGTTACAGAATTTTTTCTCCTTTTAAAAATTTGGAATGGCGCACCTCTGCCGCGACAGCTCCCCCCCCCCCCCGTCAAAAATGTTCCATTTCCATCACTGGTGATTACCAAAGCGATTTGTGGACTACTTCATCATTTGCCATGTAGCTGTTGGGTGTCGATAGTGCCCTTTGGTAGGAAGTCGGTGCAGTCGCCGATTCCCAGCTGGACGATATTAGGAGGCGCAGAAAAAGCCAGAAGAGGGCGCCAGGGAGCTTTGTAAGAGTTTGGGTGGCGCCTGGACTTCCTTCAATTGGCCATGGACCAAAAGTCACAACGGAACTGAACTGATACAGGGAGAAATCGAGAAAATATCGGTGTTGTGATTCATTGGTGGCTAAATTATTCTCACTTCAAAGAAACCTGAATAACTGAGATTTGTTTTTGCAAAATTTTATAACAGGAAGGATCTCAATTCTGGAAGTCTTGTACAATTTACAGTTTTAAATTGTGGTAATTTCATTATTAGTATCCTTGGAACAATAAATTTAATATGATCAGCTTTATGTCAGTTAACTTACTTCAAAGAAATAATTGTATACATGTGTTTTTCTTAATTTTGAAATTATGCTAGCACCTAATGACGACATAATATATGAATCTGTCTATCTATCTGTCTATCTATCTAGCTGTCTGTCTATCTATCTGTCTATCTATCTATCTATCTATCTCTCTGTCTATCTGTCTATCTATCTATCTATCTATCTATCTATCTATCTATCTATCTATCTATCTATCTATCTATCTATCTATCTATCTATCTATCTATCTATCTATCTATCCTGTAAGTATGTCTAACAGATCCTGAGATGTCGCTATGACATTTTTCTTCAGTTTAGTTTTGCAATTCATTATTCATTGCGTTGAGTGCAAAATTCTTTAACTGGACATGACAGTGAGCCATGCAGATGACAGGGTAGATTACAAGGAGGGGACAAACAGGACATTTTTATCTGCAAACAATGTAATCTTGTCACAATAGTTGGTGATAGACACTTATAGATGTAGCATGCGTCATTATCTCTTTTGGAAAGGTGTTCGGTGTGAATAATTTACAACTATTAAAGTTGTACTTTTTTCTGCCTATCTTTTTTATTTCTCTCTTTTGAGGACATTTGGCTACCGTTGTGTGTGAGGTATCTATTAGCAGTTTAAGCAGAAAAACAGCAAATGAAAGGATAAAAAGAGCGAAAACCAAGCAAACATGAAAAAATAAAGACAGAAAAAAGAAAAGTTTACTTTATAGAGGTGCCAGTGAGACTGTGTTAATGATTTCTGGTGCCAACTAACCAACGTCATAGCAGCCAAATTCCTTATTCTACAACCTTGCCTGCCATTCAATACAGACAAATTTGCATGTATTATTTACAAGGAGTCAAGTGCTCTAAAGCCTCGGCCTAAAGCCTCACTCCGGCTAAAGTGTTGCTGCCACTGAACTAACTTGTGACTCGACGCCTACAGCCTCTGAATAAAACATGAATTAAGAAAACTGCAATGAATTAAGTTTGGAATTGAGGCCAAAGGCGAAACTTTGCGAAAAAATAGTAGTAGATACATAAGACAACAAACTATCTTGAAAAAAGTTCACTTCTCCACTGTGGCTTTGAGGCTATTTGTAGATTGATTTATCAAGACTTATTCCTCTACATAGGCCTATGCAGTATACATACGATTTTGAAAACCCAAATTTAAAGTCTAATAACACCATCAGACAATGAAAATTGATTTAATTGTAAATATATACTAGTGGTGTGATAAATCAGTCAAAGCAGTGGTTAGACAGTGGATACTGTTTGTCACACCACATATTTTAGTCATTGGATGAACCAAACTAAATGCTATACTATGCAACCCAAGTTATTCACCTTTCTTTACATCATCAAGAAAAGAATAGCTTTGGTCTAAGAGGGCTTCTCTTATTCTGTTATCTCCACCTCCCCTTTCTCCTTTTTGGGATGAGGGTGTTTCCTGGGGGTGGCGAAAAGGCCATAGTTCATAGAAGCCATCAGCCTTGTCATCTGTCTCCTCACACCTTCACAAATGATGTAGATTATTTTTGCCACCTTTGGCCGTGAGTGTTTGTTGGTGTGGGCCACAGTGGGCCACAGTGGGCCAAGGGTGTCACTCTTGGATTTGCTTGTGTCTCCTCTGCTGTGTCGTGGCTGTGTTGTAGGTCTTGCTGGGGAAGGGTGTCTCCAGAGAGGCAAGTTTTCTCACCACCTATTTTCAGCTATTTCTGCTTTTGTGCTTTCAAATTTTCACTTTGTGTCGTATTCTGTGTTGTGGGTCTAGGTAGGTGGGACAAATAAATGGCAGTAGCGGTATACGGTAATCCCAGAGCTGAGATATTTTCTTCTTCGTCCCTTTGCAGGGCAATTAACCTTCATTCAAAATAACAAACCAAAGCAACACTCCCCCCTCTTTTTCTTTATGTCTGTACTCATCTCTCTCTTTTCCACTATTTCAAGTTTCCACCTTGTTAGACGTAAAAACTTTCCTGAAAGGGGTGCATTTACCATATTATCTACCTAAACTTTGTAAGGTACACCAGTGGCAAGGAAAGTCCATGTTTCCAGAGAACTTCAAAAGGAGTACAAACAATGGATGACACCTTTCTCTACACAGTGTGACTGCTCAGTGTCACTGCTCCCAGTCACACACCAGAGATGAACATTGCTCAGTGTTATGCAAAGTGTGAGAGCAGAGTGTGACTGCCCAAGACTCTCAGGTCTCACTTGGTCCCACATGGTCCCACCAGGTCTAGGGGGTCGCACAGGGCAGTGGCATGTCACCCAGCCAAGTCAGATGTCCCCCATGGGCCAGAGCAGCTAGCTTGTTGGGTCCCAGGGGCCACACTTGTTGTGGGAGGAGGTAGTTGGGCACACCAAGTGTAATTATATTAGCAAGTCCTTTAATGAGGGAGTCATTGGTGGCAGAGGAATGGGCTGCTGGAGATGTTGCTGCTGTCTGTGGGCTGTCTGTGGGCTGCCTCTGGGCTGCCTCTGGGATGCCTTTGGGATGCCTGTGGCTTGTCTGGGAGTTGCAACTGATCTGCCAGAGAGTTGCGAGTGTCAGAAGACTTGAGTGAAAGTAGTGGGCCAGCCAAGACTCAGACACACTGAGCAGCAAACTACTGGCAACCTACAGGCAAGCTACTGGCAAGCTAATAATAATAATATTAAGTACTTATATAGCGCCAATTCCAGTAAACTGCTCACTGGCGCTTGGTTAGATTAGCTGGTATCACCGTAGAATTGTGCAAAAAGATATGTTTTCAGTCGTTTCTTGAAGTTATCAAGTGTCTTTGATCTTCGCACATTTTCAGGTAAGCCATTCCACAGTATCGGTGAAGAATAGGAAAAGGCTCTATCCTCAAACTTGTTTTGATTTTGTGCGGCAGGTACCTTTAACAGCATTTTTCCATTGCTGCGGAGGCTCAGGTCATTTTCAGGTTTATGTTGAATGAGATTTTTGAGGTACTGAGGAGCTTGATTATTCACTGCTTTCCACGTAGTTGTCATAAGTTTGAATTGGATCCTTGCAGGGATTGGAAGCCAGTGTAACTCTTTCCTGTAATGACTGACTTTATCTTGTTTTTTCAGACCTTCAATCAGTCGTACAGCTGAGTTTTGCGCCACCTGGAGTTTATTTATCACTTGTTTTGACGAACCATAGAGCAATCCGTTGCCATAGTCTAAATGAGGCGTGACTAATGCATTGACAGCTGTTTTTATTGACTCTTTGTTCAGTGACTTACGCAGTTTTGAGATGTTTCGAAGGTTAAAATAAGCATTTTGACACATTTTGTTCACTTGCTTATGCATTGACATGTGTTTATCAAAGAATACACCTAAATTTCTGGCATGATCTGCTGCCTTGATGTCAACATTGTCGACACTGATTGATGACATGTGAAGTTTCTTCAGTTGAAATGGCGAGCCAATGAGAAGTAACTCTGTCTTGTCACCATTGTTACAGAGTTTGTTTTTGTGAAGAAAATTGCGTATTTCTGTGATGCATTTTTCCATTTTTTCCCTTGCATTTTCCTCTTCAAGAAAAGTTGGCTTGAAGGAAAGGATGAGTTGTTCATCATCGGCATATTTTTGATCATCAACCTCATTTTCTTCAGCCACCTGACTTATTGGAGCAATATATGAATTAAATAAGATAGGACCAAGTTTTGATCCTTGAGGGACGCCATATTTTAGTGGCAGTTTGTTTGATTCTGTGTCATTTATGAGTACAGATTGAGATCTATTGGTGATGTATGATTTGAACCAACCTAAAGCAGAGCCATCAATACCATACTTGTCTCTCAACCTTTTCAAAAGGATGTCATGATCAATTGTGTCAAATGCTGCCGATAAGTCTAAAAGTACCAGCATCGTGACTTCTCCTCGGCTCATGTTCATCATGACATCATTGTGAATTTTTGTCAATAGAGTTTCTGTACTGAAATGCTGCTTGTATGCCGACTGTTTTTCATCCTCCAGTTTTACAAGTGCAAGGTGATCAGTGTATTGTTTGATGACAGCACCCTCTATGACTTTACTCAGGAAGGACAAATTTGAAACAGGTCTGTAATTCTTCTTAAGGAGATCAAGGCCATTTTTCTTAAGAAGCGGTTTTACTAGAGCATGTTTCAGTTCATTAGGCATTTTCCCTTCTCTGAGTGATGTATTGACTATTTTAGCTATAATAGGGAGGAATTCATCAATGCATTCCAACAATAACCATGTGGGTATCGGGTCAAGGTTACAGTGCTTCACAGGCATATCAGTGATGATTTTCTTAATTTCCATCTCTGAGAGTTGTTGGAATTGACTTAGTTTCAGACCTGAATAGGTCACATCATCACTTTCCGTGCTTGCGCCATTGGTGTCTAATCTCGATCTAATTGTTTTGATTTTATCATCGAAGAAATTGTTGAAATCATTCGCTAGATCTGCTTCATTTGTGTGATATGGCAGAGGTAGTTCTTGTTTTCTGTTAAGGCTAGAATTGAGGATCTTAAACATAGCCTTTGAGTTACCCTTTGTTTTTTCAATCTTAGTCTTCAGATCATCTGTTTTTAGTTGATTGAGTCTCTCATTTAGCTCATTACGTTTCTCCTTAAATATCTCCCAGTTAGCCAGTAGCCCAGTACGTCTCCATTTTCTTTCTGCCTTTCTTTTACTGGTCTTTAGATGCTTTATATCAGCATTTGTGAAAGGTGTCGGTTCCCGAAATGTTACTTCTTTGATCTTTAAAGGTGCACGTTTGTCAAGCACCTTTTGAGATGAGTTGTACAGTGACACTAGATTGCTTAGGTCATTAGTCATTCGTTGTTGTGGACAATTCTGGTCAAAATGCAAGCGAATATCTTTCTTGAATTTTGATACATTAATGTCATGAGTTTTTCGGAATGCTACTTTCTTCTTTGGATTTTTTCCTTTTGCCATTTCTATATTGAAAAGGATGCAATTGTGATCGGACAGCAGGTCACCAACCACACAATCTTTAAGACTAGAATTTTTTCGGGTTATGACTAGGTCAAGAGTGTTCCCGCTTTTGTGAGTTGGAGATGCAACGTGTTGTTCAAGGTTAAACATTTCTAAGATATTTCCAAATTGGATTGCTCTGCTATCCTCCTGCTTGTTCATGTGAAAGTTGAAGTCACCTGTTATGATGAGTTCATTGTGACATGTTTGATAACTTGCGACAAAATTTGTGAATTCTTTGTAGAATTCAGTTAAGCTGTACTTATTTTGGTTAGATGGTTCAGGGCGATACACAAGAAGGATTGTAAGAATTTTTCCACTCAATTTCACTTGGACTTCCATATGCTCAAAAGTCCTTGTCTTTACACTTTCTATTTTAACTGCGCAAAGACCGGATTTGACAATGCAGCCAACTCCACCCCCTTGTCTACCTTCTCTGGGTGAGCTAAGGAAGTAGCATTGTCCATTTCTTTCAAGTTCTCCAATTTCAACTTTATCATCCTCTTTCAGCCATGTCTCAGTGAAAAGAAAGATATCCAAGTTAAATTCATTCCTGAAGTCATTTACAGATTGAGTTTTTTGTCTAAGACTTTGAGCATTCCACACACAAGCTCTTAAGATATTGTTTGAAGTGCTGTGAGGATGGTTGTCTGAGGAGCTGGGATGTGTAACAGAATTAGATAGGATGTCAAATCGGTTCGTAATTTTTACTGAGTTACTGTTACCAGAGTTATTTCTATTCTGAAACCTTGCCAGCGAGTGTGTCTTAGTTGATTCTTTTAATCCAATACGCAAGACATCAGAGTACAGCCTTGCTTTTTTTGTCATGGTGATGCAACTACAATGCTTCAGAAATCCAGGTGAAACCCTGATTGCAATGATACTCCACAGGTGCTTTGTGAAAGTATCTGAGTGACTGGTTGCTATGATGCCTTACAGGTGCTTTGTGAAAGTATCTTGAGTAACTGGTTGCTATGATACCTCACAGGTGCTTTGTGAAGGTATCGGAGTGACTGATTGCTATGACACTCCACAAGTTCTTTTTGAAAGTAACTTGAGTAACTGGTTGCTATGATGCCTCAAGCTAGTGGCAAGGGAGCCATGGGTCATTTTAGCTTGTCTGCCCCAGAGCCTGAGACAAGTCTCTGTCAGTGTAAATCCTCTCCTCCTCATCACTCACCCCAATCAAGATGGAGGGGCCGCATCTTTCTGTTTCCGCATCAGTCTCACCCACTTCCTCCCTGAGAGTCTCTCCTCTGTAGCAGCAGCCTCAGATGCAACATCAGATGCAACATTGCAACATCTGATGGCCCAACAGCAACATCATCTGTATCACTGCAACAGTCAGTGACACAAGTCTCAGAGGCAGAAGCACCTAGAGCCAGCATAGTAATGTGTGTGTAGGCAATGGTAGATCTGTGTCAGAGATCAACTGAAAGTTATATATCCAAAACGATCCGAGTATAAATGGCAAGAAGAGTATCAAATGGCCAAATGACAATGACATTTTGTATTTCTAACATAATTTGTTTAACCAATCTGTTACAGCACTAACAGCAGTGCTGTAGAAGAATCATACTAATGAAGCAAGTCCTTTTGAGTTTTAAAAATGTCACTGGTTTATTAAATTCTTCTGATAACCAAGTATCAATATAACCAGAACACTGAGAACAGTAACCAGACCAGACCATACCATACCGTGACACTGCAATAAATAAATACAATATTCAATACTGAGAAACAATTATTATTATGTGATTAAATTGAAATAATTCAGAATGTAATTTACAATATAAAAGTTATTTTACCTTAGTTTTCACTCCTGTTTGCTTCTTGAAATTCTATTACAAAATGACCAATTCTGAATGTATGGGAGGAAATAACAACTGTGGATCACAGTTTTAGTGTTTTGTGACAATGGCACACTCAGCGACAGGATAACATAGAAACTGAAGGAATTAATAAACTGTGAATTCAAGAGAATGCATACACTGCATTCACACTCCCCACCATTTGGATCCTACGGATCAAATTATGAAAAATAGTTATACAAATACAAATACAATCTGACAAGTGCCAAACACCAATTGCAAGAGCTTCAATTTATAAGTAATATGAGAAAATGTATAAATAACCCCAAGTAAGTATCAAACAAACATAAAGACCATGATCAGCAGCAGTGTATGTAGATACACATTAATTTACAAAATGCTACAAATTCATATGATACTAAGTAAATGTCAAACCTTTGTCTAAGTTAGTACAAAATGGAGCAGCTACGACCTGCCTGCTTCCACCAGCACAACCAACTGCTGGATCGGTGGATCCACAACATAAGGTCCACCACTGAACAACTTTGGGTCTCAATCACCTAAGCCATTTTCCATTGACATCTGGGACAAGTTTAAATATGATGTCCCCCTCTTGAAAGTAATGTTTTGCTTTATACCATTTACCCCGTTCTTGCCATTTTGCAAGTAACTCTTTACGCCTGTGGTGCCAAAACTCATTTGTCAGGTTCTGTACTCTATGCCAACATTTCAACGAGTACAAGTCAGCCTGTTGGAAATCACTAAGAGGGGGCAGCACAACACTGGACTTTAGAGTAAGTGGTGAGTTGAAGAAATCACATCCTAATGGACAATGCCGTACTTCAACCAAATGACCTGCAAAAAATTGTTGTTCACCACCAAAGAAGTTTGTACCTCTGTCAGACCTGAGTGTCTGCAAAGGTCCATGGACACACTGAAACTGTCTTAATGTATTGATGAATGCATCTGCTTCTGAACCATGTGCAGTTTCCAGGTGAACATAACACATACAAACAAACAAAACACAAGCAAGAAAGTAAATATAACCCCATGACATGTGATGATGATTTTGTTTGGCTTTCATGAAACATTTTTTCATTGACCTTCTGAATTTCACTTCACCTTGGGTAGATTTACATTGGTCACCATAACCTTCCCGCCGACAGAAGAAGGTGCATACCTGTTCAGGATGAATAATTTCTTTGGCTGATATAGGAAGTGCAATTTGACTGATGCCATTACCATTAACTGACCTTTCATTGGCAGAACCTATGCTGGCAGATCTACTGCTGTCCTCCTGTGTGAGACCGATTATCCCCCAACCTAAGTCAGTTTTCTGAGCAAATGGGCCCAGACCTTCTGAGGGAATCACATCTCGAGGAGTTAATGCTTTAGGACAATTATACCCGATGAGTAAACCAATACCACAATTACTCTTGGGCATAAGATGTCCGACCATTGGCCTTAAATATGGCCATTTCTCTGCCAATTTTTTAGTCGGAATACAACTGGAGTCAGCCGGGATATGCTCATGGGCAAATACAGGTGGGAGTGCCATAACAGTTTCACTGTTAAAGCCTCTTACTCTCAGACCATCAACACGTTTGCTTTTCAATATCATGTTTTCTGCTGTCATTGTAGACAACCTGAGAGCTGTGTCTGTACTTGAAATATCAAGTTTGTTACACAAATCATATGAGATAAACGAAGTGTCAGACTGTGTATCCAACAAGGCGTATGTAAGTAGCTCAAATTTTGGATCCCTGACGCTAGATACCAGAACAGGAACAATCATTGTGCTTTTGCTAAAGCTACCATTGTTAGCTAAAAGAGACACACCACTTACACCCCCAATTTCGGAAGAACTTCTTGAACCACCAGATGGAAGAGGTTTACCTGTTGTAAATCCATGAAGAGCTGTGGGATGTAATTTATTACAATCTGAACAAGTTAAACGTGCCTCACACAATTTGGAGATATGGCCACCCTGAAGACAGCCGAAGCACAACCTTTTCTCCATAATGAAGGACTTTCTGTCCTCAACAGATTTTCTTCTAAATTGAAAACAATCATTCAACATATGGTTGCTCTTTTCACACAAAATGCAAAATTGACTACCTGGTTGCAGTGTATTCAACGTCTTACCACTTACCACAGACTGTGAAGATGGAAATTGGTTGTAAACCTTTGAATTGGGACCAGCAGGAGCCTTGCTCGGTTTACGCATTGTAATAGGATTGCAAGCAATATCAGACTCCTTTCTCATGAATTCAGCAAATTTACTAAAGTTGGGGTATTCTCCGTCATTTTCTGCTGAGGAATGTACGATTCTTGCCCAACGTGTTACAAGCCAATCTGGCAACTTTTCCAACATGACCTGATTTTGCAAATCATCATCCAGTACACGTAGGCTACTATTAAACTTGGCAGTAACTTCACATTGAGAAAGGAAGTCACTAAAATCTTGAAGACCTTGGGGATCTTTGTTGCCAACTTTTGGCCAGTCAGCAATTCTGGTTTTAAAGGCTTGAGCTATGACAAATTTATCCCCATAACGCTTTTCAATCAGTTGCATTGCTGCCCTGTAAGATTCTGCAGTGGCAAGTTGTAGGTAAGCCTTGACATTTTCTTTAGCCCTACCACCAAGATGGTTTTTCAAGTAGTATATCAAATCACGTTCAGGGATGTTTTTCCCTTCAATTAAAGTGGCAAAGGCTGCCCTCCATGCAGGAAATTCCAATGGTTCACCTGTAAATACACCTGGATCAGGCAAGGTAACACGACTGGCATTTATGACTTCAGCTACAGTCCTAGCCAATTCAGTTGAATTACCACCAACCTTTTCACATTTACACTGTGGCTTAACTGGACATGTTACATCACTATCATAACCAAGACCAGCTTCTGTTCCTGCCTTATCTCTTGGGACAAAAGGTGAAGCCTGATGATTTAATGTAAGATTAGGCCTACCATTCATGTCACACTCAGAAACAATTGCACCCTCAGACCTTTGTGATGAAATCAATGGATTGCTAAGACCACCAATGGCATGCGTCGTGCCATTAAATTTTGACCCTTGTGAGACATTTCTCACACCAGCACCAACATTGTCAAGCTCAGCTTCAGATACAACATTACTTGCAACATTAGATCGTTGTGAAGCAACCAATGTATTGTTAAAACCACCAATGCCATTTGTTGTGCCATTAAAATTTGACCTTTGTGAAAAACAATTTGCTTCAGTACCAAAATTGATAAGTTCAACTTGAGGGGCAACACTTGAGCCAACAGGTTCAACAGGGACAGTACAATTAACAGGCTCACATGGCCCAGGAGAACCACCAACATCAACCTGACCAGTTGTATCTGGAAACCTTTGCTGCACATTGGTCACTGATTGCCATGCATATTGACCTAATAACACATTGTCGGTTCTGTTGGGATCAATCACACCACTTCTGTCACTCTTTGCTGAACCTTCTTCAACTTCAGTAATGGCAAGTATTTTAGCCCTTTCTACTTCAATGTCACGCAAGAGTGATAATTTGTCCAGAGCAGCTTTGTGCCTACCCTCCTCCTCTATAAATCGTAACTTAGTCTCCAGTTCAGCTTTCTTAGTTGCTGCCTGCATAACTAGAGACCTAGCTGACCTTTGTGATTTTCCAGACATACTGCTTCTTTGTTCTGAGACACCATGACTTCTACCTGAGTTTGAATTGGCACCTTTTGATTTTGAATGGTTTGAAACTTTAACGCTAACCTCATCCCCAGTTGTCAGGTTTCTAATGGCTGCAGTTATATTCTGAAGCACCACACGATTTTTAGCTCGACATTCATCAAAGGCCAATTGAAAATCTTGGCAACATTCAACTGAGTATGACCCAAGCTTATTAAAACAATCTGAAACTTTCAGAAAACAATTTTCAACATGTTGCCTGGCATCATACAATTCATTGAGAGAAAGTCTCTCTTCAACAAGTCTTTTTTCAAACTGCTGCATTGACCTTTTATGACTAGAAATAGATGATTTGAGCAATTTGATCTGTAAGTCTGTTTGATACCATAAACCCTTTTCTGACAAAGTTCTTTTACGCTCGCTCATTCTGCGTTCACCAACTCTTGCAAAGGAAGTTTGACTTACCTGTTCAGATGATAGTGCAGTGTCAATCGGTAAACTGAAATAAGTTTCTGTAAAACTGTCTGTTTTGCTGTCTACTTCATGAGGCACAAAAGTGTCTTTAGCATATTCTGAGGAGAGTCCAGGAATAGTAGCAGGGTTCCGAGAATCGTATCCTGTATTCTTTGGAGTGTGAGCTGATACAGATGAAGTCCATGATTGAGCGTATCCGGCCTCATCTCCAAATAGCCAAGCAGAAGTCCTTTCCGTGATGGTGTTATTCACAGACTCAGGAGTCTTTGATGTTAGACCCTCAAGCTGGGCATAGTCAAATGGGTCAAAACATGAACCCGAGTAAGCCATTGCAATTGTCCAGCAAATTAATGTTGCTCATCAACTTCAAACAACAGAGTTTGTGAGCTAACATAAGCAGATAAGTCCAATGGATGCATGCCTCAAATTAATAAGTCCATGTCAAACTTTACAAACAAGCAAAGTTGAGGCTAAATAAACCATCCGGTAACTCACTCATGTAGTTGTGAGTAAATTGTGAAGTTAGCATATATCAATTTTAAAGTTGGTATCCATATTTGTAAGTTGAAATCCATGTAAAGTTGCATATGAAATCCATTTTTGTGTTGAAGTCCAAATTGTGATAAGTGTCACTGTTACAGCACTAACAGCAGTGCTGTAGAAGAATCATACTAATGAAGCAAGTCCTTTTGAGTTTTAAAAATGTCACTGGTTTATTAAATTCTTCTGATAACCAAGTATCAATATAACCAGAACACTGAGAACAGTAACCAGACCAGACCATACCATACCGTGACACTGCAATAAATAAATACAATATTCAATACTGAGAAACAATTATTATTATGTGATTAAATTGAAATAATTCAGAATGTAATTTACAATATAATAGTTATTTTACCTTAGTTTTCACTCCTGTTTGCTTCTTGAAATTCTATTACAAAATGACCAATTCTGAATGTATGGGAGGAAATAACAACTGTGGATCACAGTTTTAGTGTTTTGTGACAATGGCACACTCAGCGACAGGATAACATAGAAACTGAAGGAATTAATAAACTGTGAATTCAAGAGAATGCATACACTGCATTCACACAATCTTCAAAAATTTTACAGAATGCATTGACATAGCCTAATTATTACTCCATAACCAATCTGAATTTACAGTGTAGACCCAAATTGAATTGAACTTGTGCTGAAACCCAATTGAACTGAATAGAAGTGCACTATGCCCACCTCTGGTTGAAACCTCTTCTATTGCCCAACAAGAGCCAAACTGGCAAAATATGATATAACGTGCCATGGAGCAACTGACTGAACAAGTCACCTCCTCAAGAAAAATTCACGAAGTTTCAATATATTATCATCGATATATGTTATATATATATCTAGGAAGAATTGTAATAATACCATGGTAACCATTTTCTCTCATCAGCTTGTACGTTTCCATGGATGGTGACTGAATTGACACAGTAATGGCAAAGCACGACACCATCCTGTTCACATTAACATGTCTCCAGGAAGTCCTGTTTGATATTCTAAGGGAAATGCCTTTAAATTGTGAACAACCTATAAAAACATGGGAATCTTAGAATTGGATAAACCTTGCTACAAAATTAATTCAAGGAAGATATATTACAGTTAGGATTTAACGTCAATTTGCACATATATTTGGTAACTTTACAGAAATTAAAATATTGTTTAAGAACCATTTTTGATTATACTGACAGGTATATGAAAGTTCTACAGTTTCAGTGTTTCACTTGGAAACATTATATCCATTTGGAGCTATCTCATGGTATACATTATCGGCCTGTATAATTATGACTCTATCGCTTTGTCAATGTCAATTTTCAGAGGAGATTGTGACAAAGAAATCGGAAAAGGATAAACCTACTGACAGAAGACAATGTGTCGCTCTTCTCTCCTATTCACAAAGTGATATTTTCGAACCCAGGTTTTTTATTACCCATCTTTATTTTATTGTTTTTGGTCTCGCTTAAAAAAAAATTGCCTGAGATGTTATCGCAAATGACTGTATCTCAGGTTAAATCTAAGGTTATATCTCAGGTGGACCTTGCAAGAAGATGTGATTTAGTGATGCGATGTATTGTGGAACAGGAATGATGTCACCATATTAGCCACACCATTGCTGTGGTGTTTTAGCCTTTGGTAAAGTGAGTCTCACAGAGACCTGTTATGACTGTATCGCATGTATGGTGCGGCTGTATCGCCAGTATATCGTGAGAGTATCGTGATGCTATCGTGCAATTGAGCCGGGACATGCGTGCTGCGGATTCCACTGGTTGGTCGGGGTCTGCACTCTCACTTACACAAAAACAAACACGCTAGATTGAATAAAAGGTGTGCAGTGACTGCCACTGAAAGATGCTGGTGCTAATATTTGGATAGGGGAGCCACTACACGCTGTCTATAGCAGCCTGGTGGGGCGTTTTCCTCGCCATGTGCCAAGTGAGGTGTCAGTCCACAGGAACTACAAAGGAAGCCATCAATACAGGCTAAAGCATATTGCCGGATCGCGTGTCCCCATCCACACCAGTGCCGAGAAATCTCACAGTTCTACGGGCTTGCCTCTCCAAAGGTTACCCAAACAGGGCCCCCACTTCGCCATGGCGCTTTAATCGCTAGTTCTCCGCTAACGATTTATTGCACATGGAACTGAGCTTCACAAGGCTTGGATGGAGCCAGGACCAGTCATAGTGGAGCCAAGACTCTTTTATGACTAGATAGATAGATAGATAGATAGATAGATAGATAGATAGATAGATAGATAGATAGATAGATAGATAGATAGATAGATAGATAGATAGACAGACAGATAGATAGATAGATAGATAGATAGATAGATAGATAGATAGATAGACAGACAGATAGATAGATAGATATACAGATAGATAGATAGATAGATAGATAGATAGATAGATAGATAGATAGATAGATAGATAGATAGATAGATAGATAGATAGATAGATAGATAGATAGATAGATGACTTTGATGTTTGACAACTTAAAGAAAGTCACAGGCACATTGGGCCTATTATGTCATAAAACAGAACTGTCAAAACAGCTCATATGATGTCATGGGCTTTTTTGTGGGGAATATAGATTAGTACTGAACATTTGGTCAGTATGTATGACTCAAAATAAGTGCAATGATGACTATCGACTGATGAGGTGTCTCGGACACATTGATTATGGCGAAAACAACAGAGAGCGGGAGACAAGGAGGCGAAATCAGATATTTGCCAGAAATTACCAGCAGCTGCCATTTTTGCTTATGGTACAATAAAATCAACATTGATCCAATAAGTTCCACACCATTGGATGCAATTAATGATTTCATGATGTAGAAGCACCAAAGGTCACATATTTGTGTGTCGTTTTGAATTATTCTATTCATTTTTTTTGTGGGATATTGTTTGCAATTCTCTTGTTTGTCTCACCCTGGGTGGTGGGATCTCTGATGGCAATTCTTTCATTCTGAGTCAATTTGAGAATGTGGTGTTGACAAGCTGTTTTGACAAGTCATCAATCTTGTGAAATTAGTAAAAACGTGTCTTTTTATAGTATGACCTGGAGGTCCAAGGCAATGATACATTATTGATACTGTGATATGCATTGGACGCAGGATGGTACCTTGCGGCAGTCCCACACAGAAACACAAGTCAATTCATTTAGACCCTACAGCACTGGCAGCCATGCCGTTTATAGTCTGATACCAATCCCACTGAGTACTACAGGAATACAGTGATCCCTACTTTACACACAACTTCTTATAAGAAATGATTTGTAGTATGACATGGCTTCTCTTTGGCAAAATCTTTATCTTAGGCCCTTTTCTTGATAGACAGTGAGACACTTATTGGGCACTTCCATTCATGTGCTTGTTCTACTTGTCCTTGTTGAAGGTAGTGTAGGCCTACCTAGATCAACATTTTGAAGTTTCCAATATTTATATATTGTTTTTATCGTGGTTGTTTTTTTTTTGTTTTTTTTCAACTTTGCTTTCGATAAGCACTTCTTTGAAAGAGGCCTTTATATGAAGGCAGTTCAAGGAATATGGTTCACCTAACCATTGATGATCCATTCCACCACAGATTTTGCTCTCCAAGAAAGACCACCTCCAGTCACAGAACCTCCAAGGGTCGTACTAGACAGGGCCCACTGCTGACTTCCCTCATTGAATCCTTTCATTGAATATCTTTTCAGTCCAGTGCCTTCATTTGTTCAAGGGAATGATAAATAACACATTGGATCGCAGTTCACACATTGAGGCTGGCTCCTGCCCTGGGTGCTTAGGTCTAATAGAAGTAATGGCTGGTGTGGTAGCCAGTTCAAATAACAGGTGTGAATGTTGGCAGTGCTGACAGGTCTCTGACAGGATGATGGATGACTGTCAGTTTTGAAGTGCAGTTTAGCAAAGTGTAAGACTGCGCCAGACTGACTAGTTCCAGTGGCGGATTGACCCCGCCCAGGGGGCACCGTGCAGCCCACTCATAACATGCTACTTGCAGTGCTTTTCTACTCATTCCTAAAATATGAGTTTTCATAAAAATTATCTAGTTTTCGACCATGCCTGTTTATCAACATTCTTTTACTTAACTGTGAGTCTGTGGTAAACATTATGATACAGGCCTTCTCCTCAAAATACAATAGGCCCTATTGGTATTACTGAATATAATACAGTCCTGGACATAAGTTCTGTCGCTAGCACATGTCACAGATACAATTGTCAATAATTTGACTTGTACTGAACAGATTTTAATGAGTAATGGCTCAAATGAAAGCCAAGTCCTTCTGCGATATACTTATATTGCGAATATAAAGTTTTGTCTCAATCTGAATATCATAGAAATTAATATTGACAGTGTGTCCAAAATGTGCCTGGACAAAAGTCCTGTCGCATGCAAGAAGTTATGCTGAAAAATTGTCAAAAATAATTGTGAAATATGCTAGAATGATGAAACATTGTTACAGCATGTAGTCATGATGTAGGAGAATTAAAAAAACTAACTTTGTTCAACTTAATGATCTTTTAGAATAATATCCATGGGGTTTCACGAGGACTCATGTGAAATATCAACACAGTATCAATAAGGATCATCAAAAGTGATATAAATACAGACCAATGCTTTTTAAAATTCACAAATATTCTTTGGAGTTGTCTTCACTGCCTTCCAACTTAATTTGGAGGACATTGGACCATGGAAATTGAGATTACAGCATTCCCGGTGGGAGAGCAGGTATAATGGTTCATGCCACGTTGACAAGAAAAATTGAAGTGAGGGCTGCACTTGTACAAACTGTGCCATTTGGCTTCAAAGCCTCACCATAGCAGTAGTTTACAATAATTTAGGACTGAAATTTGTTCTTGTCTAATGCTACTGTTAATTATATTGTCCCCTTGCCATCTTGATCAATATCTTGCTCCGAGACAGTGTTTTTGTTTTTCATTATCATGGTCAATTTCAGTCAATTCTGGATAAATTGTACTCATGTAAGCTTTAACAGAACATTTTCATTATTGGTGTAGCTTTTCTGCCGTTATAATGTTGTTTTGGATTAAAAAAAAAGAAAATTAATCACTGTGTAGCTCGGCCTGTGCCACCAAGAGGTACCACCCATGTGCAAAAAGTACAAAAAACCAATTGATCTCTGACAAAGTACATATAAATGTTCCTTATCAAAAGTATCATCAAATGCAGGCCCAAAATGATGATCATTGGAATACATCAGTTCCAACTTGGCCCCTATGTTGATTTTTCGACCGATTATGAAGCTCCAACTGCATCTGCTCCATCACCTGAAATGATGTATCCTCATCGAATGCCCACCAAAATGGAACAGGAGGAAGGGAAGATCATTTCGAAGGATATTTAGGAGCTTTTGATGATATTTCCCTGCATTATCTGCAATCCTTGATGATTTTTACTGATAAAATGTTGATATTTTCCCCAAGCCCCAGGGATATTTTCTTCAAAGATCAGGAATTCATGCGAAGTGATACTTTTGCATTCAGTGACATCA
This sequence comes from Platynereis dumerilii, assembly GCA_026936325.1. Lineage (NCBI taxonomy): Eukaryota > Metazoa > Annelida > Polychaeta > Phyllodocida > Nereididae > Platynereis > Platynereis dumerilii. Next base: position 96,681,132 of record JAPTHN010000002.1, read on the forward strand.
TGACTACATTCTCCAACATGTTTGCATCCTTTTTACAGATTCACTATTCATTACAACAAATTTTTAGCATTAAGTTGTGCATGCGACAAGACTTTTGTCCAAGCACTTTTGTGACAGACTCTTATTATTAATTTCTAGAATATTCAGAGTAGGTTGAAACTTTATTTTTGCAATATAAGCAAGTTGCAGAAGCTTTTTGCTTTCATTTAAGCCATTTCTTGCCAAAATCAGTGAATCACAAGCCAAGTTATTAACATTTTTGTCAATAACATTTGGATGCGACAAGACTTTTGTCCAGGACTGTATGATGCAGCGGAGTTAATTGATTTCTTATAATCGATGGGTACCTATGTCTACTTTATTTTCCTACTTGACAGCCAAAGATTTCTTGTCATGCATTTAGATATTGATTTCTGAATAAAACCATTTAAATACATAAGTTACTATACCTTTCTTTGATGATATCACAAAAATCAAATCCAAGCATTGCTACCCCCCCCCCTCTAACCCTGTTGTTATTTCCTGGATTCACCCCTGTTGTCCCCCAGCTACTAGTCAGCTCTGTTGCCAGGGATCTTGAGGCCAGGCCCAGCTGATAGCCAACCACACCATGTGTCTCTGCTGCTATTACAACCTTTGTCTTTTGGTGCTCTTCTTCTTTTCTTTTCTTTCCTCTTTTTTAATCTTTTCCCAGCTTTTTCTGTAACTAGTGAAGCTTTTTCTGTTCTTTTATCACCCTCCACACCTTTGTCTTTTATGGGGTTCCTCTGTTTCCTTTTTATTCCCTTTATTCCCTTTTATATCCCACCTTCTTTTTATTCTCCTTTATACATTTTTATTCCCCTTCATTTATTCCCTTTGCCTTTTGCTTTCCTAGTCCATGAGATGTCAAAGAATAGCTTCGATTAGTGGCTTGGATTACCAGAGTCAATGACTGTCAAGTACAAACAATGTAAAAACGGACAACCTCGATGAACTGTTACATATTGTGTCAAGAGGAGGTTACTTAGCATCATGTAGTATCATTAGAAGAAAATGCTGTGATTATCGAATGATTTCAAACTTGACAAAACCATCTGATGATATTAGTGGATGGGAAGAACATTAGAATTTCTCAAGTACAAAATATAGATGTACTATTAATGTGATCAGGAAGCTAATTTCTTCGATAAGGAAGTATACCATTGAACTAAACGGAATGTAATCTGAAGAATTGACCTTACTAATTAATTGTTGTGATATTGATATATATATATACCAGCCAAGAAAAAAATATACCAAGCACGATGTTATTGTCATGAAGCTGTCTATACCACAAAATTGTGGCTTTTCTCAACTTATACAACAAATTGCCTGAAAATATCATAATATCAATTCTATGGCAAATCAAATATTCATTTTGCACAGGAGAAAGACAAACAAAGTAATTTCACACATACAGGTACTCATACATGCATTAATTGACATGAATATTAGCTGGAAAAGAAGAAACATGAAAACGACGGACAGCTAGACAATTCACTGCACACACAGACGGACAGACACACTTAAAAACAATAGTCTCCCTCTTCCCAATTTGGGAGAGGTGGTATAAAATTTCAAACTTTCGACTTGATGTCAGGCATAGGATGTTTGGTGATGTTCTTTAGCGATGGCTACCATTAAATAATAAAATAATGTTTATAATGAGCAAAATGACTTCCTGGTCCCCCAGTAAACCTGCATGAAAATCAAGAGGTGATTTTGGCATCAGAGGTAATGATGTATCGGACAGGTGCTAGACTGCTCGCAAGTCTGAAAATGTTAAAAAAATCTTTCACCACCTCTATTTATCTGAATTATAAAAGAAGAGCTAAAAAGAAGAATGGTGTGAATGCAAATTTGAATTCAAATTAATATAAAAAGCCAGTTGATAAATTTTCCATCCATCATTCCAATATCATTGCCCAGATCTGCTGTCAGGAGGTGAATGATGCCTGTATATCTGACACTTGATGTCAGGACTTTTCAAAAAGTGGAGAAAAAAGCCTCTCAGAGGTGTGGAAAAACCTCATCATCTCTCATTATAGTGTCAAAACGTTTTTATGATGTGGTGTCATCAATGTCATCAAGTGTCTTTGAGAAGAAGGTGGCATAGGCTGTCATGATGTGTCATAATCTATCACTGATTATGGCAATGGAGACAGGACCGCCTGCAGCTTTGGCAGTAGCTTCACCTGACTGATGATGTCAGACACCAGTTTAATAAACACAATTTATATAAAACAAATCAGTACAGCAACAAACATCTGACCTAAAACAAACCTGTGGGTTATAACATCTAATACTGACCATGTTGTCTTGAGATATATTATTAAAAAGAAGACTGCGTGGAACAACTATATATACGTAGTTGTTAAAGAAGTTTAAAAGTGGATAGAAATGGAGCTGTAGATCTATATAGATGTGCATGGGTTTAGGACTCACTGTGTCAGTTTTAATTATTAATTGAAAGTTTTTACAAAATTTAGTCAACTCTAAAAGTGAAGTATAGTTGTCTTCTCATATATATTTATAAGAGTTCATAAAGGCACTTTCTCAAACAAAGATCCTCAGGAGTCAGAACTGATAGGATACCTTTACGAAACAAGATACCTTTACAAATAATCCATATTTTCCAACATGATACTTTTGAAGGGCATATTTTGGCAGGGGCTATCTGGAATGAGACAGTGTTTACTACATTCGCCAGTTCTGTCTCTCTGTCTAGACACTTATTGATCTGATTGGTTAGAGATAGGATGTATGTGTTAACCTTTTCTGCAAAGGCATGGGAATTACCAGGTACTTAGCAAATTAAAGAGAATTAAATTGAATCCCTATAATTATCTTCATGTAACTGGGACAGATAGACGATCTGACAGGCTGACAGACTGACAGATAGATAGATAGATAGATAGATAGATAGATAGATAGATAGATAGATAGATAGATAGATAGATAGATAGATAGATAGATAGATAGATAGATAGACAGATAGATAGATAGATAGATAGATAGATAGATAGATAGATAGATATATAGATATATAGATATATATATAGATAGATAGATAGATAGATAGATAGATAGATAGATAGATAGATAGATAGATAGATAGATAGAAAGATAGATAGATAGATAGATGGATGGATAGATAAATAGATAGATAGATAGATAAATAGATAGATAGATAGATAGATAGATAGATAGATAGATAGATAGATAGATAGATAGATAGATAGATAGATAGATAGATAGACAGATGTAGATAAGTAGCTAAATGAGTAGATAGATTAGTAGGTATTATATACACTGTAAAATTTGAAATTTTAAGTTAGCTCAAATGATTGAGTGAGATGGTTGCACAATTTGTTTGAGCCATGATAGCTTGTTGTTTTGAGTTATGATAATCTTTATGCTGTTATAACTTACAAACAACAAGCTATCTTGGCTCAAAGGAATTGTGCAACCTTCTCACTCAAAATTCAAATTTTACAGTGTATAAGTAGATATGTTGGTATATTATGATGTTCAGACAGAACATTGAATGTTTTCCCCATTCATTTTCGTACTACGCCCTGTATTATTTTGGAAAGATTTTTTGTGTTTCCAGAAAACACCAAATAAATTCCAATTTTTATGTAAAAATGGAGTAATTTTCACCTTTAAGATGATATTCTCGTGTAGACAGTGCATTTATGTGCGTCATAATAAAAGTTGGCAGGCGTTAAATAATTTGAAATAATATCTGTACAATCATCTAAAATGATACAATTTTTACAAAATTATAACCTCATCCATCAGCGTTGTCTTATTAACTTTCTTGCAAATTTACTTTGAATTGGGCGAAAATTGGTGAAAAAATTAAAGTGTGTCTCCAAGTTGTGACAAGCTGTGAAAAATGACAAATTTGCATGATTGGGTTATTTTGCACCGTTTTAATGTTCTCGCATGTACTAACATTTATACTTGCAAGGCAAATATTTTCCTTTTTTCTTCTCAGTTCCCCGGCCCTTTTTTTGTTGCCACGTAACGTTTTCTTTCGGCTGAAAATTAATACAGTTGACCCGCATTGTACTGGTAACGGCAATAAATGGCCTAACATCGTCCTCACAAAATTGAAACAAAGTCATATAATTATAATCATACTCCAAGCAGTAATTATTGATACTGACAATGTAGCTTGAAGTTGCTTGAATTTGCAACTTGACGTCACATGGGCAAGCATGATGTCATGCTCTAAGCATCTTGTCGAAGCTGCAGCTGGGGCTACTGACCAATCACTGGACTATGATACCTCATGATGTCATGCTGCAGAGTGTAAATTGCAGTTTCTGCAAAGATAATAGCAGCAGTTTCAAATAATAGAAATAACTGGTTTTGCCACGAAGTTGGAAACATCAAATCTAAAAGCAAATTTTTAAATTAACATAAGATTATATTTAACCGGTTACTATACTTTTAGGTTTGAAAATAACTGCCAAATTGACTCTTGATTGAGATTACGACTGAGTGACATTTTTTAATAATAACTATTAATAAATGGCAGTTTCTGAATTATAGATTCTATTGCTTTAAGCATGTAGGATTGTAGGTGTTCATAATTGCTTAAAGCTACATGCAAGATAATGCAACCATGATTGGTATTGGGGAATTACTTATTTACAAGTAGGCATTCCATCTTGTAATATATCATTTTTGACAGCCACTTTCAACACCTGTGCAAGAAGCATTTAAAATGGGAGATAATCAAACTAATCATTCATGATGTTTTGTCTGTTAATGTCAATTGGCACTAGATATTTAATTTTACATGGATCCTCGTCCTAACTTGCTAAGCCCATTCATAAATGCACCTAAATGGGAAGAAAGGTGGAGCCTGGGATTGTTTGTTGGTGTGTTTTTACACAATAGGCACTTAATGGCCAGTGGGAGTAGAGAAAAAGTAGAGAAAAAAGAGTGTCGCCTATAAAAACTAGCAGAATAGGTGTGATACTGATCAAATATATTGATAAAACCATTGGTATGATGGATGAGCCTTCGGTCTTGGACAAAAAAGAAATGGGGAGAAAAAAAGAGCTAATATAATAAACGTTAGCTGACAAAGGAGTTTGTTTTTATTACAGAGCTGTTCACACCATAGGATATCACTTTCCCCACCTGGTATTGGCACAGAGGAGGCTACAAATTAAGCTGCCCTCACGCAATACAACACTTGATATGAACACTTCACATGCTGGCCAATATGACAGAACACTGGCGTTCACTGTATTGAACTTTTACAAACCAAACAAAGTGGACAGGCAGTCTGGAAGCAGTCTGGAAGCAGTCTTGAAGCAGTCAGGAAGAAGACTGGAGGAAGACTGGAAGTTCTAGAAGCACTTGTCAGTCTTGAGGAGTCTTTCAAAAGCTTTATTGTGTCAAGGAAACTGTTTGGAGAAAATGTTGGATGATCCTATTGGCACTTATCAACACATTTAACAATGCTTTCTGAAGTTTGTTGTCTTTTGTCATTGTACCACAAATCAATGCAATGTGACACATTGTGATATTGAGAAGGCATTGAGGAAGCATTGAGGAAGCTGGTGAACATGACTTCGACAGAGAATTGTGACTCTTTTGTAACTGCAAAGATCATGGAATCACATTATGAAAGCGTATTATGACGTCATATCACTCTGGAATCTCTTTTTGGAATCTGTTTATGGAACCACTTTATTTGGGAGTCACCTTTTGGAACAGTTTTGTCTTTTTCCTCATCTTTTTTACAACTTATTGCACACAACTTACACGGAAGAGACAGGTGAGTCTTCCTTCATTGCACTGTTCATTGCTCTACTGATTATCTATTATTTAAAGCAAGCCATTCATAAAAGATGAACACAAGCCATGACAGAAAAAAGTGCTTATTTTCATAGCGGAGCACTGGGCGGCTGTGAGGTAGCTCACCATCTTGGCGCCATTCAATGGGAATATCATGGATCTGTCTCATTCTCCCCATCCCTTTTGATGCCTTGATCGTTGTTTTTTATACTTGATAATTCTGATTAATCTTTGCAATTGGCAAATCACACCAATGAGCCAGCTGATACCTTTACAACTCTTTATCAGGAGCACTTAGAGGCACCTTCATGCATTTAATATACCAACCACACAAAAGCATTATTTCAAGGCAGTTGACAGATCGTCATCTAAAGGACTTATCCTCACACTAAAGAGTCACAAAAATCACTGAAAAGGCACAAGAATACTGCAAGATAGTGTCACAATACACAATAAAGATAATTGTCATCCACATCGTTAGTCATCTTTGTAACTTTCTATCACACCAACAGAAGCAGAAAAACTTGGCTGAACTTGTGGAAGTAAACAATGAAGCTTTTTCTTTCTTTTTCTTTTACAAAAAGGTGCATTAACATTCAATTTTCTGCCATTTACTTCAGGCTGCATTCATCTGATTATGTCACTGATGATTTCCAACTTGTCTTCCATGCAGTATAGCTGTCAGTGATTTCACAATTCTCTGGATGTGCATGTGGAAAACAAGTTTGATATTGTAAAATGAATGGACTTCACATTAATTTTTACCAATTAGCTATTTAAGCAAATGGTTAATTCTTTTTTTTTTCAAAACTTACACAACAATTGATAATTCATATCACTATATCATGGTGCACACTCACAATGAGAATCGTATCATCTTATGTCTCTCAGTCTGTCATTAGCTATACCCAAACATGCCTCTTTTACCTTTTGGGTAGAGTGAAGGCTGTAGCACTGTAGCAGAGTAGTCCATGCAGCAGGTAGTTAATTTTTGTCAGAGGGAGACCAGCAAGTGATTTATCTTGGAGAACCTCTTATGTGTGGAAGTCACGGCAAGGTGTGACAATGGTGTGACAGAAACACATTTTGTTTGAACTTGTGGATTCAGCCCTGTCAGTTGTTGGCAACCCCAAGCTGCAACTGACATGCCAATTCTTTGATGGATATAAATTGAGGGTTTTTTCAATTGCCTCTACACCTAGTAGTCACCTACTGCCATCTACCATGTGAACGTTGTTTGTAAAATGTGTTTGTTTTGCCAACAATCTTTTATAAACATTGCTTACCCTTTTGCCCTAACAGAGGATATGAGGTGAAAAAAAAACTAGATTAGTCGATAACAAAATGTCTGGCTGCCATGCACCCCATGAAGCCCATGCAAACCTCTCCTCTGGTGCTGAGATAGCTGTCTCGATATTAAGCTTTCATGGCTTTGGCTGCCCAGGTGTCTGTTTGTCTCTCTGTTGTTCCAGATGTCTATCTGTTTCCTGCTTTGTATATATGTTGTCTTCTTTTTTTTTTGTCCCACATCAGGGACAATTTGTCAGATTCTCTCAGACCAAGCAACATACCAAATCAGGTTAACTTGGTGATAGCTTCTATTTATAAAACTACCTGACCACTTCTTGAAAGGTAGCCATAAATGCAGACCTGGACGGTTTTAGGATTGCTTTAGTTAGGCTAAATCACTTTTGGATATACACATTCTCAAACATAAACATGAGATATTTGATGGGCTTGTGTCTCAGAAATACACCACATTGTATGATGTTCATTTTTACCTTAATTGATAGCAATATTAACGGATTTAACAAATTGTATATTTGATTAATCAGTGAGTTATCATGGCCTAAAAAGTACTGGTATCCATACTAGATCCTGAATACTTTCATCTTCTTCCCTGTCTTCCAGATCATCAGATGCATGACACATATATGATTTTATGTATACATTAGGGTGTTTCAGGTGCCCCCAATATTTTCCGATCCTGCTTGACCTTGGTGTGGTATTGCAGTTAATATAGTAAAAGTCACATGCAAAATTTTGGCCCATTCTATAAATACCTACCTTTACCAGAATTCACTTGAAGTTGATAATGTAATTCCCCATTGGCGAACTTGCAAATCCTGAAGATATTGCAAAAATCAATGAAGGAGTAAATATTTTTTCTTCAATCCATAGTTTCTGAGTAAGTTTTGGAAGGGCAATTCGAATCTGGCATCAGCTATTTTACAGCAGGTCTTCCTAATGAGCTAGGAAGTGTCTAATTTCCTAAAATTCTGCCATTTTATGCAGATTTTCACAAATTTTACAGCTTCTGGCAGCTTGGCAAGTGGGGTTATACAAAAAATAACACCAGATTTGAATTTCCCTCCCAACACTTACTCAGGAACTGTGGGTTGAGAAAAAAATATTGATTTCTTTATTGGTTTTTGAAATATCTTGAGAATTTGCATGTTCGCCAATAGGGAATTACATTATAAACTTCAAGGGAATTCTGGTAAAGGTAGGTATTTATAGAAATTTTACATGTGACTTTTTCTATATAAACTGCAATACAAGACCAAGGTCAAGCTGGATCGGAAAACATTGGGGGCACCTGAAACACCCTAGTGTACATGGCAGCTTTTAGAAACTCTCTCTCATCTGACTGAGTTTCAATAGCAGGTATACAGTCTTTTTTAGTCATTTCCTCTTGGAAATTTGTGCCACTAAGCTGTTTATTAGCTCTTGAAGACTATTTTAAGAAATGAAAAGAAAGTTTCTTCAAAAGCAACATGCAATATGATGGAATGGTAAGGCTCTCCTGTAAAATTCTGGCATTTCCATTGAAGAGATCTTGAAAAACTGACTGATATATTGACACTACATGTTCTTTGAAGTCGCAGATACAAAAAAGGGCATACGTAAAATCGACCAAATTGTACTAAAACCAACAAAACAAGGTGTGGTGTTGACCAGTAGAAATAGAAGGGGGGGGGGTTGCAGTACATTTTAAAAGAAAAAAAGAGGAAAATGTAGCAGTACAGTTTCCTTGACACCAGATACATATGATTCCAAAAGGTCCCAAAGTCACACATTATAGAAGAAGGTCATGACTAAGTCAGAAAAAGACTCTCTTCTCCCAGATTGATGACGAAATGTTGTGATGCCTTGTGTGAAACTGGAAAGGCACTGGTGTTACAGCAATGAACAAAGTGTTGCAGCTTTTTAGAAATTTTCTTTTTAGTTTTACAGATTTTTTCCTGACGTTTTTTCACTTTTTTTCAGACTGTGAGGTAGCTTAACAGCTAATGCATTTCGTACAGGTAACCTTGTACATCTCCTTTAGAAATGTTCACTCAATGTATTTCAGAATTGACTCACGCGAGATATCAGCAGCTTTTGTGACATTTCTTACTCTCAAAACCTTTGTAGAAATTTCTTTTAGTTCCACTCTCTTTTCTGTTTATTTTTTCTGGCTCATTGGCTGAGGAGTGACTTCCCTCCCTTCATTTACAGCCTGCACGAAAAGTCACATTTTTTATTTCATTGCATTTTTCTTTCTTGCACACATTATTTGTTGACTTTTCTTTGTCTGGAAGCAAGACTTGATGTTGCTATTTATAATTATCAGTGTTTCTATTTATTTGTTTAGATTTCCCCTTTATATTTTTATTGCAACTTTCCAAACTCTTGACATTTACAACAAAGCTACTTATTTCACAGTTTCTGACTTCTTGGTTTGTCTGATCAAAAGAGTTACACACTGCAAGACAGAAACACACAATGTGGTATGATTGGGTTCCACATTCAGAATAATACAGGTAGGCCTACATCTACTTGATTAAGTATAATGTTTTTCTTTACTATAAAAGGCATCATGTTCAGAATAGATTTGTCTGGACATTCATTAATTTAGGCCTAATACAGTGAAATGATGCAACCAACCTCCCCAGGGAAAAATGTCCAAGTGGCAAGCATTGAGTTTGGAATTTGACCAGAGGAAGACACGATTTAGCTGAAGAAATGGTCTTTATTAAGTTTTGTGCCACATCAGTGCCCTTCATCACATTTGGTGTAATGCAGTTAGCTGATATAATGCCCTGTTGACTTTATAATGTCTAGTTACATGGTTAGTTAACATTTAAAATGCTTCATTAGAGTCATGCAAGCTGTGAACTCATTTATAGGTCTATTGTAAAAATATTCTGCGATATTCACAAGAAAATGCTGTAGACGGTATAGACTTGCTTCAACAAATTGGCAAGAGCTTCACTGAATCACTGTACATATTGTTTGTAGATGCTTTGATACTTGGCATGTACCTTCTGCACCAACAGCAACAATTCACAAAAGACATCAGTAAATTTACTTAAAATAGTTCACAGTGAAATCACAATCGATTATTTGCATTTAGCGGCTATGCAGAACAGTAAAATTGACGATTTGTCACAAACTGAAGTCTCTAGGGGAAAGTGGACACAGTGGACAGTGTGTGGACTTTATGAACCCCAGAACCCTCAATGGACCTTCTGGACCCCAATGGACCTTTGTGGTCCTTCAATGGACCCTGTGTAATGACCAACTGACCAGCAGCCCTTCAAAACACAATGGCTCATCAGTTGCATAGAATTCCAAGTCCAGAGTGCCAGAGGTCTTACATAAGATGCCTCCCAATACACCTCATGGTGGCTGCTTGCCACTTGCAGTGTCTCAAGGGTCTCCTCCTAGTCCATAACTATTCATATGAGTCTTGACAGGGCTTAGTATAGGAGTCTGCAGGACTATTCAGATATGAATAAATCAAGATTCATACATGTAAGATATAAGAAAAATTCCACAAGCTATATACATGTGTACACATTTAGTGTTGCTCACATCATCACAAATCTGTTTTGGGGGCTTTGCAATAAACTTTGACTGCCATTGGTGGAAAAGAGTTCCATAAGTGGGAAGGGAAGTTTTGTCAAAATTTATGCAACATGTTTTAATCGCGTGTAAGCCCATCAGAAACAGGATTCGGCATTTGGTAGTTTATTCTGCGAATTTACATATTTGTTCATTTTTTATGGTTTGTTTGTCTTTTTTAATGAATTGACTTTGTCAAACTGAAAAAAAAACCCATAACATTGTTGCTATACTATGCCTAAAGTGTGAAAACGTGAAGCTAAACGTTGATGCTTTTGTAGTAATTTATTTCAGTTTCATCCATGTGTGTGTTGACCCTTGCTGGGCCTTGGCCTACATCTGAAATAATCCAGGCCATGTTTGTGTTTTTAAAGTGGTCAATACCTCAAGAGTTCAGTGAAACCCTTCTTCTCTGAGGGCATTGGTTTACAGGAAGTGAGACAATGGCTTCAAGGAGCGTCTGGGGCTATGTGACAAACAAAAATGTCTGGGTGTTATGATAATGCCGAACTTATTCATTGAACAAAATATATACATAGAGATGGAGACGACAAAAAACGCCAATGCAATTTCTTGGATGCTCAACTTCTTTAGTGACTATGACTTCCACATGCATTTATGCAGCATATCCTCAACCAACAACTGTAGGCCTATTGCTTGTCCCTCTGAGGAATAGAGGAGTTCCCTTTGAACCATGCATATTTAGTGTCAACTTTACTGGCCTCTGCTAGAATGGTTACCAGATAGAGCTCCATGCTGTGAGTTCCGAAAAGGTATATCTGCCGAAGCACAAATTAAGTTCAAAGTAGCTTTCGGTTACCGCCAGACCCTTCTCTGTAAGGACACAAAGTTATTTACAGTGGGTCCACAGTAATATTAGGATTCCTCAACATGTCCAGCGATTACCCAATGAGAGGGACCTTTTAATAAAATCACAGCTAGATGTTAGTATGATTTTATATAGCGCCCATTCCAGATAAATCTGCTTACCGGCGCTTACTATACTTAATGGCATTCATACCAATCACTATAGCAATAACCTCCGGACATGGCCAGAGTGGGAATCGAACCCACGCCCTCATGTGTACAAGGTGGGAATGCTACGCACTGTACTAAGTGCCATCTACGTTCGATTGGCCAAATTACCTAATTGGTCCTGGCATCACTCTCCAGTAAAGTAAATGGAAGCTCGAAGGTCTATGTGGGACTGACTGTTCTTTCTTTTAACATTTATTATGCTCCTGCTACCCAAAGAGGGAGCTTTTTGCTCTAATGTTTGGATAACACATCAAAATGGCTTCCCCTTGTATCGGTGTCGATACCAGTCAAGTAAAATTTATGTCCGTGTATCAGTGTTGGTACCAGGCAAGGGGACACCATTTAAATGCTCATCAAAAGAACATCAATACCTAGCTGCATGGTATTCTGCTCTTGAAGGTTCTCTTAAAATATTTTCAGATTCGCTCTCGGGGGTTTGAACCAATGCTGGCAATGACCTTCAGCGGATGTGGTTTGTGTCATACAACCTAAGAGAGAGATGAAGAGATTGACATACAGACATATGGCCAGAGCAAAAAGCTCGCTCTTTGGGTGGCAGCAGCATAATAAATGTTGATAGAAAGAACAGTCAGTCCCACGTAGACCTTCGAGCTTTCATTCACTTTACTGGAGAGTGACGCCAGGACCAATTAGGTAATTTGGCCAATCGAACGTAGATGGCGCTTGTGGCGTCCCCAGTGACGGCCTATGCCACTTAGCAACCGTAACTAGGCAAGCCATGATGGAAGGGCGGCGGAAGTCTAGAATAGCTAATAGCGGAATGTGACAAACAATGCCCTAATCAGTGGTGACGTCACACCAGGAAATTGTCACTCTTGCTTTGTTGTGATTGTTCTCGTGGCTGCCTCGCTCGCTCCTCACCGACTCTCGCTTGCTGATTGTTTTACGATTTACATCAAATTACCTCAGCGGGACTGAGTGTACTCCGCCAGTCTAGGAGGGTATTTATCAGCAGTCAGCAATGAAGCCGGTCCCTACACGTCTCTGGCTTGTGAGGGACGACCCGTCCTTCTGACTTCTGACTTCAGTGACAGGGGTTCAGTTGTCATAGATATTGAATAACAGTCTTTAGCCTAAGTTATGGCTTCAATTCAAGGTTTAGGCTAACTCTGGGAATTTTTGGTCACATTCCGCTTATCCATAACCTTATAGCTATTGTAGACGTCTGCCGCCCTTCCATCTTGGCTTGCATAGTTACGGTTGCCAGGTTTCAACTCAATTATAGCTGGACCTTAGCTCCATTGCGTCACTAATGCAGGCCTACCGGAAGTTTAATTTGTCCTATTGGTCAGAACTGTATGACATAAAATTCGAACTTCTTTTCCAATAAGATTGTAATATAAGATCGGAGAGAATTTTCAGCATGTCGACTATCCTGTCTAAATTCCTGACTAAGATCATGAATAAAGCCTACCAAAAACATGCTTTGAAATATCATTATTCAAGCTCACTGACAATGAGCTCCTTCGTAACTTAAAAATACATTCAGTGTGACTTGATCTCAGACATATCTACATTAATTCACAATGAAAAACGGTTTAAGATACTCGCGAAATGTCACTCATTCCACTTCTTTAGTGGACTGACATTTCCAAGTCAATCGCGTCATGATTTCTGTGGCATTTTTGTCAGCTTTCTGGAGGCATGTCATCTGGAATATCAGTTTTAGTGATAGGCTTTCACTTTGAAGCTGTCTGATAGTAATAAAAATACTACAAGGAATCATGAAAGAACATCACGAATTGAATGTAGGAAAAAAGCAAATTATCCATGCATTCTTCCTTTGTGTCCCATTAATATCGAGACATTTCTAATTCAGACAATATGCAAGTTTATTAACTTAGAGATAAGATGATACTTTGTCGAGGAAGATGCAAGATGCACTTTGCCATTTGAAATACCTGCTCTGGACTTTTTAAAAAGTGCACAATACTCTTGTAATTTGGCTGGTTAAATTTTCACCAGAATGATCTTATTGATCTATACCAACCATTGTAGTTGGGAGATCCAATTTTCTGAATATTTTCTGAATTGAAGCAACTCCTCGTGCATGAGGCTGCAGGTTCAAAGTTTGGCCTGACTGTACCATTGGGCACATGGTCCAAGAGCAACATTTGAAGATGAAACAAAAAATCCTATCCAGACCAAAACAGTCGTTTATGCGTGAAGAAGCAAGAACAAGATCTGTGCAACCACTGGCTTCTGAGGACATAAGTTCGAATCCACCCCAAGGAATTCTACTATGTACATTGCACGGGGCATTTTAAATCTAGAGGGTGCCTTGTATTCGGTGTCAAAAGATCCCACCCTTGGGGACATTAGTATATTGGTTTGGACTTAATGCTTTTCATGTCATCCCCCACGTCTGCCACTGGCTACTCATAATAAGCAGAAATATTTAGTCCCAGAGCCAACACATCGGTGAGGCACAACATGACATGTGTGTCCAATTAAACTTGAACTTCTACGCATTAAGTCACGATTTCACCTTCTCTCTTTGGTGACACTGTTCCAGATAAATTACCAACTTCGGCTGCGGCAATTAACGCCATGTCTGTCTGCTTTGTCTGGAGTTTCTTGATGAAATTAGCACCACTTAAGGCAGATTAAAGTTTAATTGCCACCGCTGCATAATGAATACATGATGCCAAATTTTCCTTAAGTTGGTTACATGATCATTCCACACTGAAGTAACCATGGAACTAGCCTGGATCTTAATTAGTGCCCAATTTTATATCTCAGTGAAATGATTGTTAAATGTGTTGGATCCATGCGTTGTTGCGGCCTTTGAGATAAGCGTCAGACTGTCAGTGAGATAAGTGTCTGTGTTGTAGCATGGTCGAGGAACCCGGAGGATAGCATAGCCTATTGGCGTGAATGAGACAGTCAGTTTTTAGAAAAAGCAAATTTAAGTAGTTTTGTGGGAACTGACAAGTGGAACTGCACAGATTTTATAAGTTTATGATATAATACAAAATAATTTATACACCCGTTTGATTCAGTTTTAATGGTTACTCTGAAACATTCGTGGCTGTTATGTTTTGAGAAATGGCTTATGATATCTGATTTACTCTGAATCAACATAATTGCACTTCAATGAAGATTATTGTGGAAATTAATGGCAAATGCACCTGGCAGGATTCAAGATTGTCAAGAATTAACATGACAAAAGAATGATTTATAATATCAAATCTCAGTCAACACTAATTAAGCCATGTGTGTACGGCAAATGGTCAAATTTGAAAGAAAAAAAGAAGTATAAGCTTATACACTAGCAATCTATAAAAGATAGAGATGTGCTGTCATTTTGGTGATGTTTTTTTTTTCATCTGCTTGCATGAGTGTTTTTTGTTAGAGACAGAGGCTCGTTGATCAGCACTGGGGGAGACAAGATTGGCACAGTACTCTCTAAAGCTGGGGGACGAACAGCGCCTTGCTTCACTCCTTGATTAGTTCAATTTGAAGACGTTAGCTTTGGAATTATTGCTATGGACGACGTTCCTACATTTGGCAAGCCTTGTGTGGCAAAGCTAACGACTAATTTAGGGCAAGATAGGAACCCAGGCAACTGGCTCACAATTAAGGTGATTAAAGAGGCAGTCTTTTCACAGCCACATGGCGATTGGGAGCAATTGCCTTAATTTACTTACAGTTCAAGGGGGGGGTGTAGTAGTTTGGAAGGGGGGGGGGTTATACAAGGGGAGGCAATAATAAGAGTTCGTGCATATGACATGGTGATTGGGGGGGGGAGAGGGGCCAAAGGGGGAGACGTCAAGAGGATTCAATTTTCGAAAAGAAAAGAAGCATCAGTTATGCAGAAAAAATGTATTGTGAAATAAAACATATATTGTATACCTACAATTTTAAAAACTCCATTGCGACCTCAAATTGATATGTTAATCCTAGATGTTGAGTGGCCTATGTATTGCAGTTGACTCGAGTTTGATAAGTTTTAGATTTG
Organism: Platynereis dumerilii; assembly: GCA_026936325.1. Classification (NCBI taxonomy): domain Eukaryota; kingdom Metazoa; phylum Annelida; class Polychaeta; order Phyllodocida; family Nereididae; genus Platynereis; species Platynereis dumerilii. The sequence goes on from JAPTHN010000002.1 coordinate 96,696,886, forward strand.
ACCTCAATAATGAATGTGATTATAAGCTTGGGGGGAATTCTAGATCGATGTATTAGGACGAGATTAAGAGACTGTATAATATCAGGGGTGGGGCATGGAATTGCATTACAATGGCATAAGAGAGGCATCATAACAGCATTAGAATGACATTAGAATGGCAGAGACAAGAACAAAATGCCCACAAATGATCAAGCACCCACCCACCACTGCATTACCCAGTAGGGAGTCAATTCAACTTGATTGGTCGGGTCAAGGGTCAGAATCCCGCACTGCTCAGCCTTGTGAGTCCCAGTGAATGGTTTGAATGGAGACACGAAAGCCTTGATCCCACACACAGGGTGCAGGAAATGCTAGACTGAACTGGCTATAGCATGCAGCAACATCGACAGTAATATAATAGTTTTAGGACTGCCAACATTTCTATCATGTAGCTTTGGACAACAACAAAAAATCACAAATAAATACATGTATTCAGTGACGGAAGGTGATCTTGCAGTAACAGCATCAATTTACTGTGTAGTATGTATAGTCAAAATAAGTGTTTACCAAGTGTACTTGTAGAAAATACTACTAGGCTTCACATCAAAATCAACGGCACCACCCCACCTTAACCTGGACTTATAAAAGGATAAATGTGACATCTCTCTGACCTCTTCACCACACCACGACAAGGACGCCATGCACCTCACCATTTCCAAGAAGACCACCATCTCCAGCGACCACAGCTTCAGCGTGAGAAGCACCAAGACAAAAGAAGCCAGCTCAGGAAATGACATTAAAGGGGGAATGCATTAAGCACCCTGCCACTACAGGAGCTAAAAGCACAGCCTCTGTTGTGACCAGGCAACTCCTCTCTGCACGCAGGTTGCACGCAGGTAACTAACACAAGAGCTGTTTGTGGAAAAGGCCATCCAACCATTCAAGCAGTATTGCTGCCATCATCTTGATGTTCTGCTCACTTCTCTGCTCATTTCTCTGCTCACTTCTCTCAGCTCATTTTCCTAATTGCCCCGATCAGCTCCTGTTTTCCACCAACCCTTCTCACAGCTCTCCTCATGCATACAATCACTCCTCCTGTAAGGATCTGTCTATCACCGTCCTGCTTTGCTATCAGTGGCTTCCTTTGCTGTGTTTTCTACCAGAGTTATATGGATGTCTTGTGTAGAGCCTAGCTAAATGTCGTTGGTTGCTCGCATTGATAAATGATTCCGATAGGTCATAAACTCTCAAGGGATCTTTTATTTTAGTTTCTCGTATGCATTTATTTATTTGAATAGCTTTGCCGACCATGTAGTGTCATCCGTAATGACATTGGTTACTTTCAAAAAATGGATACACATACTCGTCAACTTTGTAATTATAGATATACGGACAAGATTGCAAATAGTTATACCAATTTTAAAAAAAAGTCAACATATCTAAGATAATGTGGAAAAATTATTCGTTTGTGAAGATGTAGAAATATGACGAATGGCCAAATCTTGAGCTAGGGGACATCTTGGAATTGGGATTGGCCGAGCAATAGTGGGGAGCTGTCAGATCTCCTTGCAAGACGCCATGAACAATTTTGATGTAGTGAGATGAGCTGCTCATTGTGTGAGTATGGAACCATCAGTGTGTAATGTGTCCAGCCTAGTGTGTTTGGGGTCCGGGCAGGCCATGGACAGGCCATGAGCTTTTGCAACTGATAGCCATCTTGATTAGTTCCGAGCCGCTGCGTCCTCATGGCAAGAATTCATCCAGGCCAGTGGGCTGCAGGATGGACCGGCCAAGTAGGGCTCGTAGGAGGCTCGTATGAACTGTCCTCCGGATTCATTACTCTAATAATTTGTGGATTAATTTGTGGACACTACGAAGCCCGGGTGGCTATACTGTGTGGATTCATTTGAGGGAGGTAGGCGAGCAAACAGTGAGCAAACAGTTCCACTCGCTCTGCCCTGTGCTTAGGGTAATACCAGGGGTGGACCATGTCACAGCGGGGTCATATGGGCGTCCATGCGCATTCTATGGAGGTAGGAGGGCAAATATGAGGACCCTTCGGGGGGCCAGAGGACCTTGGTGTAGTGCCAATGACGCCCCTCAAGCCCTCAGCGACCCGCCTGCCACCAAATTAAAGCGACAGATTCAATATTAGGAGAGGCAGTGTTACGTGGCTGGCATCGCAAGCATATCAGGAGTATCATCGCAATATTTCACACTGGTGATTCCCCAACTGAAGATGATACAGGCTCAAACAATAGGCCCAACCATTCCTCATGCCCCAGCAGCAGTGTTGGTACTGTGATGCCCTGTCGGGTTGTCAGCCCCAGTTCATATATTTCCCCTTGACCGCCTAAAGGGTTCTTAATAGGTCTTGGAACACTCCTGGAGATCTATCTGCCAGTATCTCTCACTCTTTTCCATCTGTTAGCTGAGACAATAGGCAAGAATCTGCCTGCTGCCCCCACCTCCTGGATCCTCCTGGGCCTGCTAATGTGGCTTGAGCAAATCATCTTCCAAAGATGATTTTTCTTTCTAACATCATCAGTAATCAGTGCACTCCCCTAAGAGGCCTCTTATCTGCCAATCTGTCATCTGCCGTCACACATTGCCATCTCCGTTCCTGTGAACCTTGCAACTAAAGTGAGCCTGGCAACATCTACGTTCCAATCTCCCATCAGCTAATGTGAACTCACAAAGTGAACCGCCAAAGTGATCTCTCCTAAGTCACGTTGGGTACACCATCAAGAAGGCAGCATCATGCTGCATGCATATTAAAATTGGTAAAGAAGCTTTTGCTGTTTTATCCTCATTTATGGTTCCAACTGAACTAACCAACCGATTATACTTACTAAACTTTCTCCCCTCACAGCCTCCTATCTATCTATCTATCTATCTATCTATCTATCTAAAGTATCTATCTATCTATCTATCTATCTATCTATCTATCTATCTGTCTATCTATCTATCTATCTATCTATCCTCATTAGAATCGACCTAAGGTCTATGTATTATGTTTACAAGAGTTTCAACCATCATTCACCTCACTGCTGAGTCCTCACCAGTCCAAATTAGCCTATCAAGTGGATAAATACAGGGTGTAAAGCCCTAATCATCCATCATACATCCATACATCTGCCTATCTAGCTGTCATCTGTGCACAGTATAATAGATGTAGCAGTGTGTGTTGCAGTGTTAGCAGGGAGCAAGTGGCATAAGAGAAATGGGTCGTTGGTGGATGCCCTCTCACTTTCTATTAGGGCCTTCACCTGAGTGAGAATTAACTGGGTCCCAGGGGACAGATAAGGCCGGGACAAGGGCAGGAATGGTTGTTGGATGGGACCCTGGGGGATCCCTGATAACCTCATTCTCACGTGTGACACTCCAGATTTCCACGTGTATAGGACGTGTCGCCCAGACCATTGGTTCCAATTGACAAACACTGTAGGCCTACACATTATATGACGTCATAATTAGTGAAAGGGAAAGAATGAAAGGAGAATGGCAGAGAGACAACAACAGAAGCAGTGTATATTGTTTTCTGTAGCAGCAGGTAGAAAATGGCCTCTGGTCAGCTCTTTGTGTGGTCCTGTGTGGTCCAGCTGGCTGTTACATTTGTAAGGCGCCGCAACTGTAACAGGCAGGGTCATTCTGTGCGATTTTGAAAGTTGTAAAAGAAATTCCAGCAGGTCTGCAAAGGTCTGAAAAGGACCTATCGCTCATATATTGTACACACACACAGGCTTACTAACTCAGAAAAGTCTCTCTAAGCAAAAATATCAAAAGTTAAGAAATCAACTTGGGAATTTCTGGTCTCAACTGACCTGTCAATCAAGCCGTTCAGCCTGAATGTAGCGCCATACCCTTCCTTGTCCAGTTGTCCCTACCTCCTCTCAATTCCTCCCTCATCCTCCAACCGCCCTCAACAAACTGCATTAGGCGTCCGAGGGTCACTCTCTGGCGATTATGCAGTTAAGGGGCGAAAGTGAGGCTGTATTGTCCTACAATCAAATGAGCTCTGAGATCTGCCGGGTGACTCGACTAATGCCTTTTGTGAGACAACTTAGTTGACTGAGGGCACCTAGAGCAGATTGGGTAATAAGGTCACGCAGATCATTGCTGGACAAGCCAATGCTAATCAGGGGCTGGTCGTGCCTTGCTCATTTGGTCATTTGTACTCCCAATCAATGCTGTGTGCAAGGGACTGCACTGGGAAACTGTCAGTGTTGGATTCACAGTCTACACATATATACGTAGCACAACCTCTTGGTGGTAATCTGGTAGAATGCCAGTACATCGAGATGAATCAGATGATCAAGTTATTAATTTTCATCTGGAATGTTTTAGAAGACCATACATTTGTCAAATGTCCCTTTTGGTTGCTCCTGAGATGACCAGGACCAATCATGTTCCATCGGTATTGCAGCTTTCAACTGAAGATAACTTGGAACTCTCAACAGTGCCAAACAAATTGCTTTACAGTATGATTTCTATGGTCCATATGACAATCATTGTATGAATTAATATCTTAAAATGGTGCAGCTGCACTTGAGGAATCAATGCTCCTTCTAGAATACAGGTCTACAATCCTACTTGCACATTTGACAGTGCATGGCTATTGTGCGTGAGACACCCATGCAGCAAGACCAGTCCAGTAGCAGTCCCACCCTACCCTCTGCCCACCGCACCCCACTTGGCTAAATCAATGCTTGTCTGCAACTAACCCAATCAAGATGTTAACAGTCTTTGTGTCGCTTTGTGCAAGTCCAAAATCAAATCTGCATGGCAACCACCAGATGCTGCGTGGCAAGTGAAGGGAGGACCAAGACCCAAGTTTGGCTGCAGGAAGGTTATACGGGTCCAGTGTGTGGATATTCCAATCTTAGTCCCATTTGTAAGCTATTTGTCACACAGAGTTGAGACGTGTTTTCAAGAATTCATCTTTCAACATTTTCTTCCACGTTTTGCCATTTAGTTCATGCATGGTAGACCTAGTCGTTTTCACACATTCTACTACGTTATAACTTACAAGAACAGATATTTGTTGACTCAATTGGTCACAGCAGCAACTTATGGAATCATTGATAAGGCAGTGTCACATATAATCATACACGGACACAAATCATGCCAAGAGAGTTAAATTTTTGATATTTTCTTGAGTATTTGGCCAAGGATTTAACGAATCTGTCAGAATGTACTGAATATTCCTCAGCATACAGCAACCCTGAATCCATCTGCTGTTCAGTGCAGTGAAAAATGATATAAGCAGAGGAAGTTGAGGAAACACAGGGCATTGTCAGTGGCCTTGGTCCGGAGTCAATTTAGCCTGACAGTCCAGTCAATCCCATAAGGACAAGGGGCTTAGGAGAGACCCTTGGTCCAGGCAGGAGAATGGTCTTTGCCATCCAGGCTCAAGATGGTCACTGGTCTTGCATGATAACGTCAGAGGGTGACCCCTTCCTTCAGTCTCCGCAGTGAGTCCTCACAGATAAGGGGCGGCCCAAGAAACTTGAGGACAGCCATGAGGACAGCCATCAGTGGCAGCAAAGAAAATGGCAAAAAGGCTGAACTGATGGCTCGACTGATGGCTCTACTGATGGCTAGACAGATGGCTCCACTCATGGCTCGACTGATGGCTCGAAGGATTGATGGCTCGACTGATGGCCCGACTGATGGCTCAACTCATGGCTCGACTGATGGCTCGACTGATGACTTGACTGATGACTCGACTGCTGGCTCGAATGATGGCTTGAATGATGGCTCAAATGATGGCTCGACTCATGGCTCGACTCAAGGTTGAAGCAGGAGGCGCTTGTCGTTGTCCATCACTCACCAAACACAGATGTCGCGTCACAAATTTTATGTCACATGTCATGTCATTCTCATTTTTGCCTAGCATGGTTTTCGAATGTTTCAATCTATTTTAATCAAGTTTCTAAAGTGCAAAGCTGGAGTGGTTTCCGAATGGCTAGGAACTTAGCAGCAGGCAAGGGGACATCAGAACAACCACTATATCAGACAGAAGGAACGTACAGGCCGCCCAGGGTTCATTGAAGGATTGCCAGCAGTTTACTGCGAAGGCTTTAAGAGGTCTTCGGAAGGTTTAGCGAAGGTTGGTGGAGATCCTTCGAAGGTTTCTTGAGGTCATGTGGATGAGAGTTAGCAGTGATCTTGTAAATCCCGATAAGGAGGTCCACGAGTCCGGGAGCCACTGTCCATCACAGCAATGACCAGAAGGGGACAGGCCCAATGGGGGAGCAGCCAAGCGCACTGGCCAACGGTCAAGCTGCCTAATGAAGCGTCTCCAGATGTCGTGATTTCTCAGACCGAATCGTAAAGTTATCTCGCCCTGTCTGTTCTGTTGTTCCGCTCGTATCGCGGCCATCTTGTCCGAGGGCGGGACGCGTCGTTCTGGCCGCGTGTTGTCGCTATCAAAGTGTCGTGCCGGGAGAGGACCTAGTGTCGTCCATGTCAAGTCCGAGCGGAAGGACCTTCGATCCTCGTAGCCTCTGTCCCAGGCCCTCTGCCCACTGATCTGTCACTATGACCTTTAGCTGAAGTCTCCTGCAACCCCCTACAACCCCCTCAGCCCTCATGGCCCCTGGTGAAGCCTGGCTTGCTTGTCTTTGCCCTTTCTGATTTCTCATCTGTCATTTCTCCTCTCATAATTGCTTCTGGAAGAAGAAATAATTCACATAACCCCCGAGCAGCAGTGAAATGTCTTGCCTTTCGCTGGAGATGTCACAGAAGACTGCAGCCGCTTCCCCCATAAACTGATGCATGGAGGCATTTATCCAAATGACCACTCCTACATTAGTACTCATATACTACTATCTTTAATCCTTCTCTTATACTTCGACAGTTTTCAATAACCTCTCAATTTATCAATATATCGATCAATCTGTCTGTCAATCACTCAATCAATCAATCAATCAATCTATCTATCTATCTATCGATCCATCCATCTATCTATCTATCTTTCTATCTATCTATCTATCTATCTATCTATCTATCTATCTATCTATCTATCTATCTATCTATCTATCTATTCATGAATCTCTCTGTTTTACTTCATTCCTTTCCTTCGTTCTTGATTTCCTACCTTTCTTTCTTTTCTTCTTTCTTTCTTCTTTCTTTCTTCTTTCTTTCTTCTTTCTTTCTTCTTTCTTTCTTCTTTCTTCTTTCCTTCTTTCTTTCTTCTTTCTTCTTTCCTTCTTTCTTTCTTCTTTCTTCTTTCCTTCTTTCTTCTTTCTTTCTTCTTTCCTTCTCATGTATATATGTGTATACAGGTCTGCATGCAGTGCCTTCAGTCTCGCCAGTCTGACATTCTGTCTCTTCCTCAAGTTCCTCCTAGAAGTTATAAAACAAAACAGATCTTTTATTTTAAAGTCAATATTCTTTCTCTCAGTTTTATGACTCGTGTAATTTCAGACCTCACTGGTCACTCACCTGGTCTTCAGTTTCATTACGAGGGAATGTGACTTTGATGTCTTCGTGAAGTTTAAGATCTTTTAAGTTTTGTAAAGAAAAAATGAGACCTGTATTAACTTTATGAATGGCCCATGAATATGAGACATTTTATAATATGTAAATTCCATGTAAATTCTTGGTAAAATTCTTTGCAAAGTCCAGGTAGACTCCAAATAACAACACAGTTAAAAAATCAGCCATATTTTATGACTCCGAAATGTCATAATCCCCATTCTCTCTTTATGTTTGCTAAGTGCAGAGGCATGTCAGGCCTCTATTGTTGGGGAGCAACCTATAGTAATTTAACGTGTGTACTCCATAGGTAAATTCGCGGTTTTCCTAAGGAAATCTTCTGAAATTGATATATCGCGTGTAAAATGTTGCAGAAATGTCAGTGATGTTTGTATTTTTATTCCATTTGGCCGACAGGTTGTATGGCATGACATGGGGGCTGAGTTTCCTCACAGCATGTGAATATAAATTCATGTGAATAAAGTACATTCAACAAATTAGTTTGCAGTAAAAAAGCAACTTCTCTCAGTTTTTGGCTTTTTTGGGGCAACCTGAAGCCATGCAAACTATAAGAGAAACTAACAGAAATGTCTGCAGGAGGATAAAAGATTGTTGAGCTAATTTCTATTCTCTTTTGAACAGGTAAGTGCGCATGGTGTTGGCTGACTTTAAAATGTAACTTTTGTTATCATTCACAATTTTATCTGAATTATTTTAAATGTATGCAAACATGCACCCCTTCTCACACCGATCTATCTATCTATCTATCTATCTATCTATCTATCTATCTATCTATCTATCTATCTATCTATCTATCTATCTATCTATCTATCTATCTATCTATCTATCTATCTGTCTGTCTGTCTGTCTGTCTATCTATTTGTCTATCTATCTATCTATCTATCTATCTATTTATCTATCTATGTGTCTATCTATGTGTCTATCTATGTGTCTATCAATCTATCTGTCTATCTACTATCTACCATACACGTGTATCTATTAGATTCTGTGTATCAACTAGCTACCTATAGGCCTATGTCTATTGCTGCAACGTATGCTGATGACGCTTGTTTACGCTTTCAGTAATTAATAAATTAAGTTTACTTACGTATTTCGACAATTCCCTGAATTTGTTCAACAAACAGATCTGGTGTTAATTTCGCGTTTCCTGGCAACTTGGAATCTCCACCTGTTTTGATTTGACTGCTGTGGCAAAGTGTAAATTAATTCAATAAGGTGACATTTGTTGGAAACTTTAGCGTTCTTTGTAACTCCTGCAGGTGCCATTAGGTCACTGTCTCCAGATTTCATTATTAACAAATACTGAAAATTGTCTCTAACTAATAGCTCATTTCCAGCCTGACTGCAAATGAACACAGTCCACATCGAAAAAGCTAATTTGATACTAAAAGGACAACAACTGTTACATATTTGACACATCTTCATAGATAGATAGATAGATAGATAGATAGATAGATAGATAGATAGATAGATAGATAGATAGATAGATAGATAGATAGATAGATAGATAGATAGATAGATAGATAGATAGACTCTTCTTCCATATTTCTACTTGCCGTTGTTGCCTTTTTTCTTTAACACCAAAAACTATCGTTCTCATGGCGTGAGTTGCAAAGAGTTTCCCTGCGGATGAAAGTGTTTTAGGCGTTGCTCCTTTAGACAGGCAACTTGGGCGTCGCAGTTTTAGTGTTGCTGTTTTCTTGTAATAACTTGAATAAGTTCCTCCAAACAAAGCATTGGTTATGCAAGGTTGATATTAGATGATGCATTTGAGTAATTTAAGTCAGTCGAAGAAATGATATAATGGTACAGAAATTAAGACGGGATGCGTTTTGCAGTATACCACTTATGCATGCTTGTTAGTCGACTTTGGTACAGTTTATTCAGAAAGTTCTTTTTTTTCTAAAACAACCATATTTTGTTATAGATTTTGAAGGAAAAGGGACAGTAATAAAGGATGATTGATGATATATTCAAACTTTGTCTATATAGGTATGTAACACGGTTACCAATAGGTGCTGTAGTCAAATCCTACCAACAAAGACAAAAACTTAGGCATGTCCAAATGGGCCTTACAGAGCAAATGTGCCTCGGTTAAGACATAAGAAACAGCCACAAGAAGCCAGAGACCACAAGCCTGGGAGGAAAGGAAGGCCACAGCTGGGACCAAGAGGCAAAACTTGCTTGGGGCGAATTCGTTTTGTTTACTCGCATCACTCACCTCACATGTGTGAGTTCTCAGTTGAAGAAAGGGTCCACTCGTGTGACAAAGAATCCACAAGCACCTGTACTGGTAACTGCTCCCAGCACAACTTGTAGCTTGGGGATCAACGCCTCTGCTTGCTTTAATGCATCTGCCCGACCACAATCTACCGTACTCTGTCAAACTCAAGCTTCTCCAGACTGTCCTCCCACGAGCTAACAGATTTATGACTAGCTTGGTGTCAGCAAAAAGTTTGTGATTCCTTAAAATTAACTCAATAAACGCCTACAAATGTTTCTTCTGAAGTAAAATCTATTTTCCTTTGAGAAGATTGCCATCTTTCCTGAATCCTCCTTGAAAGGAATGGAGCTTCTGTAGGTATTTTGCATTTGAATTTGGCTAACTCAACCTCCGAATGCCACTGAGTCACAGAGTAAGACTCAGAATACAGAATTTATATTTGACTCGAAAAAATATAGATAATATCCATATCTAGGATCAAGAGTATAGGCATATAGCTTCCAGAATAGTTTTCCTTCATATAATATTATACTTCCATTGTTGTATAATAATTATTGAACTTCACTGAATGACAAATGATATACTGAGGGTTTTTTTGTCATCAAGTAGATACGACCTTCCAACAGCCTCGGTTGCAGCCCCCACTTCTTGTGGTCACAAGCACATGGCGAGCAGTTCCCCTCCTGGCTACCTCATTTTACCACATGTGTCTTCTTCTGAGAAATTCACAAAGCCCTGGAAAAAGACATTTCACAGGTCATCGATCTAAAGACCTACCTGTATAGGCCTACACGTGCATACATCTTGTTTTGTAGGTAATCTCTCTCTCTTTTTTTAAATATAATAAGTTTTTACTATGTAGGCGTAAAATTTAAATTTTGGGTCAGCTTAAACAATTGAGTGAGATGGTTGCACAATTCTTTTGAGCTAACATAGGTTGTTGTTTTAAGTTATGATAACGGACAGATTATCAGCTCATTATCAGAACTTATAACAACAAGCCATGCATGTTAGCTCATATAGTCTGGGGTCCAACCAGGAAAAAGGTGCATATTTAAAAAGTTTTTGCCCCCAATTTTTATATAAAGAAATTTGGTGTCGTTGGATAGGTAACAAGTTGAGCTGTCAGAATCTGCTAGGTGTCACTCTGAGACCATTCGCATAAGGTTGCTATGGCAACCGAAACATAATAAAAGTGGTTATTTTAGTATTTCATCAATATTTTGCAAAATATCGAATAACAGGACAACTTTTAATGCTACATTCACCAAATTTTGGAAATATTTTCAGATTTAGGAGTTTTTTATGACTACTTGGTTGTTTTGACAATAAATTTTAAAAACCTTCCATTTTTGGGTGAAATTAACCTTCAAATACCCCTTTTTCCACTATGTGCTATATTTCAAACTTTGCAGTTCAATCATATATCATTATATACTCAATTTTTGTTGTGCATTAGAATGCCCTGGAAGTGGGCTACACATTTGCCATATAATAGCCAAGCCAAGCCTTCGCATTTCTGTTGCCATGGCAACATAACATTATAATTCAAAATTCAAAATGTCCAACTCGAAAGCATGAAATGTGACATAACTCAAAGACTAGGGCGTCTATCCTCATGAAATTTGGCGAATTTATGTAATAATCAATTGTCCATCAGGTAATATAACAATCTGAAAACTTTCTTTTTAAAAAGTTCCATTTTTAGGTAAATTAAACCCGTAAATACCCCTTTTTTCCACAATTTACTATATTTCCAACACTGCCGATCAAACAAATTTTTATTTTATATTAAATTTTTATTGTGTATTAGGATGCCCTGAGACAAGGCTGAAAATCTGATATATTATGGTCAAGCCAAGCTGTTGCATTCTGTTGCCAAGGCAACATAACATTATAATTCAGAATTCAAAAGGTCCAACGCTAAAGTACAAAATGTGACTTAACACGAAGACCAGTGCATATATCGTCATGAAATTTGGCGAAAGTGTGTAATAATGAATAGCCCTTCCATGGGTACAACATTCAGGTGACTGTCATTTAAAAAGACATTCTATTTTGGGGTAAATATTACCCATATATACCATTTTTGAAAGAACATTCTATATTTCAAACCCTGATGTTCAGCTATTGTATCATGTATATATCAAATCTATTTTGAGATACACATTGCCCTGAAAGTGGGCTATATATTTGACATATATTGGTTGAGCAAAGAAATTGCATTTCTGTTGCCATGGCAACAAAACAATATATTTGGAAGTTCAAAATTTCAAACTATTAAGCATCAAATATGGCATAACTCAAAAGCTGGTTCATGGATCTTAACGAGATTTGGCAAGTATATGTAAAAATGAATAATTCAACAGTTTATACACAATTTCTTTAACTCTCACATGAAAACATTCCATTATTGTGTGAATTAGACCCTAAAATAAAAATTTTTATAATGACATCTGACATTGCAAACTCTTCCAATCAACCATATTTCATATTAGGCCTATATCAAATTTGTTTTTAGAATCTGAATGCCTGAAAGTTGGCTTTAAATTTGACATTTAAGAGTCAAGCAAATCCAGTATGTTGCCACAGCAACCAAATACATTTCAAAATAAACAATATTGTTGTTAAACAGAAGCTAGCCATAACTCAAAGACTACTGCAAATATCCACTTGAAATTTGGCATGAATATAATTAACCATTACAATCATGTAGAGCAAACAAATCTGTTACCTAAGCATTTGGATAACTGTCATTAGATTAGTAAAAACATTATTTTGGGGTGAATGAGACACAAATGGCGTAAAGTATAAACAATTATAAATGTGGCAGAGGCCTGGATCCTCATATTAATGTTCAGTCAACATTGCAGAACCTTTCCTATAAAGCTGGTATCTGCTTCCATGTTCTGGTAGCTGCTTCCATGTTCTGGTAACTGCTTCAATGTTTTACAGAGATTTCAAATTTCTGGCATAATTTAATAAAAATTATGCAAATTGTGCTTGGGTTTTACCAATTCAGCTTGCTGAATGTGCCTTTTTCATTATGCTTGAACTTCTAACTTTGTAGGATGTGTCTGAAGGACATGTACATGATTTTTAAATTGATCTCTAAAATCCATAAGATAGCATTCTGTTAGTCCTGGCCTAGTTGCATTAATCTGAATTTAGCTTTTGAATATATTTTCAAATTTAAGTTTGGTGCAGATGTTGAGGTCACATCCGTCTTTGTCCAGCCAGATCTGTATGCACGGAGGAGGTGGGTCACACTGCTCCACTCCAATGTATGCCCAGAGGGTCACAAGCTAAAAGTGGTTGCAACAAGTTGAAACAAATATAAGAGCTCTCAATAAGCAAGGAAGCACAATCTGATATAAGGAAGCTTATTATTTGGACCTTCTCATTACAATCCAGGATAACCAATTCCACACTAAATTACATGACAAAAGGGATGACTTTAATTTCAAGATTGTCAACTATCCATATCCTGTTGCATCTAATATTACAGAAAAGCCAGCTTATGGTGTCTATGCTTCTCGCATCATCAGTTTTGCCAGGGCTTGTGATCATTACAGTGATTTCTCAGTGAGGCACATTTCATTATGTGATTCTCTCCTCAGGCAGGGATATAAATATAGGTTTTTATGCAAACAACTTTGCAGCTTTTATAAAAAAAAGGACTCACATGTGATGTTGAGGCCTTATAGGACGTCCAACCTTCCATCTCCTCCCACACAAGTCCCTGGAATGGATATCTAAGAACTAGAGCTTCTGGGAGACCTGAATGTCACAAAACCAGTACGACATGCCATCACCGGAAGAGGAATGTTGGCTGCAACTTGAGCTGACTTAAGTCAGCTGCCTTGATGCGTTATTTTCATGAAATATTCACAGATATATTTATAAGACCAGCTACTGTGGCGTCGAGCTTTACTCTTTCAAAGGTCCAAGCCTGATAGTCAACCCGGGAAGTCTTACTTATAAAAAAAGATTCTAGAAGGCTTGGGCCTGTGGTCTTTGGAGTGGGAGGGGGGAGATGATAATTTACTAAATTTGTTGAAAGCACTGTAGGCCTACTGAACATGCCGAAAGTACTATCAATGTCAATTTGTGAACAGGACTCAATATAATAGCAAATTATCAAATTTTATATTTCAAATTAAATAATGCTGTGCAAAATATTTGGGTTTGGTTAATTCTTTTGTAGATGTCACACATTGTTCCAGGGACTAAGGTGAATCTTAAGTAAATTACCAAGAAGAACTCTTCCAATTATCAAACTTATGGACACAGTAACCCATGCATCAAACTTCCAAGTGATGGATCTTTTCTCTATACTGGAGGTCAAAGGTGTGAATTGCAATCAGATTGTACATTGTAATTACCATCATGAGAAATAAAAGCAGGGACATTCCCTTCTTCATTAATTGCAATTATGAAAGTCCTGTTGATTCTCCTGTAAATTAGACCTCAATTGCTGTTGAGACATGGCTTTAATTGGCTTCAAGCCGACTTTTCAGCTCAGCTGACCTGAAGCAATGTCAGCTGCTAGACTGACTCATCTCAGCTGACTTCAGCTGAGAGGAAAATCAGCTCGCGGCGGCGCAAAATGTCGGCGGTTCCGGGCTGTATTTACTTCCCCTGCCCTTTGCCAGGTCAGGTTCTGTGATCTCAGCACTTTGTAATGCACCAGAAAATTTGTTATCTTTTCTCTTGTAACTTAATATGCAATATAACTTACACCTCACGGACCACTGTACTTTTTATTGAAAATCCTAATGACAAGGTCATGCATATCTATGAGTCTTGAGTGTGGGGAGGTGGAGAAATGCATTGGGAGCACAAGAGTGGTACTTGGGAATCATGACATTTTTTGAAGGGGGGCGGGGGGCTGAGGGACATGCAGATATATTTAGTACTGTGTGTGTTGATATATATTACACTTTTTTCTTGGGTGCACCTGACAGATTGGGTGGCATATGCCCCCTCGTTGTTATGCCGCTGTTGAGTTACATGTTAACGGGGTCTGAATGGTTCATGGAAGAAGTATGTCCACCAAACCAGCTTTGAACCAAGATGCAGTTCTGACTACTCTCTGCAATCATCTTTCCGTACCAAACTATAACTATTGCTCAACAAGTGCTATCATCTGTGACTTGAGCTTGATAATGACTTTAAAAGAAAGCCATTGGACATGCCTGAAAGCTTTGGTGAGCAAATATTTCGCTCCCGATAGACTATAATTACTTCAAATAAAAAAATAGGCAAGTTGAACTATGGAGTTTGCACCTGGATTGCCCATAAAAGTGTAGTGCTGTATCAATTAGGATTATCATAAAAGAAAGGGATAGGAACAAACCTCCCTCCACCCATAAGGAGAAGTCACTCTTGACCATAAGCAATGAACAGACTGACAACATGTATGAAAACAAGGGCAATTTGCAAAGAGAAGAAAGTTTTTACCAATGACAGACATTCAAATATTTAATTATCTGATTGTTGGTCAGAATGATATCATTAAGTAGGCCCTACTTGCAAAATTTCAAACAGATATTTAATGAGCTTCAAATTATGCCAGGCTTCTGTTTAACGCTTGTTTATTTTGAAATATATTTGGTTGCCATGGAAACAGACTGGCTTTGCTTGACTCTTGAATGTTAAATTTATAGCCAACTTTCAAGCATTCTGATTCTGAAAACATGATTGAAATGATATGAAGTATGGTTGATTGGAAGAGCTTGCAATGTCTTATAGGACATATTCGGTCATTATAAAACATTTGATTTTTTTGGTCAAATTCACCCAGTTATGGAATGTTTTCATATGACAGTTAGAGAAAATGTGTGTGAACTGTTGAACTATTTATTTTTACATATTCTTGCCAAATCTCATGAAGATCCATGAACCAGCTTTTGAGTTATGCCATATTTGATGCTTAATAGTTTGAAGTTTTGAATTTTCAAATATATTGTTTGGCTGCCATGGCAACAGAAATGCAATTTGTTCGCTCTACTAATATAGGTCAAATATATAGCCCACTTTCAGGGCAATGTGTATCTCAAAATAGATTTGATATATATATGATACAATAGCTGAACAACAGGGTTTGAAATATAAAATGATATTTCAAAAAGCTTATCAATGGATAATATTTACCCCAAAATAGAATGTTTTTGAAATGACAGTCACCTGAATGTTGTACCCATGGAAGGACTATTCATTATTACACACTTTCGCCAAATTTCATGACGATATATACACTGGTCTTCGTGTTAAGTCACATTTTGTACTTTAGCTTTGGACCTTTTGAATTCTGAATTATAATGTTATGTTGCCTTGGCAACAGAAATGCAACAGCTTGGCTTGACCATAATATATCAGATTTTCAGCCTTGTCTCAGGGCATCCTAATACACAATAAAAATTTAATATAAAATAAAAATTTGTTTGATAGGCAGTGTTGGAAATATAGTAAATTGTGGAAAAAAGGGGTATTTACGGGTTTAATTCACCTAAAAATGGAACTTTTTAAAAAGAAAGTTTTCAGATTGTTATATTACCTGATGGACAATTGATTATTACATAAATTCGCCAAATTTCATGAGGATAGACACCCTAGTCTTTGAGTTATGTCACATTTCATGTTTTCGAGTTGGACATTTTGAATTTTGAATTATAATGTTATGTTGCCGTGGCAACAGAAATGCAAGGGCTTGGCTTGGCTATTATATGGCAAATGTGTAGCCCACTTCCAGGGCATCCTAATGCACAACAAAAATTGAATATATAATAATATATGGTTGAGCTGCAGAGTTTGAAATATAGCACATAGTGGAAAAAGGGGTATTTGAAGGTTATTTTCACCCAAAAATGGAAGGTTTTTAAAATTTATTGTCAAAACAACCAAGTAGTCATAAAAAACTCTCAAATCTGAAAATATTTCCAAAATTTGATTAATGTAGCATTAAAAGTTGTCCTGTTATTGTATATTTTGCAAAATATTGATGAAATACTAAAATAACCACTTTTATTATGTTTCGGTTGCCATAGCAACCTTATGCGAATGGTCTCAGAGCGACACCTAGCAGATTCTGAAAGCTCAACTTGTTACCTATCCAACGACACCAAATTTCTTTATATAAAAATCGGGGGCAAACTTTTTCCCAATTTGGGATGTGGACCCCAGACTAATAGGAATTGTGCGACCATCTCACTCAATTATTTAAGCTGCATGACCCAAAATTCAAATTTTACAGTGTTGACTGAAGATCCCAATTAATGTTTTAGATTCAATGTATTGAGTAATATAAAATTATACATATCAAACAATTATCAAAATTTCACCAGCAACTTCCCAAAGATGGCTCATCATCCCAGTGTCATGGCTGGTCAAAAAGATCCCACACATGGTATAAATGTTTGACATGTGCTGCTGCTGTGACATCGTTTCCATCCACCCAAGCAACTTGTCACGTTTCGTTCAGTGCACGGTCTCCTCCTGGTGAAGCCAGAAAAGAAGAGAATCCCGCCAACTGAAAATGCGCAATAAACTCAAACATAACAGCTTGAACTGCTTGGCAGTAAGTGTCATTGTCACAGAACCAGTTTGACTTGTCAAGAGCACAGCAGACAGGCAGCAGTATTTATGGTGTCACAAAATGGAAAGAGTGACAGATATGTCTTCTGCCTCCAAATATATCACTGTTGGATTAATGTAGTCAAATGTAGATGAGACTAGAAAACTGGAGAGAAAGTCCAACAGGTTATAGAATTCACGAGGAAGCCCTTGTTGTATAGTTGAGGTTGGAAAACTGGTTTTCGTGGTTCTTACACTGCAGCCGCCAGTGCTGCTCGTTTATTGTAAAATGCAGTCTTGTGCAGAACTGCAAGATGAAAGTGGACGAGGAAAAGGGAAGGAGAAAAGGGAAGGAGAAAATGGAAGGAGAAAATGTAAGAGGCGAATGGGGAGGTCTACACCTTTTTGGAGATCCATTAGAGGGAGGGAGATGATTCATTGTGTCCCTGGATGCCTGTGTGTGCACAAGAGCAACAAGTAAAGTGTTTCAGTTCACCTACATCATGTCACAAGCAGCATCTGTTTGAAACCTTCGCTAATATGTTGTAATTAGGGAGAAAATTGACTTTGCCACCAGGAGGCAGGCAGGCGAGCCCACTCCACTAATGTTGACTGGAGGTGTGAAACGAATACGCCCAGAGAGTTTGTGGGGTGCCAAAAAGTGCCAGCAGCCAGCAAAGTGATAAAAAGTGTAAAAACGAGCTGCAGGAACCGACAGGCAAGTGGCAATTGGCTTCAGTGTTGATTGCTGTCTTGTGGGGTGGTGTTCATACTCATCCTTATTATGATGGTGCTGTAGAATAAGTGTAGATGCTGGTGTTGCTGACGAGGAAGTGGGGATGAGGGTGGTACTGCGTCATCATCATGAGGGCAATATACTTTGGAGATGTTGACAACTTTCACACTAGCTGTGGATGGTAGTGGTGATACTGATAAGCAAGTTTCTAAAATGTCTGAACAATTGGTGTTATTGATAGCTTGTGACGAATAAAAGTTAGTATGGATGCTTTTGATGGTGTGCTTATCTGATAAGCCTGACAACTTCAATAGCCTATACCTCACTTGTTGATGGTCTGATGCTGGTTCTGTCATTCTGTGTTTCTTGCTATTGCAGACACAAGTGCCTGTAGATACAGGCCTACTGTTGTTGTTTACTCTGGATGTTGATGACTGTTGATGATTGTTTGCAATGCAGGTACTCACTGTCAACTTACTGGTGTTTGGTAGTGTTCTTGAAAATGCTATTATCATACTTCGGCACCTTCGGTGCGGCTGGTATACTGATGATTATAAAGTCTGCGCTGCACATGGTGCATTAGTGCTTGTGATGTAGTTGAAAGGTCCACCACAGAAGAGACTGTTCCTAGCATTATAAGTTTATAACAGGCCTAACTATTTGGTAGGTACAATGTAGACAAAAAGATAAATCATTGAAGGGGGAGGGGAGTCAATGCTGTCACCAGACTGTTTGAATTCTCCAAAATGAAACATAACAATTATCTTAAAATTAGATCAAATTAGCGATTGCCTGAAATTGTTCACAAAAATCACAGTAGGCCTATGAAAAAGAACAGGAACTCTGCGGTTTCAGAAATGTTTACGTACAATGTATGCCATAGCCTAATGGAGAATATAAATTATTTACCAGATTGCTATATTATCCATGCACAGTGCCAAGATTAGGAGAAACAAGTTTTAGCCACGATACAGTCTGCATACTGTACATAGTTTGCAGTATACTTTAAAACACCACACATAAAATTGTTAACGTGTTAACCAAACAGCCACGAGGTGATTTAATGGACTTGCTTTCCCATGGAGGATCATGTCGCTGGATCCAGGACTATATGGCGACGTGGGAACAGGCTAATTCCTCGTGTCAACACTTTTTGTCTGGTCTTGTGCAATTCTGGGGTCTATTGTTGCCTTTAGAAATTGTATTCAACTAATTTACAAGCATTACAAGTTGCTAAGTGGATTGTGTGGCAGTTTGGGTGAGAAATTAATCTTGTCTGATCAGGCAATGGAGACATTGTTGGAGGGAGAAAGCCTCAGAAAGGAGACATTAATCCAAGAACAAGCCAAACTAGAATCGCAAGCGATGATAATATGACCGCCGGCGCTGCTGGACGCCTTTTGCTGATCAAGTGCAATCAAGTGTGACTGTGTCGATCCATAAAAGATGAATAACAATTTGTGTTTTGAGTGCAGCTTGTTTGGACCTGGCTTAAAAAAGCTCAGTCGTATAATAATAATAATAAATAGATATATATTCGTTGTTGTCCATGGCGCAGTGGGGCCTCTATTTGACGGGGGGTTTATTCGAGGGGCGTATATGTGTACATCCATTGTGCATGCCTGTGTACGGCCATCGTCAAGTGTACGCCCATCTGTAGCTCGTCTGGCATGCCCATCTGTGTGTTCACGCCAATTTGTGTGTACACACCCATCTGTGTACGCACCCATTTGCGTGGGCATGTCCACCTGAATGCCTATCTGTGTGGGCACGCCCACCTGTACACCCATCTATGTGTATGCCCACCTGTAGGCCTATGCCCATCTCTTGAGTGTATGCCCATCTGTGTTGGTACCCTCATCTGTGAGTGCATGCCTTCTTAGTGTGCACGCCCCCCTTTACACCTAGCTGGGAGTACGACCGTCTGTGTGAGTATGCCAATTTGTGTGTGCACAGCCACCTTCGTGTGCACGCCCATTGATATGGCCATCTGTGTGCGCATGCCCATATGTACAGCCATCTGCATGTATACGCCCATATCAGCAAGCCCGTCAGTGTGTGTAAGCCCATCTGTGCGTGCACGCCCATCTGTGTGTGCATGCCCATTTGTATGTGCATGGCCATCTGTATGCCCATCCCAGTGTGGATGCCGATGTGTGTGTGGACGCCCATGTTTGTCTGCAGGGCCACCTGTGTGTACACACACATCTGTCAGTGCAGGCCCACAAAGCAGTGCTGTGATGTGGTCTGTAATGCAGTGCAGTTATGCAGTGCAAAAAAGCACTGTTGAAATACAGTGCAGTAATGAAGTGTTGTGCTGCAGTGCTGTAATGCATTGCAGTAATGAGGTTCTGTGATGCAGTGCAGTAACACAGAGCTGCAATGCAGACTGCAGTGTTGTAATGCAAGGCAGTGATGCAGTGCAGTTATGTGTCCACGGGGGCATGGCCCCGTGTCCGCGGGGGCATGTCCCCGTGTCCGCGGGGGCATGTCCCCATGTCCGCGGGGGCATGTTCCCGGGGGCATGTCCCCATGTCCCCCGGGCATGTCCCCAGGGGTATGTCCCCATGTCCCTGGGGGCATGTCCCCGCGGGCATGTCCCCGCGGGCATGTCCCCATGTCCTCGGGGGTATGTCCCAATGGCCCCGGAGGTATGTCCCCGGGGGTATGCCCCCATGTCCCTGGGGGTATGTCCCCATGGCCCCGGGGGTATGCCCCCATGTCCCCATGTCCCCGGGGGTATGTCCCCATGTCCCGGGGGTATGTCCCCGGGGGTATGTCCCCGGGGGTATGTCCCCATGTCCCCGGGGGTATGTCCCCATGTATGTCCGCGGGGGCATGCCCCCATGTCCGCGGGGGCATGTCCCCATGTCCCCGGGGGCATGTCCCCGGGGGCATGTCCCCATGGCCCCGGGGGCATGTCCCCATGTCCCCGGGGGCATGTCCCCATGTCCGCGGGGGCATGTCCCCATGTCCCCGGGGGCATGTCCCCATGTCCCCGGGGGCATGTCCCCATGTCCGCGGGGGCATGTCCCCATGTCCGCGGGGCATGTCCCCATGTCCGCGGGGGCATGTCCCCATGTCCGCGGGGGCATGTCCCCATGTCCGCGGGGGCATGTCCCCATGTCCGCGGGGGCATGTCCCCATTTCCGCGGGGGCATGTCCCCATGTCCGCGGGGGCATGTCCCCATGTCCCCGGGGCATGTCCCCATGTCCCCGGGGGCATGTCCCCATGTCCCCGTTGGCCATGTCCCCATGTCCCCGGGGGGCATGTCCCCATGTCCCCGGGGGCATGTCCCCATGTCCCCGGGGGCATGTCCCCATGTCCCAGGGGCATGTCCCCATGTCCCAGGGGGCATGTCCCCATGTCCCCGGGGGCATGTCCCCATGTCCCCGGGGGCATGTCCCCATGTCCCCGGGGGCATGTCCCCATGTCCCTGGGGGCATGTCTCCATGTCCCCGGGGGCATGTCCCCATGTCCCCGGGGGCATGTCCCCATGTCCCCATGTCCGGGGGGGCATGTCCCCATGTCCGCGGGGGTATGTCCCCATGTCCGCAGGGGGTTTAGTAGATATTAAATGGTTGCCCCCTTATTCTTAGTAATAATGGTCGCCCACTCTTTAGTATATATTAAATGGTCGCCCCCTTATCCTATCTATCTATCTATCTATCTATCTATCTATCTATGTATATCTATCAGCATTGCTTAGTAGATATTAAATGGTTGCCCCCTTGGTTCATACATTCTTAGTAATAATGGTCGCCCCCTCCTTAGTAGATATTAAATGGTCGCCCCTTATCCTATCTATCTATCTATCTATGTATCTATCTATCTATATCTATCATCATTGCTTAGTAGATATTAAATGGTTGCCCCCTTGGTTCATTCATGCATGTACTTTTGTTATCTTAGCACCTTAGTAGATATTAAATGGTTGCCCCCTTATTCTTAGGAGATATTAAATGGTCGCCCCCTTATCCTTAGTAGATACCTTATCTATCTATCTATCTATCTATCTATCTATCTTCATCATTGATTGCCATCATTGATTGCCATCATTGATTGCCATCATTGACTGCCATCATTGACTGCCATCATTGACTGCCATCATTGACTGCCATCATTGATTACCTTTGTCTACGACTCCGCCACATAAATCCTCCGACACCCTCCGACACATGAAATCCCGCCATGTGACCGCATAAAAACAGAGATCAGCCTAAAGGCGATCAATAAGAGTTTGGCTGCTTTTGAGACATCCCCCAGCAGTCAAGCGGTCCAAGCAGGTCTAATCTGGCACAGTGCCAAAAATCACGAAAACAACATTCAGATAGCCAAAATAACAATAAGGTGGGGTGTTTCACTGAAAAATCATGAATCTCAGAAAGGTATGAAAGACCCCTTGGATCATTCTGGTTTTCAGGGGTTGAGTAAAGAATGTAAAGTTATGTTTATATAGCAACTTTCATGATTGTACATTGAGTGTAACTTGTTCTATCCATCCCCAAAAATGTGAGTTAAATGGTACAATACGGGGGTAAAAGCAAAATGACCGCGCCAGCGCTGGCGGCGGTCATAATAAATATTGGTGAAAGGTGACAATGCCTGCCCAATGTGGTGCATATGGTGTCTGTTTGGCTGTATGTCTCTTTGTGTCCAGTATGTCAGCCCGTCTGTCGCTGAGTCTAGCTGAGTGTCTGTGTTTCTCAGTCTGTATTGATTTGTCGGTATGTATTAATCACCTCCAAGGCTCTATTTAACACCACAGTAAGCAAAGTAAACAGTCTGGTCCCACACAAGGCTCCGAGAGGCTGCTCAAGGCTTTGATCCCCGCTTATGAGCCTTATTATGACAATGGCCTTTATGAGGCAGGAGGGGGCTGAGAACAGGTAGTCTCACTGTGACATATACTGTAATTCGAATCACAATTCATCAATTGTGGACTGGTAGTTTTCTATGGTAGCTGTATATTCTTTCTCTGATACTATGCAATGTGAGGTAGGCCTAATTCAATAAAGAGATCACTTGCAAAATTACAAGCAACTAGGGACCTCTTGTCATAAAGAAAGTGTTGCTCAATATTTATGATTTTCAATAACTAATTTTCATATAAAATCTTGCTTAATTTTGGATCCCGACATTTGACATTATTAAAATTAATAAAAGGATGTGTTACAAGTAGGTAACTAGTATTAAGTCCATGCCAACCAAGCAAACTGTATGGTGATGGCTACCTGTCTTCAAAATGGGTTGCTGTATCATTTTTCATTCAAGTTTTGCAATGTGTTCCATATGGATTCCATACCTCGGGTGATACTGGGCTTTATTAGTGTCCTTCCACCCTCTTGAGTCTTGACCATTGAGGGCATTATCACCTGAAGGTCTCTTGGTATCTTTTCAAAGAATCTTTCAAGGACCTTGTCAAGGACCTTTTCAAGAGTATTCAAGTTCATCTTGTCTTGTGCCCTTTTCCCTCACCCTTTTTGCATCTACCCTAAATGCCCCGTAGCAAAGGGGTATTACACCCTTGAAGAATTGTAACAGTCACAATGCAGTGACATTACTTTTGTGTCAGACACTCAACCTGTATTGACAGTACTTCTTAGTGCATGACAACAGATCAACATAATAGAAAACTGTAAATAATCAAAGGTTCTGTGTATGCCTTTGTTTGTAGAGTAACCTAAACAGCTTTTAGCTAAGTTTTAAGAGTCTTGAAACTCTTGTAACTCCAGGAATCGGGGTATGCTTTCTGGAATCAGCGTACTTCAGTGTACATCTGAAGTTAGAATACTGATTAGATCTGTCAATGATGAAAGTGAAAAATTCCGTAATCCCTTCAGAATCCCTTAGAATCCCCTCAGAATCCCCTCAGAAAATCCCGATTGAATCAGTCCATTCACTTTCCCAGACACACTGGCTGGTTTTCTTTTCATACAACTGCTCCCATAGCAACACACCAGTGTAACAGCTTTGTTTGATTCTTATTCTTAATTCCAGATAAAATCTTCACATCTTGAGCTTTAATGTCAGCATATTTCTTGCCAGATTTAGCAAAGATTTTGTCAAACATTAACAATGGTGCAATGGATACATACAAGAGTGGCAGTGATATATTTATTTGAAATTATTTCAGGCAACTAATTTGAACTGAGGTCACCAAGGGCAAATCAAGGGCAAACCAAGGGCATGTCACTTCAGATTTATTTCATTTCATCAATTACCAATAACTCGTGGAAATTCTCCAGAAATTTTCTCAGATATTCTGAAATATGTGGAGCATTCTTGAACAAACAAAGACATAAATGAATCAAGGGTTATCTGGATTTGGAGTGAACAATTGGGTGAGATGAAAAGGGGTGAAATTAACCACCCTAGGTAGTGCTGAGAGACGATGTAGTTAATTAATAAAGTAGCATTTCTGCCTGGCTAGATATGTCCCATTGATGACAGGCTGGATTTGCTTATTTCCTTTGTTCTAGCCGCCAGTTGCAGACTCACTGGGCACTGGCCATGGGCATTGGCTATACAGAGGCTACAGCAATAGGCTACACTGGTCATTTGACTCATCCGAGGGTATTTAAGACCCAAATTGGCGAAAAACTGTATGCTCGATTACTCCAATGGCTTGAAGGGTAGGGGTGAAAATTCTAGCCCAGTGGGTGCCGCAGTGGGTAGCTAACTACACCCTAATTAGAACCTAATTCACCTTGAATGAACAGTCATGATGAGAGAAAGGTTGGCACAAGCGTTCTAACGGGCAGACCTTTTCATGACGTCATTTCAAGAGTTTCCTTGAACGTCTTTCAAATGGCTTTACAACATTTGAAGTTTCAATTTAAAACTAAAAACAATAGTTCTATATAAGTCATAGAATGAAAATAGCAGATGAATGGAGATTTCTTGTGGACAGAAAGATTGACAAACATATTTTAAATGTGGGTTTAATTCCAATCAAATTAAACTTGCGTTAAATCAACAATATAATATATAGTATATATACCCAGAAAATATTGCAACCTAAAACAGCATGCAAAAATGAGTTAAAATTCAAATTTAAAAGTACACAAGTTCAGATAAGCTCTCCTTTCTTCCGAGATACATGCAGACTTGTGCAATTTCAAAGTGTGTTGCTGTCATTTTCAAAGTGTCTTCGTTCCTGACATCTGTGACATTTTCGCTTTAAATTCCCTTTTTAGTGACACAGACACTGTTACCAGTAACTGCTGTGGATGCACGAATTTCCCTAATAGGAGTCTCGAATTTCGAAAATTCCAAAATTTCATTAAATTGACCGATACAGGCGGAGCAATTATGACCTTGTAATTGCCTGAAATCCAACGTCTTGTTCCCTCATTTATTGGCCCTGGCCATTTTGAAAGGTCATTTGCCAAATCAGGCCAATACTCAAGCAGTTTTCTTGAAATATCGCGCCACAATTTGCAGCAATTTCGCCAAAATTTGTCCAGGGACCTGTCTGTCTGTCATCAGCATCAGAAGAATTAGAGCAGTTTAAAAAGCTGTGGGCGCAGCAAAGCAGCAACTGTTGCAATTTGAAAGTGTGTCAACCTTCACTTTTCATAATTGATGCCATTAGGTGTCTTTGTCAACAAATGTATGCAAGCCGACACTGTAAAATCTGAATCTTTAGTAAATCTGAGTTTTGAGTCCGCGCTTAAAAGATTGTGTGAGATGGTTACACAATTCCTTTGGGCTAACCTAGCCTTGTTTTTCTTAAGTTATGACAGAAGACAGATTATCATAACTTGAAAAAAAACAAGCTATGTCAGCTCAAACAAATTGTGCAACCATCTCACTCAATCATTTGAGCTGACTCAAAATTTCAAATTTTACAGTGTATAACAAGTGACTGATTAGAAGAAGTCTGCAGTTGAATTCTAAATATACTTTGAAAATTAATTTGGAATATACTTTTGGGTTTTCTTTTTAAATTCGCTTTCTTTGTGTGTAATTCAACTTCATTGAACCAATTATTTGGAGGAGCCTTTTCAGATTTTCATGGAAAATTAATTTAGTAATTTCTATGAATTGTTTACAATGGCTGATTCAGAAGAAATATGTTTGTAGATACAAAGGAAGGCTATAATCAATGTTAATCATACCCCTGCAATAACTGTAAATTTGTACAAAGTGTTCAATGACGAATTGTGCACTTTCAACAGTTGATTCTAATGATATATTTCAATTACTTGTACAAACTTCTGTGTTTTCTGTGAGCCTTTACATGGCGGGTGGGTCCGTCTAATTGTAATAATTACCGGGATAGATTTCTTTTAAATTTCTTTTTATTCTTTTATACAGCATTAATGGTGCGTATGTCAAATTACAGGTTCTGTGACAATTCAACTCTGTCAATCTCCCTTTCTTCATTTTTGTATTTTCTTTGATGTAATTTTATTGAAGTGGTTGACTAAGCGCTTTCTCTGTTGCAGGTAATTGTAAGCTAGCTCTCTTGGCTTTGGAAAATGCTTTAAATCAGCTCTAGTGGTTTGAAAGGGTGCAAAACAGCTCACAGCGTGAATTTTCTTTCTTATATGCTTTCTTTAAAGCTGTTACTCTTTTGATGTCTTTGGGAAAACTTACTTTTTTTTCAAGCATCATTCTGGCCTGCTTAATGTGCCATCATCATTTATTTGATTATTTGGTGATTATTTGATTCCCATTAAGGGATTATAAGATCCCTGTGGGGTTAAATAGCCCAAATGAGGGCAGATACTGTTAGAACACCCTCTTGTCTGTTTTATCTGAGGCAGATTTAAAAGTGATTTTTATACTAAATTTCTGATGCGAAATGCTTCATTAGGAATTTGTACGATTTCAATTCACTAACATATTTCAAAAAGCAAGACCGCAAAATAATTATTGATTTTGTAGGTACTCTCCAACGGGCAAACGTAATTACGTATACCTTTCTAGTTCTGTGAGGTAAATCAAATCATTATAACAATATTCATAATATTTATGATATTTTTGTTTTTGTTTTCTACTTCACAATTTTACTTGTTTATCATACATAGTAAACTTGATAGCTCAGTAATAGAGTCAGTATAAACTTAGCTACTTGTTTACATAAAGGTGATATATGAAAAACCTGGATTTTCAACAAAATTAAATTTATTTTAATTTACGCCCCAGTGACTTTATTAATCTCTATTTTAATGTGTTGACAAGACTTAATGTACCGCTAACTTTTTCTTAGAATCCATTTTATTCTTTTTAAATGTTTTTGTATATGTTTACTAAACTATTTCCCTGATATTTATAAGAACTTCTTAAATTTTCTTTGAAATGTCTGTAAATTTATTGTGTGTAGATTTTCAGAAAGCATTCGACCATGTTGGTGCTTACAATCAATTTGTCTGGGGATACACAGTCAATGCAGGAGATTTGAGGATGTATTAAATTTGTAGACTTTCATGTCTGAAGGCAAACAGATTTGGATTAAATTTCCATTTTTCAAAGGGAGGATGCGTTATGACCCGGAGGGGGTGGGGGGCTTAAATTGTAGATGGACAGTGAAGTTGCTGAGGGAAATATAACATCAAGAGCTTCAGCAAGAGATGCAAAAGTGATACCGACTCAACTTTGTCACATTGACTCAGAGCCTGGACACCCACAGGGTTCTAGAGGGTATCTGGCTGAGCTTGAGCCTTTCTCAACTCTTGCCTATGAGCTCCTGTGAACCTGCAGGCTTCTTCAGCCCTCAAGCTGTGCAATGGTCTTGTGGCGTAATACATTTGTTCAGAATAGTTCAACTCTACCCAATTTGTGAACACTTGGTTGGGCTTTAATTCTCGATACTTTCTGAGTGATTCCTCGGTGAATTCTCAGTGATGTGTCAATGTAC
Organism: Platynereis dumerilii; assembly: GCA_026936325.1. NCBI lineage: Eukaryota > Metazoa > Annelida > Polychaeta > Phyllodocida > Nereididae > Platynereis > Platynereis dumerilii. The sequence continues at coordinate 96,724,772 of JAPTHN010000002.1, forward strand.
CTTTGCAAAAGTATCATCACTAACACAAGCTATCTTATGTATGTCTTCCTTTTATGCTTTGTATATGAATCATATGGTCATGTGATCAACAGAGTACCGACCTATGACCCCTGAGGGGGGGGGGGTAAGGGGGTAAGATGGGGGTTAAACCAAAGAGGCAACAGGGATGGGGTGACACTATCTCACTTCGGCTTCCTGCCGAGTACAAACCCCACAATTCTTTGAAATCTCAACAAATTTGAAAGAAATTCAAAAGAAAGAATGTAGCACTTGTCATAAATTAATTTGACTCTTCTAAATATTGAACTATCAATTTCAAAAATAGATAATTCCTCTCATCAAATCTCATCAAATGGGTGTGGAGTACCCCCCCCCCCCCCGTCCCTTTTTCAATTAATGATGAGAAAGTTCAAACCCATTCAAAAATAGATAGGCCAAGATAGAAAGACGCAAGTCGGCCAACAGTACATCCATAGGGAAAGAAGAAAGAAACAACACAGGGAAAGAAATATACTTACAGTAGATAGATACCATTTTGGATCTTTGGCTGGTTTTTATGTCATGGTGACGTCACCTGAAATCACAGATGTCAGATTGGCTAAAATGATGTCAGGTGCCCACTGACAGATAGACAGATAGATAGACAGATAGACAGACAGATAGACAGACAGATAGACAGATAGATAGATAGATAGATAGATAGATAGATAGATAGATAGATAGATAGATAGATGGATAGATAGATAGATAGATAGATCGAATCCATAATTTCCATTATAACTTGGCACATTGCCTGACTCAAATGTTCGGTCTGGGGCATTCACTTTTCCTTTCCGATTTCTTGATTATCTTTAATAAAGAGAGGAGAACTGCAGGATAGAATTAAGCATCCTTTTAAGGAATAATAAATGGCCGGTGGAAGAATTTGATGAAGTGGCAGGAACACACAGGATGCTGACAAGTTTATCAAGAGAGGATTGGAGGGGCCTCGGAGGGGGACAGGCAGGAGTTGTGTGCTCCTAATCTCCACAGCTTCCTGGCTACTGAACAGTCTGCCTGCAAGAGGTCGGCTCTTTTGACATTATCAGCTGACGACACTCGAAAGTGACATCAAACGATGCTCACTGCTGGAGCTACGACATCACGTCCCCGTCCGCCCAGCTCCTCCATCCGCGTTTTATTTACAGCCCTGGACGATTTGATGAAACAACTTGGTTAAAAAAAAGGATTAAAATTGATTGAGTTACAATCAATGAGACACGACACCAGTTAATTAGCAGTTTAGTAGCCATAAAACTCCAGTAAAAGAGAGTGGAATTAAAGAAAAAGCCCTTGCAAATGAGCCCACCAGACTTTCTCAAGAGTTACAAGACTGGTAAAGGCTTGAAAGGAGAGTTGTGCACACTTTCCATCAATCTCTCTTTTCCCGCCAATGCAAAAATCGTCTGCTTGCCACTCCAAGTTGTGTGGCGCACGCTCCCTCTGCAGTGGCAGACGAGTTGCTTGATAAACTGAGTGGAAACGAGTCGGAAATGAGCAACAAGGCCAGTGACGTGTTAAACAACCACCAGCCACCGTCATAACTTTCACGAAGCATAATAAGCTCTCGCTTTTTTCCCTCGGCCCAAAACGTGACTTCTTGGAGTGGTCTTGTGAGGTCACTCTCGTCTGCTCTCTTTATTACTAACTGCCCTTCAGCACTGGAGAGCAGGGAAAGTATAAATTGCGGATCCAAACAAGTGTTCTGCACAAAACAACCAACACATGCCCGCTTAATAGTTACAGCACGCTCCCCTCTCCAATAAACACATTAACTTGTTTAATTAAAAACTCACTCAAAAATTCATGTATTTGGCGAATGACTCGAGAGAGCTGGTATTGTTCTGGTTGGAAAACATCTCAGTGATTTGTGTTTTATTTGTTTTTGAGGGCTTGAGATTTTCAAGATTTTCATTTCAGGGGAAAGCTGAAATATTCAATTAAAAACAAAACCAATCAGATGATAGATAGATAGCTAGATAGCTAGATAGATAGATAGATAGATAGATAGATAGATAGATAGATAGATAGATAGATAGATAGATAGATAGATAGATAGATAGATGTAAATTCACCTTTAGAATCAAAAACTCCATTCATTCAATTCACTACCATCCGCAGTGATGACGAGATTTTTCACAACACATACTGGAAACTACGTGCATGGGGCATCCACAATTTCCACATCTCCACCACAACCTCCCCAATCCAGAATCCACAGCCTGCAATCCACTGGATCCCCCCCCCTCCCCAATGCAGCCACCCCACAGGGCAGGCCCCAGATAACACACAGATCAATGAGGTCAGTGGAGCTGCATAATGCAATCAATGGGGGAGGTAAAGGGATGGGAGGGGGCTAATCAGTCTCACTGATCATGGCAGCTTGTCTCTAACTCCTGACCCCAAACCATTGCAGCTTCATCAATGCTTTCACTAAATGCCCCACATTTCACCCCTCTGCTCCCGGGGTCACAGGCCACCCTGCTATGTCCTGCAACTGCCCTGTAACTGGCCAGAAACTGCCCGCGAGGCACATCTTGAGAAAATGCCACCCAAAATGTGTTTTGCTGTGTAGCCCTTGTAAAATACGTGAAAGGCAAACGTTGTCTTGGCCCCTTTTCTGTCTGTTCGATAACCAATTAATCAATCAGTCAGTCGATCTGTCGATCTGTCCAGATACATGCTCTTCGCGCCTTGTTCTCTTACCTTGTTCTAGATAGTAGGCCTATATCTTGTCCTTTGCTGTCCTTTACTGTCCTTTACTGTCCTTTACTGTCCTTTACTGTCCTTTACTGTCCTTTTCTTCTCTTCTCTTCTCTTCTCTTCTCTTCTCTTTTCTTCTCTTCTCTTCTCTTCTCTTCTCTTCCCTTCTCTTCTCTTCTCTTCTCTTCTCTTCTCTTCTCCCCATCCCACTTGATCCTCCTCCCATTCAAGGAAGACACTCTATTACACCCCAACCCTCACTGCCTTCCTCTGAGCTTTGCAGATTCCATGGCAACTATCTTCGTCATTCAAGCCAGTTCTCCAGGCTGCAGCTCACTGACAGGGCCTGCCACACAGGATAAACTGGGATTTTCGCCCTTCAAACTGTGCACAAGTGCATATAAATGATAGCACCAACAGAAATGGGCAAGAATAAGGAATAGGTGAAGAGGATAGTCTCTAAAGATAGACAAACAAAAGGTCAGATCAAGGATAGATCAAGGATGGATCAGAAAGAGATCAGGGAGTGATCAGGGATAGACCTATGACCTTGGAGGTAAAGGTCAGCAACTGGTCACTCAGAGTCATCATGCCAGGTCACTGATTATCAATCTGACCAAAAGTGACCATGCTTGGTTATGAAAGAAGTCGAAATGTTCAACTGCGATGTTTGGCACATGCACACATGAAAAGTGAGGACAGTTATAAATGCCTTTCTTACAGTCTCACAATATCAAAATAAAGCATTTTCGAACAAGGAACATGATTCCAATGTGGGTGGAAAGGCAAGTCACATTTAGATTTGAGCTTTTTCCCCAGATTGATTAAAATGATCATTCAAAACTTAGGCCTACGATGTATGAGGATATTCCTCATCATAATGTTGAAATGGGCCACTTTGAAAAACAGCTGTCGCTGAACAGTGCCACCCGATGTAAATGAATTATTTTTGATAAAATAATCAAATCACTGCGGATGGTAGTCAGAACTTAGGTCAGAATTCTTGAGGTGAATCCACAGCTGTCTATCTATCTATCTATCTATCTATCTATCTATCTATCTATCTATCTATCTATTTGTCTATCTATTTGTCTATCTATTTGTCTATCTATTTGTCTATTAATTCATCTGTTCATCTGACAAAATAGAATTGCAGACATGTCAGTATATATTAGGTGATTAATTTTCTATACCTTTTTGTGCAGTTTACACAATCCTAATAAAATGTATATCTCAAATCTATAACATAAATGTCACAAATTTGTTTTATTACAAAACCCTGATATGAATTTGACCAGCCCATAAGTTATTACCAATCAAACTTACATAACAGTCATTGACATTGAATTGTTGTGCTTTTTCATGCCTAGATGATTTCCTATAGGGCACATGCAATTGGAAACCTATCAAATCATAACATTGGTTTCTTAATTGTCAAGCAATTCTGTTACATAACGTTGCACAATAACATGATTGTTATCCTTGACTTGTCAACTTTTTGTTGGTATTTGTTCAACTGTACATTTTTTTTACAATACAGAATTAACAATTTTACAATGGTATTGTACATAGATGAAGGTTGCCCACCCATTTTATTCAAATAATCTAGAAATTTGTTGGAAATAGGCCTTACTATGATTTCAAATCGAAAAATAAAATAACAATTTAAGCCAACCAATTAGTACTGAATCAAAACAATCCATTAAACGCAATACATTTTAACAATTGTTTAGATTAACTCGAAGTGTCTGGATTAAGCCAACTTAGCAAAGTGTCTAGTTTGTTTTTAAATTTTAAGACAAAAGGATGTCATTGAAAAGATCGTCTGCTCTGAAAGGGAATTCTGTGGCGCTCATTCCATTCACCGTTAGACGTCGCCACCGCATGGGCTTAGCACCACCCCAGAATGGTTGCCTGGACTTCATACCCTTTTATCGGAGGGTATTAATTATCCAGAGCTGCTTAGTGGATGGCAATTAGCCTGTCTACCAGTAGCTCAGTGGCGACATACATATGTACATTAGTAACTAGCCAATCAGTCCATATAATAAGGCTTAAGCTGGCTTTTAGTTGGCTCCCAGGAACAAACATTGAAGCTTATTATAGCAAAAGATAAACCCAAGACAGAGAAGTTTAGGAGTGAAGTGTTATAACTGATGTGAAAGGTGTTAGCCCTAACCCCAAAAAGTGGCGCCGGGTTCTAAACCCTGCTAGACATTCCAATTCTTGTCAAAACAATTAACACCCAATTACATTACAACTGAGAAAATGGCATTCTAATATTTTGTGTGGATTTTCACACTTGTGGGAACAACATTGGGTAAGAGACTGGAACATTCCACTTACTTCGTGATCTAAAAATTTCAATTTACAGATTGGGTGAAATTGTTCAAATTTTATTAGGATGTCTGAAATCAGACTCAGTTCAATGAACTTACTTGATATTTTGAAAATGAAAAGTGCGAAGTTATTGAGTACAGTTCAAAATAATGTTTAGAAACTAAAAGGCAAAACTCGTGAAAAACAAAACTGACCAACATGGAATGCCAAAAACACAACCACTGATTATGAGAGGCGCCGTTTTGACCAACTAATCCGGCCAGATCCCAGATTACCTAATCAACAGGACTGAAAGGTAATTGACTGGGTGTGAGCAAAAGTAACACAACAAAAGACTCAGCCATTTAATGCTACTCCGATCTAAATCCCCACATTTCTGGCGCCAGAGATTTCACAGTTTTTCTAATCTTGGCTCCATAATTGTACAACAAACATTCAGGTCATCGACTGAACATGTTCTGTTATATATATATAATGCTGCACATGACATGTAATCCTGCAAATGTACGGTTTTATATTGGAGCTTATTACTCGTGTCAACTTGTCTGAAAATCAGAGTATATTTGACAAGGATATTTGAAAAATGGAGTCCAGATGCATCAAGATAGAAAGAGAAAATGAAGATTTTTAAGCATTAATATGTTGTTTTGATCCAGTAAACTGAGTCTATCTATCCCTAAGCAGTGCAGTAAGCATACACATGTGCAGTGAATGACTGCCTGAGCAAGCTGAAGAGATCTGCAGAAAGTAAGTTGGAAAACTAGCTATGCTCGATCGGGGCAGTATTTGATGAATGAAAAGTGATACACGGCAAGTTTTATTGTGCAACGTCACACTAGCGGCGCCAATCGTGCTTAGAAACGCAGCTCAGGGGCCGCGGGGCGCATTGCTAATGTGTCAGTGGCCGTCTCACAGCCACCACTAAGCCCCGCCCCTTCGACCCTACATCACATCTCCCATCGCCCAAATACAGCTTATATCTATGAATTTTGCCTTAAATTTACTTACAATTTCACTGAAAGTTACGAAATCGTTCATTCTCTACAAGTTTCATCCATTTTGCAAGCGATCGGGACAAAATTCCGCCGATTAGAGGCAAAATTGAACGACAGTCGAAAGTGTCTGGTGCGGACGCTCTGGCCGTGAGGTTGTTATCATAACGCTCGATTCTCACGCCCTCTTCTGTCAATCAAAGGTGGGCGTGAAACTTCGCTGTGAGACGAATCGCCACTGAATTAATAATATCCTTTTTGCATTTTCCAGGCTGTCTCATTCGAAGGCAGGACTCCGTGCAGGTTGGATGTGTGCGTTGGATCTCTGGGACAGTGAGGCCTCACAGCTTCTGTGTGGATTACTTTACTTGCATTTTTAAGGATTTACTGGAACATTGCAAAAGAGAATTCGGAGACCAACATTGTGAAATTATTTGATTCAAGCTGACCAGGAACGGAGTCTACTCGAAATTAATTTTCAGTTTCACCTCTGATGAAGATGTTTAAGACATTGAGCTCCTGAGAGGTGTCATCAGTGGTGCTGTTACTCAAAGCAGGCAAGGCAAGCTCAAAGTGTCGCTGGTGGAGCGCTGGGGGGAGAAAAGGGGAGGGGCTTAGCACCCCCACACACACTGTAGCCTTGCAGGGCTGAGGTTTACAGAGCCCACATAGACTGAATAGCTTCAGAGTACCCAGGGCGGCCAGTCGGCATTGAGAGTTAGGCTGGACCGCACTGTGAGACTTAGCAGACCCAGCTGCCCTGGCATGATCTACGAACAGAACCCGCAACGCGAAGCGGCGGCAGCGGCGGCGGCGGCGGCAGCTGCGGCGGCGAGCAACATGGCGGCCTACAACCCCTTCTTGTTTCACCGGGCCTCGGATTACAGTATGAGTTCCATATTGGCAGCCCAGCCACACTACATCCCGGGCATGATGCACCACGGAATCCCGGCTTCCATTCTGCCCAAGTTGCAGCAGACTGTTGCCCGGTCCCCCCTTACCCCGGCGGACCTGCTCGTGCCCCAACTCCCCCGGCCCTTGAGGAGTATCGAGCCCCCGGAACAGGATGTACATGACGACCCCAAAGTGGACTTAGAGGGGAAAGAACTTTGGGAGAAATTCCACGGATTTGGCACTGAGATGGTCATCACAAAATCTGGCAGGTATGTGACAAACCAACTATTCAAGCATGCATTGTTTGGAAAGCAAACTTCATTTTCCCAGTTATTTTCTGATTTCTGTATTATGAATAGGCTTCAATGTTTATTAGATCTGCTGGGATGCAGTAAAACTCATGTTTTTAGCTATAACATAAAAAAATGATATTCTCAGTGTGTGTGACAAAGCCAGATAAATTTAAAGCAAAATTATTTTCTCTTTGCCATCAATCACCCACCTAGACAGGCATACTGTTTTTTTTTCTCAAAAACAGATTGTCATATTTTATTCTCCTTGTGTGTATTATTTGCACTTCAACCTTTAGTGAGATAAAATTTATGATTTACCACCCTAAAATATCTGCTTATTTTCTATGGACCCTAAGTGCACATAAAAGTTAAAAATAGGGTAAAACTGCTTTAAAAACAACCCCACCCTCCCCTACATATGTCCACTATATAGGGTCAGGTGAATGGTCAGTGAACAGGATAATGATACTCTCCATATCAGCTATTTCTACAGGGGAGTCAAGCCCCACTAAATTACTGGCTTCTCAATAATGATTTGTTCCCCACTAGAGCTCAAGTGATACTGAAAATTGTCTGTTTATACAAACTTCTAATGTTTCTGCCTCTAGGCTAAGTCTTTATTGGTCTGAGCCATGGATATCTTCACTTCATTAAATCAAGGGTCATTTATTTCACACCAAAAATATAGGCTATGTGGAATATATATTGGGTGCGAAAATTGTGATTGTATAGAGTACAATAAGTAATTTTAAGCAGAAACTTGAATGAAATTTTATAAATCAACAATTCTGTGAAATTCGTGCTAAGAATGTGTAAAATGACTATAAAAAATATTGAATTGACAATGAAATGGAGTTAAATTGCACAAAAATACTTGCAAATGGATTCAATTTGATATGACATTGCTAAAATGTAACAATGATACAGCATTAATAACATATAAAATTACACTTGAATATAAATCAGAATACTTTGCACATATAAACTGCAGTATAAAGTGGCGATTGGCATGATAACATTGTTGTCAGCAGACGAAAACAAAGATTTTCGAGGGGGGGGGGTTTGAGTGGTAACATGAATGTGGAGATTGGAGCAGGGAGCTCTTAAACACACGATAAGCTGAGATCTGAGAGATTTCATGTGTTAAGTGCTCAGATCTTGGAGTTGACATGGTCGTGATCTATGACATCTCACAATGCTTATAGCTACTCCCGGTTGAAGGACAATCACCAAGAGGTTTAAAGAGTTAATTATCAGAAATAAAGTATTTTAAGTGTGAGGAGAGACATAAAATTCGGAATTATAACCAAATAAATAACATTTCGAGTGAGCTTTTACACCAAGAATCGCCAAATGGCTCTGAATATTTCCCAATTTTATAATACTCTCACACAACTCTTGCTCTACAACCAGGATGCATTTGATAGACCTATTCCTTTATTGTGGTTTGGAAGAGTTTTATTCCTGCTTCGAGTAAAAAGAGCACTTTTAACGAAGGTTTCCTGGCCATGGTACTCCACTGTTGCCCAGTGAGTCCAGTAAATTGTGCTCAGAGCTTCGCATTTACAATCGTCAATGAACTGAACACTGAGTGTAAATCTTATGGCATAGTTCACACAGTAAGCATTATTGCTGCTTCACTTTGCTTTCTCCTCAATAAATTCACTCTTTGCTGACAACTGTGAAGGACCAGTTGGGTCGTTTTTATCGTCTGATTCGAGTAATTTACGTCCTATATATGCAAATTTACGTTCTGCAGGACGTTGTTCTGAAGTCATATGAAACGTCCTAGGCAACGTTTTGGGCAACGTCCTGCTTAGCATTTAGCCATATTTGGGGAGGTGTATTGGAGAGATCTGCTTTTTGCATTAGGCCAGTATTATATTGCCCTCCCCTGCTGATAATGTTGGGCTTGTTGCGTGCAGGCCCACACTAGACTAAAGGCAGTCCAAGGGCTTAACACAAGTATAAAAATCAACCTGTCATTTAGACGGGGGCCCTTTTTCAGGCCTGTCATCGGGTTACAATGGACAGCCGGCCCTGCCGCCCCCCTGTCAGCTGCCCGTCTATCATAAAGGGCCTCAACCACTGGCCACCTCTAAACCAAACATTTGTTTTGCCCCGGTCATGTTGGCTTTGTTCTCTGGCCCGTGGATTTCATTATTTTCAGCCTGTAATCTTAATAGAATTTAACCATATTCTGACCACCATGGCAAATTTCATGGCCGCTCCATGCACATTTCATGGTTAGATTCATGGACATTTCATGAAAAACTACATTAAAAACAGAACCGATATTAAATTTCATATAATTTCCGGATATTTCAACCAGATAAAGTCCTGGAAAAATGAAAAAACAATTACATTTTCCTTCTGCTTTCAGCCATAGAATTACATTTTATACCATAAAGCATTATAAAACTTGCATATTTCCATAGATACATACACAGTTCCATAGAAATGTGACACTACAGGCCACTTTGAAGTATGCGTATCAATAGTGAAAGAGCATCATGTCTTGTGTAGTAGCAAAGCTAAGGCCAAATGATATGAATTCTGTTTCACAACACGTTTAATCAATTACACCAAATGTAAACACACTCATTTTTTGCCTCAACTTTTTACGAGTGCAGAGCACTTGAGCTTCTGATAAGCCTGTGACCAGTTAGACCATGTTTCCCTACTACTGTCAGTTAATCACATTTTTCAGTGGCACGAGTAGCTTCAAAATTAAACAAGGAGGAAAAAGAAAAAAGAAGAAGAAAAAAATAGAAAGAAAACATTGTAGGCATATAAATGATGCAATCTATGAAAAGTATGAATGATGAACTGTTCTGATATTTTGATATTTTATGTCATATCGTCAGATATTTTGTAAAGTTAGATCTTTGTAGACAAAATATGAATGAGCTGTATTGAATGGAAAATTCAGCATAATAAGCTTGTGTTTTGCTTGAAAAATTGCATTGACAGATTTCTATGTAAACAAATGCAAAAAAAACGAAATAAAAAAAGGAGAAACAAAAAACTAAAAAGATAAAAAAGGTCAATTGGGTAGAACTGATAGTTAGGATCCCTCAGTGGGTCACTCACTGCAAACACAAAGTGTAAGGAATTGTCCAATTGTGTGTTAGGATCTGTGTGTGTGAAATTGAGGGTTTCTCCAAAGGTGTGATGGTGGTGTGTTCAGTGAAATCAAGCCATTGCTAGTGTATATAGAGCAGGTTTAATGCCAATACCTGATTGGCAATTCGCGTGCGAAGGGTCCTCTATATTCCCTCTATTAAAGCCATTGTGCCTGCCCTCCCTCATAGCTTATAGCTACTACAGCCAACTCTGTAGATTTTTCCCAACGACCTTCTATTAGATTTCTATTAAATTTCTATCGATTTCGCTGTAATTAACACTTAAACTGTGTATAATTTGATGTTCGATATAATCTCCTATCCTGAAGAATTTGCTATGTAGTATATAAACTAGATTTAAATGTCAATATTTCCTATCTAAAATGGTAATTTTTAACAAAATATATTATCAAATTTATAGCATTTAGGTTCTTACTTACAATATAAATATCTAAATGGTTGTTATTAATGAATTCAGTTCGGAATCTTCTATTCGATCCTATCTGTAGCCATGTTTTCGTGCATTTGGTTAAAGAAAAAATGTTATAAATAGCATCTTGGCTTGAGATGTGTTGCCAGACAATCTAGTTAATGTGATATGATATATCAAGGCCTATAACACAAGGCCTTTGGAGACCTATAGAGTCAGAAACGTGTGAAAAAGCACTGTATGGGCTGAGAAGGGCTGTTGATTCTGGTGGCAACAATATTTTGCCTTGGAGCTGTGATAACAAGGAACTAGAAGGGGAATGGATGGGTTATATCAAATGTATATTGCTGTCAGTGGGTTGTTATGGGTTGTTAACCATTTTATCATATTTCATCCATATTTGAGGTCTTCTGCTAGTTATTTAATTTTAGTCCCATTCCATCTATCATATCACATCTGCCCTCATTTGCAGGTCCCTAAAAGGTGTGGGTTAACAGCTCAATCCTATTAATTTTACCAGGTTCAGCTATTCCAGGCCTCTTGTATTGCCAGTTCTTTAACCATCTTATTCTAGCCTAATTTTTGGGTCTCAGCTTTTTCTGGGTCTATCACACACACGCCATGCAACATGGCTGGGTAAGGGGCAAATTTTTCTGCAAATATTTGGTTAGCAATGAAACAGACTGGAAGGCCATCAATCACGAATGTCTACATCAATACAGCCTGGTGCATGAGCATGCATCTATGAAAGGAAGGTTGTATGCCGAGGGTTTGCTGCCGAACACACATGTCATGAGAACGAGGATCAAAGAAATAGGCCTCAGAGATCAAAGAAATGAATACGAGGCTGAGAGTTCTTTTTTGGACCCATGATTAAGTCTTGATCACTTGTTAGATCAACCTTACATGGACTGTCTATAACTATTTTAGGCCCCCTATAATAACAGGCGACACTGTCTACTGCACTAAAATAGTAAGGAAATGTGAGGAAATAGGCCAAAATTGCCTAAAATTACAAAAAAGTATCTTAGTAGTAATAATGATGTGTCTTTCTGAAGCATATTCAAGCTTGGATATGATATCACACATTTCTAACATAATGTTGTAGTCGAAATTATATAATTTTTCATATAATAATGATGACGATTTGACACTTCTGTTGTAAGACGAACATATAATCGTATGATGATAGATAATTGGTGAATGATAGAACACTTCTGATATCATAATAGTTTATTATATCAATCTTAATAGAAATTTAATCTTGTCTTATTTTTATTTCAAATGGCTCCAATTTCATGTTAATACTATAGGTCTAAGCAGTAAGCTGCAGAATCAAGATCCTTGAGCTTCTATATATTTGCTGAGAAATTAACCCTCCGTCCCATGCAGCCAGGCAGTGGTCAGCTTATGTAAACGATGGCCATCAGCTTGCTTACTTCCTGTGGCATTAGCTGCGTATTTCCGCCTTGTTGGAGATTATGTTCTCTTAAATTATTGGCATGGATCCACTTAAAAAGCTAAGCCCATTTTGTCAAATTTCCTCACTTGCAAATTTTGGAACAATGGTTGCATACCTGAGATTTTTCTTAAGAAAAAAAACGCCATTTTCTCAATTTATTAGGTAGAATGAAATATGTATCTATCTGATGCTTTTTTATGTCAATAAAATTCTATATATTATAGGCCTATGTTATTTTCATAGGAGGACAGACTTCTATTTAGAAATTTGGATCTTGTACATTACAATGATGTTTTGATTTGCCAAATTTTTAAACAATGAGCAATTATAGAGTCAGGCGATTATGTATTGGGTCTGTAACAATGTACCATTAGCAGTATATTGTGTTTATTTACTCGTATGTTGTGTACCATGTTTTAGAACCTATGCTGGGGCCATAATTGTCTGATTTACATCATGGTCTTGGTATAGCATATGTTATAGCCCAGTAATTATGTAGCCCTATAGCCTTCAAATATTTTTGCCCTCAAGCTACTCTAAAGTATAGACACACTTAGCAAAACCTATATAGCATGGTTCTAAAGTGTTTAACGAATTTCACCTCGCCCTATTATGTCAGACTGCTCAATTTAATTGTGAAATGTAGCACAAAATTGAGGGCCCCGCTGCAATTATGCCAACTTAGGGAAACGCTGAAATTATAAAAGTAAACTGGAGAAATATAATTATTGCCTGTACTTTATCATTTGAAAACATTTCTGTCATTATCACATTCACAATGTACACAACCATTTGAGTTATTTAATCCCAACAATTAATAAAGTTTGACTTATTTACACTGACGCCCTCCCCTGCCAATTAATCTGAAAAGTGTAGAAAAGTAATGATATAAATGTTTGTTAATCAGTACTGCAATTAATGTTTTGTTGAAATGCTGCTGATTTGTGGTACCATAAATTTATGAAATTTGCTTTACAAACCACTTTACATGAAATTTTGATCAATTTATGTGAGAAATCGTGTAATCACTTCAACAGGTAATTCAACAGTTTAGCTGAAAATGTTCACAATTTTTTAATTTTTTCGACAGTACATAAATAGTTGATATTTTATTATGACTTCAATCACCTCTTTAGTTTTCTTGCCTATCAGCCTTTTTGGCATGCAGTGTCAATTTAATGCTATTATATGATTTCATTAATAACCACTGTATCCATTCATCTTTTTATGATGCAAATGAAACATCCATAAGTCAGTGAGTTTGCTGCATCATTTAATATCAAGTAAATTGTAAAATTCACACCGCTGGTGACTTTTTTTTATTACATTTTCCAATACTTTTAGCAAAAATCATTACTGTGCGAGTAATTTATTGAGGATGAGTTTGGATGTGTGAACATTTTCGACAAGGCCAACAAAAAAATTCAACGTTAAGTGGGATTAGCCTGAAAACCGAGAGGCTAATTCGATTTATACAGTTCGGGGCGTTAAAAAGACAGGCCAAAATAATTCAGAATATAAATGTGTCGAAAATATATGGGTTAATCATGAGGTTTAACTCGTTGAGAAAATAAAGAAAGTGGTAAATTTTTAGAATCATAAATGATTTATGAAAAACATGCTTTTCAAAATAATATAATTTTTTTCTTCTGAACAATTAAGCAAGTATCACACTAAAGATGAAGTTTTGGGATAGTACAAAAATAACTGATTATGTCTACTGAATGTAAATGTTTAGAATATAGTTTAAACGTTTATGTATCAATTTGACTTTATTACCATGGACCCATACAGAGCTGCTATCTCAATGTATACATGTATATCTTTAAAGTGTGGTCTCTGTGGAGTTAGGATTTTTGCATCTGGTTGACAATTTAACAGCTCCCAGAGACGAGTTTATGATAACTGTTTCATCTTGCCGCTGTGTCACCCTAACAAGTAGATAAGTAGAATTTTGTCGCCACATTCATAATTGGCACCATAGACATGGCTCTGTTTGATAAACAAACTCCGATAAGCTATCTCTTGACCAGCATGACTGCATGAGGGGATGACCAGAACAGAATCAACATTTCTCTGTTTGTTTTTCCTCATTTTGACAGCCTCAACAGGATGGCACTCGCTCAACACAATGCTAATTTGGTCAGTTATCAGAAGCCCCTACAGTATCAACTTTTACAATCTGTTTTGTTACAATTTCGAGTTTTCTCTGCCTTTGTTTCAATGCTACAGAGGTGGAAAGAGTTTTTCCGAAGTTTTCAGGGGATGGATTTGGACAATATCAAAGCTTATGGCTTCCAATTTTACTTAGGACTGCTGAAATATATCAAAAACTCATATTCCATGACATATTGTGGACGAAATGAAGCAGGAACTGTGAAAGCTGCCAAATAAATGGTGTGGGGGCGCTGCTGTGCAGTCTACAGCAAAAGCAGTGGTGCAGCATTGGCGGCGCTGGACTGCCACGACCTCTGGCGGCAACTCACTCAACTACTAGCAGACGATAAAATCCTTCCAATTCACATGTGGCTTCACTGAGGCCACTGAACTTTGACCAAAAACACTTTTTGCTGACCTCCGAGTTTCAAATTTTATACCTAGACTTGATATAATTATATCTATGCGTTAGTTTCATTCAATTTGGTGAAGTTGGGTGGGAAAACTTGTGATAGATAGTTAATATAGAGTTCAGTCAACTTTAATACTTGGCAGGTATTGATGGTGGTATCATGATACCTGGTTGTACCTTACATGTATGATGTGACACGAGACGGTGTGATACCGTTATCAAAGTGTTATGTTCCGTTGGCGCCTGCTTTTTGGAAGCCATTAAATTATTTTTGATACTGGCAGTGAAGCTGTATGTGAGTGGTCTAGGTGTTAAGGGGCAGACTGCTATCAGTGTGACATTGCTCTAACCCGCAACCCGCTTAGCCTTCTCTGGTTACACTTGAACCCGGTGCTTGAAAGCTACAGAAAGCCAGCCAAGGCTTAATAATGGCTTCTTCACACTTTGCCATTGAAGGGTGTGAGTAGCACTGTATCATTCTGGAGTAGCTATGCTCCCCCCAACTTTATCTGGCTTAATGTGAGTTTCACGATTGCTGATAGCTATCTTGTGTTGTCAATGGTGGAGTGCCTAGCAGGTGTGAACGAACCTTCATCAACACTTTTCGAATAAGAATTGCAGACACTTTGACACAAAGATCTATAAATTACCCTGAAATGTGTCCTCCTACTTATTCAAACCAGGTCTTATCTCCCCTCCAAATCTCTCCCCCATTTCCTCCTGAATATATACTTGCAACTCTGTATAAACAACAATTCAGAAATGTAGTATTATTCTAAGCACCATTTCCTATATGTTAATAGCTGTAATTCCTATAATCCTGTCCTCTATGCTAATTAAGTTAAATCTATCAAATCGTTTATTTCGTCAATATGACGCTCCCAGCTACAGCTTTTCAGACCTCGTTTTACAGTAATTATCACGATTGATATTTCTGATTTAAAAATTGAAATAGAAAGAAATTGTGAATGTCACCTTTTTCACTTTGTCTAATTCATGGATCCAGTATTTACACACCTTTTTGTATTATATTTAAATTTAGTATTGAGTGAATTGTTGCAGGCATTCAGTTGATAATTATTGAAATTCATAAATAATACAGAAGGCATTGTCACTGCAGCACTGGTATTCGCGCTTTGTGCATTTTTGACAGTTATATTGAGGAATGTAATGAATTGCTGAAGAATGTATTGATTGAACCTGTAATTATTTATCATTTTGAACAACTCTCAGTCAAATTGCATGTCTAAAGTTCTGTTTTATTTTCCATTGCAGACGAATCTTCCCACCTTACAAAGTGCGCGTCTCTGGCCTGGACAAGCGCGCCAAATACATTTTGTTAATGGACATTGTTGCAGTCGACGATTGTCGCTACAAATTCCACAATTCTCGATGGATGGTGGCCGGAAAGGCAGATCCGGAAATGCCAAAACGGATGTACATCCACCCCGACTCGCCCTCTACCGGGGAGCAGTGGATGCAGAAGGTCGTTTCCTTCCACAAACTCAAACTGACAAACAACATCTCGGACAAGCATGGTTTTGTAAGTGCAGTAAGTTGTATCTTTTTACCTTCCAACAAAAACCTTCCATTTCTGCAACCTGGCTGTCTGGAATAACCTGCAGTGTGGTATATCCACTTTTAATACTTTTTTATACACTTAAAATTCACTGTGTTAAGACATTAGGAATGATGGCAACCGACCCAAGACAAGCTTCTACACTCTCTTGCATCTTCTGTACTAAATTTATCATAGCCCTGTTCAGCAAAAACACTTGTACAAAATGTTTTCGACGGACCAAGAGCAGTCCTGCTAGAACATGAACAGTCGTGTTTTGGTTCCCACAATTGTCCAGCTGTTATGAATAATTGAAATGGACAAACAATCGAGGTGGTCACTTTGGCTGGCCATGGTTTCATTAGATATGAAAGGAGATAACACAGACCACTGTGGACACCTATTATGACCTTACAATTCGTTATAACATATTTATAAAGACCCAGTTAGCAGTCCAAATTGAGCTATAATCACATTAATAGTCATTCAAAGTCAGATATTTAGAGCCATACACATTCACTCTGCCATATTTCTAATCAAATATTCCCGATCACACAGTATAGGCTTGTGCTATTATGATAAAGTTGGCGCCACTCAGCTGATTTTAATATCATTTTATATCATTTTATGTTTGGCCATGGACTAGCTGCCTGCCTCGGATCCACTAATTAGACAGACGTCATTTGACGATTTGTAAACAATAGACCCCCCCCCCCCACCAACTCTGCCTACATGACACAGGGCACTTTCAAACAGTCATCTCTCCACTACAGCCCCTCAATTCGTTTACTGTCAATATTAACTTGCCCGAAATCTGTTGACCATGCAATTTGGCCAAGAATTAACCCCCCCCCCCCCCCTCGAATGAAAATAGACTGATGAGACCAAAGGGAATAGCTTGTTGTTAGCATGGACATTGTCAATGACAATAGTGACACAGTGACCATTGTTTTATCACTGTTTTCTGAACGGCCTATAGTGGGTACAGTGCTTGCTTGGTAGGGACTTGAGTTCTTGGTCATGGGTCAGAAACTGTCTCCATACCAAGCGGAAGGACCTTTGTCATTCCTCTCATGTTTGTTGGTTTTCTAAATTGTAGGTCCTGCTTCTTGTAGGTTTTCATAATTGCAGCTTCGTTTTTTGTGGAGAGTTTTTGCAATTACAGGTCTTCGGTTTGTTAGTATTTGCAATTGTAGGTCCTGTCTGTTTGTAGGTTTTTCTGATTGTGGGTTTTTTCTGTGCCTCGCCCAGGCCAAGCTCTTTCAAACCGGTCCTGTTTTTAGTGTGTACTGATTTGAAACCAAATATTTACCCAAGTTTGGTGAGTTTTACGACCTAGCTATTGTAACCCATTGTTAGATAGTTATAAAGTGTATACAGTGAGCTATAATGAGCTGGAGTATGACAGGTTTGACAAGCACTTAGCACCCTGGCTGGCTGTTCAAAAGGTGTGGGGCTGTGATAGAGAGAGGGCAGTGTTGCAGTCATGCTCCGGGCAATGTGTGCTCGCCAGACTAGATAGGAGTCGCTCTGTCACCGCCTAGAGCAACCAGGTCATAAATTCAAGCAAATCTCGTCTTGCCTTCCACCTACGGTCCTAGGCACAGAAAATGAGCTGGCATACCAGCTGTTGTCTAGTTCACACATGGTTTATAGGGCCAGAATCAGATTGAACTTTGAATTTTGAAACAAAAAAAAATTGCTTTGCTTCTGGTTCGACTTGGTTGTTGCCTGAACCTGCCATGGTTGAAAAAGGCTGAATTTGAGTCCTTCTCCTAAATTTTTGTCTGCAATTGCCCCCTTGCCAGTGTAACAAAAGGCTTACAATAGGTGCAATAGACTGTAGCCTGAAAATTGGACACAAAACGGACAGAAGGTAACACTAGACCAACGTCAAAAATGTTGCACCTTGCAAAAACGTATTGTAGGAGTAGGTTAGCAGTTTCATGCTTGTCAATCAAATTCTGACATTCATATATATGTCAGGAGATTTTTCATTGATTTTGTGTAGACATTTCACAATTTTTCTCTGATTTAACAATTTTTGGGTGATTGCGCGCCACTGCCCAAAAGCAGACGACAGCTTTTTGAAAGCAGACGTCTTGGTTACATCGCCCTAGGGGGGCTGCTCTTAACTCAGTGTTGAGAGGGGCTCAGTACTCACACTTGTGTCTCGCAGTATGGGGTCCCCCCTTTTCTATGCTTACCTGCTAATGAATAGGCTGTAGCCGATTTGAGTGTGGCCGTTTCGGTATTAGGCTTGCAAGTGTGGCGAATTGACTGAGTGATGTCTGTCAAGCGTATACAGTCGTGTGGGACTTGACCAGGTGCATGTAGATATAAGAACCCCCTATCAGCTGGGGGGAGAGGGGGATAGGGCCCCTGTCAGCTGGGATAGGGGAAGAGAGGGCAAAAGGCCTGTCAGCTCAGGGGTAGTTTTTGGGGTTGAGCTTTGCCAACCAAATTAGAAGCTCCATTTCTTGCTTGCAGTCTAGCTTGTAATTACAGTCACAGGCTCTAGATAATGCTGATAGGGGCTCTTGATTGTACTAGCACCAACTAGATACTGTCTTCTGAAGTGATTCATATCTCTGCCTGGCACCTGCAGTACAAAAACACAAAATTGTAGTTATAACAGAGCTCCCCATTGGAGTTAATTGGCCATTAGTTTGTTTGAGGTACAGAATTTGAAAAAAAAAATCATAAAAATGAAAAGAAAAGCTTAATGTATGTAAAAATAAATAAATTCTCATATTATGCTTGTAGTCTAGGCCTATGGATGACCTTAACTAAATAGCAACTCAGCTTCTAGTAATTGACCAATGTAGCTATTTTAGATTGAGATGCACTAGGGCTATTCTTTCGGACACATATTTGCCCGACCCATGTACGAGGTCATCTTGTCCCCTGCAAGTAGTTTTGTCCTGCAAGGTCATTTTGGAGGTCATTAAGACTTGGCTGAGGGCCATAGGGCCTGCAAATGACCCATTGTGAACAGGACTAGCAGTCACTAGGTCCAAGGAAAGGTCCTGCATTTGCCAGCTCCTGACTACTTACGTGTCACTGTCAGAACAGCTCTGCAAAATCTCCACTGGCTACTGTATCAATGTCCCAAGACTCACATATAATCATTTCCTGAAATTCTACAAAAAGAGGAACGATTTTCAGGAAGATGAAATTGATATATTATAAATCTTCCAATGTGAATTTGAAGTCTGTATCTCTACCACACCTATTGTTACATAATCAGACTCCATTGCAAATAACAGTGGATTATTACGGAAGTAGAGGCATAACAGGACAGCTCGTGGCCCTTACATTTCTTGACCCTCTCTTGACAAATGCCTGTCTGTTGGCATGCTAGGCAATGATGCTGCTAATGATGACCTGGCCATCAACTGATGATGATGCATTGTGCTGCTGCTGCTGTTGCTGCTGCTGCTGTTGCTGCTGCTGTTGAGATAGTGTCACTCTCCTTCAATGGCCTTACTTGGTGTCAGCTGATTCTCCTTAACAGGAATGCTATCTGTTGGTCCTAATCGCCTTGATATTATTTAGTGATCTTAGAGCATTAGCAACTGATTTCTTCTTACAACACTGGTTTATGTTGGATCTTTCTGAATATTTAATGACATCGCATCTTGTTCATGTGTGAAGATCTACCTACAGTTCTCATGTTTCTAAAATATAAATCCCAAATGCTATAACTGATGTAGTGATCTGGTGTCTACACTGCTTCTTTTCTGTTCAAACAGTGTTTCTGGGGACCTGTTTATTACATACAGAATTCACTGTACTGTTTTGGTCAGTCATTATTGGTCAGCCACCTCTGGTCAGTCACTTCTGGCGAGGTGAGAGGTCTCGGCTATGAACCTTTTAGAGCCTGGCTAGAAAAGTGACTGCCACCAGCAGCCATAAAAGCCATGTTCCACAGCTGCTTCATGCTAGCAATTGCTTCTTGCTTCATTTGGGGCTAATTCTATTGTGATGGCTTGTGTTGGGTCTCTGGAGGCTGGGGGGGGGGGGGTGTTTGTTTTGGCCTCAGGGCGAAGAGAGGGAGAGAGGGGGGGGGGGTTGTAAGTTGGCACTGGCTGGTGTTAGACCTTCTATCCATGCACTGCTAAGTTAGTGCTAACTCAATTTCAACCCAATCACTCAGTTTTCTTGCTCCGAGCCAGTTCAAGCAAGTTCAGGCTATAGGTTGAGCAGAAAATGTGAAACTCATTTTGGCCAGAGTCATTTGGCAGGGTCGTTTTCCAAACTGAGATCCGATACCTCTTCCAATAAGGGGAGTAAGTTACAATTTCAGCTGACCTTAAATCTGTCAAAGTGTCAAAATTGGGCTTTCCTCCACACGCCCTTTTACCTCATGATAGACCTATAATAGGACATGTATTCTTTTTAGACACCACGTGACCAAGAGGTCAGCACCTGCCCTCCCACTTGGTGCCCTTTACCTGCCTGTGATGTAATATTTTACCCCCTTTCCATTCATGGAATTAACAACCCTTTTTAATTGGCCTTCTTTGCCCTATCCTGTGCCTTTTCCCGGAGAGGATATTTCTCAATTAGCTTTCCCACCTTTCTCTGTGCCAATCCACCTCTCATAGTGGGGCTACTGCTCTTCAATCTGGGGTGTATGTTTCTACCCCTTGCTGGGAGAGTGCTCATTTGCCAAAAAAGGTGTACAGGGCTTTGCACCTCACCCCACCCTCCCTTGTCTCACAGACCCCACATAGGGTAACTGTAGGTGACATGGGATATGCTCTAATTTGTTTAGCAACTAATTTCAATAGATTAATTTAGAAACTTCATATTATACTCCAATGCACAATTTCAAGCATTAGTTGAGATCATTTTTGTTGGTTCTTAGTCAAATGAAACAGTTTCTAAATGAAAAATAATATCGATTTGTTTTGAATATTTTATAGACAATCAAATGACTTTATTGTTATTCAGTTTTGTTTGTCACTTCTGTCTTTTCCAGAAGTTCTAGATCTGTATGTCATATGTTATGCCTATTACCCATCATTGACTGCAATAGCTTTTAGAACAAAGTGAGTTGAGTCATCACCCAAAAGGGGCAGTTTTATTTCCCCTCGGCACCTGAGCCCCTATGCTTCCCTTGCTACACGGGGTGGGCACTGTACCCTACTGATAAACTGTTACCCAATATTGCAGTGGCTAATAGTCAAGGGGGTTGGACTGTGTGTTCAGCGAGGAATTGCCCTTCAATAGCCTTTCACATCAAATTGCATTAAATTTACAAAAGGTTACCTAAGTGTTGTGCTGACACAAATCTATCAGTGATCATTTGTTATCGATATTCCTCAGGGGCGTGTGGTGCTGTATATAGATGACTTGCTAATTTGTTTTCAGCAACACCAACCCAACTATATATGAGGGGATATATGGGGGTAATGTGGGCCTGGTGTGCCGTGCATGCAAAGTGGGCAGTTGGTATATAACACTGCATATAGCTGGGGGCTATGGGCGACCATTGTAATCAGAATATTGGTGAAAACTACTGGGCAAAATACCTGCTATGGCTATATGCCATTATATGGGCTGTAGGGTTGGGTGTTGGCTACCTATAGGACCCACCCATTGATGACTACTGCTGGTTACTGCTCTCTGGTGCAAATTGCCTTCTGCCCCTCTTGACTGGGCCTATGCTGGGGCATGTAAATGGCCCCACACAATAGGACCACCGAGGCGCCTCTAAATATTTGGAGTGGCAAAAGGCTTGTTGATAGATGGCTCCAGACGCGAATTCTGATGTGAAGAGCAAACAGCAGGCCATTCACATACACATCAAGTGTGCTCCATTAATAGACTTTATCCACACACAACTTTGAACTCCATGCCTCACCAATCTGACTTTGATATTCAAATCCCAGTTAACACCGGCTCCAAAGCAGACACCTCTATGTACACGTCTGACTATGTCTGTATTTGACCCACCAGTCTGTCTGTATAGGGTCCCCCACTAGCCATGATCCCTGCCCTCCCTAATCTATATTCAGACGTCTGTCTGTCCCGTGAAATTAATTAGCATATTTTATGAGGCCTTCCACCTCCTCTCTTCCATTATCGCTCATTAGTAGCTATAAACTTGTCAGGACCAGTCATGATCTGGTGAAAAATATTACATCAAATTGCTAAAGAATGATGCCAACTATTTGGCCAATAAAACGCCGTTCATTATGAATATGAACATGCCTCCACATTTCACAGTTGTCGTAATATTGCAGTTCTAATTCAAGTTATGCAACTAATGGATGTCTATGGTTATGAATTGTGCAGAAAGAAAAAGATGCCTGTAGATAACTGTAACTTGTACCTTTGCAAATGCCTCAAAATGTCCTGTCTGCATGCACAAGAGATATGTAACTCATTCAATTTAAAAGTTGTTTTTTTTTAATTTACTTAATGAAGTAATTGTAAATGTAAACCCTAGTTTTTCGCTGCCTCTGTTGACAGTATTTCTAAATGACTATTTTCTCATTTCAGACAATTCTCAACTCAATGCACAAGTACCAACCTCGGTTTCATCTGGTCAGAGCTAATGATATTCTCAAACTGCCATATAGTCAATTCAGGACCTACGTTTTCAAAGAAACGGAATTTATAGCTGTGACAGCATACCAAAACGAAAAGGTAAATATAAATTATGTTCTTCACTGTTTTAGATTTGAATCTGTTGTGTATGAATTGTTTTTAGACCTCTTCTGCAAGAACTATGCAAGGGAAGTGAAGAGCAAAACTATTTCGTCAAGCAATCCTTATTTTTACGAATTTTTACTTTTTTTCTATGTTCCTTGTATCTTATATTCCCCATATTTCTGTGAATCAATATGGTTCCAATGTTTAGAAATGTATGTAACCTAATGTACTGAAATTTTTTGTCAAAATAATGAGAAGTTTGAGACACAAATGAATAGAAAATGACCATTAAATCACTTTAATGGAGTCATCCGCAGTGATATACTTTCCTCTGAGATGTCATTATGCTATTTTCATGAATTATGAGTCTAAAAACACAGAATAGTTAATATTTTAGGAATATGACATCATTTAAGAATATGATATGATTTAGGAACTTTAACAAGGCAGAATTTATGTACACATCTTGTCATTATTGATATGAAGTATATCTTTGGTTATACATTATCTATTAAAGTTTCAAGAATGTGTGTGGGTTAATAAATTTAACTTGAAACTGACATAATTTGAGAGTGAATTATTACACACAGTTTATAAATGGTAAATAGATGTCTTTTGGGTTCTCATAATTCATAAATAAGAATCATTATGACCATAAATTGTATTCTTAATCAGCAGTACATACTGGCTGTGACATACTATGCATTTAAATTTTAAGTTTTGTGGATATCATTTAGAAATTGAAGTATTGAATATGTTTTATACTGGTACATAACTTTATTTTTGGAAAGTATTTTAATGGGGAGATAGGCCTACAAATAATTTATGGGAAAAGCAATTTGAAATGCTATAAATTCATATTTCTACCTGTTCCCTGTGACTCCCTATCTCCTTGCTTTTAATGTTAGTTCTTTCTTAAGCCTTTTTGTCTGCTTTCAAGCCATTTTGCAATGGGTGGGGGTGGGGAGGGATGGCACTAATTGAGTTCTTTGCTGAATTTAGTGAAAGACAATACCCCAGCTTGAAGTTTGCTCAAGGAAATATCTGTGACAGTCTGATGGCTAGCTGGTGCATCGCGAATTAACTAGGTCACAGAAAAAAGCTTGTTCATTGTTGTTGGGAAATCTGAACAGCAAAGAATAAGCAAAGAAATGCAGCTGAGATATTCAACTCCTGGCTAGGAAATTTAGCTGTGAATGCAACTAAGATCTGTATGTGTATATTTGGATTGGCTGAGGAGTAGATTTGATATTATGTTCATTATTTAAGATAAAATTATTTAGGCCCATTCAGTGTAGAATTGCCAAGCTATTCAGTCGAAGTTAATCTATAAAAGTGGGTTGGACCTGTTCAATTGTGTGGAGAATTTGAGCTAAAATATTCACATTATAAACCAAGGAAGTAGGTGATCATTTCAGCTAAGATTTTCAGCCAAAGGGTAATTATTCAGCTAAGAGTTAAAGCTAAGAAATCCAAGCTAAAAGGGGAGGGGGTGATTACCCCCAATGCAGTATTTAATGTTTATGTCACGTTTCTTGTAATTATGAGACTCCCTAAGAGTTATCCAAGCCACCTGGAGGGATTTAACCATTGGTGTTTCTCTGGGGCTTTGGCTTGAGATGCTTTACTTAGCCAGCTTAGTAAGGCAGCTATCTCTTCCAGTCACCATATGAAGCCCATGTGCAATGTCTATGGTGCTAGGAGGGCCTTAACATATTCTGTATTGTTTGGGATGCTAAGATTTGAGCCTTTTTGCAATTTTATTTTGGACCCTAAATTTAATGATTCGAAAACTCAGACCTACTCCAGAATTATTTCATCAATTGAGTCATCATTGGGAGCCTTTTTGTGAGCCAACCGGGAGCTTGAAAATAGACACATCCTGTTTGTATTGAGCAGGATGGGGAGCTGCAAGCAGGAGGATGGACAGCCTGGGAGACAGGCATTACATTTTCTTGCTGGGGGTTGTCTTGCATCAGCAAAAGCTTTCTTAGGATATCGTTGGAAATCCTATAGGGCTCAGATACATCCTTTAGTTGGTGAAACTGCTCCTAACATGGCTCATCAGTTACACAGCAGGCTCAGCCCGGCTGCTTCTGAGAGCTGAGCCCAATCTAAGCCGCATTGCAGGCGCCTGGCTGAATTTGTGAGTGAGAAAGGCTACAGACCCTCTCACCCAGAGCAGAATTCCAGCCATTTAATTTGAATGATTTGAATTAGGCTCATGCCTTGTGTTGGAACTGTGTTGTAACAGTAATTCAGCTGAGAGCCAGAGAAGTGCAAGTGAGAGATGTGGATAGCAAATATGGTATGGAGTAGCAGAGGGCCCTTTTAATAGAGAAAGCTTTCACTAAGACTCAGCTTCAGCTCTAGCATTGTCTTGGATCATCATTTAGATGCATGCATGATCTTACCAAGTAAGGGAACCCCCCCCCCCTCCCCCCTCTTTCAGTAGACTTCATTTCCCTCATTCCTCTCATTGATAATGACAAATAGGTTTCATTCTAATCTTAAGCCTACTCCTTCAAGCCCTTACTAATTCCAAAGCCAAATGCAAACGTCATTAAACTCCTGACACGTCAAGTAACGTCATTGACACGTCATGTGCCTTGAGGTTACATCTTGACACGTCCATGGTGAAAATGACATTGGGAAAAAGTGAAGTCAGAAAATGTCTCGAAAAATGGCTCGGATAATGGTATTGGGATGGAACACGTGTCAAACAAATTACACAATTTTCTCGTATTCCTCCTTATTATATAGAAAATCTGAATTTTGCAGAACTCTCGACTTCAATTTTCAAGTTTTCGAGAGCATTACTATGTGCTATTTTTGTGTAGACCTATTTCCTCAGCTTTTAGGAACCCCTCTTGGTGATAATTTCTGTTTATGCAGCTCTTAGACACCCAAGTTGCTGCTTTGAAAAGTGCACTCCCCTCTTTGACAGCTTAATATGACCTTGTTATAAATGTGTCAATTTGGAAAAACCAACAAAACTTCAAGAACTTTAAGAAAACCAACACATTTTGTGAGCTGTGATGAAAAAAACTACAAAATGCAGAAAATCTCAACTGAAAAACAGTTTCACAGCTAAAGGTGTAGAAAAACTGTATACAAAAACAGTTTCCCAGCGCAAAAAGCCCACAAAAACTGTTCAAATATCTAAACAGTTCGTTTTTCACCTCCCAGTAAACTAGCAATTTCGAGAGCAGTTTTGGAATAAATCACGAGGTCTACTTTCAAAGCAAACGTAGCAGATCTAATTGTTTTGCTTCAAAAGATTGTGAGGGAAAGCTAGAGATCGGTAAATCAACACTTTAGTGTTAAGACAGTATTGCTAGAACACACGCTAAGGTCATGGGGCAATTCTCACCCAAGCTGTAGCTGGCTGGCAGTGGCTGCGTGAAGGTTGGGGCCGTAGTTAGCCTCTAAAAGGACATAGGAAAATGCACTGGCAAATACCTGAAAAGGACACAGAATTTGTGTGAATTTTGTCTCATAGAATAACATATGTTCTAATTGGAGCAATAATCATATAAAGGTCTGGCTATATGTTTAGTTGTGAAAACATTTTAGGACCATGCCTTTCAATGTTCAGTACTTTACATGGTTGCAGTTTTAGGATTTCTTTTGCAACGAAGATTGTCACAGAAGTTCTTATTCAGTCTTTCATACTATATGTGTAGAATTTTAGATACAACTCTCATCAAGAATCTCAAGATATGCTATTGAAGAATTCTAAGAACACTTCAAGAAAACTTCAAGAAATTAATGTTAGAGCGAAGATAAAGTTGAAATAATTTCAGAGCCTGTCTGGGATGGGCAATTTGATACTGGAGTATATCTCAACAGCCCCAAACACATTTGTCAAGAGCAACACTGTTTGATATTGTCATTTGCTTGAATCAGGTGTCCAATTTCTGTAAATGTCACCTTTTTTGCAATGTTCTAGGGGGTATCACTCTGTTGCCATGGTAATAAATTCAACATGTCCTCCCCCAAAGTGTGACATGCCATTTATTTTTCGCCTCATGGCTCTCTATCTCACCTATACATTCAGAGATTCCTTCGCTAAGGTGTTAAAGCAGAAATTTAAAGTGAAGTTTTAAGTTTATTTTTATCTCTTTTAAGATTAATGCGTTTTAGGGATTTTTTTCGGTTGTTTGATTCTCTATTTTTTCATTTTAACTGTTGTTTACCTTGTCTACAAAGCCTGCTGCTATTAAGGTGATAGACCATGAAAGTTGGGGCCTGAAAAAATATTTGAAATATAGGAGAAAATGTGTAGAAAGTCTCAAATATATGTTAAACCCAAGTTAAAGTACATAATGCAATTCCTAAAATAGTAAAATAGATATTGGGCTTACTTGGAGGATTGGATATGAGGAACATACACTATGACTATGTCATTATAATAACAGAACACCATACCAAGACCAATACAACATGAATTTGTATTGAAGCCCTAGTCACAGTATAGCCTGCACATAGAATTCTCCCAGAATGCCCGTGGATCCACACTGGTTGTGTATGGCATATTTTGCAACACCTGATCTGCTGGCTGACACATGAATGGCTAATAAGTGTCAGAGGGCCACTGGGTCTGCCCTGATCGATATTAGGGGTCCTATTACAATCCCATAGATGCATCTAACCCCTGCCAACCCCTGCAGTCAATGCATTCTCTGCTATACTACCACCTTTTTGGCTGTAAGTTTTATGTAAGTGATGATTGCAAAGTGGCAACAGGAATATACGACTTGTCTGTGGCACACCCCTGTCTATGTGTCTATCTGTCTAGCTATCTAACTTTCCATCTCGCTATCTACCTAGCTATCTACCTAGCTATCTACCCAGTTATCTATGTATCTATAATATTTCATCCTTCTCTGTTTCCTTCCTCCTTACCTTTTTGCCTCCTTTCCTTATTCAAAATATTGAAAAACCTGTCAACATGTTCAAAATATTGAGTGTGCAATTCGGTAAATGATATCGAAATATTATACAGATTCAGAGTATTTCTCCTGGCTATAAGTTATTCAGGAGGCATGATATGCATAATTATTGTATAATTCAGGGTATAGGGTTTATATAAATGGCTGTATGGGGGCAGATATGTAGTCACCCTGTCGGGATATTTGGAAACTTATTTGTCTTGGCGCCAGAGGGCAGAGGAGACGCCAGGGTGACTATATTTACCCCTTTAATTCCTTATATGGTCTTGCTATGGCACTCTCTGCAAGCAAGATTAGCCTAAGACAAATTTTGCCACTCAAGATGCCCTCCTGATACATTAAATATACTTCCTTAATTCTCCTTAATCCCCTCAAGTGCCCTGGTATCTTGTTCGACCTTTATGGGGTTTAAATAACCCCTTTTGAAGTCACCCTGCCCTTAATAAATTATAAATCACCCCCTCCAAATGAAGTGTCGAGCACGTTTCAGGTGACTCCCTGGGATCAAGACAGCTTGATTCAAGAGCCATTATGAAGAGATGCTACAGTATCAAAGACCATGTCTTAGTCAAGTTTGTCTGTCTATTTAATGAAAATTTCCTTTTGTTTTCAGATCACACAATTGAAAATAGACAACAATCCATTTGCAAAAGGTTTCAGAGACACAGGGACTGGCAAAAGAGAAAAAAAGTAAGTAAAATTCATTTCTGAGAATATTTATTTGATATAGTATTATGAGAAATTGCAATATTCACAGTAAGCAATAGTTGGCAATGTTGTCAGGTTGATCACTTAGTGGGGTATACCTATTCCTAATATCAAATTCTTGGAAATGCAAGTCTGGAGGTCAATGACATTTTCAAACATTATGTGTTAAAAGCGACGCAGATGAGTCAATCTATTTTATATTGCTTGAATGCTCTACTTCCTCCTGGAAAGTTCAAAAGTTATGAAAAAGCTGATTAAATATTCTAACTTTAACCAGATATCCAAACATTTTAAGTGTAGCTGACAATAAAAACACCCTGCAGCCGCCCAACACAATAAAGTAGCACATGTGAAAAATACTTTTTGGTGAGTTATGGGCTCAATCCTGTACTAATGATGGATTAAAACAAGAAATAACTGTATTTAGCCCCCATAACAATCTTTATTATCCACACAGATAGTCATTTAACAACTCCTAAACCATACATCAATTCCCAGTGCATTTATTATGACCTCCGAATAACTGAATTTGTGAAATAAAAATAGAAATAAAACAGCTATGTAACCGAGCGCTGTCTCCCCTACCTTCAGATTAATTGAACCTCCTAATTGATTTATTAATTATTTCAACCTTAATGTCAGGCCAACAGTCAATTTCAAAAAGATAATTTTCCAAGGTCTTTTAAAAAATGCTGTTAGTGTTGGGTTTATGTTTCTTGAAATTGTAGCTAATTAAAGACTAGTTAGCAAAAGTTAATTGCAAAGAATGATTCCCCTCGTAAGATTTAACGACTTAATCTTCCTCTTGACTTGCTCTAAAAGTCTCAAAACAAAATTGCAGTTACAGTAATGGTATTTCCACTTGCTTGGAACTGTTACCATGAAGTAAGCTATTGAGGGATGAAATTTCACTACCATCCACCATGGCATGCTAGAGTGAATTTCACACATCTACCCAATTCCCTCTCCAAAAGACATAAACAATCACAATATTAAGTCCTATATTACTCCTTTAGCACTTAATGATGAGTTTGCATTAATGATATTACATTGGATGACTGTATTGGGCTCTCCAATGCTGTTGAGGCATTTGCTTCCATGCTGCATGACCAGTGCTGTGTGAGGCCAAGCAACCTGGGGCATAGAGGCAGCTTGTCAGCAGTGTGATTGATTGTGAGTGCTCTTTGCAAGCCACATCTAGCCCAGGGTGGCTGGGGTGGCGCCTCTGTGACACTTGGAGGGGAGGCTGAAGGGGGGGGGGGTGTCCCACTCTTGGATATTGCTCTTTCTCTCGCTGGGCATACTCTCATTGAGCATACTGAGGTCTCTCACTGATCACTGAGTGACTTTACACTTGCAGAATTAGCTCGCCCATTGAGGTATTTCTTTTTGATCTCTTATTTGTTGATTTTCATTCATTGAGACACTTTGTGCATGCTCTCACTGATCTACTCTCATTTAGTTGTCTCTTGCTTTCACTGAGGCTCAGTGACTGAGCTCATTTCTCCCTTAACTGAGCTTGACCTTGTCCTGTGATGTCTCATTGAGTGCTTTGTACTTCCAGTGAGTCTTTTAGTCTGATAGTGACTGCTCTTGTTGACTCTGACTGAGCTCTCCCTTTCTGTCAATGAGCTCTCTCTGAGCTCTCACTGAGCTCTCATTGAGCCATGGGATCAGAGAAAGCATGTGATACTCCTCAGTCAGAGTCCTCACCTCCCCTAAGTCTCTGTCTGAATGGAGGTTATTTGCAGATAACTGCTACAGATCTGCCCTAATGTCTCACTTTGGAGTTGGTATCTCTTATGCATACTACACCACACTGGTGGAGGGGGAGATATGTTGAAAGTCAACTGACACACAATGCCGGCTGACCCCAGGCCTGTTGAAGCAGCGACTTAGAGCAGTTTAGCTGGCATTTTGGGTGCCCCAGTGTTTATGCAGTTGTGACTGAGCGAGCAGAGGGTCTCCTAGTTTGCCCTTTGAGTTTACCCTGGCCTGTGTGACACTCTCACCACAGCCTGTAGCCCCAACAGCCTGCCCTCCCTAGTCTGTCCTCACAGGCCCTTTCTGTGTGTGCTCACGGCGTCTGTCCGTCCTTGGCGTCAGCTTGGCTGGTCCTGGCCCTCCACACAGCTCCGAGGCTTCTTACTGCTCCATGTATACACCTCTGTCAACACACCAGGGTTTCCTGGCGGATCAGTAACTGCCTTCGAATTTACATGCCATTAACAGACCTCTGTGGCTCACTCTGTTTTTCTATTTGATTTCCTCGCCGCTCTGCTCCTTTTTCGTTTGTTTTGCTAATTTCGTATGCAGTCGAACGTTGCATGGCCAAAGGTTCTAAAAGAGAACCGGCAGTACCAATAGCTGTGGCAGGGTGGGGAGAAAAGGTCTGGAATCAGCAAGAATGAGAATGTGAAATGGCTACTTTTTCAGTAAAAATTAATTCGAATTGGGACGAGTTTCACCTTCCGAAAATCATAAGAGCACTCAGAATTTTGCTTTGCTGAAATGTCGTATGTTCAGAGGTTACAACTTCTGAAAGATTGTTGATAAAATCTGTTCAGGGCTCCTTTCCAGCTCTGTGGTCGTTCCTGCCTGACCATAATATAGCGACCACACGGGCCTGTTTATCTCTGGTCTGAATTATTGAGAGTGTTCGAAATAACTTTGCTTTTCCTGCTGAGCTGAGCTGGAGCTGGCCACAGCCTCTGGTAGATGCCATGGCTGATGAGAATTCGTGAGATTCCCCCATCAAATTTTGGAAGGCGTCTTGGTTGCCATGACAGCGCGACACGAACGGCCAATGAGAGGGCAGGACACATTGGCGCCCAGTTGATCAATGAGTGGACCTTTCTTTTGTGGCTCTACTGCCTCTTCACACGTACAATGCTAACAACATCAATAATGGACGAAATATTACACCAACGGGGACAAATGCCCGCTAAACATGCTGTAATTCTACTATATAATACATGAGCCTATTGATTGTATTCAGCACAAACTATAGGTGAATTACTCATTGCAGTATTGACTATAGAACTCTGCAAATGTGTGTTCTGGTGGCCAGAATTGCAAAACACAACTCATGCGAGACTGATCTTACTGATAAGGTGCTGATAGGGAAGCTAGGGAGGGGGGATATTTACAACACCCCCCCCCCTATAGGCCTAGTAGCAGTCAGGTCTCTAACCCCCCCCCTCCTATTTTTTATGCTCCACGGTGGTCGAATACTCTAGTTATTAACTGTATTGATCTGTGCATTCAACCATGAAGCCCAAATCACTTTTGGATAACCCAATATGACTGTCACATGAGTGGGATGTAGGAACCCAGGACAGACAGGTAGATAAAGCAAGATAGACAGAAGAATGGGAGACAGTGGACATCAATTGAAGGCCCTAGTCATCACTTTAGGCCAGCATGTCTATTGGGATTGTACGTGAATTTACCTGGTGGAATTTTAGAGTCCTTCATATTCACATCTGCATCAAGACACAAAAGGCGAGATTCAAGCAAATCCAACCCAATTGTACTGGATTAATGTACATTGTTTATACACTATTTATACACTATTTATTCATTAAAATCAACACTTCTATTCATCCTTGTAAAGAGGAGACAACTGGAAATCGATCCAAATTGTATGTCATATGATTCTATATCCATACTCCATAGAGCATAGACATTTGTGGCAGTCTGCTAAAATGAATTATACAGAAGCCTTCGGATCTTCTTTGTTTGTTATTGGTCCTGTTGATGACCTGGAGCAGCGAATTAGACCTGTGTCAACTCCCTGTCAATCTTTCTGTTGACTCTTCAACAAAACCTGATGTCGAAATACACAAAAATTGCTCAGTGCTTGGTAAAAATTACTGAAAATCAGAGAAAAAATGTAAGAGAAACTTCTGCAAAAAGGAGATTTGAGGATAAATGCAAGTGAATTATAGGATCTGTCATTTTGTGTAATTTTTGTGAGCTCCTGCCAATGAGGCTGTCATCCCATTGATTGATGATACTAACGTGCAGAGAGTGACAATGGCAGGATTGCTAAACTAATATTCTCATTCTCGAGCACTCCTCCATACATCCCTCATCATTGAACTATTAAATCAAGTCTAATAGACTGTCTATACATCATGCTTTGAATCTAAGTTATAGAAATTATGTTTGTGGTCACTGTGTACTGCACACTGTCTCCAAAGATGTCAATTAAATTGTACTTAAGATATCGTCTTCACTTAACACTGGCAATAATTTAAATGTTCTTTGACTTTGAAATACAGAAAGTTTCAACCTGATCAGACCATATTACTCAAATTTAAATTAGAAAATAATTTACATTGACTTTCATTTAGGATGGTAGTGGTGCATTCACTGTAGGATGGTACTGATTTCATAAAACTTTCTCAGCTTTTCACTGAACTTTGAACGGTTAATTGCCCCGAAATAATGACTCCTTATATAAACCTATCTCCCTAATTATAAATCTACATATCTACTGCCTTTTTATCTCATTCTAACCAATTTGTTTTTGCTTTCCAGGAGGTTAATGATGACACCATCACATCAACATCAACACACGCCAGTTTTGGAAGCACGGGGGTCCGGGGAAAGTCACAAGCATTACGCCGGGGACTGCCAAGCCTCCAGCTCCGGCCATTCGGCAGAGGTAGCCCCTGAGAATGGACACCATCACCATTTGGATGTTGAAAGTGATGGGGAAGATGAAAATATGGAGATATGTGTAGTAGATGATAAACCAGACCCCCTCCTGCCCCCTGCCACTGCGCCTCGACCTAGCTCATCTCCAGTTCCTTCATCGCCTCTCTCTACAGGTAATTAAGACATTTTCAAAATACCTTTTTTTTATTGCATCACAGTTAATGTTTTCCTATCAACAGTTATTTAGTGTTTTGTTATGTTGACAGAAAAGTCAAGAAGTCTAGTCATTGACTCGCAGCAATACATGTAGTACAGTTACATTCATAGATTTACAATTTATCTTGCTGAATTGAGATGTTTGTTATTGGTGGTTGATTTAGGAGCCATTAGCGCCAACTAAGCCTGTCACATGCTGATTTGACATTGTTGTTAGCCCCAAAAAGGTGCTTCAGAATATCCCAGGTGTGATATTTATCTGCTATCCACAAACTTGTATTGCTATTCCAGTCTCAAAATATAACAACAAAAACTAAAGACAAATTCAACAAAACTCGACAATGTTGAATATCTAGGCAGCTTATTTTGGGTTCTACCTGCTTGGGTCTACTTATTTTTGCAAACTTTTTCACCTCAAATATTTGAGTAAGTTTTAGGGTGTCATGTGAGTGTTTGGAAAATGTTGTAATTTTAGGGTTTCATGGCATTTTGTGTTGACTCTCATCTCTAAAAGTTGACAAAGATTAGCAGGTGTGTTTTTCTAGCTGTTTAGGGTTTGCTTGTGAGAAAATTGAAATTATTAGCGCTTGTGCACTGATGTGTGGTGCTTTATGGAGCAAAAGTTAGCTGCATGAAATGTGCATATTGACTTGAAAAGTTTGAATATCACATTTAATTCATTTATGCAGACGTTATATGCTGAGAATGATCAAGTTACTGAGTTTTCACAGTTATTTGTGATAAAAAATTCTACATTAATCATACAACAACAGAAGGTGGATGATCTACTTTCATATTTGAAAATTGCCTGTTCTTCTAAAATCCAAATAACTAAAATATGTTACAATTAGATAGATGTATAATTTCAAGTGAGAAACGAAATAGTAAGTAACTATATGATAAGAAATATAATGCTCAGTGTTTTCACAGTACGTTTTTGATAATAACATTTTAGTAACTCCGTCAGTTCCTTATTATTTTTTAGGGTTTCCAAATGTTGGGCCATTTGTTAGAGTGTTTGACACATTAGCCCAGAGGTCCTAGGTTAGAACTAGATCAATACAGGTGACATGATGTATTGCTCTGAAACTGATGTGCTGCACACCTTTCTGTTTGCCTTCCTACCACTGAACTAATGCCCACGTGAAATTGAGATTGATGGCCAACAGTTGGCCCATGGCACACACCTGAATCATGGCTGAATGCAATAGATGTGTTCTGTGCTTTCAAATGTTGGACTGTTGTACATGGCTGTGTGGTGATCATAATATTATGGTGTTCATAAGCCTTCATTATGGTCATATTAGTAATGTATGAATGATCTGTGTCATAATAACTTCCAGGACTGTCATTATAGTCATGATTTGTCAAATATTTTAGCTTAATGGCAGTTATAATTACTTAAAATCAGTCATAACCTGAAGTTTTGCTGGATTGAATGTATGCTTCAACCCATACATCCAGATGGTTATCTTAATGTGTACTTTGTCCATTCAAACCATACATTGACCTCTTGTCTTGTTGTGGGACCAAGTGAAGTTGTTATTATTACTAGTAGTGACAGTTATTGATATCGATAAGTTACAATCAGGTTTCACTTGTGGGTCATCTGCTCCTTGGTCAATACAACCTCCAAGGCACTTGAGCAAAGATTTGTAGTTTGAGTTTGGATCAGCACCATACAGCACCACTAAGACTTCATTTTTGTTCTGCCTTTTCTGATCACATGAGCAACAGGGCTGTTGTGGGATAGCTGCCTTCATGTTTCTGTCCCTTTAGTGTTTTGGTTTTAGCCAGCTATGCCACTTCTATGCTGAACCATAGGAGTCCAGCCCACTCCATTCATAGCTGAGTCAATATTGTGACTGGCTGTCAGTTAGGCCAGCCTTCTGACAGCCTTAAAAAGGGGGGGCATGGGGGGGGGTCTGTAAAAGGGGTGCAGACAAGCAGGCGTCAATGAACTCATTGTAACTATGAAGTCCAATACGTCACTGGGACTGGAAAACACACAAGCAACAAAAGCAAAGAGGCCAGGGGCCCTTGAGTCAGGGAGGCCTGTATTGAGGATTGATGAGGCAGGATGGCCTAAAGAGGCCTGGAATGGTGCCTGCAGGCCTAATGATCATCTCAACTCAGGCAACTATGGCAGCCAAACAGGTCACCTCATGGCCCAGCAGATAGCCCTTTAGTGGTTGGTCTGTGTGAATGACTATGAAATTGATTTGTTTCATATTTTGAAAAGGAAGATAATTTCTTCTTGCACCATTTTCAAGACCTTTGAAATGAGAATACTGTATCTTTCAAATAATTCATTGATCTATTTGCCTCCCACTGTAGTATACACTTGGACTTAGAAATAATGCATGGATGTATGTCCACCTCTGGTGCTGTTGATCCATTGCAATATTCATCAAGCTTTACAATTGCCCTCCCCCCCCCCACTGTGGTGCTGCAACTATTGTTGTTGGTTCTGTCTACACCTTTTTAACTGCAGGACATGGTGCAATAATTAAGCAGCCTTCCACTCCGTTTGCACAGCTTCTGTTTCTGCCTGTAGCTGGAAGGGAAACTAACCATATGCCCTGTGAGGCTATGCCATTATGATAAATGATGGTGGGGTGTAGTTGCTCACAACTAGCCAGGGGTCAGGGACCTTTTGGCGGAGGTCCATTCTATATGTGCACCTATCTTCACCCTGCCCCTAGGACCTCCGAGGACCTCTGAGGACACATAGAACCATTAGAAGGCTTGTGTGGGAGCCAAAAAGGGCCTGGAATGGAGAGAAGGGTCTACGAGGGCATTGTATTAGCTGTTAGAGCTGGTAGGGCTTGAAAAGGATGGTGAAAAGCCTGTAGGAAGGCTGGAAATGGCTGGTGGTGGTGAA
This sequence comes from Platynereis dumerilii, assembly GCA_026936325.1. Classification (NCBI taxonomy): domain Eukaryota; kingdom Metazoa; phylum Annelida; class Polychaeta; order Phyllodocida; family Nereididae; genus Platynereis; species Platynereis dumerilii. Next base: position 96,761,271 of record JAPTHN010000002.1, read on the forward strand.
TATGGCCAGTAGAGCCCAAGCTGCAAGGAGTAAATGTGAATAAGTTCCTGGGAATCCCACAGCACTGGAAAGGGCCATCCACCAAGCATGTTGAGGATGACCCAGGAAGGTGAAAAGGGCATTCAAAAGGCAGATTGTAAGGCCCTTTTCTGCCCCCAACATGCCCTGACTAACCCTGCACCACCTAGGGCATCGAGGGCTCAGCGAGGGCTCGTTAGCTTGCATCTACGATGATATATGACCTTAGCAGTCAATGTGAGGGCTCACGAGATGTCGCCATATCCACTTCCTATGGCCACCCTTCACCCCCACACCCGGGGGTAGGAGGGTGTCCCTCCAAGGGCTACGTCATGACGTCACTTCTGACGTCATCACGTGGTGACGTTCATGGAGACAAACGACTTGAGGGTCATGCCCTCTCCTGATCATTGTTGTTAGTTGTTATAAATTGATGTTTGTTTCATTAATTCTGCAGTGACCATTCACTCACACTGTTTTTGAACAACCCAGAATATATTGTTGTCTATTTAACTCGCAATTGCTTAGGGGTCTCCTAGGTAACTAATTGTCAATTTTGATATCAGATCTAGTGCTAAATCTACAATATCAAATTGGTGGTCATTGGCCTGCCACAGAGTAATTTTTACACTACCGTTATACTCAGTGCTTCACAAGGCCTGTGCAATGTTTGGACACGTTTTGTTCTGGGCAGTGTTGGTATTAATAGGCAGTATCGACCAGTTTGCTGAGGCTTGGCAAGAGTGTAAAATGGCCTCCCAGTTGAAATCTCGTGATGAATGAGAGTAGAACGTGGTCATGGGTCAATGGCTGCTTTAGTTGCTTTTGCCATTATTGTGACCTACTGCCCACTGGCTAAGTGGCATACTGCATGCATCAATGGCCACAATAGGTTTCTGGATCAGCCCTGGATGTGGAGGTCTATTAATTGATAGGTTGTCGATGTTGTTGGTTTTGGTTATGATGTTGATGCTGTTGACCACAGGCTGATGGTGCTGTTGATTTTCCTGATTCTGTTTGAACTTAGATTGGCCTGTAATAATCAAAACTGGGATTTGTAAATGATCTTTCCTTATGCCTTTCCATATGATAGACAGTATTCTACCTGAGATAAAGTGTCCATCTACCTAGGATAGACCCTGTCTATATATACCTCTATAATATCTATCTATCTATCTTGGCCAATGCCCAACGTCATGTCGATCATGCAACCATAAGTATAACTAACAAAACTCATAGTAAACACAGCCTGTATATTAAAAAGCCACCTTTACAACACGAAAACACACACAAAATGAAAGTTATTTGTTGATTGTCTGGGGTGACACATTTAAGCCAGGGAAACGTCACCTCTAAACAAGCAGCATGATTGATGATGTCACAGAGCCATCGATCAATTGAGATGTTCCACTTGTCCATAACTAATGAAGCAGCAAATTCAAAAAACAATATGGCCCTACAGATTGACATTTACCACAAACCTGTCAAAATGCAATAAATATAAGAGCATTGTGTTAATACTATACATGTGCAAGTATGAGAGGATGAAAAGCTACTCTGTTCTACATGTATTTATTATGACAGTATTGGCTTCGTGTGATAACGTGGACAAAAGATTTACGATTTGAACAGTAAACACATAAACAATCAAACAATCGAGAAATTGACAATAAACAATTATTAAATGTTACTGAGACAATGTAATTCCCAACTTATTCATGGTGTAATTCTCCACAGAATAACAGAGGAAATTTATGATGATTTTTATGAAGATTTTTATAGAAATTTTTCTGAAGGTCTGTCAATTTTCATAATTCCATAATTCCATGCCAACATGTGTTGCCAACGTGTGTTTTCTTAATTGCGTCTAATAATGCCAATTGAGCTGAAAAATGAAATAAACTCATAAATCTATGGCAACATGTACAATTCTGGTGTGAATTAGGCTTATTATAGCTGATAGGAATCTGACACAAATATTACACAAAATATTACACAAATATGATTCAATAGATGGTGTCTTTCTTTACTTTATGCTTGTAAAATAAGCCAAATATAAATAACACTAAGTGCTCAAAGTATAATTGGTACAAAGCCTTGCAGATATGCCATAAATAACATCTGGAGTGCTTAGCTGCTACTGAAGCAATAAATAAGTTAGCTATTACAGCTGCATGGCACCAATAGATTTAACAATTTATTGCATCTAAGGGCAAATGTGCCTGGTTGCTGGCTTTCAATAGCAGTGGTAGCATCAACAGCTTCTGTACCATACATTATTAGCATGGGAACTTCACAAATGTATACTAATGCTACATACATTTTAAGATATACATGGTATTTACTGTTAGAGATGCATCGAGTCATATATATTTACTGAGGTTTTTTTTAGATTTGATTTGGTTGTTTTTTAAATGTCAAATTTGTATATCCAAGCTTTCAGATGAATGAAATAACTGATAAAATAGCTGGATGCTAAATGTTGGAAAGCATTATAACATTGCTTTAACGTCAATAACAATTTGAATAGGAAATGACATTTTGTCGACCTTTATACATATGAGAGAATCCTACCTGTTCAGGACTTGTGCACCACTTAAAGATGCCTCAGTCACACCTCTGTCAAACCTCTGTCCTGATATGATCTCGTCTCACGTCATATTTTGATCAATGAAAGATAATACGACTTCAAAGGGAACCCTGATTGATCTCGATCCTCTGTTTGATCCAGGACAATGACCTAAGTGATCAATCACTGGATCTCCATTGGATCCCTGTCTGACCTTATAATATAGATAGGATGGTGGATAGACAGGTGTCATAAGGATTGGTGAACAATATTAGGGTTATAAGTCTGTTAGATGGATAGATGGATAGATGGATAGATAGATAGATAGATAGATAGATAGATAGATAGATAGATGGATAGATGGATAGATGGATAGAAGGATAGATGGATAGACGTCCAGCCCTTGGACATAGGAGCTTGCCATGTGGCCCTCAGCCACAGGAACTTTCCATGCAGCCCTTAGACATAGGAACTTGTTGGAAATAACATGTCTGGATGTCACTCGATCAAAATGCTACAAGAATGTGTCGTTACAAGAATAGCAGCTTGGATGGAATGAGATGGAATGTCATGTCACAGATTTTTGACACCATCTGATCTTGTATACATTTGTCCAAAACATAATTTCTTTGTGTCAATATTTCTTTTGGCATATATTTCTTATGGCATATTTCGTGTGTCAGTGTTTTATTGACATTTTTTGGTGTCATGTGACATGACACTTAGCACATTGTGTCCTGTGTGACACATACTTGGCTGTCATCTCACATACATATATATTTATATATATGTAATCTGCACACTCCATGAATACAGAAGTCAACTTCGAATTGCTACATTGTAACATTTAGTCCATCACGTCAACTGACTTTAGGAGGGGATTGTTACAATTGTAACAAGACTGCACCGAATTATTAATAGGATAATTATGATTGATAATTTCTCAGCATATGTATGACAGATCTGGCTCCTGATACCACAGGTATCAATGCAGATTGTCATTAATTTTACTGACAGTTCTTAGTCCATTTCTGCTTTTTGTTGGAAGCCCATGATGCCATCAAAAATGCAAAAATAAGACCAGCCACAAATACAATATGCATGTATGTACTAAGTACTGATGGGTTTTGTTTGATTGGGGAAAAATAAATGTCTTTCCAAGTTCATGTGATTGGTCAGTGAACACGATTTGAAAAATTTGATGAAACCTATTGTCATTCATGTTGGCTATTGTGATTTTGACCTGGGGCTAAATTGAGCCATTTTCAAAGTATTTGGCACTGAATTTATTTGAGAACGACTTTTGGCACTTGTATGCCAGGGTGTTGAGCTCTGAATAGGTCATTAAAAGGCTATTTATGGCATGAAAGATTTGGAATATATATTTCTCTAAATGATGAGTTTATTGTGGTTCCTCTGAACCATCCCATGGTGTTATAGAAGTGTTTATTTTAGCGTCAAAATCCAATTAAGTTAAATACCTTTAATCTGCAATGATGAGTTTCTTGTAAGATGATGCAATAGGCAGAAGTGTAAATTAATTTAGGGTTTTAGGCACTGAATTTGAATGAAGCTGAGGGGAAGGAATCACAGGTGATAATGATATCATAACACTCAACAATGCCTTTCACCATCCAGAATTACCAGGCATAGAACTTCTTGACAAGCTGTAATAGAGATTTGACAGTTCTCAAAAGTGTGATGCATACATTAGTCAATACAAGGGCAGAGTCAAAATGTTAATGTCATACAAAATTAATCTTTACTTTTTCAATAACTTTACATCGGTCATTGTATTTTCGAAGAATTGCACTAGCAAGATACTTGTGCTTACCAATGTGTAGAACACTCATTCTTACTCATGCCCTTACATTAGTTCCCCCACTACACCTTAGAGGGCGCAATGTAAAGCCATTAGCCCCTGCAATGCATTCCGGGCGGAAAGGGCCCTTTGCATGTCATGTGGTGCTTATTTGCAGGTCCAAGGCCCTAATAAGGTTAGGACCTCACATTGTAAGATTCAATGCCCTTTCCGACCCCCGTTCTTATCAATTTTTCAAAGCAAGCACACTGCGAGGAAATAATTTACAAAAAGCATTAGGACAAAGTTAGGAGGGAGGATGAGGTCACTGCCCTGTGAAGATAGATAGATAGATAGATAGATAGATAGATAGATAGATAGATAGATAGATAGATAGATAGATAGATAGATAGATAGATAGATAGATCTACATGTTTTAGATAGATCTACATGTTTTATTGACATTGAAATGTGATCTGTTGTCATTATACCAATGGTTGTCTTATTTCTTCGAAACTAATGAATCGTATTTTATTTGCAGAACATGTCGATGGTGAAATAAACGTAGTGGAGGAGCGAAGGGACGAGGAACGACGAGAGTTGAAACGAGACTCAGAAGAGAAGAGTGCAGCCGAACGACTCCACGAGGAAACGAGTCAACAGCCCACGAGACCAGACAGTCGTAGCGGAAGCCATGTATCGGAGGAGGAGGAGCGGAAGTCACACTGGGAGCGATTGAACCATTCCCACTCAGATGTAGAAGAGGAGAGGTCCAGACACACGGTGTCACCGCCATTGCATCACCACCATCACCACCACGAGCGACCTCTAGGGGCAAGGTCACCGCTAGGGCATAGGTCCCCTCTTGGGCCGAGGTCCCCTCTCGGAGCGAGGTCTCCCGTCGATCATAGATCTCCCCTTGGAAGGTCATCTCGGTCGCCCAGTCCAGACACCGACAGCAAGAAGGAAGCGCACAGCCCGCCGAATGTGACGGTCATCCAGCCCCAAGTGAGCCACCCAATGTTCTCGTACCTCTACCACCCCGCCAGCATGTACTCGGGGGCCTCGCCGTCTCTTCCGCTCTCGATGAGTCACATGTTCTTCGGAGGGTCTCCCAGTTCCGGTATGACCTTGCCCTTCGCTCCCCCAGTCTCGTTGCCCGACTTGACCAGCCACATGTCAGGGTCGGCGGCGGCCGGTTTGTCTGGGGCCAGTTTATCCAGCATGATGTTGAACGGACAGTTAGCCCTGGCTGCTGGGCACCACATGTGGCCGAGTTATTTCAACAGCCATCACTCTCAACAGCACCCAGCGGCTGGATCGCTGGAGTCGCCGAGTTCCTCAAGCCCCACTCCCCCCTCCCTGCCCCCTGCTCCCCCGGGTGGATCCAACTCTCACATGGGTCCCCTATTCGCTCCCAGACCTACTCACCGCTACTCCCCCTACTCACTACCGGGCCTGACTAAAACGACGATGGTGACCACCTCAGCCCCCCTCCCCTCAACGGGCCTCACCTCCCCCCATGGACCCACGGACCTTCGTCGGCCATGCTCCACGTCGCCAGTCTCATCTCACCGGGTCTCTCCTGCTGGGTCCCCTCCTACCCCCTCCCACCAGCCCACAGCCTCAGCCACTGTCACCTCCGAACTGAAAAACATTGAGCGAATGGTGAACGGGCTAGAGAGACAGCAGGAACAATTAGCTGCCGAATCTCTGTCGAAATTGGAAAAATGAGGCTGTTGAAATCTCCCATTATGATATATACAATTATACATCATTAAGTCAATAGACGAACAATCTGCAATGAACTGCACTCCTTCAATGCCTCAACTGAAAATACATACCGAAATTGTCCATCTACCTACCCATTCACTTCAGAATTTCATGAACTGTTTAAACCGAAATGGCATTATTGTTAAAGACTGAGGTCGGTTTTAATTTTGAAATTCTGTGGAACAAGAAAATTGACAATTTCAATTCAGTCACAAACTTCAACAGGGTACGAAAGAGGAATTGGAGGAAACAAAATTATGAAATACAATATTCAAAGACTGTTATATAATATTATATAATATATATGAATATGAACACTCAGATAAATCTAGTCCACAGTGTCACGAGCTGGTCACGCTGGCTTTCATCTAATAATGGTTATTAGTAATTGTAACCATGCTTGGTTAAATGGTTGAATTTTAACACAATATCTTGGGTACTTGTTTACATGGCAGTATTGTTCTATATTTTTTGTTATTATGATGTCATGACCCAGATAAGTTATGACGAAGAAATTATGACAAGATTCAGATGACATGATATGACATACATATGAGAAATATGACATGAAATTGTGACATGAAATTATGACAGGTCACGACAATTGACATGCAGAGTATGCTGTGACATATGTAGGAAAAAGACAATATCAGAGACTGTCCAGTAATCTATACACATGTCAAGATGCATTTTACACATGTCAGAAGTATGTCAACTGAAATGTGTCAACTGATATATGGCCAGATTGACTTGTCAGTTCTAATTTCTAAACTACCTTCAATCTATGGTTGCCATACAATAATTAGATTATTATTAATATTTGGTCATTTTCAGGAGATGTTGGGTCATATTTAAGATGTATAATGAATGTATAGCAGACTGACAGTGACTGGGTCAGTGAGGGGGCATAAATATCAAGAAATTGTGTCAATGATTGGTGAAGTCGTGTCTGGCTATGTCACTGACTGGTTGATTGGCTGTGTCAGTGACTGGCTGTGTCAGTGATTATAGTCAGCAGCTATGTCGGTGGTTATTGCATGACAATGTCAGTGGCCATTTCCATACGACTTTGCTAGTGGTTATTTCCAGTATATGACTGTTTCCATGGTTCTATCGATGACAACCATACAAGCAATGCCCTGGCAACAATGTATTCCTGCAACCATGCCAGTCTTTGACTACTTTTAAACTACATCTGACTGATTTGGTCGTATTCGATGCACTAATCCTCCACATGACAGCCTGTGCTTCGTATCATGGATGAGATGACCTTTTTGGTAACACTCACGTTAATCAGGCCACGTTCACAGCTTCCGTGGTGCCAGGGCTTTACCTGCGACACTTTGAGCTACACGGATCAACCGCTGATCCGTCGCCAGCCTGACCACCCAGCACCGGATACCTGCCTCCTTAATCTGATTGGGGTCTTATGTCACAAAAAATCCTCAAAAAATCCAGATCATCCCAGCACAAAGTAAAGATAGACAGCGACGGACTCACAGACACCTCAAACATACATGTGGAGGTATGAAGTATTGAGAGATACAATAGTGACCCTTTACATTCATTTTTTGACCTTAAAATCCCATCTAAAATGACCCTCTATCTCCTATATACATATTGATATACATCCTTGCAAAGTATCCAAGAAATAAGCCCAGATGATCTATAGTTAATATGCAGAAAGACCCTAGTTTTATACATAAATGAGTACATAAGGCCTGTCAGAATGTATATATGAATGGCCACTAATAATATAGGGAATTCTTCATGCATGCATGGTCAAGACTTAGTGTTGAGAAACGTTTTAAACTCACAAGCAGCAAACGAGTTTTATGAAATTATTATGTAAAAATGTACTACATAATGTATGTGTACTGCACCAGAATACAGTACCCCCACAGTGTTATTAAAGTACTGTGGTACTACAGTATATGTTCACAATCAAAAGTACTTCTAGAGTGACCTGGGTGTAAAAGGGCACTTTTTGCAAAATATCTCTTGTTTGCCAAATGTGAAAAATGTGCAAAAAAAGAAAATATTTGGTCCTTTATAAATGTTTTTGCACCCTGGATATGAATTCATAGCAAATGTGTTACTTCATTGAATTTCAATTGCATACGTGCTGCATTTTTAAGTTGGATCTTTGTTTTTGTATAAGGTGCTGTTGTGTAACTCTAGTTCCAATTCGTTACCATGGAAACGTTGATAATTTGTGCATTTCCATTTTATGGACGTGTGCTTGTGTATATACAATTTAGTTATTTCACCAATCGAAAATTTCATCATTTCATTATTTCACAATTACATCATCATCATCAAGAACTTTATATCATCATTTCATGAATTTCACCCATCACATCATCATCCTGTATGAATATTACAGAGAACTGTCCTACTTTCATGAAAATTAATTTAAGAATTTTGAATTATGATATACTTAAGGTATATAGTTGCAGTTTCACAAAATACAAAAGATCAATTGTATTTATTGAGAGTATTTATTCATGTGTAAAATACTGTTGTCTTGTAAAGAATGTATGCCAATCAAATTAATTATAAAAAAGCAATAAAAACATTGTCAAGACAAATTTATATCTTTGTTTTATATCAAAAGTATAACTTATTACAATCTACAAATTTATATTTGCACAGGTGTGACACCTTGAGTCAAGATTGGTCAACTTTTGACCCCCTGAGTAATAATTGCATGAGCCTATGCTGGACAAGGCAAAGAACCCAATCATGGGTTATAAATGAAATGTGAGGCAGTACTGCATATTCATTGCGACTTTTAAAGTGAAGTCCTTCCAATTGGGATAATGAAATGCCCACACTGAAAGGCATGGTGTAATTAGGAGTCAATAATAAGATGGAGCTCAAATGTTCTCACTGGTGAGGAGCCTCAACCTGGCAGGGGTGTCCTTTTGAGGATGAAGTCAGTCTGGGTCTCCAGTGCTGCCACATGTCTGAATTACAAGAATTCCCTCGAGATGCAATCCTGGAAAAATAAGAGAACATATTAGGATTAAAGATATATCCTACTAAGGCAGATTTGATTGGATAAGTGCATTGACTCAATTAGTACTGCATACCTATATCCGTTAAACAATTAGTAAACAAATTAATATGAACAACTTTAAGAAAAGTAAATGGAATTGCCATGTTTAGACACTCTACACCCATCATAGCCTTTGTTGCCCCATTCACCAGAAAACCACACACTGCTGTTAGTACATTCATTTTGAAACAGGCTCGTGAGTAAAGCCCACAAATCTCCAAAAGAAACAGCAATTACTTGGTCTTCAAAGTGTTGCTATTTTCACAGGCCATGATGTATAGTAGGACTCATGGCACCTTGTCTTTTTAGTTTTTACCCCCCTAATTAACCCCCATTCTATTCTCCATTACACTGCAGCCTTTTGCTGCTAGCAATCTGTTGTCTCAGTTGTGTTTTCAAAATTACCTGCTAAATGAAAAATGATCACATGGAAACACAAACAAATGCCAGTTATAATGCTAATGATAGTTTAAATTACCAAATCTTACAATTGGGGCAAGCTGTCAAATATTTCATTACTTGTAATTACACTGTTTTTATTTATATTTGATTTATTTACTCATTGTATTTCAAAATAATGCTCTTGTGCAATGCTACAGTCAAGGAAAGACAGCTCCTGCTCAGCGGTTATTACAGCAAGGCCCTTCCAAACTCTTGGTCCTGACTCCTGACAAGGTTTGACTGCTCATACCAATATAATCTTCAGTGCTTCACATAGTCATGGAGGCATGGGGGCCTAAAGATTTGGAAAAGCTATTTTTGGGAGGAATGTTGGGCAACAACTTTTATAAACTTAAGATTTTGGGGGTAATTTGAGCAAAAGTTTTGGGCCTATGGTGCTTCATCTGCACAAATATGAAAAATTCAGAAATAGACCACAAATAATTATTTTAAAATATCATCCAATGAGCACCAAGCTTTGCAACATATTGAGCAGGCTGAAGGTCTGTCACCAAAAGCTTGCACACACTGTCTCTGTTCGGGACTGTCAAGTTGCAGCAGAATTCTGCCAGTCCCTGGAAAATCGAATTGGGTCAACAATAATTTGATCTGTTTTGGACAGATCCCCAGATCAGGTCGAAGAACAGCTGTCCATATTACTACGCCAAACTACTTTCACAAAGCATGGTTGCTGGCAAATATCCAGTCCACTGCTTTGAATGAAAATGTTTGGAAATCATGAGAGAGAAAAAAAAGTTTTGAAACTTTAGCATACACTTTTCCTGAGAAAGGGATGATTATCAAAAGCTTGATGGTATTCAATCTACTTATGCCATTTAGTGCATGTTAAATTGTGGTCAGAAAAGGGTAAAAAAAGAATGCATTCTCACTTATTCACTTGTCCATACAAAGACGATGTTTTTGTTTTGTGATATCAAAAATGCTCAATTGTATTTATCTGTTACTTTATGGAGATTTATGAACTAGGACAACAATATAATTCGCAATTTCATAAAAGCTGTGTGACACTCAGCAAAATGTCTTGTCCATGCCACAAGTGGCCCCTCTATACTGGCAATATATGTGCTGCAATGTATACATCCTCCTTGATGAAAAATAGTTCCAACTTATTTTGGTATTTACAAGGTGTCTGCTTAAAATTTAAGCCAACAAAAGTCAGATTAGACACCTGCAGAGTTTTTGGAAATAAATTAGACCATCACTAAATGATGGAACTGTCCTGGTTTCTTCCACACTGTCCTGGTTTCTTCCACACTGTCCTGGATTCTTCCAGAGGTCGAAATTCTGTTGACCGCTCACAGGAGCTCGCAAATTTTGCACCCTAGGTGGCAGCAACTAGCGGTCAACTTGTAGACAGTTGCATACCCTTGACTTGACGTATGTAGGTACAGGCCTGGGATGCCAAACATTAAAGTTACCTGTTCAGCTGATGACTAATGTACAATCGTTAGAAAAATATACAGAATTTTCTTTTCTTATCCAATCTATTTGAATTTCATTTAAATCATTCTGCCATGAAATGCATTATATGTGCTTAACAACTAAAAAGTGCTGAGGAGAAATTTCTATCAATAATGTTTTGGGTAATTGTGTGAGTGACTGATCTGGCTGCTTCAAGGCACACGGATATGAAGTAGAGGATGGCCCAGGCTGTGCAAATGCATTTTGGGATTTTGATTGTGTGAATTAATTTCGCTGTTTATTTACGCCCCAAGTTATACTGCCATAAATTACAAAATCATGAAATTTTTTGACACCTTACGAATTTGATTCAATTTCACAAAATATTACCATGAACAATAAATCAGTGGGTGAATCGTATTAATGAAATAGGTTATAAATTCGTAAATTGACCCAAAAAAATAGATAATTAAATTTTAACCTTTTGTGCCATCTATCCATTGAGTATTTGCAATGTATTGTTTCTGAATGTGTCATATTCCCAACTATAAAACCTTGTGATATTGAGATCCAATTTTCTATTTCTGTAATAGCTATTGGTGTCTTGCATTGAATCTCTAAATAATCAACAGTACACAATATGATGAAATTTGCACATTTCTGCAGAAAAAGGGTTGGCTTTGTCAAAAATAAATTTTATACCATATCCTATTGAGACATTGTGAAAGGTGTTCTCGATCTGAGACATCCTCCTATTATTTTTAGAGCCATTTTAAAATGTAGTTTCTAAAGACAAAATGAATTTTTATTTATTTGTCCTCGATATGACGTAATATGAGAGGAGATGTGACAAAGAGAAAGATGGAAAAGGTGAGATCAGATCGGATCAGAGATGAGAAAACAAGATGAGATGAGATGAGATGAGATGAGATGAGGTGAGTTGAGGTGAGGTGAGATGGGATGACATGAGCAGATAAACAAAATATCATGAGAAGAGATTTACTCAGATTAGATGAGTTTAGAAGTTAGGGACGCTAGAAGATGGGAGCATAGATTAAGTGATATGAGATGAGATCACAGGGGATGAGATGAAAATGCAACAGGAGAAGATGCGAAGAGATGATGTGAGACATATGAGATGAGATGAGATGAGATGAGATGAGATGACCTCAATAACATGAGAAGAGGTGAGGATATAGGCAGTGAGATGACAAGATAACATGATAAGAGATGAGATGTGGTAAGACGAAAAAAGATGAAATATGATGTAGGGGGCACAGATGAGATTAAGCAAGTAACCCTGAGATGAGATGAGATGATGACAATAAAAATGTACAAGATGAGATGGGAATTGATGAGTTGAGATATTGGAGATGTGAAAATATGAAGCAAGAGCAAGGAGTAGAGATTGGGCCAGGATGAAATGGGACGAGGTGAGATGAGGACACTCTACATGAATACATGAAGATATGTAAGAAGATGAGATGGGATGATACGAAATGACATGAGATGAGATGTAGCAAGACGAAATAAGATGAGATGAGAGGCATAAGAAGAGGTTACATGAGATAAGAGATTAGTTGAGATATGATAAGTCAAGTATTAGAGATGTGAACAGATGAAACAGTTAAGATGAGCCAAAATCTTATGAGATGATACAGATATAACCTGATGAAAGATCAATGATGAGATGAAATGAGACAAACAATATGAGATGAGATATAAGGATGACATGAGGTAAGATTAGATACAATGGGGTGGGTGAAATGAGGAGACCAGATAAGATGAGATGACCAGGTTGAAACAATGAGATGTGATGATACGAGATGCAATCAGATGTGGTGAGTTGAGTTGAGCTGAGAGGTTACATGGTCCCACACCCACACATATGGAAAACAGGTGATTACAACAAACAGTCAATGCCAAACAATGCTAAACAAGATAAGCCAGCTTGCTATTTTGTAACAGGGTCCCTTAAGACTCTGTCAGAACAGAATTGTCAGAACAGAAGAATATGTAACAGAGCCAGGGACTTTTTGCCCATAAATGATAATTGAAACATTTGAGCATACATTTATCCGCATGGAATTGTTCACAGACTATAATTATATTGCATGTGATATCTATCATTTGGAATGGCTAACAAGACAAATCATAGGATACTTATTCACAAGAAAGGTAAGACCAAATTCTCCTATTGCCGTTTCAACACAGAATTTTTTACCAAATCACACTGAAACTTTGGAGGCTGTTAGTCAAATATCAAAGATGTTTCAAGGTTACACTTTGCATAGGTTTGGTCCACAGTGACTACATAGACAGTTCTAAGTGGTTTTCTATAGCTGACAGCAGTTTGATTTTATATGAATTGACTTTTTCTGAAACATGTGCTTTCTCCAAGCCAATGTTTTGATCAAACAGGAAGTCATGTACAGCATGTACAGTGCTGCCATGTTGTTGCACGTGCCATGAGGTTAGACAGTTTGAGTCTGAGGCTCTGGTGTTGGTTCTCATTTCATTACATTATGTATTTCGATAGAATATTGGTAGACAGAATTGTTTTGAATATTTTCAAAGATACTCAGGTTAGTAATTAAAATGTTCTCTTTTTTTTTGCCAAAAATTCAATTGTGGCCAATAACCAGTACAAAGTGCAACATACACAGTGTTCATTTAATGTCTTTTGGGCAGACCACCTTCTGTCGTTTGTTTATTTTCTCCATTAACACCCAAATCTAATTACTGTAATTGTCTCTAGGTGTTGGGCAGGGGCGGTAATGTTTTGGGGCCAGAGGGCAACATCCATTGTTTACATTTGAAGGGTGTTGCATTATGTAAAAGCTTTTGTCCAGAAATTGTCCAAAAATAACCTAATATAGCCACTGAGTGCAGTGACTGCAGAGTGTCAGCAGACTGGATATCTAACAAAAACTAATTTAGAAAGAATTTGAAAGAAAGAAAAAGTGAAAATAAGTGGAAATTGTGGGGACAGATCTTGCGTGCTGTTTGCTTTGCTAAGGGCGATAATGACCAAAATTGGTGTTTGTATTGCATAGGGGTTGAGACCCCCTCCCCCTTCCTGCCCCCTTCCATCTGACCCCTTCCACAGCTTTCATATCATGGCAGTAGGCCTACACATCTTCCCATGGAATGTCTTGTAACTAAGTGCCAGCTAAATTTCTAAGTTTCCATATCTAATAATTTTTAAGATTTTTTTTTCTGCATGGGGGAGGTTGCACACATTCAATATCAGACACTAGCACTTTCATTTAATTGCATATCTAGAGGCTTTTTTTTTACCACCCCCTCCTCAAACTTCCTCACTATCCATCCTCAACCCCCCCCCCCCACCATCCTCACACATAGCTTTCACAATTCTATTACAAGGTGTGGGGGCGCTGTAAGCAACCCAGCAATTAAGGGCCAAAATGACCATCATTTCCCATAAGACCTAGCACCGGAAGCCTCTCTCCCATGTGATCATCAATTTCTCTCAACAGATGGCGCTCCCTTTCTCGCGAATTCTCACCATCCTTGTGGAATTTCGCGCCCTTAATTCGCGCTTCGAAAATAACAACAGCTGTCGTCTGCTTTCAGGAAAATTCACTTTGTCTGAGGTCACATGACCGGATGACGTAAACAATCCAAAACAATTAGGCCCTTAATTACATTTAAGGCCTAATTCACTTTATTTATTTCCTTCATGTCGTTATTTTCCTGATCTCCCAATCAGCTCCAATTGTGCCCGTCGTATATTAACGTCAATAAATCGTCACATGTGACATCATCTAATTCATCAAGATTCATTCAATATTTTACTTCATGCTCGTTTGTTTCCAGTGGCGTATTTAGGGGGGGCACTGGGCCATGCCCCCCCCCAGGCCAAAAATTAACATGGGAAAGATAGGAAAAGCCGCAAATCGTCCCGTATTCACCCAAGTTGACCCCCCCCCCTCCCCCAGGCCATTTCTAGATACGTCCCTGTTTGTTTCCATTGACAATATATAGGAGGACCCCAAAACTGACAGTTACGTAAGTTACTACACAACAACAAAACAGTGGACACAAGAACACATGCAGCTCTACACAAAATGGCAAATGTCTTTTCTCCTTAAAAAGAAAATTTACTTTATTTAGCAAAGTGTGGGATTTCTGAATTAAACTTGCAATATTTGGCGAGGGCGTTTTTTCGTCCAGTCATATTTTGGAGTCATATAGGGTTGGCAGATCAATCCTACCTACTGGATTAAACCTTTTCTTCCCACAGAAGCTCAATGAACATACCCACACTGTGACAGCCCTGTATGACCTTAGCATCCTAACCCACCCATTAGGCACCTATCCACCTACCAATCACCTATTAGGAGGGATAATAAGTTAATGACGATTTGCACAAGTGCCACATAATGCTAATTCCTCATAATATGCTCGAGTGTTTGGTTGTGGGCCTAGAACATCTGTGTTCTGTCAAAACTGTAAATATGCTAGGCCAGGTGGCCTCCCTTCCAGGGTCGCAGGCATGGGTGACACACTGGCCCAGGTATGGCCTGTTTAGGTACATTCAGAGTGTCGTAAGGAATTCGTCTCCATAAATTTGGCACGTATTTCATGTTGAAGATTCAAGAGGTCTTATTTAGGGCTCTTTACGAAGTGATTTCTTCAATATCCAAGCATAAATACAGGCCTATATCACAACCAGACTGAACCAGCGCGGCAAGATTTTGACGAGGAGACCAAAAGGAAATCAGCCACTTGTCACTGAGGATGGTACTGAATGAAGAAGACAATACGATGCTATGAGTTGAGATGAGATAAGATAAGATAAGATAAGATAAGATAAGATAAGACAAGAAAAAGCTCAATCTTATCCTCCTGAATGAGAATTTATTTTACATCTTTCCAAGAACAACAAAAGTTACAGAAAATAGATATTTTCCCACATGCTTCCAAGTTCCACATGATTCGTAGAGCTCTGAGGCAGCGGCACCTTTAATGTTTGAGGTGTCAGTTTTAGTCTGGCCACTAATAGGTGGTGTGTGAGTCGCAGGTGGGGTGTTTTTAACGGGGGGTTGACTGGGGGGGGGGGGGGGGTAGCTCGCGCCAGGGAGTCTGAGTTTTGTTTGCCAGCTCTTGTAACCTTCTTCATGTATATGCATTTGGAGGGGGTCTAGTAGATTTGAGGGGGGGCTTTTAGGGAAGCAAGGGGGGGGGGGTGTTGGGCTGGGTTTGTATGTGCTGGGAGCTAGGAGCTGTGAGAAGGGGAGGGGGGTCAACAAACCGCCTCAGCATAGCAGGCAAGAGCAGGGAGCCAGGGCAGGCCCGAGCAATCCGTTGTGTTCAGTGTGTTGTTGGAAGGCAGCCATTGTAAAAAGTTGATGTAATCTGTTTACAACTATTTGTAAATTCTCGGTGATGTCAACAAATATCACACTTTGTAGCACACTAGTAGCTGCACCACACATGCCTTCATGGTGTAGGCAGACATGGCTGCATGGCTGCAGTACACATCCGAGCATCTTTGGAGTAAAAGAAGTTACGAAAAGTACATTTTGATCAGCTGAAGCAAAGTCCCCATCATATTTTTTTTAGAATCGTCAAAGGTCTCTCTAGCAGTCCCTGCAAAAGTTAAAGTTTCAATATTAGTGCAACCTTTCCAAACTCAACAACTGTAACTTTTGCATATGTTTATTTTACAGTGGGCTGGTTGCAAGCAAAGCTTCTGACGGAGCAAGTGAGCTGCCCCTGTGAGCAACATTTGCCAATATTGGAGTTAGCGAGCTTTAGCGCAGCAGCCAGACAAAACACATCCTGCTGGCCCCCGAGGTGCAAGTCCTGGCGCCAACAGCGACAAAATCGACATATTTCATCGATCTCTAAGAGCCCCCTGCCCCCCTCCCATCTCTCATCTCATTTGAAGTCTGCATACATGTAGGCTACACTGTAGGCATGATGCTGTTGTTGGCTGTTGTTGGTTCTTGGTGGACAGAAAGGGGGTGGGGGGGGGGGGCAGCTTTATGTAGTGCAGTTGTCCATGTTGCTGACTGATTGTTGTCCAAGTTGTTGAGGAACTGCAAAAGGTAGCTCCGCTATGGCATGATACATGCATGGATGTAGTTTCGACATTGGAACATGGATGGCACATGGATGGCAATTGCCCTCATCAGGAAAATCTTTCTTTTTTTGGATCAAAAGATTCTCTCTTCGATCCTTCTTCAACAACAACCAAAATTTGATATGACCTGGGGAAAATATAGCAATATCACTGGCAGCCCTACCCTCGATCCCCACCTGAGACACCCCCCCCCCCCAAAAAAATCCTCCCTAGATCCAAGCGCAAAAAGGGCCCAGCGACACTGATGTCCAGCATCGATCCATTCAGGAACCAGATCCCACCACTGACACCATACTGACGCGACACTCTGACACTGACAGGCGCTGGCACATTGACGCTGACACATTGACACTGGCACACAGCCACAGACACTGACACTTTAGCTTTCCTCTGATGTGAGCAGACCATACACCTTTCTTTACAATACTTGAGCAATCTCACATACAGCCATTCTTTGCTTGGTATGGCATCAATTGCTTTTCTGTGGACATGATTTATACATTATGTGATGTCTTCTTCCCAATAGTCCTAGTTATACTTTTTTGTCTCCAGAATTTCTCTTAAGTTAACTACTCGTATTATTATTTCAGTTTCATCCACTTCCTTTGCACCGTTCTCTTTCCTTTTTCTCTGGTTGGTTCTCCTGGACCTGCATTGGTGTGTCCTTCTCCTGTCTTAGGATGTGCCACAGTGCATACTTCATAAATACACGACACAAAACTAAATTTATCATCCACCAAGCCAGCCTATTCTGACCATCTTTCTTCTTCTCCCCCTCTTTTTTCAATTTGCTTTTTTCTTCCTTCTTTTTTTCTCTGGATCTTCTTTGATTCATCAATTTCCTTCATGTTTTTCTCCTGTAGGTTTCTTCATCCCTCCTATTCCGAGGTTCAGGGATATCCTTGCTGGCATTCTCTTGCTTACAACAACTTCTCAGCTACACACATGAACTATCAATCTCTATCCATCCCCTCACATTCTTTCCCAACCACTAGCCACCCTTAAGAGGAAATGTCAACATTGGCGGCCATTTTGTGGTCATTTGCCACCTTGTAGTGGCGCCACCTGAACGGTCATCGTGAGTGACCTTGGCTGCTCTGAGTGACCTTGTCCAAGGAAAGCTGACCATTTGCGGTTACTAATCCTTTTCATGCAGAATTGCAGATTGTCCTTGGAGGAATGTGAAGGAATACAGACTGGAGTTCTTGAGCGCAAGGTGCATACCTTGTCGCAGGAGGAGAATGAGGAAGGTTGAGAAAAGGAAGTGGAGAAGGAAGGTGGAGGAGGAAGGTGGAGATGGAAGGTGGAGAAGGAAGTGGAAAAGGAAGGTGGAGATTGGAGGAAGGCAGTTGACTCAGGAAGAGAAAGAAGAAGATGGATGAAGGGAAGTTGGCTGGAGGACGTAAAGAGTTAGATGGATAGAAAGATAGATAGACAGATAAATAAATAGATAGATAGATAGATAGATAGATAGATAGATAGATGTGCTCGGTGGTGTAGTGGTTCAGGTTCCCGCCTGCTCCGCTGAAGGTCTTCGCCTGCATAGGTTCGACTCCCATTTGGGGAACCCGAAATTTTCAGCGTACTTTATGAGCAAAATCCCAGCTGGATGTCGTTCGGATGAGACGTTAAATTGGCGGCCCCTTGTATCAGTGTCTGTGCTGGGCAAGTAAAAGATCCCTCACATGGGGTAAATGTGTAACATGTTGAGGACTCCTGCTCTCTCTCTCATCTCATCAATCAACCCTTGTGAGCACCCAGAACTGGGCTTAGAGGGCTGCACTTACCATATCTATCTATCTATCTATTTAAAAGAAGGCAGTCGGTTCAGTGAGACCATTCCTACATTTTAGCAGGAGCCTTATGGTTATGGTATGCTGAGTACAGACCTTGGGAAGCAAGTCATTTCCCTCTAACCACGACCCAAAGAAAACATACTCACAAACCAGTAACACAGACCAATATTGCCAATATTCCAGGAGCCTCCATAAAGCCATGGTAACAACAGCCCCGTGCAACTGCATGTAAGTAAAGTTAAGTAAATGAGAGAATTCTTTTTGGAGTGTTAATAGCAGAGGCGCCCATGAGGCTGGTGCTCCGACTTTTCTCCTGATCACTCAGTTTCATATTTGACAAGAGAGCCACTCGTCTATGTACAACAAGAGCTACTGAGCAGACTTCAGTCTAAGCTGTGGGCAAACATTCATAAATTACCCTCAACTTCTCTTTTTTTCACTTTCTTCTTTCTTTTTTTGAACGTGTATGGTTATTATATATGACTTGTCGTTTTGGTGTTCGAAGTTATGAACTTTTTGGGCTGTTTTGGGGCATTCTACAGTGTGATACTCTGGTGTCTTTCCTATCATAAACAGTCCAATACCACCAATAGCCTACCACTAGGATGGCATGATGGACATTTCAGGTGTCACATAATTTTATATTATTGTGTTATGAAAGGTTGGGTATTTTGACATCCGTGTCAGATCTCTTGCCAAATGCATTGCACATGCAGTTACCTCATCCTCACTTTTCAAATTATTTCGCATCATAATTGAGAAACAAAATTTAAAAAATGTATATAGTTTGACATTAAAACGATGCCTCATCTCTTTCGGTTAGTAGCAATCTTTCTCTGATAGAAACATTTTTGGCATTTGAAATTTTGAAAGCCAGCTCATAAGAAACGGTGTGTTTCCTGTTAGTTGTGTTGGTTGCAATAGCCTATAACTTATTCAAATTAGCATGTCACACTAACTGATTCTGATGCCCAGATAAAACAGACATCTGTCTTTTCTTTTGTTTTCGTGTTGTATTTCACTCCTATTAAGTTGTATGTTGTCTTTTTATTCACATGTTGTTTAATTCTCTCTTTGTTGTGCTACTTTGGGCATGTTACATTCTAGACTTTGTTACACTCACAGACGTCAGTTTAAATCTGTATTTTTAGCTGGGATAAGAGATAGGTGTTGTGTTTGGAAAAGGTCAACTTTAAATTATTTTTTTTATCCTCATCTTAGTTTTAAGCTAACAGTGTTGTGATAATTACAGGATGAAAGAATGCAACAGAACAGCACGTTGAAATACGTCTCTGGCAGCCTATAATTACCGACGCTAAATATTAATTTCTATGGTTTTTGGCTCTTTATAGAAGCACCACCTGGGTAGATGGAGTGATAAGCTTCATGAACGGAGTAAAGCGTTACATGATGGTTGTGTGCATTGCTGCGCTCGCCAAACTAATTGATGGCTTTGGCGAACGGTGACAGAACAGTTACTCTCAGCAGTTGACGAACCTCACAGCGGGAGTGTCAGCAAAATACTGTTTGGATAAACTGGCACTTTTCTGACAATTCTACATGACAATGGCTTGAATCTGAAATATGTCATTACGACCTTTTTGATGACGCAGGTAATGAAGCGTTGCTCATTTTACAAAAGGTGTCGGGACCCAGAACCCAACAGTCTGGTCATCATTTTTTGTGTCACAACTGACTAATTGGTCACACCCGACTGACCCTCTGACTCAAATTGATAACAACAAGTACACAAGTCACAACGACACCCAATATGAAATTCAGATGCAAAACTGTAAAAATGGTGAGGTTGAAGGAACGGCAATTGTTACTGGGTCTAATACAGGGAGAAAAACAGGATAAAATAATTCATTAAATTGCTGGAAATACTGAATGTAGCAATCGGCTTGACTGTGATATATATTACAAATTCAAAATAACGAGACTCTGGATGAGGAAGGGAATTGGGGACCTTGAAGTAACTAGCAGGGCTAGTGATGAAGGCCCATTGCTTCCAATTTTTTTTTTTTTGGTGTCACCCTAAATGTAACTGCTACAAATTCCAGCTGACCATAACAGTGCAGCCCGTGTTGTGTATGGTATGCTACTATGGCGCCACACAGCTTCCGAACCAACTAGATGACCTTCGTCAAGGTCAAATGGCCGATAGAAAATATTGACAACCAGTTGAATAGCAATTCGACTCAACCTTTGGGGACCTTTATTCAAACATTCTAACAATTTTGAATGAACCTTTTTCCTGTGGGTTCCAATATCACCAATCATTTTCCAGCTGTTTGCCTGACAGCTTTCAAAAGCAACAATAACATTAGCGTTGCTTGTGCCAAAGTTAATTCTCACCACCAATGAATTACAGGTAATTTTTGGTAATTATAGACTAATTTTATCTAATTCGAGTGCCAACTGTCATCTGGTATTACTAATCAAATGTTGCGTAAAAATTAAGTGTCATGGCATTTCGATCACGCTTAATTTGAGCATACTTACCCATTGAATAGGACCTGGGAGCAGCCTGGACGCCCTCTGACTTTAACATGTTCATGAAATATCATCACATCAGAAAAAGATTAAAATATAGTGTGACTTTGTGGCAACACATTTGTATCAATTGCATGTTCTCAGCCTATCTTGACATTTTCTTTTTTGAACAGCTGTTTTCTGTTTAACTGGTACACAATAAAAGTTAATTTGATTAATTTGCAGATTACCTATACATGGATAGATTCACATGATTTTAAATTATGCTGGAAAAAATGAGAAAAAAATGTGAAATATTTGGAGACTTTTTGAAACAACGGGAGAATCTGGTACATACATCATGAGCGATAATTGGTTGTGTTGGCAAATCTCTCCATCTGACAATTCTTTGCACAAATGATGCATTATCATCATTTGCTCGTACATTACACCAGTTTACTCTCATTACTTATTGTGTATGGTGACATAAAATGTGTCCTCAAAAACAAACAAAAGCAAAAACGTAGAAGCCTGTAATAAAGTGTGAATTACGATGCCTAATGCTGCCAAGGTCAAATATTATTGTCACAAGGTCATTTTAGGTGACCTGTGACGTCACAATCACTGCCTAGGGCCCTAACAGGGCTTGGGATGCTAATTGTTAACTTGTATTGTAGTCAAGTACCAACAATTTAGCATTTTGCACCTGGCATGCAAAATTCAAATGGTATGGGGGCACCTAAAAAATGTACAGGAATTGAGTTACAGGCATGTTTCACATTGTAAATTAGACTGACTACCAGGTATTGTGGATACAATATAACTAGGCAGTTAAGAACATGCAGTTGCATAAAGATAGGTCTACCTGTACTCTGTATTTCTAATTTCAAAATCTCAACATTCTCAATAAAACATAAAAACACAAATTGAACAATTACTCAACAGGAGGTTCGACGAATTGTCTTCTTGAGCTCGGCCAAATTGCTCCCAAAGGTCTAAACAACCTAGGATCGAATTACGGGGGCCCTATTCCATGCAATTAGGCTTAACACTCCAGATCAGATCGAGAGACTTCACAATTTTATACCTCACTGTATGAGCCACACTACACAAGGTCGATTTTATATTGGATTGAAATATCGCATGGAAGGCATGGCGTGAATGATATAAGTTCAGCTGAAGTGACACCATTATGTCACCCTATATAATTGATGCCAGCGCGCATGCGTTGGGCGACGTCTATGACGTCAGAACGTCGCGACGTTATGGACGACGTGTGTCGTAGAAAAAGACGTCGCGACGCAGAAAGTGACGCCAGCATACGCTGAAAAAGACGTGGACGAGGTTTGAGAACACGTTCTATCAACGTTCTATCATCATTATGGTGTCAGAGGGATCTTAGGTGTTTGATTAATGGTTCTTTGCGAAGCATTCAACACCCTCAGTGTGAAAATCATGGAGCAATTTGATGGTCCCGGGGACATAAAGCAAGTCACGAGAAATATAGATTGCCTCTTGGCCCCAGCATATATGATGAATGAACGGCATATCATAACATAGACGCAGACCATAGCCCCATGCCATACCCTCGCAGGTTCATACCTCATAGCACAACATACTTGAGTCCGACACACTGTCTATCCCTTTCATGTTCTGAATACCTATTATGTACCTTGGATACAGACTACACAGGGCTACCCTTCGACGATTTTTTAAAAGTCCTGTAGTAAAGGCTGAATGGCAACAGTGATACAAAGAAAAAAAATTAGAAGAATAAAACGAGAATATTCTTGAATTGCCACTGCCAGAGAAACGTCATAATGAGATGACATAGTCCCACAATATCCACACTGACTCCAAGGAGATTCTGGTCATGAAATTGAGATTTTGGGGAAAAGGGTGATTTATTATTTTTCAAAATGAGATGTTGTCAAAAGGAGATTATTGGGAAAGGTTATTTTCGGAAAGGTGATTTTTCAAAAAGAGAATTTGACTGTCTCCAATCCACACCTGTCCCTCTCGCAGGAAGTCAATATTTCCCAATATGTAGGCCTATAGGCCCATATACTATTGATGGACAGTCTGGAACCAGACTGCTTCTTTCCCAATCTCCTTATTTAAAATTATTTAAATAACTGAATGCTCCCTTTTATGAAATAAAGTATGCTCCCTAGGGTAAGATCTTTCCCCATCCCCTTATTTATTTCATAACAATCAAAAATTATTAGATTAATTGGATGATCCCTGAAACACAGAATGCTCCCTAGGATGAGTTGCAAGCACCGCTTGCAGTCTGGAAGAATTCAGCATGAATTAGAATCCTAGGGGGGGAGATAGAAATTGAGTCCACTAGAACACTTCATAATGATACATAGTATCCAACTATTCATTCTATTTGGACAAACAGACTGTAGCCACTTATATGAGGCAGTTTTAAGTTTGAATATTAGCAGACGACAAATGACAAGTTATTTGTTTAATTTGTGCCACATGTGGCGCCATCTATACCTGTACCTCTACACAGGTTTTAATAAATTCACCACCTTTCATCTATTATAAGCAATACATCAAATTTTGTCATGCCACATGGGGGATATGTACCAGATACACAACTTCATATCATTACTTTGAGTTTTTTGACATATTAAAAGCCTGTTTACAGCGATTTTAAGAGAGCCATTTTATGTCAAAATGTATGATGTGTGATTTTGATAAGACATGCCAAGCTTCTCTTGTTTAGAGCTCAGACTCTTCCCATCAGTCTTGACTTGGCTTGGGTAGGCACACTGATTTTAATTTTGTTTCAGCTGACCTCCCATTTCTGACTGTCCCTCCACGATGTGGAGGCTGTTAATCAGAGGGACAGGTACAGTCTGATTGATGGAGATATGTCTTACTGCTCAACCACGGAAGTCTATAGCTGCTCAGAAATGTGCAAATATTTTGAGACTGGTATTGATTGGGCAGCAACTTGTGGGAGCTCCTGCAGGTTCAATTGGAAGTGAAATGAATGTTGGAAAATAGACTATTTACACCGCCCATGACTGACAGCCTGTATAGATCCCACTGTTTTATTAATGACATCATGCTAAGTAGCTATTGTGGTAAATGGGCGAAGTGTAATATGGTCGAAAGTTGCTCTTCAGAATAGGCAATTAATTAAATTATAATTAGCATTGATCACTGGGCCAGTGAAAGTGGGTCTCTGGCCCCAAAGCAGGAGGGCAACGCCTGAGAAAAAGATCATCAACTATTCATGTTGCTTGTTCAGAGGTTTTCCACATCAAGTGAGGTACAATCATTCAGTCCATTCAGGTGCTTCAATCTGTTCTATTTAACTGGATTTTTTTTTTCTCGGTTTAGTATGTTAGTTTTTTGCTTTTGTTTTTTTTTTAAACTTTCCATATTTCTGCTGATTTTGTCACTGGGCAACAGTTGCAGAGCTGTTTTTTTCAATAAGCCAACCATGTGTTTTTTTAGTCTGTAATTTGTCCTTACTCGACAACCATGGAGTTTTCTTTAATCAAGCTGTCTGCAGATTTCTGTACAGATTTGACTGCAGATTTGTGAGAGGGGTCACATGGCGGAAACTTAAGTCACATGACTTCCCACTTGTCATTAGCCAATCTCATAACTCTCGTAGATCAAGTGTTTTCTTCTTTTTCTCAGTCACGTGGTGCCACGTATTTGTTGGATAATCTGTAACGTTTGTTTTAATGTCATTCTTGCAATTTTCCCAACAATTTGACTGATATTTTTTGCCTGCAAGCGTCTGCCAGTCTCCCCTTTGGTTGTGTAGCCTGGAGGGTGTAGCTTTGATCCCTGTGTCTTTCTGCTATTATATAACAGGGGGGTTCAAGGATGGTAGAGTTGGTGGAGAAGGCAGGGGGCAATGGAGGGGGGGGGGCTGAGTTGGTCAATTCATTCAGCTCACTGTTCCAGTGTGTGTTCTCTGGCGCCAGGCCTGTTTAACACAACCTGTGCAATTCTGGCGTCAATGGCGTTTCCAGGGGGCTGCCCCCTTCCCAGACCCTTTGATTTATTTGCAAAAGGATCGTGTCTAATTCTCCGGTGTTGTTTTGTTTTTCTGCAGTCGATATTTTTGTTTTTCCTCCACTCAAAAGCAGCAATAGACAGCTGTGCTGAGGTCTGCACCTCTGTAAGGCAAAATTTATTAACGAAATACATGTGGCAGTTTGTCTTCTTGTATGTAAAATTAATCTAAAATGCAATATTCTCGTATAGGTCTCATTTTACAAGTTGCAATTGACCTAAAATGCTGAGTAAACTGTACAATTGACAATGAAGGTGTGTAACATAGATATATGCTGTATAATTGCTGCAGAATCAATCCTGGCCTATAATGCAAGATGTCGGCTGTGTGGGAATTGCGAGGCTCTGTTCCCAGCTTCTCTCCGATTCCCTCATGTCCTCTCTTCCCTTCTCACCTCCCACCTCCCCCTTTCCACTTGCCCGTGTCCCAATCATGCAGTCGCTTCGATCTGTGAGTCCCATAGCAATTAGCTTTCAACCGGGAGGTGGCGTTGATGACGCTGGGTACCGGAAGTCGCTATGAAAACGATGCTGAGCTGGGACACGTTGTGCATAATCAACGAGCTGGGGCACCCTCCGACACCCCCCCCTTCTGACAACACCGCTCTCTCACCAGACGTCAGGGAGAAGTGACAGCCTCGGCGCCAAAACAGACTGCTCTCTCCCAAGCCAAATGCTCTTGCTGGCAAAATGCTCTGCAAAGGCTCTTCTCTGAAGGCTGTTGCTGCCTTATTTACTCTTGACACCCCAGCACGGGCCAGCAGCAACTAGTCCCAGAGCTACGGGGGTTTTATTTATGTTTTTGAGGCTAAAAGGTTCAATGCGTGGGTTTTATGCAGAAAATTCTCAGGATTTCAAAAATGCAAGTCTTACAACTACAAAGGTAGACACAACTTCACAATATTCATTTGAAGTGGGGTACCTCCTTATCTCGTTTTTCAGATTATTTTGGGCCTCGGTTTCACAAAATATGTTCCTAAATCCATTCAGAGTGAGAAAAATACATTAGAATTGACTTTCCTGGTCAATTTTGTGATGCTGATTCCAAATCTGTGACTATTTTTACTCTAAATAAATTATATCACCCCCTAATTTGCATTTAAAGATGGCCGCCAATCTAAATAAAAAAGGCGAAGGGTGTTTCAATATTGACTATTCCAGTAGGCCTCTATGAATTTCAAACCAGTATTGTCAATAAATCATTTGGAAAGTACAAATTCTCAGGATTTCAAATATGTATAGTATGTGAACCTATCTATTCTCTTTAGCTCCCTGCATTAGTTTGAAACTGTAGAAATGTCCGACGTTTTTGTGAATTTTGCAGCTGAAGTACAGAGAAATACCACATTCATGCTTTAAAATAGACACAATTTCACATTTGACATTATCCAAAGTTGTAGTAACAGGGAAACAAAGGCACCAAATGAAAACTGACATCAAGGGCTGTCCATCCATATCCATTTTGGATGATTAGAAATAAGTCATGTAGTGACTAGGACTTGTGGAATCGAAAATACATGGGAGGATATTGAGTTTCTGAGGAGAATTTTGACACTGATAGCAACATTTATATAGCTTTTGGAAGGTTGACGGCAGCAATAACAGGGAAACAAATGTTCCAAATGAAAGCTGACATCAAGTGCTATCCATCCATATCCATTTTGGTTGGGTAATATAGGGATTAGGATAGGTGGATTTGAAAATACATGGGAGGATTTGTTGTTTCCGACGAGATTTTTGATTCTGATAGCAACATTTATTTAGCTTTTGGAAGGTTGGCAGTACCAATAACAGAGAAACAAAGGTACCAAATAGAAGCTGACATCAAGTGCTATCCATCCACATCCATTTTGGTTGGTTAGGAAAGAGCAATTTAGACATTAGGTTAGGTGGATTTGAAAAGACATGAGAGGATTTGGTGTTTCCGAGGAGATTTTTGATTCTGATAGCAACATTTACTTAGCTTTGGAAGGTTGACAGTTGCAATAACAGGGAAACAAAGGTACCAAATGAGAGCTGACATCAAGTGCTATCCATCCATATCACTTTTGGTTGGTTAGGAATGAGTTATATAGGGATTAGGATAGGTGGATTTGAAAATACATGAGAGGATTTGGTGTTTCCGAGGAGATTTTTGATTCTGATAGCAACATTTATTTAGCTTTTGGAAGGTTGAAAGTACCAATAACAGGGAAACAAAAGTACCAAATTGAAGCTGACATCAAGTGCTATCCATCCATATCACTTTTGGTTGGTTAGGAATGAGTAATATAGGGATTAGGATAGGTGGATTTGAAAATACATGAGAGGATTTGGTGTTTCCGAGGAGATTTTTGATTCTGATAGCAACATTTACTTAGCTTTTGGAAGGTTGAAAGTACCAATAACAGGGAAACAAAAGTACCAAATTGAAGCTGACATCAAGTGCTATCCATCCATATCCATTTTAGTTGGTTAGAAATGAGTAATATAGGGATTAGGATAGGTGGATTTGAAAATACATGAGAGGATTTGGTGTTTCTGATGAGATTCTTGATTCTGATAGCAACATTTATTTAGCTTTTGGAAGGTTGAAAGTACCAATAACAGGGAAACAAAAGTACCAAATTGAAGCTGACACCAAATGCTATCCATCCATATCCATTTTAGTTGGTTAGGAATGAGTAATATAGGGATTAGGATAGGTGGATTTGAAAATACATGAGAGGATTTGGTGTTTCCGAGGAGATATTTGATTCTGATAGCAACATTTATTTAGCTTTCGGAAGGTTGAAAGTACCAATAACAGGGAAACAAAAGTACCAAATTGAAGCTGACATCAAGTGCTATCCATCCATATCCATTTTAGTTGGTTAGGAATGAGCAATATAGGGATTAGGACTTGTGGAATTGAAAATACATGGGTGAATTTTTATTTCCGAGGGGATTTTTGATTCTGATAGCAAATTTTTTTTAGCTTTTGGAAGGTTGACATTAGTAAAAACAGGGAAACGAAGTTATAACCAAATTGAAGCTAACATCAAGTGCTATCCATCCATATCACTTTTGGTTAGGAATGAGTTGTATAGGGATAAGAACTTGTGGAATTGAAAATACATGAGAGGATTTTGAGTTTCCGAGGAGATTTTTGACAAAGAGAGCAGCATTTATTTTGGTTTTGGAGGGTTGAGAGTTGTAGTAACAGGGAAACAAAGGTACCGAATGAAAGCTGACATCAAGGGCTATCCATCCACATCCACTTCGGTTGGTTAGGAGGGAGGTATCCTGTAATTAGGATAGGTGGAATTGAAAATACATGGCTGGATTTTGTGTTTCCGAGGAGATTTTTGATACTGACAGCAATATTTATTTAGCTTTTTGATGGTTGATAGTTATAGTAACACTGGAACCATTATGCCAAAGGAAAGATGGCATCAAGGGCTATATATCCACATTCTGTTTTGTTTGGTTAAGTATGAATCATCCAGTGATTGATCAAGTGATCTCCTGATTGGCAAGATGTTAAAAATGTGCTTTTTCCATTTGCTTAACATTAACGAAGCTGGTAGGACAATAAATTTGAATTATTAAGGATATTTAAATAATTTTAATAAGCATGTTACAATTACACATTAGGCAAATGCATATAATAGTACTATTGAACAATGAATCATTTAGATAGTTGAATAGCTATGTAATTTAGACTGTGAACATAGTTGAATAGCTATGTAATTTTCCACGCTTTTGCAGTTGTTGACCATCTTCTTTTAGTTTGTGTGCATGGAGAACCAGAATATAATGTTACATCTTGGAAACTTCCACCTGCTATAAAACTAAACTTAAAAGGCATCCATAGTTCCCTCCCCTCCCAGGTGAAAGAACTAGTCAGACAACTTTGGATAATTTCAAATGTGAAATTGTGTCTATTTTAATGCATGAATGTGGTATATCTCTGTACTTCAGCTGCAAAATTCACAAAAACGTCGGACATTTCTGCAGTTTAAAACTAATGCAGGGAGCTAAAGAGAATAGATAGGTTCACATACTATACATATTAGAAATCCTGAGAATTTGTACTTTCCAAATGATTTAATGATCATATTGGTTTGAAATTCATAGAGGCCTACTGGAATAGTCAACATTGAAACACCCTTCGCCTTTTTTATTTAGATTGGCGGCCATCTTTAAATGCAAATTAGGGGGTGATATAATTTATTTAGAGTAAAAATAGTCACAGATTTGGAATCAGCATCACAAAATTGACCAGGAAAGTCAATTCTAATGTATTTTTCTCACTCTGAATGGATTTAGGAACATATTTTGTGAAACCGAGGCCCAAAATAATCTGAAAAACGAGATAAGGAGGTACCCCACTTCAAATGAATATTGTGAAGTTGTGTCTACCTTTACAGTTGTAAGACTTGCATTTTTGAAATCCTGAGAATTTTCTGCATAAAACCCACCCATTGAACCTTTTAGCCTCAAAAACATAAATAAAACCCCCGTAGCTCTGGGACTAAACCTACAGCAGCCTATGGCGAGCCTAGCCCAGTACATTTACACCCAGAAGCCCCCAGGATGCAGTCTGCACGAGTCCTCCTTGGCTGTCAGAGCAGTTGATGCTCTCCGAGAACTTCCCAGCCCTCCCCCCTTCCCCTTCCCCACGATCAAACAGCTTGAGTTACTGGCAAAACACTCCGCCACCCTCTAAGTGCCCTGGCTTCCGAGCCCTTCCTGCTGCAGTGGGCAGGATGAGCAGCCCGCGGGATAAGTCCCTGCACAAATACTTGTCATCCTGCAGTTCCTGCAGTCCTGCAGCTCAGTCTGTTGCTCCCTGCACAGCAGTCACACGTCAGGCAATTGACGCTGCAGCAATTGATGCTCAGTCACAGCTTGTGGGGATGATGCTCTATCAGGGATAATAACAACCCTGGATGTTATTAATGTTTAAAGTGGACACTAGGGCGCTGGCCCCATATGCAAATTAGCAAGGGGTACACCTGGGAGTGTGTTGAGGGCCTGGTCAGTTTGCTGCCCACAGACCAGCGCAAAAGGTCATACTTTGGGACAACTCAGCTGCACTGCAACACCATTACCAGCAACATGAGTGAGGAGGAGTTTAAGTTTGATGACTGGGCTGTGGAACAGAAGCTAACCAGGGAATCCACAAATTCTTTAAGAACCCAGCAACTGGCTGACTATGGGTGCTTGATGGCCATGACAAAAGGGGACCTGAAGAGGACCAACCTGCATCTTGGACAGGAGATCGCTCTGAGACTGGGTCTGATCAAGCTGGGCAACCCCAACTTCGCAGAAAAGGGCACCCAAGGTAAAAAGGATGACAATGAAGAAGGGGCTGATGATCCAGGGGAGAAGACTCCAGAGGAAGCAGCTGAAAAGGAGACCGACAATAACACACTGGACAAGGACAAGACTGAGCAGGCAGAGATCGAGAAATTGGACAAAATGCTGCTTAGCTCAGGTGATCAACTGGATGCACTGTTGAAAAACAGCCCTGATTTCAGCGGAATATTTTCGGGATCTAAACCAGCCCCCAGAGGAGCCACAGGATACGATCCAAGAATGCTGATGTCGGCAAAAGCAACGAAAAAGAAGGCGGAAAGGATCTACAATTTTCTCCCGGAGAAAGTCAAAGAGAGGATCCAGAGGAGCAGGAGGGAACGCATGATCCTCTCCCAGGACGAGAATGGCACCATTGCCATAAAAAATAACGACTTGGAGACCTTCACTATTTCGATTGCAGAGTGGGGGGCAGCCAACATCAAAGTGATGAACCATCTCCTCGAAGAAGGTGAACTGTCCAGGGACCACATGGAATACTATATGTGTTACACAATGCAAATTTTCGAGTTAGCAGATGTATACGAATGGTCAAGCATCTTGCTGTTTGATACACGCTACCGTGAGTTACAAGCACAGCATGGCTTTGATTGGGGTGACCTGAGATTAGCCCTGCAGATGAATCTACTGACTCCGAAACAACACAACACCTACAGGAACAGGTACAAGTCGACATTCACAAAGCCTGCTGAGGACTGCAAAAAGTGGTTAGCCACTGGGGGACGTTGCCCTTTTGGATCTGGGTGCAAGTATGTACATCGCAAGTTGGATTCTAGTGCCTCTGCAGTTCCAAAAAACGACTAGGCTTCAATACTGATGGGGCTTTACAGTATGAAGCATGGGAAACAGCTCTGCCCCATGACCACCCACACAGGGGGTTTATACTATCAGGGATTAAGAATGGATTTAGAATTACAACATCGGATTACAGTGGCAAACATATCTGGGAGAATAATTACAAGTCAGCAACTGACAAGGCTATGCGCCCCCAGGTGGAGCTTCAAATCCTGGAGGAACTAGCCAATGGACGATATGTGAAGGCCACCTCAAGGCCAAGGATTATTTCAGCCTTGGGGGCAATTGCTAAACCCAACAGCAACAAAATTAGACTCATTCATGACTGCAGCCGACCCCCTGGTCATTCGGTTAATGACCTTGCAGTCAATGACAAATTCTCCTATCAATCAGTGCAAGATGCTGTGGAACTTATTACAAAGAATTCGTATTTAGGCAAAGTGGATTTATCAAATGCCTACAGAACTGTTAAAATTCATCCTGACAATTATGAAGTGTCAGGCTTAGCATGGACATTTACTGGAGATTCTGAGCCCACAATCATGCACGACACAAGACT
The DNA here is from genome assembly GCA_026936325.1 of Platynereis dumerilii. Classification (NCBI taxonomy): domain Eukaryota; kingdom Metazoa; phylum Annelida; class Polychaeta; order Phyllodocida; family Nereididae; genus Platynereis; species Platynereis dumerilii. The sequence continues at coordinate 96,793,486 of JAPTHN010000002.1, forward strand.
CATGTTTGGGGCAAGATTAAGCCCAGGTATTTTCAACAAGCTAACCCAAGCTGTGTGTGACATTTTGCGCTTGAAAGGAGTGAAGAACATCGTAGCATATTTGGATGATTTCTTGGTGATAAGCGAGTCAAAGGAGGAGTGTCGACGACACATGCAACTCCTAATGGACACATTAAGATGTCTGGGCTTCTCCATCAATTACTCCAAAGTCAGTGGACCAACACAGAGGTTGACATTTTTAGGGGTCGAAATGGACACTAACAGCTGCACTCTCAGTTTACCAGAGGATAAGCTGTCAAAGTTCATGTCTGCAGTTCATCAGGTGTTTGACAGCCGGACAGTATCCAAGAGAACCCTGCAGAGTCTCTCAGGTATGTTATCTTGGGCCTCCCAGGTCATTAGTGGAGCTAGAGGCCATATGAGAAGGATACTGGACTGCATCAGCCACTTGCACAGGCCCTCTCATCGTTGTAGAGTGAATGGTAATCTCAAAGCTGATTTATTATGGTGGATATGTTTTGCCAAGCGCTTTAATGGCACCTTGCCCATGATCGATTCTCGAGATTATTGTTTTGTTTGCATTGATGCTTGCCCAGTTGCTGCTGGAGCTTACTACGATGGCAACTGTCTCTATTACCCCTGGGAAGATTGGCCAGAAGCAGCCAATTTACATATCAATTACAAAGAAGTGCTGACAATCGAACCAGCTGCCCAGTTATGGTGTCACAAGTGGGCCAACAAGATTGTGAAGGTACACTGTGACAACCAGGCAGCGGTAGCAATACTGAACAGGGGCTCAGCCAAGGACCCTCTAGTAATGGCATCTTTGAGGAGACTGTTCTGGCTGTCAGCCATCTTTAACTTTAAAATATCTGCTGTTTATTATCCGGGACAATACAATGTAATCGCGGATGCCTGCAGTAGGCTACATGAACCTGGTGCAATGACCAGGTTGACCAATGCCTTGGCTTTTTAGGACTGTTAGTTATGCTTTATGTGTCATGATGGATATCGACTTGCGGAGCCTCCAAGCAGAAGTGGCTTTCTACAGAACTATATGTTTTTCTAAAAACACCAAGCGTTCCTATGCCTCTCACAAAAGGGCATATTTTGCATTTTGTAATCGGACAGGCCTTACACCTGTCCCCGCCTCAACAAACACTCTCTGCCTATATGCTGCTCACCTGGCAAGGAGACTCAAATTTAATTCAGTGAAACAATATCTCAATATAATTCGCATTCTGCATCTAGAATGGCAGTTGCCAAACCCGCTGCAGGACAATTTTACCTTAAACACTACACTGCGAGGGATAAGGCGCCACCTGGGGGACATGGTGTCTCGCAAGGCACCCATCACTCCCCAACTACTGCTGGATTTATTGTCACACCTGGATATTAACACCCCGTCGGGGGCCAATACTTGGGCTGCTGCTCTGCTCATGTTTTTTGGTCTCTTGAGGAGGGCAAATGTCCTGCCCTCTGCCCTGAACTCGTTCGATCCAAGGTTCCATCTCCGGAGGAAGGACTTGAAGTTTACATCACAGGGCCTCCAGGTGACCATCAGGTGGTCCAAGACCAACCAGTTCAGGGATCGTATTCACACCCTGCCCCTCCCCCGCATTCCAGGAAATAGACTTTGCCCAACCCAAGCTGCATTCCATGCCCTTCGTCTGACTCCGGGTGCTCCACCAGAGGGCCCTGTTTTTGTGTCCCCCCATGGTGCTGTGTTTCGCCCCCTCACTGCAACTGCCTTTGTCTCGCAGGTTAAGCAGGGCCTTAGTGGTCATTGTGACACTTCCAGGATCGCGGGTCACAGTTTCCGACGAGGAGGGGCAAGCTGGGCTTACTCTAGTGGGGTCCCGGTTGACCTCATTCGCCAATTAGGGGATTGGCAAAGCAATGCCTACACCAAGTATACACTTTGCACTAACAATCTCCTTTCAAGTGCCATGACTCTCATGTCAAGAGAACTCCCAAATTAACTTTTCACTACTCTACTACTACTGGGATTTGGACTTTTAGCTTAATTTAATTTGGACTTTACATTTAAATTTTATATTAAACTTTATGTATACTGTTAATACTCTACTTATTGATGTTGTAATATCTGTTTGCGCTTATAATTATTCACATGTATGTTGTACTGCTCTGCTGTTTGGCGCGCGCATATTATTCTGTTTAGTTAGATTAAAGTTTTCGCCACTTTAAAGTTGTGTTTTCTTTAAGGGATAATAACAACCCTGGATGTTATTAATGTTTAAAGTGGACACTAGGGCGCTGGCCCCATATGCAAATTAGCAAGGGGTACACCTGGGAGTGTGTTGAGGGCCTGGTCAGTTTGCTGCCCACAGACCAGCGCAAAAGGTCACCCACCTCCTCCCCTTTACTTCCTCTACAGTTTATTCAATAGCAATGGACTTTTAGCTTAATTTAATTTGGACTTTACATTTAAATTTTATATTAAACTTTATGTATACTGTTAATACTCTACTTATTGATGTTGTAATATCTGTTTGCGCTTATAATTATTCACATGTATGTTGTACTGCTCTGCTGTTTGGCGCGCGCATATTATTCTGTTTAGTTAGATTAAAGTTTTCGCCACTTTAAAGTTGTGTTTTCTTTAACAGCTGATGCGGCCAGGAACTGTTGATGCAGTTGATGGAGTAAACTGCATCTCACTGAGATTCTCAGCATCCCAGCTCAGTCACACAGATTTGTCACACCTCCAATTTAACATCTCTTCTCGGTGACCACTGTCAGTTTGAAACGCATCCTATGCAAGCCTAGGTGCATCGATGCTGCAGTCTTTTGTCACATTGGCTGCACTTGTTATAATAGTAAACAGCTCAGTCAGTATGTCTGTATATGTCTGAATGCTCTACGGTCAAACATACACTTGTACTGATTTTCTCATTCAAACAACGATTATCTTTTTCTGTTGTCCATATGTCATTGTTAAAAGCTTTTGTTATATATAACAATATTGGACATTTTAAGTTAGATGTACGGCTTATAGGCCTAAATGAAATTCTTCCGGTATATAGCAAATCTTTAGTTCAGATGGCAAACACATAATTATAAAATGTCTTGCCGCATAAAATTTATAATTTTCTTATTTTAAAATCATTTTCATGTTAATGTTTTAAGAAATAGACCACAGGACTTTGATTTCTGGTGACTTTTCCAAATGTCTTATTCTTTGATTTTATAATAAATCACAGGGGAGGACAGAAAACATCTTCATTAGTCGGGGCTTTTGAAAATAGAGCTGTTAACTGACCACTGAGTCAAAGACAGCTGCAGGTTATTGTTTGCTGTTGGCAGATTAAAGAAATAAGAGACTCAAATGAAGCTTCTGAAATGTCTCACAATTTTGAAATGACAGAGGGGGCATTCCTGGCTGTCTGTTCTTAAGAAATGGCCCCAGCATTATTGGAGATAGCTTCTGAACTTTGTTAGTAATTGCTGTCTGCATTGAGTTATGGCTGACCACTAACTGCACGAGCCTGTATGGAGTCTATGGACCTAAGAGGTGCATGATATGGCATTGATGTCTGTATCTTTAATGTAGCAGCATTAATCACCACAGCATATGTCAGCACAAAGCCAGCAGCCATACCAAGCATGCCCCTCTTTCTACAGCCTCTCTAATTGAAATTGAGCGCCAATTGATTTTAATGGGCTGAAATCCATACACCACTGCTGTTTGCCCAAGCATGAATTCTTCTGCCAGTGGAATACCAATTTGCCCACAGTTCAAAGTCTGGGGGCAAGGAGGGGGTTGTCCCCCCGTCTGGAAGGAGACCTAACCCCACATGGCCTAAATACCCTACCCCCCTCTCATCTCCTGTCACCCCTTTCCTTCCCAGACACATTTCCTACCCAAACACACCATGCATATTCATGCCATCTTAAAATCTATCCTCTATTTTCATGCTGTTGGTTTTTTTGTCTGTTTTTAAGAATCAATAAAAAGATGTTCCCAATTACAGCGAGAAGTCAGACCGAAATGGAAAGAAGTGAGAAGACTTTCAAGTGGATTGCAAGCATGCATTTGGAGGGCAGCATTCATTTATTTGTACTTATAATTTTCTGAAAATGTCAAGATGGTTCCAAGATAGGATACAATTGCATAACATAATTTCTAAAATAGATGCAGTTCTCCTCTTCACCTACAAATTGGGGGATGTATGTTCAAACCTATACCTACCAATATTAAGTGCTATAAACGATGTCTATACATTTTTCTTAGGGGTTCATACTTATCCTTAAAGGGTCAAACATTTCAGCAAGCACCAAGGAGACCCAAAGAGGGCGTTTGATTCTGTGCACAATGTCCAAAACATTATTCGTCTTAAGATAAATGTGATAAATCAAAAGAGGATCAATAAAGTTACAATAAAACATGATATTGGGTTGCACAAGACTGTGGCTAACATGATATTACCATTTAATAATTGAAGTAGTTCAAGAAACCCAAATGTTTCAGCCATGATCTTTGAGATATCGCACGTAGGCCACAATGTCTTGCCTTGTGACCGAGCTGACAGCAACTTTGACAAATTTGCAACACCTGATCAGTTGCCAATGAGATCTCATTCGCACCGAGTTGAATGGAACCTGCATTTTAGTGACATGATCACTGTATAAATGTCATTAATAACTATATTGCTTCAATGAGATGTAAAGATAAGATTCATTTCCGTCATTAAGATACATATCTGGCATTATCCGGCCAGTGACCTGCTCTTTTCAGTGTATTGATATGTTGAATGGCTTCATAACCACCTAAACAACCATTGAAATATTGAAATTTGGCCGTGGCCTGTAGTTAACCAGTTAACCTCCATACAAATGATCACAAAAGCAGTTTTCTTCCAAATAACCTACATATCAAAATGATTGAAAAATCCAAGATTAGGGTTTCCTTTATACCAGCAAAGAATTATATCATTGACGCACAAAGAAAGACAAACATGATTGTCACAGTACAACCACATCCAACTGTGAACAAAAAAAACTCCTACTTAATATTCAAAGTCATTGACCTCTCATTTCTTGGTCTTTTTATGTTTACAGGATTATGGATTCGATTCTTACTCTTCTATTTCAAATATCTACGTGACTTCCGGCCATGGTAAATAAGGTTCAACTGCACTGATCTGCCATATCTGAATTCCTGATCATAGCCAGGTACTCATATGTTTATAAGGCAGTGTTTCCATGGTACACTGTAAAATTTGAATTCTGAGTTGATGCAATAATTTGAGCTGTCTGAGAATGTTAATAATTTTCAAGCTATGATAGCTCAATCCTATAAGTTGTCAAGGTATGATAGCTCAATGCTGTAAGTTGTCCAAACGAATCATAACATTGAGCTGTGAAAACATGAAAGCTTCAGTTGTTGCAGATAGCTTGACATCTCAGTCATGCCACATATAGTGCCATCTATAACAAGCACTTCTCATAAGACTGCATTTAGTTTTAAATAATTATTTACTTACAAGAAAAAATAACATTTATATTACACTATCCCAGAGAAAAAATGAGTAGCACACCACTTTAGTTGGTTTCTTTTTTATTTTTAACTCTCTTTAATTAATTTGCGGGAGTAATTAGATGCATGCTTTCACACGTCAACCAACATTTCCAAGTCAGAGTGTGTTCAAATATAGGCTTCTAGCACTGTAAAGCAACTGAGATGAGCCACAGGCCATTGGGATTTATTCACAAGAAATTAATTTTTAAATCTCCTTGTAATGCAATGGTCTTTGTTGAATGCATCTTGGGCCTGTCCATGATGTGCTGAAATGAAGCATACTGGATCAGGTGGATCCCCTTGAGAGATCAAACAATATTTCGGGATTACAGCCATTATTCATAAATAACTCTATAAGACAGGTCACACAAATATAAATGAAAAACAACTAAAAATAATTGAACCGACCGGACAGAGGACAAAGACACACAATTATATAAGAATGGCCGCTGTGCCGTTTATTGGCAAATTCGAAAAACACACAAATCATTCATACATCACATTCATACGACACAAAAAGACAAAACACACACAGATAGAGAGCACCTACCGCTCTGGACCAGCCAATGGTCCTTAGACATTAATCCTGTGTGACACGAGATACGTAAAGATAAAAATATAACAATACACGAAATACTAGATATATGGGATTATATAAGTCCCAGAATGATAATGAACATAGATACTAGTAAATTAGATAATGTGTAACCAGAGGTCACGCTAAGGTCAATAAGCAGTGTACATACAAGGCGAGGGTACGAAATACGCACGCAAATAAATATATACAGGAACTTAAATATGGAAATACATCCGATATGAAATAACAATAAGAAAATAAAATACAAAATGACTCGAGACATGGGCGGCAATTTTGTGGCTAATAAGCCCATTTTTGGAATTGAACAATTTGTCAAATTTTAAGAGCTGTCTACAGGGCAATAGGAGAGAAGAAAAAAGGAGGAAAAAAAGGAAAAATTTAAGAGGGAGAAAAAAGGGAGAGGAGGGTGGGTGCTGAGAAGAACGCGACCCGAGGAAGCGGGAAAGAGGGTTTATAAAGGAGACTAGAGGAATTCACAGCTACGAAAAGCTGTGAGACTTAGCGAGAGCCCAATGGAGAAGGATACAGAAAGGGAGACAGCTTGGAATCGGATAAAAGAGCTTTGGAAACTGAGGAAACACAAATAATGAGAAGAACACCTAGGTCAAGTTGCCATACGGCGAAAAAATGCGCGGCAGCAAACCATAGCCCTCCGCCCAGCTTCAACCAACCTTAGTACGCACTAAGCTACAGTTGAACCGACCGGACAGAGGACAAAGACACACAATTATATAAGAATGGCCGCTGTGCCGTTTATTGGCAAATTCGAAAAACACACAAATCATTCATACATCACATTCATACGACACAAAAAGACAAAACACACACAGATAGAGAGCACCTACCGCTCTGGACCAGCCAAAAACCACTAGTCCAAAAGCAGTAGGTGTGACGGAAAAAGAGGGGGGTGAAGAGAGGTGAAGGAAAGAGAGTAAATAGGAGTGAGGTGAAAGTAGTGAGGTGCAGGTGCGGAGGCCAGGTGAAGGGGAAGATGAGGTGAAAGGAGAAGATGAGAAGAGTAGGGGGGGGTCAAGGGACCAGACGCTTCGATAGGAGAGAGTGGGCGTCTGGGTGGGGCCTCATGTACCCAGTGTAGGCCTGGGATTTCCAGCGTCCGAGGCGCTGTATTTCGGGACCTGAAAAACCCTGGGCAGAAGCTTGGGTGGCGGCGCCTGCTCGAAGAGAATGTGAAGAAACACGAGACGGATCAAAGCCTAGCCGAGATAGAATAACTTTAATGGCCGTATTATAGAGGGGATAGGATAATGGGTCCCCAGAAGATAGAAGAAAGAGGGGATGATGAGGAAGCGATGGAAAGGAGGAGAAGAGAAGGTGCAGGATGCAGGGGGCGCAGACAGGGTTGCCAGAGCAGCCGATGGAGACGGTGAAGCCCTGAGGGCTAGTTTTTGACGACGGGCTGTGTATCTTATTAGAAAGACTGGGGAGACGTCAAAGATGATAGAAGAGCGAAGAGGGAGTAAACCTTGCTGAAGATCAGCACAGAGTTCGGAGGCCCGAAGACACCCGAAAAATTGGAGCACCAGAGCAGATGCGACCACGAGATGGTCACGAGTAAAGAAGAGGGATCTAAGCATGGATTCTAGAATGGGGAAAGTGATAGGAATAGGTTGTGAAGGAGGGGGTTGATTACGAGTGAGGGCTCGAACAGCGAGCTGAAGCCGAGGTGACCAAATAACCGGTTCAGGGAAACCCAAGGATAGCACCCAGGCCCTGAGGCCGGACAAATAAGACTTAATGGTTCTCACAGATAAAGATTGAGAAGAAAGATGGGCTACGAACCTCAACAAATTACACTCGAGCAAAGGGAGGGGCTGGAGAGAATGAAGAGAGGCGAATGAAGTGTATCTTCTAACTGCCGTGGCATAAGAAGCTCGGCTTTTGGGTGCCCAGCCGGCCTGGATGAGGTTTTCAGCTCGGTCGTCGAGTCCTGCAAGAAAAGAAGAGGGGTTTATAAGAGGGGGAGAAGAGAAGAAACTAGTTAGAGCGGGACATGAAGGAGAGGTCAGGCCAGGTCATCGTCGGAGAGGCAGTGGGGTTTCTGGCCCTGAAGAGGTCGACTCGGCCCCGACTCAAGTCGTCTGCATCTATATTATCGTGGGTCGAAATATAAACGGGGGCCACAGTGAGATTAAAGAGTTCGACAGTTAGAAACCAGTGACGCACGAACCACATCAGCTCTTTTACAGGGGAATACGACCTATTCAAGATGTAACAAACTGTCGTATTGTCTATATGAAAGATGATGGAGCGACCCCTGAGCTGTGGACCCCAAGTAAGAAGAGCGGCGAGAGCCGCGTGGAACTCCCGCCAGTTGATGGAAAATGAAGTAAGATGGGCGAGGGAGCCAGAGTAGAGAAGAGAAAACCACTCAGAGCCACAGAGGGCGCCAGCGGCGAGACCGCTAGCGTCTGAATAGATATGCACAGGGTCATTCCAAGAAGGGTTAAAATAAGACAGACCATTGTGGGAACGAATACAACGAACCCACCACTCCAGATCAGCTAAAGCTTCGGAAGTAAGACGAATGGAGTGGTGCAAGGGACCCACAGAGTTGGAGACCTGATAAAGACGGCCTAGGAAGGCCCTGCCATTACGAATGACCCTGGCAGCAAAGGAGCATCGGCCAATGATGCTCAGCAGACGGCGTTTGGAGATGGATTTAGAATCCAGCCAGCTAGCGATCTCGGCCCTGAGCTCCACGAGTCTCTCCTCGGAGATCCTGAGCTGACCAAGAGAAGAATCAATAACAATCCCGAGAAACTCAACCACCGGACAGGGGGCTGTTACTTTTGACGGCTGAACAGTAAAGCCAGAAGAAGAGCAAACTGCTAACATTTTGTCCAGATACTGCTGACATTTCTCGGGACTGTCAGCCACCACCAAGAAGTTGTCTACGTATCGCACGACGGAATGAGGGACCCCAGAGTGAAACATAAATTCGAGAAGGGACTCCGCAAAAATGTCAAATAAAAATGGGGCCGACCTCAAGCCAAAATTAAGAACTTTGGAGAAAAAGAATTTTGGAGAACCATCGAGGCCGGGCCAGGAGAAACCCATCAGGGCCAGTCAGAAGGAGAAATAAAGACATGCTTATAAGCATCTTTAAGGTCCAGCTTAGCCATGAACACTGGACCTGGGGCAAGTTGTCTGCAGAGACGTGCAGCATCCTCTACGGAAGAATAGGAGAGGGTAAAATCAGCAGGGCTAATCAAGGAGTTTACAGAGCCCTCAAGAGGATAAGACAGGTCATGGATAAGCCGGACCTTAGAGGAATTTCTCTTAAGAAAGGCGCCTAGAGGAGACACGATGAAACAAGGGAAAGGGGGGTAATCAAAGGGGCCTAGGAGTCTACCTGCCTCAAGATCCGAACGTACAATAGCAGAGACCTGCTCAAAATGCTCCAAACTGGAGGGCCAGTTCTTAGAAATAACTTGACCAGGAGGAGGGGGACGACCGATAGAAACGCCCTCGACCAGAAGAGAAAAGATACGAGCAGCCTTGTCCGGGGGTAGACGAGAGGGAGGTTGGAGGCCCAGTATTCGACATTAAGAGCTGGCTGAAACTGAGGCACCGAAGGGGGCTGAAGTGGATTTGCATCCTGGCTTTTTACAGGACATTCGGGACCCGGGGCCTCCACAACTGATGCAGACGTGCTGTCTGTTGCACTGGTCTCCCCAGGGACATTTGTCATACTGGTGCTTGAAGCAGATTTCCCCCCGGACATCTTGGGCTCGGCCGCCCCCCTGGGCTCGGCCGCCACTAGAACCGGCCCCCTTAGCGGGCCGGGCGCCTCGAAAGGGCGCTTGGGGGCACTCGGAAGAGTAGTGATCTAAGGAAAAGCATTTGCTGCATTTTTGGGAGGGCTTGGCAGCATTGGCGTCGAATGTAATAATGAATAGTTCGTGGTCAAGGAGAGAGAAACGAAGAGACCTACCCTGACCAAGACGCTGGCGATGCCTAAGATCATACTCCAGGACGTGAGAAGCTTTAAACTTTTGACAAATGTTTATGAGGAAGGCTCTGTACCGAGCCATTTCAGAATAGACACTATAACCGTGGTACCTGACTAATACCATCTCGTAGGCCACCCAGGCCTCGAGCCATTTGAACATAGAGTTAATTGATTTTTTGACCTTGCAAGCTTTAATTTGTACATGACCGTTAGCATCTAAGGTGGGTCTTATCTCATCCACCACATCAAACATAGTACAGTTCAGAAAGTCCTCTAATTGGACGAACTCACCCCTTAAGGCCTGAGCGACGACTCGTTGGTCCAGGAATTCTAGGCCCACGTCAAGGGGTATGGCTCTGTCGTAGGTGTCTTGGTGGTGGACTTCGTGACGATAGAAGGCATCAGCTGCTGGTGGTCGGTCGAACGTGGCGGAGCGAGGATCAAATTGGGGGGCACTAGGCCGATTGTCATACGCAGAGTGATGGGGGACGTACGAGGGGACACTCTGAACGGGGGGTGGGGGCTCATGGACGAATCGAAGGGGATCATGAGCAAGACGAGCTGGGTCATATGCCGGTCGAAGGGGGTCATAGGCAGAGCGAGGGGGGTCAGTGCGATAGCCAGGATTGAAAAAGTTAGTTGGCTGTTGGCTATTATATAGAGGCTGGCGCTCAATGGGATTGGGGAGATGGCTAAACATTGAGCGGCTAGGGCCGCTGGATGGCTGTGCTGCCCAGGATGATGTGGCCATAGGGGCACTGCTAAATGTTGGAAATGGTGGGGCACTGACCCCTGGCATATGGCTCGAATTATAGATGTTGGCAGAGCATGTAGGGACTTGACTTGCCGAGCAAAATAGGCTAAACGGGGCTTCATGATTGGGACGAAAGCCTGATGGAAAGTTAGAATAGCCCGAGCTGCCAAAGGTGGGGCGATGTTCTGCGCCGAATACAAAGGGAAAACCACTGGATGTGGTTAGAGTCGTGGCATTGAAGCCCGAAGCGCCGGGATTACCAAAGGCAGCGCTGGTGATATGTGGGGGCTCTGAGCTTGTACTAGCCAAGTTATTAAGGGTCGATACGATAGCGTTCGTAAGAGCTAAGGCTGGGTCAAAAGACGCACCTGTACTAGGCGTGCCGCCTGGGGATGCTGGATTGCTCATTACGACTGGTGGAGCTCTGACGGGGGATGTGTCGCCCAGTTGGAGACGGGGGGGGGTAACGTGACGGCGAGCCGTCTGGGGACGAAAAAGGAAGAGAGTCACCTGATCCCTCGTAGTCAGCGTACGATACGGCTGTGCGGTTGCGAGTGGGACGAGTATTCTGGATGGCTTGAAGGTATAGCGTTGGACAGCGTCGCCCAGTTGGTCCTTCGTGTCTCTTCACGGGTAGTCGACACGCTGTGCACTTGTGCTTCGTCATGAACAGTCTGTAAAGAAATCAAAGTGAGTAACTGTTCATATGAAGGCTCTAAGGCCAACAAAATAGCAATGAAATTGACGTGGGCAGTACTTAGAAGGGTCTGCTCTCGCTGTCGACGAAATGTTCCGTTAGCATTAATCGACTGAATGAAAAAGTTCTGTGGTGTACAATTAAGCAGGAAACGAGCTCACCCGGTGTTTTATCGATGCAGTGAGCGAGCTCACTTGGTCGTCAGAGAAGATAGAAGACTGTAGACGAAGATTCTGGCGACGACTTGGCATGAAGAGGAATACACTTGAGTGAAGCCCGGGATCTGCGTTGGGTGGAGAATTAGTTGAACCACTTGACTTGAACTTGGTATACACGGAACTTGAATGCAGTGCAAGGACCCTGGAGACTCAGAATACACTTGCGACCTCCGTTATTGGGACAACTTAAAAGTCCAATAACTGGCCAATCTCACCACGGGGGAACCAGGAGACCGACGTGGGCTCGAAGAATCGCTGCCGTGGCAAGCCTGTCGCGTCCGATGAAAAATGATGAAGGTGCTTATGAAGTGCAGAAGTGCAGAAGTGCCTGGCCTCAGTGACTTGTTGCCTGGCTGAAGTGCTGAGAAGAACGCGACCCGAGGAAGCGGGAAAGAGGGTTTATAAAGGAGACTAGAGGAATTCACAGCTACGAAAAGCTGTGAGACTTAGCGAGAGCCCAATGGAGAAGGATACAGAAAGGGAGACAGCTTGGAATCGGATAAAAGAGCTTTGGAAACTGAGGAAACACAAATAATGAGAAGAACACCTAGGTCAAGTTGCCATACGGCGAAAAAATGCGCGGCAGCAAACCATAGCCCTCCGCCCAGCTTCAACCAACCTTAGTACGCACTAAGCTACAGGTCAACACAGCTCAACATTTTGAGTTGTGTCAGCTTGGATCAATAAGTCAACAAAACTCAATATTTTGAGCTGTAAGTCAACACAGCTCATTGTTTTGAGTTTTCTCAGCTTGAATACCTTAGTCAACATAGCTTAGTATTTTGAGCTATCTCAGCTCGGTACTTTGAGTTATCTCAGCTTAAAACATTAACCTATGTTAGCTCAATCAACTTGTGCAACCATCTCACTCAATCAATTGAGCTGAATCAGCGAGTCCGATTTTACAGTGTAGTTGCCATGGTATTTGTTGTCATGGTTGATGTTGTCAAGGTTTCAGCTAAAAGTCAAGAAAGATATAGGAAATTAACTTTAACTTAATTATACATTTTGCCTTTGATTCCAAGCCTTCTGCCTTTTCTCAGTTAATGAAGACATCAAGCTTATCATGATTTTAGGCTGACGCTATCTTCTCTCTGGAGTTGCAGATTATTGTAAAGGTGTTGGATTTTGTAGCCAAATCTTGTATTTCACAAAAGGTACAGAAAGCTTCGTGTTGGGACGAATTCATTTGATACCTGACAGTGAGATAAGTTAAATACTTGTGTAAAATTGTTACATGGAAGTTTAACTGTGCTCTAGATGGTGTTAGTGCCATTTTAGTGATGACTCCCAATTCTGCATTTGTTATTATGAGCCCTCAGCTCGCAAAGTGTGAATTACCACTGCATGGGCTGTTAGGACAATGTCAAATTTCATCTAAATGTCAGCAAATTACAATATCAATTGCACAACTTTTGTCAAATTATGAGGCCTGAAAAGATCAGAGGCAAAAATGAGTGTAGAATGCAGCTTAATGTGCTAGACTGGCGTCAGACTAACGACACAAAATTGTTTTATTGTAGAGTTGGTCATTACCACACCAGCCATACAGCCAGTAGGGTGACACTGTATTCTGCACTGTAAAATTATGAAATTCAGGAGCTGAATCCTGAAACTTTCAAATAGTACCCACGTTCACGGAAAAATTGCAGGAAAAAAACATATAAGGTGTGCATTTCTGCAGCATGTTCTACATAAGCATGTAAGGTTACTCAGAGGGCCAAGTAGATAAATTTACGTAATGCAGAAATAAGAGAAATTTCATGTACACAGACACTTTTCAGCATGCCATCAACTCGTTTTGTGTGCAGTTTACTGTGTAGTCTTACAATGAAGTGCTACAGCTTTTGTGGAGTAAATCAAGAATACGAATAGCCCAGGGTGTGGGGCCAGCCTAGGGATCACAATTATCAACTCAAAACTGCTCCAAACTGTCCAATTGGCAGACAGAACAGCACCAACAACCAACACTGGAGACCTGTGGTGTCATAATTGGAACAATTTATAAAGAATGTGTGGATCTATTTCACTGTTTTTGACAATTTTCATCTGTTTTCATTTGTTTCCATCTCTGTGTCAACTTGTCAACTGCTACATTCAAAACATGTATTTTATAGTAGAGTTAAACACACTGACTGTCATCTGATGATATAAATACACAATGCCAAGTTATGTCATTAAATTGATTAATGATACTTTCAAATTTAATATCTAGATAAATGGAAAGATTGATAGATAGATAGATAGATAGATAGATAGATAGATAGATAGATATGGTAAGTGTAGCCCTCTAAGCCCAGTTCTGGGCGCTCACGAGGGTTGATTGACGGAAAGGATGGATAGATGTGGAATAGTAGACAGACAAAGAGGCAGGCAGATAGATAGACAGACAGATAGGTTCCTTCCTTGTTTAGATCTAAATATATGATACACAATCTAACGTTTGACAAAGCTCTTCTATCCCATATATAAATACCTTGCACATTAATATTTTGGCAAGCAGACATATTTAGCACTTTTTCACGAACTTCATGAAAAGCAATGACACCTTCCCCTTTTTTTCCTTTTAGAAGCAGTGACATTATGCATCTAAGTATGTTTTCACTGCTAATGGGAAGCATATATTTGTATATATGTCGATTTTTCTCTCGTTTTCTATCTCTTGAATTCACACAACGATGTTTTATAATGCTTTAAGAACCTTGATTTATTCAACAGATTCAGCATAATATGGCATCTTAATATCATTCTGTGTTTGTGTCTTCCCTGTATATTTCAACATGGTGGTATACTTTAAAATATTTTTGTTGTCCTTTTTTGTAAATTTGCCTTGGGAAAACTCCCAGCGAGATAAAAGATTTCATAAAAACAAAGTTAAACAACAAGATATGAAGAAAACAGTGTCAAAAAAGGTTTGTAAAAGCCCTAAACTTCGTGGAAAATGTCAAAATAGCGAAAAAGGAAATGAAAAAAGGAAGAAAAATGGCAAAAAGGTTGGGAGAAATCACACCATCATCTCACCTGGGGTGTTTAAACTGCATTATACTTAAGACCAGCTTAGGCAAATGCTGTTAAATTGAAGTCCAGATCTCTTTGTTTATATGAGAGTCATTGGGGCCCGTTATACACTGGTACCTTTGTGTGATGTCTTAGGAGCCACCCACCCTCCTGACCTCAGTGTTTTGAGAACGTGCCTCTGTGAATGCTGTCATATTTGAGGGGCCTTCATAAGTTTTGGGAAAACATGGAGGTAATAGCTGACATTTTTACACATTCACAGACACTGCATTTCAATCAGGTTGAATCTTCACAGTCTTCCGACACCCCCATGCGCGCTCACACCCCCATTTCTTGCATGTATCAGCTTTAGTTTCAACCTGAGCCCGAATTTGAGGTGGCTTTGAACTCTGGCATGTCCCCATGGTTCACCTTGATACAAGTAGCCTATACACCACACCGAGTGGAAGACGTGTCTTTGAGACATCTTCTCAGCATGGCCAATGAAGTATAGTTTTGACTCTTGAACTCACTCTGAGACATGCAGATTACAAGACTTTAGGGAGCTTTTGTCCTGTTCTGATTAGGTTTTGCAGGACAGAGAGTCAGAGACCACAGTATAATGAGGCAAGGTGCACTCTTGGCACAAGGTGAAACACATGTCTAACATGGGTTCTCCGGGCCGGAATCTAACCCGCGTTTTGCATCGCAACGCGCTACCAATGAGCTAAGCCCCGAGTCCTGCAGAGTACAGGTACAATAATGTTGTGTAACTTGTAATGTATTTTATTGTATTTGTGAGACAAAATTGCCAAAAATATAAAACTGTACATCCAATTCTAATGTACTAAAATTGATTGAATGATTATTCATAAGAGGAACCAATTTTCATTATCTTGTGCAACATAACTCATTCAGCGTCAGTGAAACAGGATTTTTGTTATAAGTAATTTGCTAGTTACTCCAGGTGGCACCATGAAGAATTGGACTGTATGTCATGATATATTCATAATTTCCTTATTATCACTTTTTGTATGTGTAAGACACATATTATAAAAGTGTATCATGCAAAGTGTATAAATATTTAAATTGTCAATGTGGTTTTTAAGTATACCAAGGTACAGACAGCAAGCAACACTTTTTTTTTTTTTCAGTATTGAATATTCCACCCCCCCCCCCCTCATCTCCTTATTTCCTTTTTTGACACTTTCAAATATCGTGCAATTGTGATACAGCATTCATGAGTCCTTACATAGAAGCCAAGCCTCTTTATTTGCGCAAGAAAGGAGAAACATGTTTTTCACTGTTTCAGCATTTTTCATGAATTTTTTAACATTTGGCGTTCTTTCGTGTGCACATGTGTGATGTTTTACAAAGAAAACTTTGAAAATTGTCAGTAAATATTTACAATACTGCGATAAAAAATCAAGCTTCACGAAGGCCCTAACAGGGATGGAGAATTGAAAACCAATAAAAGGTGTGTTCTTACTAAAGCAAAAACAAAACAAAAAAGTAGTTCATTTTATGTAAAATGTAAATAAATGTAACATTTCATGTAGTCACTATGTATGCTCCTGCACATGCATTTTAAGGGTTTTGATGTTTTCGGAATCAGGATTGATACAATTGTGGCTCTTAATTAGCCACATTTCACCCCTTTAAGCTCATAATTTTACCCGAATATATTTAATATGTAAATGGCTCAGCCATGAAATTCGCGCTGCACTTAAAAGTTTTTTTAGGACTTATGGTTTTACCATAACTTTCATTAAATTTATTTAATATTCAATGTATGAAAGGCAGTTATGTTTCTGTTTCAAAGAAATTGAAAGACGGATATATTAAAAAATAGACAGAAATTTACCTATACTAGAAACTATTAGAAAGATAAAATAGATTTTAAAAAAGAATATAGATACATACATACATACATACATACATACATACATACATACAATGTAGGATAGCAAATAAAAAGGATTAAGGATAAATAAAATTGATAGATAATCAGCTAAATAGTAAAAAGGAAGACAACACTGAAAGCTGCCAAATTTAAGTCTATGCTAGATTGTTGATATTACATCATAGTGATAACAAAAACAATAACATGATCTGCATGTAGATTAATTGCTCACTGTTACATAATCATCAGTTGACAAACATTATGTAACTTTAATTTTGTTATGTTTTCTTGTTGTCTGTTTTGAAATGAAATGAATCACATGTTAATAATATAATTTAGCTTTTCAAGGCTTATAATTAACTATTCCATAAAAATTATAGATACAGGGAATATTACTGGAGAATATTGAATTTTTAAGACACTTTTGAATATGAATATGTCATGTTTTGTCAAATTCAAAACTAAATCATTGATAAGAAGCTGGTCCCACTTGACCTAATTTCCTGCTGTCGACCATTGATGTTGAGACCATCACTGCACAGAATTTTGAAACCTTTCTTGTGCTAAATTTCTGCGCGAATAAATTCAAGTATCACTGGCAGTGTAGATTTAGATTTTTATGATGTCCACATTGAAAAGAATATGGAATTCGTGGCATGTAAAGGTATACGTATATATGTATTGAAGGAAATGTACAAATCAAACAAAATATCAGTAAAGGAATCGAAGGTCGTGCAGCAACAAACCCTCGTAATAGCACATGAGAGGACGAAGAGGAAGAAAATGGAAATAGGATTTGACCAGCGAATAAGGGATTGATTATTGGGATATCAGCTTACTTGCTATTAGAGACTAACATGTTCATTGTTATTCTATCTTCTCGTGAATGGATAGGTTTGATCTTGAGGGCCATCAATTCCTCAACATCAATTTCTTCACTGGTGACTTTAATTGGATTGTTTAAATATATATAAGAGGATGAATTGACAGTAGGAGGGATGGCTTGCTTTGAACTAAGTCTGAAGCCATGTGCAGCTTGTTATGCCTTATTACTACTTTCAAGTCAGCACGCGTTCTGGTCTTGCAATGGTCTGAGATGGTTATTTAGCCACGTTCATGAGTTCAGCTCTGTGACCTTCCGGTCTGTGTCTGACCTTGGGGTCAGAGGTCACCAGGATAGCCGCCTCACTGGACAAATGAAGTAGCGCTGGGGTAAAATGACACTAGTGACCTCCGGGATCTCAGGTCTGTTAAAAATTACAGCCATCCTCTGATCTTTCACTGAGAATTAGACGGAGGAGGACAGATACTTTTACCTGTGCGAGTTGCAACGCCAAAATAAACAAAAACGCTGGCTACTCACACTTGCAAATCAAGACACACAGCCCCTAAGAATTTGAGAGCAGTTGCTCTAATCGAGCAGTCGGCCACAGAATGCTTACAGAGGCTTTACAGGATGCCTGTTCTGATATTAGGAAAAGCAGTCACCAAAACCCACAAACTCAAGGAGATGAACTCTGCCTGTTCCTGAAGTTTTCACAGATTTTTTTTCAAGACATATAATGAGAAATCTTGAAGAAACCTCAAAATAGGCCTTAATTTCATTTTTTGTTGCTAATTCCGATATTTTTACTTTGACTGACCAATTTCTTAATCAGAATCATATAATATAATCACTTGTAGAATGCATTCATACAGTACGTCATTCAAGAAATTCAGTTTAATCAGACCATACATCATTCATCACTGTAATCCTGACTAATACACAAGAATCAGCCATGTACATGACTCACAGAGCTCATCTGGATAATTATCATAAGATCAAATCTCCTAAGCTCAATTAGATAATCAAATAAGCTCAAATGAGGCTATTTGGGTGGATCATGATTACGCTTTGAGAGGTTGTAAGATTTTGCTGTCTAGTCATCTGTAACCTCTCAGGAGACCACTGGATGAAAGGAGGAGATGCATGCACGGAAACTTGGCCCAGTTCAGGAAGAAATTGGACAGTTTTTGGTTTGTCATTTACCATGGTACTCGATTCCTCTTCAGTTTACCCATGAAGTTTAGCTTCAGTCTGTGGAAGTATGTTTGCAAACTTTGCACATAATTCACTACAGTTTTACACTAATGTCAGAAATTCAAAACTGACATTTACAGGTCTGCACAAAGCTTTTGACAGCATCCATCATCTGACAACACAATTACTACAAATTCATTTTCTGTAACAAACTCTGAGACATTGTGGTTAGTCACTGGCTATACCATGACAGAATTATAAGACGCCCTGCTGAGTTGTTGGGCCCATAACAACCCTCCCCTCTTTGTAGCTCGGCAATTTCCAGGTAATTTACCCCCAGTGGGAGCAGGGGGCGAGTTTGGATCCCCCAGGAGCCCCCCGGGGGCGAATTGTTGTTTGGCTCTGAAGCGAACCTCAGAACAGCTACAGTGTGGAAGGGACCCAGGTGTTCAAGTAATGAGTCCAAAATTGACAAGGGGTCTTGAAGCTCTCCATTTCACTTGGGAGTATGGCAGAGTGCATTTCTTGTCCCACAGAGAAATGGAGAGATACAGATAGTACAGAAATGTATGCACACAGTGATTTATATGCAGGGAAAACATCAATATATAGAATGACACACAATACAGAATAAAGCACAGAGGGGGTGCATTATTATGGGAGACTAAGAGATAGATAGAAAGACCGAGGAGCAAGGTAGTTGTATTGATTTGTACCCACAACCCAATCATGGGCTCATGGGCTATCAGCATCTCCAGAAGAGCAGAAATAATGACACCCTAAGTTGCATGCATTTCGGGGTTGCTTTCATCAGTTGCATAGAGTGCCCATCAGTTGCATTGCTCAGTTGCATTGTTCAGTTGCACAGTTGCACAATTGCACAGTTGCACATTATCCACTTGCACAAAAGCTTCCGTCACTCACACAACTGGTTAAACTTAACACACAATTATCCACATTTTCCATCATTTAGCATTATTTACAGTGGGTAGTTATGCAACAACAATGTGCTGTGGGGTAAATGGAGTGTTCAGGATTTCACAGAATGCTCACAGAATGGTGTTTTACAGGTGTTGGAAGTTCAGCCATGTTGTGACAGTCTATCTATGACATTTTTTGGGTTATACTTGAATGTTTTGCATAGCGTAGTCTGTGATTTCAGCAACTGTGTAGAATCATTTGTAGCTCTGACAATGACATGGATACAATAATCACAAGAAGAGTGAACACGTGTGTTCAATGGGTGGATGGTTGGGACTCTACTTCCAGTATTTATGCACCCAAGTAGGCTAATTAGGACTAGAGGAGGGCATAGCAATGAGACGAACACTGGCTGACACAGAATAATGTTGAAATTCTAAAATACAGAAAGCTAAAATAAAAACATTAGAGCATAAATCCTGAAAACCCTCATATCTTTAGGATATTTCCAGAATATTTCTAGAAAGTAACAAGTGTTTCACTTAGCATTTCACTAAAGCATTTCAGCTGAGCTCTCCAAGTATGTTGCTGTGGCGCCTCCACTCATAGGAGCACAGAGCTTACTTAGTTCTGACAGAGTTCTGACAGGGGAATGCAGATTCTGTTGTGAGCTGAGGTGCCAGCCTTGTCCCCCTGGCGCCCCCGGCCTGTCAGACCTGTCACAACAATACACGAAGATAATACAAGATATCTCTACATTTGAGGGCTGTAAAAGCATCTTAAAAGCTCTTGGCAGGGCTTTGCAGTGCTTTGCATAGTGACAATTAATTAGCAATAATCACTTGATAGGTGGCCTCTTCAGACCCCTGCTCCCTATGTCCCCTATGTCTCCTATTGTCCTTCTGCAGAGTTGTGGACCCCCAGCCAATTGCTTGGCAGCACAGATTGGAGGAGGCCACTTGCACTGTCACTCTGGCTACACAACACCTTTAGACCAGTAAGCTGATACCTCCAGTGATAGAAATCATGTTGACAACACAAAGGGGGCATGAAAAGTAGCCCTAGGATGCCTCGGGATGGTGGCCCCCTCCAACAAGAGGTGTAGGTGGCCTTTTTAAAGCTGAGCAGCTTAGGTGTATGGGGTAGCAGCTTTATCAAAGGCATGTCTCCAATTGTCTGCTATCTCCTTCTATCTCCCATTATCTCCCTCTATCTCCTCTCTCCATCACCATCTCAGATTTTAAGTCTCCCGGGCCAGTCCCTGGGAGTTTTTGTCATATCTGCAGAATCAGTAGTTCTTTAGAATTAGAGTTCTTCCATTATGGTGTTGCAGTTCACAAGGCTTCAAAGGAGCAGCAGACAGTTAGCTATGACAACTAAAGCAGTTAGGAATGACAGTTAAAGCAGTTAGTGATGACAGTTAAAGCAAATAGACCCCTAGGCCCACATGTATGGATTTTGCCCCCCCCCCCCAATTCAAAAGTGCCCAGTGGCTAACATAAAGAAGTCCCTCTCATCATTTTTAACATTTCAGACTATTCTGGCCTTATCACATTGCCCATGCCTCTAAACAATGCGAAATTACTCCGACGCCAGGCTGTCTGCTCAAGGTGAGAGGGGGGGAGGGCATTTTCCGGTGGTTGTCGGGCCAGTTTCACACCTGCCGGGAACCTCACCTCCCAAACAGACCCTCTCACAACTCCCTGGTATATGAGTGGTAACTTCTGAACTTGCTGGCTTCAGCACTTGCTGTTTAGTGTAGTTACAGCTCACCTTATAACTCTAAATTGTGAAATTTATGGTTAGGATATTTTGAGTTTTTCTCAAAGGAATTTCAAACATGAAAATGATGAAGAGCTATAGTCCAAGATCAAAACATATACAATTGATACATGTATATAAAAGTATCTGTTGACTTCTGATGTTATCACCAACTTAGGAGATATAATAGATGTATATTTTAAAATTTTCTAACTATTTTTCTCAGATGACCCTGAATTAGTTTACTGATCTCCTCTGGTCATTTAGTTCCCTTTATTGGAATTGAAATTACTTCAAGATATACGAATCCAGTCAATAGAAAAAATGCATGTGTACAATAAGGGGACTGAACATAGAAGGATAAATTATAGTCAGCAAAATGTTTAAATTTTGGTTTTATATTACATAAATTACTAATTTCTAGAATATATTCCATGTCAGTGTGACATGCATGCCATAAAAATGTGTGGTTTCACAGATGCATAACATAGCTATATTTAAGAAAGTAATACTGGATATATTTTTCAGAAACTGCATTGTTAAAAATGTATTGATAATAATTATAACCTTCATTAAATGGCAGCTAATTTTATATTTTTTATATTTTCATGTAGATGCAATGAATTGGATTAAAATATTGTAAAAAATAAAAAAAGTCATTAAAAAGTAGTATCAAACTTTTATTTAATTTTAACATTGAAATGTTCATATTACATACATATGTAGGTTGCATATTCAGATGATAACTACAGGTTGAAATTTATGCATGGACTCCACTGAAATTGACTGTGCAACCCTTATTGTGTATGCATGGAAGCATTTCAAAAAGAGGGTTTCGTCATTAGTTGGAGAATCACAGATATTTTCGTGATGGAAATGTCTCCAAAAGTCTTAGTTTGCATTAAGTTGTGGTCTAAGCATGGCTCCAACAATGTCTTAAGTGTAAAGTTAACTCCTCAACTTTATGAGGCCAGAATATTAAATATTAAATATTAGTTGCATTGTTCAATTGCATGACCCAGAGATGTATAGTCTTAAACACATGACACATGTGAAAAATTCTGACTATTTGTGACTTTGTATTTGTAATTATGACTTCAGAACGTACATAAATTCAAAAGTTATATTCCCTTCTGATATACAGTAGAAATCACTGGAACCTATCAAACTTTTTTTTAACGGCATACAATATGTTTACCCTTCGTCCGAACCTTTGTGATATAATTTCATAAATGTATATATCAGTCAATTGCATCGATTAACCATCCTGCCAAGACAACTGCACGAGAGTGTGTGATAAACTAATATGAACTCATCATAACCATGGAAGCTTTTCCAGAACATAGGCCTATATGCCTGTACCTGTTATCAAATAATTCAAATGAAACTGGTGAAGGACAATTAAACGACCCTCACCTCTGAAAAATATGTGAATAAATTAACATATAAACTATTGTTGATAATATTTTGTTCAGTTGTTTGGTGCATCATCAGTAGTTTTCCATGAAATGTAAATTAAATGTAAATTAAATAAACTGGTTAGCTTCATAATAACACATCAGGCCTTTGGACTGATTGCTTGCTTATCGTTAATTATCTCATCGGTAAAATTGATATATATTTAATTAAATTACAATTAGTTAGAGCAGGTACCAATTATGGTATTCAATGGTATTGACTTATAAAAATATTTCTCTTTATTTGACGTCAAATTGCTGGAAATATATTTATGCATTGTGGTGAGGTCAGCATAACAAGATGGAGCCATCATGAAGCCTTATTGTCCATGTAGTAAGTGAAAAATACTCTGGTGCATAGGATTCTAAGCTGGATCATCGAACTGCAGACAAGATTACCAAAAGAAGTTAATTTTGGGTGTGCAATGGGAGTTATCAATGCAGGAATTACATACAGGTCTACACATCATCATGATTATGGCGATGGAGCAGACCCAACAATTTAGGTTTCACAGGTGAAGCAAGTGGAGAGACTAAATTTGTTGACAATGCTTTCTTAAGCAAACACTTTCCAAATATCTCACTGGAATGAAATAGTTGCAGAAATATATTGTTCTAATATCTGCCTGATACACAGATATGCCTTGTATTGCCCAATGCATGCATGAGGCCCAACAGCTACCCTGACGCCCCCTTCCATCCACCTGGGACATCAAAGCGAGGAGGTGTGAAAATCCAGGTGGGAAAAATACCAATGCTGCCACCTCGTGACAATTGCTCGAGTACACCAAAAAGCGTGAGCTACCAGACTGACTGACAAGAACTTTGATAAAGTAGAGCCCAATAAATTTGGTATTTGTATAACTTTTATAAGAATCACAGTGCCTCGTATGAATAATTATGCATTTTTAAAGGTGAAGACACGATAGTTTCAACAGACCTAACCAAGATGTAGATAACTGGGAAGATTGTCAAGAAAATATCACTAAAGGGCAGTACAATTTAGCATCATATGCATGTGCACAAACGTACAATAGGCCTATCAGAATTCATTTAAGAAGTGGTTAGGTACAAGGAAAACATCTGTGAGAAAATTTCTGCTAGGCTTGCCTGTAGTTGTTTTGGCCTATTGGGACATCAATAAAAGATAAAGCCTTGCGTGGAAAAGGGCCATACAGCCGCCATAGTGGAAAGCCAGGTCAAATCCCATTGACCTCCACGACCTGGGTTAAGAAAGTCAAGAGAAAACAAAGAATTCATCAAAGAAGTGTCAGGGCCTGGGCTGCAGTTTGGCAAAGAGCTGAACATGGTTGTGTTGTGTGTGACACTTAGCTGTGGAGTGAGTAGAAAATCGCGAAAATCACGAAAATCGTGAAAAGTGTTGAAAAGATTGCTTTTCGTGGAGAGGAGCAACTTGACACAGAGCTATCTGTTGAAACTTGGAAGGTAAATCAGAGGGATGTCTCTTGCTGCGATCGCTGGGCCCTTTATTTGTCGTCTGCTAATTGGGGATATCACGACATCCGAAAATAAAGCGCCCCATAAACAAAACAAGCACGTGACACGTTCGAATTGTCGTCTGCTCTCCTCTGCTACAAAAATGGCGCATCTGCCTCAGTTTCATTTAAATCCTTCCGAAACACAACCGCCGTCAAAATAAACAAAGGTAACGACCTCCTTTTTCCCTTTTCCTCCTCTTTTTTTCGACACATCGACAAATAAGAGTTGATAAGTAGAAGAAAAGGTACAACAAGAACAGGTAGGCCTATCAATTCGAATGACCATTTCTTTTCCCTCGTTCAAGTTTTTCTTTTTTAATTTGGCTAGCCGAAACACATGACTTTAAGGCAGGTAATAATGGATTATTTCACACAATTAAGCAATAAGTAAAATTTCAAGTAAAACCTTCAGAATTCATACACTGTTGCGTCAGCTCTGTAAGCAATTAATCCTTGCCCATAGGCACAGATGACCGACCTCTATACCTCACAGCTTCGAAACTTCTTCTACACTGTTCCCTCACACACTGAGGAATGCAACGTTATTTCGCAAGGCTACGATGGCTTCATTCCCTATTATCGCTCACACTTTCATATGGCTTCTCTGAGTCTTTGTTGCTAAAATGTGACAAACAAGCTTTTTGTAGGTTTCGTATGCAATGAGATGCATGCATAATGGCAATAGACAAGTTTCTGTATTTCTTATTACCTCAACACGTCTTTTTTCATGCCTGTGTATAAGCAGTTGTAACACAAATGATACAAGATACTGCACAGTTGGCCTCCATTTACCATTTTTGAGGAGAGATTCACAGCATTTGAAGTAACTAAAACATAAAATGGCACCAACATGTCCAACATGCTTGAGCTGACTTTCATTTTCACACAAAAAAATTACTCAAATTTTATAGAGAAGAAGCCAGCGCCACCTCTGTAGGCCCGTGAAAAACGCGTTTGACGTCTTGAAGGATAGATTTCTACATACAGCTGGATGGACAGATCGATTGAAAGATAGAGCTAAAATATTCAGTTGTACATCTCACAAAATCCTACCCTTTCCTTTAACTTTGCCCTTAGCTTATTGATGGCAAGCCAAAGATGATCTTCAGGGGCAGATCCAGAAAATTTTGTTGAGGGGCAATCGAGTTATCGCATCTCGGAAAGTGCCCTTAAAATTAGTGTTAAAATATTTGGTCGTCCCCGATGATCTTTGCAGTGTGCCATGCAGTTTGAAATCTCTCAGCAGCTCCGTTTGGGGTATCTTGTCATGACAGTATCACTCTTTGCCATTCACCCACCAACTTAGTTTTATTTATACCCAGTGGATTACCCTCTTATAGTGGCACATCACCTTTTTAAGCATCCCTGTATCGGCCTACATGCATGACCCAAGTGTCATGCATTGCAGTCTTGTAGTTGTCCTGAGAATTAAGCTTCGGGACCTTTGAAGAGACTCGTCACCTGTAATTATGATGTGCTGCATGCCCCCTGAGTTATGACACCGTTCACGAGTTTGCCACATTTTCCTTGGCGCTAAAGATGCCGCCATCATGTTAGGTGACAGGAAAGAAATGATTGCTGCTCAGGGAATGTTGGTGTTTATGTTGTTGAATTTAGATTCATGTTATGGTGTTCTGTTTATGTTTTTAAAGAGGTTAGGTTTGTGTTGTGGTGGCTTGAGTTGTTTGGTGCTGTTGATCCAAGAACAGCAGACCTAACTGATACTACTAATTGGTTGTTCATGCTTATGCTGTTGGCTGTTGTGTTGATGACATTAGACTTTAAAATGCTGTTCATTCCAAGATATTTTTTATTGGTGTGGTTAAACTTAGGACCCTATATTGTTTTGTTACTTATGTGCTGTTGTCACTGCGGGTGGTACTATTTATGACTGGTGATTGCAGTCAATTCCATCTGTTGTTGAGTCTGCTGTGATGCTGTTGTGATTCTGCTTTCTTCTGGCATACTATAGGACAAGAGCTTCTGTAAAGGCTGTTGCTGTGAAGGTGGTTGCTTCTGTGTCGATGTTGTTGTTGCTGACGGAGAGGCTTTTCCTCCTTAAACTGCTTCATGCGCCCCTCTCACGAACTAGTGACATTAAACTGATTAATATTAAAACCAACGTCATGAAAACGACACACAACTGTTCTCCATGGTGTAGAAACCCATTGATCCTGTGCAACCCTGGCCAAATATTACCTTTATTGACTGCAGCATGTCTATTTTGTATCTTAATTACCTCATCAAAAGTGTCACACTTTGTCTTGAGTTGATTTATTGTCTAAAACACGCTACTCATCATCTATTATACATACCTTCCACCACAGTCAATGTGTAATGTGTGTTTTTGCCTAATTTACAAACACCGAGACTTAGACAAGTCCAACACCTGATGCAGATTGCTTGCAGCCTCACGATTCTTCCAGGCTGGTAGCTACCTGCATCCAGTTTTAAAAGTGTTTTCACTTTTCACTGACGAAATATCTATCTATCTATCTATCTATCTATCTATCTATCTATCTATCTATCTATCTATCTATCTATCTATATATCTATCTATCTATCTATCTATCTATCTATCCATATCTATCTATCTATCTATCTATCTATCTATCTATCTATCTATCTATCTATACAGTGTCGCAGCAACTGACTTATCACACCTTCTGAAAAGTTGTTCACAATATAATCGCTTACAATGACATAATTTCAGTCATTTTACTAATATGTAATGTCTGCGAGTGATTATGCTTATTGCCTCAGCCATACTAAAGCCCTTACACTCCCACAGCTTACAGAGGGCGGCAGACATTCAGACCCCAAAGCAGTTAACGGACGTTCTGGGCGCCGTTCTGACGTCTCCTGGCAACGTCGTGGACGTCATCACAAGAAGTGAGGTCCA
Organism: Platynereis dumerilii; assembly: GCA_026936325.1. Lineage (NCBI taxonomy): Eukaryota > Metazoa > Annelida > Polychaeta > Phyllodocida > Nereididae > Platynereis > Platynereis dumerilii. The sequence continues at coordinate 96,820,728 of JAPTHN010000002.1, forward strand.
ACACGTGGCGGGAATTATTCCAGTCGGTTGAAGAAATCTTAATGATGAGGGAGCCTAATCGGCCATAACGGGGGTTGGCTCAGGCCTGTCAGGTAACGATGAATGCTATTTCAATGGTATGATCCATGGTATGGCCATGCTATGATGGAGGGTTGTAAGGTCTGGGGGTCACCCTACTCCCCAGCCCACCCCCTCCAGCAACCCGGCAACCCAGCCCACCCAACCTGCCCCCTTCTTTCTTCCCACTGCTACAGGGCAACATGCCCTTAGATCCTCTCCCCCGCACAATCTGGGCCCAATTACCCCCCTGCTTTGCCCCCGCCCTGCTTGTAAGGACAGATCAGAAAAGTTCCAAAGCCCCCTCTCCAAATGCCCCTAAGGCAAGTTCCATGGCAAGCAACATGTAGGGAGTTCTTGCCATATAATTGCTGCATGCAGCGATGACACACGATTGCCTTTTAATATATTGTATTCCGAATCTTGAGTATCAAAATTATCCAAAAAGTTTTAAAACAAGGATCTCCGGTTTGTCTTGCGCCTATCTCCAAATACCACATGTACTCAATACAAAACGTCTTTTCTATACTTCGACCATTCCAGCAACATTGTCATAGTATAGCCAATGACAAACATTTTATAGGCATCAGGCTGTGTTACAGATCAACAGAACTACTTCTTTTGTTTTTAAAGGAAAACATCATAGCCTAGCTACTTCAAATTCAATGACATAGCAAAGATTTTAATTTCGCATCACAATTTTCAACAGACACAAAATCAGTTACATTCACACCACCAAGCCTCACACCAAGTAGAACATGTAGCAATAGTTCACCAGGCACTGGCAGCCAGTCTCTCTGCTCATTCGCCTTGTTAATACTTGGTTTATCCTTGGTGTTGGAGTTTATCTCATTCCTCCTAATTTATCACACCATAAATTTGGCACTTCTTACGACTAGGCGACTGTTTGCCTGAGTTTGCTTGAGCTTTGATAGGCCAACAAGAAACAGTTGGCAAATTAATCTAGAGGCCAATTACTTGTTTGAAGGCTTCATAACTCCTCTGATCTAACAGCCTTTTCCCTTTTTTCTTCGTCAGCATGAAACAATTGGACTAATTTGTCAGAGTAATTAAGTTTTTCTTCCTCGAATAAATAATTCAGCTTTTAGCCATATGGTATCATGCATTCTCAGCGTGCCTTTTTTCCTTAATTGTTTCTGTAACTTTTTCATCTCTTTCAATTAATTTCAGTGTGTGATGATTTACACCATGCCTCCCTCATGCTCTAGTCTACACAAATTGTCATTAGCCTAACTTTAGTAACAATAGCAGCCAATTAAGTTCGAAAAAATGAGCAGATAATTCTTGAAATCATCAGCATCAAATATCAATCACATGAATCAGTATAAAGAACCTCCAAGCTGGAATAGGCCTTATTCCAATTAAATTCCAGAAGCTATTGTATTTTGTCCTTTTAAAAGATCCCACAGTTCTCCATGTTACAAACTGACTGCCAGGGAATAATGGTGCAGTCAGCAAATTGAAAGTCATGCACTGAACTGTCTGACCTCATGCACTGAACTCATTGTCACGTTTTCAAGTATGAATTTTATGTTATCTCTCGTTTTGGATCCCTCTTATCATCTCATGACACAGATTCACAGAATGCAGATCCTTTTCTTAATCCAGGATCTTGATCCAGTTCCAAGGAAGCTCCATCTTGCTGGTGCATCAACCTGCCACGAAAACATCCTGTCATTAGCAGGAAACCAATTAACTGAGAAAATGCTATTAAAATTCAGAGAAATAGGATTTACTTTCACAAACATTGCAATAGAAACTCCACATCTAAGTGTCAATTTGGTAGCATGTAGGTATGTTTACATGTTTAAATGATGTGTTCTACTTTTTATTGCAATGACCTTAAAGAAAACATGAATGCACTTGAATGCAGTTTGAGAGTGCATTTTGCATTTTAGATGGAAATGAACTTAAGATCTTACATGTACGTGTATAGTTCTGTCGACTTCTGTGTTATACTTTTGTCTTATGACTCTGAGAAGTCATTAAAATTCAAACTTGAGAACTTTCAAGTCGCCTGCCCAAAGTCATTTCTGTACCATCACCTTGAATATGTTTTGTCTTTTTTCTTCCTCAGTTTAGTTGCTAACATGGAAGATGATTCACAACCCCATGTGCCTCATAAAGGCCATTAGTGAGATCGTATATGAAATGTATTCTTGCTGTACATGTAGACCTGTTGCACATACATACTGTATATGCCAGTAAATGAAATGAATTCTGCTTCTCAGAACTCTTGAACACTGTTTATAACTGCATGGTTCCAGAAGGGAAAAAATTATTTTAGCATTAAAACAATATGATATATTATATCTTATAGAGCGGTAAGCGAGAGCAATTTGCCGCCAAAGGCGGCAAATTGCGATCGCTTAGCGATCCTTCCCACACTAGTCACGTATGAACTGAGAAAGTGTGGATATGAAGCTTTCAATTAAAAGGGCTGACCGCCATCTTTTTTTTTGACACTGAGCTTCTGACATTACTTTCTCAGCCATGTTTTCGTAAAAATAGAAAGTGATAAAAACAATAGAAAAAAATTATTGAACTAGCTTAAATATCAATGAAAAAACATTTCAAAATTTTAGAACGCCCGCTCCACAGTTATTCATGAGAAAAACACATGGCAAGCATTACGAAAGTGATTTTAACAGAATTTCAGTTCATTTTTTCACTCACAGTGGGAGATGAGAGGCCTTAGCGATGGAAGCGCAACCACCGCTGGAAAAATATTTCCAAAAAAAAATTTTTTTCCGAAAAAAAAAATTTCCAGAAAAAAATAATTTTCCGAAAAAAAAAAAATTCCAAAAAAAAAATTCCCAAAAAAACAAAAAAAAAAATTCCAAAAACAAGAAAAAAGAGAAAAAAAATTCAAAACAATTATTCTAAAAAAATAATCATTCCAAAAAAAGATAGTCAGCAAAACAATTGTGGACTTCAGTTTCAGTCAATATCAGGTTTTACAGACCTGAACAAGTGATACCTCGGCATTCGGCCTCGGTGAATATCACCTGATATTGACCTCTACCGAACCACTACCTATAGGCCTATAAATTATAATGTAGGCAATACAATAGATCAGCGCAGAGTACAGGCAAATAGAAATACAACAGTGTTGTAGGCCATCCAGACCTGTTTACCGCTCTCCCCTGCTTTGGCAGATTACATATTAGTTTATCACATTAAGCATGAAATTATGACAGTATCTGTTTAAAAAAGTGGATTGGGAAGCCACATGTGTTCTGTTTTGGTATACGTTGTACTGTTCAGTTTATCAGGTATAACTCAAGGCTCAGAAATAACACCACAAATATAAATCGTGCATGAATTCTTAAGTTTTTCCTTATATCAAAGAATATTCTTTTATTATTTAATTGCCTGTGAATGCTAAACGTAGCAACTCAGATAGGCATATCTCTGAAAAATATGGTCAGAATACTGCATGTTGACTGCATGTTTTCCAAATGCAACTGCACTTCAAACAATGTTTTGATTTTCAGGGAACTTCCCTGTTGCATGTTCCCAGTGCATGCTTAGTTCCGGATCCTGTTGCTAATGGTGATTACATTTTCCTCATTTTCCTCATTTGATTTATTAGCAGGTCAGGGTTAACATGCTTATTGGGTCAGGTATCAATGATTCAAGTTATTTTACAGCTCTGTTTTGTTAATGAAGTGTGTGGGGATGGTGTTGTTCCTGATATTTGTTTTAGAGTTAGACCTATTTTTGCAAATATTTTTATTTCTCAACAGTAAGTCGATGTTTCATAGTAGCATGACTTGCTGAATGATGTGAGATGTTTTTTTTTTTTTTTTTTTTTTTTAAATCTAATCAAGAGTGGAGATCCAGTGACCTCATTGCATCTCCAACATCTTCTCTGTTGCTTCCACCCATTTGTTCAAGGTCATTTCAAGATGTCATTTATTTTCTGTTAGAGACACCCAGACTGAGACACCCAAAAGCTGAGACACCCAAGAGCTGAGACACCCTAGTTGAGCCACCCAAAATCTGAGGCACTCAAGCTGATGATACCCAAGATCACACTGCCATCCTGCACGCTATCCCCTGATTTACTCAACTAATGTGTGCATTTTCACAGCCATGCCAAACGAGATCAAATGACATGTGTGGCCACTTGCTTCTCAGTGTTCTGCTCCTCTTTATGGCTTTCCTTTATGCTCTGCCTTTGCTTGGGTCTTGCATGGCTTTTGCTGGCTTTGCCTTTTGATATTCCTAATTAATGGCTAGTCCCTTCCATGCATGTGTGTGATAAGTAGGTCCTGTAATACCTGTATAGAGTATACATGCATGCATGTGATGGCCTGTAACTGATGTAAGCTATCCTGCTTTGGTTTACTCTTGAAGGTTTAAAACAAACCTGAACTGTTCACGTATAACCTACAGAATGCACAAAGAGGAAATTTTATACGTTTTTAGTATTTTTTTTTTTTTTTTCTTGTTCATAATTGATTATTCATTAAAGCATTTAAATCTTCGCCAAATGCCCTTCTCCAGTCAAAAATATTCAAACGCGACAGAACTGTTCAAAGCAGTGCTCTAGCTTCCATGCAGCCAGGCTGCATGTGTGTAATATATGCAGTGACTGCAGTCCTTTGCTGTTGTGATTTATGCTCCATGCACAGCTGGGGAGATTTTAGGAAAAGTTTTCTTTATAAAACAAACAGTTGAGTTAAAAAGGTTAAAAAGTTAGAAAAACGTTGTGTTAGGGGCAGATTGCTCATGTGTTGTCGGGAATACATTGTTTTTGGCTGCCAATGGCTGGGGAGGTTGAGAGGAGGGGTTTTCAACGACTGGGGTCCAACAGGGGACTGTTCGGCGCCCCAGCAAACGGTTCAATGTGTGGGGAGAGGGGATGACAAGCAGCTAAGAGGTCTTACTGAAAGTTACAACAGCCCTGTCTGAAGTTTCTTGAGGTTTCTTGAGGTTTCCTGAGAGTTCCTGAAAGATCATGAGGGATCAGAGGTGGGTAAAGTTACCCTAACAGTGTTACTCTGAGCATATATCCCAGCAGGTCCTAGCAGCTCTCCAGCTGCATCTCAGTTGGGAGTCCTGGCCTCCTGGAAGTATCAGAGGAATATGAAACCTAAATACATTGTAAATTGTGTTATTGGAAAGTTTGGTTCTGTTTCTGTTTCACTTTTTATTTCCTTTTTTTTTCGCTCTAATTATGTTATTTTTGAACTGATGACTTTTAAGAACATAGACCTCCAACTGTTCATTCATGTTCATGCATGATTTTACATAAAAAATACAACATTATTTCATTTATTTGTACGAAATGTATACTACCGGTAGGCCTGTTGTTGAAAGGCTTTCCATAAAGTAGATAGTGATTTAATTATTTGAATCCATCTTATCCATGCTTTTCTTGATTGAAAGTTAAGGCCAACAGAACAACACACCAGCCTAAATAAAATCAAGACATCAATATTTTGGAAAGATGAAAGAAAGTGAAATTGCAAGGTATAAATATTCTCACAGCTAGTAAGGTCTACCGATCATTACCTGATGGTAGGGGGCAAATAAGCCACTAATTAAGTGAATGACCTGGGCAGTTTCAGTTTATTCAGAGTCTCAGAGATATCTTAACGATTTGTGAACTTCAGAAGTCAAGATGAGGGTAAATCTGCAGAGAAAATGAGCTGGAAATAGCCCAGAATCGTTTGAAAATGAGCTTAAGTGTCCCCAGAGAGCTCCAGAGAAAGTCAAAGCTGGACCCACTGCAGAGAATATTGCTACTTGTAAACACCACAGCATCAGCACCAGCGATAAAGCCATCATCGCAGCAAACGGCACTTTGAGCTGAGATAAGATTAAACGCACGTGTTAATATGGCGGCCTTTCATCACCCCAATGGGCTTGATAACTTAATTCATATGTTTACTCTTATACTTGAGGCTCCCCTTGCTGCTCTACATACTCTTGCTTCATGTTTTCATAACTTTATGCCAGTTCCACGTCTCTTATCATCAGTGGCAAATGACTGATTCATCCTCCCAGCTTATCATGCTTATGATGTAAACATTGCCCAAATGAACAGGGGTGTATCTACCTAATCCCTCATCAAAGGGATACTCACAGCAGCCCGACTTGAATTTTGTAATCCTGTAACTTGAATAGCTTCACACCAGCAGTTCTAATTGGATCACCCACCAAGTAGCTGAAATAAGTCCAAAAGTAAGCACCACTAAGTACTGGAAATTGGTTAATTGATTTAGTTAGGATTTCATGCAGTCAACAGAACTGACAGTACTCACTGCTCAGTGATTGACAGTTTGAAAATTGTTTGTCTCAAAATTAAATTCCCAAAACATTCATCAAGTGCAGTTTACTTTTTTGTCTCTGAATTGGGATCTTGTCCAATATCATGCAGAATCAGATTACATGTGGTCAACACTAGGAAGAATATATATTTTTAAATTTTGTATGTACAACTTTTTCTTACCTTGAAAAGGCACCAAGATCCCAAGCAGGATTTATATAGTGTTACCAGAAATAATTAACTGCTTCTCACTAAGTTTTCTTTGCTTAATCTTTTCTGAACTTTCTACTGCCATGGCATTTTAAGAAACTGTCAGCACTAAATTACTCAACATTCCAGAGTGAAAAGTGAAATGTAGTGATAAACTGCCTTGAAGACAATGCATTTCAGTGAAGGGACTATCTACTATTTATGAGGTTAAACTTGCTCTACATGCAAGCTAAGTTTTGCCTAACTCTTCACACAAAAAAGACAACTTTTTCAGTTTTATATATAATATCTATGCTTATTACCTTCATTCATTGTAAATATTAGGCATCGTCTTGACAATGTCTCATTGCAGAAAGCTCACTTGGTGTAGGTAGGCCTATGCTTATTGCAAGTAACACTGAGTCTGCATGCATGCATGGTCAAAAATCTCTGGCTGATTTAATGAACGACTGATTTTGATGAAGGTTGATTTTCTTCATGCTAACTTTGCTTAGATTAATTGCAATTTTATTGGTTGGTCAGGTGTTTGTTTGAAGAAATGCAATTAATGCATAGACGTATTAGAAAGGAGACGACTTTCAGGTTGGAATCAATCACCTCGAAACATCAAATGGCCCAGGAGTGACAGGGACATTTCCAGACCATATGGAGCAAGTCATTATTTTCCAGGAAACCTGGATTTAGTTACCAGGAGCCCAAGTGGCACAGCTCAATTTTCTGGAGCCTGCAAAAGTCGTGTAAAGGCTGTGGCCAATATACTGTTGATTTACAGGTTAATCTAAGCCATGATGCTGGACATTCAACGATTCTTCAAGACTTCTGAACATTGAGAGGTGGAACTCCAATGGACTTTGATGGGCAATTGATCAGATAATGGATCAGATCAATTTAGATGCCACGAAGATGTCAGAGAAATTGGACAAAATGCAATGATATATTGAAATAGTTTGGGACTTGGTGTTGCTGATTTTCTGATGCCCTGGTTTATGAAGTTGATAGTCACACAAAAGCAATAGAAAGGATTGTCTTGTATTGCATAACTGGGCTGATTTTGGCATCAAATTAATGTGACTTGTCCAAGAGTAGAGAGAAATGTAATGGCATGTCGACAAGAAAATAAGACAATCATGTGAAGCCATCAATGCATTGCAGATTGTATTGGAATTGACTCTACTTTTAGTACCAATTAAAGATCGCTCATACAGACTCGTAGGCCTATATTATGGATTCTAACCAGGGACCTCCAGCGGAGTTGCAATGAGCCAGTGCACCACCCATCTGCTTGCTCTGCGCAGCTGAAATGAACTCAATGATGCTTATATCGACCTCAACGTGTGAGATCCTATGCCCTCTGACAGGTCAAATGTTTTAATCTGTATCCATGGAGATGACGCACTTCCGGTCACAAGGTGCCACCCTGATGGTGTGGAAGTCATGGAGCCATACAGGATCTAATGCAGCCAGTCTCAGAGCAGCTGTGAAGGGCGCGCCATGGAGCCAGGTATTGGCCTGTGATCAAGTGGATCAGTCATCTTCATGAGCCATTATGGTCAGTGTGGTTCTCATTTGAGCTCTTGTTGGTCTTTCTATTCCTTTCTCTGGTCTTTTTCTTCTTCGTCTTCGTTGAGTAGCTTCAAAGGGCACCGCCGGCTCCTTGGCGCCTCCTTACGACTGCAGGGCCACTGAGTTAGGCAACGTGGTCGGTCCCTTTCCTGGGAGGACTGAAACACATGCCTGACAGCCTATTGCAATATCGCCGCTGCAGTCTGTGCAGGTCTACACAGAACTGTACAGACTCCTACAGAATTGCACAGCTCTCTGTATTCATGCCAAATTACTCCATCTTTCATCTTTACTGCCTCGGCAACAAATAAACGAGGCTTTGCTGCAGCCCTCCGACTGTTTAGGTGTAGGACGACGTGGGCACTTGCTACTCATCCCCTTCTAGTTCCCTTTCAACTTTGCCGACTTCTGAAAAATGAATAAAAAGAAAGAATCAAGCCACTTCTGTGCCGACACAGAAAAAACCCAAAGGAATTATTTTAAATTCACTTCAGCTTTCGCCACATATCTTCAAAAGACATTTTGGTGAGGCCTGCTGAAAAACTTGGCTTAGAGAGACTTTATTGCACTTTGAACTTGTCTTGTAAGTGTTAGAAAAACATATTTATTGAACCTTTTCAAATATAGGTCTGATTTTCTGGATTTTACGACTCCTGGTGAAAAAATTATTTAATATAACAATTTTAGATGATTCTTGATGTATAGATGGACAATGCAGGCAATATTTCGCAGACAAGGAGTGCAAAGCATTGACTTTACTTCAAGCTCCTTTCAAGCGTCCTTTGTTGCTGTAAGAATCACCTCTGATTAGATCTGATTGAATAAAGGGCTTGATGAATGACCTGTTACAATGTGCTGTTATGGGGCAGATAAGGACACAAGATTGTGATGTGCTGCTGATCAACTCACATGTGTGGTGTGACACCATGCAGCCTCACTGTAAAACTGTGCTGTGAGATGTAATTTACCACTTCATTCACGCAGTCTATATATATAATGGTTTTTCAAACTAAAATTTTAATGTGTTTAGTTACAAAGCTATAATAGGCCTATTATGTATAGGCCTACCACCAGCCAGATGTTATAATTGACATTGTGTAAACAACTCAGTTGTTCCAAATACTTTCAGTGTTTTTCACAGCCAAGAAAGCAGCAAATATGTTCACAAAAAGCTACACACACACTGTCCCACATAACCCAAAGACCAAAAAAATCTATGAATTTGATAACTGCAATTTTACGTAATCCACGAATTCCACTGATTAATTTGATTTTTCGTGTTTGTTGTTTGTTGTTGGTCTCAAGTAATAACTCTCCGTTTCCCATGAGGCCATGACATGTCATTATGCACCTGCATGATGATGGTTGAATAAAGCTGAACTCTTGTACAAATCATGAATTTGTTTGGAGTATACTTTATGATTTGCAATTTTACAGTGCCACATAAATGACGAGGGAGATGGTTGATAGCAGATACAGCCTGCTGGCAACTCCTATCCCTCCTCTCATATGCTAGACCATAGCTGGGACAGATGATGCGGCGATTGTGATGGAGGCGCCAGGAGCAGCAACTGCCTAAACCAGTTATGGAGTAAGGCGAGCGACACAACACCTTGGCAGTCCCCTCTAATTCGATATTGGTGACATCCATTCGATTTGGCTGCTTCTGCTGGCTTCTGCAGGCTTCTGGGGGCTGCTCAGTGTGCCACTTGTCTTCTAGAATTTGTCCCTCCATTTTTCAAAAGTGCATCTGCAGATCTATGGAGAGATTCTGCTGAACATTGATCAATGTTGTTGTAAGCGATTTTTATGTTGGTTTTGGTGGACACATTGGTGTATAAATGAAGTTGTGAAACACTCATCAATTAAATTCCCCAGAATTTTTGCATTTTCAATTTTTCTTGGTACATGATGCTGCAGAGATAAATTCATATCAAATTGTAATAGATACAGGTCCATAGAATCACCTTGTTGTATACTTTGTGGCCACCATATTAAATTCTGATAACTTGATTGACCCATGTTGAAAAATACCACATTGATAATAAGCCTCATTCTAACCATTGTAGCCCATGCATGTATGTATGAATGTGAGCATTGTCTTTCAATAAACCTGATACAAAGTTACACAAATTTGGATGACAGATAAAGACAAAGTTTGGAAAGTACAAGAAGATTTTTCTTCTTTTTTTCAGCTCAGAGGGTTTTTCTTCTTTCTTCTTTTTCAGCATTTTATTTTGTAGATAAAGCATTAGGCGAAATCTCAACCAATGACGAAAATGAGTCACTAAGTCAAGTGGAATCAAGTGGGGTGAATGTTTCTGTGTTTCTTACACTAACTAAGCAACTTGAAGGGTCCAGAAGGGTTCACAAATCTCCGGGATTTCTATTTGGCTCCAGGATTTGAACAATTCTCTGGGATTTCACCCAAACCCTTTTCTTAAAATCTTTTCTGAGCATTCCCAAGGGTTCTTGTTGCTGCCTCTTACCACTTCAACCCCGAGTGTTGCTCCTCTGTCTCCTGTTCCAGGGATCACGCTTGATTGGTTGAGAAGGCCACACCATTTTTGAGCACTCTTCGTCTGGCGAAATGACGTTTGGTGTGACCAGTCGAGAAAAGGTCGCCATAGAAACCACCACAAACATCACTGCACGTGAAAGTTGAAGTCCCCCAGACATCAGCATAGAAGCCAAGGCGTCATGCAATTTGCTAATACCCCAATAGAGCCTCATAGATGTGGGATTGTTGGTCACACCAAGCACTCCTGCATTCTTTTACATTCCTTTAGTTGTTGCAACCTTTTCGGGACCCTTTATTTCTTTCTTTATGTTGTTTTCAGACACTTAAAGTGTTTGAGAACAGATAGGCAAACCACTGTAGACATTTGGCTGGGCCTAAAGACAGACCTGTCCAAAGACTGCAATTCATCAACTGATTGGAAACACCATTGAAGTGACTCTGCACTGTCTGGTGTGATAAACTTTTTGACTTATTCTACAGGTTGACTAGATTCGTATCAGTTGTTACTTGCTCAGAATTGGACTGGCCTATTGGATATACACGATTTTAAGGCCTGTGACGAAGTTTGTCTTCTTTAAAGTTTTAGAAGATCAAAAGTTTATTGACAAATCAGCTGCCAATCATAAGGTATTACATAGTTTAGGCATGAGATAAACACCTAAAAAGCAGATATTTCCAGTTGATGTCATCAGCTAGGATGGCTGTTCCTTGTTTACAGAATTATTTTCTCAAAATAGAATACGATAATAATTTGTAAAATGAGCCCTGAAACTCCCCATTGCACTTTTTGTTAATTTGCCACATATTTTGGCCCTCCTGTTGGCCCAGTAGGGCCTAGCCACTGCATGTTGACGCCCACATCTCAAGCAACTTGCAAGCCTCTTAGCAGTGATCACATAATATTTATATAAGAGGGGGGTCTTCCTGTTTGATGGAGTGCAATGGCTCGTGCTTTTGATGCCTGTGCTGAAACATTTCATCTTTGAGAAGGTAGGAGTAGAGACAAGTCTATGAGGAGCATATGTTTGACACCTTGGAGCCTGCTTCCTGCTGGGTTGTTGTGGCTTTGTCTGAACTCGGTCTCAACCGATTAGGACTCCCTCAAAAATGGGTGAGATTGGGGGAGTCGCTTCGGATAATTTGAAAATATGAATTGGGGGGTGTGTTCGGAATACATACCGACCTTCCTTAAATAGACGCTTTTGACATGCATAAATTTAAACAAAGAGATTCTAGTATGTAATTATGCATCTTTAAAAGTAGGATTTTGTGTCAGAAGAGGCATCATTGATAATATATAAGCCAGTGTAGTTTGCATTTTGAAAAATTTACCTAATTGAATAATAGAATTCGCTGAAAATCCAGGGTCGTCAATGATGTAGACCTACGTCTTATAAAACACTCTTCATGCATTCGTTTTGTAAAATTTGAACCCTTTCAGAATGCATGTCACCATAATAAGAGCAAGTGCCCCCCTCCCATGAGATATCTGTGGAAAAAAGTTATCCCATGAATGATATAGCCTCCCATTCAGAAAACACTGAAGCAAAAGATTGAAAAGAACAAGGCCAGACGTCGCCTGCTTTCTATTTTCGCTCATTTGTCCTCAGCAAACGTTCCATAAAGCACAGCTGCTTGCCTGGCTTGGTTGGCTTGGTTGGCTGGCTTGACTGGAGGTGTGTTGGGTTGTTAGTGCAAGAATAATGGCCTGCCCTGCTCAGGTCTTAACCAACTTGTCTTGCTCTTAACTTAAGTTAACTAACTTGTCTTGTTTCATGGTGCACCTAAAGGTTTAACCTAACACATGAACAGAGGAGACCCATGGCTGTAACCATGGCTAGGAGCTGCTAGGGTTCTGTGGGATTCAATGAGAGAGACCAGTCCTTCTCCCCAGTCTCCCAGCATAAAGTGGTCCAGCAGCCAGACAACAGCGAAGAAACAGCAGAAGAAAGGCACCGACTGCCACTAGCAATATTCCTCCCTTCCGTAACTTGTCCTAACCAACAACTGAACTGCATAACAACCCTTGGTCTCCTGTACACCAAGCAAAGGGGCACACCCCCCCCCCTTCCCCCAGTTCTCAAATCTCCCACAAAGCCTCTCCTAAATTCTCACATCCCCCTCCAAACTGTGATGGTTAATTTGTATAAAGATCTGCAGACCTTACGACTGATGAGTGATTGTGTTTCAAACGAGTCTAAAGGATTTGGACTGGAAGAAAGTTGTGTTGTGACTTCTGCTCCAGTCACTTTGACAGGATTGTCTTGAAATATAGCTGGCCCTTGTTATTCTCCTAATGATCATGGCTTCAATATTAGGGGAACGAGGGGCAAAACGGACCGGCGGGACAAAATGGTTTTTTAAGTTTTCTCAGAACGTTTTGACCTGCCTTCCAATTTTTCGGTTGGAAAATTAAATAGGATACATGACCAGCTTTTCCTGAAAGTTTCGTGGATGAGAACATTACAGGCATGCAGCTATGTTAATTTGAAGGTTTTGATCGATTTTCTTAAAAAAATCATAATTTTTGGAAATGGTGTAGTACCTCCAATGACGTTTCCAGCCAAATAATTCATAGTCAGTGTTATAAGAGGACTACTAAGCTTGCTTATTAAGCAAAAAATTTTAGTCTGGTGCTTAGTCATGTGTGAGTAGGTCATTGTTAATCTACCCTGCATGGTTGGGGCGAGATGGAGTCCTCCTGCAGGGGCAAAATGGGAAGCACAAAAAAGCAATCCCAGCCTAGAAAAGGTTGAAGCTTGTTATTGGGTCAATTCAACCATGACATTTGAGACATTTGGTGCATTTTCTGGCCATATAACAGGCAAAATTTGAAAAAATCACAAGAGATTTGTGGATCTAATCCATGTCATCAATAATACCCTGAGGATTTAGGCTTACTGGTAAAACTCCGTATTGTTGAAACTGAAACGAATGTAACTACCTTTCAAAAGGCATAGTCAAATCTAATACCAGTTTAAATTGTTAAATTATCAAGAAAACTCGGAAATCAGAGTTTTAAAGTGAATAACTGAATATTCATAAAAATGTCACATTTCCACAAAAATTTTACTAATTTCGTTTCTTTTGTAACCTAATGTTTATGGTTAAATAATTTGCCAAATAATTACATAGAATGAAAAACTACTAGCATCACTCCCCATGCAGCTATAATTGCATCCTGTATTGAGATGTTGATTTCATAATTTATTGCTATGTTTACTCTCAGTATTCTGCAATATTCTTGCATTGCAATGACATGAATTAACACATTTTTGTTTGTCAACATGCTTTTTAGTTTGGCTGTTACCAAAACAGCTGATTTATTGAAGAATTTTTGCAAATTTATTTCTTCCCATTTTGCCCCACAAGAAATTCCATTTTGCCCCAAGCATGGGGCAAAACGAGATAAAGTTGCATTTTTGAAAATAGGGAAAATTTTGAATCTGAACTATTAAAAAAGCAGTTTTCTGTCTTTGAGCAAGTGGTATTGGTACTTCTTCATGGATCAGACCTTATTTGGCATTCGTATGATATACCACCTTCGTGCAGCGAGCCTTCGAAGTTAGACGGCCCGTTTTGCCCCTCGTTCCCCTACTTGTATGGCCATTGGACAAGCATCAAGATCACTGAGATCATGCAAGATGCTGTGAGTAGTTGTTTCATGTTGATCTTGCAATTTTTATATATTTATATCAACTTTAAAACTTCATGGTAAATATTTGGCTACAAATTCGTCAGTGTGTCAATGTCATTATACCTAAATTATTGCTTATCATTGAAAAACTCATCGAAATCCATTTACTTCAGGACGAATATCAAGATGCTCCAAAACAACAACAAGAAAATCACAACAACAACAGAAAACAGAGAAGTTGAAACGTGGCATGTCAGATTTTAATACAGAGTCTCAGTTGAGAGCTGTTGAAACATTGAGGGCAAGCAGAAAGTGCAGCTTTAGTGAAAAGCATCAAGAAGAGGACATTAAAATTTGATCTTGATGGATAGCTGGGGGATTTGTGTTAGGGGGTGCGGAGGTGGTGTTGGGTGTGACAAAAAGATCACCTTGAGGGGAAAATTGTCTCCCTCGGTGTCCAGATGACCTCTTAGCACGAAAGACAACGGAGTAATGTTAACAGTGTTGGCTCATGTTGGCCTACAGGGCTCATGTTGGCCTGTAGTGTTGGTTTGTTCCAACAAGGCTCAGCAGAAGATGTGCTCAATAAATGACCTCCATCATGCACGAAGATGCATTGGATGGGATGGTGTTGGCGATTCTGAATTTCTGATCATGGGTACTTCAGACAGATCATTATGTCAAGATTAATTGTTGTTCTGACCAATTATGTATACATTTACGTTTTTGACAGGGTCTACCTTATAAACAGTTTTACTGAGTGTATACACCCTGTCTAAATATATTGAATAAATAAATAAATAAATAAAATGACAGGTTATTGGTTTAGTTTGAGAGAGGTGCACAATGTTTTAACCAGCTTAATTTAAACAACCCACTTTTTCATTGAAATAGTATAGTGTTGAAAAAACATCTCTATTAAATAACGAGAACACATTATTGGAGTTATGAACCAATGTTGCTCAACCCTCAATTGTTTTGCTACAAATCTGCATGCATTTGCAGAATCCTTTTTGGACATAAAGTAAAGAAATTTAAGGCTTGACCAGCCAAACCAGAGAATTGTTTCAGACATGCACACTTGACAATTATTGCCATTAAAATAACAGTATTTTACAAATTGAGAATTCTGCATGTGGTTGCAATCACCTCTGAAGACCAAAGTCTCCACCCATCAGACAACAGCAAATGGAATATTTGCAGAACCAAGACTGCTTAGACTGGCCAAAGGTTGGAGATGCGTGGACAGACAGAGAGAAACAGCTAGAGATAGAAAGAAAGAAAGAGACAGAGAAAGGGATGTAAAAAGATGGATGAAGTTAGCAAAGGGATAAATTGACAGGGGGAGGGTAAAATGGAGAGGACAGGCGCCTGCAAGGACCCAATCTGAAGAGCCCGGGCTGTCAGAAGTGACGCCTGCCTCCCTGCGGATAAACAAGAAATCAACCACCATACTCGGCAAATTGACAAGGCAATTGAATTAGTCTGAATTAAACTCAGTGCACCTCTCAGTATCTGCCATTGCTGGCTGCTCCCAGTGTTTCGCAGCTTGCAGACAGAGGTGTTAGCTGTATAGCAGTGATGCTGCAGGCATCTTCTGTCCTGTAGTTCTGACTTTTGGTGATGTGGATCACACTGGGATGTGGTGCTTCCAGTCACTGTAAAGTATATTGTTGTAAATCCAACAACTTACTTATGTCACCAAATGTTTTTCTTCTCAATTCCATCCAAATTGTAGCTACACATAAGTCTGTTGCAAACAATTAAAAAAAGATTGCAGCATAGTTCTGCAGTGACAAAATAATTTAACTGCAAATCACAAACTTGTATGATTCAGACCAACAGCAAAACACAGTTTATTTTACAGTGTGGCAACTTCAGCTGTTGACATTGATGGGACATGGAGATAAGACCTTGCAGCAGAAGCCATACCTGCCATAGCCCTGGGCCACGTCTGTGCTGCCTCCTGTCCACTGCAATTGAGATGTGGATATATCCATACACCACTAAAAGACGATCCCTCCTGTATCAAGGCATTCCGATACACCCCTTCTCTTTTAACTTATCCAAATATACAGTTTGTGCCTGACCCCAAAGATGACCTAAAGCTAAGGGGCAGGAAGGGGAGGGATGGTGAGAGACAGGGGCACCCTCTGGCACCCCCAGGTCAGGCGGGATAGCTCTGTGCTGTATTAACAGGGAGGGTTTCGTGGATAGATAGATAGATAGATAGATAGATAGATAGATAGATAGATAGATAGATAGATAGATAGATAGATAGATAGATAGATAGATAGATAGATATATAGATATAGATAGATAGATAGATAGATAGATAGATAGATAGATAGACTGATTGATTACTTATTTGTTTCTTTGATTGATTGATTGATTGATTGATTGATTGATTGATTGATTGATTGATTGATTGATTGATTGATTGATTGATTGATTGGTCCAATGATTGGTCGATTAATTGTTGTGTTGCTTATGAAAGGTTTTTTCTTTACTTTCAATACAGAGAAAATGTTGTTTTCTCATGTTGCTTTGAATATCTTCTTCCAGGTTGAAGAAATTGGCCTTCCTAGAAGTCGGAACAAGCAGCTAGCCCTCTCTGCCAGCCAGCCATAGGGCCTGCCCACCCCTATCCATTGTGAGCTCCTGAATGATGCAGTACTTGGAACCTGAGAACGCCATGGAGTGAGGGTGATGACAGACAGTTGAAATCAAAGACACGCTTGCTAGGACGGCCGTCATCAGCGACATATAATTCAGGCGTATACCCCCCCCCCCTCCCCTCCAAAGGCTGCAATTGGTACTCCTCTCCCCAGTTGCAGTATAGATTATTAATATTTTACTTCGGCCTTTACTATTAATTCACTTGGTCACTTGTTTGTTGAGAATATGTGATGTTTTCTATCTTTCTTTTTTTTTTAAAGAATGATTATTATTGTTCAGTCTCTGCCCCCCTCTCTACCATCCTCAACCTTGGTTCTCCCTGAGACGGGCGCTGACAGAAGCAATAGCCGGGGCGACTGGCTGGCCAACGTGGGTGGGGGGCTGTTGGCAAGTGTAGCCCCCGTCCTATTCCTGGCTGCCCAATGAAGATGAATCGGCCTAGGTGAGAAAAGATCCGATGAAGTCGTCAGAAAAAGGACGATTCCTTTCAAGAGGGCCTCTGAGAGGTACCAATCTCTTAGGTTTATTGGAAGCGGTTGTTCACAGCAGGATGGGGGTCACCGCAAGGCACAGAACAAAGCCTGGGTGGTCTCTATTCATGGCTTAATCCAACCTCCTTGTCTGACTCCTTGTAATCATCTCATGGCCAGCCAGTCTGTGCTGTAGGCCTTGACTGTCGGGATTAAATGATTTGATCATTATTCTGCAGTACAATACAACAATTATAGAGTGGGTCGGGGCAAGAAGCCCGGGTTAGGTGAGAGGCCCCCCCAGGCTTATATCCAAACTTACATTTTTGGTGCGTTTATCTATTGATAGGATTGAAGCTAGAGGCGTTTTAGGTGACGTCACAAATTTTCAGGGCAAACAGCACCAAACTATAGTAGAAATTAAAGAAAGAAAAAAATGTGCATGGTTTTTGTAACTTTGACTAATTCTTTGAAAGGGGTTGTCAGAAATAACTTTGGAAATTTTTTAAAGTATGATGTATATCTGCATTGCTTCACTTTATGACTATCACATCGATATGATTTGGATCATGTTTTTTGCGTTTTAGTTCAAAATATAGAGGTCAAATTAAAATATGTGGGTTTGGGGCGAGAGGCCCTACATGGTTTGGGGCATGAGGCCCCCTTCACTGGGGGGTCGAAGCTGCTTCAGGAACCATTAATAATGTGTACTTTACATTTGAACTTGATAGAATAGCTAATTAGGATAGAAAAAAATTGGGTCCAAAATTGAAACAGGGCAAAAAATATTAAAAAATAAAAGTATGAACAGAAAAATTCTGAAATTCAGAAAAAGTGAATAGAATGCCTTAAAAAGGATAGAAGAACCCTAAGAAATAACTTTTAGTCTGAATGCGCTCGCAAAAAAAATTGCCATAGGATTATAATAGGGGGGCTTCTTGCCCGATGGGTGGGGTAAGAAGGCAATTTTAATTTTTTTACAAAAATGGCCGTAACTCCTTTATTAAAATTGGTAGACATTTGTTTCTGTAGTTATTAGTAGATTCAAGTGATCCCTTCCTGACAGCATAAGCATTCAAATAATCGCCCATAAAAAGTAGGTCAAATCGCACCTCGAAGTTAAGGGGGGCCGCATACCCCGACCTACTCTACATGAATGTCAGTAAAAATCTCCTTTTTTAAAATTCTGCTTTGAAATTCCGAAAATATCCTTTTTGGTCTCTTTTTTATGTTTTAGTAAAATCTCCTCCCCCCCCAATATATGATTATTGTTTTGCATCTTCAGGAGCTGGTCAGCGCAGCTTGAACCCTACAAGCAAAGGCTTTTTTTTTTTTAAACCAATTTGTCATTAAATTGACAGAGGGTTTTACTGTGATCTCTTGTAAATATTTGCAGTGCACTTTGCTGGATCAAAAAGTCTTGCCAGCATAAATTCATATTGTTTTTTTAGACTTTTAGTAGGCCTATATCTAAGAAACACAACAAGTAATGCCAGGTAGATCGAAGGTATCCAACTTTACCCATTAGGCAAACCAGGTAAACTATTAGTTGTTGGATAGCATACCAGGCTAACCGATGGTCTGGCTGACGTCTGAACTGATAGTTTAACAGATGATCTGATGAAGGAAGATACAGATGTAGCTGACAATATTGGGGGGCTTGATAGACTACACTGTGAAAAACTTTCATGTAAACTTCAAACTTGACCACTTATCAAATATGAATCAGTGGAAATGATGATGATGATGGTGGTGGTGGTATTGATGATGATGCTGATGAATAATAGTGATGATGATGATGATTGAACAACAGCAAATTTCAGAAGCATGTCAATTTTCACACATTCTAAAATGGGCCTAACTGCATGATGAAGCTTCCCAGAGTTTGTACAAATTAGAAGGAACAATTTAGAAAAAATGGTATATACCCAACTTGCCAAGTTCCCTAAGAGATTCTACAGTGTAAACTTGAGGACAGCCCCCTGTAGCTGAGCTACCTTTACTGCAGTCCTGCATATCTGCAGATTTACTGAAGTCATTTGCCAGTCTCCCCACCACTTCAAAGAGAAGATTCCCCAAGCCAGACCTCTCATCAGCACCAATCCTGCCTCCCCTTGGCCTCCCCTATCCATCACTTACACCTTTGAATAAGCTCACCAGGGGGCCTAGTTTGCACAAGAACCGGAAATAGCCTACAGCTCCATCTAGGGCCCTAATGCTCCAATCGGAAGTGCTTAATACTAATAATAGCTGGATGAGCCTGCTTACACACTGTCAGCTTCAGCACAATGTGAGCACATGTTGTCAGCTGATTCTGCAATGATCACTGACATTCTGAAAATGATCAGTGTGAGTGAAATATAAGCACTAATTGGTGATCAACAGAATGAATATTAAGTGAGGATTTTCAATCTGATTTCTTTTATTTATCACTCTTCAATTGCTAGGTTTTTTTACATTTATTTCAAACTTATTAAGCCTAAGAGACATATATTTGACATTATTTTCCAATCATGTTCATATTAAAGAGCAAGGAACCAAATGATATTGTTCTTTGGAGCAAAGCATCTTCAGTCAACAAGATGTCAAGTTGCCACTCCAATGCTGTCATATGCATAAACATCTAAAACAACTAAAGAAAAAAAGTCAGCCCAAGTTGTCATATTGCATTTGGTGAAATTGTGATCATTTTGGCTGTGGGTGGCAAAAGCCTCTCTCCCACGACCTTGTCCGATCTTGTTATCACCAAAGGCAATGTGATAAACAAAAGCAAATGAGATAACAGCAGCAAATGGGATAAACAAAGCATTGCAACAAACAGCTCTTTACAGCTTTTGCAAGCTAACTGAATTTCAACATCAAAATTTTGAAATTTGAAAGAAAATTCCAAATTATGATTGGATTTTAGGATTTCAAAACTGACAGAAGACCCACAGGTGTAAAATTTGGAAAATTATTCTGTCATTTAAGAAAATGTTTTGCTCACAACCTGCTCAACAAAGGAGCAAATTGATAAATTGGTGCTAAATTGATTAGGAAGCATCAGAGCAATGAAGTGTGAATAAAAACTGTCGAAAAAAAATAAGTAAAATCAGAGTGGTGTTGTTTTGGGGATGTGGTGGGATAAGACAAATAACTTCGAAGGCTATTGCAAGGTAATACATGGTTTCAGAAGAAGAAGAGGAAGAAAGAGAAGGTAAAGGAGAAGAATATGTGAAGAAGGTGAAGATGTGAAGAAAAAGAAGAAGATCATGATGATTGTGATGTGGAGGATGATGATAAATATAGATGATGATGAAGTTCATTGGAAGAAAGAAGACTGCAACAGCACTGACACTTTGGAGGGAGGGGGGGGGGGGTAAAGAAGAGGGGCCTTCAGAGTTGACAAGATGTGTAAAAAGAGGAGCTTATGAGAGGAGGGGCTTATGAACTGATGAGTTGAGGTGGAGAGGGACAAGACTCTGTCAAGTCCACTGAACATGCAGCTACACATCCTTCTTAAGGACAGCAAAGTCTGTCAAAGCTTCTTTAAGTCTTAGTGGCACAGAAGCTGGCAAATCTAATCAAGTGATTGCAATTACTAGTGATATTTTGAGGCCACGAGATGAAAGGGAAGGTCACTCTCTTGGGAGGGCAATGCATGAGGAGGAGTTGAATTCCTGGGAGACTTCAAATTTTAGCTGCTGGAAAATAGGGAGTATGGCAAGGAGGTGTTATTGCAGCAGCGGTTATTCTCATTTGAGAAGTGGAGAACGTCACTTAATTAGGATGCATTTATTCTTATTTTTGTCAAAATTTTGAGGGACTTATAAAATTTACTGAATAATCACAAGCATAATTATCGATACAAAATAGCCAAGCTGTGTTTAATTTGAAATAGGTATAAGTGTGAAAGATTCCAAGGGATGCTACAGATAAGGGCACAAAATATTTTGATAACATAAAACACTTCCATAATGTAAATTGTTGAAGATTCATTACCACATAGCACTATCTACTCCTCCAATATAATAGTCCTCTATACTGCCTCCTGAGTCCTGACCAGCTCCCAAGCCTCAACTCATCTCAGGCTCAGACTCGCAGAGCTGCAGGAAGTGCTGGCAGGTCAGGCCCAGGAGCCAATGGCAGCAGCTTCCTCCAAATCAAATTTGCCAGTGCCATCGTTTGCTATCGTTTGATCCTCTCACACAACAGATGGCAGGTCCCTTTGAAGGAAGTGCTGCTTGCAACAGGCCCACTGGCCTCCTAAAATTGTCTCATCAGTGCACTGAGCTAAAATCTAACTGCTGCTTGTGTTGAAGCCATCTGGGATGAATATAGTGACAAGAGTGTGACAAAACTATACATGATTGAAACCATGATACATTAATATACATGTCCTAGTGTCATATTTTCTGCAAGGACAAAACTGGAGAGTTGATTCTGATATTGTTATTATTATGTTATCTTGTTTATTGTCAAACTACTGCATCTGGCATGGCTGTGTACTTCACTGCTGATGTTCTTATATGTTGCCGATACTGTTGATTGTGAAATTACTGATGCTTCATCTAAAACTTGAAAGCAAAATTGAAATGATGTTGCTATATAACTACTGAGTTTTATGCAACATGTTGATGATTATGTTGATTTCATGAAGGTTATTAATGTCCATGCTGGACATTGCTGGTGTTGTTCTCCTAGATAAGGGAGAGTTTTGGGAGACACTACATCTTGATACATCCATAAAACAATGCAGTCACACAGCCAGGACTGATGTTTCTGACTGCTCCTTCTGCTGCTCTTTCTGCTGTTGCTGCTGCTGCAGACACTCAAGACGAGGCAATGATGAAGATGGGCAGCTTACAAGGCGCCTCCAAGGCTCAGTCCAAAACAACCTGTCAGCATGCTCATCCAGAGCAAGATGCTCCCCATTCCTGCCTCTTTCATGATGTTTCTGCCTCCCTTTGATGGTGTTAAGGTACACTGTTTGTAGGAGAAACCAATAGGTTGCTATGCAGAGGATACAATCAATTTCTAACCCAAAAGGCAACTTTGTGTCAACTTGGATGACCTCCGGCAAAACCAGAGCTTCCAAAAGAGCTTAAAAGTTATAAAATGGCGTCCAGATATGACCTGGTATTCACTTGATGTTCCGCTCATGTTGATGTATGCGAGTAGCTGACATGGTGTCAGTTTCAGGCAATTTCCTGAAAATTTCATCACAATTTCTTCACATAAGTTCTGGGAGTATCACACTTCACGGAATTGGCAACATCAAGGCTATACATTTTCTGGGTTTTTCTTGGTTTTCAAAACTTTTTCAAGGTGTTTTTGTTTGGGGTATCGAGGATGTCTTAACCTCTGCCCCCACTTTGGCCCAAATGGTGCCTAAATGGTGACCCTTGGGGTGCCTAAAGAGTGTCCAGAGTATACTGTTGGGTTAATGGTCAAACGGTCAAGGATGATGAAGGGTGGGAAACAACCATACTGACACCTGACATTAATAGTGGACACTGTCCAGAAGCGAGCAGAACTTGGGTTGCCCTGTAAGTTATAGTGTAAGTAGTTTGTAGTGGACATGACGACATTGTCAAGTGGACAGGCTGGCCTGCAGGTCTGCACTGGGAAATCTATCAGTAATTAATGCAGTGCTCAACTTAAGACGATGATCTGCAGCATTGCTTGGTGATGTGGATAGGCAGGAATATTTTGAATGCATGCATACAGTAAATTCAATAATTTACTCTATTGCTATAATTTAGACAGTATGTTGCAAATGTCACTCCTTCCTTGCAGGCATACTCAAAAGTTATTGCAGACCAAGGTTTTGTCACTTGTAACACTCTGCCTAATAAAGCTTTGCTTTTGCTAGCCATCTAGGAAAATGTTCTATATAGGCCTATAATATTTTATTCAGACACTTTCATATATATATACGATGATAATTGATCTAAACATTGCAGCATGTGGCTTTCTCTGTAATCTGTAACCTTTACAGTGAGAAACAGCAGTGGTCAGGGGTGGCAGTCTGGACAATTTAGCCGCCTGCAGCCTTGGTGGTCACTTGGCAGATAACACGTTTAGCGGTTAATTCACTTAATCCAGTTGTGAATTATCCGAGGCAGACACTGTCTTGACTTTAATGAACTGGTCAGCCTGGCTAATAGACCTTCAATCGAGCGCTTAAGTATTAGTTAGATACCGATTTGGTGGGTTCTAACATGCATTTTTGTCAGTTAGATCCCGACCGGAGGGAGGGATCTAACTGACAAAAATGCATGTTAGAACCCTCCAAATCGGTATCTAACTGACTTAGACATCATATGCTTCTTCTATTATACCTTTTAACTATAAATTTTTGCAAAATAAACAATAATCTGATTGTTTGTTTGCTGTTATTAATAGTGTTAATCCTTAGCTGGGCGCTAACATGCAAAACTGTCAGTTAGATACCAGCTTTTCCAATGGTATTAGTATCTTGGTGATGTCTAAGTGGACAGGTCACTGCTTCTGATAAGCTGCCCATGACAAGTTCTGGCTCCTGCATCTCATACAAAGTGGCACAAACCATTTCAGCTCATTTGATGTTGATGCCATGCTGAAGAAAGTCATCAGCTCTTTTAAAAGCTTGAAGGTCTGTTTTGGTAACATGCATCTACTTTTACAAACCACCACATGTATTTTGACTAAGATGCTGCAACAAAACAGTCATTTTTCCGCTTTGGTTGCTACTGAAGATATTATACATGTAATGTATGTAGGCCTACTATATGGTGATGTGTTGACTGCTGGGCGCTATAGAGTCAAGTGCATGGTAGTTCTGTTTCTGATTTCATTGGTTCAAAGAGAGCTACTCTTTGATGAGACCAAACTTAACGACTGAAGCTTTTTGACTTTTCGTATTGTTGCGGCATCATTATTAATGTTTTGCACTGTCACACCTGCCGCCGTCAGTGCTACGAGTGTAGATGCTGTGGGCGTTGATCATGCTGTTGCCACTGAATCAAATGCTGTTGCCACTGAATCAAATGCTGTTGCCACTGAATCAAATGCTGTTGCCACTGAATCAACTGCTGTTGCCTGAATCAAATGCTGTTGGTGCAACTTGATGGTGACTGCTGTAACACTTGTTCCGAGGCTTGATTGCCGTCCAATGTCATCCAGTCATTGAGCTCATAACAACCTCCCCTCCAAGTCAGGATCTCATTAAGTGAGTGATGTTTGCTCTTGCCTCTGAATCAACCAGCCACTGGGACAGGAGTTGCAAGAGGAGGCGGAGAAATGGCCGTTTGGCGATTTATGGGGGCAATGACACACCTGCAATGGCAGCTGCAGGCGTCCTGCATTTGTGTCATTTGTGCCATTTGCAGCTTTGAAGCCTGCTCAGCAAACTCACTCTGACACAAAGTGACTGCGATAATGTTGGCACTATCTCTGTTAAACTGCCTGCCCGGCATTTGCATGCCAACCTTGGAAATCTCCCTCAAACAAAGAGCAGTCGTGTCTTTGTCCAGTTGTCCGCTCTGTTTCCACTCTTGTTGTCCATGCCATAAAGCAACAGCCCGAGAGGCAAGGAGAGAGAGTGATCCCAGAGTATTATGACAGGGAGAGGGCCATACTCAGATTCATCACATCCTACGCTGCTGCTGGCCACCAAGGGCCCTGCCACACTGAAAAATCTCACAGTGATTCATGCAATAATCTGTGGCAATATTGCCAGTTTAAAAGTTATCCCTTTCTATTAATATAGCAACAAGCAATGCGCATGAATGCAACCATGCAACAACAGGTTACTACTTTTCCACTTTTCCATTGATCAATGTGACTTCAAGAGGCCTAATGTCCATCTCAATACAGTGTTAAGTTTAATATTTCAATATTGATTCAAGCACTGATCAATGCAGGATTGCTGATAGAGCTGTTGGAGTAACTAGTTTACCAAGCTGGTAGTACCTTCCTATCATTGAAAAAAATATATATTTGCAATGCTCATACAAGCATGGAATATGGTGAAATTCCTCAGAAATTAATTGCTGACTGAAAAACTTACTATATTCAGCATTCACCGCAATTATCAATTCCAGTAGCTTTTACAGCCACAACTTCAGCAGTTCTTGCACAAGAATTGAGAGGATCAAGGTGGAAGGGGGGGATAGTCGTTGTAGTCCTCATAAAAATACAAGTCCATAAATCCCATAAATTGACGCCACTTTCACCAAATGAGATGGGTGTTTTACTGGGTGTTTCAGATTGTTTGCATTCAATCTGACACAGCCTTTTATTTATTTATTTATTTATTTACAAATATATTTTATAAGGGTAATATCAGTCAGCTATAGCTGTTTTGCACTGATGCCCTTAGCATACATGTATATATATATATATAGAATAAAATAAGACAAATTTAAAACAATAGTGTAAAAACAATGTGTAAATATTAATCAAAAAATAAATTGAAAATTAATAAAATATATATATACTAGAATTTACCCGTGTTAAAGGATATGTAAGGGGAAATGGCAGTCACAAAGTTTTGTTGGAGTCTCCAGAAAGAAAGTGTTCTGTGAGAAAAGTGTCTGAGACTGGAAGAAGAAGTGGACATGTATGATGTTAGGGGCGACCATTTAATGGTAAGGGGGGGGGGCTTGGATTTTGTGGTAGTAAATAAATAATTTCTTGCTCAGTTTTGGTGAATAAATAAATAATTTATGGGCAGTCTTGAATAAATAATTTCTGGAGGGGGTATTTGTTCATAAGGTGTTGCTTGGTTTGGGAAGGAATATTTAGCAATTGCACGTGCTTGAAATGAATAATTATGGCCGTTGTTACTGTGAAATAAATAATTTCCCGCTGAGGAAAACTCCAAGGCCCCCCCCCCCGATTATTAAATGGCCACCGGCTTTAGGGCAATTTCATTACATATAGTATGGCCTTCCATAGTTAGTAGGCCAATGAGAATGAACACGACTGGTAGATGTTTGTGAAATCTATCTACTTATAGATCTATCTATATGTATATATGTATCTGTCTATGTATCTATAAATACATTCATTGTTAGTTTGGAATGCAGACAGTGTATCAGATCTGAAGATATCCTCAGAGTCACAGAATATTATAAAGATGCCATCAGAATGACCGTTTTCTTGACATTTAAGAGTTGACATTCCAGATGCCAGGCTTCTTTATTGCGTCATTATTGAGCCTACTGTCTTTATTATACATCTATCTATTCATTGACATAAGTATGAACAGATTCATCATTCGTGGGAAGTGCAATTTTTAGTGTATGAAAAGATAGTGAAGGTGAAAGGGATGATTGAATTGGTAATTCTTTGATTGAGGTGTGTGTTTAATTGTGTATTGTTAGGTGTGAACATAAATTGCACTTCACAAAGTGACACATGATTAGGGCAAAAGTGGCGCGAAAATGCTGGATCCTCATGGATCACAACAAAGCAGACGAAACGGAAGTGAGGTGACGAAGGAATGGAGTCTGCAGAAAAGGGAATAATGCAAATAAAAGGGAATCGAGTAGTGAAGGGGGTCAGGAATTAATTGGGATGTCGATTCATCAGAAAGATATGTTTGGAAAAAGAGGAAATCTGTATAATATACGGGGTGAGGTTTGTCAGGGGTGTTGAAGGTGTTGGACAACGAAGGTGAGTGTGCCACTGGCCCTACATCTTTATTTAAGTAGATGTACATAAATTAGCTTAAAATAAATCTTTTTAGGTTACATTTAAAAACATCAATACTTGTGAGATCTTTAAGATGACTAGGCAGTGAGTTCCATAACTTAGCACCAGTGTACATTAGGGTTTTCATAGTAGTTTCATTGTCAACACTGAAAAAAAAAATTGTAAAATTTACGGTAAAATAGCTGGCAGTTTTGGGTGCCAACAAGTTGCTGTGAAATTTACAGACTAAAGCCGTAAATATGTAGCGTCATTGAAACCGTATATTTTACATGTTTTTACTGTAACTTCAACAGTTCAAGCGTTACTATGGATGGTGAGCAATCCGTAATTTTTACTGGAATATGCCTGTAATATTGACAGCCCCCCTCATGCTGCCATTTTGAGCAATATGTTTTAAAACTCTTGTTAAAAAAGCATAGTTATGACCCAGAGCAATTACTGTTTAGCAGTGGAGTGTTCTAAATCACAATTCAATAGAGGAGAATATTTTGATGCTTTTTAATGTAATATCTGTATATAGGGAGTTTTTTTATAATTAGGAAAATAGCTTTATCAACACCTTTGCTCATTCAGTAAATTACTGGTTCTACCCATCTACATTACAGGAAATATAATTTTCGTTTTCTTAATTTTTTCCTTAAAGCATCAGATTAGCAAGCCTCAAAAAGACTATCATTATTCCAAAAGTGTTATCAAGTCACAGATCTAAATTTTGACAAATTTTAAATTAAAAACAACAATAACATCATGCTTGATTTTAAAATTTTTATTAGCAATTTTCACCACATCGTTTTTGGCACAGAGTAAAATATATGAATATCACTAAAATTACAAACTCCTGGTTTGACCACCTCAATTTATCCATGGCAATTTCTCCACAGTGAATCTTAACCATCATGTAGTTAAAAAAAAGTTTATACTTAAATGAGTCCTGGTGGATACTATGAGGTTATACCATGGGTGGAGGCAGTATATCCCTGGTATAGTCACCCAAGATCCAGTATATCCCGAGACCCGAAGGGTCGAGGGATATACGGGATCGAGGTTGACTATACCAGGGATATACTGCCGCAACCCATGGTATAACCTTTTTATCCCATGTCTTTTTTTTTAATAATTTTATTTTATATCAATGTAAAACAGTTTGAAGCACTCAATGTGAATGCACCTGTGCTACAAAAAAAAATCAATACTCTTAATTGGCAGCACTTAATTGCCTTAAATCACAACAATAAGCAAATATGCTGGTATCTGCATGCTAATAAGCATGATATATAGGGGCACTGTTGTCTTTTGATTGGTCAGTTCCAGTATATCCCTGTTGATCTCATTATCTTTCAGTATAGCCCTGCTGGTTAATTAGCCAAAAGGTTTTGATTGGCTGAACTAAATATATCCCTGTTTCCTTCTGTTGTATTTCCCTCTCTCAATCTGTATTTACCAGGGAAAAGCTCAGTATGAGGGACAAAAGTTGGCTAGACATGGGATAAAGAATATTATATACTGTGTAGCTTGTGCAGAGAACCAGCATATATATGATAATGAACAAACAAAGCCTGCAGGGAACCTTTTTGAGGAATCACATCCTTCAAATTTGCAAGGTGGTAAAATCCTATTTTTTCTCTCATCAAACAGGAGATGATCATTAAGTTTTGGTTTGTTGAAAAGCAAATAAATTTAATTTTCGAAGTATGATCTGTAAAGATTATGTTGGCCTTCTTCGTTCTCTTCCTTGTCTTGGTGTCTTGGTGTTTCAGTGACTTCAGAAAAAAGCACCTGAAGAGAAAAATGGTCAATTGAGATATTTTCAAAAACATTAATGCTTCTTTTTTGATAAAATGAATTGATACTGTTGGTGTCAGGAAGGAAGAACGTCTTACCTTAAAAGGAATTCTTGTTAGTTGTAGGTTCAATATTGAGGAGCCTCAGAGGAGGACTGATGTTGTGGCATACAAAAAGATCCATATGGTGTGGCAGTATAAAATATTTCATGTCTGAAAAGAAAGAGAAGTTTATTATAATTTGAGTTAGGTCCAGTAATGTAAATTTATCACACATTTTACACTTATAAACAAACAAGCAGTCACAGAGAGTTAAGAAAGACAGGGGTTGCATTTGTGCATTGCTAGGATTAGTTGCATAGATACGATTGCCCAGCTGGATATGATGGCTTAGGGGATGACCAATAATAATAACTTCTTGGCCAGTTTTGGTGAAATAAATAAATTCATTTTTGGCAGTCTTGAAATAAATAATTTCTGCTTGGGGTGTTTCTAATTAATATACGGGGAATTGGCACGCTGAAATAATTCGCCGCAATAGTGAAATAAACAATTTCCCGCAAAAGAAAACAGCAAGCCCCCCTGGTTATTAAATGGTCGCCTTCATATATCACTGCTTGCTTTTTTCAGTCAATCAGAAACCAGGGTTTTGCTGTGATATAATTATTATATATTTGTATTTGAAACTTTAAACGGCCCAAGACATGGCATGCTTGATTGATCATAAGTTTCGAAATTGGTTCAAAATTGTCAAACAAGGGAATAAAAAAAACACACACAAATAGCAAACGGATTGGAAGAGTAAATAAAATATAATTTGTCACTATACTCAGAGAAAATTTGTAAAATGTTAAGTAATTTTATGCTGAATATTTCACCGTCATAAAAGTGCTCGTCTAGCCCAGCAGGGTTTCTGAAAGTTTCTGCAGCAAAATCTGTAATTCTATAAGAGTTATGTAGCTGCCCGCAGAATTCTGCCGCTGCCTGCAGGATTCTGCAGTTTCTTAGAACTCTGAAGAATTCTGCAGTACTGCAGCTCCTTGTAGGATTTCTGAACCTCTGTTACTTTATCTAGCATATTGTTATGCATCTGCAAAGTTCAGAACTCTTTGACAAGATCTTGCCACTATACCCTGTCAGTTTGGGGGGGGGGGTAATGGCAGGGTTGCAAAAATATCCTATTTAAATTTTAAAAAATTCAAAAAATCAGATTTATTTGATTTACAGTTTTTTTTATATTTTAAGTGGTATGGGGAGGGGTCAGGTGCTTTTCTGAAAATTTTGAGATGATCAAATGATTTAAATCAAGCAACCCTGGGTCACGGTCCGGGGGGGGGGGTGGTTCGGTGGGTGAGGGTCGTGTGTTATTGTTCTCGTCTGTCCCAGAGGCGTTTCTGAAAATTTTTGCAGCAAAATCTGTAATCCTATAGGAGTTATAACATGTACCTTGGGAGGTTTTATGCACCTTTGCAAATAGCTTCAGAATTCTGCAGTTTCTTAAATTCTGAAGGCAGCTGTAGAATTGGTGACAGAATTACAAATTTTTCTACAGAAAATTTTCAGAAATGCTGCAGTGACAGAGGACCACCAAAACTCCTGACCCCCCTGCTAACCCCCAAACCAATACACCCCCAAATCAACGTTGGAAAAATACTTGTCAAAGAGGTCTGAACTTTGCAGATGAATGGCAATAAGCTGAAAGAAGCAACAGAAGTTCAGAAATCTTGCAGGGAACTGCATAATTCTGCAGCTTCCTGCAGAATTTTTAAGAAACTGCAGAATTCTGCAGCTTCCTGCAGAATTTTTAAGAAACTGTAGAATTCTGCTGACAGCTGCAAAGCCAAAGCGCATAAAAATTCCCGAACTGCATAACTCCGACAAAAAATGCAGATTTTCCTGCAGAAACATTTCAGAAACAATACAGTGACAGAGGACCACTTTTTCTGAAGTTCTCAAATTGGCTGCAGAATTCCGCAGGCAGCTGCAGATTTTTTTGGAAATTCTGCAGGTTCCTGCCGAAGTGCATAGAACCTCCCAAGCTGCATTTTTCCCACAGAACTGCAGATTCTGGTGTAGAAACTTTTCAGAAGCGCTGCAGTGACAGATGACCACCAAAAATCAGAATTTTGCAGCTTCCTGCAGAATATTTTAGGTAATGCATTCTTTGTGAAATTTTGTAGCTTCTTATTGATTTGCAGAAAGAAATTATGTACTTATCAGTTTTTTTTGCTACACCCTGTAGCAAAAAAAGGCAGGTTTTATTAGAAACTAAACATAGTTGAAAGTTTATCCATTTCCTGGAGAGAGTTCTTATAGTAAGTGGAAATGAACATAAAGTAACTTGTAAAAGTAGCTTACCCTAAGTTAGTATTCAACATGGCTGGGGACTAGTGTGGAGTTGAAATTACAGGAAAGAGCAGCTGAAGGATTCCTGAGACTACCAGCACCTGGAAAGCAACACAAAAGTAGCTCTGTTAATGTTTTTAGTTATTGAATAAAAAAAAAACATTTACTAAAGCCATTATTTACATCACTTAATTTTGTCTCATGAAAGGAAACAGACTGAGGTACTCTAGAGATATTGAAACTTTTCTAAGAAGTCATAATTTATTTGCAAATTGATTTGCGAGATTCCCAACCACTAACTGCACTGAGGGAAAGTATTTTTCAAAACTTTCGATACATTTAGCCAAATGCTATAAACATTCATCCTGATTATATTATGGTGCCCGTGAAAGTAAGCACACCACTGGATGATTCGCCTTCGAATTCCCCATTGAGAATTTGAAATTTCTCAACATATTTAAGGGGTATGAAAAGTTTACAAAAGAAAAGTCATAAAACATTCATAGAGCAGGCTGCCGAAGTAAACAGTACTAAACACCCCTCTGGAGCGGTCTTCCATTTCTTGTAATATCTTCCTTCTAGAATACATCATCAATCTCTACATGCTCATACTGACCTCTTTTGCAACAGATATACACCATAAAATACAGGGTGATCAGGCATAGAAGAGTAGATAAAATTCAATCAGTGATAATGAGTGTTGCAAAAGTAAACACCTCCCCATGTGAGTTGTGATGTTCTTTATTGATAACTATGTTGTTTTGACCTGATGAAGTAAAAATTATGATATATAAATTTGATCCTTGATTTGTTTTTGGCATTTTGAATTGTTTTACCCTATATTTGTAAGGTTTGTGGATGGACAGTATCACAAAATCGACCAATTTTAATAAAATTGTAACAAGAATCTGCTGATTCAATTGGTGGCAAAAACGGCTGCAAAGACATTTGATTAAGTTTATCCTAATGTGGAATACTTTTACCAAATTTCATAACTCTAAGGGATATATTGAGGTCACAAATGGACAGTTACTGCAGATTCATTAAGTATGAGTTTCTCTGGGATGTTTTCTCTGTTTCTACATGGCATTTTCAGCTTGTCTGATTGGTCAATAGGCCATAAAACGTCCTCCAAATATCTGTGCTGAACGTAGGAAACTGTGAAAAATATTACATTCTGTTCATTCAGCAGCTGAGTTTGGTTTGCAGATAAGATTAGCAACTATACCAAACACGTCCACTGGACTTTATACACGTTTTTCTGGTATTCAGATTAGCTTTATACTAAGAAATTCAGTGCCTCAACCAATCACATGAAGTGCATTTGCCACGTTTTACTGGCCTTTTGCAGAAAGTTATACTTATTGAAATTGCAGTAAAGAATGACGAAAGACGGCTGCCAAAACGGCTGTCACAAATTGGCCTTCATCTTGAATTTATCGTCATGTTAACAAATAATACCCACAGGCCAAGGTCACATTTGGCAGTTCAGGAATCAAGAAAGATGGCTGCTAAAGTGCCCCCTATCTTGGATTTCTCGACATGTTCCCAATTCATACTCACAGGCCAATACCTGAACTAAATTTCAACCATAAGCCAGATATAAAGGTCACAGTGGGCAGATCAAGAATGGTCGCCATTTTGGAGTGGCCATTTTGGCAGCCATCTTGGATTTCTAAGAAAGCAGAAGAATGTAAAGGTGTGCACTTGTTGTAACTAGTAAAAAAAAATCATTGAGTAGCCTACCCCTCTGAGGTGACCCCCAGCCTGGTAGTATAACTTAGCAAAAGAAAATTCCGCGAGGACTCCCTTCAGGTCACCCTCTCAGGCCTTGTAAAATATACAATTTTCAAAGTACCTCTGCCAAAAGCTGCCAAAGGTGACCCTAAGGGGCCGACCAGATGATAGTTGGGGGGGGGCTATGGACTTTAACCCCGAGACAAAACTTTTTTTTTCATTCGCGTCGACGAACATTTTTTTGCTTGCGAACGCCCGACAAATTTTCTATTGGAATTTTAACATTACGGTACCCTAGCTACAGGTAGAAACAAACTTTTTTTTTATTTCCATGTGCTGAACAAACTTTTTTTCAGTGTCAAGTGGGAAACAATCTTTTTTTTTCACCAAATATCCATAGCCCCCCCCCCCTCAAGATCATCTGGTCGGCCCCTAAGCAGAGCAATATAAATAGCCAAAAAAACAATTTTTTGTGCGTACAAGAGATGACCCCTTGGGTCTTGTTGAATAAAGTACCTCTGTCCAAGGTGACCTGCTGTCTTGCAATAGAACTAGCCCAAAAAATTATTTTTTTGCGAGTACCCCCCGGAGATGACACCTCGGGCTCGTAAAATATAATTTTAAAGTATCCCTATTGGCTAATATGACCACACCGTCCATGTCCCATATCCTGATTAGCTCTAAACAGCCACACCCACTAAATTATAAAATTTCCAGTGAAGCCACAGCCTATAAAAAACACCTGTCGATTCATCACACCTTGCCACATGCTCTCAAATTAGCCCACTTGAATTGCTTTTAACTGTCAATTCCCACACACTCATACCTGTCAATTCCCACACACTCAAACCTCCCGCACTATGACCAAAACTGTCTTGCTGTCATTATGCGACACACCTTCAAAAGTCAACCAAATCCCAAAACCCAATTAATGGAAAAGGTGGCAAACTTGCCACCTAAAAATCAAATAGATAAAAGCAAATATCTAATGACGTTGATACTCTGCATTTGTGAAGTTTTGAGGTTGAATGGGATACAGAAATATTTTTGGGACCTAATTACATGTCGTCCCTAGTTACTCATCAACATCCCCAATAGCAGTGTCAGAATGAACTGGCATTGAGTTTTGGATACTCTTTCCTAGATAAGCCCCCCCCCCCCCATCAAGCAAGAAATGTGCTTGACAGGCAGGGACACCCAGACACTACCTAGAAAATGCTTTGGTTTAGTTTCTGCAGCAGAAGTTGAATTTCTCAAAATGTTCCCAATCCATACCAACAGGCCAATGCTTGTAATAATTTTCATAACTCTAAGCGAAAGATCAAGGTCACATTGGGCAGTTCAAGAATGCCGGCCATTTTGTAGAGGCCATTTCGTCAGCCGTCTTGGATTTCTTGAAATGTTCCGGATCCAGACCAAATTTCATAACTCTATGCAAAACATGAAGGTCATAATGGGCAAATCAAGAATGAAGAAAGATGGCCGACAAAATGGTGGCCACCTTGGATTTATCGACATGCTCGCAATCCATACCCACCAGTACTAAATTTCATAACTATAAGCGAAATATTGAGGTCATAGTGGCAGTTCAAGAATGCCAGCCATTTTGTAGCACTACTTGGCCATTTCGGCAGCTATCTTGGATTTCTTGACATGTTCCCGATCCATACCCACAGGCCAAGACAGGTACCAAATTTCATAACTCTAATAAGCAGAATATTAAGGTCACAATGAGCAGTTCAAGAAAAAAGGAAGATGGCCACCAAAATGGCCACCACCTTGGATTTCTCGACATGTTCCCAATCCATATCCACAGGCCATTGCCTGTACCAAATTTCATAACTATAAGCGAAATATTAAGGTCACAAATGGACTCTTATACCAACCTGAACCGGGACAACGACGTCACCAATAACGACGACGATGATTGAGTGACGACAATTGCTCTTTGTTTTCAAAGAAGACAGATGAGCTGAAAATGGAATAACACAAATCAATTGCTGGGGATTTAAACTGTGGTTATTTGTCTTAGTTTAGTGAGATGATATCCACAATGCAGGCATCCACATTTTTATAAAGAAAGCTCTGTGGGGCACAGTGAAACAGTTTAAGGCGGGGTACAAATAAAAACAAAGTGCCTGTCATAAACACAGGGGATTTTGCACTAATTTGTATCGATACATTTCAACTAATTTTATTATACAAATAGACAAACTTGGCACAGAAGCCCCTGTGGTCATAAACCTCTGATTTTAGTGAGCCATATCCAAAGGGAAGCATCAAAGAACTGCGATTAGTACGTAACAGGTGCAGCAGGTTCAATAAGCTGTTCAAGTGTTCTGTGGAATGAATTTGTCAATTTTTACCTACAGCGAAAGAAATTCGAAGAAGGTATTGTAATCATTTGGGTAAAATGTTGTCCGGCGGGCAGCAGGCAGATTAGGCCGCGGATGGGTCGTTTCTAGGCCAGTACTTGGCCTCTATTGAATGTACATGGAAGAAATTTGGTACACATACACCCTGTATGGTCTAGTTGATACTTTTGTGGTCTGATGCAGAGATATTCCATACCTTTTTGAAATAATTAAAAAAAATATATATAGAAATTATTTGTGTTTTTCTGGGCCAAGACTCAACAACTATTGCATGTTCATGGATGAAATTTGGTACAGATGTGGCCTATATGGCCTAGTTGTGCCTTTTGATGGTCTCATTGATAGATATTCTATACTCTTCAAAAAAAATAGAAAAATATAATAATTTTTTTTGTTTTTTTGTTTTTCGGGCTAAGACTCAGTCACATTGCCTGCATGGTCTGGTTGTGCCTTTTGAAAGGTCTGGAAAATATTATATACTTTTTTTTAATACAAAAAAAGAAATTTAATCTTTGTTTCTGGCCCAAGACTCGGGTCACTATTTAAGGTTTGGTACACATATGGCTCATATGGTCTATTTGTGCCTTTTCATGGTCTGACTGATAGATATTCTATGCTTTTTATAATATTGAGAACAAATATTAAAAGTAATTGTAATCTTCTAAAGGTGTTATTCACTGAAGGTTTGCTGCCGCGCAACATATGTTTTTTAAATGTTTTCTCAATATTTCATAGAGCATCAAATATCCATAAATCAGGCCATCAAAAGACACAACTTCACGATATAGGCTAAGGCTATATGTTACACCAAATTTCATCCATCAACACGCTATTGTGGCTGATTCTTAGGCAAGAAAAGAAAAAAAAAACTTTCAATATTTTTTTCAGTTGCTATATATATATATGGTTCCCATCAATGAGACCACCAAAAAGCACAACTAGGCCATATAGGCTATATATATCTGTACCAAACTTCTTCCATGTTCATGATATAGTATAGTTTTACAATATTCATTAATCAGACCATCAAAAGGCACAACTTGGTCAGATAGGTTATATTTGTATCAAATTCCATCCATGTACATGCAATAGTGCTCTGGAAACAAAACTATTTTTTTTTTTTTGTAATTTTTCTAAAAAGTAAAAATATTCATCAATAAAACCATCAAAAGGCACAACCAGGCCACATAGGCTATATGTATACCAAACTTCATCCATGTAGGCCTACATGCAATAGTGGTGGAGTTTTGCATGGGAACATTCTACCTGCCAGTCCTGCCTACCTTCCAAACACCCAGCTGCATGTCCACAGGACATGCGGAAGGACAACATTTTTCAAAAGTAATTACAATACCTTCAAACTTAATTCAATGCAGGTTAAAACTTTGCACTATAATAACCATCTTTTATCAAAATTTTGAATAAATCTGTACCACTACTACAAGTGTGGTTGCCATCTGTCCTTTAATGACCAGTCAGTACACAAATACAGGACGAAAAAGTCCTATTTTCAATCCACCTGGTAACCCAAACATCACAGGAATGACCTCCAAAAACTAACCTATAGAAGTGTGTATCCACCGATTGTCCTGTCAACCAAACATGGCCAGCTCCTGAAAGTAAAACATATGTATTGTCATTTTGTTCTATTTTCAAAGAAATTGAACAATGGTCTCAAGGTGAAAATCAAATTTAGAGAGCTAATGTATAGGCCTAATTAACTTCATAACTTGAAGAATATTAAGTTAAGATTTAAATTGACAACTTCATATTTGATGTTTGTGCAAAGACATGATGAATAGATTATAGAAACTATTAAGCCATGAATGTCTAATAATAGGTGTAGTAGGCATACATAGCATTATACAGATATAGATATGTACAAATATATGGAATATATAATCATATTATGATATCAATTCCAAATTAAAATGCTTTTAAAATAGAAATACTTATCTTAAAGGAGCATTAACAGGTTGTTTTATAATTACAACCTCTTGTGCGTGTGCTTTTCTTCAATGTTTAACCTGTCCTGAGTCCTTAACTGCTGTCTACTAGCACTTGAAACAATGTAACCTATATACTTGCCTTAATTGTTTCAGTTAAAACTCTTGCAACGAACGTGTGAAAAACTGACAAACAAAAAGGAAGACTCTACAGATTACTTCTGTATAAATTACATATCCATGCAGTTTTAACAGAAACTTGCCACACTGCTAACAGCACTTAACTGTTGTGTAATTACAGATTTAATCTGTATTTTGTACAGTTGCTGTAGTTTAAACAGAAACATAATGTTCCACTAACAGGACTTAACCATGGTCCAGAATGACAGATGAAATACGTATGTTTTACGGCTCATGTAGATTTTACAGAAAGGTTCCATTCTGCTGACGGTTTTTGACTGTAATACATATGATGGCTAAAACTACGTAAAGTTAACAGGATTGTGGCTGTCTTTTTCACAATCTTTTTTTTCAGTGAACATATGGCACATAGAGATTACTGGAATTTATCGATCTTGTTGTTCGTTGAGAAATTTCACATTCCATTATAATGTTAGAAGTGAGATAGTCTGGTGCTTGACCATGAATACATTTATACATTAATAAAATACAGAAATAGTCAAAACGTTGCCTAACCGACATCCAACCCAATTGTTTGACTAGATCAGCCCCACGTACATTAACATAATCAAATTGGCCTGTGATTACACGGGCAGCATAATTTTGAATCCTCTGTACTTTAGAAAGATTCTTCAGAGTAGTATTGCCCCATATTGTGAGAGCATAGTCAATGCACGGCTGAATACTAGTCATATAAATTTTAGTTAAAATATCTTTCGAAATAGATTTTCTCAGGCGGCTTAACATTCCAACTTTTCTCGATAATTGAGAACAAATTTTTTGTATTTGGGAGTCCCAAGTTAAATCATCACGTATTTTTATCCCTAAATAATCAGCCACATTCACTTGCTTCACAACAGAGTTGTTCAAGTTTATTCTGAGACAGTCGCTTTCATCTAATTGGGAGCGCATGTATCTAGAACCAACTAACATGGTATTACATTTGTCAACATTCAATACAAGCTTGTTTCGGTTATACCAATTAGCAACTTCGTCAATACATTTTTGAAGAGTCTGATTAACATCATTTAAATTATCACCAGTACAATAAATAAGACAATCATCTGCATAAAGATTAGCAGTGCCAAGATGGATATGTTGGCTGATATCATTAATAAATATGATAAAAAGTATCGGCCCGAGGACTGAGCCCTGCGGAACACCAGTATTCACACTTTTTTTTTCTGAAACAACACTATTACATGACACAACTTGTATTATTAAGGTAGGACTTAAAAAATTCTAACTCATCACCTCTTATACCATAACATGATAGCTTCTCCAATAAAACAGTGTGATTAATAGAATCAAAGCATTTTTTTATGTCAAGTAGACAAACACCAGTAAACACTTTGTCACCATTATTCTCGAGCCAATCATCAATTACCCGATGTAAACATGTTTGTGTGTTATGGTACGGTCTATAGGCTGACTGATCAATGGAAATAAACTCATTATCTACAAGATGTGACAATAATTGAACCTGAATTTCCCTTTCAAATATCTTCGCAACATGTGGAATAACAGAAATTGGTCTATAGTTACCTTTATCTTTCTTACTTCCTTTACCTTTAAAAATAGGACTCACGGAGGCAAACTTCCAATCATTAGGCACAGTGTTATTCTCAATCGAAGCATTAATAAAAGCAGTAATAACAGGAGTAATTACAGATGAGCTTATACAAAGCAATTTAGCATCCATACCTAATACATCAGTATTGCCTTTCAAAGGGCTTCAGCTTTATGGAGCCCTCTCTCATGAATGGAATATGATGTCCAATGCAACTAATGAGAAAGTAGCCAAATATACTGATTGCTCAAGTGACTGAAGTGACAATAATATACCTAACTGCAGTTGAGAAGGAGGAAGAGGAAGAAATCAAAGAATGTGTGATTCATTCATTTTATTTCCTGGTTGTTGCACAATGGACACAGGCAGACAAGAGAGAGCTTCTGTTAATTTGTATACAAATTAACAAAAACAAGGGCATGTATAGAGAGAATATTAAAGACCATTTCTAAAGGGTGCCCCACGATTCCATCACAACTGAAAAAACACATGTATATATTTCAAGCATTGCATGTATTGGAAATATATTTTAGTAAGTATTTCAGTTGAAATTGTAATTTACTCGTGTGGAATCACGATCGTTCAACCTAAATCAATTTAGAAAACTCGCACAATTTGATTACCTTTTGATTTTTTCAATTAACCTGTCAATCTACTCAGAAATCGGCGGAAAAAGAAAAAAAACAAGAAGAGCAAAAAGTCAGCAATCATGTTAAGTACTGGACTGGTCTTGTGATTGAGCACCTGACCCTTGATGTTGAACAAGCAGTCTGGAAAATGACATTAGATGTCATAATAAAGTGTATTTTTGTGACAATTATTGCCAAAAGTTTCATAGTTGGCGCCATAAACATCATTG
Source organism: Platynereis dumerilii (assembly GCA_026936325.1). Classification (NCBI taxonomy): domain Eukaryota; kingdom Metazoa; phylum Annelida; class Polychaeta; order Phyllodocida; family Nereididae; genus Platynereis; species Platynereis dumerilii. The sequence continues at coordinate 96,860,641 of JAPTHN010000002.1, forward strand.
AGCTCTTGTGCTTTTGTCTTCCTAGACAATCTTCAAGTGAGACAGATGCCTTCTCACCACTCACATAGTAGCAATATTAGTTACATGCATAAAGAACAACTATGTCTCCTATGTATATACCAATACTCATTTTGACATTAAATAGACAGTGATAGATTCTCTTACGGTGTACATTTTTTTCTGCATGTTTTTTCAGCATACTCTGCACGATGTGCAGTATTTCCAAGGTCAGCTGCACATGTATAATAAAGTGCATTCACTTGATTGTTTGTAACATTTCCCAAGGCAAGCTTGTCTTCCTGTTTTCTGACTTTTCTAGTTTTTCTATACTCTTTGCATTGTGAGTCTGCAGTTTTTAACTTCTTATAAAACACTTCTGGTCCATTGACTCCATTGCAACTGGCATATGCATAAGCTAGTTTAATGACAATTATAAAATCACCAGAAGAATGTTTTACAAAAATCAACCGAGATCAGTCCCTTGTTTGCATGTCTATCACTGATTTTGGCAATTCTGTTTCAGGAGTATCCATAAGTTTGTTTTAAATATCAGAAGTTGTTCCATGTTCTCCAAGGAGACCGCCCCACCCCTTTCGAAATCAAGATACTTAACCCTTAGGTAAAGACCAGAACATGTCGTTACTAAGTTGACTTAACAGAATTAATTAAGAACTCATTGATGGCCATTTCTAGCCCATAAAGGGGGATGGTAAGCTCCAGAATGTTGTTTTAACGTTAGGTGGCGCCATACTGCAGGTTGTGTCGATTTAAAATAGATGAAATGGAGTTGTCAATTGTGAGTATGCTTGGCATGTTGCAGGGAGCAAGTTGAAGCACTTTACTTGTGGGTTTAGCTAAGTCAGGAACAGCAGACCCACCAGCTGTTGGAGATCGATTAATGCTTCATGTTTGTTTTACTTTCCATGGAATAGAGAGGGGGGGGGGAGGTTAAATTGGCCAAGGGTCAGATTTAGAAGCCAAGGGTCATGTAGAGGGTCAGGGTGATTTCTAGGATCTAATTGCACCAAATCACCCCTATCTCTGATAGATGGATCCCAGGGTTATCTCAGATGAAGCAAATTTCAGCAAATGATCCTGTGGGTTTCTGGTGAATCTTGAGGAGGGTGGAGAGAGAAGGAGGTGAGGGCTGTTGAAGGTGTTGGGGGAGATAACTCAGATGGTTCCAGGCCATCCTCGAACCAGGGAGATGTTAGGATCCCCCTGCTCGAACTTAGGCCTTCCTTACTCGGTGAGGTCAAGCTCTCTGGTAGGAGAATGTTACAGCTTGGGTTTGATCGTGGACTCAGCATAAAAGTTCTACTTCTGGTGTGGTCAAGTTTGGCAAGTCCAGACTGTCCTGATGATCCTTGGAAAGGAAGAAGATGGATTTTAGACTTATAGTTGTGTCTGTCTGTTAGACACTATAATAGACAGTACGGGCTCCCACAAGGGCTCCATGGGTGACTCCACAGCTTACTCCATGCAGCAGATTTTGGGAAGGAGCATGGGAGGCTGGGAGGGGAGGCCCAGTTGAGTGGAAGGGAGGGGCTGGACTCTGGAGCTTGCACCTGTTCTTTTGGGAAGGCACAGGATGAGAGGGGTGCTGTGTTGTGACGTGGACCGGCGCCGTTGAGTGCCCTCCAAGCTCCGCTAATGACGACATACATCACAGGATGTCAGTCGGCCAAATGTCACAACAGCCCGCCAAACCACAACAACGCCCTCTCTAGGAAAATAAAAATTTGTTGTACTAACTACCTCTAACGATCAAGGTAATTAGCAAACAGCATCAACCATCAGTTGGTCTGAGTTGGAAACAAAACATTTGGCTACATACTGCTTGGCATCTAATTAAGTACTTTTAATTTTGTATTCGAAGGTCCTTTCTTTGCGAATTGATTTTATCCCAGTCACACCTCATTTGCTCATCAAACCGACCGCTGTACATGATGATGTAAGGCTGAATTACTATAATTAGCTGCCTAATTATGTGACCAATTATAACCTAGCTATGGAAGAACCCTGTGGACCAAGTTGCAATACTCAGGCTGTCAGGTCATGTAAATGAACTGCAGGCCTTTCTAACTATGTAACGACCAATTTTCTCAAACTTTCAATGCATTTTCTTAGATTTTTTAAACATTTTCTTCCAATTTACAGGTCTTCACAAATGATTGGTCCTGCAGGCTGGTGCCAGACAAAAGAAATGAAGTGAACTGTTCGACAGCTCAGATGAGCAGACGACACTGTGCGTTTGTCCTTGAGCAGACGATTATGGCTGACGTCATTTTTACGTTGGCCAAAACTCAACTTGTGCTGTGCCAAATTGGCGGTAGGTGACGCTGCTGGTCGTCGCTATAAGCCCTTGTCACCTGATCAGCAATTATGACCTGAAGGCCCTTCAAGGTCCTGAGGAAATTCTAGATACAAGGTCATCTTAGGAATGACGCCATTCTGATGGCCCTCGTGCGTCAGTGGCTGAGCTATGGGGGGCCTGGGGGCCAGGCCCCCCCCAAATGGATAAGTGGCCCCCCACCGGCACCCCCATTTGAGATTTTAAAAATTCAAAAATTATTGAGGCAGCAACTGTCCCTGGCACGTGTCCATCTAAAGTTGTGGCCTTCGCTGCCGATCACTTATACCCAATTTTCTCTAGAATGATCGTTAGCCCTTTGAAAAGTTCTGAGGCATTTGATAATTTGTTATTTCCTCATTTGAATATATCTTGCAATATGTGTACCGCGAGCAAACCTTTTAGGGGGTGAGGGACATTAGGATCTAGATTTAATAATATCCCAAGAGAAATCTCTTTGAACTATTGATTGTTAATTATGTGTTTATTTAATTATCTGCCCGAATTGTTTAGCCTCTTTGCCCGAATTTTCTTGTTTCCCAATTTTTTTTTGGGGAGGGCGATTACACCCCCTTCCAGTTTGCCTGTATATCTAGAGATTCCATGCAACATCTAAAATCAGGGTGTTTTGAGGAAATCTTTCTGCCGCCATAACTCAGTAAAAGAAATAATGCTCCTTTGAAATTTTTCTAACTAATAAACAGATCTGATTTACCAGTGAGATTTCTAAAAACTGCTCTAATTTTCATATGTGCATGGAATTTACCTAAATTTTTGGTATTTGTGTCATTTGCACAAATTGCGACTACCTTTTAGGCCTATTTGAGGAGTTTGGTAGATTTCCATCAAAAGGACTTTCATAAATTTTCGATTTAGACCTAAAGAAAGAGGACATTCTTAGCAGGAATATACTGAAAACTTGCAAAGACAGTTATGATAAAAAAAAATTAAAAAAAGAGGACCATTTCACTCCAAAAGATAATATTTGTGACCCATGGTAACTGATGAGGTGTCAATTATTGTCATACTTTTAATATCAGAACCATAGAATCTGTTTCATTATTTTTTGACAGGTAAAAAATGATTTTAGTGTAAGTATGGGATGTATGGTCGTTATGTTTATCAATCACAAAAGATAAGAAGGTCGATATTGCTAAGCCGTTCATAAAGAATGCTTGTAACGCTTTGTCAATTTTTATCCATATAATGCCGCAAAAATGTCGCAAAAATTGCGCGAAAGGTTGGCCCCCCTAGTTCAGACCCTGGCCCCCCCTTGGCCCCCCCACTCATGGATTTCTGGCTACGCCACTGTCGTGCGTGTCAACAACGCGAATCTCCAACAACTTGCCAACGACTTAAAAATATGATAGAAAAAGAAGGAGAGGGCGTTTCTGTGGAAGAAAATATCGTAATTGCTTTCCATATTGTCTGTCCAAGCATGGCAGGTACAAGAGATGGTCCAAGGTATGAAAAGCAAAGGACAGAGTTGCTGGAAAAAAAGTATTGTGCAGGCTTATGATATGATGGATCTCTATAATGGACATTGTACAGTATTGTACACAATGCTATAGCTTGGTTTTGACTATGGCCTATCGTTAATATTCACCGAGAGAATATGAACTGCACGGTTATAAAAACAATGTGCAAGCACTTTAAGCAGCATGGAGAGTTGTTCCAACACAGGCACGCTGGTCACGGATATGCAAAGGAGAAGAAGAAGAAGGCATGGTTGACTTTGACCTGTGAAGGCCTGTCCATTTAGTTTCCTTACTAATTTTTTCCGTCACAGAACCACCCCCAAAAGTAATTGGCCGAAAATTAAAAACCTATAGAGAATGTACAGTAAATTTGAATGAGATTGGTGAAAGAGGGCGACCATCAGAGCGCTAACAAGATTCTGTACTACTAAAAACTAAACCCAATGGAGTCCAATTTATAAATATACCTAAAAAGTTGTGAACAATAATTATTGATATTGGGCAGTTAGTCACTTTGCAGGCAAGCTGATGAATTAGGCCTACCTTTACACTGGGTGACATGAGATTTTCAGATGCCTTGCAACTTCCTCACACTCTTGGTGATGCTGGAGAGCCATGTTGAGGCCAGTGTTAGCACAGTGTGATAAACTGTGGTGACTGAGAAAGCGTGTAAAATAGTTGGTTTTTATAGAGCATATAAGTGGCGGAGATAACTCAGATAAGGCATTGCTGTGGGAAGATCAAAGGGGCAAATGGAGGGGGGGGGGGTGTGCCAGGGGAGCCAGAGGTCAGGGGGGGGGGCAATGCAACAACTTCCAACAAGGGCCCATGGGCTGATAGTAACAAGCCGTGACAACCTGTCCCTAATCCTCGGTTCGTCTTACAGTTAGCTGGCATAAACGAGCCCCTGGCAATTTGCTCATGATGCGGAAAATATATGAAGGTAGGATGGCGGCATGACGGGCACAAGGCGGGTGAGGGGTCTCACATCTAAAGAGGAAGGGGGAGGGGGTCTAAAAGGAGGGCATGGAGCATGCATAAGGGTCCTTAGCAACCCTTAGTAAGGGCCCTGGCAGCCTTCAAAAGACAGGGGCGGATCTAAAGGGGTCAAAGGAACAGCTACAGGTCATTCTTGGTTCCATATGCTGAGGCATGAGTGGGGTCTTGTTAGCAGATACCATATCAATTTGAAAACACTCCCACATCATGACCTATCTCAAAGTCCCATGAAGATTAAGAGCGGGTCAAATTAACTCATTGACAATTGAGGAGTAGCTTATGGACCTTGAGTTATATTTTGGATTCTTGAAATAAAATGGAAATGTCTTCTTTCTTAATTAAAATTTCTTTTTTAATATATATTTACTGATTAATATGTAAATGGCACTGCCATGAAATTCGCGCATCATTGTCATAGAACAACTGCATTATCTTCAACTTCCATGCAGAAGGCCAATTTATCTTTTTAAAGGGCTGGGCAAATGGGTAGATAGATAGAATATATAAATAAGATCAGATCTAGAGACAAGATAAGATAGATAGATAGATAGATAGAAAGATAGTTAGATAGATTGCACTGACAGGTGTGTAATTCAAATCTGTGTCAAATTTGGATCTATCATGTTAAATTGTTGATGTTACATACCTGAGATCAATAAAACCATAGCTATTCAGAGATGACTGTTTACTATTAGACTGTTACATAATTTGTTGATAGTTAATGAAGATTATGTAACCTTAAGTATTGTTATGATTTCTTACTTGGTGAGCCATTTAAGTCATTAACTTTTGTGTTGACTTTTAATTTTCAGTGAACTTCTTACAATCAGGGGTATTGAAATAATTATTTCCAATGTTGATATACATGTTGATTGAAATCCTTGAAATATGTCCTTGGAGGTTGTTATACGACAAGGCTGAAATTTTAAATTCGATTTTGGAAGATATTTGAGGCATTTTAATTATTTACCAAACTAAACTCTGACTAAACTACTAGCTCCACTTTAATGGTAACTACAGGCACTTCCTGAATGAGCTGTTCTTGTGCTGAGTGAGCTTCGCTCATATGATTAGAAAGGACCAATACAGTATTTCATACTGGACTCAAATCGACAAGACATGGTATAGCCCTCCTTTGAGTTCCTCAACCTGCTCCAAAGTGATCCCACCAGCCTTGGCTCAGTTGGTTGCTCGTATAGGGTAGCCTAATTGAGTGTGAAACACAGGGTGATTAAGCAGGGCACGGGGGCAGACCTGATCCGGCCAACCGACCCACCAGCGCCTGACGGGCGGCCCCCTTGCCTCTGATCATCCCTGAACCTCTAATGTGAGCTGAGAGGGGCAAGCAAGGGGCCCAGGCCTCTCCCACCCTGCAGACGCCAAACCTGGCTGGCCCAACAGGCCCAAGTGATGCCCTGCCCAAGAGCTCTCATGCCCACTGAGCACCCATACCTCCATCATGCACACAACTGACTAAGTAAGATATTCAGTCTGCCAACCTTCTTCACTGTAAAACTTTGTTGTATATATATATATATAAATAAGCGAAAAGTTCAGGCAGCTTTCAGTGTACATCTTCTTGCCTATATTAGTGTTCAAAGTGATAGCAGCAATGATCCGAGAGTTGAAATTAAAACAGGACGATTTTGAAGTTTCTGTATACCTATACACATCGCCAATTAATTTCAACTTTAAGTTATCTCACTGAAGTGAACTTTTAAGATTTTACAGTAAATTTTTACAATTTAAAGATCTACATCCCTTCATTTTAAATTATAAGAAGTTGCTGAACTGGGCACTCTTGAACTAAACCTGAAGTGGGCTGTTTTTCAAGACGCTGTTTTGACTAATCCTCGACACTTCCTCACTCTGGCTGACTCTATGGCTCACTGTGGCAACTTTCATCCATCAGCTCAATCGAGTGTTGCTCAAATAGGAATGATTTACACATGTAGCTATGCTGGGAATCCACTTCAAAAGATGGGGGCCATTAAGAGGCGCCAGTGTTGCCCTAGCTTGTTGCTCCTGTCCTCATATACTGGCCTACAGTTTCTCCCAGGCTCCGACAGGCTCCTACAGGCTCCTACAGGCTTCCTGCAAAAGCTGACAGACTGAGCCAAGGCGACAGGCATCTCACAACAAAAAGAAACAAACCACACAAACTACACAAGCAATTGAGTCGGGTCGTTCTTCATCACCGTCTAAGTGTGCAAAGTTTGCAAACTGAGACAGTGAGAGAGCGTGAGCAACAGCCAACAGATCTATGAAAATGACTCCATGAGAAAGGGGGTATGGCTAGGAGAACCACTGAGACCAAGTGTTAGCATATATATATCCAGTAGATGGAGACACCTACCAGGGGAACGGCTCGATTAGAATTAGCATCAAGTTAAAATTTCAAAGAGTGGTGCCAAGTTATGTGTGTGGCTCGTATAAATATTAACTGGATACTTTATTTTTTTGCATTAATGCATGCAGAACTAGGTTGCAGTAAATACAATTATATGTGGAAGTAATTTATATCTGATAGATGGCATGCAATACTAACCAGAACAAAAGCTAATTAAAGGTTCAACGGAATTTTTATAAAGTAATTTTTTTCTTAGTTTCTCTAATTTACGAAATACTATTAAAGCCTTTTTGATCACCAATCAGTATATATAGGCTTTGCTATGCATGTGAATGTGATTGCAAGACCGACATCTTTTAAAGTTGAAATAGAAAAGCTTGTAAAACTTTTCTCTGTCCCACCACGGGACTTATGTTTCCATTTGTTTGTCTGTCTGTCCATCCGTCTAGCTGTCAGTTCATAAGCGCAGCAAAACCATGCTCTCTTGTGAAACTCCGCGTGCTTTTTTCTCATTTGCCAAATTGCCATAAAAGCTGATAAGATTTTTTGTCAAATTCTCTGCAGCGGATACACCATTATATGACTAGACTTTAGTGGATGAAGCGAATGTTTATGTCTGTGCTGCTGGAAGAGCTCAGTCGCTAAAATGTGTCTTCCATGAGTGTACTGAGTGTGAATGGAAAAAGTCTGAATATAGTCACATCTCTTGTAAGTTGCATGCTATTGATTCTTCCTTTTTATGAAAATCGTACTACGTTTATTCCGAGCAATTGTGAAGGCTGCCGAACTCCCCCCTCTCCACTTCCTCGTGGCGGAACTATGCACTCTAAAGAGTGCTACGTCCCCGTTAAATTATATCACCTGGTAACATTCAAGTGATTCAACCAGTAAAATTTCAGGACACTGTTTAAACAGAATTTAGAATTTCTGTTCAATTTGAGAACTTGTTGAGCGTCATATTTCATTACAGATATAAATTCCTCACTTCACGCGAACATCAAGTTAGGCCTATTTATTGAGTAAACATAAATTAGTGAACATGCTCTTTCAAACTGTGTGTAAAACACACAGTGCTCAGTACACAATGGTCAGCAACCCATGAATTATCAATCAATGATAGGTGTTGGGTCTCACTGATGGGCTTCGAATGCATGACCTAATTATAACAGTCTCAGCAGTCCACCTTATAGCCATGCAGCAGGCCATGGGAACATGATTATTCCATATCATGGGCAAGTGTAATGTGTAATTTCTAGGGCCATTTAAAAAAGCCCTTTCTCAATGCCCATTGCTCATGTTACCGGGTTTATTCGAAAAGCCCGAAGGCCATTGTTGGACTCTCATGCATACATGCAGGTGAGCTCATGGGTAAAAAATATACAAGGCATTACACGCATAATGACTTTTTTATACCACTGACTATACATGTACATTGCCGAAGGGTTTGTAACTTTGAACATATATAATGGTAGGTACATGCTGTGGGTCTTATGGCCTAGTTGTGCCTTTTGGGGGTTATATATCTATTGGTAAATGGTCAAAGTTTTTGTTTTATGATTGGGAAGGCTGCACTTATTTAATGGCTTAGTGGTTGTCTGCAGAGCCAATAAACTTCAGGTGGCTGTTAGAAGATCTTGATACCCAACATGCTAGGAGAGCTCCATTCAAGCCTCCATCGCTCAGCATTCATGCAGCAGCACATGTGGCTCCATCTATAGCTGTCTGTGCCGCTCTTCAGCTTATGTATAGCAAGCGAATGTGCACATATTACAATTTATTGTCTTGGCTGCGCTGTCCTACTGACGAATAACATTCACCATCCTTAAATATTGGATGGATCATCACAATTTTCTTTTTTGATTTATTTCAGAAGAGTGACCTACAAGCTATAGATGAGTTTACATTACTATAGAATTTAGATTTACATTTGATGCAGATGAAATTGGTTTTGATTCCAATTTAGCGGATACGGTATAGCCTAATTCTTGTTCAAAGGTTGGTTTTCCCAGGTGCATGAGGGCTCATTGGAGCTCATAGTGGGATGTTTTATGGGGCCTCGTTCAGGTGACTGCAAATTACACAGTGTGTTTTGAGGCTGCTGCAGAATGGCCAGTATCCTTGACAGTAAAATGAAGCTGTGCCATGTCCATACTCATTAGCACCTCGTCCATGCTCTCCCTCACTTGTGCTCACTTCAAATGGGCACTTCTCGTGAGTACAGGTTGTTTAGGCTACACTGGGTCAATTAGGAAAGAAACTCCAAGGCCTAGCAAATCAAAACACACACAGCTTTTTTTCCTTTCTGTATTGAATGAGGTTCAATCAACATGGCTTAGACCTATAAGGAAAAGGTAGCTAAATGATTGCAATAAATTCTCAAATCAAGGCACTTGAGACCCAGTTGATGGGAGGAATCAGCCATTGATTTTTCAATAACCGCATTGTTAGTTTCTGCGAAAAGTATTCCCACGCAAGATACCTCACAGCAACGTTGGAACAAATGGCAGTATAATACTATTGTGCCAAATATATTTTAAAACTCAATGACAATTTCAGTAAAACCAAAATATTATACAAATACGGCATGATATGAGTGCAATAACTGCAATTTGAAAATTTATTTGCACTGGCAAATTCATATTGCAATAACGAGGGCGCAGTCCGAATACAAAATGTATTAACGAAAAAATATGCCAAAGAAAAATGACTTTTTAAAATTGTCATATATAACTAATGTCCACCTTCTATAAAGGCCAACTAAAAATTTTTTTTCTGAAAAGAAATTGGGAGACTAATGTTTGAAAAAAAAAATGGAAAGGAAAAATTTGGGGGAAAATTTTTTTCAGACATTTTTTTAAAAGTCTGTAGGCCTAAGTGTTGTTGAAAAAAAAAAGTATAAAAAATTTGTTTTGGAAAAAATCTACATTGCACTCAAACCATGCTGAGTTTTTATGATGTCATCATGACATTGTGACTGTTTGCAGCCAATCAGCATCGCTCTAGCATAGGTCATGTAATAATAGCTTATATGTTATTGTAATATGTAATATACATAGAGTTGTCTTTGATAACAGTCTCCTCAATAGGCCTAAACTTGTACTGTTTGATCATGGAGCTATTAGCTCCATGGTTTGATCAACCAGCTCCATAGGCATATATATCGGGGGGGGGGGGGTTGAGATAAGACCCAAATTCAGGGAATGCAGCTAAGAATTTTGGCAGATGTTCAAAAATATACATGTGTAAATATAAATGTGTCAGACAAAGTGGTCAAAGACAGACATTTTAGCTTTTTTCTTGAGACTTCTTATCTTTTACACCTTATAATTGTATCCCCCCCCCCCCCCAGAGTTATTGGCCCATGGCAGCACAAGGCCAGCTCCCAAATCCAATTAGAATAGATATAACCGTTCCTTCCAACTTTGTCACTTTGAGATATTTTTGGCAACTTTTTGCTCTCAATAGGCGCAACTAGACCAGAACAGCCAGGAGTGCAAAGCGCGCGAAACTTGGATCCTGGAAAATGGGCCAATCAGCGGCTCCGAATGCGTTCACTGCGGACCTCATGGAATCTGGCGCGAACTGCAAGAAATGGCTGAACAGAAAAACGGATGATATTAGGAAAATGGCTGTGAAATGGCTGTGAAGAGGTTAAAATAGAAGTGTACAGCTAAGGATAAAGAGTGAGAACATCTGCTAGTTGTCAAATATATGAATTAAAGGCATGACATCAGCGTGTAACTGAGTTACATCCGTTGATTTTTTTGAGGATGGGCGATAATACATGTATATTGGGTCTGATCTTGTGTAGCTTACTGCAAGACAGTAAATTTGGCCGGCGATACGACACGTACGACACAAAATTATGTAACTCGTGTATTCGTGCTAACCGATGTACCCCCTTCTAATGCCATGGTGCAAGAATTGACAAAGAGATTTGTAATGACTCATGAGTCATGACATGTTGACATTAGCTGGAGTCGTGACACTGGACCTGGTACATCCAGAATTGAAGTGAAACAAGTGCTCCTTGCGGTATTCCCATCTTGAATCTTGTACGGGAAGGCCCAGAAAATTCTGGAAGCAGCCTTAAAGGCTTAATTTTGCAGGGTAACTGTTCGAGGTTGGAATGAATCGAATGATGCACAATGGAAATTCTGTTTCGGATGTCGCAACACATTCAAATGTTTTTTTGCAGTTTTAAAAAATTATGTAAATACTGCTCTTTGATTGGTCAGATTCCCAGAATGGGCCATTTCTCAGTTTTCTGTATGTTGAACTTGAGGGCTACTGTCACAATTATAAATGATAGCAAAAAAACGAAATTATTAAAAGTGTAATTGCTGTCCTATTTTGCATTTGATTGGCAGATAGGAGCACTAATGCTTACATAATTAGCAAGTTACAGTTAGGCCTTTACTTTCAAAATATTACTTAGTTGCTCTTCGCACTATGGATATCATCGTGTTCCGTTTGCGTCGTTGCAACACTTCAAGCTGTGTAATGTGTCAAAAATACGGCTCTCTGATTGGTCGGTTTGCCGTTTTACTATGTTGCCTACGAATGTCACAATTTTTAGTTATACTATAATTGTGCAAAAAAAATTGAAAAATTTAGATGTCAGTCATAATCGTGACATTCGTTGGCACCTTATTATCGTCCTTATATTCATAGTGCTTCATGTCTTGTGATTCACTTGACAAAATTTCTGCTTATTACTTCAAATGAGTCTTTTACCGTACCTGAAAGTAGGCAATTTCCAATTGAAACGATGCTCTTGTTATTTTTCAAGACATCATGATGAGAGAATTATTTGAGTGTGCTAATTTGGTATTACAAATTGTGTCACCACAGCCAAGTTTATGCTGGACTGTCGTAGACATAATTGATCTATAGTTTCTCGAATGTCCTCTAAAGTACTTTCTGAAGTCGGCAGGACGAAAAAATATTTTTCATTATATCATGTGAATAAAAATTATGGTTAAGGTCACTTCTATGATTTCCAAAGTACAATGATAGGTAGGGTGGGACTGGCGCCCCATATTTTGGAAATCTTAGGCGGATCAAACCTGACTTTTTTTTTGCAGGTGAGGTTGGTATATGGGAGGATGTGTGTAAAATTTCAGCTCATTCTATTAATATTTAGAGGTGGCACATTTCACTTGAAGTTTATAATGTAAATCCCCATTGGCGAGCCCTAAAAAAAGGAAAAAAAAGCATGATTTTCCAAAAATGAGACTTAAAATCAATATTTTTCAACCATTCAAAAACCATGGGGGAGGGTTTTGGGAGGGCAGTTCAGAACTGACATCCATTTTGCTATAATATATATAGGTAGGCCACTATAAGGTGTGAAAATCTCTAAATTTAGGCGTTTTCGAGTCATTTTCGTCATATTGGGCACTACATTGTGCAGAGATGAGAAGTGGAAAATGCAAAATTATGCCAGATTTAAACTGCCCTCCCAAAATCTTCCCCCATGGTCTTTGAATGGTCGAAAAATATTGATTCTAAGTATCATTTTTGGAAAATTGTGCTTTTTTCTCCTTTTTTTAGGGCTCGCCAATGGGGATTTACATTATAAACTTCAAGTGAAATCACTTCAGCAAAGCCTTCAGTGATTCAGTCAGACACGCCCACAAAGCTGACCAATGAACAGGCTTTCAAGCATGTTATGTAAATGAGGCAGATTTCGCTCTTACGCATATTCCCGTAAGGGTAAGAGGTGTGATTCTTATATGAGTAGATAGATCTCTCTGAGACCTTTAAAATGCCGTATCATACGTCTCTGAGGAGCTAATAGTTGCTCCGCAAATTGCCGGTAAAGTTTCGAAGTGGAGAGTAATACTGCACGCTGATTGGCCGTGACGCTCGTGACGAAAATCTATGATAATATGCGGCAACAGAAGGATTCGTCTAGGGTAGATTCTCTGGGTGAGTGAAATGTGCCACCTCTAAATATTTATTGAATGAGCTGAAATTTTACACACATACTCTCATATACCAACCTCACCTACAAAAAAAAGGCAGGTTTGATCCGCAAACATTGGGGCACCAGTCCCACCGTAATGATAGTTTGTTAGTTACCTTAGACTTAAGTGCTGTCCCTAGCCATTAGCCACACATGCATTTACCAATGCTGTCTCCATGTGGCTAATGAAAATAGAATATTTTGGCAGCAAATTAGCCACATATGTATGCTTCTCACTCAAAGTTAGCCGCTGCAACTCTTTGAATATTGGTCATAGAAAAAGCACTGCTTAGAGTAGGATCGCATTAAGTTATTATTGTAAAATGTGAGTCACAATCGACTAGCATTGCCCTGGATTGGACTAGATGGTACTCATTGGTACTGTTACGGTTGGCTCCTGACCAGTTTATTTCTGATCTTTTGTGTGCTCGGCGCCTATTGTTAGTCACACCCAAGTGACCCAACTTTCCTGTGAGTGTATTGGTCATGAGATTAACACTGCTCTAGTACTTGGCTCTACCATAGTATGTGTTTTACAACATTGTAGATTCATAATCTCCATTGAGAGCTTGTTCACCCCGCCTCCTGGACACCGTTCTGAGGTTGGCCTGAGCTCTATCATTGTAGAAGGCTCATCGTGAATTTCATGCATTGCGTCAATTTGCATGACAAAATTTTGGACTTCATACTTTGTAGGAATAATTTGTGATAAATTCTTCTCGAGTTATAACTGAAATTAAAATTTCTATGAGAGAATTGTTTTTTCCACAGCAAATCCAACATGGCTACTCCAGGCCCAATGACGTACACCATCCAAGGGGTGAAAGTTGAATTCCCCTGCAAACCCTACCCCTCCCAGATGTCCATGATGTACAAGGTATGGTTTAATAGGCATTGGGCATGTACTAACACTTCAAGTGAATGTCCATTCCAGTCTGCGAAATAGACGTCCGATCGTCCTGACTACCTAAATAAGCTTCGGACTAGTGAAATGTGCCTGACAAATAGATAATCAACATGTTAATTTGTGTGTTGTCCAAGTACGGACTAGGGCCTTCTGAAAGTCATTTCTCACACTGGTCCCTTGTAAACTTCGGATTCTCAAGTCATTATTATTAAAGACTTGCTAATTTGTAATAATTCTTTGTCTTAGCAAAATGTGACTTGATTAAGTTGCTGTTCTAGAGGAGACTATATAAGTTATGTGTACATAGTACACTGTCCAGCTGTATGATAAGCCTATCAGACATTTTATTTGTTACCAAGATCACAGACCCTTGATTCTTATAATTTTCATGTAATTACATATCTTGTGTATTCCAGATAATTTGTGGTTTAGAGAGAAAGCAAAATTGTCTGTTGGAAAGTCCCACGGGTAGTGGGAAAAGTCTTGCCCTTCTTTGCGCTGCTTTGGCGTGGCAGAAGGCTGCCCGAGGTAAGAAATGTTTGACAATTAAATTTATAAAATATGATATGTTTTTAAAATCACTTTCACTTATTCATATTCTTCATTAGTTATCACTTTAGGGTGAATGATTACTGATAGACATGAATAACTATTTTGAATTTACTTTTCAGAAAGGCAAAAAGCAGAGGAGAAAGGTTAGTGATTTTGCGGGAAATGGTAACATCTATTTAAATAAAAGTGTAACGCCAGTGGCACATTCGACACCTGGGGTCCCACCTCTCACGTCATCAAAATCATCCCATTTTCACCTCTTTCTCATTCACCACCCCCAATATGTATCAAAACATTTTTTACTTGCCATAGCCACATAACCTACTCACCCAAACCACAAATTTCTCATTTTCAAACACAGCTCTTTTTAGCCCCCTCCCCCACTATCTAGATCAGCCTCTGCCTGGGCTTCACAGTCCACTTTTGTCCACGACTTTCAAGAGCCCTGCCACTCCTCACACCATCTAATGTGCACATTTCCTCTTTTTTTAAACATGCCCTTCTGATGAATCCACGTGCACATCAATTCCTGGTGGCCTCTGCCCTTCGATTCAAATGTCCATGGATTGATAGAAGCATGGCCACAGCAAGCAGGCCATTCCGTCGTGATAATACTTCCGGTCTGAAGAGTTTGTTGTGAGATCTCCAGGCTTTTCGTGCCTTCTACAAATGTATGGCTGTATGCACTTGCCTTTAAAGCTCAATTACATTCAAATTAACTAAACTGATTCCTTTGAATCCATGAAAGGCAACACTGACACTTTCAAGTGCAATTCACTTTCACACCTCGATAGCTGTTATCTTTCAACTGTCTGCTCTGTTGTGATCCAGGAGGATCCATCATTTCGCGCCGTTTTGTGTATTTAAGTCACGGCAACCAAACTCCCACAAAACCATTGTCATTCTCTGTTTAATTAGTCCTATAGATGTGTTGATAAATGGCCATTTCTTTTCTCTATTATATATTTTCTGGCTTTGTTCACATTGAATTGTACACACAGTGCAGCACACACGTTTTTGATTGGTGACACTTGAAGTGCACTTCACCCAATTACATATTGATGGCAATTTGCACTTTCATAAAAGAACCATTCTAACAAATTTAAATCCCTTTGTCATTGGCCTTTTTTTTTTCAATTGTCCAACATTTTTTCCGACATTTTTTTCTACCACACACAGAAAAGATCTCAGCATAGAGGTTTTATCAAAGCAAAGACAGTGTCTTTGGTTTAAATAAGGAAAAATATATTCACTGAATGGCACTTAATGTGCCCTTTGTCAAATGTAAGTTCCCTTCACAATTAACTATCCCCAGTCCAATCAGACAATTACCAATTTAATCATCTATTTCATCTTCCCTGACTTCCGACTTTACATGAACGATGAATATACATGCGTGCATAAATAGACAGATAGATGGATAGATTGATAGATAGATAGATAGATAGATAGATAGATAGATAGCCATAGCCATAGCCAGATAGTCATAGATATAGATAGCCACATAGATAGATAGCCATAGACGGATAGTCAAACATACAATCATACAGGTAGGTACATAAACTGATACCCAGATCGATAGGCAGATAGATATCCAGATAGACACATCTACACAGATAGACATCACCTTTTCCACTTTCTCTCACAGGGCTTCCTGGCATCATTACTGTGTCTCAGCCACATTACCGACCCCCCCCCCCCCCAAAAAAAAAGATATACATGTACATATTTGTTTACAATTCCAGTGTTCCTCCTGTATTCATTTATCACTGGGCAATTCTAATGAGTAATGTTATTGTACTCTTTGATTAAAAAATGAACTGACTTAGTTTGAAAAAAAACAACAAAAAAACAAACAACCATTGTATACATGTAATATTAACTTACTACTGGATTCTATGTGACTAATAGTAGCTTGAGAAAACAATTAATATACTGCAACACACAGAAAACAGATGTATAATTTCCTAACACAAAGGTCTGTTTTTGGAGTCCAAAAACAGACCTTTGTGTTAGGAAATTATACATCTATGGAATTCCAAAGGTCAGGATTAAGCTTACATAGTTATACACGGAAAACAGTTTTAAGCGCTAAAAACCATATATTGCCTGAACATGTTTTACTCCGGGAGTAAAATGTTTTGCTTCAGGAGCTTTACCTTACTTGTAGTGGAGCAGTGACAGTACTGACTCCAGTTTAAATTTTTAAAGAAATTGTCTTATTGTGGTTTTCTTGTTTAGAATCGAAGAGTGACCCTCAATGTTGTTGTCAATGCAAACCTGCAACTGATTCAAAGTCTTCTTCATCCAAGTACTTTGAGCAGGGCATACCTCCTGAATACGCTGGTGGGGCTAATTGTATGGACTCTGGTGCTCCCAATGACAGTAAGTTTTAAACCCCAAATCGGAACTTCTTACTCTAATTAAGAAATAATTTTTGTGATCCTGCGTGAAAGTAATTATGCATTTTGTTCATTATGATGTCCATCTTTTTGATGGTTGAATACTGATATATATTTCTGTGTCCTTGTATTTTGAGAATACTGTTTGCACGATAATGATTGATTGATTTTCCACTGTTGTTGGTGTTTGCAAAAATTATTAAAAATGTGTAAGTTGCACCATGTCTATTGTCGAAGTTGGAAGTTTTTTTTTTGATTCTTCATAAAGGCACTATGTGGCATACATAATTCTATATATACACAAATGAACTTTTACAATGATAAAAAAATGATGTGCCAGGTCGTGCCTTGTATAAGATCTGTTAAAGGACTCTATTTTCTTTCTTTGCTCACATTAACCTGAGTCACAAGACACCTGTGGTGTGTGATCAGGTGTTATTATAGATGCAAAATGGAACTTGTGGGATTCAAGATAAACAATCAATGTATTTCTTGGGCGCGAGATGTGAAAATCTCTTTAATTCCGGAATGAAAGCTGCTTTAATGTTTTTGTAAAATGTTTTTGTCAAATGGTAGGTTATTGACTCATAACTGTCTTTGTTGTTTTTTCAGGTATTGTTGTTTTGAATGACGATGATGACACTGACGACTTCAAGCCCTCATCACTCCAAGGAAAAGTAAGTTGGCACCTTGTCATGTCTGCATCCGCTGATTATTTGTCTTGCCAAAATTGTGCACTGGGTATTAACCATGAAATTTGACTCGGGTTCAACATTGTCAATTTGTTTCAAGGTTTTGTTTTTGGCACACAGCGTATGAGCTAATGAGACATTTTCACTTTTCCGGTGGTTCAGGGAGGAATTGCTTTTAATAGTTTTTAGAAAGGGACTTCTCCCAGACATACAGGCCTAATCTCAAAATGGGCTGAGATTTATAAATTAACTCTGTCTCTTTGTCTTGCCACCTTCTTGTGACTGAATGATCATAAGGAAACTTACATTGTCATTCATGAATGAATTTTGCAAAACAGAGGGCACACCTTTTTAGCTCGTCTGTTTTCTTTGAAAACGAAGAGCTATTGTCGTCACTTGATCGTCCGCGTCGTCGTCGTATTCGTTGTCCCGGTTAAGGTTTTTGTAAGTGTCCATTTGTGACCTTAGTTTTCCACTTAGAGTTATGAAATTCGGTACAGGTATGGGACTATGGGTATGGATCGGGAGCATGTCAAGAAATCCAAGATGGCTGCCATTTTGTGGCGGCCATTTTGGCAGCCATCTTTCTTAATTCTTGAATTGCCCATTGTGACCTTGATATTTCACTTACAGTTATGAAATTTGGTGCAGGTATGGGCCTCTGGATATGGATCGGGAACATGTCGAGAAATCCAAGATGGTGGCCATTTTGTGGCGGCCATTTTGGCAGCCATCTTTCTTCATTCTTCATTCTTGAATTGCCCATTGTGACCTTAATATTTCACTTAGAGTTATGAAATTTGGTCCAGGCATGGGCCTCTGGGTATGGATCGGGAACATGTTGAGAAATCCAAGATGGCGGCCATTTTGTGGTGGCCATTTTGGCAGCCATCTTTCTTTTTTTCTTGAACTGCCCATAGTGACCTCAATATTTAAGTTAGAGTTATGAAATTTGGTACAGGTATGGGCCTGTGGGTATGGATCGGGAACATGTTGAGAAGTCGAAGATGGCGGCCATTTTGTGGTGGCCATGTTGGCTTCCATCTTTCTTCATTTCTTGAACTGCCCATTGTGACCTCAATATTTCGCTTACAGTTATGAAATTTGGTACAGGTATAGGTCTGTGGGTATCTATCGGGCACATGTTGAGAAATCCAAGATGGTGGCCATTTTGTGGCGGCCATTTTGGCAGCCATCTTTCTTCTTGAACTGCCCATTGTGACCTTAATATTTAACTTACAGTTATGAAATTGGTACAGTTATTGGCCTGTTGGTATGGATCGGGAAAACGTTGAGAAATCCAAGATTGTGGTCATTTTGGCAGCCATCTTTCTTCTCTCTGGAACTTCTCATTATAACCTTAAAATATCACTTAGGGTTATGAAATTAGGTATTGGCCTGTGGGTGATAATTTGGCACACATTGATAGATTTCACATCAACAGACGAGGGTTGAAACCGCTAGCGGTTCTGGTTTTTTTTGAGCTTAAAAAAGGTCCCTTCTAGTTCTACTCATTACGACATAAGGAAGCCACTTGGTGTCTCGGACAACTGGGTAAAAATGTCTGCGTTAGTGGCACATATCTTACTCCGTATCTTTTCTCTAGTCACCCTTGGGATTGGAAAGTACTTACCTTGAGAGGGCTACACTTAAATTGAAGTATGATCTTCAGAGCATTTCCTAATCAGTTGCGAGTGCAATATCCTCATAATGTTAGTATCAAATTGCGATTTCTTGTTGTTAAGAATCCGTCCTTTTAACCTTAGCACATCTTAATATTTTTGGCGCCAAGAAGTTTACTGGCAAATGTGTTTAATGTTTGATAAACACCATTAAAAGTGAGCATCTCGGAAGTTGGAAACCCAAAATCATTGAAGATGACATGCCATTGGGGAGCTGTTTTTGTCACACCGAGGTGATTTTGAGGGAATATCTGGTGCGGATGGTGTGATTCACACAAATCTCCTAAGTTGGCAAATGTTGCCGGTAACCTTCACTTTTTCCTTTTGTCTCATTGCGCATAATTATATCCATCATGAATGCGTTTTTTAATGAGGTCACTGCTCAGATTAAATTCAGCCAAGATTCCCAAAGAAGCGATATGTCTTGCAGCTTGAAAAGGACATCTTATAACTTTGCAAGGGATACTGCTAACTTCAAAGTCTTTGCTGAAGTTCAGACCTGTTCAGTCATACAGTGTGAAGTCCCTGGTTATTGTGAAATGCAACATCATATTTGTAATTGATTAATGGTGTTGTTATCGACATGTTGTGAAAAAACCGAATAAAAGACAAGAAAAGGGCAAAGACTAAATCATCTTTTGTACAAAGCTAGTTGGATGAATGGTAAATCAAGCAAGTTCATCTTTTGGTTGTTGAATTATAGAGGATCAGATTTCAAAGGTGCGAATTCATTGAAGTGACGGAATACCTGGCACAAGGGTTTAATGTGATTTGCGTGGGTCGGCTGCCAATAATTGGAGACGGTTGTGCAACAAATATGTTCAACAAATGTGCAGGGTTGTTCCGATTGTTCCGATTGATAGTGCTTGTAGATGGTTGTAGGCCGAGTAGAGCTAAGAGGCCTTCATCCATTGGATGAACAAGTTGCCTGGTAATTTGTAACAATGGCGAACAGGTCAGATTCCATACCATTGATATGATATCTGGCGTCACTGTCGTGCGATCTTCAAAGTCAATTGTTGCATGCCTCAGATGCTTACTCCCACAACTCTTGTGTCAAGTGATGTCACAGCTGTATAAATGGCCTTCCATCTGATCGAGAGGCTGAATTGACTCAGAGGATCATTTCAATTGAGATATTGTGATAAAAAAAATTAATTTGTAAGATACAAAATACACCTACCAAGCAGTATCAGTTGACCTTTTGACCATATTTATTATTAGTTCATAATGTTTTTGTTAGTTTCGTAGTCACAAGCATCATAATATTCTTAATATGGAAAAAGAAATAAATTGTATGGCCTAAGTAGTAAGTGCACTAAATGTTGGTGAAGTTTCTTTCTTAGTTATCTTGAGAATGGCCATTTGAAAATACATGAGCTGCACCTATACTCTTGCTTGCCACGTGGATAAGTCATGATACATACATGAAGATATGGTAATGAGGCGCTGCTATTTCAAAATAAAATGTTTCTTTTCATTTGATTAGAACTAAATTTAATAATGGAGCGTCAACTTACCTGAATTGATCCTATAAAGTCATTTTAGATGTTAATTCATCTTTTATGTTGTGTCAACTGGGTGACAACTGTTTGATCAATGAAGCAGCAAACATCTGTCTCATTAGGGTTGTTATTTTACGAGCATTTTATGCTGCATGACTCCTTTTAGAGCTGAGAAATGAGTTATTTTGCGAAGTTAATTTATGTGACTAATTGATCATTGTGAATTATTACTTTTGGCTCGAGTTGTGGGAATTTGATAAATCTTGGATGAATCTTGGATAAATCTTTGGATTGGGGTTAAAACATCAACGTGGAGGGTCTCAGGGACGGTGGTTGGGGGGGGGGTGTCACCCTTATGTCACCACCCTGGCTGAACCCTGGATGCAAGGTAACATTGACTTATTGCTCAGAGAAATAACTGGAAAGGGTTTCTTTGTTTTACGAAGGAGTTTCTCAGATGTTGTGGTTTGATGATCAATGATGTGGTAACCCCTTTTCTTTCTCTTTTCAGTTAGCCAAGTCGGGACGACCCCATGTGTCTCCTTGTTACGAAGACACGGCTCCTGGTTTTGAAAACACAGATTTCGGAGGTGGTGATAAAAATGGAGATGGACCCTGTTGTAGTTGTCAACAGCAGAATGTCAAGAAAAAAGTGAGGTGAGTACTGAGTTCACCGTTTCTATTAGGAATACCAGGAGAACAGTGCGAGATTGATTTGAAATCTGTATGTCTGAGAGCACTGGAGTCATGATTTACTGCCCGCCCCAGTGGCGGATCCAGACATGGTAGTCTGTGGGGGCCGGGCATATTTCAGCATTTGCCGGCCCACGTCGTCACATATTTTCTTAAAAACGCTATTTTACATCTCATTGCACTCCCGGGCCCCCCTAAATCTGCCACTGCACCCCTATGGACATTTCTCAAAATCAAGTGATAGGAATGTATATATGTGTCTTGAGGGGGGGTCAATGATATCATCGTATTGCTAGTGATTTCTTGCAGGGGATCTGATTTGCTGATTTTTAGCTAGCCATAGGCGTAGCTATTGGAATGGGTGAGGAGTGTATGGGATTCTGAAACCATAAAATGCAACCATGCAACCAGCAACCATGCAACCAGCAACCATGCAACCATGAACCAAAAACAATCTAGGTGGCAGCACTGTATGCAAAATAGCCCTCTGGTGGAAAAGGCTTGCAGTATCTTGAGTTCATTCCCTGACAGGTATAACAGCAATATAGCTCAATTACCTTTCAAGAGTGTAATTAGATACAATGCAATGCATTGGATTTCCTGTGTCAATATGGTCAAGGTGTGAACTTGAAATGCAATTAGCCAGCAATGGCCATTGACATGGTTTGATGTCTATGTCAGCTGAATGTCAGTGTTAACTTGGCCTAGTATACAATGCCAATTTAAAACACTAGTATTCAACTGTGTAAACTTAATCCTGGCCTTTGGAAGTTCATATTTATAGTCAAACATCACACAAAGAGCTCCTTGCCCTTGGTGAGAAAAATATAGACCTTTTTGTGTGATGATTGACAATAAATACTTATATTCAAATTTAACAAATATAGATACTATGCATGGTTAAATTACTAAATGAGTCAAATGTAACATAGGCCTAAAGGTATAATAGATATTATGCATACATGTCACAATGCAGTGGTTTTGAAAATGATAATTAGTTCCCCTGTTTAATAGCAAGTTAGGACACCCCTGTGGCGCATTGAAACAGCCAATAGCCAGCTTCATAAAACAATATCAGGAAAGAGAGAGATATTAGTCTCAAGGTAGGCAAAGTTTGGCCTAATTCAATATAATTTGTATGAAATTATATTATTGTGAGTTAGTTTTAAATGCCACCCAAAACTGTTCATGAGTGAATGCAAGTATACGGAGGAAGGAAGAGCAAGTGAGGGAGGAAGGAATGGACAGGGTTTGGAAGGAAGGGGGGAGCGAGGAAGGAAGGGGGCAGTGTGGGGGGCCGCTATAGATAGATAGATAGATAGATCCTTACAGAAAATAAGAAATGCAAATAGGAAGTAGATAGATATTCTATCTAAAAAGCACCTAGAGCTTGAAGTGCTTGCATATTATATTTTTTTATAATAACACTGAACGTAATGATAAAGTGCTATGACTTTATTGATGAAAACATAAAAGTTATTAAAATGACCTTGATTTAAATTTTCCAAAATTTGGCCTAGTATTACACTTTAATTGTACAACCGTCTTTTCACTGTGAAATGTGAATTTTGATTGTATGATATTTTTAGTTTAAATTTCATGGAAATTCTGTCAGTTAACACCAGGGGAAAAGTGGCATTGAATCCTTCAATCCCATTGGCTGATAGATTTCCTGACCTTGCCTCTGGTTGAGACACAATCTGGAGTATGTTCAGTGATTTTTCTAACTTTAAGGCTTCACAACTTGGTCACTCCTTTATGTTAAATTTTGAAAGTAGTGTTTTTGGAATTAAAGTGCTATGTCTGCTTCATGTGGAAAGCAAATTAAGAATCACTGTTTTAACAAAAAGTTGTTTGAGGCCAATATTCAGGCCATTCCGTGAAATGGGGTTATTCAAATCACATCAACTTATATATTTTATGCCTGATCTTCCAATTTGTCATTTACATTCCTTCCTATTAAGGGGGAATGCCGCGGAGGCTTGCCCTTTCAAGTCCATCCGCCTATCTATCTTGCTATTTATCTATCTGTCTTATTTCATTGTATTTATTCTTTTCCCTCCAATTTACAAGCAGCTTGCTAGTCGCCTTTTATTTCGAGGATTTCATGAAGTTATTCGTGCATTCTATAAATTCTTATTTACATGTCTTCAGTATATACTATAGATTAGGTCAACATTGCTGTCAACCCATTCCAAGTTAATCACTACCCCTTTAATATAACAGCAAATGGCTAGCTATGAATCCGCGGATTCTTGTATTTTTTGTAGCCTACTTGCCGTCTATTGTCTACTGCCTGTTATAGTCTCTGGCTGCCTATGATTTTCTTTGTTAGACTTAAACTTTTAAAAAACATTCTGTTGGTCTGTTCATGTGTTAACGTTGATTTGATAAATTGGTTTCATGTTTTGTTCTTATATCTAATTAGTAATTACCAACTTCGAGTTCCTTTATGAGGGTTAATCATGGTATGTTGCACATGTGCCTTCATAAACCTCCGGAAAAGTCATCATTCAGAAACAATTTTACTGTAAAAGGAATCCCTACTGCGTTGCATAAAGGCACTAATACAATACATCTTTGCTTTAGGGCCTACTGATGTGTCCGTCTTGATATTGATATTTTACAAAATGAAGTTTTTCTCAGATGGTGATTTATTATGAATGACGAAGGATGTGCTGTATTACATGCATTGTTTGCTGGGGTTACTGCTACAATGGATGCATTGAAGCGTGAAAGAGACGTGCAACTGGCACGCAAGATTCAATTGTCATTTCTGGGTTCTTGGTTAGGGTGGCTCAGGGGTCACCTTACCTCTTGGCTCCTTCAAACGTAATCGTTCACCCCTTTTCTTGGTGCACTTTTAATTTGCACATAATCGTGGTTGTGCAATAATATCTTACAGATCAAAAAGGAACCTATTCTTAAGTGGGTAAATGAAAAATGAACAGTGAATTGAAATAATGTTGAGGTATGAATCGGCATCAACTTCCTGTGATGTTGACGATGTGTTGTCACAAGTAAAGTTTTCCAATTAATCAATATTTCATTATTATGAATTCTGTCACCAAAATTTAATGTTGTTAAAAATGCTGATGACTGTTTAGTCTAGTTCATCTTCATAGTTCGATTACACGTGATTGAAAGATGTAATTAAAAAGAAAAATTCCGTGTGCTGGACAGTGGTCATTTCTGGTGGTCAACAAAAGCACTTTTACTTTACATCGCATAAGTACCTGTCTGGTAGGCCACTGTGCAATTAATTTCCTCCTCGCCACCAGAATGCATTCCTTTTACATGTTAACATCCTGGACTCCTGGTGTGCATTGCCTGATGCTCTGTTGATGGTGTGTGATAGGTACATGTTAACTGATCGTTTGCTTTATTCTTGAGTGAATAGCACTGATTATATTAAGGAATTTCAAAGTAATAACTTCAGACATGTCTAAGTGGAAAATTCTCAAGATTATTCGGAGTTTGGAAAACTGGCAGCGTTTTATTAGCTTTGGTAAAAGCGCGGCCCGAGAAAGAAGCCTTTTGTTTCGGAGCGTTTTGTCAAAGTCATGTTGCAAAGGAAGTGTTATTTACGCCCTTGTTGTCAGTGAAGGAGATTAATCACAATCGGGAAAGGCAAGTAAGGCAGAAAGCGCCTTTAATGTGTTTTGAAGAGACACGAGCACGCCGAGCACGTCGAGCGGAGGAGAGGAAGGTGGCTGAGCAACATATCGACGAGGTCTTCATAGCTGATTAGTTTGGTGACACTTGAACCTGCCAGCTCTTGTTTTTGGCAGAAATAAACACGGTGCACAAGTGCAAGCTGAGGCCTGGCATTTGGAGACGCACAAATCATCTTGCAATTGTTACTTGGCTGCCTGCCTACACTTGGA
This sequence comes from Platynereis dumerilii, assembly GCA_026936325.1. Classification (NCBI taxonomy): domain Eukaryota; kingdom Metazoa; phylum Annelida; class Polychaeta; order Phyllodocida; family Nereididae; genus Platynereis; species Platynereis dumerilii. The sequence continues at coordinate 96,886,112 of JAPTHN010000002.1, forward strand.
ACTGTTGATTTGCTCACCTTGTTGGGTTTTGTCTTTGATACTTGCCGTGTTCAGGCTCCGACAGACAGCAGACGGCAGCTAGAAGCCTGTGGCTCTATTGATCCCTGCTGGTCTGATCGTTTGTGCTCTCTCTTTCTACCACCTGGGTAAACACCCCCCCTGTCTGACGGTGTCTGTGACAATTTCTGTTTGACAGTGTCGCCACCTACCCACCCCCTATTATCACTCACCGTGCTCAGATGATTCTTTGTTTTCTCATCTCTCACTTTACCACTTCTCTTTTGTAGTCGTTTATTTTTTCGCATCCTGAGAACTTTTGAAGACGCCTCACTGACGTCAAAACTTCTGCAACCACGCCTTGGCAGCCACGTCGCAGTTTGTCTCTGAATATTCCCTCAAGACAAGTTGCACCGGTTTCGGTTTCAACAATTTCATGCTTCTCGACATTTCAGTATGAAATCCTCAAAGAACAAAATAAGAATTTTTAACCCATCGCTTGTCATGTGCAACTGAAAAAAGGGTTAGAAGCAAAAAATCTACAAATATGGAAATATGAAGAAGTTCATGTGAATCTTATTCTCACATTGTTGTGTGCAGGTTTATATGAAAAGTAAAAAATGCAACTTTGGCAGAAGTTCACCTGAAATTCTTTACAATCCCGGTTTAACTTCTTTATTCTGTTACAAATAGATTCAATCTCTGCCTGCTCTATTTTGCCGATTTAATCCCACATCCAATGGCTAGATGTGAAATGGTTCTGTGTATGAACCTGTAACATAGTGTTGACATACCTTGAATCAAAAAATACCTGTGTTCAATCATATAAATATGTCCTGCAATATGATGTTTTGCCTTTGTAGCAGTGTTTTGTGGCTTTTGTAATAATTATAAAGTGTGAAGATGTTGTATGCTGATCCGTTTCCTTGATTATCGTCTCTGACAAAAAGCTGTTAATGCGACTTGTGTGCTTCTTTATTGTTGGTAATTATCATCACTAATCCATAGGAGATATTGACGATGCGATTAGTAGCTATTTGCAGAGCATTAGTGTGCTGTAAATCATGTCTTTACAGTGCCTTAACGGTGTCTTAACGGTATCTTAACTGTGGCGTGCTTGCGAAGTGACACTTTTATGAACCAGGTGAAGCGTAAGACTTGGAAAGATACAGACAATACCTAACAGGCATCAACTGGCAGCAACTTGCAGTGAGGAATATGTCATATCACTTGGAAGTCAGCGTTTATTGCTCTCTTAATGTTGCATCAGCGTTGCATCAGTGTCGCACCAGGTGATAGATCACAGCTCAAATGGTGCGGATATCGATGAATTCGGAGACATTGCCGAGCTGTATCACACTTTAGACGTCTTACTTCCTTTGTTATAGTGGTACCAGAGACAAGTACAGGTGTTTTTATGGCTTTTTTACCGATATTTCTTCAGATTTCTTCGGCTTTCTCGTTTTGTTCTCAGGTTGGCAAATAAAAAGCCACATATATATGTATTCGGTCCACTGCATATTATGTGTTTTGCCTGGAAAAACAATTTAAAAGTCTTTAGTGACAAATGTGCAATGCGCCTTGCTGGTGCGACTCTACCAGTGTTAAATGAAGCATGCATTTAAGTTGGGAGGAATTGTAAAAACCAGGTGTTTTTCATATGGTTTTATGATGACATGTGCAAAATGATTGTGTGACCTAGTCAACTGATATTGAACTATGGATCCTTTCCAGTTTGAGAAATTTGGTACTTGCCAAATAATTGCATGTCGTTTTACCTGAGGTTGAAATGGACCTGGTAAAACAAGCATATTCCTGGTTTGTACGATTCCTTTGTGTGCTCTGCAAGTCAAAGACCACTACTTATCGGTCCTAAATCTATATATATTTTCACAAACAAAAAGTCATGTAATGGCAGATATTGGGCTCCACGTTCTGTGTAATTTTTAAGTATTCTTAATTTCCTCAAATAGTTTCTTGACAAACTTCATTATTTGTGTCAGCGTTGAAATGTGATAATCAATATTTGTTTTACGCTCTTGAGTCGCTGCTGGATCGCCCATGTTCACAGAACTTCACACTGAGCAGTTGTGTGATCCTCTGAAGTCAAGTTTGAACAAATTTGAGCAAATTTGAGTTGATTTGCTGGGGAGTCAGGCGGAGTAATGCAGCGGCAGGTCTGGGTGTGCGGCTTCACAGAAATTCACTGAGAGATGGCGGAGAACAAAGTAGTTGAAAGACCCCTGGCTAGGCCCTGGCACTCCCTGGCCACGGAGGGTTAAGACCTGAGAGGGTGAAGCAGCAGGTTGAGTTTGAAGCTGTGGCAAATTAAAGCCGTGGCAAACTGGAGTTGTGGCAAATTGCCTGTGGGCAGGGTTATTCGGTCTGGAGGGTGTCTCTGTGTCAGCCGTGCACACATGCCCGCTCATCAAGGGCCTGTCACGACGACCTCTCTTTGAGGGAGACAAAGTCGAGAGCACTTGTTAGACAAGTTGACGTACAAAAGATCTTGGCTTTTTGGGGGCCACTTGGTGCGCTGGGGCCGGGGGCGAGGGCACATGAAAGGAAGTCTTGCTCTGAGGTCTAATGGGGCTGAACAGGCTGTGAGCAGGCGCTGAACGGGGCCTCAACTCAAACCTGGTCCCTCCACAATGGTTTCCGGTCTGCTGCCTACTGGTGCCTGCCTCCACTCCGCTCCACATTAAGGGAGAAAAAAGTCAAAGAGAGAGGAAAAAGGGAGGGAAAAACTGTCATGAGCAACAGAGAAGCTGAGGCAATTCACGGAGCAATTCACGGAGACATTTCAGGGAGACGCAGAGCCCTCACTGAGCCTCTCAGCTGCTCTGTCTGTGACGGCCGTTCATGCAGCAAACTGTGGCACTTCACACAAGTCCTGTGGAGCAGAAAGAAGGGAGCAAAGCGGCAGAATTTAAGGCATGAACTCTTGCGGGGCTGAGCAGTGCGGAGCAGTGCAGGGCATCACCGTGCGACTCCCATCTCAACCAGGGCATGAAACATTTATCATGACGCTTTGTGAAGCTCCCCGAGTTACACACTGAGTTGCGTCAGCACCCACTGAAGCACACAATTGCCAAGTGTAGGTATTTTGCCTCACTTCTCGTCGATATGGGTTCTCACCAGGTCGGGGTGACGCAGGGCAGGGTTTCATTGCTCTCAATGACTGTTACAGTGTCATCACATTCTGTGGGTACTCAATACTGCCATGGATCTTTTTCCAGTTAGACTATTCGCCAAAGTTGATTGAATCGGGTTGATATAGAATTTTATGCCGACAGTGAAGTGAGATGTAAAAAGTCTGTATTCAGTGTGCGAATGACAGGTATCCGTTTGTCCTGACTACCTGAAAAACTCTTTAGACAAGTGTAATTTTTCTAGAAAATAAATAGTAATCAACATCTTATTTTGTGTGCCATCCAAGTTTGGACAAGGGCTTTTTGAAAGCTGTATTAGAAATATTCCCATTCTGGTAAACTTCAATGTAACTGATTAGTCATCAGTTAGTCAGAGTTCAATTAAGATTCTAATTGATTGCCGAAGGATATTCTTATCATTTAATGTTTGGACATTGAAACATTTGACTCCCTTTTAAAACTTATGTACAAATGTTCGATGTGTGGTCTGTCTATCTGCATTTGTAGCAAATGAAAGTGAAGGTTGCACTATAGCATATTTTGGCTGCCTCAACCAGCCTAAGAGGCCATGACTCATTTAGGAGTCAGTTTGACACCAGAGACCATGTAATAAATTGATTTGACTCTGAAGTTGGAATGATTTGGATGAATGCCGTACTTGACATATTGATAATTATCTGCGTTTTTACGATTGTGGCTCTTTTAATGTATAGATGTCATCAAAAACAGTGACGTTACTGTGATGTCATCAATTCTTAACAAAGGGTAATCAAGGGTGTCTGATGATGGTGTGGTGGTTGCCACAAAGCCCTGTTACAGAGTTCAGTCCTTCGGCAGGCAAGGGGGCCTGGAGAATATGAGCTTGACTTGGCAAGGGTCGCTGCGGGGCCAATTTGCTCAGGGTGGACGTGGCAATTATGGTCTAGATGCTGTGTTTGAGGCATCCCGTGTCATCTCCTGTGAATATTCTGTGAATGATGCTCCGTGGCTTTGATATGGAGGGGGGTGGCAAACTGGAAATTGATGGAGATTGCAAGGCAAAAATTGGTTTTGCAGCCAGAGCTGATGATCAGCATTTAGCTGATGTCGTCCGAAGGCCATGTGGCTCCAGCCTGCCTCCTCTGTGAGGAACATCTGAAAACACCGCCCGTCAAAGCTAATGTTGATTCATTTAATTCATCTAAGCCTGATTCAATCAGATTCTGACAAATTTGTCAGCGGCATACTTGCTAGACAATTGCCATTTCCACTTTCCAGACTGTATTGAAGCTTGCCTTGTTTGTCAGTTGTAGGAGTTTTCAATGACACATAAAGAATGACACCAGCAATAAGTTGTTAATGTTAGTTATGAAAAAAAGACAGAAAGATGAGTAAAGATTGACTGCATCCTTTACACTACTGAATATTTTTGTCCTGATAATTTTAGCTAATCACGGATTCATAATAAAATAATGATTTTCAGTATGAATAAGATTTTACTAAGAAGATCTCTAAAAACCTGCAAATTTCATAATTCATCAGGTTGTTTAGCAGTAATGAGAAAATGGAATGTCTTTGATTTCTGCTATCGCTGTTATCTTGTTAATGGCCCGTGATGAATTTATCATATCATAAGTTCCAGTCCTGATCTTTTCTCTTTGTTTTATGCAAATGGTGTTGTAATTGTACACTCATTAATTAGCGGACAATATCCACGGACTCCGTACTATTGGTGTGGCGCTGTATTGTTTTGGAATGGGCGAAAAAAAGAGAGACAACTGGCAAGGTAAGGCAGGTGACAGGTTGTTAAGTACCTGGTGGTGATCATTAATCATTTGATTGCTGTTGGAAAATGACAGTTATGGCATGGAGCTCTATGGCCCCGCATGTTTGCTATCGCTGGAGAGGTGTCCAAATGCTGTGAAATCATGCCAACACCGGCCTTGGAGTGTAGCACTTTGAAAACTTCTTTCTCCGTTTAATGACTCCCAGGCTCATGGCGACGCGCGTGGTGATTGGAGAAGCACATGGTGATTGGTGAAGCACATGGTGATTGGTGAAGCACATGGTGATTGGAGAAGCACATGGTGAGGCGGCTGATCAGCATTGTCGTCAGACATCAGTTCATTGAGAGCTGTATCATCAGCTGCACTGCTTCATGGTGAATCGGTTTAAATCCATTAAATGTGTTCATTTATACATTTTTATGATATTCAAGTAAATTGCATGGCATTTATCAGATATTGTGATTAGTTTCTTGTGAATTTCTATGTTGGACACGTTTGATAAGATTCTTGGTATACCCTGTTGATTACTTTTGAAACTTAAGTTATCTTAACTGATGATTGTGTTTGTTGTCCGTTTCTTTTTATATTTAAAAACGAATAATCATTGTTACTTGTCATCTTCTTGTAAATTATGATTCTGAATGTGCCTTAGAAGTAAATTACCTTTGTAGCTATAAATATGTGCATATTGTATTTTAGAGAACCCTATGCTTTTTCAAATGAATCTATAATTGCTTGTCTCTTTAATTAATGCAGTATTTCTGAATCTGTTCATTGTAATCTGTGTGGTCTTGCATTGACTTACAAAAACATTTCTGCTTGTCAAGATGTCATCACATCGCTGTCATGGGGTGACAATTTGTTTGTTGTATTGCTGCTGATATTTCTCCTTGTGTGAATTATAAGACTGATGGCATGGGTGATCAGTGTTTGAGACAATGTATTTATTGTGCTCCTGTGACCTGGGAATTTGCTGGACACTGATAACCCGGGACTAATGGTAATTAAAGGGTGATCAAGTGATGGGCCTTGTCAGTGATAGTTCATTATTAGGCTTAATACAGGGTGTTAGTGAATGGCCGGGGTTAAGGGCTCATTGAATGAATACCCATTGAATTAATCCCGTCCAATGACATTCAATGCACTCGCTGGATCCTCATTGTTCTGCAATTGTCTCAATGGGAGGTGGAGGACTCCACTGGAGAGGATGGAGAGGAGGCAAGCTCATGAATAACCCTTTACTGCTGTAACTGATTGCAGTGATGGGTCTCCATTCAGGGTGTCATTTTAGCACTGTTGGGGTTGTAGTTCCATTAAAATGCAGAACCTTTTGGTCTGAAGAACTATAATTGAAATATTTTGTCTTATTTATCAGTTTACCTGGTAACTTACATTGAGCCATTATATGGTTTGTATGAGACCATACAGTTGTCTGTTTATCCGTCTGTCTATATATCTTTCTATGTGTCTGTCTATCTTTTTATCTATCTTTCTGTCTGTCTGTCAAGCAGTTTTCTATCTATCTTTCAATCTATCAACTATATATCTGTGTATCTATTTATCTATTTATTTATCTATCTATGTCTGTCTGTCTATCTATAGTAAATTTAATATCTACCGTTCTGTCTCTCCTGCAATCTTTCATTAATATCTGCATTGTACTAGTCTATCTATCTATCTTATCTATAGTAAAATTTGTTTCTATTGTTTTGTCTATCCTTATTTAGCAGATAGCTGTGACTGCCTCTTAGAGTGAGCCTCACTTAGAAAGCCTCACAGTGGCAGAGCATCAAGGAGGGCAAAGGGTGATTCCCAGCTCAGAGAGGGTGTGCATGGAGGGCGGCAGGGGCATGGATGGATCCTCTGTGAGGCTGGTTGGAGGTGCTGCCTCTGCTGGGTGCTAGTGCAGGGTGCTAGTGCAGGGTGCTGGGTGCTTTTAGGGCTTGTTCACAACTGATAACTGGATTGACAAGAAGCCGTAAGAAGCAAAGCTTAGGATCACTTTGAAGGGAGCAGTTTGCACCTCTGGGCTGTGGGAGGCTGTGGGCCAGAGATCGGCCAATTAAAGGATTAGTTCAAGACTTGGGGGAAACCTTGTTTGCTGGCTTTGAAGTGCTGCACTGAGCATGTAAGTCTATTGTCACTGCAGCCCCATTCGCCGAGAACTCACTGAGACCTTTGAGAGATCACTCAGAACTGGGAGAGAGGGCTCGCCGATAACTCTCAGAAAAATCACTCGGGTCTCACACAGAAATTATCAAATCATTCAGAAGTCCAAAGAATCACAGATTATTCACTCAGACTCAGTGCTCAGTACTATCGCCCCAGAGTTAGGTCTTCAGCCTCCTCGCACAAAAAAGGGGTGAAATGACCTTAAGCGCCCTCTTGTGGTGGCAGGGCAATTGTAGCAAACAATGGTGACCTCAGTCTATTGTGTTCCAAATGATTAGCACTCTCACTGTGGCCCTCATGCTTTGCCAGTGCATCTGATTGTGTGGAGTCACTGTGCAGTTTGTGGAGAATGTTTAGAAACTTGGGAGATGGGCCTCAGATCAGATTCAATGGAAAAAAATCTGCTTTGAAGTGAATGAAGTTGGAGTTAAATCCAGATCATTTATTGTCTGAAATCACTGAAATAAAGTTGAATTTTCTCATGCAACCATAATTTTCTGTTACACATGCATATGTTTTATGCGTAATCAAGTTTATGGGGGAATAAGTGTTTTATTTTGATATTTATTGATGATACTTTCATTATTTGAATGATTTGATCATGCATAGTGTAAATTATATTTAACCAAATTTCTGCCTTGGAATAAACCAAATTACATGTTCATTGTATCACAGATTTTCAATTGTATTCTCCAGTATTTTTAGCTACTAGGTAACTAACAGCTGCAGAATATAATCATGCATTGTAATAATGGCAAAGGTAGAGTCATGACCTGTAGGACTAGAGAAATCTGAATGGCCTGAGGTCTGCTAATGAGCAGCATTGTACAAATGAGCATCACCTTCATATTAGTATTGCAAGTGCCGTATAATGACTGTGTCACTGTGTGTGTGATGTCCCAGGCTTCCCAAATGAATCTCCATGGTCAGTGTAGTGTATTAATTTGAATTAGTGGAGCGATTAGGCATTATTCATTAGTGCTTTGATCTGCTCACCTGTGTAATATCTAATGAGTGTGCATCACCTATGGCTATGCTAAATCTGGGCTCAACCTATTCATATTGTTTATGCAATATGCAACCTGTAGTCAAGCCTTTTGAGAGGTGTAAGGGGCTTGATGTAGCTGTGAATTATTCTAAACGGCTGATATTTTGAGCAGAATGCTGTACTAAATTTGAATCTGTCCATAGTCATGTTTTTATTTTTTGGAAGATGTTTTCAAATGGGGAAAACTTGGTCAATTTTTTAGATAAGGCATATTAAAATCTCTGAGGATATTCTTGTCATTTAATGATGACAATGACAATGACACATATTTTATTTAGCTCTTACAGTGTACAGTATATGGTTTTACAGACAAATTGATAATTAAGGAGCCAGGAGACCTCCAAAGACAAAATTCTTGTCGCTATCGGAGGGCCACCTTGTGGTAAAAAAATTATTAAAATTATTCTTAGTATATATTGAAGAGGATATTATCTTACAGTTTAATGATGTAAATGCTTACTACTTTTGAAAAAACCATGAAAATCTCTGTTTTTTTAAAGTGATTTTGTAAAATAAAACAATTAAGATTAAGAAAGTGAAATGATGTTAAAGATAATGAGGCAATGCTTTACCTACCTGAATGCAAGACAGCTTCTGGATCACAAGAGGAGACTGATGACCCGCAAATATAACAATTTGATATTGAACAATTAATTTCATACTGATCTGTAAGATTCTGTTTGACATAAAACTTAAAACCATCAAAACTGTGAGTAAAGATTTTATCCTTATATTTTGAAGACATATCATTAAATACTATTGGGTACCTGTAACTCATACCATTTCTTGCGAAGTCATGTCTCACAGCAGGAACGGGAAGGTTTCTATTTGAGTGACGTGTGGGGTAGTTATGAGAATAATTATATAAAAGAAATTTTTCAGAGTAGAAATATAGTGGAAGCATATTATTGTTTAATTTATAGCAGAATTTAAGATCTTGCAGTGCACATAGATCAGGGATTTTCAAAATATTGTAGTACTTGAAAAGAGGACTTGTGTGAGCATTATATTTTGCTTTAGCTATTATTCTCAATGATTTCTTTTGTAGCTTTATCAATTTATTTGCCTTCCAACCCCATATAATCAATCCGTAGTTTAGATAAGAAAGAATTAAAGAATTGTAAATTATATGTAATACTTCAGATGGTACAAAATTCTTTAGCCTGTTCATTATACCTGTTGTTTTTGACATCTTTTTAGAAATGTTATCTATATGTGGTTTCCATTTCAGATTTTTATCAATTATAAGGCCCAGAAAGTTAAACTCATTTACAAATTCTATTGGAGTCTCTTCCATTACAAGATCTGGCAATGAAATTGTGCGTTTGGCTGAATGGAACACCATTGCCTTTGTTTTACTAATATTTAAAGAAAGTTTGTTCAATTTCAGCCATTCAGTTATCGCTTTTAATTCGTCATTGATACTTGCGGTTGTTACATGGTCATTTTCAAAAACATTTAAAGTGGCTGAAAGTGTTGTATCGTCAGCATATATGACGGGATGAAATTTGTCAGTAGCATTGATTAAGTCATTTGCATAAATTATAAAAAGTAGAGGGCCTAGTATGGATCCTTGAGGGACTCCACATTTTATTTCAAGAAATTCAGAAGTAATATCATTCATTTGTACGTATTGCATTCGATCAGTCAGATAACTTTTCAAAAGATCATACGAGGTATTTCTAATTCCATAATGTGACAGCTTAAACATCAGAATTTCGTGATCGAGTGTATCAAAGGCCTTCGAGAGATCTAAGTAAATGTTAATTGGAATTCTGTTGTTATCCATTTCATAAATGATTCTGTCTATTAATTCTAAAGCTGCTAATTCTGTGGAATGTGACTGCCTGAAGCCATATTGGCTGTTGTAGAAAATTTTGTTTTTGGTGAAAAAGTCATATATTTGATTATACATTATTCTCTCGAAGACCTTTGATATACTTGGAAGAATAGAAATAGGTCTATAGTTGGAAAATAGTTGATCATTGTCTTTCTTGTGGAGAGGTGTAACTTAAGCTATTTTCAACTGTTTAGGAAATGCACCATGTTCTATTGATTGGTTAATTAAGACTTTCAAGGTATCTGCAAGTTCAAATTTAACAAATTTTAGTAGTTTATTCGAAATTCCATCATGTCCATAGCTAGATTTTGGCTTAAGAGAATCAATTACTTTTATCAGTGTTATCGTATCTACTTTTGTGAATTGAAATGACTCCAGAATTGGATGTTTCATGTAATCTTTGAACGATTTGTTTATAGGCATCTGTATTCCTTCTGCTAACTTTGGTCCAATTTCTACGAAATATTGATTAAATTTGTTTGTAATCACTCTTTTGTCAGAAGTTGTATTGCCATTTATTAAGAAAAATTCAGGGAACTCTTGCTTCTTTTTTGTTTTATTCATTATTTCATTAATTGTTGACCAAGTTTTCCTGATATCACTCTTGAACATTTCAAATTGGTTATGATAATAATTTTTCTTTGCAATTCTGATACTACTTTTAAGAATCCTGCTGTAAGTCTGAAAATTTAGTCTCCTACTATTATAATTAGGATCAATTGTGTCAGTAGATTTTAGTAAGTGGTACAACTTATCTTTATATTTTATAGATTTTAGAATTCCAGCAGTTATCCATTTACTTTTTTTGTGTCTGTACTTATTGAATCGAACAGATTTTGTCGGAAAATATTTATGAACTAAATCTTGTAGAATAGAATTTAATCGATCATAGCTTATGTCAGGTGTTTGGCCCAAAATTTCATTTAGTCGTTGTGCAGTAGATGGACTTTGCAATTCAGTTTTAAAGCCAAGAATTGTGGTATTATTATAAGTTGTAATCTTAACATACTTTTTCTTTTCATGATTTCGGTTTAAAAGATTTAAGCTTATAAAGTAAGGCAGATGGTCAGAAATTTGATTAATGATGATACCAGCTTTAATATTATTAAGTCTATCAGATATTTTAATGAAAAAATTGTCAATTAAAGTTCCCTTTCTTTCAGTTAGACGCGTTGGAAAAGTAATTTTGGGAATGTAACCATTTGAAATTATCGACTCAAGAAATTGATTCACACAGTTTACTTCTTTAAATTTCAGGATGTTTAAGTTAAAGTCTCCAGTTAGTAACACATCTTTGTTGTTTCGAAAATGATTGAATACTAAATTTAGCTCATTTATAAATGTTGTAACATTTTCTATTGTTTGACGAGGAGGTCTATAAATATTTCCTATAATAATTTTAGTGTTATCATGATAATTATTTCCTAACATAACTTCTATGAATTGCCCGTCCCAACTTTCAGAGTGTATGAATTTATCAATGTGATTAAATTTAAACATTTCACATATATATATAGCTACCCCTCCATGTGCACTGCTCGATCTACCAGATGAAATTAGGTTGTATCCTTCTATTTGAAACAGAGAAAGGTCACTGTCTGCTGTGAGCCATGTCTCCTGCAAGCAAATGGCACCGAGTCTGGAATGAGAAGAATTGTAGAAGTTAACATATATTTGTAATTTTTCGAATTTGGCTGCTAGAGACTGACAGTTTAAACTAAGGACTGTAAAATTATTAGAAGTATTCAAAACAAATTCTGTAAAACCTGAGTTGTCATAATATGGTGAAAGATCTAACAAGGTGGGTTCATCAGTGTCCTCCTGGGAATCCAGTCCACTGCCTGCAAACAGATCAAGTAAAGATGTCTCATTATCAAGTATAGTGTTTGGATCAACTGTCATACTTAATCATACAAAACATGGAATTTTGGAGATTGTATTGATAGCAGTTATCATGGTTTCTTGTTATAAGCAACTTGGTTATTATACTATTATCATGCTTAAGAATTGATAAAACAATCCATTCATTATACAACAAACAAACATAAAACTGTAAAATTGATGTGTCAAAGAATTTTGATGAAATGAAACAAATGTAAATGTAAAGATTCATAGACCATTTAATACTGGCACATGGTCAGCCAAATATTAGTATTACGTGATTTGATCTGACAGGTGAATAATAATCTTAAAACAGTTAAATTTACCAATTATGCTATGTTGGGGCAAACAATGATTGTATACAAATGAATATATAAAAGTTAATGAATTGCATATTATGACATGAACATATCAATTTAGAATTTAGAAACTGTGATCAACACTAAGTCTTGTGTTAGAAACATCAACTTGCACATTAAAGAGATCACACAATTATTTGGATCAAAATAGAAACATTCAGAATATTCAGAAAGTGTTATTGGGAGAAAAATTAATTAAATAAATAGCCGTTATTTATTTAATAAATAGCCGTTAGTTCAGAATTACTTGAGTCAAGGAATATACAGGTGGAAGATATATGACAATAAAATATTTTGTCTGACATTACAGAAAAAAAAGAAAAAAGAAAGAAGATAGCCAACAACTAAGTTATCTCGGGTATTAAATACAGTGATGCAATAAGTTAAACAGAGATTACATTAGAAAATACCATTCTCAGCACATGTAAAATGTAATTTTCGACACATTTAAATTGTTTAGAGTCAGTAAAATTACTGTAAAGCTGATCTTATGTCAGTAAGAATTTTCCCAACTACATTTTGACCCCACTCGTTTATGTCACATACTTTCTTGTCCTTTAGGGTCATGCCGATACCCCAGATTTTGCTACGAGTAGCTTCTCCTAGAGTAGTTTCCCCTGTTCCGAGTAGGAAATTTTTGGCCCTTTCATCTTGGGAAAATTTTGCAAAACATGCCTTTTCGAGTTCTCTTTTGGCAACTGGCAACCAATCATCCATTTTAACGACAATTTTATCACCAATTGCTTTACATGTAGCAGGATGGGTTGCCTGTCTGATCTGTGCAATAGAATTTTCATCTACAGCGAACTGGGCCTTGCACAACTGAAAGTATTGTTCAACTGAATGATAAACATGGTTGTCTATCTTGATTTCCGTTTGATAGAAGTTCGACAAGGGTGTGGCTGCAGAGAAGAAAACAGTGATGTCATCAGTCCTTCTTGTGGCAATTTCTGCAGGATCTAAGTCTTTGGGAAGGCTGTCCAGTGTGTTCACATTGTTTAATGTTTAGACATTGAAACATTTGACTCCCTGTTAAAACTCATATTCAAATGTTCCACTTGTGGTCTATCTATCTACATTTGTAGCAAGTTGAAAGTGAAGGTTGCCCTGCAGCATATTTTGGCTGCCTCAACCAGCCTATGAGGCCATGACTCATTTAGGGTGTAATTATGACTCCAAAAAATACAATAAATTGATTTGACCAATCAGATAGCAGGATTTGAGCTATTTTAAGCTGATGGAAACCTCAATATCCATTGCAACACATGAAATGGGACCATTGTAATTTCTGTGTTGAGATATTTTAACAAATTTTGAGAATGCATGGTGTATCTTATTCGGTGAAGACTTCTATCAAAGCAAATTCTGCATTTGCATGACATATGAGATTAAGCTGCTGGGATCCACTCTATGCCCACACTTATATCCCACACTTTCATCTCACGCAGTCACACTTATTCCCAACTCATATAATCTGTCACACTAGGAACCTATGGCTCTCTTTACTGCCCGGCATTGTTCGCAGTAGCTGTTACAGAAGGTGTTCAGAGAGGCGCTGGATGAGAGGCTTTGGCCACCCGGCTAATCTCATCTCATCATCATGTGATCATGTAGCGGCTAGGAGGATGATATGATACGCCTGACGGCCTCCCTATGCCTCCCAATGCCCAGTGTAATGCCTGGTGTAATTAGGAGGCCCTTTGATGTCCCTCTGGCTCTCCCCTTGCTCTTCTCCTGCTGTCTCCAGCTGAATCTAGCAGTCTCTAGTGCAGTCTCCAGGAGACTACAGCAGTCTCTAGCAGTGTCTAGCAGTCCTTGTTTCAGCTTAGGCCAGACGTAATTGATCTTTAGCTTCTCGGATCTTCTCAAGGCATATTTTCTATGATCGGTCTGTAAGACGAACAAAAAAAAAAGTAATCTCAATTTTTTTATAATGTCAATTCAGTGGTTAAGCTAAATTTTTTTTAACAGACAATATTTTTTGGGTTGGTCGATCCGTGAAGCCTAGAATTAAATATGTCTGACCTCAGCTCAGGGACTTGACTCAGAGGGTGATGCTGAGATTTACACAGTTACTGATCATCTTGCAGATATAACATACAAGATATACCTTGTTGCTGGCGTCACCAATGGCTAGCACCTCTTTGATCACCCATCTACTTTGGTGTATCACCATATTTGGCTCCTATTGGGCTGCTGGGTATTTTGACACTTAGATGCTGTTGATGAAAATGTTGTTGTTTACAGAGCTATTCTTTGTGTTGATGATGGATAATTGTCCACTTCGGATACGGTGATGATCAGATGAAGATTGTTCATAAAATTTAGGTAATGTTCTGTTATTAAATGTTAATGATGCTTATATTCTAAGAAAATGTCATTAATATTCTAAAAGAATGTCATAAATTGGGTCAAATTATTCCGGAGTGTGTGATTCAGACATGGTGCTGCTGGAAGTGTCATGGGAGGAGCCACACTGCTATCAGTGATGCACACAAAGTGGCTGTGTCCACCTTCTGTGACAACACTGTGACAGCACTGTGACAGTGACTGACCATGTGATAGTTTCACAGCAAGGCCAGCCAACTGATAGGTCTACATAGTATCATTTCTGGGGATGAGTGATGCATTTTGTCGAAACGGGTTTTGTCCTCAACTTTATAGTGCAGAAACTTCCTCGCGAATAACCTCCGATAATATGCCTTAACCATCCTCGTTAAATAACCTTAGCTATATTTGCATGGTAGAGTGCTAAAAAAAGCGCTCACGCCCTCGTGAGCAACATAATTATAAAAGTCTGCAAAGTCTCGACGAAGATTTCATGCATTCTTGGTTTCTGCGAAAATAACCAGTATGAACTTATGAGACGTATTTGTGGCCACATACCTAAATTGGCCAGAGTACAAATTCAGACCTAAACCCAATGGTTTCGAAGGCTTCAGTTTAGAGCATTGTTATTTGGTCCACCTATATTGCTTGACCATGTGTGTGAGGACTGTCCACAGACAGAAGTTCTGAGGGGAATCAAAATGTCAGTTAATACCTTTGGCCAAGTTCACAGCTAAGAGTGTTAGAGCTGAGCCATTGTCCCCTGCTCTTCCTTGCCGCCACAAAGACAATGCTTTGAATCCCTTCTTGATGTAATGGAGGTTATCTGACCCGCATAACCATTATGCCTGCTGCTTTGAGTGAAACCTTATAGGAGCTGCCTTTGGGTCAGTCTGGGTCAGTCTTGTGGACATTCTGGGTCAGAAAAGGTCATATCTGAGTCGTATCTGGGTCACCATGGGGTCACCTTGACCCTTAGATGGTCAGTTTCCATGGACATGTCCATTTGCATGCTCAGTTCCCATGGCAACAGTTTACCACATGCTTGGTTACAGGGTGCCATGGTAACAGCTGCAGATTCCTGTGTGGATTCCCTCACTCTGCTGAAATCCTTCGCTTGGGTGGCAACTGCAGGGTGGCAACACCGCCTGCCTTTAGCAATCCTGCTTTTTTATGGCGATGCTTTAAGCACATGACTGCAGTTAGCCTTTCAGTAGTACAGGACACTCAGGCTGGGATTCTCATGCAGTGTGGCCTTGTCTTATGGTCATTAGTAAATGTGTGTACAGGTCTGAATATGCAAATGGTAATTTTGTTGTATTCCAATATCTAAAGTTACAGCTTGTGTAAAACAAGAAAAGAAATAGATGATGCATAATATAGTGACATCTCATTGTCTTATTTAGCAAAGAAATTCATCTGATTTAACTGATCCATCTCCATCTGTACTAAGTTGTCCCATCTTGTTTGTATGACATAATTTTGAAATTAAGATATGAAAGCATATTATTGGTTTTGTAAAAATTTCTCTTATCTCATTTTTTAATAACATTTCGTGTTAATCGCAATACAAGGTTTTACTGTCACATTTTAACATCACCTTTTAACACATAGAGCTGCCTGGAAGCACCGTTGTAGCAGGACTGGCTCATCTTTTTGCCATAATTTTGTATTTATGATCAATTTGCCGCTGAAAACTGCTTGTTACAGCTCATGTTTTTTCACCCGGATGGCTCGCTATCATGGCACCTCTTAAAATTCCCGAGCGCTCTTGACTCAGGAAGCTCTCGCAGATTAAGATGTTTTTGTAGCAGATTAGTCAAACGCCTGTGAAATACGGTGGGAAATTTTCATCACTTGGACACATGTGACTCAAGGAAATTCGCCATAAAACGCCTCTAATGTGGATGCATGAGCATGCGGTGACACTGAGCTGAAATGTGCATGAAACGGGGTGTTTTAGATACTCCGAAAGCAAATTTATTCAAGGGATTGTCTCAAGAAAGATATGTGGTAACATTTAAATGATGAGTCAAACCAACTTGAGCAACAAAGGAAGTTTTGATGTACTTAGATGATGCCTCTCTGTTGATATCAGTCACTGCTCTGTATTGACTAGGTCTATGATAGTTCAAAAAAATATAGATACCACAGTCATAGAGTGACTCTGCAATAAGACCCCAAGAATGACTACCTGTAAATCGAACCCGGAAGTACACAACCTCTGCAGCCGCCATCTTCACCATGGTTTCATACGGTTTAGACAGTTTATTGACAACCAAAATTCCATGATTTTACGAACGAATGTTGATAAGATTAAATTGGCAATGGTAACTTCAGAACTCTCGTGTAAGACTCAACCATTGGCTAGAACGTGACAGACCAAAGGAAGAATGAAGAAAGGATGTATATAACTCTAGATTTTTAGTGCGGAAGTGGTGTGCTTTCGGCTTTTGGTCCCATACATCTGTCTCTGCCAGTGAGCTGCTTTCTGACAAGTGAGTGTCAGTGTTTAATTCAACGTATGTGGCACTGACTGTATCTGACATTCTGACAGCTACCGTCGTGTCTCTGCCTGACAGTGCCTGTGTGAGCTTGTGTTAGCTTGTGTCACTGGATATGACAGCTCCTGAGCAATGCTGAGCTGAGCAGTTGTCACTCATGAGCCGCTCAGATGGCTCTGGCATCAGTTGCTCAGTTGCAATAATGTATCAATTGCTATGGAGCTTGAGGACAGAGGAGTTCCCCAAGTTGCACTGATGCTTTCTAAGTTGTATTTCTTAACTTGCCTACTGTACTAAAGTTGAATTGGTGGCTCAGTTTCTGAATGATATCAGTCAGCTCTGTTAGTTCCTCATATTGTTGTAATGCCGCAATTTTATAGGGGAGAGTCCCCTCGATCGGACTGTGCCTCGATCGGAACACTTTTATAATGACATAATTATGAAACTTATAAACAGGTGTCCTAGCTAGAGTGATTGCTTTTCAATCACTTTGAAATGGTCATGAATGTTTGACTTGGAAAATCATTCATATTTGAAGTTGTCATAATAGGTATAAAATGATAGCGTCTGATCTAACATTGTGATCACAGGCCAAGTGATCACAATGGCTTAGCAGTTCTAGAGATAGAGAGGAAGGTGTATGGCTCAAGTGCCGCCTGGTGGAGTGCAAATATAGAAAATTGATTAAAATTGCTCAAGGAGCAGCCTTTCACAACATTCTTGTTGGTTCTGTGAGATAATAGTCTCTCAGCTACACTTAGAGATGATTTTCACCCACTACACTGCATTTAGACTCGCATTAAACCTTGTTTGGCCAATCTTACCTATGTCTGCACCCATATCAGCATACATCACAAGGGAATTCCCTTTGACAGCCAATCAGAATTTAGGAGACCACAGAGCCATCTCTTGATTAAATTGGAACCTCAGTCTGCCCTTTGGTGAGCATACTATAGCCTGTTTCCCAGCCACCACAAAACAGGCCTGGTGGCCATGGGATATCCCAAGAATACTATTTATGGCAACTTCCGCAAATATGACCACACACGACGACTGTCATTTTCCCATAGGGGGAGCTTGAGCAATACACCTTGGTGTAATATAACAGAATAAGGGCAAAGCATGTGAACACTGCCTGTGTTGTGATGCAGGTCTCACACAGTCAGAATTCACATACTGCTGGGAAATCCTTCAGAATCTGTTTCAGTGACCTCCAACTAATTGTCTCCCAAAACGAAAAAGAAAAATTCATTTATCTATAGAATTCAGGACACTGGCTTAAATTTTGCAAATGACAGATATTCCCTCGATCGGACCAGTGGAGTGTCCTCGATCGGACCACCTCATGGATGTATGCATATTCATAATACAGCCTGTAAACATGACAATTTTAGCTTTTTATGAAAGAATAATCCCTAAAGACATGAAATAACGGCCCAGAAATATGTTAAATTAATTACGATAATTTAACTCCCATGCTCTATTGGCCTTTTCAGGAACAACATTGAAATGTGAAAAGCATCAAAATTGAGATTTCATACTTGTCCAAAATTAATAAAACAATGAGGGACTGTTGTTTATGTTTTAGAAAGTGATGCAAATACCTTGGGCTATTAAAAAAACAACTTTCTGAAGTGGTCCGATCGAGGCAACTCACTGTTCCAATCGAGGATACCAAGTTCATGATGTGAGAATTAGAAGCATTTTTTAGAAATGGTCTTGTGTCTATACGGATCAAGCTTTGTCCACAACAGAGTAGCACAATATATTTCAACTTAATTCTCGTCTTTCTGGCCAGTTATGAACTTCATATCACTAATGCCCTTTGCACACTAAGCCTCTGAAGTTAGGTGTTCCGATCGAGGGGACGCTCCCCTACAGTGAACCTGAGGTCACGTTGTAGAATCAGACCTAATCAGGGAGCCCATTAATTCTGATTTCCTGCCTCAGTCAAAGTTGCATTGAAACTCATTGAATGTGTGACTTTCATTCGAGATCACTTTGTTGCATCACAACTCGCATTGTTGCATCGGAACTCGCTTTGTTACTTCAGAACTCAAACTGTTGCATTGGAGCTCACATTGTTGCAATGGAACTCACATTGTTGCAATGGAGCTTACATTGTTGCATCGGGACTCTCATTGTTTAATCGGGACTCATTTTGTTGCATTGGAACCCACATTGTTGCATTGGAACTTACATTATTGTCTCAGGACTCACATTGTTGCATCAGAACTTATATTGTCGCATTGTCTCCCCGGGGTTCAGAGATTGTTGAGTTTATTGCTCAATAAGTTACATTGCTGTGTGTGTAGTTACTCAATTGAATGGTAGGAATCTAAAGATCCAAGTCTTCTCCCAACAGTGTAAGGAAGCTTACGTCTGCGTGCAAGCATTTCGAGTTCTCCGACAGTCTGCAACTCCTCTGCAACTCCTCTTCAAGCGAGTCTGCGAGCGATTCTGCGCAGACGAGTCTCTGCAAGTGAGCGCAAGCTTTCTCTGGCAGGCAAGTGAGCTGCAAGCGAGCAGCAAGGGCAGTGACAAAGCTGCTTCTGCCTGGCACTTTGAGCTGCAACCAAGTGGAAAGCACTAATGGAGTATGGTCCCCCTCAAAGGCAGGTGCAAATTGTGGCGGTGTGACGGCGTGACAGAAGCAGATCTCTTCGTTCACTCGACGTCACTCGACGTCCCCATCCCTTTGATGTCGCTGCGTCCTGCCATCGGGCAACGTGCGCTAGGCGCCACATCACACCTCCTGCGTCTCTCTGGGAGAAGTAGGCCATGGCCCACGAACAGTGGTGATGGTCTGCGCAGAGTTGTGTCTCTGACTGTCATGTCTATCTGGATGTCTGCCTGTTTGAGACTTCCCCCACCCCCTCCCCTGATTCAGTTAGTTACTCTTGATTAGTGACACAGACTTCTGGTGAACTGTTCAGAACTGAAATGATTATAAAGGTCTAAAGAGACTGTCTCCATATGCTAAAATGTTCCTAGTTGTTTGTTTCCGCTATTTCTGCCCACAATGGCGTTTGTCTGTTTTGTCCTTCTGCTTTGTCTTTGTCTTAGACGGTGTCTTTCTTGGCGATCAATCTTTCTTCTCTGTATTGCAAGCTGCTACCTCTGACTTTCTGTCTCTCCCATCTTGCACACCTTGTCATATGCAGAGGTGTGTGTCGGCTTGTGCTTTTGCCACTTGCCAACAGACGCAGACGGTGCAACCGTTGCAACTGATGCAAGTGCGACTTTGGTAGCTTTGTCCCTTTCCGGAGCAGTCTCTTGAGCTCTTGAGCTGCTGAGCTACTTTTCTCCTATCGCTTGCAGCTGGTGCAGTGACAATATTGCAGTGATGCGGATGCTTTCTCTTGACACCAGCCTCCGCAACCCTCCCTTTCAAGATGCTACGGGGCGAGTAAGGTGAGGAGCTTCCCCAGGTGCCTGTGATGGGTTCAGGTTTGGTTCTTGGCTTATGGCACTCTCCCTTCAGTCGCTTCATACTTTGTTGCTCTGAGACAGAATGGAACTTCCATAGAGAGGCTTCTTTTGGAACTGTGGACATTTTTAGAAAGAGTCTTGCCGTTTGACTTTTGTGTACTGTTGAAATTGATGACTTGGCTTTAAACTTTAGAACTGTCACACACTTCATCGTTCTAAATGTAACTTTTTGAAATGCAGTATGGTTTTTTGTGTGTGGAAATTCTTGTATATGGTTAAGTAAAGAATTTAAACTTGTTTCTTTGCCAATCGGTGTTGTTTTGTAACTTTTGTTCCTGGTATTCTTCTTTTCTTCTGGAAGATGCGGATCTTGCTTGCCGCATCAAGTTATGTGTTTGCCCGTATTTGGAGCTCCTTTTTTGTGATGATTCTTTTTGTGTTGTTTCTGCTTCAATCCTTCAATACAAAGGGGTTAGCGGCGGAAGATGCATTCGCCAAAATGACAGACATGGTGAAGCATATCAAGGCACAGAAAGGGGGCACAATCAGGGCAACCGAAAATGATCTTGCTTCAAAAAACTCAGGAGCGTGGCTCACCACACCTGTGCTGTAGAAGCCCAAGATGTTATGGAGGCGGAGATGTTAGGCACACGCCAAGGAGGCGTTCAAGACACGTTGTGGACATGTTGCATACACATGACAGAGACAGAACCTGATGCTCCCATGACAATTCTTACTTATCGACAACCCTTTTGTGCATCACCCTCTGTGTTTTTGTGTCGTGCGATCTCTTTTAAGGCATAAAACATCAAAAAGGTCAAGAAAAAGCTGTTACCTACAAAAAAAGGAACAGTTCAAATATAAGGATCCCTTCAGAAACTCAAGATTGCTTAAAAGAAAAACCCTTTCTTGAGAATTTTTCACATGGTTTCCGAGTTTTTATGCATCTTTGTAGAGTTCCTACAGTTTTTTCCTTCTGATTTGTCTCTGCATAGGACAAGTGAGAATGTCTTCTATAACAATACATGTGGGCCTAATTAATTGGTGTCATTTAGTGTACTTCTAATATGGATTAAACATGTGATTAAACGCGAGAGCCTGGTTTTTTCTTTTCTGAAATCAAATTTTATGGGACTTAAAAGTGCTGTTAACTTTCGCAGTTTGAAGCGTTTTCTTAATATTTCCTTAAAAGGTTTGTGTAGCGTCCGATCAATGGAGCTGAGTAACTCGGGCAGAAACTTCACAGAAAATCTTCAGTGTAACGATTGAGGTTGGACGGGGTCTGGATTGTGGCATGAATCGCGGCATTTGTGCCGAGTGCTTTAATGAAGTTCAGAAACGACAAAAGTGCAGAAATTGCAAAGTGGATAAGTTAAAATTAAAAAGTCTTAAAGAGACGCTCTTAACCGATGGCTGTGGGTCGGTCGATATTAATTTCCTTTCTGCTGGCAATATGTGGTTTAACGATGGACCCATCGAGGCATAGAGCAGGCTGTGTGTAACAATGATGTGTTTCTATCTCCCCATCTCCCCCCAATTATCAACTGTTGGCACCTTCGCTGAGAAAATGATCTCTATTATGCTAAACCAGTGCGGCACATAACACCAATTTTCTGATACGCAGTGGAGCCCGGCTTGCCTTATTTGCAGCCATTGAGACCCATAACAAAGGATCACTTGAACACCATTTGTAGAGCATTTGAAGCTGGGTGCTGTGCCCTTGGCTGGATGGTGCCTTGCTGGTGATATGCTCATGGTTTTGCCATGAAGCAATGAACTGCTTGAGTAAAAGTGCTTCAGACCATGCAGTAGCAAAGCACTTGCAACAATTACTTCCACAATGTCCCACCAGGGGGTGTCTCCCACTTTCCATAGGGTGTCCAAAGGGAATCCCAGGGGGTATCCCCATAGAGAATCCCAGGGGGTTTTCCGATGGTGAATCCCAATAGGAAATCCCTGGGGGTTCTCCCAAGTGTGGCAAAAGTGATTTTTCCTAGTCTGTCCCAAAAGGACACTTTGTCTGTTTTGTCTGTGTTTATTTGTTTGTCACTGTCTGTCCGTTTGTGCCCCTAGGCTGGACTACAGAACTAATTCAATAAATTTGAATTGGTGAGATATCATATTTCGTTTGGCTTTCAGTTGACTACCATCCGCAATGCAATTGCTTTTGGAACTGTGAAAATGTCAAATAAATGCAATTTTTGGATGTGTAACTTGCTCGGCTTTGGAAGTCTTTCTAAAAACACATTTCCGGTACTTACTAGCTGTTGCCTAAGTGTTCAAAGTATTCAGTCATGTTAAAATACCAACATTTTCTTATTCCAATGGCTCTGTCTCAAATAGAAGGTAGATGATAATAGACAGAGAGGTTCGAAAGTGAGGTTTGTCACTTTGGACTGGGTGGGAGGGGGGGGGGGGTACCCAATCATGACAGTAGCAATCCAATGAATCCAATGAGCAGAGGGGTGTTGCCAGGTTTCTTCTGTCCTGGCCCTGATAAGCCCAGCACACGTTTGGTCTCAGTCCTGATCCCTGGGGTACTCCCCTTTGGCCCTCCTCTATGACGGTTGTCACCCTTCCCTTCCAGAATCTCTTGATATGTGGGCTTGGGCCAAGGACATTATTTCAAGAATTACTGAGTTGAGTATTATCCGCTATGTTGGTGGGTTCATTCTTTCATGATTTTTGGAAATTTCCAATTTTCTTTCTTCAGAATTGGTCAGATTTGCTCTCTGAAAGTATTTCACGCCACATGAATTAAATGTTCTTCTATGATTCCTTGCTCAAAACATGGAGCTACATGCTCAAAATGCCATTGAGAATTAAAGAGATCGATCTGAAGTTGTCTGAAAGTAAGCAACAAAATTCCACTTATTCCTGGCCATGTTCAACTTGGAACTTGAAGATATACTGATTGCATATGAACCAAACTTTTTAGTGTTCCTTCTATGTGAACTTTGTTGTAACTTGAATCACTGTGGGTGTGTTGAAATAAAAATGATACTTTGCTTTCATTAGGCATATTATCAATTTTTGAGCCAATGGAAATCGTGTAAGAAAATGTTGACTGCAGTCATTATTGTCTGTACATTTATTGAAAGATCAATTGTCAAATTTCATGTAAGACTTTCAGAACATGTCACGCTTCTGTTAAGAAAATCATTATTCCAAATGAAAGTCCAATATCTAAAGAAATCAGAACCTTTATTCCAATTAACAATTAAGTCATGTTGGAGTAATTTTGCATTGTGTATGGTGACATTTGGTTTGCAAAGATTTGTGAAATTAATAATGAGGAGTCTTTGGAACAAATGAGATGGTGGAAATTCTACAAGAATATTTCAACAAATAGTTTGTCAATAGTTCCAATGTTTCATTTGTTTAATTTCTGCATGGGGTACATATGTGAATGAAATTACTATGAATCTACTTTGGTATTTTTGGCTGTCAATTTATTTGCAAAATGCAAGAATCGTGTCCGAATCGCTGTTGTTTTTTTCTTTAACAAATACATGTACATGCAATTATGTAAAAGTTGCTCAAGTCAAGTAAGCATTTCTACATTTCTCTGCAATGCAGAATCCAGATAATTGTGCAAATATGTTAATTTCCGGTTACTTGTTGGTCGGTTGCAGAGTTCAATTAGGACACTTTTTGCACATTAAAATCAAGAAATTAGAGTTGAGACCTTTGCCACGGTCATGGAAAGTCATGGAAAAAAAATTGTTTCACGTTAATATTTTTAAAACATTTCCCGCAATTGTGGCACTTGGCAAACGGATGGTCAGAAGGGCTGCGGAGATCATCTCGCAAATTAACGGAGTTTATAATAACCTTGTCGGATAAGAAAATGGTCAGGGGTGGGAATGTGAAATTTGCTCATGGAAAGTCACGGAAAAATCATGAAAATTAATGTTGTTTGCGGTATATTTTGTAGGGATCCTGCAACAATTTGGACCCAGTGCTCTTTCTGTGCTCAGAATTTTCCATGTGTGTACTGAGTCCATTGATGACCAACTTGATGTTTGTGACCACCCTGCAGGTCCTGCTTGTGTGACCACTCAGCTACTGTGACCACCCTGTTGTTGGTCATCACTGGTCAGTAGATAAACAACCATCCCCCACTAATGGCACACCCCTTTTTGTGTGGCTCAGTGCTAGAAAAACTGTCAAGCCACCTTAGCTTAGGCTGCCCCACCCCCATTGTCTTGGGCCCAAGGGAGGTGGATTAATGTCAACAAGAAGCTGTTATTAATTTGAGGCTTGTATTTCATGCTGGGAGTCTGTGCTTTCTGTCATGTCAATCACCCTTGGGGCAGGCCTGGGGTAGGCCTGGGGTAACCCTAGGCTGGCCCTGGGGCATGCTTCTGGGGTATTATGAGACACCCCTCTGGTAATAGATTTGATAATTGAATATTAGCCCCGAGCCTTTGTCTGGCAAAATGCTTCTTCAATGCATGGCTACAATTAATGACAAAAGGATGAGCCGCTGATGGCTGCTGATGGCTGAGCAGTGTGCTCGCTGGGTGCTGTGTTGTAGGCCATGTTTACAGTCATGTTGATGGTCATGATGAGGCCTGGATATGACCTACAGTGTCCTGTATAGGTCAGTACCCTTGCTAAGCCATAAAGAAAAAAAGCAGAAAGATATGCTTCTAATTATTGCAATTAGTTGCATCGTATAGTTGGATGTTTACATTTAAAGCTGAGGAACATTGCGTAACAAATACAAGACTTCATATAAATATATTACATATTCCAAAACTATAACAAATAGCGTTGTGGATTTATAAACATGAAAACAAAAAAATCCTATGTCAGATCTTCTGATCTGGAATTGTCCGTAATGCCCAATAGTGGTCTGATCCTTACAGGAATCACACAGGGAGGAGGCTGTGCGAGTTGGGGGGGGGGGGGTTAGTGATGAGGTGTGGGGTAAATTAGAGGGGAGGATAGATTTCTTGAGCAACCGGGGGGGGGGGTGAGTAGGGACTAGGGTTGGCTCACTGAAAGAATCACTGCAGGATGATGATCAGATCATGATTAGGCTTGATGATATGGCATTGTGCGTTGCATTGTGATGGGAATTATGCTGACAATCATGATCTGCCTGTGTGCTGGGGTTATGTCACCACATCAAGCTGAAGCCTTCTTCTGTCTCCTCCTGTCTCCTTTAGCTCTGTTCACACCAGAGTGATCACACCCTAACACTTAGGAAGACCTTCTAGTATCTCTTTATAAGCTGAGGTCCATCAAAGGTACACTTGTAGTGTTATCCTAAAAGCCAAATACCCCAAAATGCCTGCAACATAACATGTCCTTTTTAGACATGAAATAGGCTGAATTAAGGTCCCTTTTTATGTGGGGCTTCAGAAACATAACCTGTTTACCCCTTGGCTCCAAGCCTTAGCACCATTCTGAGTTTAACCCTGCAACAGTGATGCTGTTGCCCTGCCACGAGTATTTCACCCTCCAGACTACCCTCCCCCTTCTTGCCCTTCTTTTTTCTAATGCCCTTTAAACCTCTCTCCAAACAAAATTCAATCACAGAACGCAATCATAATACCCAATAAGTGGCCATTTTGTTTTTCTTCCCTTTCTTTTTTGTTGTAATAGAAAACCTTTTTGGTCTCGAGATTTGCCCTTTTTGACTGCTATTGAATCTCTGGCCCTTTGAAATGCACTGTAGCAAATACTCTTCTTGCAAATAGGTACATTTTGCTGCCCTAGAAGGCTTTATATGAGAGGTTAATTAAATTAGAAGAGAGGGTTAGATATTAATTTTGTTGTCTTAACGCTGATTGTTGTTGCTTTTGAAGCATTCTATTTGTGTGGGCCTAATATTTTCTGAACCTATTTTGAAATCCCATCATTTGATTAATGTGGTAGGTCTTTGGGACCTTAAACCGCACAGAATATTAAAATGTGACATTTTGATTATAATGACTGGTATAAGATAATGCATTCGTCAACTACTCCTCCATTCCTCTGATGTTGGACCAATCTCTGCTTGTATGACCTGGATCACCGCAACTGGTGCAAGTTTGTTGCTTTGGACAGTTTACTCTGTGATATATTTTTAGTGCCGCATCGGATGTTGAAGAAGGCCAACATGTAATGTCAGACCTATCTATCTATCTATCTATCTATCTATCTATCTATCTATCTATCTGTCTGTCTGTCTGTCTGTCTGTCTGTCTGTCTGTCTGTCTGTCTGTCTATCTATCTATCTATCTATCTATCTATCTGTCTATCTATCTATCTATCTATCTATCTATCTATCTGTCTATCTATCTATCTATCTATCTATCTATCTATCTATCTATCTATCTATCTATCTATCTATCTATCTATCTATCTATCTATCTATCTGTCTATCTATCTATCTATCTATCTATCTATCTATCTATCTATCTATATGTCTGTCTGTCTGTCTGTCTGTCTATCTATCTATCTATCTATCTATCTATCTATCTATCTATCTATCTATCTATCTATCTATCTATCTATCCATTTAATGCTATCTATCTTTTCCTGCCTGCCTTTTTGGGAGATAGTCGATCGAATATACAGTTCTAAATTCACCAGATAGCAGCATAAAATATACTTTTCTGTGGGTGTGTTGAGTCTGCTGACAGCATGGAAGTGCCAAAATCATTTAGAAGAGAGATGAGCTGGAGTTGCCACTGCCTGCTAATAGAAAGGAACACTAATTGTTTTCTGGCAGCTGTGGGCTCTTTAACAAGCAGTAGCCTGAATGATTGATAAATAAAAAGCATTTTGCTGAAGGATTATTGTATCCTTCGGCGCCAGCTAGTTTATCATTGTTCACATGAGATGCCATGAAGGCGTCTGCCGCAATATGGGCCTTATATGTCAGTTAGATAATGTTCGGCATAAACGCTATTAAACAGAGGGCCAGGGGGAAACAGGCAGTTTTAGTGTGACGATCGATCGAGGTCAAATGTGTGTTTGGCTTTAATTACAAGAAAAGGAATAAAGAAAGCTGGATGTGTTGGCGTTCACAGAACGGCAGCAACATGAGATCATGCTGGATATATAATCGATATATAATTCAATACCCTTCATATTTGATAGTCTTATTATTAAGATAATGCATTCTTGACTGTCTCTAACAGTTACCGCTCTCTCTTGAATGGTTGTAATGATCTCAGATCTGAGGCTCTTGGAAGTCATGCACTGTATGGACTAACAGCATGTAATGGCAAAAGTGTAAAGATTATTGAACCACTGAAGGACAAAGGACAAAGTGTCATACGGGGAAATGATCTGTATCTACAGAGTGTCATTCAGGGAAATGATCTGTTTCTGCTTTTAGTGTCATACAGGGAAATGATCTGTATCTGCTTCTGGTTGTAGTTGTGAGGCGCACAGATTGGTGTCTCTGCTGACTCTGTGTTCAGTGATAAACTGCTAATCTATTGCCATGGTCTTTGTAATGAATCGCGGATTGATACAAAATTATTACAAATAATGTTGTCGTAATGAAGTAATAAAAATGAATTAATGATGCAGTCAAAGGAATTGGCCTTACCCAAATGGTTATGCTAGTTGCTTATTAATCGGTTAATTCGATTCGATGGTCCAAGGTTTGATTTTTGTGGTAGAATGCAGAAATACTGTTACAAGGTGCCATCCATAATTTTCTCCAGCAATCATTTCTTCGGAAATTGCAGTAATGAACCTATATGTCGAGCAGGCGTAATAGTAATATTGAATTTTAATGCCATTATGATTGCTCAAAATTACTGTTTTGGTTGTCTCCTGGCTTCCAATTGCAGAGTCCCGGGTTAAATTCCAGCTCTGGTCCTGGCAACCTGGATCTGTGTTGGGCGGCTGTTTCAAACATCCTTCATTTCATTGTATCCTCTTGACCTGATTAACCTTTCAGTGTACCGGAGTGCATGAATACTGGATGTAATACCACAATCATCGGTCTATCTGTTAAATTGATAGTGTGAGACTGGACAGATTATCCACAAGACTTTCGTAAATGAATGTAATGTCTTGAGTTACCGGTTGTGATGCACTCTGAAAGTTCGAATATTGAAGGGCATCCTCAGTTCATATTGGATATAGGGAGTGTATGATAATGCGCAACATTGTGCACTTATAAGAGGGCCGTGAGTCATGGGTTTTTCAATTACCTTAAAATGGGAGTAGCAACTGGGTACCATCCTCAGGGGTATACAGGCGCCGAAGCCAAGACCCTGCCACCCTCGTGGCACCCGGATCCATCTGTCTTTGGGGGTGATTCGGAGGGGTGTAATGTGGACAGCAGAGGGTAAAAGCACATGTTATGGGGTCATGGGTGCATAAGGACACAAAGGAAAAGGTCAAGCTGATGGTTTGGGGTCAGTGGGTGGCCAAGGTCAAATCTGGTGGCCCTCAAGGTCACGGCTGATTTGGAGGCATTGGTGAAGGTCACCAGAGGTCAGGGGAATTGCAAAAATGGTGAAGCAGTGGTAAAGGGATTTCTGCCATTTTCTGGTGCTTTTGCAAGAGTCGAAGGGTTACAGGGTGCACAATGCATGGACTGGATATTGAGCATTAAAGGAAGCAGTGTGGGGTGAAAATGGTTGGGATTGAGGGGGTTAGGGTGTTTGACCACACTGAGTTGTCCCTATCTAAGGCTGGGCAGGACAGAGCAGGGAGCTGTTAGGGTTGAGTGTGGTCACTGATCAATGTGTGATGCAAAGAGCTGTGTGCCATTTGGAGCCATGGGTGGCCTCACTCTAGCCTGTGTGATGTGTCGATTTTGGGCACCTCTTTGGCCTGAACTCTGCAGATTCTTGGGGCTACAAAGGCCACATTGGTTCAACCAGGGGGGTACCCCACAGAAAGATAAGGGGTCGGTGGAGTAGAACTTGGTAAGTGTGCGATACGGCAGCACATTCACCAGGTTGCCCCATCTGCAGCTGTGAGGTCCACAGTGGTGGTGTGAGCCTCTGTGAGGTTGGTGTGATTCTCAACTGAAGCAGACACCATGGCACACAAGTGACACACCAGGAGCACATCAATGGAACACCAATGGCACATGAATCAAAATGTGAATGGCACACCAATGGCAGAGGATGCACACAGTCCCAAATGTATAGGCCATAAGGAGGGCAACTTGAAACCTGTGGGTGTCGATTCTTGAACCTTCTTCTCTTGGAGGTGGCATCTTTCTCTTTCTGGGCGATGGCCCTTCTCTGCCAAACCTCCTGCATCCATCCTTGCAGCCATCCTGCTTGCAGTTCTGGGTGATGGCACTCCTGCAAGGTGTCTTGGGAGACGCTGCTGGCAAGACTGATGACCCGAGGTGCCTCCTGTTATTATTGAAGGGATGCGGGCGATTGTGGGATGGCTGCCTCAGCAGCTTCAGGAGGCAAACACACCAAGCCATGTCATCCTTGCACATCCTTGCTGGGGTGCTGCAAGACAGATGGGAGCCTGGATTTCCATGGCGCAAGATACATGGCCCCGGCTAAGCCAGGAGCTGCTCTTGTGCCATGGGCTGCTCTGTTGGCATGTGCTGTTCTGTCACTTTGTGGGTTGCAGGTTTTGCTTTGGGTGGGAGTCAGTGATTGACTAGTTTCGAGTGAGGCAATAATGCCTTGGCAGTGGGAGAGACTGGGAAACAGGAATGTATTGGGTCCTATAGTGACTTGCTGGGTGGCCTCTGGCCTGCATATACCATGTATTATACCCCTTGATGCTGGATGTGCCCTGAGTAAACAGGTACAGTACTACATGTACATAGTACCTAATATGTATTTCATGAGATTTTTTCCCTTAATTTTTAAAACATAAATAGTTGATGTAAAGCCCCAATCATCCATTGTCAATTTGGTAGTTGGAAATAACTAAATGTTAACACTTGTTTCAGGGAGAAGCAAGATATTGTGAGACTCCCTCTAAGGTCCACAAGTTCAACCCTGAGTCCCTTGAAGTTTAACATCTGGGCCCCTTCAGATATTTGAGGGTCACTAAGAAGCACCATTATTTTCCTCAAGTGGAATGCAGTTAGTTCATGCTCAATCTAACTTATTTTGGGGACAGCTGGGGCTATATGACTGGCACACTTTCACTCATTTGGAGACTGGACTGAAGGAGTGTTTGAAGTGTCCAGTACTACTAGCCATGAATATTAATGAGTATAGTGGCACTAAAGTAGCTATAGCCTTTTGTTTGTCAAGCCAGGCTGGTACTACAATTCAAGTGTTGCTACTACACAAGCAGATGTGTTGTTACTGCTAGCTGTAATTATGGCCCTGGTGATGATGGTGGGCTGTGAGAAGAGAGAAAGGGGGGGGGGCGGCAGAGAGGATGTTGGGGGGGGGGGATGAGGGGGTTGAGAAGGGCGGGGCTGCAACGCAATCTGGGCCCACCATCCATCTCCGGCCACAGGGCCTCTCTCCGAGGGGCCAATCCCTGCCCTGACAAAACAAATACGGGAGATCACCGCCTAAGTATGGCGCAATAATGAATGGGCCCCAATGGGGTATTAACCTCTAATCAGGGACGTGTGACAACCCTTGTTGGGGGCAATGGCCATGTCACCAGGCTTGGAGAAGCTTCCAAGTTGTAGCTGCATGGCTTTCTGGCATTGCAGGAGCCTGCTGGCACCTTACAGCAGACCTATAGGCCCTGTAGGCCCTGTAGGACACAAATAGATATAGATATGGTGAGTTCAGCGCTCTAAGCCCAGTATTGGGTGCTCACGAGGGTTGATTGATGAGATGGGAGAGAGAGTGAGAGTCCTCAACATGTTACACGTTTATCCTAAGTGAGGGATCGTTTACTTGCCCAGTGCAGACACTGATACAAGGGGCCGCTAATTTAACTTCAAATCCGAATGACATCCAGCTTGGATTTTGCTCATGAAGGTCCACTAAAAATTTTGGGTTCCCGAACCGGGAGTCTAACCCATACGGGCAAATACCTCCAGCGGAGCAGGCAGACCTAGGGCTGACCTGGATTGGAGCTAACACTAGGCTAACACTGAGTGAACACTGGGCTCAGCTGCAAGAATCAGCTAATGCTGAGCTAATGTCGAGCTAATGTCGAGCTGCATTGATACAGAGCTGAGCTGTCACCCTGTTCGGAACAGATCCAACAGGAGTTGAACAGATCTGAAAGCAGACTGGAGCATTGCAGACTGGAGCATTGCAGACAGGAGCATCGCAGCAGCACCCAGGAGCAGCCAGGAGCAGATGTCACCCCCTACACACAAAAACAATAAACCTTTTAATTAATGTGATAGGAGGGAAGAGGCAGGATCTGCTGCAAGCCAATAAAGCCCAGCACTGATCCATCGCCCATGAATTGTGAAGGTGTGTTATTTCACATGGTGAGGCAGACAATGCCCGAATTCAATTAACGTAGGCCGTCGGGGCTGAGCCTATGCTGAGAGATGTGGAAATAATCATGACAGGTGGGACTGGTTGTAGCCTGCTACAGCCTCTTTCAGCCTATTTCAGCCTGTTTCAGCCGGTTTCAGCCTGTTTCAGCCAGCTTGCCGGTGTTACATCTTGCTGGGATTAATAGAGTTCTGGCATTTCCTGTCGCTGGCTGCCTACTTGTCAGCCCCCCAGACAGATTGCTATCTCTCTCTGACAGTGCAATTTGTACTCAGCTTTTCATTTGGGTTCCAATTCTCCTCCTCTGCTCCTCTGCTTCAGGCCACAGTAGCCTCTATAGGTCTGTGACCCCTACATGGACTTCCAACACCAACCTCTCTCCAACCCTTGACAGTTGATGTGACTTGCTGCTTTGGCGCAGGTGCTATGTACAGCATCGTATTTGCTACATAAGTTGCATTGAATTTGGTTGCAAGTTAGTAAAAGCAATTAAATCTATATTGATCAGCATGATGTCATTGATAAAACTGAAGTTGGTCCAACTATCCATGTGCAAGACTTTTAGACTTACCAACACAGTACAAAAGGAGAAGAATATAGACCCAACTGGACCGTTGTTCGCTCATCCTTCCTCCCTTTCTTCATCATTGCCGATTGTCAGCCGATTTGTCTTAACATCTGTTATTTCCGTCCTGAATCTACTGCACTACCCTTAACTCATGCTCATAAGAACAGTACTGAGCCATACAGCTGCTTCTCTGATCGCACTAGGCGGAGTCAAAGACACTAAGACTGACAAAATACCATCAGGAGATGCTCCCATACCTCACCTAAGTCTCCATATCAATTTCTGCAAGCCCAGCGTTCCTCCCTGTTAATCTGTGAGACGATGACACTTCATTTGATAGCTCATACCTCCTGGCATTGTTCCTGTCACTCTCCCATATGCCGTCCTGATGAGGAGTCGTATCAAATTGCAAGAGACCAAGACCATTCCATGATACCAGTGATCTCTGTCACTCTGTCAAGAAATTTTTAGCCCCTGTTGTGTTGTGTGTTTCTCGTTGTTTCCCCGAGCTCAGTTGCATGCTGAATCTACTGCAGGTAACTTATTGACCTTTAGAATGATTTAAATCTTTGCTGATTCTTTGTATTGGTGCATCATACGTGGAATCATGAGAGAAGCAAGATAGTCTCTCATTAGCGGCTGGTAGTAGGTCTGTTTGGGAACATTATACTTTCACCCAAGTTGCCTTCCTTGTCTTAAGGTGTTGGTCATTGGTAGAACGAGAAAAATGAGATATGGTGATAGCAACTACACTCCTTATCCATAAATTGCAGATGAATAACATATATCAAATGTTATCTCGTTTATTAAGAGAGGATGGATTGATGGATTTGGTGCTGTGGTTGCGGTTGCTAAGTAATGTGACAAAGAGTCCATATGTTACTGTTGTAGAAAATTTGTTCAGGTGGTGTGTTTGTGAAGAGTTGCTTTAAACCTGAAATTAGATTAATATCTGGTTCCTTCTGAGTTGTACCACTGCTTTAATTATTATCATTTTAATGATGATTGGTGAAAGGATTGCAGCATCATGAGTGGTGTGTGTTTTAAAATTCAGTGTTGACAGTTGTGACAATTCAGTTTCATTGTCTATGTCAAACTCTATGTCAAGCGCCAAAAGGATCTCTTTAGGGATATTGGCAGATCTAGATCTATCTTTTTGTGGTCAAATGGTTTAAACGATGCAATTGTCATGAGTCTACTGAGTGAACTATATAGATGTATATGTAATGGGTTGATTTCCTTGGGTTATAGTGATCAGTTATTTTTCACTGATCACTTATTTTCTTGATACATTAAGTTAAAGAAGTAATGATGGAAATATTTATTTGCAGAATTCCGAAGATCTACTTTGGAACGCGGACACACAAGCAGATAGCTCAGATAGCTAAGGAACTTGGAAGAACTGCCCATAAACATGTCAAGTAAGTTAATTTGAAATTTAATGACAATTTTGGTTTTTGGCTTAATGTGAATTGCCATTGACTAAAACGTCAGATATTTATTTTTTTCATGAAGAAATGACTTTGAGAAGTTTTTTTAGCTGATTTTGTTACGCTGCTTTTCTGGCGACATTGCATCAGAAGCATAAGAACCATCCAGGCAATTTCAATCTCAATCTATGTGTACACTGTTACAGAAAGATGGAGACAAAAATCACAAATAGTTTGTGTGAAACTCTATCCTCAACAAGCTAAGTGCCTTGGTCTGTCTTTAGACTCTTGGCATTGGAATACAGGTCTACATTTACAAGAATAGTATTTCTTAGCACGGAATAACTCATCTGAATCAAATGATGGAAACATTATTGTTCTTGTTTGTAGTGACTTGTGAACTTCGATATCTTCTTGATATGAAAAAAATCATTTCTTATTGTCTCGGAGACTTGAATGGATCAATAGCATTCAATAGGTCATGTGCCTGGGAGTATAAAAACAACACCTGTACGGATGAAAAAAAAAACCATGAGAAAGTCTTCTTTAGTCTTTGAGGGGAAAAAACTAATTAATCAATGACAATTCAAAGTTGCGACCCACCTGCAACAACCCTCGATCTCTTTCACAGTCTTTGTACCCTGAAAAGTTATGATTTTATCTGTTTCAGACTATTTGCAATATTTTGTAGGCTAATGAAAAACCCCGATATTAGTTTTCTGAGTAGTGGGTTAATGGTTCTAGCATCGAGATGGGTTCATCATTTCAATAAAAGAATTGGCCCATCGCCAGTCCTGATTTGCTTGACTCATTCAATGTTTTCAAAGAGTCTTGTTCAAGTGATGGTATTATGGTTTACGATGGCAAGTGGAATCAAACAAGTTGACAATTGACCCTCGAGAAAATTTAAGTTTAGTGGAGTCAAGCGATGGCGTTAACTTTAAAAATTGAATTAGTAAAAAAGAAGACTTCGGGTTAGGGATTTATTGTAACTGAATGAGGGTGGTTGAACTAGTTTGTGAATTGAGAAATTTCTTGTGGATTTTACTGATGGGTTCATCATTTCAATAAAAGAATTGGCCTGTCGCCAGTCCTGATTTGCTTGACTCATTCAATGTTTTCAACGAGTCTTGTTCAAGTGATGGTTTTATAATTGCTAGAATCGAGGGAATTGAACAAGTTGACAATTGACCCTTGAGAAAAAAATTTGGTTAGTAATAGTATAAAAGAAGACTGAAATGAGGGTGGTAGAACAAGAATTGACAATTTCTTTTGGATTTTATTGAATTTGCAGTATTGATTACTTTCTGGGTGGGCCTTTACCTGATGGCTCTTTAAGTTTTAGATAATAATTATTGGAAAGAAATTGTGGAATGAGAATATTCAATTGTTCTCCTCTTTCAGCATGTGCATACTGGGCAGTCGAGAACATACTTGTGTCCATCCCGAGGTTTCAAGAGGGCCCAGCAAAAACGAGGAATGCAAACTGAAGCTGGAGGTAGGTGCTTATGTGTTGTTGAAGAAACATAATTCTCAGTACTTGTCAAATGTTGTTAGCTT
This sequence comes from Platynereis dumerilii, assembly GCA_026936325.1. NCBI lineage: Eukaryota > Metazoa > Annelida > Polychaeta > Phyllodocida > Nereididae > Platynereis > Platynereis dumerilii. The sequence goes on from JAPTHN010000002.1 coordinate 96,921,515, forward strand.
AGAACTTTATATTTCATGTGCCATCTTTTAGTAACCTGCATTTACCAACATAAATGTGTGTCTTAAAGATATAACTTGGCTCAGTAAATGGCTCATTTAGTTCAGAAGCTGACCCAGTATTTTTCAGCCTACTTGAAATGACATTTCTTATTACTGTAAAATACTGTTTTCATTTGGTGATAAATGCATTAAAAGACAGAAGAATGTGATGGTATGATGCAAAACTTTGTAGTACATGTACATAACTCTGGTAATTTGTTCTTATGAAATGAACTGTTGAGTGTTCATTAGATAAATCCTAGATTAGATTGTTGTAGGAAGTAGCTCCGGATGCCAGGCACAAATTTAATGTCTCATTCTTCAGACGCCCAGCTGAGATTCAGCTCGTTAAGACCCTGTTAAGAGCATTAGAATTGTGGAGGGTAACTGATACAATGTCATGTGTGTGTCAGTTTGAGTATGAGTCAGAGATGTCAGAATTGTCATCTATTTGCCCCCTTTGCTTTCTTTGGGTGATTCCAATGCCCTTGCCATCTGACAACGGCCCTCTGGTGGTGGCCCCCATCACAGCCCCCTAGTGGCAGGCGAGTGAACTGCCATCCATCATGCGTATGTGATTACTTTGAACTCGGGTGATTACATGTAGCAGCGGCGCGCCGAGTCTCACATGTTTTTACATCACATGGCTCGGAAAGTGACACATGCCATATTATATTTAGACTTAGTCGAGAGGAGGTAAGAAAGTTTGAAAACGGCTGAATGCTCAAGGGCAGGCTTCTCCGCTCCTTTGAGTGCCTTCCAAATGATCAACTAGAATAGCAAGACGTATCGATTTTTACCATCCTCTTGTTTTTTTCTTAGCAGACAAAATGACAGTTGATACGACTCAATACAGTGAAAATGTACTGTCAATGCCGCGCAATCAAAGGGCAGAGATGAAACTCTAATACGCCATGTGGCTTTCCTTGTAGGGGCCTGGCTGCCGTTTCTTTGACAATGTTCGAAAGATATCGCACAGAGGACTGAAAAACCTTGGCCTCTACGAAGCATGGGACCTGGAGGATTTTGTCGACTTCTGCAAGAAACAAAGGGTAATTAAGCCACTCGCAAGTTTTGCTTTTACTTTTCACTTAAAATGAAACAAAGGAGAGAAGTCTTTTTCAAAATGATACTTCAACTGAGTACACTACCTATACATGTTTGTACTTCCAAGAGTGCACACATGCATTATATCATGTTTACTTGAATAAAGACCACTTTCAAGACTAGCCCTCTCCAAATTGAAGACTTGCACCAAAGGCTTCCAAGCCTAATCTGTATCTGCTATAATTCCTTTGTAGGTAAAAGTTGAATCATGACTTATCATTAATTATTTCACACCTCGAAACTAGAATGCACTGCTGCAAGTTAATATAAATTCTTTAACTGTACTTATCTCCAAATTGTAATGAGTAAATGCATTGTCTTGTCTGTATTCTGACAATGAAAGACCCACCCCTACCACCTACTGTGACCCTCAGAGCAAATGGAAACGTAGTATTGAGCCTTACTATGGACCATAAGCCTATTATCTCATTACATCTGCCTCTAATAGGCTCTCGATCAGATCTTCATATGAGCTGACAAGGCTCAAATTCACCTTCACTAGTGCCTATGGTGGGTCTTAGGTTTTAATGTTCTGTATTTTTGCACTGAGAAGCCGTAATAGCAGACCACGACCATGGTAATGAAGTGAGGAGCACCTAATGAAATAATTCAAAATTTCAAATTAACATTTTTATTTTCAGGCCTGTCCCTACTTCAGTGCAAGGCAATTGAAGGATGGAGCTGACATCATATTTTGCCCCTACAACTATCTCATCGATCCAGTTGTTCGCAATAGTGTGAGTGTCCAGAATCCCATGGGTAACCTTTTTGACCGTTTGCGTTATGCTTTAGGTTAAAAATTCATGTCAGTAGTCAAATATCATGTGAAATGCCTCCAAAAGATATTCTCCCGTAAAAAATCTATATTGCTTTGTGAGCTATTTCATTGAAATTTTAGTTATTTAGTCAATATTTTGACTTTTTAAAGTTTCGTATTTCATGTTTTTAGTATTTAAGTATTCAGAAATGATGGGCCAGTATAGTGAACCAAAACAGTAACATCGAACTCAGTTTGGCAGTCTCCTGCTACCGTATCATGTGACAGTCACAGTGAACTGCTGTATGTGACAGTTACCAATGTTTTGATTCGAGACTTGTCTTGTCAGCACGTGAACAAATTGCAGCCAATAGACGACTTAACTCACACAATGGATTGTTACATGTGCTGATCCCTCTGTAAGTGGGAGACTACACTTTCATGAGCTATGGAAATAGGTGACCTTTAATGACCTGTAAGTATCGCTAACAAATCAATTCAATTAATGTTTGCCTCTTTCAGATGGAAATCAACCTAAAAGATGAGATTGTGATCCTGGATGAGGCGCATAACATAGAAGACACAGCAAGAGATGCCGGCAGCAACAGTGTCTCTAAACCTCAGCTGCTGGATGCCAATGAAGATCTCCGACATCTAAGTATGAATTGACACAAGGGGGCAGCACTTGCTGGGTTTAGATTCCACCAGGTGGCACTAACAGTCGCCCTATTGCAGCTGCAGTCGCTGATGCACTGGGTGTAGACTGTCAAGTGGCTGGAGTATCTGCCCTTCATAGTGTTTCTGATGGGTCCAAGCTCTGTTTGCCTTTGTAAAATTCTCTGAGAATCTCAATGCGAGAAATTTGTGATGTCATGTAAAAGTTGCCCTTCCTCTTCGAGTCTGTGGAATCCTTGAGCCATACGTCATATTCTTGTCACTTGCAAGAAGTGCTGTTGACTTTTAAAATATAAAATAGCACTTAGACTAAAGTAATCAATTGTCTAAAAACTTAATTGGAAGTTAAATAACCTGGAATAACTCAATATAGCTTTGGTTACTTTCAGACATCCTTAGATGAGATAAATGACAAGTATTCAGACTCAGGCTTGCTTCGTTCTGGTGTTGTTGGCAAAATGAAAGTTGTTTAAAATTTGAAAATAATTTCTTCTTCGATTTTCAGTGCGAGACAATGTGAACCCGGTTGAGCACGGTGTATTGCAGGACCTGGTATGTACTGTGTTTGTACTTCTAAAAAAAAAGAAAGAAAAGAAAATGGATAAAGTAGCTATGATCTTCAAAATCGTATCCATTTGTAAATTTCCGTTGGGTGATCACTAAATGTATGTTTCTTTCACAGCTGCTTGGTGTGTTGGAAGTTATTGATAAGAATGAGACGCTTGTCGGAGGAGGAAATTTTGATAGCTCTGCCAAAGTTCTGCAAGGGCTGGACATCGTCGCTCAGCTCACAGCCTGCAAAGTAGGTCCTAATGACCTGGACAGATATGTGGTAAATATCAATGAGTTATTGTTTTGATACTACATGACGAAAATGTTGCAATTTCCTTTGCAATTTCACCTCAAATAGGGCAAGAGCTCTTGGAAGATTGAAAAATGTGTATGTTAAATTTTCTTACTGGCTGATGTATGTAGTTTTGTTCAAAAATGATGTAAAATGGATAAAGAACTTCGATGTGTGCTGTTATGTCTACTTAAACTACTAATTCTTCTTTGTGACTAGTACAATCGTCCTTCATTCCTTTTATCACATGCCATAGAACAGGGTAAAGTTGGCAAGCGGGGGGAAGGTTGGCCACCTATTTTAACCCACTTAATGGCAGAAATGTCAACGCTCTTCCAGTGGCAACTTTCCCAAAGAAATCTATATTAGTGAGGAAAGTTGGCATTTCTGCAATTAAGTGAGTTAAAATAGGTGGTCAACTTTTCCCGGCTTGCTAACTTTACCCCGTTCTACGTTAAATGTCACATAATTATGTGAAAAATTCCTTTCACTGACGAAAGTATGTATAAGTGGCATTGACAAATCTAAATGTAAAGAAATTATATGTCATTTACAGAAAGCCTTCAACAAGCTGATGAATGATGATTCAGAGAAACGAGCAGAAAATGCTCGCAAGATGAAGGGACCCACAGTTCAAGTGATTGACGGACTTCTCACGGTTTTTGATTTCCTCTTCAGAAACAATATGATGTACATCAATGACTACAGGTAAATTTGTCAAGTGGTTTTACTCCATGTTCACTCTTGCCCACAGAGGTCACTTTGGCCGAGTCCATCTCCTATTCTTCTATCAGTTCTATGCCATCATAATAACTCTTGTTTAATCATATAATCGACAATTCAAATGATTTGGGACAATGGGTTTTTACCATCATGATATTATGTTGGCCCTCCTGACTTATCCTGATCTCGTGCTTATTATAATTTTTCTCTAAAAACGGTGACTCTTATTCTTTAAATTATTTTATTTAACTAGCATAGTACCCGTGATCATGGGTATAAAGAGAGTAGAAGTCCAGGGAAAACAGAACAACTACAACTTTAACATTAGAGAAGACTGATAGGTGTGCATAGGCTAAATGATTAATAAGTGTGGTGGTATAATATAATTATGAACAGTTTGAGAAAGCAGAACCGCTTATGGTTGTTGTAAGACGTGAAATAATGTTGCTTGCAAAGTTTTAGGTGTGGGCATTGAGTAGTTTGGGAGGAGTAGCGTAAAGCATCCATGAATTAAGGGTATGATGATTTTCTCTACCAAACATGTGTATGGTCGAAATAAAAAGAATATCTATCTATCCCTATCTTATATTATGTTTTGCGGGATCTGTGTCGTGATTTAACTATTTACCTTTGTGATATTGAAAATATTCTGATTTAGGTACTTTTATTTGCTTAAATCAGAGGAAACAAAGATATTGCGTTGGTTAATGCAAATTTTAAATACATTGTAGGCCTGTGTACCAGAAATTGTTCTTTGTTATTTCAGAGTTGCTCTTGTAAGAACACTGACTTCAGTAAAAGTTGTGCCGGTAAGTGTATTGCTGTTATGAATGATTATACTGGATATTTATGATGATTTTAAAACAGTTTCCAAATTAATGACAAACTTTCTGTTTAGCAATGCCTTAAAGTGGCAGACTGTTGTGAAAACTTTGCTAGTTTCCCTGTATCCTGTAGGGAGAGTTGCCGCGATCGGACCGGTGCCTCGATCGGACCACTCCAATCATTACGTAATTAAGAAACTTATGAGAACTAGACCAGTCTGAAGTGGTTCCTTTTTGATCCTCTGGGAAGGGTCATACATGATTGACTAAGAAATCCTTCCTCATGTGAAGTTTTAATAACGAGTTTAAAATGGCAGTGTCTGATCTAACACAGTGCAAGTATCACATCATCAGACTTCATCTAAGGATGGGAAATCTTTCAAAATCCATTTCTGCGGCCTCCAACTAATTAGCTACAAAATAAATAAGAACATTTCATTTATCTACAGCTATCAGAGCACTGGCTCAGTTTTGGAAAATGTCAATTATTTCCTCGATCGGACCACCTGTGTGTCCTCGACCGGACCACCTCAAGGATGTATGCATTTTGATTGTACATTGCATAGATATGGAAATTAAGGCTTTTCCTTAAATATTCATTTCTAAAAAGTAGCTATTCTAGCCCAGAGTTTAATTAAATTAATTTTGCAAATTTAACTCCAATACCAAGATGCCCTCTGCTGGCGATTTCGGGCATAACACTGAAAATTAAAAGATACCATTTAAAGCATATCTACCGACTTTAATGTATTTGAACCAAGTTTACACAGGAACTCTTTTTCTATAATTCTAAGTCAGGCAAAGACTTACAATTTATTGAAAAAATCACTTTATGAAGTGGTCCAATCGAGGCAACTTGGTGGTCCGATCGGGGCACCAAGTCAGTTATCTGAGAATTTGAACACTTTTATTAGAAATGGTCTGGTGTCCCTGCAAATCCAGTTTTGTCCAAAACATGGTAGCACAATATATTTCAACTCAATCTTCATCTTTCTGGCCTATTTTTAACAGCATGTCACTGATACCCTTTGCACACTGAGCCCCTGAAGTTAGGTGTTCCGATCGCGGCAATTCTCCCCTATATCCTAGTATATGCAACGATCATTGGGTAACTTGTAATTGAATCATCGGCTAATGCATCTAATGTGATCTTTTCAGAACAGTGGTTGGCTGAACAAACGATCTGTAAAGGGTAAGCGCTTCTTACTTAGTTTGCAGCTGCTGTCATACAAATAGATTTCTTCATTGAATATGATAGCCTTTGTGAAGGGACATAGTATAATATAGTGTTTTTACTTCCAGAAAGAAAAGAATGGACGTATACTTTGAATTTCTGGTGTATGAATCCAGCGGTTGTAAGTGTTGCTGTGATTGATTTGATTTGTCTGAATTGATCAGTCACTTTCTGAAGTACCAATTGATTCGTATTCATGTCAGTGTCCAATAAAATTTTACCAAGTTCTATATTATTCAGTATTATTGGCATTATGTCTAATTCCTTTGACACTGGCAGTATATTGTAGGACCTGCGAGTACTTATTTGCTAATTGTGTTTTGAAAATAATTAATTTATGTGGGCAGGCGTTCTCAGATGTCAGTTCGGTGGTCAGGAGCATTGTTTTAACCAGCGGCACTCTTTCTCCCATGGACTCCTTTGCCTCAGAACTTGGGGTGCCCTTTGAAATTCAACTTGAAGCAGCCCATGTTGTTGGCAGGAGTCAGGTAGGAGGCAGCATTAGTTCAAAAATATTATCCACAAGAGGGCAGTACCCATCTGTACCCGGATCACCAGTATGCTGCCATGAACTTTTACAGTTCTGTACTGTTCCGTTGCTTTTGTTGCTTTGATGATAAGCTTTTAACGTTCTAACCATGAGTAATTATATATGATATAACTATATAGTAAACTGAATTATTTTCCCCTGTATGCTTCTGCTTGTTCTTGTAAATTTTAGTTATTCTTTTCAATTGGGTATGTGATATTAAAGTGGGTAATTGAGTGACTGGCTCAGTCAATATGTTACTTGCGTGAGGCCTGGTAAATAAGTGTTTGATTATAAATGATCTTTGTAAGATGATTGATTTAGAATTTCATTTTTGCCCAGATGATTAATTAATATTTCTCTGCTTTAGGTGTGGGTCGGCACAATTTCGAAAGGACCTCGAGGAGGAGGACTGCTGGGAAGTTACCAGAATTCAGAGACATTCACTTACCAGGATGAGCTGGGAGAATTGCTGTATCGTGTGTGTGAGGTATGGGTTGGCAATTCTTGAAACTTAAGACCATTTGCTTGAAACTGTACTTTTGCTGTATAATTGACAGAACTGATGGAAGTTGAAGAATTTAACCACTGTGTAACTCATTTTCTGTAACTTCATATGAAATCATTTTGCGATCATCTCTCTGCAACTTTTTCCATTGGGTCTTAAATTGCACATTGTGAAATTTGGGTTAGCTTAACAAGTTATAGGTATTCATTGACATTTATCATGAATATTCCAGACAGTACCACATGGAGTCCTGTGCTTTTTGTCCAGCTACAAGATGATGGAGAAATTATCCAATCGTTGGAAAGTAAGTTTGCTATGACCTTTTAAATTTTCCGTTTTCAGGTTATATTGTCATAAGCAAAATAGCTACGATCAGATTCTTGTATAATTTATTATATGTATATCTCCCTTTGAACTGGAATGGGTGCATGCTTATTAATTCTGGAGAAATTAAATGTATGACATTTTAAAACAATGGTTATTTGTAGCCAAGAGAAACCGGTGTGCTGGGTAGATTCTCTTGGATTTGAAATACTGATTAATTGTCGAATTAAACTTATCTATTATACTGGATTGTCTATATGCCTACATCATTCAGTTGATAATCCAAAATTTAATGATTTCCAGGACACTGGTCTGTGGATGAAATTCCAAAACATAAAAGTAGTCATGACTGAACCGAAAGCGAGTGACAAGGTGGACTTTGATCAGTTGCTGAAGAGGTATTACGACGTCATCCGGGAATCGGAAAATCCTGATAAAGGTGGGGAATTTGAATCTTTTTGAATAGTTTATTTTGTACCACTGTTCAAGTGTAAGCTCTGGAAATTTGTTATTGAAGTATTTGTGAAATAGTATGCAAATTTTCCTCTTAAAATGTTAGAATAACGTTAACGTCACTAATTTCTGCAACGATAAATACATATGCTCCATTTCCAAATTGCAATATTAAAAACACAGCGAGTCGTTCAGTCTGTGCTAAGCTTACCAGTACGAGTGGTTATTGGCTTGATTGCTTTTATATTAGTAGTGAAGTGAATTATACTTCCGGGGATTGTTTATCATAGTTCCGAATAATGTATTAAATTTATTTTATTCAATCAGAGGATGAGGACTCTACTATTACTGGTGCCCTATTCCTGGCTGTATGTCGAGGCAAAGTCAGCGAGGGGATGGATTTTGCCAATAACAATGCAAGAGCAGTTGTTGCCGTAAGTTAAGTTTGACTTGTCAATGTTCTGTTAAATCGCGATTTGAAAAATTGTTTTAGGAGATGGGTATATGTATTACACTATTTTCGTTTATTTGCTATTTTAGGTTGGAATTCCATTCCCAAATGTGAAAGACACGCAAGTAAGTTATAAATATCTTCAGTTCCTCACTTGAATTCATCTCAAAGTTAGGTTAATTGAATGCTCTAGAATGTTATACATACATAGGGGAGACCGGGCTATTTGAAGCGCGGGGTTATTTGAATTTTCGCCCGCATTCCGTGGGGTTACATTTTTTTTACCCAAGTTTCACTTCTGGTAGATTACTCATTCATCAAGGCATGACATCACCTACAACTATAGTAATTATTTCCAAAAATTTCCAAATTTTCTTGCAAGTTTGAATTGCTGCTTTTCATATTTTTTGCAGTCGATTCTTGAACACATCATTCCTAATGTGAAACCTAATTGCTTTTAAGGAATTAGCTGTTGCATTATAAATGTTTATTGTACAAAGTTTGACCAGTAAATATGATGTTTGCAAGTTTATTCTCGATGATTCAAATAACCCCATGTGGTGTTTCAATTAACCCCGGCCCGGGGTTATTTGAAACACTTGGTCTCGCGGTACTTACCAGCTCATGGTGAGAACTTGCCAGTATTTTAGACAAAGTTGTTCCGTGGAATGTTGAGGTGAATACTGTAGCTAGAACTTGCCAAAATTTCGTACCTGTATCTACTACCACAAGCTCAGCAGAACCCGACAAAAAATTGGCGCTTCAAATAGCCCGGTCTCCCCTACTACATGAAGAGATCACTGTAATACATACCAATCAGTACACTCCATTGCACAACGGCAAGCTATTTGTTCTATATTTGTTCTATATGGGAACTTGAAACAATGCAACTCCTACCAGCATCTCTCTGCACTCATTTCTGGCCCAAGATTATGCAATCCGATTGGTAAATTTACATAAAAGTTGATGATTTGTTGCAGTCTTACAGGCGGCTATGTAGGTTATAATTTTCAATTGCAGAAGTCCTAACTTAGTCACAAATTCTCTATATTTTATTAATTGGGAAAATGGGAACTGACAATAGATGACTGTTTCTTTCTCTCAAGTTTTCTTTGTTCATTGTATGATTTGGCTTGATTTATATTATTTTTATAATCTTTTCTCGTCAGGTTAATCTGAAGAAGGAATACAACAACATGCATAGTGGGAAGAAAGGTCTGCTGACTGGGAACGAATGGTACGAAATCCAAGCGTACAGAGCTCTCAACCAGGCCTTGGGCCGCTGCATAAGACATAGGTGGGTAAATTTATGTCCTATAGTGTACTCCTCATTGTGGTGTCCTCCTGACCTAATTAATTGGCCTACCAAGTGCATAAATACAGGACGTAAAACCCCAATCATCCATCCATCAATCCATCTTGTTTTGTATTCCTTTTCCGCGATCGAAGTTACTAAAGTCATTACACAATATTTACAATTTCTAGTCTGCTTATTGAGAAATTACCTGTTTACGTTTTTGCAGGCAGGACTGGGGTGCCTTGATTCTAGTCGACGAACGATATGCCAAGAATCCCAAGAGATACACTAAAGGTATGGGTTGAACTGACCGAGAAGTGGAATTATTCATCCATTTGCCATTTGTGAATAATAATGCCTGTCTGTCTACAAGTGGACTGCTCTTGCATTGCCACAGATCAGAACATATGGGCAGTTTTACAGTATTTGCACTCAAATTGTCTCATGGGGGGTCAAAATAAAGTGTGAAATTTGAGAATTTCCATCATTTTATCATATAATTAACATATTACTGTTTCTATAATCAAAGAGGACTGAAGTGATTTGGTGGTTTACTACCAAAATACCGCTACTTAAAGTAGGCAAGGGTTGATTCTTGAAAAAACTGTTTATCAGGAAAAATATCCATCCAGAAACAATTTTCACAAATTCTTATTCTTGGAAATCAAGTCACATTGTTGCATAGGAACATCAAAACCCATACAAAACTTAAATTTTGATTAAACATGCCACAATTTTTTTTTAAACCATTTCTATTACGAAATTACATAAATCTGGCTTGCCATTACCGTGAAAGTTTCTGTTGAGTAGGGTACTGGTCTCAAAAGACACATGATTTCCATGGTTAATAATCCCTAGGTATCCTATTAACCCCATGTCAAGTTTTGTTACTGTACAATTGAAACTCATGGTGTTCGGCTGTGTCAAACATAGTGTTTTGGAGCAAAAAACCACCGAAAATGACCAAAAATCAGGCACCTTTGGAAAAATCATCTTTGATGGCTCCATTAGCAAGATATTTGGTTATTATCCTTTGAAGTCATTCAGTTAATAGTGAAAAATTACAATTATATCGATATATGACAAAAATAATAAACTTTTTTCTCAATTTTGATTTTCTCAAAATAGTGTAATAGATAACGAAAGATAATATATTTGACATTTTCAATACTTATAAAAACCCTTTTTAGGCATCCAGGTTTACTTAGTTTGTATAACCATGGCCGTTTCTTCAATGAATCCAGTGTAAAAACGCACGAATCAGAGCAAAATTTCTGATGTGTTGAAGAGGACATTTTTTTGACATAATGAATTTTAATTTCTAAGAAAATGTATGAACATGGCATGGATATCTTTTTAACTTGTACTTGTCACGTACTTGTAAAGACACATGATTGAGCAAAAGATACACAAATAGCTTGTTTTTCCTACAAAACACTTAGTGTTTTTTCTATGGGTTGGAGAGGACATGCTTTTTTTGACATCACATTCAAGCCTCACATTCTGAAAACCAATTATGGTTAGTGAAACAAATGTTTCTGTTTTACCTTGAGATATGTCTCAAGCTTCAAAATTAACACAAACAGTATACACATTCTTTGATACCTACTCATAACAGCATATAAAGCAACTGATGGTCCATCGAAAACAAAATTTTTGACATCTGCCACTTTTTACATTTTAGGACCCAAGTCATGTTGTATATAAGTTATTCAGATGAAACCTGTTGTATTTTATGCCCAAGCCATGGGTCTAGACAGGCATCATTAACATGAATCACAAGTGCCTGCCTTTGCTTTTCTGTGGTGCCATAAAAATATGCAAAACTCTCCGTGAGACACAAAAAAGCGCAAGAATTGGTCATAAATCACCTACTGTTTCAAAAGTAAGCATCGTAGCAAGGTAAAATTTGGTACACATATACTTCAATATAGTGCAAGACTGCCACAAAGGCAAATTTCTGTGTACCTGTCATACTTTTCTCAGAGTAATTGCTTAAAGACGAAAAATCGGCCGAGTGCAAATACCGTAAAACTGCCCATATGCTGTCTTGTGTTGCCACCTAGTGACTAGTGTGCTATTCCGCGAGCTCCTGCGAGCGGTCCACCAACTTTCAACCACAGGAAGACACACAATTTTGTGTGGAAGACACCGGGGCTGTTTCTGAGTGTGTTGATGGCCTTGTCTACTTCCTTAGAGAATGTGATTGCTGAGTCTGACTCTGGTATACATCAATGTTGAATAGAAATTTTGTGAATGTGCAATGAAATTGGAACTATTTCTTGGGACAGTAATGCTGTAGCATAGGAAATCAACTTTTGTGCCAGGTGGCAGCAGCATGCAGTTCTCATTTTCACCAGACTGAGTGCCTGTGAAGTGACAGAGTCAGTAGAATGATTTCCTTCCCAGATTTCACCCTTGGAAGTGTGCTTCTGCTGAAGGTCGTACACACCTTAAATGTTCCAAGTTGAATACAGACCTTATCTTTGCATTCCATAGTATTTTATTGCACTGCTGATAGTTTAGATAACACAATTTTATGTGCGTGCACTAAGGTGTTTCATGTGCCGCAGGATCTAATCTATCACTTTCTTAAGTATCTATCTATTAGTTCATATATTAGTGTTTTCTTTCCAGGTTTGTCCAAGTGGGTTCGTCAGAGGATCCAGTACTATGGGTTCTTCAATGACGCAAGTTTCTCTTTGAAGGAATACACTCAGAAGATGTTAGAAAATCCTCCTGGGGATCAGACAAATGTCAGGTGATGTATTTTATGCTGCAGTGCTTCTTTTCTGTTTGCTTAAAATATTAAATCTACCGATTCTATGCAAAATTCATCTTGCAGTTATTTTTTCGGAATTAAGTAAATTTCTATTAATTCAATTACTCCAGGCGAGCCCGGCACTGCATGAAAAACTATTTGGTTACATTTTTAGAGAAGTTCATCTTCGTATATATCGCACTTAGCATTAGGTGAATTTATCAGTTTGAATGTGTCAGACATGGCTCATATCTATCTATATAATTTCTGTTTTACTTCGCAAGTTAATTGTGTCACTTCCGGTATCCCATGAGATGACGTCACGCGGCATCCCAGAATTCAGTTCGCCGCGCTTTCCCAGACGCAGTCAACACGCTCGTATTTCTCTCTTTCAAATCGCTTTTAAACGGATTTTTTCACGGTTTTATCAAACCCCAATCGTCGGATTACTTCGAGGAACATCTGTGGAACAAGTTGACGCTTTGTTTTGACGAAGTCAGAGCGGAACTTTGAGACAATTTGCGAAGTGGTGGCCGACCCACGGGCGGACACAGAGCACTTGGCCCCTCCAAGGAGGGCGCGGAACGCAAAAGACCACTCATAAAGAGAGTCTAGTCTCAATCAGGCAGAATCCGGCAGGCTATAAGAGCCACTTGGTGACTTTTTTGCGACGTTGTGCTCGACCCACGGGCGGGCAACAAAAACGTGGCTCCTCCAAGGAGGAGGCCAAACGCATTGACACCTCTCACGAAGTACTTCTTCTTCTTCTTCCTATCCGTATATTCCGCCTATTATAGGCGAACCACTGCGAAGGTGCAGTGTGGAGTTAATTGTGCCTTCTGCCTGCCTGCCTTCCTGGTGCAATGGAACGTTACAATTGAGTGTGGTGCACGACCCAAGGGCGGGCACAAAACACATGGCTCCTCCAAGGAGGAAGCTGGCCACTGGCAGTTTTCCACAGCAGGATCATCCCCCTACAGGTACCCTGCAAAAAAGAGGCACCCTGCAAGATGAGGCAGCTTCCAACCTATTTCAATACAGTTGAAATACCCCTCGCTGTTATTACGCAAAGCATGCCCTGATTTTTCAGGGTCACTGTGCAGGAGGGTGCAGCAGGACTGGGTGCTGGATGTCGATGTCTATGATGACATGATTCGACATGGCTAAGGCCATGGCTGGTTCTGGCTGGGGATTTTGTCTCTAAGGCAGACAAGGGTGATTCCTTCATTCCCTTGCATGAGGCTTATGCTCCAGTCCTCAATGTCAACCTAAGGAATAAGGCCAGTGACCCCGTACTGGAACCTATGCTCCAATTGTCAAGATCACTCTATTGTGTCATCTGTCAGTTCCCCAAACCAATACTGACATTGCTAAGGCAATACTGACATTTCTAAGGCAATGTCAAACAATGGGAAGATCTTGATTCTCCTTCCCATGCTATTTGTTCTATTAGCTCAACTGGTGACAGGGGTTGATCACAAGGCCAAATCGATCAAGCCTATTAAAATCAATCTTTTCATCCTCATCCTGGCAGCTTCGGTCCGGGAACAGGCCTTCTATTCTGTGGGATCAGATGATTTTTCCCTTCGATGTCACAAGTGGTGTGACAGAACTGGGAGGGCCGGCTTTTTTGGACCCTGGATCTGGCTCTGGATCAACTCCAACTTCAGAGCTTCTGTATCAGAGTGGCTAGGGTGTCTGCCTCAGGAGCAGAAGATTCATGCATCGACAGGAAGCCCCTCAAGAGGTTTTTTCGTAAATCTGTCTTCGTCAGCGACTTCAAGGGGCCCTCCAAATCCTACTCCCCTCCTTATTCCAACTATTCCAACAACTATGGAAATGGAAAGGGGAAACCCAACAAGCCTCTCTTGGGGAAAAGCCCCAAGACAGCCACAAGAAGCGCCTCTATACTAGGGAAATCATATGGCTTTTCCTCTGAACAATTGGCTTACTCCTACAATTTTTCTGGGGCATAATTGCACACTCAGTATCCACATGAAGGATCTGTCAACGACCCTTGGCTCGACAATTTCATCCGAGGGAATGTTATTAATTCCGGGCAGCCCTACCTCAGATTCATATACCAGGGCTTTTACAGCTACCGTGAAGGTTGCTGTGGATCAATTTATTGGCAAACTTTTTGAACTTTCTTTCCCAGACCTAATCATCCGATCGCCTGGAATTACTTTGATCTGAGCACTTTGAATTGTATTTGGATAAATACAGTAAAAGTTAGGCCTATACGTTCAAAGATGTGACTCAATTGGTTTTTCCAATTTTCCTATCTCGTCTCCGCGGTTTTCAAATATGCTTATTACCTCAGTACTTGTCAAACAGGTCACAGGAGATGGCTAAGGTTCTGGTACAATAAACAGGCCGGTTAGCTCAGTTGGTTTCGTGGTGTAATGGTTAGCACTCTGGACTTTGAATCCAGCAATCTGAGTTCATATCTCGGCGAGACCTCCATGTTTACCCCAGGGGCTAACCTCGGTTACCAAGCTTATTAAGCCGGTTCTTGCCCTCTTTCGGTATTATTGTTTAATTCTACATTATGTTTCTTTCTGATTCTACTTCCCAAGCTATTACCATATGCTGTCAAACTGGCTTGAGGACCTGGCTAACTGTTCACCCAACATAGTATGGGTTCTTTCCTTACCTAAATGGAATTCCTGAATTTGTACTGAATCTAGAACAATACAGACGGGGGAAAATTCAGGATATTACCAGGATTTCCTAATTCTACAAAAATTCCCCTTCAGCCTTAATTCTACACAAAATTCCCCTTCAGCCTTAATCTCCCTTTTTTCTGGGCCGGAACATGAGATTGTCCCTGATGCATCCCTGTCCGGATGGGGTGCCAAGTTTGGGTATATCCCACAGGGCGTCAATGGGCTTCTGCAGAGGTGGCACACATCAAATTGTTGGACTTAAAGGTTGTTCCTTTTTTTTGGAACTCGTCATCGTCTTGCCCACATTCACTTTCGGTCGAGTATTTCTAGTGGTCGTTCGTCTAATTAAGACATTCTCAATAAATCGTCACTCCTAGATGGCGGTGCTTTGCTGTGCGAGAGGTCTTATCAACCAAAAATTTTTCTGCAACATGTATCTTCATTCCTGTGACTTGTAAGCTGTCAAATAACTTCCCGTAAGTCCCTGTCCTTGGGCATGACTAAATAAGGAAGTTAAACTTTATTTTCGTTTCGTAAATCTACTGTTGTGGGGCTTCTTGAACCTTTTTAGACGGTTCAGTACTGAAAGACAATTCAGCTGGATTACTGTAGTTCAGCCATTCTTTTGGGTTTTCTAGTGCCCTTGGTTTTTCATAACTTCCTTTTTGGGAAATTGATTACCTCCAACCTTTTTGCAGTGTTCTTTGAAATACTGGGATTTCTTTTATTGTCTGTCTTCTGCTGGGCTGGCCTCCTCAAGAGGGCTATATTTACAGGGCTGCCCTCTGGAGGCTTTCATGACTGTCTACAGAGTTCATTGGAGGTTTTGGATAGCCATGGGCTTTGAATTTCTGTCACTCCCATCTAGCAGGGGGAAAATCTGGTTTTACCAAATTACTCAATAATTTGCATAACTCATAATTTACTAGTTTAATGAATTTGTTCAAATTTTCCAAGGGTTTCCCAGCTCATGAATGGCATTCACTGGCATTACCTCTCATCTAACCTCAGGCCCTTAATTAACTTGTCAAGGGGCAATAATTGGTCAGCAATTCTTGGTCTGGTCAATTAAACATTCCTTTTTGAATTTGGCGTATTGGGGAATTTACCGATCCTATGCTTACTCAATACTTCATTAAACCTACAATTGTGTGCACACAACATGACATTGATATCGATAACAATTTATTATATCATACGTTCATCTATCTCAGCTGTGGCGACAGTTGATGGCCAGCCTGCCGTTCAGTCCTTCCTCAAATCTGTTCCACAACGCCGTTCCGCACCTCCACGGTGCTCTGACTAAATTGTTATACAAGACACTGGCTATGCTGATTTTGTTGCATTCTGGCCAAAGGGGCCAAGTTTTTGCTTTTGGTAGATACACAGAACATGACCATATACGTAACATCGTCCTAAGTGCCTTTCAGATGGCTGATTTATTGGAACCTCCCGGCCAGGAAGTCTTTTCTCTGAACTTGTGTTCAAGGCTTGTGTTCAAGGCTTATAACCCAGACAGATGATTATATGTACCTACAGCTCTAATAGCCTCCTTAAAACAGATTTTTACAGCTGGGGGGCAGTTCAACAACTGCTTCCCTCCCCCAGGCCGTCCTTCCGTCCAGTTTCACTGGATGGGCTACGCGGATGGACTCGACAGTTCATGGCAGCTGCAGGGATGGATTTTTCAATGTTCGCCCTTCACTCACCTGTCACTAACCCAGCTACGGCAACTTTACGTCCCATTACAATTATAAACGCTATGGGTTGGGTCTCAACGTTCCCTTTTTTCACCACATATTACACCTATCCGGTTGCTGCCTCTGCTATTCTTAGAACACTGACTCATAGGCTCTGGATTCTTACTCTGACTTGGTCTATTGCATTATGTTTACGCTACCTCATGGTTCTCTCCTGCCTATCTGGGGTAGATCACCACGGTGATCGCTGATATTATCGATACTAGAGCCTTCATTCTCCTAGTCCCGAGTCCTTTTCCGCTAGTCCTAATTTTAGTTACTTTGGTCATTTTCGATTACTGCGATTAACCAGTCTTCCTTCGCAGTTGCCTTCGGCTTGTCCTATTTTTGGTTACTTTGGTCATTTCCGATTACTGCGATTCCCCAGTATTCTTTAGCAGTTGCCTTCGGCTTAATTTCCTAGGCTCTCTTTATAGCATTAAAACCTGGATAACATTGTCCACTCATCTCCATCACCGATGGATAACTGTAACTGCTCTACATAATGTTCATTACATCAGCCTTTGTTCAAGACTGTCTCTTATTTTCCTGAAAAAGGGGGGGGGAGAGAAGAGCTATCATAGGACCCTGGGTCATCCTTATTCTGGGTCCTAAATTTGGTTCTCAGGCGGAGGAGTCAGTCTCTGAATTCTCATGGGATACCGGAAGTGACACAATTAACTTGCGAAGTAAAATTTAAGGTTAAGCGAGGACTTACCTGTCCGATGGTTGACCTGGATTTTACTGAGCTTAATTGTGTCACTTGGTATCACATGCCCTCCCTGCCCATCCCTTGGGTTAGGTTCTGACTCCTCCGACCTGGACTCTAAAGACTGAATTCTGGGATGCCGCGTGACGTCATCTCATGTGATACCAAGTGACACAATTAAGCTCAGTAAAATCCAGGTCAACCATCGGACAGGTAAGTCCTCGCTTAACCTTAAATTATTTCTATTAAATTTGTGGATTTGAGAGATTTTATAGTGTCCTTTGAAACAGTCTGCTATCTAAATTGTGTCTTTGTTTTCAGTGTTTGTATGTCAAATTGCATTTGTGAGAAAAACTATCTTTTTTTATTGCAGTATGTTTGAGACTACACTGGATGAGTCAGTTGTGGACCGGACGCCTCTTCTGCAGAAGCCGGACTTCTGTAATATGCCAAGTGCATCAACCTCACATGCAACTCACCAAACGTCCATGAATGAGTTTGTTCCTCCTCAACCGGTTACTCCTGGTGGCTCTGGGCAGAATGTGCAAAATCATGCATTGAAAAATATCCCAGTTCCGAGTTATGTACAGAATGCAGGAGTGGTGAACCAGGTGTCAAATGCCCCGGCTACTTTGTTGAACATTGACGGAAAGTTGATTCTACTCAATCCGACTTCTGCAAATGTGGCCAAACCTGTCACGCCACCTAGTGACAATAAGAGCAAAACGTTGCTAGTGCCAGTCAACAAAGGGGATGGAGCGGCAGTGTATGTCCCTGTTCAGTTGAACACCACTACGACGCCTCAACCTGAACAAGCGCCGTCAGCTCCTCCCAGTGACGCTAAGATAGTGATCATGCCTGATGGCAAAAAGGTCTTCATAAAGGGATCATTTCTGCCTATGTCAAGAGGGAGCGCTGGCCTAGCGCCTCAGCCTGCCACTCCAACCCCAACTATTCGTGGTTTGCTTTCAAATGCGATGCCCACTTCCAATTACCAACCGCAGCCTTCTACTCCAAAATCCACTGTGAGGCCAACTAACCCCTCTCCCTCTCCCCTGTTCAATTCCCAGGCTGGTGGCTTCTTGTCTCAAGCTAGTACTCAGAATTCGCAATACAGTGCTTCACAGACGCTTAACAAACTTGCTACGACAGTCATCAAGGGATCCCATAAGCCTACGAAACATGTCGATGAGAGTTTGATCGATTTCCCGGACGATCTTGAGCTTGAGTTTAATCCTTCGTTAGCTAGCACTCAACGGAGTCCTGGAACTCCTCTCAATAAAGTGACAAGACCAATTGGACAGTCAACTCCTGTTGTGATACCTGCACAGAAGAATCTACACAACAAAGCTACGCCTAAGTCGGCAGCCTCGAAATGTGATATTACCATTCCCGATTCTCCTCCGTTGTTTGACTCTGAGGAGCCAGATTCTGGTCCCATGGATACGGGAGATGGTGATGGAATAGATGGTGAGCGTGAAAAAGACTCCAGTCCTCCCCCAACTGATACCAAGAAAGTATCTGTTGCGAAAGAATGGGTAGTTAAGACTGAACCAACTACCAACCTGAATAAGGATAAAACTGAAACGCCAAAAGCAGTTGACAAGTCACAAACTCCCGGCAGCAAAGCTGAAAATAAAACTGAGGGTCGGGTGTCATCGAGAGGACGGCAGATCAAACCGACCTACAAATGTCGGGGTGCTGAAACTGATGACGTCAAAGACATCCCAGATTGCACTGTAAATGAATTTGATGATGGTGATGATGATTTTGCAGACAATTCAAAATCAAAACCTCACAATCGCAGTTTATCTCGACGGAGGTTAAGTAGGAGATCCAAATCTGGCACGGATTATGCTCCACTAGATCTTAATGGCTCCATTGACACTACTGTAAATATCTCTGTGAACGAAGGAAAATCTGTGAATACGAATAAAGTTGTAACAAATGAAAAAGACGTTAAAAAGGCAGAAACGCCCCAAACTAAGCAAGAAGATGAATCGAAAAGCTCCAAAGACAGAGAAAGCAGCAGAAGTGGAGGGAAACGGCGGAGGTTAAATGCAACACAAGCAGACACGACAACTAGAAAGAAACCAAAAGGAGTGGTCTATGATGAACCTGATGATGAGAAGGTAAGATATGAATATTTAAATAATAATATGAATTTGTATAGCGTTCATTTCAGTAAACTGCACATCAGCGTAAGGAGTCTAAGGACTCTAGTCCAATTCGGTGGGTTTGTGTACTGGCATTAAGTCATGTATTCTTACAACAGTGCTCCTTGGATGGGATCTTCATGTATAAAATTGCTAGAGCCAATCAACTTCTGTTTGGGATCAGAATTGCTGGCACTCATCTTGTGATCATCTTACAAAGATGAGTTTAAATTTTTCTGAATTTTTTCAACCAAGGCTGAAAGCTTTGGCATAATCCCGTGTGATGCACGTCATAAGTTGTGTTCATATTTTAAAATTTAATCTTCAAGAAAGAAAAATTTATATGAGTCGCCATTCGTCTTGCAGTTATTAAATCTCAAGATGGTAAATTAATTTGAACCTGAAGACGAGAAGATATCTCGGAGCAATCTGCATACAAGTGCAAATGCTATTAACGGACTGGTTCAGCGTGTGCTCTGCGGCTATTCGAAATAATGAGATTTACTGTGTGATCTTTACTAGAAATGACACTTGCAGGTTTAACTTCTCTGAACTGAATCGTTTTGTGTAATCAGGTTTCTTTTGGTTTTTATTGCAGCCTGCTTCATTTCGATGTCAATCATGTGGAGGTGTGATCCTGAATGATAATGCAGGTAACTGATTGATTATTATAATGAATTTGTTTCCACAGTTAACTTGTTTGTCTGTTTTAAATTTTTTATGAATTGTTAAATTGTTTTACTCCTCAGATTATCATGAAAAGGACTTACCTGGATTTCTGAAACCGATCACAAAACAGCCCAAGTGCTTCTTGATGGTCACTGATGCCCTCTCCGACAATTGTGGTGTTTTAACCGCTAATAAAACTGGTATGTTGTAACTGGTGTAGCATTTGATTGCCTTTATTCATTTATTTGATCAACTCAATATTGCGAAATTTACGATTACAGTGTGAACAAGATTAAGACTTTCTATAAGTCACTTCCTTATACAACATAGACTGGAAAGGATTAGTTAGTGGCAAAGTGTATCCAAATTTACAGCTGGTGTATACATGGTGATTAAAGAATAAGTAGCGTTTTGATGAAGAAGTTCTGAAAATGACGTGGGTTTAAATTAATTTATTGCTTTACTAATGAGGTCAGGGCTGAATGTGTTAGAAGAGTAATCAAAAACAGATGTACATTGGCGCACATGGTTATAAGAGTCCTGTAGAAATTCTAGTATATTTTCCCTTCAGGTGCAGTCCTGAACAGCCATTGGAGCGAAGAAGACGGCTGTGTTGTGCAGTATCTACAATGTGAAGGATGTCAGTGTTGGGAGAGTGACCAGGGCTGTGTGGTCGGAGCTAAAGTTGTCCATGCTACGGGACGGGGAGGGCCTTACAGATGTGGCCAGGTACGTGTTGTAGTTTTCTGACGTATGTTGGGTTCGGTATTGGTACAAGTACGTTTGTATTTCAAAAGCAAAGTGCTCTAATTTGATAGTTCTTTATGTTGTGAACCTCAATGATTAGTGCTTCCTATATTGGCTATTCGTTGTCAAGATTTTGCAGATGCTCACATATATGCCATAAGATGCCCTACCTAATTATTAAATGGAGGCTTACTCACATTTCCTGGGCTTACTTATACTTAATTACTCATCTAAATGAAATCTATTTTTGTAGGAGTAAATCTAAAAAACCTGTGCCAGGATTATGTATTAAATGGTATGGTTAATACCTTCTGATGATGGAGTTAATGGATTTTTTAATTAAGTTCACACCTTTCTGCCTCCATGCATCCGATTATTAGCATGTCATTAAATATCATCTTCTTAGCACCTCTGGATTATGTGATATCCCTTCATTTCAGGTGTGGCTGATTAAAGACTCCTTATCTGTCAGTTAATGAGAAGACTTGAATTTAATTGTTGATGTACTCCAATTGGTGCATGCCATGGAATAATTTCCATACACAATATGAATATGAAAAATTGTTGTAAACTTGGAATATTTTTGTTTACCTCTTTGCACAAGGAGTTGTGTAGTCATTTAATGTCATTGTAAATATCTATTGTTATTAAAACTATTATAGATTGTTGCTGTTGTATGATTATTGGCATTCTTCTGAGGTAGTTTCTATTAAATGGCAGACCAGGGTTGTTTCTTTCAAAATTCAAACCTAGGCAATATAAATCTTGATTTAATGCTTGAAATAATGATTTATTTAATTCAAGGCCATTTTTCTGATCTGTGTCCCGATTGAGTCAGTAAATTTTTGAAAAAGAAAAGGAAAATCAACCCTGTGACTGGAGTTCTATCTGCCTGTGAATCTCATCGAATTCTTAGGAAAGTTTGGTTGATAATTTATGAAAACTTGATAAATATAAAAGATTTCAATTTGTCAGGTCTGTCACTGATGGACTCACAAGTCCAGTCGGACTTTATTTCATTTGAAATTTATTGGAGGGGTGAAAATGTCAGATCAATGGCATGTGGATTTCATTAAATTTTCAAAGTATGTGTATTGGTGAAATAATTGGAATTTTCTTTTGCGATAATGTGAATGTCTTGTTTTATAAATCCTTGCCTCATTGACGTGCCCTTCTCCTGTCCTAAATAGCTTAACAAGTGCGTAAGTACAGGACTGAAAGCCCCAATCATCCATCCATCCTTCTTTTCGTTTTAAACATAAGATATAAAAGTCGAAGACTGTTCCAAATGATTTACATGATGGTGATGGTGTGTATGATTTTTCTATGCATTTGTGAAGTTCAGGGATGTTTGCCACACCCACGCTTCTCAATTATTCAGAGAATCTGCATAAGTCCTAATGTGCATCAGAATAGTATCTTGATTTTGAGTGAGCCTGAAGTGTGCGATATCAATAGATGAAGTGAATTTGTTGTCCAACAGCTATTCGGAAGGTCAGCTCAGTTGGTAGGACGCTGAACTGCCAATCACGTAGTCATAGGTTTGATCCTCACTCTGGTTGCTTTACCTGGACTAATATTGACAGCAGTTTCACTCATCATTCGCCTCGTTGCCATGTCCTGTTCCTCCCCTTATTTGCCTATTTAGTGCATAAATACAGGATTAAAGTTGATGCACAAACACATCATGATGTGTAGATGGAGGATCATCAAACAAAACATCCAGCTGAACTTCCAACAGAACATCCAGCTGAACTTCCAACAGAACATCCAGCTGAACTTCCAACAGAACATCCAACAGAACATCGTGCTGAATATCCAACAGAACATCCTGCTGAACATCCAACATAACATCCAGCTAGATACCTAGCTGATCATCCAACTGAATATCTAGCTGAACATCCGGTTGAACATCCAACTGGACATCCCACTGATGAATGTACATCCAGCTGAACATTGGAATGAACATCTCTGTGGAGAGAAATCGGATCAGGGGTCTTGTAATTAAATCCTTCGGGACTTCTCCTGTTTTACTTCGCTGCTGGCCTCGCTGTAGTGTTCTTCAATTCAAGCGGTTCTTCATTTTTGCTTAAATTCTGTGCATTCATGCCTTTGACTTGCCCTCTCTGGTGCTTTGAGTTCCCCCGTGGCCTAATTGGTAAGTGCGCTTGTCAACTGGCTTTGAGGGCGTGGGTTCAAATCTCCCCCCGGGAACTCACTTTAGTCCGAGCCCATGGGACATTAAATAGAGGTGGGTTGTATCCAGTATTCTATGCTGGGGCAACTGAAAGACCCTGGGCATCCCTGAATTAATAGGGTATGTGCCGGACTCAGTCTTCTCATCTCATCATCATACGGCGATCACCTGCCTCGATATAGCCCACTAAGGTGCAGCAGAGGCGTAAAACAAACAAACCCTCACTGGTGCTGATGGGGCGTAAAACGCAAACTAACTCTGTTCCGTTTCATCAAAACACAATGAGCACTTGAGGCTTGTCATATCTCAACTTGTCAGTTGAAAATATTTAAAAGTGAAAATGGTCTGCTGAAATCATGTGAATCTCATTGAAAGTTTGGGAGAATATTGAGTTGAATATGTTGAACTTGTATTGTCTGAAACCTCGTTTAAGTGAATGAAAATGCTTAGTGTCAAAAGCTTGTGAATTTCTTTAAAGTTGTTGATGAGAATAAAAAAGGGTTTAACTCCTGTAAAATGTCTGATATTTTGATAAATGATTGATCAACTCTGTTGAAAAGAATATTCTTAGTTATTTTTTCAGATGTCCCATGTATCCTTCACTTTGCTGGAGTGGATTAATTCTGATATGGCTAGTTGTGTTCCTAGCACGGGTGGATTCGCCTGTATATGTATGGGCCTCTCATACCTAATTGATAAGAGTCTGAAACAAGTCCATTAAAAAAAGTAAACAAAAGAACTTCTGTGGTGCAACGTTCACAACTGCTGTACCCAGCATGTCCTTTTATACACTTAAGATAAGCCCTGGCCAAAGCATCACACACGAAGGCTGCAATCCTATTTTGATAATTTTTTCCATGGTAATCCAAATTATCCAATCCACTCTCCTCTAGTTGATTTTAAGTGGTCATCGGGGTGAAATCTGTTGAGATGAGTTAATAAGTATTTCACACATCGGATCATCTTTCCTCTCCTTCTCTTCTTGGTGATCCGGATGATGTTTCGATGCAGTTGTGGAGTTGGATGATTGTGAAATTCATTACACTCAACAATAAACAAATTGATTTCTTCTAATGTGCAATTTCCCAAGCCAGCATCGGTATAGCCTAATAAGGTGCTGCAGGTCTCAGACCCAAAGACACATACAGTAATGTGCAATTTAACAAATTTTGATCATAAGATATTATAATATAAAACCTTGCCTCTAAATAGCCCACACCGGTGCTGATGAGGCATAAAACACAAACTCACTCACTACTATAAAACCTAGTACATAACCTACATAGCGTCAGCCTAAAGCAAAATTGGCCTAAGTCATTTTTGGCAATTTTCGGCAAACAGCAAAAAACTGACTTAGGCCAATTTTTTTTTTAAACAAAAATGACTTAGGCCAAAATTCGTTTGTGGTGTAGCTGTGTTATTAAGCAGTTCTCCAAAAAAATTATGAATGAAATGCGAGGAAACAACTTCAATAAAATTAATACTCACAATTATGACCGAAAAATATTGGCGATATCCACTAAAATTAGTGATAACAAAATTGGCCTAAGTCAAAATGGCCTAAGTCAACAGGACTTAGGCCATTTGTGCAAAAATTGAGTTGGGGTTTTGAGGGGTTTATTATTAATTTAGGAGTCCACATTTTTTTTAGCTCATGTATTATCACAAGGGCCTTCATGTGGTACCAAAAAGGAAAAATGGCCTAAGTCTGACTTACGCCAAATTTGCTTTAGGCTGACGATAGGTGCTGATGAGACGTAAAACCGCAATTGATGCTGAAAACAAATATTATCTTTCCCATACAGAATTCCAAAATTTTGAGCATAATCTGCAAGCAACTTACACTCTGTTGGCGAAAGAAGAAGACGTATAGACACAGAAAGGAGAAGAAAGTTTCATACACATTTCTCGGCAACTCTGAGAACAAGACAACAGGACCAGTATATAACAAAAAAGAATGAAGTTCTGTGGCCTTCCACCTTTTGAATTCAGATAAGGACCTTGGTTTCCTCAACAATTCTCTAGGGAAAAACTTCCTGGCAGCCAACAAAGCACAAGAAATTAGTTCCGTACTATGTCCCGATATTCTGCATCTACACTCCTGGGCAAACAAATTGACCACCCTAGAATTCGACTTCATTTTGTTAGGCTTTGACTTTTACAGGATATACACATCGAATAAGCTTCATTTTTCTGTCAGTTAATCAACAGAAGCATTGTCTTAGTATTAAATTGCTTTTCCTCTTGATTTTTTAAGCAGAACAGTTTTTTGGCTGCACTTCTTGATGACTTTGTGCACTGCAAAATGTGCATATTTTCCCATTCCGTTTCACTGCCTTCCAAAGCTCCTCAGTGTTATTAGGTTTTTACCTTCTTAGATTAACATCGGTATGAGCCCGCCATTTAGGAAATTAGTTGAAATCTGGACTTTGTCAAAAATGGTGGTGGAGAAATTTCCCAAGCCAGCATCGGTATAGCCTAATAAGGTGCTGCAGGTCTCAGACCCAAAGACACATACAGTAATGTGCATTTAACAAATTTTGATCATGACTTGTGATATTATAACATAAAACCTTGCCTCTAAATAGCCCACACCGGTGCTGATGAGGCATAAAACACAAACTCACTCACTACTATAAAACCTAGTACATAACCTACATAGGTGCTGATGAGACGTAAAACCGCAATTGATGCTGAAAACAAAGGTGAATTTGTGACCCTGTGGTAGGTGACACGAGCCACTCGGGTCATTCAGCCCAGAGCTCGGAATTCATATGATCTTCACCATCCTCCATGGGTGAATCCTGCCTTTCCAGTTTGCGCGTTGTCACTGAATTCAACCCAGCCTCTTGAGAAAGACACACACTAATGTGCAATTTAACAAATTTTGATCATGTGATACTATAAAACCTTGCCTCTAAATAGCCCACACCGGTGCTGATGAGGCTTAAAACACAAACTCACTCACTCACTACTATAAAACCTAGTAGGGGAGAGCGGGGCATAGTGAGACGGCAGGCACAGCGAGACAAAGGCCGCAGAATCTACAGCCATGGCTGTTAGTTTTCACTCAGCTGCTATTGTTCACCATGGTGCTATCAATGTCACCAATCATAACAAAGCAAACACTCACTCAATCCTCATCAAATTGTCAGGAATTATAGTCTGTACACAATAGCAGGTGTTCTGATAAAATTTGGTTGAATGAAAGAATGTTATATAATAACTGTAAAGCAAAATGCTAAATTAGTTGCAAAATTTAAGCATATAATCAGTTCTGATGTAAAATGTCATTTTCATGATAGTAATAGTCACCAAAGTGGATGTGTTTGGCACACACCAAATTTAGTATTCATAACAAAATAGCAATTAAATCTGCAGATTTAAAATTTTTTCATCGAGTTTGCTTGAAGTGTTTATACAGTGCACCAAAAAAGTTATGGGAAAATGGGAACGGGTCTGTTTTTGCCTCTCATTACTCAATTATTGATTTCCGAAGTCAGTAATAGTTTAGTTTAGTTTAGTAGCATTACTGGACTCAGGTCCTTAGACCTCTATATCCAGATCTTACAGAAAATATACAGCTTAAAATGCAAATGACAAAATTGTTTGAAGTCTTTGTAATGTCTATCAAGTGGGTTGATTGGTGGACGGCATAATTGATTGGCGAAACGAAAGTAAATATAAATATGGAAACATTTTTTGATTTTTTTTGATTTATCATTTGGTTTTGTCCTTTTTTGTAAATCTTTAATTTAAAAACTTTAAAAATAGAGACATATGTCTTAAAATCCTCTTGATATGTATACATATGTACATATTTACAGTCTGCACATCATTAAGAAAGTAAAACATTGACTGATGGCCGCTAGCAGCCAGCAATTTTGTGAAGGGTCATTCGTTAGGTACGAGACACTTCTCTCTTTTCAATAGACATCTCATGAACGTATCTGCCTGCCTGTTTTATTATTTATCTACTTTATGATGATGTCTCTCATACAAACAACATCAGTAATATGTTATTACACTAATTTGGTCAAACGGAACATTGTTTGACATCGAAAGGTGTTAATAACAATGTTTTTTAGTAATTTTTTTAACTGATATTGATGCATTTGAAATAAAATAGCTTAAAGTGTCTCACTGTGCCCAGCTCTCCCTTAATCATTAATCACTAATAATTTGATTTACAGGCTGGTTTGAACAAATCTGCCATGTTCAAAAAGAAAAGTAATATTCATTGAATTATGCAAGTGTTTTTCAAAGAAAATGTTTCACACCTCTCAAGAAATTCGTAATACTGAATTGGTAAAATCTCAACTCTAAAAATTGGCATATATTCTATTCAAAGAGAACAACAGCAATGACTTTGCATAGATTTGAGTGCAAGGTACTATGAACAAAGGTTACATTCCAAAATGTTTAGTGATTGGTTACATAACTTTTAACAAAAATCAAGACCTGAAGTCATCACAGTTGTACATACAGTGCACACTATTTCATTTCACACATTTATGGTATAAGTTTCACAGTTAGACCAATCAGTACTTTCATGCTTCAAAAAGGTAATGAAAAACAATATTTAAGCTCATTAATCAGCTATAGACTCAATTGACAGTGAGGCCACACACGTTGACAAAACAAAGTGAACATCGAAGGAGGTTGGAATTTTGTAATCTCAAGTTCAATGATTGCCCAGGTCATCTCCAAACAACAGAATTGTGCAAAATTAATGCTAACATCTTCAATATTGCAGGTAAGTTGAGTTTGAGGGCGGGCAAAACGCATGAACTTCACATACAGTGTAGGAAATGATATGTTTTTGATATTGCACGCATATTTAGCCTGGGATGTGACCCTGCTAAGGCTTGACTCTCAATGACATGCATATGAATCATTGAGACAGAAAGGTGTTTGACTACCATGTGCAGTCCATTTGCCCCCTGCCAGCACTGCATCTTTGACTGCATTACTGAAATATACAAACTATAGTTCTTCATCAAAGCGCGTCTAGTTGATATCTGCACTTCACTGCTAGGTGTTAAATTGTTTGGAGTTATTTTTGATTACTTTTTAATTTGTTCTCTAAAAATGGCAAAAACCAACAAAAATAAATAAAACTGGCCATCTTGAGTGTAAGCCAGCAGAAACTTACAAATGATCATCATCAGAACCTGAACTGAGAAATGAGAACCTTGATCAGAATATGAATATGTGTGGTCAACGTTCAGAATTAATAGAAGTGGCTTTAAAGTGTGATACATGTAGTTATTGGCTCCCGCAGGTCTCAGGCCACCTCGTGGCGGTGGTTGGTAACACAAGGGTGAAGTCCTCTATCTCTTGTGGCCAACATGAGACAGTGCACTTGCATACGTCTCCCCGACGGAAAAGGGGCAACCTGTTTGCCGTGGGTTGCGACCCGTGTCGGAGGATGAAGCGGTCCTGGTAGTTGAGTTGGGTGGGACTAAGTTGGTCCCTCTCATACAATACACTACTTTGGCCTGGATTTCGCCTAGACGGGAGGCTGGATTGGTCCGGTCCAGAAACAAGAAACGTCAAACAGCCTAGACAATAGCTAGGGAATGAAGAACGCTTAGGGTCTATCAGAAAGACTTCACACAACCAGTGTATCAGCTGCAGAGGTAACATCAGCACTTTCTGTGCCCTCCTTTTGCTATTCTCAAAACCGCACATTAGCCCTATAATGGGCCTATATGATTAAGAAAAGCATAAAAAGGTCACATATGGTACTGCCATTTGTCCTACAGCTGCTATACAGGTTGTTGGAAGACTTTTTGATGGACCCTAAGCCTTTTTCACTCTGTTTCATGTGTATAGGCCATTCCTTGACCTGTTTCTATTTTTGCAGTGTTTCATTGCAGTACGAGGGGTGTCCCAAAAGTTCTGACCAATATTTTTGGCAGACCTTTCTATTTGGAATAGCTGAATGAAATTTTCACTGAATAAATTTCAGGTATTTGACCATCTATTTTGAAAAAATCAAGACTGTCAGAATTGTTTAAGTTACTGTTCTGTTACCATGGTTACGAGAGGTGAGTGCACCCAGCGCAGCTCAATTTCTCACGCGAAATTCAGCAAATTTTCTGTGTTAAAAGTCAGAGAATTTATAGTAAAAAAGCAAATGATTGCAAGAAAATGTATTTCCTGATAAGCTTGTAGTCTATCAAGATATCTTCATTAGATTATAGACTTTTATTTATATTTTAACCTGATCAGCTGAGGCAATTACCAAAGGCTTTTTCCAGCAGTTACCTAACAGCGCTTGAGATGGTTTGGCTGAAACAATCTGATGTCAAGAGGCAGTTCTCAAGAACCTTAGGTTCAAAACCCAATCTGATCTGCTTTAATTACCAGATTTGGCCTTCTGTAACTTTATGTGATACCAAAATATATATACCAGTTCAAAAATTAAAGAAATAATAGTCATAACGAGAAATGAAGCAGTCGCCACATACACTGAAATTCCACAATTTAGGAACAGCCCAGTTTGGAGGATCCAGGTGATCGCCTCAGCACATGGATTAAACTGATTTACAGTGACTTTAAATGCAAATGAGAAACTTTAAGATACTGTTAGGTTTTTCATGATCATCCATTGCATATTTACAGTAAATTCCTTGGTTATTTACAAGTCTAGACACGTGGATTTGGCCTAAAAAATAGAGCTGCGCTGGGTGCACTGACCTTCTGTTTCCATGGCAACAGAAAAGTTGTTTAAAATGTAAGAACAGGTACCATCTTTTCAGAATTGATAGTGACATACCTGAAATTGATTCTGTGAAAATTTCATACAGCTACTTCAAATATAAAGGTCTGCCAAAAAAATTGGTCAGAACTTTTGGGACACCCCTCGAATCATTGTGTGTGACAAACTCTGACCTGACTTCTCGAACAACAACATTTTAACAAGTTACGAGGCACCAACTGAAGCAAATTGTGTGGAAATTTGCATCATCTTAATCAAGGTTTCAAATTAAATCATTCGATTTGCTCTAAGGAGTGCCTAATACCCCGGTCCACTTACCATACCCCAATGTGACAAACCTCTCAGCAGATATGGATTCGAAGGTTAGAATTTAACAATTTTATAGAACGAAGTCCTTTGACACCTGATTATACATAATTATGCACTCAACAGCCCTTCTGAATGATGTACAGAAAAATACAGCCCTGGAAATAGTTTTGCGTTTTTAATTTGGTTCAGTTTACTTCATCATGTGACTTGAGAAAATGTATTTTTGTGCGTAAAACCAAACACAGATATGGGTAATAAAATGTTTATTAAAATTTGACTTGATTTATACATTTGGAACACAATAGGAATTGGTATAGAACCTTGAGTATTTATAACATAAGTGAGGAAAATGAATAAACGAGTGCACTGGAATATGAAAAAGAGACAAGTACATTGAATACCAAAAGTTGAGGAAAAATGAATGTAAGCATAACAGGATTCTGAAGAACAATGATGAATTGATGATCATGAAAGTCCGTTTGATATCGTCTTTTATGTGGTAAATGGGGAGACAGCAGGCCCAAAGACCAGGAACTGGCAAGTGACTGGGCTGTCTCCCAAGAAGAGAGGGAAGAAGAAGAGAGTAGCTTCCTTCCAGGCCAGTTTGCACTGAACCAGGGTATGTGCAGGAATAGTGGCCAGTTTGCACTGAACCGAACTATAGGCAGGGTATGTGAAGAATGTATCCAGTTTGCACTGAACCATAATAGCTGGGTATATGGGGTCAGTTTGCACTGAACCAAAACTATAGGCAGGGTATGTAAAGAATGTATCCAGTTTGCACTGAACCATAAATAGCTGGTAAAGGGTATGTGGTCAGTTTGCACTGAACCAAAAGTATAGGCAGGGTATGTAAAGAATGTGTCCATTTTGCACTGAACCATAATAGCTGGGTATCCGGGTATGTGGTCAGTTTGCACTGAACCAAACTCTAGGCAGGGTATGTAATCATAAAAGCTTGGTATGCACAGGATGAAGCCTGTTTGCACTGAACCAAAAACCAAACAATAGCAGGGTATCTGAAGGGCGTTGTCAGTTTGCGCTGAACCTATTAATAGGCAGGTTTGTGAATGATGTAGTCAGTTTGCACTGAACTAAAAGAGCATGCGGAGCATGAAGAGGATGTGCCAGCTTGCACTGACCCATAATAAATAACCAAATATCCATGAACTTGGGGCTGACTTTGTTTGGCTGAGCCTTGCTGGAAACCCATGGAGGAAATTGTGAATCTTGTAGGATTGACAGCTGCATTGTTGTAGTGTTTTGTCATGGAGGATGAGGATGTTATTGTTGTTTTATTATGAAATGGTGCAAGCAGTTTGCACTGACTTGTCTGTGTGTGCCGTTTCCCGGCAGTTTGCACTGAAGAATTAATTTTATGTTTTTGGTGAATGGGTATGTGGAAATAGTACAGCAAACAGTTGTCTCAGCGAGACAGCTAGATCTGAGGACTAAATAAGGGTAATCAGGTGAGATGAAACTGAGGATGCAAACTGAGAGTGCCTGATATTGAGTGGCTAATATAGTGTTTGGCACAAAGAGACAGATAAAGTAGCGCAGAATCTATGCATTGGTCT
Organism: Platynereis dumerilii; assembly: GCA_026936325.1. NCBI lineage: Eukaryota > Metazoa > Annelida > Polychaeta > Phyllodocida > Nereididae > Platynereis > Platynereis dumerilii. Next base: position 96,953,540 of record JAPTHN010000002.1, read on the forward strand.
AATTAGATAATTTCAGAATATTTGACTAAAATATATATCTGCATAAGCAGTGAGAAACTGAGAGTATATGGCTGGCTAATTTATCTGAGCAGCAGAGAAAAATATGGAATTGATAGCACTGACCATCAATTGCAAGAAATGTGCAACGTACCTTGCCAGTTTGCACTGAGCTAAGTCAAGTAGCACAAATTAAGATAGATAGATCAAAAGATAAGTTGTATGAGAAGATCATCTGAGAATGTCTCAGCAAAGGTAATCAGTAGAGATGTACATCTGCGCAGCGAGAAAAGAAATTGAGGAAACATAACATTGACTGGCTAAGTTGCCGGAGCCAATTGAGAAAATAATGGAACTGACGGCAGCTTGCACTGACTCTCAGCTTCGAGAAAAGACCTTGCCAGTTTGCACTGAGCTAAGTCAAGAAGCACAAAGATAGATAGCTTGAAAGATAAAGTTGTATGAGAAGATAAGCTTGAGATAAAGGACAACCAACATGTCAGTTAGCACTGAGCTATGTCAGGTATGAGCCAGGTAAGAAAATTAAGAAACTGGCGGCAGCTTGCGCTGACCGCCAATTTGAATTAATAGGCAAGAACTTGCCAGTTTGCACTGAGCTAAATCAGATATGTGCCTGTTGAAAAAATGGGAAACTGATGGCAGCTTGCACTGACCACCAATTGGCAGTAATAGACAGTTTTGCACTGAGCTAAGTCTGTGTAGCATAAAGATAGCAGCAGTCAGGATAGAGGGATAGATAAAGTGGTCAAGATAAAGGACAGTCTGAGAATAGAATCTGAGAATGTCTCAGTAAATATAATAAGTTAAGAGCTGCGCAGAGAAACTGAGAGTAAAAATATATGTATAATACATTGAGAGAAATATGTGGAGATTAAACTCCATCCGAGAAAATCATAGAAAGATAGGAAATATCTCCATAAGGAAAAATATTTGGAGATAAATCGAGAAAATTGTAGAAAATGTAAGACAAAAGAATGAGAGGTTCAGATTGAACAAAGTATGTCAGAGCAAAGTAGGACAGAATGTCGTAAGATATGAAACTGTAAAATCTGAGAAAATCAGATATGAGAGAGGAAATGACCTATATGAAGGAAAATAATGTGAGTATTTGAGAGTTTACTAGGCAGAGTGCCCTAAGCCAGGTAGTTAAACCTCTTTTTTTTCATCAATCAACAAAACCCCTGAACAATCATGTTATGCGATCAGAATATTCTATCAGAGGCAGAAAAATGACCAGGAAATAGGAGATGAATACATAAATAATATCATGTTTAAGCATGAATAAAATGAACTAACTGAGGTCAATTATACTGATTTATTTTACAATTCTTCAAGTTGATCCATAATCCAGAGATACAATAATGAAAAGTACAATAGGCCTACTTTGTTTATGTTACAATGTTGATTGATTGATAAATTGATACAATAATGAAAAGAAAATACTTCGTTAATGTTACAATGTTGATTAATAAATTTATACAATAATGAAAAGAAAAATACTTTGTTAATGTTACGATGTTGATTAATAAATTGATACAATAATGAAAAGAACAATACTTTGTTTATGTTACAATGTTGATTAATAAATTGATACAATAATGAAAAGAACAATACTTTGCCAATGTTACAATGTTGATTAATAAATTGATACAATAATGAAAAGAACAATACTTTGTTTATGTTACAATGTTGATTAATAAATTGATACAATAATGAAAAGAACAATACTTGGTTTATGTTACAATGTTGATCAATAAATTGATACAATAATGTTGATTGATAAATTGATACAATAATTAAAAGAACAATACTTAGTTTATGTAACAATGTTGAATAATAAATTGATACAATAATGTTGATTAATAAATTGATACAATAATGAAAAGAACAATACTTTGTTGATGTTACAATGTTGATTAATAAAGTGATACAATAATGAAATTATTGTCAAAAAGCCAGAAATTTTCATTGGCAAAAACAACTGAATGCAACAACCCAAACTTGGCCTCAACCAATAAAAGCCAATAGTCGCTGAAGCATGAAACCTTTTGGTCAGTGCAGCTGCACAGTGAACAAGATCTTACTACAGAATACAATAGGGGGAACGGGGGCACATTGGGACGCTTTTTACGTCTACTAATTGTGCTCAATACTGAAAGCTCTGAAGAACTCAGAAGTTTGCATGAATATCGCCCATACTATTGAGCTTAAATGCAAGGCATAATAAACTAGACTGCACCTACCCTTTTGCTGCCAGAGAGTCGTAAAAATGACTGTCCCAATGTGCCCCGGCTGGCACAGCCGGGGCATTGGGACATCAATTAAAAAATCATTTTAACACTCCATGTGCAATAGATATCATATATAAGTAGTGCCTAAGACAATATACAGTGCATTAACACCTTGTAGTGCCAATAGTTCATAACTTTAAACAGTTTTAAACATTTAACATAAACTGTCCTGGGTGCGGACATCTATGTAAGTAACACACAGTGCTTTGTGACAAATTTGTTCATAGAGCATGGTAATCCACTATACCTCTATTCACTGTGGCCTGAATACCTGTTGTGTGCTGTTCCAGGTCATTCAGTTGCCTTGGACACTTAAATTCTGCCATATTAAGTGCGTCCCAATGTGCCCCGAATTCACTGTCCCAATGAGCCCCGATATGACTTTAACACCAAAATGCTAATTTCTCGGACACCAGTGAGTGTGTTTATCACGATAGCAATTCATAACTGTTCATTACAATATATAAAATTCATACAAGCACTGAGAAAGCCTCATTGTTCATGGTTTGTCCACAGAATGGTTCCAATTGAACCCGTCCATATTTACTTTATTGGTAGGAAAACAAACTTTTGCTTGCCATACTTCTGCATGTGGCTGTAATTTGTCAATAAAACCATGGAAACATCAGGATGTGAAATTACAAGATATGATGGCACTACCATATCATTTACCTTGCCAGGATCCAAGAAAACCCCACCGTCCCACAGTGCCCCGCGTCCCAATGTGCCCCCGTTCCCCCTACATATGAATAGATACATGACTGGACGTTACTCAAAATTTACTACAGAATACAATAGAAACATGACTGGACATTACTCAAAATATACAAAATTAAAATTTGATCGTGAAATATTTGATGAAAATTGTTAACTGCTGTAAAAGGGACATACCTGGTTTTACATTGATGGTAAAACAAAAATAACCAGTATAAGATATTAATGTAATAATTTTATGATAGATCAATTAAGATCAACAAAGTACTATTACAGTACAAGAATAAAATAAAGAAAATCCGAAATAGAAGGGTGACAAATCAATATTTAAGATATCCAGTACCTAAAATCGGTCAATTTAGACAACTTTTCCAATTTGATTAAATCGACGGACAACCACCCTCTAACAGTCAACTTCTGAGCTAGGCTTGAGATCTCTCAATTCGAAAAAACAACCAGAGAAAAACTGTACGATATTCACCAATAACAAACACATAAATCCAAGGATTATATGCAGAACTGCTGTAAGCCAACCACAAACATACAAATTCAACAGATTCCGTTATCATTTGCTCACTCTTGTACTGGCAAAACGCTATGATGAAAAAAGGCAACCAGCAAAAGAAATAGCCGAGTGTCATGAGGAGTAAAGTCTTCATTACTCTGAATGTCTGCCCAATCTGTGACACACTTGCCCCATTTTGTGAACTGCCTTGCACAGCATTGTTCTGATTGGCAATGGCATTAATTTGTTTCTGGCAGATGATGAGCATTCTAGAGCTGCAGGCAATAAGAATAAACGTTTGCAACACAAATACAACAATCACCGCAATACCTACGGTCCCTGTAAACTTCCAACGGCAGTCAAGAGCCACTCGGCTGAAGTAAAGAGGGTGAAATACTGAGATGATGGGAATGCCAACAAAGTAGAAGGAAAATATACCAAATTCTAGAAGGAGAACGTTGCGCTGCGTCATGTAGAGAGTGTACGTATAGGGATATTGTATCTGGAAAAACCGATCTGCCAAAATAAATATTAGATTTGCTACAGACACGGATTGCAAAGCGCCTGCTATCGTTCCGTCAACCCAGCACAACCATGAACTCGCTTCAATGGCATAACTTCCCATTGCTGCAAACACTGCCCATCTTGTGATTCTATGTAAAGCTGTGCATACATCAGTCACTGCAAGAATCAGCATTGCTGTTTTTGTCGCTTCAGGAATGGTCTTCAGTTTGGATGTGCAGACGAATGCCGGAATATTGGAAATGATGATCAAAACATCTACAGTCCACATGAGGGACAGTCTTGTCACAGAAGGCATCTCAGGAGTCGGTGTGGCATTTGCGAATTTCAAGCCAAACTCGGTCGCAGAAGTGGAGAATTCCGTGATATCTTGTGTCTCAGTCATTTTCAGTTATGCCCGTTGTTGGTGCTATTTTTAGGCAAAGTTCACCTTCTAAAGTCTAAGGTTATTGCAGCTATTTGGCAACTGGATGTGAAAAACCTAATTCACTGTTATTTTGCCAGCAAATATGAGTGATAGCTGTCAGTTTGTCATTGCGAGATGTATGACATCACAGGAAAGTGACATGATTCATTTATGCAGTGTATGAGTGGATATTACATCACTCAGACTTTTATTAATCACTTGTATTTCTTTGTCTGTACGCAAGCTAAGCTCAAAATGTCCCCGCTCATCCACCGAAATATGGCAAGATTTCCTAATGACAAAGTCCTGCAGAAGTAGAAATTAATTCCAAATGACAAAGTCCTGCAGAAGTAGAAATTAGTTCCTAATGACAAAATCCTGCAGAAGTAGCAATTAATTCCAAATGACAAAGTCCTGCAGAAGTAGAAATTAATTCCAAATGACAAAGTCCTGCAGAAGTAGAAATTAATTCCAAATGACAAAGTCCTGCAGAAGTAGAAATTAGTTCCTAATGACAAAATCCTGCAGAAGTAGCAATTACGGCCGAATCCATGGCATAATTGTGAAAAGTCAGTTTTTAAAAACATCTACATTTGACATGTCACTTGAAAAAGTATTGTGCTTTATGTTATTGTGTAGCCTGAAAGAAGGTCATGTACATAAAGGCGCAATTGGTTCTATATCCATGTTGCAAGCAGAGTTTTGGTACTAGTTGGTATATAGTTTCAAATAAGCTTCATTTGTACGAAGAGAGCTTAAAACAACTATCAACCAGGAGTTTCTGCTTGTAATCTATAACTGCCATGCACAGGTGACAAACTCATAAAATGTATGCATAAGATGCCGCGCCAGAAAAAAACCAAGAATATTAAGCTTCTGTCACAGTTACCAGGGAAACCATTTAAGATATATCACATTAATTTTTATACCATTCAACCCTCCTCCTTAGTAATAAAACATACATGTGATATTTTTGTGTAACTTAATCTTCCTCTCCAAATTAAAAAAAAAGTGATTTGTCACTTTTATATCATTAAAATTTTTATGTCAATTGATTTGTATTGGGCAAAAATTTGGCAAATTGGGTACGCCAATATAGATTTATTAATAAATATCTAAATTTAATGGAAAGGTTTTTTGATGAATGACTGAGTCATGCAGTACTACTTTCAATAAATTATTTTAGTCCAGCATTAATAAAGAATGTAAATCCCGTCCCCTTAGTTCGTAATTAATATAAATAACCCCCTTTCCTCAGATAAGCCAGTCTTGGAAGTTTCACACTCTCGGAAGCTTCAGATGTCAACATTATTACAGATCTCGCATAAGTGTGCCATGTTCCATGTGAATATATGCTCAGGTGATGTCAGTATGGCAATACTGACATCACTATTGGTACTCCAAGCTTGAGTGTTGATTCCAACTGCTACCAACAAGTCAGGCTTATGGGCTGTCTAAGTGTAAATAACAATTGATTAATCTGCATTCATTGGTATGGTTGTTTGATTCAGTTGGAGCAGGTGAAACTGATATGTTTGAGCCACTTGCTTGATCCATCATGGACATTCATGGTGTCCTGTTGTGAAATTTCTCCTTGAGGGCAGCACCTTGTGGCTTTTCAGCCTTTTAAGAGAGATCTGCGCCAAAGAAACTGTTCAGAATTGATGACTGGAATGGGGATGATAGGGAGATTTTTTGGAAGTGAATGTGGCGGTGTTGCATGGGCATACCAGAGGACGAGAGATGGGGGGGGGGGGGGGTAGTTACTCCCCAAAAATTTGGGAAAAGGCCAGACAAGGAGGCTAAGAATTCGATCATCAAATAAACATTATTGGAAATCAGTGATAAGGATGCCCCCAAGCAAACCCCCCCCCCTTAGGTCTTAAATTCTGAATGTTTCCTGAGAATATTATTTTTGCAAAGACAAAGAAGCACATGATAACCTCTCAGACCAACAAATGAATGTGAGAGTGAATGAATTTGTTTTGTTGTAAAAGTGCTAAAACTGATAGCAGTTATACATAAAATCCATGCATTATATATAGCTGGATATTGTAACTTTTGGATTTATTCAAACATCAAACTGAATAATCAATGTTGAGCAACAATCCAACAGCTTATTGTGGATTTGCAATGGTGTGATCAGTATGGGTTCCAAGTGACATACCTGAAACTGCAAAATATACCAAAGTTCTGTGAAATCATTATGCTGATACTGACATCACAAGATCACTGTGGTAGTTGAAAAGAACATGGCACACCTATATGAAATCTGTAATAACATGATTAGTTAACCCAATATGCCAATACAATTTGAGTTGTTTGACACCTTATTAAATTAGTAAGACCAATCAGTTCTGAAAGCGGTTTTTATAATCCAAAAACATTTTCCCCTGTTATTGTCAGTTACAGTACGATGTTTGAGGCAGTTTATCTTTTGCAGGAATACCTGATCGGGAATGACGACTTACTGCATGTTATTATCAAAGAACTAACTTTGATTTTATGAGTACTTAATAACTTTTGAACCCGGATCTTTGCATAATCAACACAATTTTTTCTAGGGTATCTCTAATGTCCACAAGGGCGCATGAATTACTTGGCACATAAAACTTAGTGATTCGTCCAAGATCTCCCCTAAGAAATATTAATAGGTCATTTGCATACTGGTATATTGAATGTGGTAGGGGAGAGTCTCCTCGATCGGACCGGTGCCTCGATCGGAACACTTCAATTATTACATAACTATGAACCCTTTGAGAACCAGACCTGTCCTAGGTGGTTGCTTTTTGGTAATTGGGAAAGGGCCATGCATAATTGACTTTAAAATACATCCATGTTTGAAGTCCAAATAACAAGTTTAAAATGACAGTCTCTGATCTAACATTGGGGTGCAAATGTTTGACCCTCAGAACTGATCTGTTGGTGGAACATTTTTCAAAAACCGTTCCAGTGACCCTCAACTAATTGTCTCCAAAAATGAATAAGAAAAATGTACTTATCTATAAAATAAAAAAGCTCTGACTTAAATTTTGCAAATGACAGTTATTTCCTCGATTGGAACACTGGTGTGTCCTCGATTGGACCAACTCATGAGGGCATTGATATTGATAATACAGCATGTATATATGACAATTGAAGCTTTATAATGAATGTTAATTGATAAAAAATTGAAATTCTTGTCCAGGGTTAAGTCAAAACCCTCATGCAAAATTCACTCCCATGCTAGTATGCCCCCTACTGGCAGTTTTTCAAATAATATTGATGAATTTTAAAAAACTCCAAACCCGCTTAATCACAAACTTTTATGGTGTCAAAAATTGATAATGACACACAGGGACTGCTGTTTTAGAGTAATCTGGGATGATATCAAGGGTTTGAATTGCATAAAACATGATTTTTGTAGTGGACCAATCGAGGCAACTTGGTGGTCCGATCGAGGATACCAAGTCAGTGATTTGAGAATTTCAAGACTTTTTTTGACAAAGGCCTGGTGTCCATAAATATCAAGTTTGACCCTCAATATTGTAACTCAATGTAATTCAACTCAACCTCCGCCTTTGTGGCTAATTTTTAATGTCATAATACCGTTACCCTTTGAACCCTGAGCCCCTGAAGTTAGGTGTTCTGATCGCGGGGACTCTCCCCTACATGTTGTTGAGAAAGATGGAATTGCTAGGGGAGAGTACCCTCGATCGGACCGGTGCCTCGATCGGACCATTTCAATTATTACATAACCATGAAATCTATGAGAACCAGACCTATCTGAAGTGGTTCCTTTTTGATAATTTGCTAATGGTCATGCATAATTGACATGAGAATACATCCACATTTGAAGTTTGAATAACAAGTATGAAATGGCAGTGTCTGATCTAAAATAGGGGTGCAGGTTCTAGATCCCCAGACCTAATCTACTGGTGGAGAATCTTTCAAAATCCGTTCCAGTGACCCTCAACTACTGGTCTCCCAAAACAAACAAGAAAAATGTTTTTATCTGTAAAATATCAAAGCACTGATTTAAATTTTGCAAATGACAGTTATTTCCTCGATTGGACCACCCCAGGGATCTACATATAGGCCTATTGACAATACAACGTGCAGACATGACAAATGAAGCTTTATGATGAACATTCATCTCCTAAAAATTAGAAATTCTGGTCTAGGGTAAAGTCAAATCCCTTTTGCAAATTTAACTCCAATGCAAAAGATTGGCTGTTTTTCAAATTATATTGAAAAATAAGAAAATGACAAAAGAATCTTTGTCATTGAAATTTATGAAGCCAATTTGTTTTTGTAAAAAACCACAGGAACTGCAATTATTCAATGTCAGATGATTGCATGAGTTTGAATTACCTGAACCATGATTTTTTGCAGTGGTCCAATTGAGGCAACTTAGCAGTCCGATCGAGGACACCAAGTCAGTGATTTGAGAATTCAAAGACTTTTTTTCAAAATGGTCTTGTGTTGAAATGGATCAAGTTTTGACTATAGCAATGAATCATAGTGTATTTTTAACTCACTCTCCGTCTGTCTACCTAGATTGTAATATCATATGACCAATGTGCTCCCCCCACTGAGCTCCTGAAGTTAGGTGGTCCGATCGCGGGGACTCTCCCCTAAAACCAAAATATTATACAAATACGGCATGATATGAATGCAATTTGAAAATTTATTTGCACCAACAAATTCATATTGCAATAACAAGGGTGCAGTCTGAATTCAATAAAACATTTTCATATTGCACTACAATAATTAAGTGCGGTGTTTGTTTTATTCAACTGGCCCCACCAATGGGGCCAGTTGAACCATCCATTGGGGCCAGTTGAACCATTGGTAGGATGATGAGTGAAGTGTGGGGCTGCATTCCTTTATTTTTGCTAACAAGTTCAGCTAAGGCCATAGCATGTTTTGGCTAAATTTGACATGTCTCACACATTTCTTTCTGTTCAAAGAATAGCCTGGGGCCAGTTGAACCAGTCGATGGTTAAACATTAACAATAAATTTATTTATTTATTTTAATGCATTGTAATGGGCCTATTACAAAAAACTGTTTTACTGAATAGAATTGTAAGTGTATTTTGTTAAAAATTTGTTTAAAAAAAAAAATTAATAAATTGCCATAAACTCCCCCAGTTCAACTGGCCCCGCCTGGACCTCCATGAATCTATATATAGCCTGGCTGCACCCTTTTTATAGGAAACCATTTTAAGTTGGTGGGTTTCCATCTACACGTAACTCATTATCTTATGATGATATGACATCCCTGCAGACCAGGTAATTTAAATGCTATGAAAGCTCCAATCTCAATCTGACAAACTCAGTTTTTCATGTGAAAAACGAAAAAAGTGTGATAGTTTCATTACCATGTGTCTCAGAGCCAAAAGATCTACATGGAAAAGATTAGCCTAATAAGGCCTAACACAAGGTTGTAAGTATATTTCTATGCCTCCTCCACCCGGTCAAAAATCAAGGGTGGCTCAACTGGCCTGCCGGTTCAACTGGCCCTACTCTCCCGTAATGGGCAATCTCTCGTCCAATGGGACAACCTGGCGTCATTCAAAAATGATGTACCAGCCGAGAAGCAGTGGCGTATCTAGGGGGTCTCGAGCGGGGGGTACCACGCGATTCTCGGGGGGGGGGGCACCTGTAATACTAATTGTATATTTTAGCCAAGGTTGAAAAGTTCATATGGGGGGTCACAGGTCCAATATGGGGGGGGGGGCACGTGCCGAGAAGTGCCATTTTTTAAGGGCCCTAATTCTAGTTTTGTTTACATTTTGCTAGTTCTCATATAAAGAGCATACAACAAACTTGCAATATAGCCAGTATGCTGTCTTATAGTACAAGTAATACACATAGGGAGTTTAGGCAGTTTCAGCAAATTTTAGTGCATTTTTACTAGAATTGCCTAATTGTTTGATTGTTGAATATCTAGTGTATGTAATTTCATGTAAAGATAAAAAAATATGTTATGTTGTAATTGAATTTGTTTCTTGTCCAAAATTTAAGATTTTATGATGAACTAGGTCGCTCCGCATCTCGAAAGAGCAAACGGTGCAGTCATGGTCCCACAACCACACATATGGAATTCACAGTTGAATTCGTACACTCCACTGAACTGAGGTTCCAAACAGGTGATTACAACAAACAGACTGAAACAGTCAATGCCAAACAAGATTATCCAGCTTGCTATTTTGTAACAGGGACCCTCAATACACTGTCAGAGCAAAGGAATATGTCACAGAGCCAGGGACTTTTTGCCCAAGAAATGATAATTGAAACATTTGAGCATCCATTTATCTGCATGGAATTTTTCATGGACTATACTAGAATTTACCCATTATTAAACAATGTTAAAGGCAGGTTAGAATAGGGAAAATAGCAACTGAATAAGGAAATGAGAGAAAGCAACAAAGAAGAAGGGTTTGCATTTGTAGAGGTGATATTCTTATATGGCTAGATAGGTGTCAGTGAGACCTTCAAAATGATAGGTCATACGTCTCTGAGAAGTTAATAGATGCTTGGCAAAGCGCCGGTGAAGTTGTTATGTGGAGAGAAGTACTGGCCGCTGATTGGCTGTGACGCTCTGACGCAAAAAGTTATGATAATGTACGGCAATAGAAGGATTCGTCTAGGGTAGATTATGTGGGTGCATCTTTGGGATCATCTGAAAGAAATGTAATTTTGTAGTCCACCACCAGGTGTGCAGCATTGCAACTTCATGAATATATATATGGCAGTATTAGTTTGGTATGAAATGGGTTAAAAGTAAACTTGCATAAAAAATGGGTAAGATAGTGAAATAATTAGCCTTCGATAGCGGTTTAGAGGCGCACAAAATATTACTCCTGTAGTAGCTGGATTAAAAGCAGGAGAAGACATTTGAGAGAAGAATGTCATGTCTTGTTGGAGAGATCCATGCACTCCTGGAGGCGATTTTGAGATGAAGTATAAATTGGAAATAAAAGAGGAGTCAGAAGGTTATATGCTCCTCACAGAAAGACAGGCGAGAAAAAGAAGGATAGGTGTAAAGTCAGGGTGAGTGGGATGCTCAGAGAAGGCATTTTTAGGTAAGGCAGCACTGATCATGTGAGGCAAGGTTTAACTGCAATATTAGCCGGAGGGATGGCTGGCAAGACAAATTGTAGGATACTTATTTGCAAGAAAGGTAAGACCAAATTCTCCTATGATCATGTCAACACAGAATTTTTTGCCAACTCACACTGACATTTTGGAGGCTGTTAGTCAGATATCAAAGATGTTTCAAGGTTACACTTAGCATAGGTTTGGTCCACAGTGACTGCATACACAATTCTAAGTGGTTTTCTATAGCTGACAGCAATTTGATTCTATAGGAGTTGACTTTTTCTGAAACATGTGCTTTCTCCAAGCCAATGTTTTGATCAAACAGGAAGTCAAATACAGCATGTACAGTGCTGCCACATTGTTGCAACATGTGCAGTGTCAAACTTCTAGCCTGCTTCGAAAAAGCCTAATTGGGTGCTGCAGAGGCGTAAGGCACAACACACACACAAAAGCTTCAAACTGACATATAACTTACTTTATCCGACCACCAAGGCCAATACTCGCTCCTGATTGGCTGAGAACGCTACGGATATATCCTGTATCTGTCAAGATGCTTGGCCTGTACAGATATTTTCTGTCAGTGATCTCTATGAATGGATTGGGCAGATCCCATTGGCTGCCTGGTAACGTCACGAGCTGGCATGGTGCCGCCATGTTACTGGGAACAGCTGAACGTCAACAAAGGCACGTGGGTTGGCTGAGCCTGCTCCTGTGACAAAATATGGCTTATTACCCCTGAGATATCACTCCTGTATCCAAAAAACGAAGTACTACACAATGACAGTGATGTTCCCCATCATTCTGTGTCTTCAAGTACTCACCTTCACATAATCCACCAACAGAAGTTTGCTGCCTGACGAAGTGAATGAGGCAAAAGATGCTATCTTCTTGAATGTTTTTTTAAACTAATAAAGAACCTTAAAAAGTATAGCATATTCCAAGATGTATTTCAATATTATTGTGTTATATTTGACTGCTATGGTCACAAAAACGAAATGAATTTAATATTTGGGATCCAAAGTGTTGCCTCTTAAAAATAATCTGAATTTATCACTACCAATAAAATGGAGGCGGGAATGATGTCCAGGGAGCCTTGGCCTAAACACACCCCCCCCCCAGATCAAATCCAACAGACTCCCTGTCTGTTATTATATATATAAAATATTACGCTGTTGCTGCCAGGCAGTTGATTTTTTTTTTTGGGGGGGGGGGCTATTATTTGTGGAAAAAAAAGAGGTTCATGTTCACTGCAAGTTGGCAATTATTAATTAAATCTATAGCCAATAATATTTGGTGCAAATTCCTATCATATTTCCACTTATAAATAATTTAGAGCAACTATTGCAGTAGACAAAATTTGTGTAGCAACAGAGTGAATGATCTGAGAGCTTTTATATTTAACATATTTAATACTGGAATTCTGGTAGTATCATAACTTTTCCAGATAGGCCTGTGATGTGATCATGCTCCATGTATAGTTCAATAATTTATTCATAGTCAAAAGTAAATTAAATGTATAAGTCTGTGTGTGTGTGTCAGTGATGTAGTGGAGGCCAGTACACCAGAGACCAAGCAAAGGCCAAGGATTTGGCATCCGAGACCAAGGCAAGGCCAAAACCATGAAAAATTCAAAATAAGGCCTCTAGGTCGGTCCCGAGGCCCCCACCACTGGCCCAGAGGAAAGAAGATCTCGAGTACATTCGAAGCGCTCGAATTATTATAATCCCCCGCCACTTGCGGGGGATTATATTGATATTGTTCTTTTTATTTAAATTACGCTTCATTTATACTCCCTATAATTATGCAAATTCATACGCTCCAAATATGCTCCCTTGTAGAAAATTATAGGCATTTTTGCAGTACAATTGGAGTACATAATTTGGTAATTTAAATAGTTCGTGCACTTCAAATGCACTTTTTTTCCTCTGGGCATCACTAAAACATGCATCCCAGAGGAAAAAAGAGTATAAAGGCAGTATAGCCCGAAGACTGGCGAACTTTGTGTATACATAACATCAGGTAGGCCGAGCGTCTAGGCTAAAAGGCAGTACAGCTTCTCAGCGAGGAAGTACAAAATCAGTAAAAAAAACAGTACGGAAACCCACGCTTCAAATGTACTCCATTATACTGTGATTCTGTGCTTCTATGCAAATTGTGCACTGATTTTATACTTCTAGTGAACCAATTTGAATAATCACATAGGCCTACTGCATATGTGCTCCTCTAACTTCTAAAAGTAATTTGAACATCCCATGTACTGAATTTATACTTCTTTGTCTAGGCTGCTTTGATTCAGTCACATGTGGATCATGTTCACTTCCAGAACTCGGGGAAGATGAGCAGGTGTGTCAAGGTTTTTAATTACAATACATTGAATTACTGGCATAATTTCCATAGTATTAGATAAACATTTTTTAATATTCATAGTCATAGCGGCAAAAAGTGCAAATCGGATATGAAATTGTTCCAGCTTTCTTTTTTACTCTAAGCTTAAGTAATTAAATGTGTAATTATTCTAATTATATTGATCTGGCTGAGGAACTGATATTATATGTGGCCTATAAAATTAATGAAGCATTAATTTTTAGATACTCCGATTGCACTGTCTGCAAAAATGCTTCCAGCTAGCATTCACAGCAGCCAGTAGGCCTATGCTCTTTTTGTTGATTGCCCATATTCATATGGCGCAATCTCTGCAGTCATCCTGTCAACAATCCACATCATTGTGTCCACAATTGTGTCGTCCGCAAAAATTGTCGTCCACAATAAATGTCGTCCACAACACCTGCAGCTTCTTGGCTCTTCAAAGAGCAGTTATTGGCAAGTCTGTCAAGGCTTATTAAGTCAGGTGTGCACATAATGGGCGATCTCTCGTCCCAATGGGACAATCAAACGTTATTAAAAAATTATGAACTGCTGGGGAAGTGCCAATTTTGAATGGCCCCAATTCAAGTTATCATAGGCATACGGCGAGCGGATTTTTTTGGAGGGCGAGCGACATTTGCCGGAATTTCATAATCCAAATTCCATGGCAGTTTATTGTAAAATGCCTTGGGAACCATTGATTTTCAATGTTAGTGTGATCATCTTCCCGAAATGTTAACCTGCTGGCCCGAATTTCCACCGTTTTCCAAACTTTTGGGGGGCGATTGCCCCCCCTGCCTGATACGCCTAATTTTTATACTCCCTACAAGGAAGAATTTTTGGAGTGTATGGATTTGCATATTGGGAATATAAATGAAGCATAATTTAAATAATTTGAGCGCTTCAAATGCGCTCCTTTTGTACTGTAAATATGCTGCGAAAATCCTGCATTTGTACTGCAAATGCCAAATTTGTGTGAAATAGTCTCTCAACCAGGCAAATCATCATTGCGCAATATACTTTGTTTGTCCTTCTAAATTTACTCCGATACCAAATATGGATATACTGATTTTGTACTTTTCGATGCTGTAAATGTAATCTTTTTTCCTCTTGGAATGGTACTACTTCTTGGTCTCCAGGGGAGGGGAGGGTATGTCTGGTGGTAGTGTGCTGGGCTGCCAATCACAGGGACGACAGTTCGAATCCAGCTCTTGCCGGGTCACCTGCGTCTATGTTGGATGGCTGTTTCAATCATCCTTTGCCTCATTACCATGTCCTCCCCCTGTCCTAATTAGCTACCAAGTGCATGAAATTAAAATACAGGGTGTGAAGCCCCAATCATTCATCCATCCATCTTGGTCTCCTGGTTTGGTGTGGGCGAATCTGGAGTCTTCTACATGTTACACATTTTACTCCATGTGAGGAATTTTTTTTTTACTTGTCCAGCACAGACACTGATACAAGGGACTGCCAATTTAATTTGTCATCTGAATGACATTCAGCTGCCATGGGGTTTTATTCATGAAGGTTCTCTGAATATTTTGGTTTCCCCATACGGGTTCGAACCCATGCAGGAAAATACCGTCAGCAGTAAGATTTAATGGTCATAAATCACAATGAACGAAAAATTCTCAACTTTTCAAGTGAATGTATACAAAGACTACTGCATAATCTGAATATTTGGTTGTCTGAAACACATAAGCCTACATGATGGCTTCCTGCTCTCCAACACAAAATATAGTGTAGGACTGAATCTGACTGTTTGCTTGTAACCATCAAGCTTCCATAGAATACATACTGTTTAAACCACAGGCCTAGAACAGAGCTTTTGTCTACATTTACTTAAATCTAAATTTATATCATATACTTCCCTTTTCCTTTCGAAGCCATTGTAACACAGATATTATTAATCAGAAAAAAAGACTTTGGTTTGCTTGGTATATATATATATGTAAGCGCCTTTAATATAGCAATTTTTTCTTGCAATAAAACTGCATTATGCAGTGTATGCACCATATATAGAGCTGAGCATAAACAAAACAGGCTGAGCTACAATGTCGGCTCTAATGACAGGAATTACTACATTCTCAGTAAATTTTCACATACTCAAGTGATATAAGCCTAAGTATTTTTATAACTTGTCAAGCATTAAAGCAACAAATCAGCATCTATCCTCTATTTCAGTTTCAAGTTTCCGTACTCAATATAATTATGACAATCACTGTTGCTTTACCTGGATTTTGTTATTTTCAACTGCTACTTCTGCATTGTGCAGAAATTATAAGGCCTGTCACATAAATTTACACCTTGTTGAGCACCACAGGGATCGACGGTTCCGACACAAATTCACAATGCATTATCTCAAAACCAAGTATAGTCTCCAACATCTCAAACAATGAGTCATTTATAAAATGAAAAGTTCGTTAGGCCTATGCAACAAAAACAAATGAAAATATTTAGTCTAGAGAAGTTGACCAAACAATTTTTAATATTTTGAAGCCTTTTGGATGCCTTGTAACCACACTGGACTCTAGACCTATGCAGCAACCGCGGCTAAGGCATGAACAAGATATGGGCACTTGACTTAATAATAATTTATATAATTTATTCAAAAACATTGGCACATGTATAGAATTTAATTTATTGTATTTTGCATGTAATGTATATTGAAAGGGCAGGCACCATTGGGGTACAGTAATTTTTTTACTCGGTTGCTCTTCCTTCAACTTACTTCAGTCGACATTGTTGAAATTTTATCAGAATGTGTTGTGCATTTGTAAGTTGCAAATTCATTCCAAAATAATTTGAATCCAGATTTCATGAATCGGCCTAATGGGAACTAATGGACGACATAATGATAACCAAATGAAACCACCATACTCCAATGCAAATATGAATAACAAGCATGACACATTTAAGTAGGCCATAGGCCCATAACATTTCAGTTCGAACAAAGGTTAACAACAAACAATTAGTATAGGTGCAGCAGTCACAACAGCTTCACATTTTTCAATTAGTCTTACAGTGGTCTTATAGATTGATTGACCCACGACTTTTGAGTCACGGTCAGGAGTCGCAATGTACTCAGGCCAAGAATTTCTAAAATTGGCAAAAACACATTAGCAACAAAATGAACTCTATTTACATTTTAAAGAGCACACACACTTCACTTCTTGAACAAGTATTCATGTGAAAAATATTAACAAGTGCGAATTTCTTCCTTCTCGTACAAAGTGCTAACCAAATGATATTGTTTGAAATAATGCTGATAAATGGTGTTAGGAGTTAAGTCCCAGCTAATTTATGCAGCTTCAGTCAGAGTCATTTTCAGGAAGCAAAAGGAGTCGGGACACTTGATATCCGAGGCCTTGACTTGGCCCTCTATTTAATCACCGGGAAGAAAGCCCAATAAAAATGTCTTCATCATTCTTCTGAAGTTCTTCAGATCTTTATCTCAAAAATTTCAGAATCAGGAGGAGTCATTCCTGCACAAACTCATGTTAAGACATTGTCAAAGTAGTCTTTGCAACTGGAAAAGGATTTCGTGAATTGTCTGAGACGAACTGGTGTTCAGTTTAACGTGTCTTTAATCAAAATTGATGTAGTAGCGACAAAATCACAAATTTTTCAGGTATGGTGCAAAGTGGAGTGCTCCGAGTGCATTGTAGACTGGTGTTGCGATGCGTAAGGTGCAGCACGGGGAAAACAGCCGAGTGTATTGACAAGAATTCACTATTTTGATTCAGTCCAATATTCAGACACGAACTAATTTCTTTTGTCCAAATTGGAGGACAGCGATGCAATTCTGCGCATAATTCCATGTAAAGCGTCTGGGGCGTGTTTTCTAGATGAGCTCTGCAGGAAAGTAATGTAAGATGGTTTTGAAGGTGTCCGTCATCTCATCTTCGTAGGTCGAAATTCATCAACCAGTCCTTCTGCTTTGGCTAGTCTTAAAACAGGTACCCTGTAAAAAACAAAAATAAAATATATAGGCCTGTAATATTTATTATTATTATACCACAAGAAAAACAAATGTAATTTAATCACATTTACATACAAGCTTATTCAAGCAATATCAGTCCTATAGATGCAAGGCCTAAAATACCTCCATTGCAAAATTTATTTAATCTAATCTTCACCTGGTAATAATATTAAACTTGTTCAATATTTTGGCCCCTTCTTTAATTACCAGGTAGGCCTATTGAAATGTTCACATGTTGCTTACACAAGAGTCAAGACTAGAACTACAATTGCACTTGAGAATGACACCTCTGAAGTTCACATGATGTGACACCTCAATATCAATTAGGAGCCATAACCTGTTGGTATTCAAGAGCCCCAATTGGCCTATAAGCCCATTGACAACCAGCCAAGCCATAATTCTTAACTCAGACAGTGATGAACATGCTAAATTTGCAGCAAAATGAACAATGAAGTGCAACAGCGCGGCGGTAAATACAGCCAAAAACGGCGATAATTTAATGTTAACTCACCTATGAAAAGTATTTCCACCTTCCTCAGAGGCCAGATTTTGTTATGCATCGAAGTTGAAGTCAAAATACCCCACATATCTACAGTATTCAGTGTTTTCAGACAGGTTGATCCATGCTTGTTTACCTTGCTGGGCCATGCGTTCCCAGTAACATGGTGGACCCACGTCATCTCGCCTCGCTTTGGCATTCAGCCTATCCATGGATAGAGATCACTGTTTTCTGTATCCTGCAGTGATGACATCACAATCACTCATGAATTATCTGACATTGTTATGCTAACAATGGGCAGTGATTGTTTGTCATGACGTCACAATGACGTGCGCTGCTGGTGACGTCACAACAATCTGCTGCTCCTAACTTACAGAATTTGAAGTTATCAGACTAAAATTTAATAAAAACCACTCATAAAATCATTGCAGGGCATAAATAAAACCCCATAGCAGTGTGGTTCACAGCTACTATGAACATGATTTGTGTCAGGTTTGCTTCTGAATTAACACTCATCATACCAGTACCTACCTGACACTCTTGATGTTCATACCTTTGTACCTTGTTATGGGGGTTTCATTATACCATGTGGTCGGATAAATTCGTAATTTGTTGTTTGCTTTTGGCAGATACAGGATTTACCTTCCCTCAGATAGCTGTATCCGGGCTCAGCTTCGCTTCGCCCAGATACAGCTATCTTCGGGAAGGTAAATCCTGTATCCGCCAAGCAAACAACAAATAACTAATAGTACCGTAATATGGGGTGAATAGGGACACTGGGATGAATCGGGACAGGATGGGAATGTGTTTTATTTCTTAAACTACAACTACTTCTATTAAACCCAGGTCCATAAATTTTGGCACAATTATAGAAGTCATTGTAGCTCATATTGTGGTCGGGTTTTATAATTCTAACTGCAGGCAGTGAGGAGCTGTAGCACTTTAAACTTGGCCCAGCAGAAACTGAATTCCTGCAGCTGGTCAAAACTTTGCTTGAAACACAAAAAGCATTAATATTAGAGGCACCAATCTAGCATAAAACTTTAAAAAGCTAGTTTTGGGAAATTAAGGGACCAGAGTAGTTAACTATATACGAGATTTTGCGTGTTTGGTCATAGGTTCAGATCCAGGGCAATGACAAAGTTTCGGAATCAACAAAAATAACCCTACTAATTTTAATTTTAATGTACTCGCATGGCTTTTTAAAGAGTATTATCGAAATTGTCATAATTTATATTGGATTTAGTTTAGAATTACCTATGTATGGTGTTATTAACAGAAAAAAACATATCTTGATACTTTTTTGACATTTATCATATTTTTAAAAATCTGCAAATTTTACATGTAATTTAGTTAAGATTTTTTTCAACATCTTTTTTGCATGTCAAATATGTTTTCTAATGTTCATTCACAAGTAGCAATCATCCAAGCATAGCAGGAAGTATTATTTTATAGAAATAGAGGACTGTCCCGATTCACCCCAAAATAAGGGGTGAATTGGGACAGTGGTTTTTAATGAATAAATCGTTGAAAATTAAAGATATATTTTAATGCTCCTAGGGATAGTTGGACCGTGAATTCGGACATAATTAGGCACCATATTGTCATTCATAAGTTGATTTGTGGCCATTCTATAACAGAAAAACGGCCAAAACTGTCCCGATTCACCCCCAAAATTACCTGTTATTATGAACGAGCATCAATATGTAAGTGCCATCAATCAACAATACCCCTGGACAATATGCAATACTTTGTTAATGTTACAATGTTGATTAATAAATTAATCACTCCAGTTGCTTCTTCCTGAGAAGTTTTCCTGGGACTGATTCAAATCTCTGCATTGCTCGGCAGTTACACAATAATTATTGTCAAAAAGCCAGAAATTTTCATTGGCAAAAACAACTGAATGCAACAACCCAAACTTGGCCTCAACCAATGATAGCCAATGATTGCTGAAGCATGAATCCTTTTGGTCAGTGCCTTTACACAGTGAAAAAGATCTACTACAGAATACAATATTTATTTAGATACATGACTGGACATTTACTCAAAATATACAAAATAAGAATTTGATCATGAAATTGGAATATTTGATGCAAATTGTTAACTGCTGTAAAAGGGACACACCAGGTTCTATATTGATGGTATTACATACAGAAAATAACCAGCATAACATATATTAGGCCTATATATAATTATTTTGTAAGATCAACTACGATCACAGAAGTAATTACAGTACAACAATAAAATAAAGAAAATCCAAAATAGAAGGGTGACAAATCAATATTTAAGATATCCAGTACCTAAAATCGGTCAATTTAGACAACTTTGCCAATTTGGTCAAATCGACTGACAACCACCCTCTAATAGTCTACTTCTGAGCTAGGCTGGAGATCTCTCAATTCGAAAAAACAACCAAAGAAAAACTGCACGATATTCACCAATAACAAACACATAAATCCAAGGATTGTATGCAGAATTGCTGTAAGCCAACCACAAACACACAAATTCAACTGAGTCAGATATCATTTGCTCACTCTTGTACTGGCAAAACGTAATAACCCAAAAAGGCAACCAGCAAAAGAAATAGCCGAGTGTCATGAGGAGTAAAGTCTTTATTACTCTAAATGTCTGCCCAATCTGTGACACATTTGCCCCATTTTGTGAACTGTCTTGCACAGCATTGTTCTGATTGGCAATGGCATTAATTTGTTTCTGGCAGATGATGTACATTCTAGAGCTGCAGGCAATCAGAATAAACATTTGCAACACTAATACAACAATTGCCGCAATACCTATGGGGCCTGTAAACTTCCAACGGCAGTCCAGAGCCACTCTGCTGAAGTAAAGAGGATGAAATACTGAGATGACGGGGATGCCAACAAAATTGAAGGAAAATATACCAAATTCTAGAAGGAGAACGTTACGCTGCGTCATGTACAGAGTGTACGTATAGGGATATTGTATCTGGAAAAACCGATCTGCTAAAATAAATATTAGATTTGTTACAGACACAAATTGCAAAGCGCCTGCTATCGTTCCATCTATCCAGCACAACCACGAACTCGCTTCAATGGCATAACTTCCCTTTGCTGCAAACGCTGCCCATCTTATGATTCTATGTAAAGCAGTACATACATCAGTCACTGCAAGAGTCATCATTGCTGTTTTTGTCGCCTCAGGAATGGTCTTCAGTTTGGATGTGCAGACGAATGCCGGAATATTGGAAATGATGATCAAAACATCTACAGTCCACATGACGGTCAGTCTTTCCACAGAAGGTATCTCAGGAGTCGGTGTGGTGTCACTTGCAAAATTCAAGCCAAACTCGGTCGCCGAAGTGGAGAATTCTGTGATATCTTGTGTCTCAGTCATTTTCAGTTATGCCCCTTGTTGCAGCTATTTTTTTTTTTTTAAGACAAAGTTCATCTTCCGTAGTCTAAGGTTATTGCAGGCACTCGACAACTGGATGTCAAAAACCTAATTCTGTTATTTTGCCAGGTAAGTATGAATCGTAGTAGTCAATTTGTCATTGCGAGATGTATGACATCACAAGTCCTGTAAGTAACATGAAGCATTTATGCACAGTGTGTGAGTGGATACATAACTTGGACTATTTTATTAATCACTTGTAGAAATTAGTTCCTCATGACAAAGTCCTGCAGAAGTAGAAATTAGTTCATCATGACAAAGTCCTGCAGAAGTAGAAATTAGTTACGAATGACAAAGTCCTGCAGAAGTAGAAATTAGTTCCTCATGACAAAATCCTGCAGAAGTAGAAATTAGTTCCTCATGACAAAGTCTTGCAGAAGTAGAAATTAGTTCCGAATGACAAAGTCCTGCAGAAGTAGAAATTAGTTCATCATGACAAAGTCCTGCAGAAGTAGAAATTAGTTCCAAATGACAAAGTCTTGCAGAGGTAAAAATTAGTTCTGAATGACAAAGTCCAGCAGAAGTAGAAATTAGTTCCAAATGACAAAATCCCGCAGGAGTAGAAATTAGTACTGCAGTACAGAAGTAGAAATTAGTTCCTAATGACAAAGTCCTGCAGAAGTAGAAATTAGTTCCGAATGACAAAGTCTTGCAGAAGTAGAAATTAGTTCCAAATGACAAAATCCTGCAGAAGTAGAAATTAGTTCCTCATGACAAAGTCTTGCAGAAGTAGAAATTAGTTCCGAATGACAAAGTCTTGCAGAAGTAGAAATTAGTTCCTCATGACAAAGTCTTGCAGAAGTAGAAATTAGTTCCAAATGACAAAATCCCGCAGAAGTAGAAATTAGTACTCAATGACTAAGTCCTGCTGTACTGAAGTAGAAATTAGTTCCTCATGACAAAGTCCTGCAGAAGTAGAAATTAATTACTCATGACAAAGTCCTGCAGAAGTAGAAATTAATTACTCATGACAAAGTCCTGCAGAAGTAGAAATTAGTTCCTCATGACAAAGTCCTGCAGAAGTAGAAATTAGTTCATCATGACAAAGTCCTGCAGAAGTAGAAATTAGTTACGAATGACAAAGTCCTGCAGAAGTAGAAATTAGTTCCGAATGACAAAGTCCTGCAGAAGTAGAAATTAGTTACTCATGACAAAGTCCTGCAGAAGTAGAAATTAGTTCCTCATGACAAAGTCCTGCAGAAGTAGAAATTAGTTCCTCATGACAAAGTTTTGCAGAAGTAGAAATTAGGTCCGAATGACAAAGTCTTGCAGAAGTAGAAATTAATTACTCATGACAAAGTCCTGCAGAAGTAGAAATTAGTTCCTCATGACAAAGTCCTGCAGAAGTAGAAATTAGTTCCTCATGACAAAGTCCTGCAGAAGTAGAAATTAGTTCCGAATGACAAAGTCCTGCAGAAGTAGAAATTAGTTCCAAATGACAAAATCCTGCAGAAGTAGAAATTAGTTCCGAATGACAAAGTCCTGCAGAAGTAGAAATTAGTTCCGAATGACAAAGTCTTGCAGAAGTAGAAATTAGTTCCGAATGACAAAGTCTTGCAGAAGTAGAAATTAGTTCCAAATGACAAAATCCTGCAGAAGTAGAAATTAGTTCCGAATGACAAAGTCTTGCAGAGGTAAAAATTAGTTCCAAATGACAAAGTCTTGCAGAGGTAAAAATTAGTTCTGAATGACAAAATCCCGCAGAAGTAGAAATTAGTACTGCAGTACAGAAGTAGAAATTAGTTCCTAATGACAAAGTCCTCCGGAAGTAGAAATTAGTTCCAAATGACAAAGTCTTGCAGAAGTCCTGCTTAACTTTATGTTATTATGTAACCCAAAAGAAGGTTGTGTACATAAAGGTGAGTTAGCTTAATATTCCATGTTGCAAGCAGAGTCTTCATAGTTTCAAAGAAGCTTCCATTCGTGTAAGAAGAGGCTGAAAACAACTTCTATCATCCAAGAGTTTATGCTTGTAATCTATAGCACCATGTGCTGCCACAGGCGTCAAACTCATTAATTTTATGCATAAGATGCCGCGCCAGAAGAACAACCCACCATTCAACCTTCCTCCTTAATAATAAAGCATAATATTATTATATTTTTGTGTGACTTAATGTAAGTTAGTAAGGGGAACATTGGAAAATTTTTCACATTATAAACGATGCAACTATTATATGAAGTTTGCATGAATGTCACCAATAAGGTTGAGCTTTACAGTCTGTCTGCTTGATATATGCAAAAAGAGTGGACTGTTGCACTGCAAAAATGGCACTTCGTGAGTCTTCATACTGATGATTGTCATGATCATACCCAATACTTCAATGTTGATTTGATTTAAGGAGACCTATCCTGCCGGTTGGTGACAGGCAAACGGAAGGATTATGCATCTGATTTTTACTCTAAAATCCAGCCTTCTCTTGATCATGACCATGAAACAGCCGCTATGTTTCCCATGTTGAATGTAGGGAAGGTGACACTTCATCAGCTATCATGAATCGCAAAGTGCATTATTCACTGTGAACTGGTCGTCTGTTTGTATACCTAATGGATGGGATGTAATCCAAATAACACAAATTGACAGGTACAAAACAGCACAAAAAATTGTTCCTAACCTCCATGCCCTCAAAGCAAATAAAAATTTATTTATAAGTCTGATAGGAGAAATACTACAATAGGGGAGAGTTGCCGGGATCGGACCACCTAACTACAGGGGCTCAGTGAGCAAAGGGTATTGGTGATATGAAGTTCAAAACTAGCCAGAAAGACGAAGATTGAGTTGAAATAATTATATCTTGCTACTGTATTATTGCCTGTTAAGGAGATGTTTACAAATTCAGAAAGATGCTCATATGAATAGAGCTAATGAAACTAATTGGTTCAGTAAAGTAAAAAACATTTTAAGAACCTGTAATATTGAATATGAAACCAGTAACAATACAAACTTAACAATCAACAGTATTTGTAGAAAGGTGAAATTAAAACTACGAATTAGAACAGGAACAATTATTTGTATCAATAAATGATAGTACACAACAACCAAAACTTAGGACCTATAAACTTTTTAAGACTGACTGTAGATTAGAGCCATATCTCAGGCTGCGACAAAACCGCAAGATGTTAACTAAGATTGCCAGATTCCGGACTAGTTCTCATAGTTTATGAATTGAAACAGGTCAACATCAAAAACCAGTGACTCCTGTAGAAAATAGAACATGTGAAAAGTGTCCATTAAATATGGTGGAGGATGAAATCGATTGCCTTATAATATGCCCTGCTAATGAATCTTTCCGGGAAAATTTGTTCTCAACAGCTACTAAATTTATCAACAATTTTCTGTCTTTGAATGATACTGACAAATTTACATCAATAATGAAAAGTAAGGAACCTGACCTACTAAATATACTAGGGAAATTTTTACTTCAGGCTGACGTCTAAAGCAACATATCTCCTACATCCACATGGTCAAAGAACAGAATCTCGATAATTATGAAAACAATAATAATGAACCTAAACTTTACACTTTAATGAAATGAATTAATTTTAACATTTAATGAACTATTTAGAATTTTTTTCTTTTTATTGTAGCATTGTTACAGGAATTCGTTTTGAAGTTGACTTGTGATACACTGGAATCAATGAAATTGGCTGTAGGTGACGTATGGTAGAAAGCTACTCGTGTATGACCAATGTCAATTCAATTTTATTTGTATATTGGAGCTGAGAAGAAAATAGCATTTCCGACAGTTTTTCCAGTTTATTTCAGTATATTGCAAAGGTATACAAAACAAAACTGTGATAATTCGTATATCACAAATTTGGAATAATTTGTGTAATCCCTGTCAATCATGAAATACACGTGCTTGTTTGATTGGTCAGAAATGACTGATGGGCAGGGCAACATTTATGAGAAAGGCTTGACTGAGACTGGACTTGAGCAAACCAGATCGCATTTTGTAAATGTTCAATCAGCTCTGCATATGCTTTATTGTATAGACAGGTTGCATAGACTGCTTTTATAGATAGTATAGATAGATAGATAGATAGATAGATAGATAGATAGATAGATAGATAGATAGATAGATAGATAGATAGATAGATAGATAGATATATATATGATTGATTGATTGATTGATTGATTGATCAATTGATTGATTGATTGATCGATTGATTGAATGATTGA
This sequence comes from Platynereis dumerilii, assembly GCA_026936325.1. Taxonomy (NCBI): domain Eukaryota; kingdom Metazoa; phylum Annelida; class Polychaeta; order Phyllodocida; family Nereididae; genus Platynereis; species Platynereis dumerilii. The sequence goes on from JAPTHN010000002.1 coordinate 96,979,540, forward strand.
ATGATAGGAAGGTCTTGTGGTAGATCAGAATCAGCATGCTTTAAAATATGCGGTCTGGACTTGTGAAATGTGGGCAATTGGGATCACTTGATAAAACATTGGCAACAACAAGACAGGTATTATGGTAGACAGCTTATTTCCAGTATTTCACTGTTTCTGTTTGTTTTTGACATGTTTCATGGTCAGCTCTCTCTCTTCATTTTTCTGTTAGTAATCTTTCATGCCTGAGCAGGCCTCATTTTGTATCTACCACACGTCATTTGTGCACCATACATCACGATCTTAAATGTGTTTTTCTAAATAAATCATCTTTGAATTATTTTTTCTGCACCAAGACTTTGCAGGATCATTTCCTGATACAATGCCCACCTATTTCTAAGCAAATATGCAAATTTAACTGATTAGTTCGTGGACAGTCATCAAAAGCTATCAAAACACAATTTCACCAACTTTCAATCTCCACAAGTCAACTTCAACACGAATTCCTGTAAAGCAACAGTGAATGTTATATGATGCCTGTCTTGTAAATAATGTTTGGAATATGAAATATCATGCATTGTTAATTAATCTATATATTTGTTATCTTGTATGTCTGTTGCTCTGGTCTTAATCAATTGCAATTTTACTTTATTACTATTTGGGTGGCTGGAACCTAGTTTGTATTTCTTTTAATCGTGTGTTTGGTGCTCTTTTATCTGAAAGTTGTATTACTCATTCTTGAATTTTAGCTATTTATTGCATATATATAATTGATGTTTTGTATATAGTTTATATTGCATATATGATTGATATCGTTTGATTTTAAATATTCTATATTCCCATTACAAATGACATATGTATCAACTGTGATATTTGAAAATGTAAATAAAAGAATATATATATATATATATATGTATTATGGTCAGAGCTTACTTTGTGTGGACTCCAGAACATTTTCAAAAAATGCTTGAAATTTTCACATCACAAACTTGGTATCCTCGATTGGACCACTGAGTTGCCTCGATTGGACCACTCCAGAAAGTGTTTTCTTTAATAACCCAGGCTATTCACATCATTTTTCCAGAAACAACAGTTTCCTATTGTTTTAATGTATTTTGGACAAATACAAAAGTTGAATTTTGATGTTTTTCACATTTCAATGTTATTTCTGGAAAGGCCAATAGAGGGCATGTCAGCATGGGAGATAAATTTACATAATTAATTTTAGTTAACCCTGGGCCATAATTTCTTAATTTTAGGGATTAATGCTTCAAAAAAACCTCAAATAATCATATTTACAGGTTGTCTTATCAATAAATATGTATCCATGAGGTGGTCCGATCGAGGGAGCACTACTGGTCCAATCGAGGGAATAATTGTCATTTGCTAAATTTAAGCCAGTGCCCCGGATTTTATAGATAGATCAAGTTTCCTTTTTGGTTTTGGGAGACAATTAGTTGAAGGTCACAGAAAAAGATTCTGGAGGATTTCCCAGCAGTATGTGAATTCTGATTGTGTGAGACCTGCATGACAATGTTAGATCAAACACTACCATTTTATACCTTTTATCTTAACTTCAAATATCAATGATTTTTCAAGTCAAACATTCATGACCATTTCCAAATGATTGAAAAGGAATCACTCTAAATAGGACAGCTGTTCTTAAGTTTAATAATTATGTAATAATCAAAGTGTTCCGATCGAGGCACCGGTCCGATCGAGGGGACTCTCCCCTACCAGTTTCTCCCCAATGTATCCCTGGACTATGGTACTGGGCGCAGCACCAAAATGTCTGGATGTGTTGCCTGAAAATCTAATGGTCGGCTCCAAACACCATCTTTGCAAAAGGGACAAACTGTTTGGATGTCAAGCAAAGATTTAGGCAACCAGATTAATCCATCTAAATTTGACTGTCAGCATTGTGATGCCAGTCAGTGAGGCTGTACATAGTGTGCAATGCATGAGGAAATCCTTTTTTTTCACAACCCTCAATTCTGGACCTGAATCCATTTTTCTAAAAACACACATATATATAACTTTATAATTTTGAGCTTTAAACAAACTCAATAGAGCTTAACCCAACTAAATAGCCCTAACAAAAAAGTAACTTTATACTGGAAACACCAGCTTAAATGATTGTACAATACAAATCAGATTCAGACTGGTTGGAACACAATGCATTAGCAATCAGGAAGCAAAGCTCAACCCACAAGGCCCAGGTTAAGCAATGAAGACTTTTGAAAAAGCAGTAGGACGATTTTGGTTGATAACACTTGGATTTATAGCAGGCTGTCTGACAGCAGCTCTGTCAATGACAGATTATGTCTTCAATGTCTTCATCTTAGATGTCGGACTGACCTTCAACGTCACTCAAATTCAACGTAAGTCTACAGAAGATTCTCAAATGTAACTTTTTCCATCTCCGGCCCTGGGTCATCTTCCAAGCTAAATCCAAGAAGTGACTTTGACAGCCTCATGAAATCATCCAAAACTACAGCCAGCAGAATTCATTAACGTGTAAAATTATCCACAAGTTAAAATGTTAAGAGTATCAGAACTTATCAAGTCTTATCATAGGGGGAACGGGGGCACATTGGGACGCGGGCACTGTGGGACGGTGGGGTTTTCTTGGATCCTGGCAAGGTATAGGATATGGTAGTGCCATCATATCTTGTAATTTCACATCCTGATGTTTCCGTGGTTTTATAGACAAATTACAGCCACATGCAGAAGTATGGCGAGCAAAAGTTTGTTTTCCTACTACTAAAGTAAATATGGAAGGGTTCAATTCGAACCATTCTGTGGACAAACCATGAACAATGAGGCTTTCTCAGTGCTTGTATGAATTTTATATATCGTAACGAACAGTTATGAATTGCTATTGTGATAAACACACTCACTGGCATCCGAGAAATTAGCATTTTGGTGTAAAAGTCATATCGGGGCTCATTGGGACAGTGAATTTGGGGCACATTGGGACGCCCTTAATATGGTAGAATTTAAGTGTCAAAGGCAACTGAATGACCTGGGACAGAACACAACAGGTATTCAGGCCACAGGGAATAGAGGCACAGTGGATTACCATGCTCTGTGAACAAATTTGTCGCAAAGCACTGTGTGTTACTTACATAGATGTCCGCACCCAGGACAGTTTATGTTAAATGTTTAAAACTGTTTAAAGTTATGAACTATTGGCACTGCAAAGTGTTAATGCACTGTATATTATCTTACGCACTACTTATACATGATATCTATTGTACGTGGAGTGTTAATATGATTTTTTAATTGATGTCCCAATGTGCCCCGGCTGTTTTAGCCGGGGCACATTGCGACAGTCATTTTTACGACTCTCTGGCTGCAAAAGGGTAGATGCAGTCTAGGTTATTATGCCTTGCATTTAAGCTCAATAGTATTGGTGATATTCATGCACACTTCTGAGTTCTTCAGTGCTTTCAGCATTGAGCAAAATTAGTAGACGTTAAAAGCGTCCCAATGTGCCCCCGTTCCCCCTACACACAGCCTTTACTATGTCTGCAGTTGTAAGACCCGACTTGCTAAATCCAAATTACCTCTGTATAAAATGTTAATAATGTCAATTCACTTGCAGTTGAAAATATGTTGTCGTCAGTCCAATCAGGGATGTTACTTGCCTTGCCCATGGGATACTTCTTCAGCTATTTTGGACCGACAGTGACTTTCGTAACTTCAGGGGTACTTGCGACTACCTCCTACATTTTGCTGTACTCAGCAACTCTGACACCTGCGTTCTATCACAATCACTTCTACCTTATTACGTGTTATTCTTTCCCAATTGGTGAGTCAGTTCTATTGCCAATAACTTCTATGTAAATATTTTCCAATTGGTGAGTTAGTTCTATTTCCAATAACTTTTATGTAAATATTTTCCAATTGGTGAGTTAGTTCTATTTCCAATAACTTCTATGTAAATATTTTCCAATTGGTGAGTCAGTTCTATTTCCAATAACTTCTATGTAAATATTTTCCAATTTGTGAGTCAGTTCTATTTCCAATAACTTCTGTGTAAATATTTTCCAATTGGTGAGTCAGTTCTATTTCCAATAACTTCTATTTTTCCTCAATTTCCAATACTTTTTCCATATCACATGTATATATCTCTTTTCTGATTTCCAATAACTTCTACCTTGTAATATGTTTTCTTTTACTTGTTGATTTAGTCCGATTTCCAATAACTTTTACCTTGTTAAGTTTTAATTTTTGCAATTGGTCAGTTAGTTCTATTTCCAATAACTTCTACCTCATTACATGTTACACTTTTCCAATTGCCGAGTTATTTATGTTTGCAATGTTTTCTACCTTTTTATGAGTCACTCTTTCACAATTGCGGAATTAGTTCTTTTTCCAATAACTTCTACCTTTTTACCTGTAACTCATTTCCAATTTCCAATAACTTCTATCTTATTACCTGTAACTCATTTCCAATTTCCAATAACTTCTACCTTATTACCTCTAACTCATTTCCAATTTCCAATAACTTCTACCTTATTACCTGTAACTCATTTCCAATAACTTCTACCTTATTACCTGTAACTCATTTCCAATTTCTTATAACTTCTACCTTATTACCTGTAACTCATTTCCAATTTCCAATACTTCTACCTTATTACCCGTAACTCATTTCCAATTTCCAATAACTTCTATCTTATTACCTGTAACTCATTTCCAATTTCCAATAACTTCTACCTTATTACCTGTAACTCATTTCCAATTTCCAATAACTTCTACCTTATTACCTGTAACTCATTTCCTATTTCCAATACTTCTACCTTATTACCTGTAACTCATTTCCAATTACTTCTACCTTCCCAATGGGCATCTGACATCACCTGACATCAGGCAGACATCAGGATAACACTGTGATGTTAGCTCACATCAAAATAGGTCAAATTGCCCACAGGGTTATTACATGTTACTTTCTTTTTCCAATTGCTGAGTCAGTTCTATTTCCAATAACTTCTGCCTTATTATGCGTTACTCTGCCAATTTCAAATAACTTCTACCTTATAGGCCTAACATGTTATTCTTAACTTCAAAAATTATACCTTGTAACACGTTTTCAATGGGTGAGATAATACTATTTCAACTAACTTCTACCTTATAACTTGTTACTCTTTTGCAATTGGCAAATTAGCTCCCTTTTCAAAAACTTCTACAATACTAAGTGTTACTATCCCAATTTATGAATTAGTGTCTATGAAACAATTTCAGAGTTTTGCACTGCACTTTAATTGACAACTGACAATCCCATTTATATTTCAGGCTCTGTGTCAGTGGTGCTAATGATGAGCAGTCTATCAACAAATATCCTGAACTTCAGCAGCAAACATCGGGGAAAGGTCATGGGCTTCCTTAGCTTCAGTGCGGTGCTCGGTATGCCTGTCCTCAGCGTTATCTACAAGCAGTTATTTGCACCAGCTCATAATGTTGCTGGGTTTTGGTTGCTCATGGCAGTAGTCAATTTGGTAGTTTGCCTCCTTGGAGCTTTGTTTTTAAAAGATTATAGTCATCTGGTAGAAAAAACGAAGGATGAAAAAATTAAGGCGGATTACCAGGACATGGATAATAATATTGTAATAATGGAGGATCGGAACGACAAAATACGAGAGCAGGACATAAAGGGCTTGGTGTTGATCAAAGAGTTGGATTTTCACTGTCTCTGCTGGCCCAATGTCCTCTGTGCTTCTGTCCAAAATGTTGTCATGTTCAACATTGTTGTAATTTTGCACACTCATCACAAAGAAAACTTGGCGCCAATCATTCTAACGCTGGGTCCTTTGTTAAGCGGTGTTTTCAGAATCGGAGCAGGTGCCATTTCTGACCATTTCATCAAATATGTTCCGAGGACCTTTATCATTGCTCTAACGAGCTGGATCCAAGCGTTGGTGCTTCTATTGTCTTGTTTCTACAGCAAATTCTCCTCCATCCTTATACTGAACGCTTTGTTCATCTACATCAGCAGTGGCATCTACTTCTCCGTATTCCCTGCCTTTTACAGCGAAATATTCGGCAACAAGTATTTCAGCATTAACTATGGAGGACTCATCTTCGGTGAAGGAGCATTTTCGGTGATCTTGACTCTCTTGACCGGTTACCTCTATGAGAGGAATGTCGAAGAAAACAAATTACACTGCTACGGAGACTCCTGCTTTTTCGTGTCCTTCATGATCAATGCCGTTCTATCGTCCTTTGCTGCTATCTTAATGTCGGTGATGATCAAACGTGAGTGGGATTGGCGACGCAAACACCAATATTTTCAATGATATATATATATATATATTGATATGTATATGGATCAGAGGAAATGTGAGGCAGCCTCCTACTAGTGATGTGAATCAGAGAACACAAAGCCAGAGAGCACACTTGTCAGAAGGAAAAGGTGTTGGAGTAAACTTTTGACGTTTACCGAATCAACAGTTGTAGTCGGCACTTCCAGATATTTAAAATAGAGAAATGCAAATAAAGCCGACCACATGCTCATGGGAACTTGGGAAGCGCAGACTGCGCTTCGTTATCGAAAGACATCACGCATAAATCAAACAGTTTTAATGCAAAACCTTCATTTGGTAATTGTGCTGTTGCTTAATCATAAATTTAAGTGCAAATTTTATATTTGAACCTTGGACAGGAACATGGTCATGATGCAAACAACTTTATCAGCCTTACAACTTAATTAGAATGGCAATTTGATAATACAAATATAGAAATGGCAAGTGTGGCATTATTAGCCCAGTTCTGGGCACCCACAAGGGTTCACAGTTGTAAGTGCAATTGTGAGAAAGGAACTTGTCTGCACAACTTGACAAGGGTTGATTGACAAGACGGGACAGAGTCTTCAGCATGTTACACATTTAGCTACATTTACTCCATGTGACAGATCTTGCAAAGCAGACACTGATATAAGGGCCCGCCAGCTTTATGTCTCATCAAAATGGCTACTTTTACTCAATGTGAGGGATCTTGCAAAGCAGACACTGATATAAGGGCCTGCCAATTTCATGTCTCATCAAAATGACAAACAGTTGGGATTTTGTTCATGAGGCAGGATCACTAAACTTTGGGTCCTCCAACCGTGGTTTGACTACATGCATACCTTGATGTTACAGAACCAGCACCTCGGCATTAAACCTTCATTTGGATGAAAATCACAGGCAAAAAATGTTAAAATGGTTTTCCCCTTTTAATATGGAGACTTGCGCTAAATGTTATTGTAATAAAGTCAACTATAAATAGATTGCATAGAGCTGGAGGATGCCTAATCTGAGGGAAGTGAAAGCCTTTGGAAACCCCGAGAGTGGCTTGGTTTGGAGTGATCCCGCCCCCCTCCTGGATTCCTTGCTTTGTCCCTGGGAGCAGCTCATAACTACTGAGCATTGAGCATGTTGAGACATTATACCATATTTGGATGAGAATTACAGGCAAGGGGCACTTTGCCTTTTTATTAAAAATATATAAATTTTGTAATCCTAGTATTGTTTGAAAAGTGTAATCCAACATGACTTTTTCAGTGTTTATGTGAAATCCATCTTATTTCTACTTTTTACAAACATTGTGTACCTTTAATTTCAGCCAACTGCTGACAAAACAGCAACTCGAAGTAAAAATATTACTTAAGTAGTAATCAATTATTTTTTCCCAAAATTAATAATTGTAATAATTTACGACCATACTATCTTTACAATTTTACATGTTATTGTTTACGTCTAAAAATAATGACAAATTTAAGCTATTGATACTTAATCCATTACATCCTGTATATAAATTGCATATACATGTATATTAAGTAGCTTACATACTTGTTTCCTAAAAAACTTTGGATGATTTCTTCAAGCCATTTAAAACAAACAATACAAAACAGGTTTTTCAACAAAATACAGAACACACTATTAATTACATCTCTTAATTACAACATCACAAATATTTTGATTTTGTCAAACATCTTATGATCAATAGCACATAGAAATTAACAATTATCATAAAGCAATACCCTCCTATAGTTGTTTGCGGATTAGCGGTTCAAACAGTTTCAAAATTAACTTTCAACTTGGTCGTGTGATGTCACTGGCTGAAAAATGTTTTGCTACTTTTGTCTGTTATTGCTTATCAATTGATTCAGTGCCTATCATATTTCGTAGCATCACTAATAATAAAAAACTATTTAATTAAAAATTACTAAAGGTGCTTCATCAAATAAGAAGATTAGGAGACCAACAGAAAACTGTCAATGACATGTTAAAGCCAGTTTAAAAATTGAAAACAAGAAAATTAATTTTTTCAGTGGACCGCCAATCTGCAAAGAGCTCTAATACAAACTCATCATATTAATGAAATATATATATATATATTCATTCTTTGGACAAAAATATAAAAACGAACACAACAATTGGACACCACTAAACCATATATAGGCCTATACATTGAATGTAAATATAATATCATCCCATAAATAAACTGGTCCTGTAAACAAAAGAACTATATATGTCATATCTTATAAGCTTATAAAATCTTAGAATAATGACCACAAAATGCCGAATGAGACAAACACAATACAATCTGACAACGATAAAAGAAAACTGGTTTACAACAATCAACCTAACAAGAAGGATGTACTTTGATACTGAAAAAAATTCAAAACAATGATATAATGAGGATATAATTGGATAAATACATAAGTAGAGACCTCAATACCCAAAACATGCTGACTAATTCTAATATATATGCAAACAAACATGTATATGGAACACACAATGAGTAAGGACCAACAAATGAAAAAAAAAATCTCAGATCTTTGTGACCAATGTATCAAACAAAAAAGTGATAGATATTGTAAATGCTCAAATCAAGATAATGATCATATTCGACATATCAATTGACATTTTCCCTGTAAAATAAATGGGCCCATGTAGACATTACCACCTTTTAAACACTGGTCCCATTCCCATAATAACAAATATTATATTTCCTTAAAACCGGGACTATTGCCACTTGTAAGAGTCTACCTTGATATGTGTCCACTTTCTCGTGGTGTGGAAAAATTATAATTAGTAATTAGTTACCTAAACCAACAAAATAGCTCAAAAAGGCAACCACAAGTGTGCTATGTATGCTACTATTCAAGGATATATATACGGTGTTTTGATTTTCAAAAATACAGTACCACGTCTGACCATGAGTATCAAGTCTAAGGTTTTCCATAATATACAATGCTGCTAATTTACAAAATCAAATATTTTAGCAGAATTGGCATAATGAGAGACTCATCAAGTGACGTACATATAAAGCTTCTAGATATTAACCCTTACTGGACTGAGCAATCCCAAAAAAACAATCCTGTGCTTGTGACGTCATCAGGGACAACAGCAAATTTTAGGGACATAGGCCTAAATGGCCCTACAGGCAGTAAGCTGGGGATGCACATAAATATCCCTTTAGTCCGGTAAGGGTTAATTAATATCATCTGACTCCATCAGACTCACAGTGTGCATACAACCACTCCTTAGGCCAAACATATTTAATTTTTAGCTTCTTGGATCGACCGACCCAACAGATTTTCTGCCTGTCGAAAAAATTAATGAGTTTACCCACACTTTTTCATGAATTGACATTTAAAATAAAAATGGAGATCCTATGTTTTGTTTTGCCCCACTGACCAACCCTAGAAAGAATACCTTGAGAAGATCCGAGAAGCTAAAGATCAATTATGTCGGGCCTTTATATATATATACAGATTAAGCCCGTATTGTCTTAGACAAACTTGGATAAAAATTTCCTATATCATTTATTATCACAAAATATATATATAGCAATATCTATCCTGCAAGCAAACAAATTGAGCAACAACACCAGCAATAGGCCTATGCATAACGTCAGTGCATAGAACTTGGTCAGCACTGGTTGACAGAATATTACATAGCTTACAAAAAAAGTTGCAAGAGCATGTTACAATAATTTTTCATCAATGCTCAGTCACACAAGAATCATGTTCTTCCCACTGTTACTCAGATCCTGGCTAAACAATACTTGGAAATAAAGACAAGACAAGATACCAATACAGAACTGCCTTCCTTCACAAACTTGTCTTTATCAAAAATAATTCCTATTTTATAAATCAACTTTCTGTCTTCTATCCCTGGTTTTGTATCTGCAATAAATGGAGCATATATTATATGCCCCTAGCTATCACTGGTGTAGAAAAAATAATTACCGTATTTTCTCGATTACAAGCCCGAGCGTTTATTCTTTATTGTTTTATATGGCCTAATTACCCCGGTGTTTATATGAGACAGGCATTTATTGTAAACATCTGGGGAAGCAAGGGTAGTCAGTGCTACGCACATAAGTAAACCTTGCATGGAAACACTTGGGCAGCATACAAGGCAGTTAATTAGGGGTGTATAGAGTTGCAGGCCGGGCGTGTAATCGAGACCTGCGTCAATTTTTTTACCGAGGGCCTCAGACCCTGCTTCTAAATGAGGCAGGCTTCTATTTGCGACCAGGCTTCTATTCGAACAATTACGGTATACGTCTCAACTAATTACCATCAGATGGCCAAAACTCTTACAGGCGCTTAATTACTATCTGTTTTCATGATATCATCAAAAGCTTGTGTTACAACATCCAACTAATCAATTAAAGCGTTACTACTATCACATAAGATTGAGAGTTTATTTCTTCGTCTGCCTCTCAAGGTGCTTAGGCACAAAGGCGGCTACAATACTTCCGCTGAGGAATGTGAGGCCGAATGTGATGAACACAAAATTGACATCGAACGGAAATCCAATCTTCACTCCTTCGCTAATGGACCATGCGTACATGCTGCCACCGACTGTGGGTCCCAGAGTCCTGAAAGGATATAAAATGCCACTACTGATGAGTACTCACTCATGAAGGGTTACTGCGAATTTAGATGAAGAAATATGGAAATCAGACTCTGATTATCAGAGTGGTTTTGGTTTTTTCACTGAATTTTATTATTTTGAAGTTTGCTCAGCAGCACTGTGAATTCCATGGTGTAAAAATTACATATTTTATGAATGAATACATGATTTCCAGCTAATTTCTTTAAACCAGCCTTCATTAAAAATAAATTATTCTTCAATAAATGAAAGGTATTTTGTTCACCTCTCTCTTTTGTTTATAAAGGATGCATCCATGTTGCTGCTGGGCCGATTTAAAAGTTTGTGACATACAAAAGCATTTTTTTGTCTGAATTAAAAAACTTGAAATAATGCTTTGTCGGTTTTCCCAAGATTTCAGATATTTCTGCACTCACCTGCCGATTGACGTCAAAGTCATAGCCAGTCCATTGACACTACCCGCCTGAGAGGGGTGGACGGAATTGTTGATCAAGAGACTAGATGCCGAAAAACACATGATGCCACTCAACTTCTGAAGGGCAAACAAGGTCAGAATGCTGGGCCACAGGGCTGACGGTCTGAAATGGCAACAAAAGTGTCTAATTTCTTGCCTGTTAAAGTGAAATGATCATAAAGATCCTTAAAGTGCCACAATAGTGCACTTTTTTAATCAGTTGAGAACCCCAAGCGTTACATTTATAGAAAAACTGTGGCGGTCCTTTCAAATTCATTCCAAAATAAACCCATTAAAATTTAACTTTTAGTTGTCAATTTTGGCCACAATTTTGGCACAGTAAAAAGCGACCTCTCTTGGAAGACAAGTGTTCCAGTGGTGTAGGACTGGGTTTTTAATAAACAAATACATGTGCTTTTTCAGGACTTTTGGAACTGATAGGCCTAGCTGTGAAATGTTTTAGAAACAGAGCAGATAAATCTGACTTGCCAAGGAAAATGACACCTTCGACAATCAAAATGATGTACAACTGTGATGACCTGTGATCTTCATTTCAATCATTCAGTTATGCATCCAAAATGACATATTGAGTTTTCAAATGAACAGTGACTGGCTTGGACCGAAATTGACAAGCTCAGACCGCAAAAAAGAAGAATAAACAATTTAGTTCGCACTTTCATAATAGCACAATCAATCAACAAATCTGTCTATCTGTCTCTCTGTCTATCTGTCTATCTATCCATCTATCCACCTATCTATCTATCTGTCTATCTGTCTATCTGTCTATCTGTCTATCTGTCTGTCTAGCTGTCTAGCTGTCTGTCTATCTGTCTATCTATCTATCTATCTATCTATCTATCTATCTATCTATCTATCTATCTATCTATCTATCTGGTTATCTGGCTATCTATCTATCTGGCTATCTGTTTGGTAGTTTAATGATATTACAGTTTTTTCTCAAAATGCGATCTGGACTTGTCACATATGGAGCAAATATATTAAATTGACCACTGTCAAATCAACTGACTCCACCCATCCCATAACAAGCCAATCAGTACAAAAGACAAAATATTGATTGACAGCGATGTTTATGGAACTCTTCTGGAAATATTTTTCACAGTTTAAATTTCTCTCAAATTAATTTTGTCACCTTTGTAACAGAATCAATTAATCCAATTCAGTATATCACAGTATTGTTTGGTGGTCAAAATTCCAAGTGTCTCATTTTCTTGTTGTCCATGATATCTTAGGAGGGAGGGGGGGGGGGCACCCAGCCTTACGTCACTGCACAGCTGACTGAATATTATGAAGGACCACAAAATTGAGCTGAAATGTAAATTTCATAAATTTTTCCTCATCTGTGACAAAAACCGATTTTAGGAAATGTTAGCTGAATGAATTCAAAACATCTGATTCTTTCATGGGAAGATATGCTTATTAAAAGTAGGATTTCGATGAGTGTGTGCCTTTAAGGGCACATGCTGGTCGAAAAATGGTGAAAAAATTTCAGAAAATGGAAATTCTGATTTTGACAGTTTCAATAAATACAGATGTCCAGACAACAAATGCAACTGAAATTTTGCAAAAATTCCTATTCTAACCCTGTAAACAACCTTACCAATCTTGCAATTACAGTTAAAATTATGAAGAATTTATTTCCTTTTTTGCCATTTTCCGAAAACTGCGAATTTCAGTGACTTTGAGTGCTTACAAAAAAATCATCTCAAAAACCGCTGAAGGCATCATTTTGGCATGCTGCTTACTGACAAGTTTTCTTCCGCAATAAGGCTATTTTCAGAACTGTATTTGGATTATAGACTGTGGGACAGCGATTCGAACCTGAAAGATAGTGAATTAGCTCAATAGTCCTATGTTCACGAACCCAGAAAAACCCTATAAAAACATATTTTTAGACTTAAAATAGTCTTATTGCGGATCTGAATACCTCAAATTATGAAAATAAATGAGTTTTGATTATTCTTTTAGCTCAGTTTTGAGATGAATTTTTTGTAAGGCCGCATACTTAAAAATATGTAAAATTCTTTGTTGCCATGGCAACCGTAACCATGGCAACTTAAAATTTCAGGGAGGGTCATTATTTGGTGCCCTGAAGACCTGTGTAAAATTTCATAGCTCTAGCTGCAACAGTTTCTTCCGGACAGCATACACACATTTTTCGACCAGCATGTGCCCTTACTGCAATTTCAAGAAGTATGAGTTTCTGTAATAGGATAGTAAAACGTAGCAAATGTGGTTGATGTGATTGGTTCAGGCACTGAACTACATGGCATAAACTCATTTGAATAGCACTAAAAACGTATCTCAAGGCCAGTGACGTGTCTGGTGATTGCAGTCACAGTGCTTACTTGCTAATCTGATCAAATCATAAACTTTACTAGTTACTGAAGCAGAAAATTAAATTTTCACAGCTTACCATACGTCCAACCTGTGGATTTGAGGACGTTTTATTGCTCACAAACCAATCAGGTGAGCCTAAAATGCTACGTAGATAGTCAGAAAACGTGCCACAGAAACTCATACTAATTGAAATTGCAGTAAGAAAAATCTTAAACACCATTAACCAATTTAATTTTAAGTCTCTCAACTGCAAATGTGGCTTATATGTATATATACAAGTACTAGCCTAATTCACACACATTGGTGAGAGTGGCTGGGTCAGGTTATCTTGACAGTAGTCATACGGGTTTTATCTGTTGATGTATATTATAATTCATCCAGTTGGTAATCCAAATTGTGTTATAATTATAAATTGTTACTGGACTTACATTGATTGCATGATGTTGCCGATAGATGAAATGTCATGCATTCAATGTAAGTCCAGTAACAATTTATAATTTTACACAATTAGGCTTTATCTGGCAACACAGAATTTTACATATTTTTAAGTATTTGGCCTTACAAAAAATACAGCTATCAGAATAACCAGAACTCATCTATTTTCATTATTTGAGGTATTCTGATCCGCAATAAGACCATTTTCAGAATATGTTTTTTCTAGGTTCACGAACATGGGACTATGGAGCTAATTCACAATCTTTCAGATTTGAATCACTGTCCAACGACCTTTAATCCAAATACAGTTCTGAAAATAGCCTTATAGCGGAAGCAAACTTGTCAGTAACAAGCATGCCAAAATTCGTTATGACGCTTACAGCGGTTTTTGAGATTAATTTTTTGTAAGCACTCACTAAAATTCGCAGTTTTTGGAAAATGGCAAAAAAAGGAAATAAACTCTTAATAATTTTATCTGTAAAGGTGAGATTGGCAAGATTGTTTACATGGTTAGAATAGGAATTTTTGTTGCATCTGTTGTCTGGACATCTGTATCTATTGAAACTGTCAAAATTAAAATATCCATTTTCTAAAAAATTTTCACCATTTTTCGACCAACATGTGCCCTTAACTGAAAGCCCTTCACAATTGCACAGCCCTACAACTACTGTCAACAAGAGATATTATCACAATTAATTTATCTTAACTTACTTATCATGTAAAGGCCGTAAGCAAACTATCCCCACTGAGAAAACTATCAAATACAAGTTAGCAAAGCAGAAGACCTGAAGATAAAGCAATTGGTTAATTAATATTAATAATAATCTACATTTGTGAATTTATAATAATCTAAATGCGTGAATTAACAATGAGCTATTTTGTTAACTAAAAATAAGCCTCGACTCAGTAATACTACAAGTTAACTGCATACATGTGCTAAAACGAGTCACCACAGTTCTGGAAGAATACTCCACCATTAATTCTATGTGTTGTATTGTTAAATATGTATACAGCAAGATTTCAACGAAACTTATTAGCCTCAGACTTAAATGAATCAAACTCACTGCTTAGGTTTTCACATTAATAATAACTTACAAATACCACAAGTTTGGTTTGGTTTTTACATCTCATCAGCACCTGAGCAGCCACTAGTACACAAGTATTCAAATGAAGGAACTGTTATTGAAAATCTTGAAACTATTTAGTAGTGCGTGTAGTTGAGATGTACTATGTAAGCCTACACCATATCAATAAATCAGTAATTATGTCAAGAAAGTTGCACTCGAAGTAAGTTTTTACCTTTAAACTTCCAAACCGCCTCTCGAAGAATGTGAACAGAAATATCTGGACAAATATAAGAGGAAGCGCCGATAGTCCAAGGGCATTGCCAATTTGTTCGGAAGTGAATCCCAAACCACCTGCAAAATCACAAAAAACATACTTTTAATAATACTTCGGGATATGTGTACTCTTCGGTCAATCCAGAGTCAGGACCAACTAGAGGATGCGTTAGTGAATCTCGCATAACATGAGAAATGGTTCCAGAAAGTAGAAAAACAATTGATGATGACACAATATTGATTGGTAAACATGTATAATGTTGCATAATATTACAATAACATAGATCCCATTGCGACATTTGTTGTTCTTGGCACTTCCTAGAACTTACACAGACATGACTTACAGGCATATTGATCAGGAGATTGATAAAAAGTTTTAATATCTCATACAAACCTAATTGAGGGACAGTGGAGACCCAGACTGTCATCACCTCCTCCAGACCAATGTAAGCGAACGACACAACTGAGTAAAGTGTGACCACAAGACAGACGTCCCTCTCACTGCAAAAGAAGTAAAGTAATTAAAGATAGACAGATGTGGCCCTCAAAGTGCAGCCCAGGCCAATCACGAGGGTTGATTGAAGTGAACGGATAAAACAAGTCTCATCCGAATAACATCCAGCAGGGATTTTGCTCATGAAGGTCCTCTGAAAATTTTTAGTTTGAACCCGTGAGGGCTAACACCTTCAGACTTCAGTAGAACAGGTGGGAATCACTCTGTCACCCAGCTGCGAAGACAATGCCACAGGATGATATTAATTGTTCAGGACATGCACTAGAAACACCAAATTTCAAAAATAGATCTATATTCACATGGATTTTTCTGACGTCAATGAAAAAATCTTCAGTTGATGCAAAATAATAGAATATTGAGGTATTCTTACATGGGACAAGACAGAATAAATCCAGTGATGGAAATGAGTTGAATACTGGATAGTCTGTCTGACAGCAAGACACTCAATTTTCAAAATTTAATACTTCATAAAAATTAGAAGGTTAAACGAACTTACTTGTTAAGTGAAGTTTGACCGGGATTCCATCGATGATCTGAAGGCGGCAGCAGAGTTCATACGAGAGAGAGGGCGCTTCGAGCATTAAACTTCAATCTTTAAAGTAGGCATTGGCGTCAGAGTACCAAAAGAAAAAGGGTAGGGAGAGGCGGGCGTATGAACTCTGCTGCCGCCTTCAGATCATCGATGGAATCCCGGTCAAACTTCACTTAACAAGTAAGTTCGTTTAACCTTCTAATTCCATCTCAGATCTTCGGCGGCAGCAGATTTCCTACGAGAATTTTAAAGCACTCTGATGCCAAAGCCATAAAATGAGGAGATCCAAAACCGGCAAATTAAGTCTGTTCAAGAGATTTAAAGCCTAGAATCAACTGGAAGTGCTAGGCTGGTGTGCCGGTCGAGAGGCCCCTATATATATTTATATGAGTGTAGGGCTGTCCAGGTGATCTCATCAGTGACTGTCCCCCCTCCCCCTTTTTTGCCATAGTGAAAGCAAAGGAGAGTGAGGCACAGGGAGAAGTGGATGTCGCATATCAGCAATATTGTCCATCCAAGTTGTTTAAATAGCAATTTTGAGCACATCCCAAGATGACACAACTTGAGGGAGTTAATTTGATAATTCCCAAGTGTGTGTTGTTTCGCGAGTGAACCTTGTAGATGAAAGTGCCACGCATATCAAGAGAGTAAAAGAACTGACATACAATATATGCATAGAAACTATGGAGTCTTTGTTGCCATAGACTTCCTGACCAGACATAAAGCAATCGGAATTATTGTGGTAGAGCATGTCTAGTTGCAGTATTATTTTTGGGTATTATTGCCATTAAGAATTGGCAAAAGTGGCGATGTGAAGTTGGAAGTGCATAACTGCAGAACCCTGTTTTGGTTACCCTGTTTAGGTACCTACGATACCGAAGGTCTATTGATCCTGAAGAGTCACGCTTATACGAAAAGTTACTTCGCAGAATGTCGAGACAATATTGAGGAGCATTAATACTTGGCATATGATTGTTTCTTATGATGTTAATGTTGTGAGTCTCTGTAGCTGTAGTATTATGACAGAAGTTCGGTGAAAGTCATTCGATGACTGCATTGACTCAGCGTAGCGTTGAGGTCTAGCTTATGAGGCTGATGCCAAGTTCTATTGTAAGATGCCAAGTTCTATTGTAAGATGACAAGAAATGCTAACGTTGACGTTTAGTCATGTTTTGGAGTAAAGCTACAGCTTCACTCATAAGTGCCACTCTAGAGCAAGCCAGTTCCGCATTCGCATGGCAGGTGGGCCCATTGAAAACGAGTACTATATTCTGAGTGTGTCTTTTTGAAGTTTCTGAGGGTTAATAATTCCCTTACACCTCCGTCCTGCATTCATGTAAACTTGTCGTAGCAATGCCATACACTTTCTTTCATTGGCAGACAGGAAGGCAATTATTGCTAACTAGTTAAAATAAGACCGAATCAGCAATGGTTACATGTATCAACTGAGCGTCTGCATAACGCTCAGTAACCATGGTTATTTGATGGTTAGGTATCGGTTGTCCTCCTTTTAAAACAACATTGCTGCAGATTTGAAAGTGGCAGACAGATAACGTTGTCACGCCAATTAGATTTATATTATCCATATAAAGGAAAACCTAAGTTCTCGTTGATAAATATAGGCTATTTATAAATAGCTGTGGAAAGCTACTGCAGGATGTATCGTTCAGATCTCTTATGACGTTCCGTCTGTGCAAGTAGCCAAGATATAAAATCAAATGGGAAGTATATAAATTATGTTGGACTGTGAGCTTGCTACAGGATAAGTGCTATTCCTCGCTTTTACTCAACTGGGATATATAATTATGATCCCTGGATTCAAGTCCAATTTTATGAGAAATTGACCGGTTGCTTGGCCAAACCTGCGAATATCAGTGATAGCACGTACAAATGTCAACCCAAATGTCAAACAATGTGCTTGTGTTTTATTGCAATATTGCAATCTCTTGAGGTCATCATGGTTGTTTGATGACGGCTGTAACATCGCTGGGCACTTGTCAGTGATTAAGTGTGGACACGGTACTAAAAGACCTAATGTTACGCCAGAAATGAATCTGCATGGTTAAATGTATTGTTGTAGAAAATGTCAGCGTGGTTAGCCGACCCAGGAATGAACCTGATATAAATAAAATTGTATTGGAGAAGAGAACAACTGATTGTGCATTCTGTCCTTCTGAAGTTGCTGACAATGTATGTCAAAATGACTGTTATGTTAAAACCTGGAGGCTCTACAAGTGATGTGAGAGAAACCAGTTGCGTTCCTCTGCTATCAAGAGTATAGAGTGTTCAAGAACCACCTGACGATGGTGTGTTACGTTTGAACCATTGCAAATAGCCTGGCAAATCGACATGACCTAACATTAATGGACATAACTCTAAGCAGTCACAAATACTTTCAGTTGAGTTTGTATGATCATCATCCCTGGCATTAGAAATGGGCAGAATGTAATTTCTTGCCCTGAAGATGGCGTGAAAGTAGCGACAACCATAAAGTGAACTTAAATCAGAACATGGCTCGCCTGGACTTGGGCTATCAGTCCTGCAGAGTCTGTGTAAAGTTCTGGCGCTTCGCATTGTGAGTAACACTTTATGGGAAGTTGTTGTAAATTTGTTGTGAAAGTGTAAGTAGTCGGAAAATGCTGTATTGTATTATACATGTTAGGTCTCCACTTATGGGATCCTTTGGCAATGTTGGTTGCCAGGTCGGG
Organism: Platynereis dumerilii; assembly: GCA_026936325.1. NCBI lineage: Eukaryota > Metazoa > Annelida > Polychaeta > Phyllodocida > Nereididae > Platynereis > Platynereis dumerilii. The sequence continues at coordinate 96,998,752 of JAPTHN010000002.1, forward strand.
TAATAACGTTGACCTGATTAGTCAAGAGTGTGATGTTCAGGTTGTGTGCAACTGTGGAGTTGTTTAGTTGACCCAAATTGTCAAAATTTGAAAAATAACAAGTCAAATGAGTAACATTACTCAAGTAATCGATCCTTGTCTATTGGTTTGCTTCTGAAGAGCAAACCGATGTCTGACTGCCGGGGACAAGCACTGTTTGGCCCTTATTAGTGTATGATTGATTAGGCCAGCCTGGTAAAGAAGAGATGTTGTCCAAGAGACAAGTGAGCTGAAGTGAGCTGAAATGGGTAGAAGTGCACTTTGTTTGATGTTATTGTGTTTGGAAGAACACTGGCGCATATTGTATATAATAACTGTTCCCATCCATGTAGAAGATGGTCCGAAAGAGAGATTTCGACGTAACAGTATTAAAAGAATGAATAATTAAATTAAAAGTCTGAAGAGTTCCCTTCAAGCATGGACGCTAGCTATAGCTTTGCTTGTCCTCATGACTGCTGTTCCTTGCTTAATAGCAGCAGGTTTAGTGATCACAAGGCAAGTTATCACTTGCAGTAGCTTGCAGTAAGGCAGGCATATATGCGTTTATTACTAGCTTAAGAGTTGTGATTAAGACAAGTGCATATGACATATGTGCATATTTCAGGTTTCTAGAACCTTTTATATTTTATTCCCAAGATGCGTAGTTACTACACCAGTAAAGATGTACTCGTCCAAACTTGCACATTCTTTAGTTATGAGTTAGCCCACATGCATGTCCGTTGCTTGTTAAAGTTCTGCTTTGGCAGAGCTGTCAAGTGCTTAGAGTCAAGCTCATTTGGTTGACCTAATTATTTTAATTGCGTTGGCTGTTAATATTTTGATTCTGTTAATTGGTTTAAAGTTGTGCTTATTCTGTTGGCATATTTCCATTTTTGGGGTATTCCCTATGATATGTTTACTGACATCCCATGTCATGTGTCTCAGGGTAAGGTAGGGCATAGCCCAGACGCCATGCAAGGTCACAGTTGTGACAGGTACCCTGTAACTAAGTCACTGTTGTGACAGAGGCTCTAAAAGATTGTGCCTTGTTGACTGTGGTCACTGTTGTGACTGAGGATCATGTGATTTGTTCATTTGACATCTATTGTGCCTTGTTGAGTCGAGGCATGACAAGCAATCACTCTCGGATTTCAGTGAGTACAAGCAATTTCTGAAAGATTTTTGAGAATACCAGCAATTACTGAAAGATTTCAGTGTGCATTAGCTGGCTTGAAAGTACCAGGACTTGGAATTCCAAGCTGGCTGGCAGCCCCTGCTGCACGACAGTTGACAGTGTGACTTTAACTGCAGGTCGACAGCTGTCAAGGCTGTGCTGTCAGCAAGACTGTGCTGTCAGCAAGACATGCTGTTTGTGGATAAGCCCTATTCAGGATTAGGCTGTGTAATCATCAACATTGTGCCATTGCCACACATTGTTATATTATTATTATTGTGGACTGTCTGCAACAGTGAAACTGGCCCATTCCGCTCAGTCACCATTTTACTGCCCAACCCACATTTCACTTCAGAGAAATGCTGCAATCTGATTGGTCAAAAATCGGCAATGCAGGAAATGGGGACTTCCCAACTTTGACAGTGTTTTGGGGTCCAAATAAAGGCTGCAGAAGGTGGGCAAAGCCTGAAACAGGTTACTGAGACTGTAACTGAAGTTCCCAGAACCATGACTGGCCATTTGACACTAATGAAGCACTGCAATGTTGCTTTGTCAAATTAGGTCACGGTGACCCAGTTCCGTCGCGAGTGGAAGCGCTTGTGAAAACAAGCTATTCACACAGCCACAAACCTTCCCCATCAAAGCCGAAGGTTTGCCTTTGTACAGGAAGACTCAGTTGTCTTTGCTCAACAGCTTGTGGTTGTGGGGGACCAGAACATGTTGCAAAATGCCCAGGAGAAGTCAAGCTGCTCTCAATTCTGCCAAGGCACGAGAATTGGAGAAGACGGAAGTCGCCCGTCATTGGCCAATCAGATCGCTCGTAACAGATTGTTAGGGAAGAGGCGAAATTGCAACAGCCAAGCCGATTGTTGGCCCTTGTACATGAAGACTCAGTTGTCTTCTCCCAACTGTTACTGACATTTTTCCGCCGTTAGTGGCTTTGTTGACGTTCTGATCATGCGCCATGTTGGTATGCGAGATCGAGGAAGAAGGCGGAAATGCGGCTATTGACCAATGAGAGTCAAGGAGACGTCGTAAGACGCGACGCTATTGGTCGAGAGCCCAGCGGTCGTTTGTAACGAGCGCTGTGATTGGCTGAGAGCCTGAAGTAGCCTGCCTGCACAATGCAAATGGCGAAAATCGCCGGCAGATTAAAAGCCCATTTCGGGCCGCCGCTCCAACAAGGAGTAGAGATGGTCAGTCTCTGGCATTTGTCCAACTAATGGGACCCCACTGGACAGTATAGTGTTCAAGCTGATTGCAAAAAACCACCCGCTCGCCCGTCAAGATGACATGACGTAATGGAGAGCCTAGGAACACCATCTGCCAGGGGCACGCTTATTTCAAGCGCGAATTTGGCGATGAGAAGATGCCATCTCAAGCCAAAATTAGCCTGCCCATATCCCTGGGACTTATAGCTACAAGATTGAAATAAAATGAGCTTGTAGTTCTTACTCGAACAACTCAATATCAATGCTTTTTGACCTGCTGAAACAACAAGATGCCATGTTGTTCAGCAAGCGCGCACGCATTGAAGTTTAATGCTCGAAGCGCCCTCTCTCTCGTAGGAAATCTGCTGCCGCCGAAGATCTGAGATGGAATTAGGCACACCAAAATCATTCATCACATAAGCTCACCTCAATATTTTGACACATCCAAGTTCTCTGTATCTATCACAGCATGACTTCTTTTCATCTTTTATCACGATATCCTCCTCCTCCTCCGCTATTTTGCAAACGCCATTTTCTTTTAACGCCACGTGTGAGGCACTTACAGCTTTAACCAGTCTATCTCTCTTCACTGGTCTGTCCGTATGTCTGTCAAGTGACGCCATAGATTTCCTCAACTCATTTTCGTAATGAATATCACCAGTGAGGTCTCCTAAAGAGTAAGAAGGACAGCCTAAACCATAGACTAGATTAGAAGAGCCATATCTCTTACGAGGGTCTTGTCCGTCTATAAATTCGAGATCAGTAATGTTTTCTCCGAAAGAAGTATCGTGAGGAAGTTTTGGAGACTTCATTGGTGACGTTTCATCCTGGGCATCTTCGGTATCAGCCATCTTGGAATTTGATTGCTTGTCTACAATTGCTTGGTTCTTTTTTCCTTTAACTCTGAAAAAGAAAGATGCCCTATATGATATCATAGGTAAATCAGAAGAATTTTAATTAACAAACCATTGAGCCACATCCACAAGTTTTCAATCATCACAAGTTAAACCGAACAAAAGCTATGATTAAAGCGAACTAAAAATACACAGCCTTTTTCAGGAATTGCGGCTTCACTATTACTTTTCGTGGCATTTAGGTCTCAGAAACCCAAGACATGTCAAAATTTAGCAGATTTGAAGAGAGAAACGAAGCAAGTTCACCATTTTCCCAATTGCAACATTCAACAGTAAGAAAAAATGCAAAATCTCAAACCCATGTAGACATTAAATATACGTAAAACAAGTCATTTCACTTACTTTTCACTGGTTTCTTCAAGAAAGAATAGACAAACAAAGATAGGCAATAGTGCTACAATACAAGCGATGAATGCCGGCAGGAAGTATGGATATTTCCGTAGGAAACTAGAGTCCTTCAGAGAATCATAAAGATCCGCAGGCTCGGCCAGATGTCCGGATATCAGGGGGCCTAAAATGACTCCTGATCCCCAGGCCAGAGACAAGGTGGAAATGCCGACAGCTTGGTTCGTATTGTCACTTGTCTCATAAAGGACTGTTTTACAGACGCCTACCACTCCTGAAATTAAGTGAATAGCTTAATTTAAGGATCTGTCTATTCAGTGCTCCCAATTCAAAAATTGTACAAAACTTATTGAAAATGCCCATTTCAGAAATGAAGTTTTCACAGGAAAAATATTTTATCTCGTTTCTAATTTCACAAAGATTATAATTGAAGCCACTCAAAATTACAAAGAGCCACAATAAGATATTTTTGAATATAACAAAGTGAAAATTCTGCAAAGTCAGATGTAAGGTGTTTTCAGCACAGGCACACTCCTGTATTAGTCAATTGATATTCAGTATAAATATCATTATTTCAAACAGACTGTACAGTCAGTCCAGGTGACTGCTTGTGTTTTTAGGGAAATATTTTAAAATACGAGACTTTAAGAAATGCAAGAAATAATACACCAAAGATAAAATAAACATACCGTTAACAACACCATTAATAAACCGCCAAAGAATGGCTTCGGCAAGCGTGGTTGAGAAAGCAAAGCCCAGATTTGCCAAACTTATCAATATTAGGTTTAAAATAATGACGGGTTTCCTTCCTTTCTTGTCTGATAACCAACCCCAGAAGTAACTGAAACAAAATTAAAAGAAACAGCATTGGATGAAATCCTTATCTACAGTTTGTGTGAAGCAAATAACTGAAAAATTCCCAGCCATAAAGCAAAGAAATATGTATTTTTTAATATCAAAATACGAAAAAGTTGCAAAAATGAGTACCTGCCAACTATTCGGCCAGCGAACATGGCTGAAGGAACAAAACCGGCATAATAGCCTTTGTCCTCCTCCTCGTAGCCAAAATACTGAAAGCAAAAGAAGCACAATTTATAACTCAATAATCCAGTGATATTCAGCTAGGCTTTAGCTAGGTGATGAAGCTGTTTAGCCAGATTCATTGTACTGCTCCAAAGTTGTTTAAGGGCACATGCTGGTCAAAAAATGTGTGTACGCTGTCCAGAAGAAACCGTTGCAGCTAGAGCTATGAAATTTTACACAGGTCTTCATGGCACCAAATTAAGACCCTCAGTGAAATTTTAAGTTGCCATGGTTACGGTTGCCACGGCAAGAAAGAATTTTACATATTTTTAAGTATGTGGCCTTACAAAAAATTCATCTCAAGACTGAGCTATCAGAATAATCAGAACTGATTTATTTTCTTTATTTGAGGTATTCGGATCCGCAATAAGACTATTTTCAGACTAAAAATATGTTTTTATAGGGTTTTTCTGGGTTCGCAAACATGGGACTATGGAGCTAATTCACAATCTTTCAGGTTCGAATCGCTGTCCCACAGTCTTTAATCCAAATACAGTTCTGAAAATAGCCTTATTGCGGAAGCCAACTTGTCAGTAAGCAGCATACCAAAATTCATTAGGCTATGATGCCTTCAGCGGTTTTTGAGTTGAATTTTTTGTAAGCACTCAAAGTCACTAAAAATTCGCAGTTTTCGAAAAATGGCAAAAAAAGGAAATGCACTCTTCATAATTTTAACTGTAATGTTAAGATTGGTAAGGTTGTTTACAGGGTTAGAATAGGAATTTTTGAAAAATTTCAGTTTCATTTGTTGTCTAAACATCTGTATTTATTGAAACTGTCAAAATCAGAATTTCCATTTTCTAAAATATTTTCACCATTTTTCGACCAGCATGTGCCCTTAAGGTGACTCAAGCATGGTGGTTTGATCATACAGATTTTTCTAAAAATTTGCACAGGTACTCTATGGGACCCACACATTTCAAAAATGAAAAACAAAAAAATTTCACCGACTCATTTGGTTGCCATGGTAACGGCATGTTTTGCCTGATGACTGCTTAAAAGTCATAAAGTGAGTTTTTGGTTCTGTACCACAGAGTAAAGCATAACAAGCATTTGTCACACAAAAACGTCAGATATGTCTTCCCAAGAATTTACACCAAAACATTTGCCATAAATTTGAAGAAAAAGGTTAAAATACTTTTTTCTGTAAGAGCTCAAAGGGCACCAACACACTAATTAATTGCAGATTTTGCATGCTTCAATTTTGGCAGTAATCATATTATAGGAAAACGATCATACAGATTTTTTTTAGAATTTGCATATATCATAAACAAGTTATTGTCAAACAAATGGCAAAAAATTAAAAAAATTCACCAAGTCATTTTTTTACTACAGTACCGTGACTGTGCCAATGTCAATTTAAATAAATAAAGACAATTTTTGACACAGTGGACTGAAATTAACTGAGAAAATTTTTTGGATAAAGCTGAGAAGCTGAAACTTTAAACTAACATAGAATAGATGTTACTGCATTCAATAAAAAAATAATTATGCTTCTAGCTGCATTAGATCTTATTTAAATAGCAAATTACTGGCTGCCATGCTGTTAAAAAAAAGAGAACAGAAAATGGTAACGTCACAACTGTTTCAGGGCCTGCAGCAGTTGTGATGCTATGTTGCTAGGCAACCAGGCTGCTCAGAAGTATGTGCAGTGTACCATGGTTGAGTCACCTTAAATAGTCAAATGATAGAAATGAATAGTACTTTTTGCTTATGTAAACTTAATCCTGACCTTTGGAAATCCATAGTGAAATAAAAATCATGTCACAAAGGTCTGTATTTTTCCACTCACCAGAGCTTTCGCCCATCTCTCATGGGCTTCTTCAGCTATCTGTTGTTCTCAGTTTGTCACATGACTGCTCACAGTCAAGTCATGTGACAGGAGGTGGATCTGAGTAATTTGAGGACGTCTCGTCTGATATATCAGCAGTTACAGGGGGCGGCGATGGGTCGATGGGTGCGGCGATGGGTTCGCCCATATCGCCAATAATAGCAAACCTTTTTATGGAAGACTTTGAAAGCCATGCCATCAGAACAGCCAAGAACCCTCCTAAGGTATGGTTCCGCTACGTGGACGATACCTTTGCGATGTTACACACATATGATATCGAGGACTTCACTCACCATCTGAACTCGTTGAACCCAAGCATAAAGTTCACTCATGAAGAAGAGGCAGGTGGTAAATTGGCCTTTCTGGACGTCTTGGTACATGTGCTAGAGGATGGCAGTACGAAAACAACGGTCTTTCGGAAGAGTACGCACACTGACCAATACCTTAATTTCAACTCTAACCACCACCTAGAGCATAAAAGGTCAGTTGTGCGTACTCTCCTAAACAGGGCAGAGAACCTGGTGACAACGAATGAGGACAGGAAGGTAGAACGCCTACATGTAAGGACCGCCCTCAAGATGAACGACTATGTTCCGTGGATGATGGAGATCCCGTCCAAGAAGAAACAGGACCCAGGGGAACAGCAGAAAGCAGAGAGGAAGAAACACGCTCCTATCGGCCTACCGTACATAAAGGGCATCTCAGAGCCACTGGAAAGAACATTTAGAAAGTATGGCATAAATGTCTACCACAAACCTATCAACACCCTGAGGCAACAACTAGTGAGACCAAAAGATCGCACACCAAAAGACCAGAAGACTGGAGTGATTTATGAGGTGAAATGTAAGACGTGCAGCAGATTATACATTGGAGAAACAGCTAGAACTTTAAGCAAAAGACTCAAAGAGCATAAAACAACATCAACATCGGCTGTTAACGAACATTGCAAAGAGACAGGGCACAGCATTGACTGGGATAATGTAAAAGTTCTAGACAGAGAAGATCACTGGCTCAAAAGAAAAATCAAGGAAGCCATTGCCATCAGACGCCATAAGCCATCACTCAACAGGGACCAGGGCTGGGACCTCCCTCCAATTTTCTGCAACCTCCTGTCACATGACTTGACTGTGAGCAGTCATGTGACAAACTGAGAACAACAGATAGCTGAAGAAGCCCATGAGAGATGGGCGAAATCTCTGGTGAGTGGAAAAAAAATACAGACCTTTGTGACATGATTTTTATTTCACTACGTTTTGCTTATTTCTTTAGCCAGATCAGAATTGTGTTAGCATTTTGCTATTTGGCTAATGGCCAGCTACTCCCTAGTTCAGTTACCATCTTGAGGCGTCTAAACTGTCTTTAAAAGACTCAGGATGATGATTTACTCAAAAAAGTGACAAAAACTTGTGTTCATAAATTAATTTAACTGCCAATTTATGTGCTGTGACCTTGACTCTTTCATTATACATACAACTGATACAAGAATTCTTAAATTTAAAATAACTTACCAGAATCATAGAAGGCAGAAATGGAAAGATGTAGGTGAGCGAATAGGCACTTCCGAACTGGAATTGAAAAATAATTATCACATAAAATGTATTTGTCACCTAAGATGACAGAGGCAAACCAGACTGCGAAAGTCACTTTAACATCATTGCATCGTCAAAAGGGTATACGTAATTTTGTAAGATTGATAAGTTTTTTAAAACTAGAAGGCACACAAGTGTGCAATGGGCGGTAGTTATGGCATGGAGTGCTTTGCTGAGCACAGGTGATGGTGGTATATATTTAAGTTTAAGTGTAATTAAACTTAAACGTAATTATATTCATAAATGCAAATGATATGATGGTGACACAAAGTGTACTAGAAATGAGTGCACGAGACATACCTGTGCTAGCGGTGCAAGTGGCATAAACACCTACGGAGTCTGGGATGGGTTGGCGGGGGGGGATTTCCATCAAAAAAAATATCCGCCGGACCCCGACTCCTGTCCGCCGGCCCCACTCCTATCCGCCGGCCCCGCTCCTATCAGCCGCCCCCGACTACTCTCCGCTGGCGCCGCCCCCGACTCCTATCCGCTGGCGCCGCCCCCGACTCCTATCCGCTGGCGCCGCCCCCGACTCCTGTCCGCCACCCCCGACTCCTGTCCGCCGCCCAGACTCCTATCCGCAACCCCGACTCCTATCCGCCGCCCCCGATCCTGTCCGCCGCCCCGACTCCTATCCACCTCCGACTCCTATCCACCCCCGACTCCTATCCACCTCGACGCCTATCCACGGCAACTGCCATAGATTCTGTTGCTTGTGAGTCATCATGTAGGGCCTACGTAGAGTTTTAACAAATATGGCCACCAAGGTAATAGAAATGGTTCAAGGTCATCCATGTTACAACTCATTCAAGGTGTTACTGTGATACAAAATCCCTGTGAGTTTGGTGGTCCCAGGGAGAATAATAGTGGAGTTGTTGTGTATATAAGCTTTTTACAAATATGGCTGCCAAGGTCACAGATATAGGTCAAGGTCATTGGTGTCAAAACTAATTCAAGGCCTTACAATGATACATAATCCCTGTTAGTTTGGTGATCCTAGTGTAAATACAAGAGTAGTTATCGTGCACACAAGATATTTACAAATATGGCCGCCAAGGTCACAGAAGTAGGTCAAGGTCACTCATGTCAGAAATCATTCAAGGTCTTGCGGTCATACACAATCCCTGCTAGTTTCATGATTCCAGGATTAATAGAAATTGAGTTATCTTGTACACAAGCTTTTCACAAATATGGCCGCCAAGGTCACAGATGTAGGTCAAGGTCACTCATAAGTTATGCCTGGCGAGATGTCGAGGTATTTGATGTATTTGACTCATACTGGAAGTCTTGGGCAGCCTGTGCAAAGTGAAATCATCGTCAATAGGGAGGACAACAAAGACTACCAAACCTCACACTACAGCAATATGGGCGGGATGGCCTTTGGCCACCGCCCATAATAATTTTTCACGATCAGCCTCCTGCATGACAAAAAGTGCCATTTGAAAGATAGAAAACACACCACTTTATGGTCCACATGCAGCATGATACTATTTGCACGTATGAGGACTGTACGACCGGTACTTTACAAAACACTTATGTTATGTACTTCAAATCTAATTACCATAGAGAAAATCATTATGGAGATGATCCTCCAATTTGGTGGTGTGGCGCCCTCTTGTGTTAAGCTGAAGGCAGACTTGAACTTCGCAAAACAAGACATCTTTTTTGGCTCCTGCTCCTTCACATCCTTGCTTTCTGATTTTTCGTCCATTGTCGCCATTTTGGGAGACGATCTGTTCTTTCAAGTCTTCAATCACTCTCGAGGGTTCAATGTTGTGGAATATATATTCAACGCCGGCTGCATCCTTATCAGTCTCTGTATGACAAACAAAAGAGCTTGGCATTTATAAGCAACATCATATAATTGAGCATCAGTTTCAAGCTTTCAAAACGCCCCTATTTCTAATGTGAACCATTCTTGTCCATTGTCCCACTTTTTCCACTTTAAAATATTTGTTTAACTCTTCTCATTGTGAAAGTCAGATGACTTGCAAAAACTATTTTGAGCATTCTAGATTCATGCACATTTGGAGCATCCTAGAAACTTGCTTAATCTTAAATAGTAATTAGGAGGCTGATTATCTACTTGATAACATTTTGATTGGGAATTATAAAATTATCCAGTTCTGCAATTCAGCAAGTCTCAGAGAACAAAGTCCAAAAGTGAATTTCACACAATGCACTAGAACTCAGCAGTAGCGGATCCAGATGAGGGGTTCAGGGGGGTTCAAACCCCCCCCCTCTTGTAGATTTTTTAAAATATAAAAAAATTAAAATCCTGATATCTTTGTGTACATTTTCATTTGTAAATCCCTCCCCATCCGACATATTCTTGATCCGCCCCTGGTCTGCTATCAAGCATGTCATAATAACACAGATTAAAACCAAACTATTTTGGTAAAATCATACAAGAGGCTGAAAGCTGCTGAGCAGTTACGCAAGAGTAATCTGTCATGTATATTGCACGCAAAATAGTACAGTTCTCATGTTGCTACACCATGTACACAACGCACTACATTTTGAAACTGCGTTATTTAAATCTTAAAATTTACCATCTTATAGTACCCACGCATGACTTGGGATGATGAAATATACATGGGCCATGGCACTGATTTATTTTCACATATCATATTTGTAATTACTTCAATTTTGAGCTTGCCACTTCAGCCTATATTTGAGGAAGGTAGGGGAGACCGGGGCACGTTGGACCTCGGGGTACGTTGGACCATTGCCAATATTTTTTTTATAAAACATGCGCAGTTATCCAAATCCCCGATGAAGAGACCTTTAGTGGTGTGCCTTTTAGCAAAAAAATTTCATGAGCATTGAAGGAAAAGTGTGAGTTCTATTTCAGGTTTCCTGATTTTCGGCATAAAAAGTGATTTTTTCAAGTCTTGATGGCTAGGTAATCCTTCTTAAAATATGGGGGATCTAGCCGGACAAGTCTCATAAATTGAAACTATCACCACTTAAGTAAAGTTTGATATAAGTTTCTCAAGTTCACATTCAACCTTGTCAGTGAGACATGCACATTTTCATAAGAGGTTGGGACGGGGCAGGTTGGACTAGCTGAAACAAGATTTATTAAAATTATCTGGGTAAATATACCAATTATAATCATTCTGCAATAACACACAAGTGTGTGTTGTGATCTGTGAGAATAAAATGTGGTGTTTGCTCACTTTCTTCTACTTTCCAAGACTTTTATTCCGTGGTCCAACGTGCCCCACATGGCGGTCCAACGTGCCCCGGACCCGGGGCACGTTGGACCACAAAAAAAAAAAGTCAAACTCAATTTTCTCCACAACTACGGAAGGTAGATCAACTTGGTCTGGCATAAGGGTAGTGTAGATGTTCAGATGTCAGTCAGTAAAAAGATTTTTCAAATATTTAGAAAAGTTTTTGATTGATAGCCAAAAAAATAAAAAAGTGGTCCAACGTGCCCCGGTCTCCCCTACAGGAGTGAAGATACTAGGGGGGGGGGGTGAATCCCCCCCTAGAAAGAGTATGGGATGGGGGGAGATGACCATATGAATTTTGATTACCTCCCTTGAATTTCAAATCATGACCACTTCTTGGAGTTGAGAAGTATTAGTTAAATATATTAAGTTGTCTCTGCGGCTCTGCCATAATACCAGTAGGATGTTGGTAGAAAATACAAGATCCATGTTGCTCAGAAATTACCTAAGGTAATTTTTAGAATTCCTATAAAATCATCTTGCAAAGCAGTTATCCCGGTATTATCCGACCCCCTGGTTTAAGATCACCTTGCCTTATGTGACCATCTTCCTCCTGCACTTAAGTATTTTTAGTGCATTTTACACCCTGACGAGAGACCACACCACCACGATTGCCCACTTCATGATTGCGAAAGGGGCGGTCTTATAACGCAGGTGTGTAATAGACCGACATCCTGGCTAAGTTTAAATACTAAGCAGTGCAATTCAACTTGCCCAGTGTGACAAGTATGCAGGCCTACCGTACTTGAGGGAATTATCAGCAGGGGGGGGGGGGGTATTATCAGCACCCCTGGAAGTTTTTGCTTGTTTGCAGCTTAGCCAAGCACACATGTCTTGATGCCAAAACTCCTTAATGTTCATGAGGCAATTCTTGTAGGATTTTGGTAGTCATTACAACCTAACTAAGGGCTCAACTGGCCTCAGGTCACGTTTCTGCACAAGAAATAACATCTCACTTTTTACATCGGCACTTTAAACTCCCGAGATAAAAGGACGTTATGTTCTGTATCAAAGTGTTTGGCTGTAATGCAAAATCTTCATTTGGAAATTGTGTTGTTGTTAATCATAAATTTTAAGTGCAAATTTTATATTTGAACCTTGGACAGGATCTAGGAACATGGTCGTGATGCAAACAACTTGATCAGCCTGACAACTTAATTTAAAAAATAATACAAATATAGAAATGGCAAGTGTTGCACTATTAGCCCAGTTCTGGGCACCCATGGACAAGGGTTCACAGTTGTAAGTACAATCGGGAGAAAGGAACTTGTCTACACAACTTTAGAAGGGTTGATTGACGAGATGGGACAGGAGTCTTCACCATGTTACACATTTACCTACATTTATTCCATGTGAGGGATCTTGCAAAGCAGACACTGATACAAGGGCCCGCCAATTTTATGTCTCATCAAAATGACGTCTAACTGGGATTTCGTTTATGATGAAGGATCACTAAACTTTTGGTCCCCCAACCGTGGTTCAACCACAAGCATACCTTAATGTTACAGAACCAGCACCTCGGCATTAAGACTTCATTTGGACGAAAATCACAGGCAAAAACTGTCAAAAATGGTTTTGCCTTTTAATATTGAGACCTGCGCTAAATGGTATAGTAATAAAGCCAATTTAAAATAGATTGCCTTTAGCTGGAGGATGCCTAAACTGAGGCAAGTGACAGCCCTTGGAAACGGGGAGAGTGGCTTGGTTTGGGAGTGATCCCCCCCCCTCCTGGATTCCTTGCCTTATCTCTGGGAGCCGCTCATAAAAGCTAAACAACTTCAGAACCAGTAGCATAGAGCATGGTGCGACATTATACCATATTTGGATGAGAATTGCAGGCAAAGGGCACTTCGCCTTTTTATCAAGAACATATAAATGTTGTAATCCTAGTATTGTTTGAAAAGTGTAATCCAACATGACTTTTTCAGTGTTTATGTGAAATCCATCTTATTTCCACTTTTTACAAACATTGTGTACCTTTACAAACATTGTGTACCTTTAATTTCAGCCAACTGCTGACAAAACAGCAACTCAAAGTAAAAATACAATAGAACTTACTTAAGTAGTAATCAATTATTTTTTCCCAAAATTAATAATTGTAATAATTTACGACCATACTATCTTTACAATTTTACATGTTACATGTTATATGTTTAAGTCTAAAAATAATGACAAATTTAAGCTATTGATACTTAATCCATTACATCCTGCATATAAATTGCATATATATTGCATCCTTCTTCACAATTAAGTAGCTTACATACTTGTTTCCTAAAAAAACATTGGATGACTTCTTAAAGTCATTTAACACAAACAACACAAAACAGGTTTTTTAACAAAATACAGAGCACACTATCAATTACATCTCTTAATTACAACATCACACATATTTTGATTTTTTCAAACATCTTATGATTCAATAGCACATAAAAATTAACAATTATCATAAAGCAACACCCTCCTATAGTTGTTCGCGGATTAAAAAAAAAATTTAATTAAAAATTACTAAAGGTGCTTCATCAAATAAGAAGATTAGGAGACCAACAGAAAACTGTCAATGACATGTTAAAGCCAATTTAAAAATTGATAACAAGAAAACTAATTGAGGCAAGCGAAAGCCCTAGGAAACCGGGAGAGGGGCTTGGTTTGGACTGATCCCCTCCCCCTCCCGGATTCCTTGCTTTGTCCCTGGGAGCAGCTCATATAAGCTGAATGGCTTCACAACCACTTAGCATTGAGCACGTTGAGACATTACACCATATTTGGATGAGAACATAGGCGTATTGGAGGGGGGGGCAGGGGGGGCGATTGGCAGGGGGGGGGCAGGGGGGGGCGATTGGAGGGGGGCAGGGGGGGCGATCACCCCCCCAAAAGTTTGGGAAACAGAGATTCGGGCAAAAAAGCTAAAAACTTCGGGCAGATGATTAAATAAAAACTACTGAAAATAAATGATTTCCAGGTAATTTAATTTGAAATGTTTAGAAATTTAGATCGTGAAATTCGGGCAAATGTCGCTCGCCCCCCCAAAAATCGCACGCCGTACACCTATGGATGAGAATTACAGGCAAGGGGCACTTTGCCTTTTTATTAAAAATTTTGTAATCCTAGTATTGTTTGAAAAGTGTAATCCAACATGACTTTTTCAGTGTTTATGTGAAATCCATCTTATTTCTACTTTTTACAAACATTGTGTACCTTTAATTTCAGCCAACAGCTGACAAAACAGCAACTCGAAGTAAAAATATTACTTAAGTAGTAATCAATTATTTTTTCCCAAAATTAATAATTGTAATAATTTACGACCATACTATCTTTACAATTTTACATGTTATTGTTTACGTCTAAAAATAATGACAAGTTTAAGCTATTGATACTTAATCCATTACATCCTGTTTATAAATTGCATATACATGTATATTGCATCCTTCTTCATAATTAAGTAGCTTACATACTTGTTTCCTAAAAAACGTTGGATGATTTCTTCAAGTCATTTAAAACAAACAATACAAAACAGGTTTTTCAACAAAATACAGAGCACACTATCAATTACATCTCTTAATTACAACATCACACATATTTTGATTTTGTCAAACATCTTATGATCAATAGCACATAGAAATTAACAATTATCATAAAGCAATATAATACCCTCCTATAGTTGTTTGCGGATTAGCGGTTCAAACAGTTTCAAAACTAAACTTTCAACTTGGTCGTGTGATGTCACTGGCTGAAAAATGTTTTGCTCCTTTTGTCTGTTATTGCTTATCAATTTATTCAGTGCCTATCATATTTAGTAGCACCACTAATAATAAAAAACTACTTAATTAAAAATTACTAAAGGTGCTTCATCAAATAAGAAAATTAGGAGACCAACAGAAAACTGTCAATGACATGTTAAAGCCAGTTTAAAAATTGAAAACAAGAAAATTAATTTTTTCAGTGGACCGCCAATCTGCAAAGAGCTCTAATACAAAGTCATCATATTAATGAAATATATATATATATATATATATATTCATTCTTTGGACAAAAATATAAAAACGAACACAACAATTGGACACCACTAATAAACCATATATAGGCCTATACATTGAATGTAAATATAATATCATCCCATAAATAAACTGGTCCTGTAAACAAAAGAACTATATATGTCATATCTTATAAGCTTATAAAATCTTATAATAATGACCACAAAATGCCGAATGAGACAAACACAATACAATCTGACAACGATAAAAGAAAACGAGTTTACAACAATCAACCTAACAAGAAGGATGTACTTCGATACTGAAAAAAAAAAATTCAAACCAATGATATAGGATATAATTGGATAAATACATAAGTAGAGACGTCAATACCCAAAAGATGCTGACTATATCTAATATATACGCAAACAACATAATTATGGAACGCACAACGAGTAAGGACCATGTTAAAACAGAAACTAATAATGAAAAAAAAAAGCTCAGATCTTTGTGACCAATGTATCAATCAAACAAAAAAGTGATCGATATTGTAAATGACCAAATCAAGATAATAATCATATTCGACATGTCAATTGAAATAACATTTTCCCTGTAAAATAAATGGGCCCATATAGACATACACCTTTTAAACACCGGTCCCATTCCCATAATGACAAATATCATATTTCCTTAAAACTGTGACTATTGCCACTTGTAAGCGTCTGCCCTGATATTTATGCGTCCACTTTCTTGTGGCATGGAAAAATTATAATTGGTTATTAGTTAATAAACCCACAAAATAGGTCAAATAGGCAACCAATAGTGCCCGCGCTACTATTCAAGGATACATATGGTGTTTTGATTTTCAAAAATATAGTACCACATCTCACCATGAGTATCAAGGTTTTCCAAAAATACAATGCTGCTAATTTACAAAATGAAATATTTTAGCAGAATTGGCATAAAGAGATACTTATCAAGTGAAATACATATAAAGCTTCTAGATATTAATATCTTCTGACTATGTTAGACTCACAGTGTGCACACTACCACTCCTTAGGCCAAACATATTTAATTTTTAGTTTCCTGGATCGATTGACCCAACAGATTTTTCCGCAAAATGGAAAAATAATCGAGCTTACCCGCATTTTTTAATGAATTGACATTTTAAAAATAGAGATCACGTTTTGTTTTGCCCCACCGACCAACCCCAGAAAGAATGTCTTGAGAAGATCCGAGAAGCTAAAGATCAATTGTGTCTGGCCTTAATATATATATATACAGATTAAGCCCGTATTGTCTTAGACAAACTTGGATAAAAATTTCCTATATCATTTAATATCACAAAATATACATATGGTAATATCTATCAAACAAGCAAATTGAGCAACAACACCAGTATTAGGCCCATGCATAATGTCAGTGAGTAGAACTTGGTCAGCACAGGTTGACAGAATATTACATAGCTGACAAAAAATTTTTGTAAGAGCATGTTACAATAATTTTTGATCAATGCTCAGTTCACATAAGAATCATGTTCTTCCCACTGTTACTCAGATCCTGGCTAAACAATACTTTGAAATAAAGACAAAATCCAAAACAGAACTGCCTTCCTTCACAAACTCAACAAAAAAAACATTTGTCTTTATCAAAAGTAATTCCTATTTTATAAATCAAATTTCTGTCTTCCATCCCTGCTTTTGTATCTGCAATATATGCCAATAGCTATCACTGGCGCAGAAAAAATAATTACTGTATTTCCTCGATTACAAGGCTGAGCGTTTGTTTTCAGACCCTGCTTCAAAATGAGACAGGCTTCTCTTTGAGACCAGGCTTCTATTCGAGGAATTACGGTATACGTCTCGGCTAAAGACCATCACATGGCCATAACTCTTACGGGTTCCTAACTACAGTTTGTCACGTCAAGCATTGAGACAGAAATTTAGCATTGTTTGTACAGTCCATAAAAATCACCACAATGAGATAGGAAGTTCTGTGAATTGTATTTTGACTAGAACTAAGTCTGAGGGGGCACTGCAGTGCACTTTTGTGACGTCACAGCCCATTGTGTGTCAGATTGCCAGCATTAAAAATGTCGACATTTTGCGAAATTGGACTGCAATATCCACAAATTGTCAAATATCGGACAAAAACGGCACAAAAACGTTGTGAAAATGGGATATTCATATTACAACAGAGCTAAGCTACACATAGCCAGGTGAATTTCTTTCGTAGGACTTCTGGTTGCTGAGATATCTGGCCAAACGTCTGTCCTCTGCTTGACTTGACAAACTATAGTATCTGTCTTAATGATATCATCAAAAGCTTGTGTTACAACATCCAACTAATCAATTAAAGCGTCACTAATATCACATAGAGATAAGAGATTATTTTTTAGTTTGTCTCTCAAGGTGCTTAGGCACAAAGGCAGCCACAATACTTGCGCTGAGGAATGTAAGGCCGAACGTGATGAACACAAAATTGATATCAAATGGAAATCCGATCTTCACTCCTTCGCTAATGGACCATGCGTACATGCTGCCGCCGACTGTGGGTCCAAGTGTTCTGAAAAGATATAAAATGCCATTAATGATATATTGAGTTTTCACACATGAAGGGTCATTGCTAATTTGGGTGCAGAAATACGAAATGCAGTGCTGTTGGTTTTTTCATTGAATTTTTTAGTGTTTTTTGACATTATGCATGCATTGCATGCTATTTTTCATTTTGAAGTTTCCTTTGAAGTACTGTGAATTCCATGGTGTAAAAATTACATATTTTATGAAGGAATACATGATTTCAAGCAAATTTCTTTAAACCAGCCTTCATTAAAAAGAACTTATTCTTCAATCAATGAAAGGTATTTGTCTTATGTTCACCTCTCTGTGGTTTATAAAGGATGTGTCCACGTTGCTGCTGGGCCGATTTAAAGGTTTGTGACATACAAAAACATTTTTTGTATGAATTTAAAAACTTGAAATGCTGCTTTGACAAGTTAGTTTTTCCAAGACTTGAGGTATTTCTGCACTCACCTGCCGATTGAGGTCAAAGTCATAGCCAGTCCATTGACACTGCCCGCCTGAGAGGGGTGGACGGAATTGTTGATCAAGAGACTAGATGCCGAGAAGCACATGATGCCACTCAACTTCTGAAGCGCAAACAAGGTCAGGATACTAGGCCACAGGGCTGAAGGTCTGAAATGGCAGCAAAAGTGTCCCATTTCTTGACTGTTAAAGTGAAATGATCATAAAGATCCTCAAGAAAAATCTTTAAAATTTAAGGCTCTAAAATATCACTATCCAAATATCAACAATACCACATGTGATTGACAAATTAATATACAAAGTATATTGACAGTATATGAACCATACTTTAGAAGTTATAGTACCAAGAAAGGGCTGCCCAGAAGTGAAGCAGGATCTGTATTTTTACTACATTGTATTGTCAAATTTGACTTTTCAAATCATACTTTCACTGCAGATGCATACACACTCACCAGCAAATGAAGCGATTTTAGCTCCTATTTTTGTAATTAACTTTTTTTGGCAAAAACCAAAACTGATGGCATTGATGCTATGGTCGACAAGTGTAATTGTACTGAAAATCATTCAACTGCGTCCATTTCCTGCCTTTCTCTGATCCGTTTTATCACATTTGAGGTTTGCGACAAAAGAGACCTTACTTTCAACTTACAACCGAAAGGATGATGTCATTTGACAGCCTGCCGAATTTCATGTAGTGATAATCACTATCACTTTTAAAATTTGGCCTTAGAAGCAGTAAAAAATTTTCTAATCAATAGGCCTATTTTGCCTTGAATTCTTTTCTTGCACCTCTGAGACATGTTGGAAAAATTTCACAAAAATAGCACAATTCAAAAGGCATGAAACTCAATCCTTTCAAAATTGAGGAAACGTAAATTTTCACTTTTTTGTGTAAAATCTAAAAATAAAGTTGCTGAAGTGATTTTTCGGTTGTTTATTAAGCAGGCTTTCAATTTACATCAACCTTTAGTTTGTAAGTTGAAGACATGGTGTAATTTTTAAAAAATATCAATTTTGATAAGATTGACCAGAGAAAGACCGGAAACAGTCGCAGTTGAATGATTTTCCGTACGATTATGCTTGTGGACGATAGAATCGATGTCATCAATTTGGTTTTGGCCAAAAAAATGTATTGCAAAAATATGAGCTAAAATCGTGTGTTGTGTTTCTTTTGCTGGTGAGTGTATGTCAGCATGGGTCCGGAAGAGAATGACTTGCATAACTTGGAATAATGCAGCCTGTTTTCTCTCTTGTCAAAAATAAACAGAGTGCCACAAGCCCACAAGAGGACACCCAAAAAAATATCAAAGCCATTCACCAATGTGCAGCCCTATGACTAAAGCGTCATTCCATGTCAAATGTTCAGAAAAATGTCATTTTTCAGGTAGGGCTGTCGATTTGAATCTATGAATCAGAATCTGATTTAATGGAGATGTGCAAAATATTTCAAGTCAATTCTTAATGGTTTTTGAGTTACAGCCCCATAAAGATGGCGAAATAAATATTGAATCTTGCCTTAGCAACTGCCTTTTTAAAGATCCGCCAAATCCTTAAGTGACATGCTTGATAAATACTGAGAGTATGTTCACCAAATTTTGGATATGTACTTCAAATAGTTATGGCGATAAAAATAGCTGAAAAGCTGTGCGCATGCAATTTTTCATAAACTTTGGACCATCCCCGGGGGCTCCATGATGACTAGATCTTTTTTTTTTAAAAAAACAGATGCAGACTTGTTCCAAACATCCCTTGTAACCAAATTGCCAAGTTTCCCAATCATGGAAAAGTCAATAACTTTTGGTCCATTTGACAAGGAATGACCCTACTATCAACACGAGATCTTATCATACGAGGGGCGTTCAGAAAGTTTGAGGCTTTTTTTATATGGACACTATGAATTTTTCACAGGATAAAATTCAGCATATTTGGAATGGATTTCCAAAATTTTGGACAATTTGGACATTTTTAAGTCATTCTGTGGTTGCTATGGAAACTGAAAATTCAGCTAGGTGGGGCAGGTAATAGCTAAAACCAAGAAAGGCAACAAATTGTGACTGTGAGAGACTTCTCTCTATCACTTGTATTAGTGACATTGACAATATTTGACACAAGAAATATGATATTAGCTTCCAAATATACTTTCCAGCACATCTCGAACTTTCTGAACGCCCCTCGTAATTAATCCACCTTAACTTACTTATCATGTAAAGGCCGTAAGCAAACTATCCCAACCGAGAAAACTATCAAATACAAGTTAGCAAAGCAGAAGATCTGAAGATAAAAGCAATTGATTAATTAATATTAATCTAAATTTGTGTGTGAATTTATAATTATTACTTTGTTACTGCAATTTCAAGAAGAATGAGTTTCTGTTATAGGACAGTAAATCGTAGCAAATATACTTCATGAATGTGTCAATGTGATTGGTGGAGGCACTGGATTACACAGGAAAAATCTAATTTGAATAGCATGATACATATTTCAAGGCCAGACGACGTGTCTGATGGTGATTTTACATATCTGTTCTCACCTGCTAATCTTATCAATTTATGAAACTCAGCAGCTCACTGAAGCAGAAGGTAAGGTTTTTCATACCTTCAAAGGTTCAGCTGAGAGATGTGGGAGACGTTTCATTGCTTACCAGCCAATCAGTCAAGCTGAATATACTATGTAGATACTAGGGCTCTCACGATTAAACGATTAATCGCCGACGATTCGATTTTAGTCAAAAATCGATTCAATTTTGCAAAATCGATTAATCTGATATTTGTATTTTTGTACCTGGAAGACACTGTATGGCTTTAAAGTTTCAGGTGTTAAGATTGAATTGCAACTGGATTTGGTCAAGTGGATTGGCTAATTGGATTTGTTATACATGATTGAAAAAGATTAGATAGAAAGGAGTGTCAAATCTTAATTGCTATTAACATTTTCAATGGAATATCACAGGCTCTCAGCTCTTCTGTAAGACAATCATGTAAAACAGACCAGAACTTCACCTATTCTTTAGAATGGCGGGAAAACGGCGATTAATCGATTACGATTCGATTTTAGGCCTTAGATTAATCGATTTTAAAATACTGTAATCGTGATAGCCCTAGTAGACACTGAGAAAACCAGCAGGAGAAACTCACACTAAATGAATCTGCAGTAACTACAGTAACTAAAGATAATATACATGTGCTAAAACTTTAACACATTTAAGAATATTCCACCAGCTATTAATTCTACATGTCGTATGTTATTGAAATATTGAAAATAACAAGTAGTTGAGAAATACACGCCATATAAAACAAACAATAACATCAGGAAAGGGCAATTGAAGCAAGTATTTACCTTTAAACTACCAAACCGCCTCTCGAAAAATGTGAACAGAAATATCTGGACAAATATAAGCGGTAGGGAGGATAGTCCAAGGGCATTTCCAATTTGTTCGGAAGTGAATCCCAAACCACCTGAAACAACAAAAGAGCCTCTGAAATTCCCAATATAACTCCAAATGTACTCTTTCAGACACAGTGAGACACTAATGGGTCAATAAAGTTATTTTAGGGCATTATGGGGTATTAATCAGTTACGGCTGTTATGCCCGCAATCTGGGCGTTAAAGGCCAGACAATGCCCTCCAAAATGATAATAATGACTGTTCTGCAGGAGATTGATCAAGAAATTTTAATATCTAATACAAACCCAACTGAGGGTCAGTGGAGACCCAGACTGTCATCACCTCCTCTAGACCAATGTAAGCGAACGACACAACGGAAAAAAGTACGACCACAAGACATACGTCCCTCTCACTGAAAACACAATAGAAGCAATTCAGTTTTGTACAATAATACCTCATAACGTTTACAATACCAGACGGATGGATGATTGGGGCTTTACCTCCTGTATTTATGCATTTGGTTGGCTAATTAGGACAGGAGGAGGACACGGCAATGAGACGAAGGATGATTGAAACAGCCGTCCAACATAGGCCCAGGTGATACCAGATGCTTGAAAAAGCAGTGGATATATCCCACGTGGTATTGCGTTGTATACTTAATGGCTTTTTGTGTAGGAAAGCAACTGTTGAGTGCGCATAATCTGAGTGAAGTTCAGCTTTCCTTTGAATTACAATATATGGGGTATAAATAAGACCCAATGGTTGTATGGTGGTATTTTGACATGTGCTCGAAGAGAAGAAGAGATCCTGAGTCCTCTTTACCCACAAGTGCTTATTATAATACCGATAGTTTTAAATTTGCAGTTGTTACCATTACCTCAACCTGGCAAATCAAATGAGGACGTCTCAGAATAACATTCATTGCTTGGGACACTGTAATTCTTTCCACATTTGCAGAAATAGATGCTCATCTGCTAATAATTTGCCTTTTGGGGGTCTCCTTGCTCCATTGATTTCTATATATTTCTACTTAACCTTTAGGCCCCTATACTGTTTTTTGTACTATGAGCGAATAAATAAATAAATCAAATCAAAATCAAATCATATGCATTTAGTGGGAGGTGAGAAATCGGACATTCTCATCTGCCCTGAAAGCCCTGAAAGCCCTTCTTGCAGGAACTGACATCACATTTACAAGAGTTTTCAAAGGCCAAAATACCCTGACAACTGGTAAAATCCAGTGCTAAACAACCACGGCAATGTTGTTCGTAGTTGCACACTAACTGACGAGATACTTCAGCACCATCTCGTGTTTAATCTCGAGGACTTAGTGGCTGACTGGCTGTACTGATAGAATTAACAACAGGCCATTCAGCCGCCATTGGGCCATGCCCCCCCCCAGGCCGAAAATGAACATGGAAGAGATAGGAAACGCTGCAGAGTGCCATGTATTCACCCAATGTAATGGCCATTTCTAGCCAGCCCCTGAGTATAGCCATTAAGTGCAGAGATGTTTTGAATTGAATATTTTAACACAATCTGTATTCTGATTACGTTATTATTTTAATATTGTTTACCTCAATATTTTGACACATCCGAGTTCTCTGTATCGTTCACAGCACGACTTCTTTTCATCTTTTATCACAATGTCCTCCTCCTCCTCCGCTATTTTGCAAACGCCATTTTCTTTTAACTCCACGTGTGAGGCGCTTACAGCTTTAACCAGTCTATCTGTCTTCGCTGGTCTGTCCGTACAATGTCTGTCAAGTGATGCCATTGATTTTCTCAGTTCATTTTCGTAATGAATGTCGCCAGTTAGATCTCCGACAGAGTAAGACGGAAAACCTAAGCCGTAGACTAGATTAGAAGAGCCGTATCTTTTATGAGGGTCTTGTCCGTCTATAAATTCGAGATCAGTAATGTTTTCTCCGAAAGAAGTGTCGTGAGGTAGTGCCGGAGACTTCATAGGCGTCATTTCATCCTGGGCATCCTCGGCAGCAGCCATCTTGGAATTGGACTGCTTGTCTACAACCGATTTCTTCTTCTTCGCTAGAACTCTGAAAAAAAGATTTATTCTTTGAAGCTAAGGTAAATCAGAGGAATTTATTAATTACAACCTTTGAGCTGTGCCGCCTGTAGCAAAAAAGTTTTTCTAATCTCCACAGGGGTAAAAACAAAACATAAACATTCATTATTCTTTTCCGTCCCCGAGAAACCCTGGTGCCAGTATTTTGGAGATTTGAAGAAAGAAACCCAGGGAATTGGCCATTTTCCAAATTGTAACATTTAACAGTAAGAAAAAATGCCAAATTCACATATCTTGAGAATTTAGCAGATCTAGAGACATATTATTAACATATTACTAATATAGCTACAGTCCACATTTATATATTCATTAATTAATTTAACAATTTTAAATAGCACATAGATGTAAACAATGATGCAAGTCGTTTGCAAGGTAAGGCGTATCACTCACTTTTCACTGGTTTCTTCGAGAAAGAATAGACAAACAAAGATAGGCAACGTAGCAACAATACAGGCGATGAATGCTGGCAGGAAGTATGGATATTTGAGCAGGAAAGTTGAGTCCTTTAGTGAATCATAAAGATCTGCAGGCTCGGCCAGATGTCCCGATATCAGGGGGCCTAAAATGACTCCTGATCCCCAGGCCAGAGACAAGGTGGAAATGCCAACAGCTTGGTTCGTATTGTCACTTGTCTCGTATAAGACTGTTTTGCAGACACCCACCAATCCTGAAATTTAATCAAAATTGGTTAATTTAAGAATCATACTATTGGCTATTAGAAAATTGTACGGAACATATTTATATGATGTCAATAACATAAAAATACAGTTTTAATGGGGAAAATCACCTGTCTTGTTTTTAATTTTACAATGATCCGAATTTATGCTATAAAAGGTATAACAAAGTGAAAATTCAGCAAAGTCAGGTTTAATGAAAATATCCAGACAATGAATTAGTCTTTAGAAAATGCAAAATATAACTAATACACCAAAGATAAAATAAACATACCATTAATAACACCATTAATAAACCGCCAAAGAATGGCTTCGGCAAGCGTGGTTGAGAAAGCAAAGCCCAGATTTGCCAAACTTATCAAGATAAGGTTCAAAATAATGACTGGCTTCCTTCCTTTCTTGTCTGATAACCAACCCCAGAAGTAACTGAAACAAAATTAATAAAATATAACGTTTTGACTTTTGAGCCTGTATCCTCTTACACTGAGGGCAGTTGTGCTACCCTTGTACTATGGCGGTATGTCAACAGTACGATTTGTACATTTCCAAATAGTAGACTTGGATGAACTCCTTATCTATACATTTTGTGTTTTAAAAGCAAGTGAAAAATACCCAGCCACAAAGCTAAGGAATTTATTTGAAAAGTAAATATTATATTGCATATTAAAATATAAAAAAGTTGCTAAAGTAAGTACCTGCCAACTATTCGGCCAGCGAACATGGCTGAAGGAACAAAACCGGCATAATAGCCTTTGTCCTCCTCCTCGTAGCCAAAATACTGAAAACAAAAGAAACATGATTGTTACTCAATATCAATAGATATTCAGTTATCATCTCGAAGCGACCCTTAACAGAGTTGCTTAATTTAAATCATGATTATTACATACATAAATCTCAATTTTCTTGATATAAGTGGACTTATTCAATTAAACCATTCAATTTTTTTTGTGGTAAAGATAACAACCCTGGACTGTTTAACAGACTTTTGATGTTGATTTACTCTAAGAATCTGGCAGAACTTGAACTCAATCTACTCAAGAATGTGGCTGCGCTGTGACAAAAACTTGTGTTCTTAAATTAATTTAACTGCCAATTTAAGTGCTGTGACCTTGGCTCTTTCATTGTACATACAACTGATACAAGAATTCTTAAATTTAAAATAACTTACCAGAATCATAGAAGGCAGAAATGGAAAGATGTAGGTGAGCGAATAGGCACTTCCGAACTGGATTTGAAAAATAATTATCACATAAAATGTATTTGTCACCTAAGATGACAAACAGCAACAGCGAAAGTCACTTTAACATTATTGTATCATGAAAAAGGTGTACATAATTTTGTAAGATTGACAAGTATTTTTTTAAATAATTTTTCACGATCAGCCTCCTGCATGACAAAAAGTGCCATTTGAAAGATAGAAAACACACCACTTTATTGTCCACATGCAACATGATATTACTTAAACAGGCAACACATATGCTGATATGAGAACTGCACGACCGGTACTTTACAACACACTTATGTTATGTACAGGAAATCGAAATACCATAGAGAAAATCATTATGGAGATGATCCTCCAATTTGGTGGTGTGGCGCCCTCTTGTGTTAAACTGAAGGCAGACTTGAACTTCGCAAAACAAGACATCTGTTTTGGCTCCTCCTCCTTCATTTCCTTGCTTTCTGATTTTTCATCCATTGTCGCCATTTTGGGAGACGATCTGTTCTTTCAAGTCTTCAATCACTCTCAAGGGTTCAATGTTGTGGAGTATATATTCAACAACGGCTGCATCCTTATCAGCCTCTGTATGACAAACAAAAGAGCATGGCATTTATAAGCAACATCATATGTGGCGCGCCACGTGAAAAGGGACCTTACGGGTGGTGACGTCATATCACAGAAAGTGCCCGGGAGAGTTGACGTCACCGCCACGAGCTGAAAAATAAAAAGGCAAATCGCGCACATGGCAGCCTCCACACTTACGCTTGCTACCACTCACATTACATGAGTTTTTGCAAGCATTTCTGACGCACGTGCTTTGTCATCAGTGCTTATAAACTTACCTGTTGGAAGTTTAAATTTCTGTTGTCATGATTTCAGTTTTGTAGGTGTCTTATGCCAAGCCTGCATCAGAGATGTTGGTGCCACTCTAGCCACACTTTAGATCACTAGTGTTAGTTCATGATTTTGATACTATGCTTCTTGCCATGCTAGTTGGCACTTATATTCTCTAAATTGTATCACCATCCTTATTTCAACATGATATCTGCAGGTAAATAAAATAGAACTCAGTTTTAGTAACTCTTGTGTGGAAGTCAGTGAACTGCTATTGTGCAGTACTGGTGGCTCCACCTATAATCTGATGTTTACCAGCACTAACTTACAGGCAGAGAGGACAGCCAAGGTGTCAAGCTGTGATCTCAAGAATAGTTTTTAAGAAGTCTGAGTCAGTGTTAACTATAAGAAAAAGTTAAATTTGTTTAAATTGATTTAATAGAGGCATATACAGGCGACTGACACAAATACCATGTCCAAAAAAAAAAGAAAAAAAAAAGACATGAAACCTATACAACAGATTCCCACAAGTAAAAGTATTTCTAAAAGAGCAACCACTGGTTCAGCTAATGAATGTTTTACTGTATCTTTGGCCCAGTGTAGCTATTTAATTAAATGGTCTTTAAAGCCTACATGAAATAGAATATATTTCATGTTCATGATTTCGGCACTGGTACTGTAGCATAATAGCTATCAAGCACATAGCTGCCTGTGCATTGTGTGCAAAACTTTGTTTGCTTGTGAATACACTTGATTGACTTCCGTGGGGGCTCAACTGACATGTGGATTACCAAAATGATTGGCTGTGAAATTCAAGAGTGAAAATAATTGTTTTGTCACATGGACAATGGCCAATTTAGCATGACGCAAGTGGATCTAAAAATAGAAAATTTTAGCTAAAAGTTGGTTGTTCCAAGAAAAAAAAAAGTTTGAGAAAATCATTTTTAAAATTGCATTCATGATGTGGTAACATATCCATTGGGTTTAATTCATGATAAATGTGACATTAGCAAATAATATTCGCGTAGCGACGGGCGGCGAAGCCGCCCGTCGCGTCAGCGAACTTAGCTTAACAACAGGTCATAGTAAATTTTGAATCTGTCAGTGGAGTGAGAATGAAGGACTGCCTGTACCTGCCATGGAGTTGGTCCCTGATTAAACAGTTAGTTTCGGTAAAAGTAAACATCCCTTAATTTCTCTTGCAATACTGCAGTAGTGTCTGAAAAATTCCATTTGGTTCTTAACTATCCTATTCTGTTTTGAAAATTTCATTTTTATGCTCATTTATGTCGTCTGCATGAAAAAAGCTTATTTTGCTAACAGGTGTCGCCACCGGTGTAGCATCATGCTTGCAGTGCCACACCCAGGGAAAATGACTGAACTATCAGCAGCCTGCTTGTGAGCAGTGATATGTGAAGTTTATTTGAGGTGTGAAGTTTAAAAGCTGATTGCTATTACTGTACTTCAATAGCATCAATTAATTTAGGCCCAACTGATTGTGTTCTTGTTTATCATTATCATACCTCGACCATGAAAGCAGAGCTGTCATTGGCTGAGAGCTGGTCACATGTCAGTCATTATTTTAGTGTATTGACCAGGACTATTGCCCTCCAAAATTTGTTTTCCGAAAAAAAAAAAATTTTCCGAATTTTTTTTTTTTCCGAAATTTTTTTTTTCCGAAAAATTTTTTTTCCCCGAAAATTTTTTTTTTCCGAAATTTTTTTTTTTCCGAAATTTTTTTTTTTCCGAATTTTTTTTTTCCGATTTTTTTTTTCCAATTTTTTTTTTCCGAATTTTTTTTTTCCAATTTTTTTTTTCCGAATTTTTTTTTTCTAAAATTTTATGCGTCTGCTTATCTACTCTCCTGTGTGAAAGGAAAACTATTTCCCTCGGCCTTCGGCCTCGTGAAATAGTTTTCACTTACACACCCTCGAGGGAAATAGATTTGACTAATGCCCTCGAAATCAGTCAATATTTGTATACTATAATACGGTTTCAAAATAAGAACAGTTAATTTGAGCTCCGCGAATCTATGGCATTGCCATCTACATATTATTTATTGACTCATTATAAGGGACTGTTCAGAGGTTATGACTTGGAGGGGGGTGTTATTTTGCCAGAACTTTCTCATCAAAAATTGGCACTCCCCCCTCTTGAGTTTCAGGTACCCCCCCCCCCCTACAGCTTTTCTTATCTTTAATATTTTATGTTTAAGCCTGATGATCCTAAATATGCAGCTGGTTGGCTGAGTGGTTAAGATTCCTGCCTGCTCCAGTGATGGTCTTTGCCTGCATGGGTTTCGAACCCAGGTGGGGAACCCAAATTTATCAGTGGACTTCGTGAGCAAGATACCAGCTTGATGTCGATGAGACGTTAAATTTGCGACCCCTTGTATCAGTTTTTGTGCTGAGCAAGCAGAAGATCCCTCACAAATTATTATAGGGTAAATGTGTAACATGTTGGGTGCTCTCTTTCTTTTACCTCATCAGTTAACCCTTGTCGACAGCCAGAACTAGACTGAGAGTGCTGCACTTTATTTACCATATCTATCTGTCTATGCCAATCTGTGGCTCAATTACTCTCTCTGGAGCGAGATGTCACTCCGCAAAGCGCCTTAATTATCAAATGAGCATTCACCAAAATGGTATTTTGTCTAAACAACAAGCGAAGATATATCACAAAGTTTGCCAGCACCGTGAAAGCTGAAGTTTTCAATGCCATGAATTCTTGTTATCAAATTCTTGCTGTTGAAAATGACCGTTTTACACAATTTCAGCAAATTGAAGAGCTGTTTAACATTGGCGCATCATTATTATGAAAACTGCAAAAATAAAAAATAAAAATAAACATTTCAGGACAATTCATTGCATTGTATTATAAAAATGCACCAAGAATAACCCACACCCTTTGAAACAAGTTATACTTTCGTAGCGTCTTGGGTAAAACTCCAGTTGGCATGCCCGATGAAGCTAACTGTATTTAACTAACAATAGTTACTGCAGCGTGTCATCTCTGTTTGGCAATCCATCAATTCTTGTTTGGAAATATGGTGAAACTGGCGAGCATTAAAGTGACACTTAATCAGAAGTCAAATATCAGTTACTCTTACAAAGCCTTGGATAGGATTAGGCCTACTCTGGTCGTACAGTAGGCCTACAATATTTAAGCAGATGTGTAAACTTTCTTGTATAAAATGCAGTACCCTCATAACTCTGTGCTGCATTGTTAAGTTACTGATGTGTGTGATACCTTGTTGTTGTTGAAATAAACAGAACTGGGGGATTTCAAAGACATATATGAATACATATTTGTGCATGAACTGAAACCATTTTAATATGCATCAAAAAGAAAAACATCCAAATCTTGTCAAAACGGCAAATTTGATCAATTTTCACCAACCCTGTTTCCATAGCAACCAAAAATAATAACTCAGAAAAAAGTACAAACATATAATTTTTAAAAATGAGCATGTGTAGAAAGTTTGATTAAAGATCACCTAACCCCACTTTCCTGGATTTGGCTTTCTCTGTCGGCGGTTTTTGACTCTCGCTAGGGCTGATTTTTGTCAAATTGACATGCATAATTAAAACACCCGGTAGAATACCAAAAATGTGAGGTATAGCAAAAACTTTCATATTCTTATAAACTAGAGTAATATAACTTATGTTTACCACCTGTAACTCATTTTTCATAATTTCACCCCTAAGGTCCCTTTTCATGTGGCTTGTCACATATAATTGAGCATCAGTTTCAAGCTTCCAAAACACCCCTATTTCTAATGTGAACCATTCTTGTCCATTGTCCCACTTTTTCCACTTTAAAAAATGTGTATTGTGTAAGTCAGATGACTTGCAAAAACTATTTTGAGCATTCTAGATTAGGAACGTCATCGATAAGCCAATAATCGATTCATCAGTAACTTCTTATCGATCGATACGTATCGATATGACAGTTCATCTTATCGATACGTATCGACACCATCTTTTTCACTATTTTTAGCTGCTATAATAACATTCTGCTGTCATGTGTGTCTCTGGATTGACAATTATGCACTGTTCCTATCCATAAGAGAAGAGTGCAAGGCAGAGTATTGATGAAAGAAATAGATTAAAATGTCTAATAGCAATTTAGAAGACGTATCTGTCCTCCTGCAATAAAATTTATGAGCTTTCCTCGAAGACTACTCAAAGTTTGGAGATATCGATACATATCGAATATCGATAAGTTTCCTGTTGATAATCGTATCGACAAGAAATCCTTATCGATGACATTCCTATGATCTAGATTCATGCACATTTGGAGCATCCTAGAAACTTGCTTAATCTTAAAAATCTCCTGACCACCAATTAATCTTAAAAATCTGCTGACCTCCAATTAATCTGCTTACCTCCAATTAATAGCAATTAGGAAGCTGATTATCTACTTGATAACATTTTTAATTGGGAATTATAAAATTATCCAGTTCTGCAATTCAGCAAGTCTCAGAGAAGTCCAAAAGCGAATTTCACACAATGCACAAGAAGTCAGCAGTAGCGGATCCAGATGGGGGTTTAGGTAAAATCATGCAAGAGGTTTAAAGCTGCTTAGCACTTAGCAGTTACACAAGAGTAATCTGTCATGTATGTTGCATGCAAAATACAGTTCTCATGTTGCTACACCAAGTACACAACACACTACAGTTGGAAATTGTGTTATTTAAATCTTAAATTTACCGTCCTCCCCACGCACGACTTGGGATGACGAAATTTACATGGGCCATGGCATTGATTTATTTTCAGATAACATATTTGTAACAACATCAAATTTTTGAGCTTGCCACTTCAACCTATATTTGAGCAAGGTACAGGAGTGTATATACTACGTGGGATGAATCCCCCCCCCCCCTAGAAAGAGTATTGGATGAGGGAGATGACCATATGAATTTTGATTACCTCCCTTGAA
This sequence comes from Platynereis dumerilii, assembly GCA_026936325.1. Lineage (NCBI taxonomy): Eukaryota > Metazoa > Annelida > Polychaeta > Phyllodocida > Nereididae > Platynereis > Platynereis dumerilii. The sequence continues at coordinate 97,030,306 of JAPTHN010000002.1, forward strand.
TTTCAAATCATAACCACTAAGTAGACTTCTTGGAGTTGAGAATTATTAGTTATATTTAGTTGTCTCTGCGGCTCTGCCGTAATACCAGTAGGATGTTATGAAGAAAATACAAGATCCAGGTTGCTCAGAAATTACAAGAGACAATTTTTAGAATTCCTATAAAGTGACCATGCAAAGCAGTCGTCCCGGCGTTAATAAGATCCCCTGTTGTAAGACCACCTTGCCTTATGTGACCACCGTCCTCCTGCACTTACAGGTGTCATCAAATCACTCGCGAACACACGTTTTTGCCGATTCCACGGCAACCAAGCCACCTAGAAGAAAAATTTCTTCACTCACATGCTTCTGGTGGCTGTTTATAACTTCCAGTCACATTTCGCGATGTTTTCGCGACGTATTTTTGCTGATTTTCGGCGATGTTAGACTTATTTTGTTGACAATTTCTGATGTCCAGACATTTTGCTTCGTGACGTAAACAGAGAATCTGCTTGTGCCTGCCTATGACGTCATGAATCTCATGATCAATGTACAGTGGCGGCCCTAGTGTTTAAATTCTGTTCACGACGTAGATGAATCAGACTGTAAGAAGCATTTTTAGTGCATTTTACACCCTGACGAGAGATGGCACCCCCATGACCACTTCATGATTGCAGAAGGGGCGGTCTTATAATGCAGGCATGTAACAGATCGACATCCTAGCTAAGCAGTGTAATAATTCAACTTGCCCAGCGTGACAATTATGTAGGCCTAATTATTAATTAAGAAAAAAAACGAAGCTGTCAGGTGCCAACAGTCTTTGTACCAGGTAGTAAAGCATACATGTATGACCAGGGCAGTCTGTGGACCTGCCCAGATATTGGTCAGCAATTTTCTGATTTGCTCCCCTGAATTATGCCTATGCCCCCCCCCCACACATGTAATGAGGTCCAAATACGCCCAGTGGCATCCCTATGGGGGGGCACAGGCCCCCCCCATATTGGACCTGTGCCCCCCCAGGTGCCCCCCATATGAACTCAACTCTGGCTAAAATATACAATTAGTATAGAGGGTGCCCCCCCCAGAGAATCGCGTGCCCCCCAGGTGCCCCCCCCCCCGCTCGAGACTCCCCAGTTACGCCACTGAATACGCCACTGCCACTGGTGCTTCAAGCAGCAACCCAGCTGAAGCAACCTGCTCGAAAATTGCAACATCATGACTATTTCCATTGCACTAAAAAAACGATATTCTTACCTGCAATGCAACTTTGAGAGTTCAATTACTTTTTCAATCAAGATCAAACGAAGCTAAACGATTTTTAAAAGACAATCATGTCAATGACTGAGCACTGAGCAGCTGAGTTGACTCTGAGCTTGCAAGGTGGTCACAATAAACGTCCACAAAACCTTTTGAAAATCTCTGCCATTTCCAATGACAGGCACAAAATATTAGTTCATGGAGTTCTCAAACATTTGGTTCATATAACTGCATCTTTACAGAACCCATATTTCAGTAATTACTCACAATTTCTTGATTTTCATCTGGCACCCCTCATCACCCGGCAATCCACAATGCTTCTGTTTGTGTTATAAAATACCACTGCTGCCACCTTGAGGAAACACCTTGACACACAGAGGTCAGCACGAGTCAGCCAAGGAGTCAGCCTTATCCCAGTATCCAAATGTAGTCCAAAACTATTTGATGCAAACGTGGAATTGTTTAAAAATAATGTTCTCTCTTTTTCCACAAATTTGCAATTTCTTCCAGAAGCCTGTATAGGCCCTGCATGGTTGGACCTGAGAAATCCACTGGGTGTTATTCTGGGAATTCATATTTCCCCTCTATATATTTTCTTATCGTCAAAATGTATGTGTCCTCCTCCTGTCCTTCTTAGCCTAAGACTAGTGCATAAATACGGGACGTAAAGCCCCAGTCATCCATCCAGCCATGTCAAAAATGTATTGAAAAACTAGTGTAGGCCCAAATCAATTTAATCAATTCATCATCTACCATCGTGTTTTTATATTAGGCCTAACTGTTTTATTTCATCCAATTACATAATTATTCCATTCATCTTCCTAAATAAAGCAAATTTATCAAATCAAATCTATTATCGAAATTGAGATAGCCAGGCTAGCAGTTTTAATATTCCTTGTAGGCCAATGTCGGATATTTAATTTCATTCAAAGTTTCCTTTTTTTTTTCCTTTTCATTTTCAATCATTTTAGCAAATGCTATGTTAGCCTATCTGGAAAAAAACGAAAATCGTTTCAGGGGGGTAACTTCCCCCTAGCTGGCTAATAGCTTCACGACTGCAACATTTTAAATTGTTCGTAAAAAGTGTGGTACTTAGTAGTTAGTAGAAGTAATAACTAGCACTGGTATAGGTAGGCTATTTCAAGCTTCAAGAATCAAGAGTAGACAGACCTGTGTGAAGATATTAATTTGGACCTTGGGGAATAAGCAGAAGAATTGGAAACTTGTACTTCAAAGGTACACTGTAAACCCATGCCGTAGGTGCCGTTGAAAAAGTGCCGTAAAACTGACGCTGATCTTACCGTAAATCTTTAAAAACGGTAAATTACCGTTAATTCAACAGTACACCGTAAGTCTGACATTGACTACCGCAAAACCAACAGGAATGTGCCGTAAGATCAAGAAAACGGCAATTAGCCAATTACTGTTGATTTTACGGTAACTGTTACTTTTACGAAGTTGCCGTATAGGCCTAATTATGCACTACAGCAGCTTACTGTAGAAATTTTGTTGCAGCAGGCCAACTGTTCTGAACCACAACACAAACAATGCTGTCAAAGCAGTTTGTTTGTTTGTTTCTGCAAACATGACTCTTGGCTGTTTATGATTCATAACAATAATCTAGACAACTTAAATCTATTGTACTTAAGTCTGCCTTAATGATATTTTCTGTCAACTATATTGCCGGTTGAACACTGTATGAGAGACTTGAGAAGCTCTGTATTCACAAGGAAATTTTAAGTTTCAAGGTAATATCACTTTAAATATACATGTGCCTATTAACACAGGAGTATCAACCTACCCAGAGAATGTTGTATTAAGTGAAAGAGGTGGGTGGGGCTGACTGCAAAATAATTAAGGCTAACTGTACTTTGCAGAACGCAACGGAACGCAACGCAACGAAAAGGGGGGTCACTCCAGAAAATATTTTAAAAAAAAATCTAACCACATGAAAACTGCCCCCTTGACCTATGAAAGCTCTCTTTGGTTATAATTAATACCATGACCCTGGAATACAATCAATGTACATCAATATTTTGATGTGACTACCTCATAAAATGCAGAAATGGCTATATAAGCCTACATGGCTATAGGCCTACTTGTTTAAAGGTTTTTCTTTCTTTTTTTAAAAGTGTGTCCTAGGCCTAACCCAGCTTGGCCAGACTAAATCACCCAACTCCACCCAGTGTCCCTGTTGCGTTCTGCAAAATACAGTTACCATTATAGATAACTGTATTTTGCGCAACGCAACACACTTGACTTTCTTTTTTTAGTAAATTAGTCCATATGATTGAATATGTAAGCTATTTGATTGTGTGTCAAATTATTAGATTTCGGCTAGTTAAACGGCTAATTGAATTAGTCACATAATTAACTAAATGGGCTATTAGCTAATTAGGGAATTTGATTAACTTTAATAGTCAAACAAATATTTTGCCAGTTAAACTTGTCTCAGATGATACTGTAGCTGTTTCACTTTCAACCAAACTGTGAATTGCCCAACTCCACCCAGTGTCACTGTTGCGTTCTGCAAAATACAGGTACCATTATAGATAACTGTATTTTGCGCAACGCAACACACTTGACTTTTCTTTTTTTAGTAAATTAGTCCATATGATTGAATATGTAAGCTATTTGATTGTGTGTCAAATTATTAGATTTAGGTTAGTAAAAGGGCTATTTGAATTATTCACATAATTAACTAAATGGGCTATTAGCTAATTAGGGAATTTGATTAACTTAAATAGTCAAACAAATATTTTGCCAGTTAAACTTGTCTCAGATGACACTGTAGCTGTTTCACTTTCAACCAAACTGTGAATTGCCCAACTCCACCCAGTGTCACTGTTGCGTTCTGCAAAATACAGTTACCATTATAGATAACTGTATTTTGCGCAACGCAACACACTTGACTTTCTTTTTTTAGTAAATTAGTCCATATGATTGAATATGTAAGCTATTTGATTGTGTGTCAAATTATTAGATTTCGGCTAGTTAAACGGTTAATTGAATTATTCACATAATTAACTAAATGGGCTATTAGCTAATTAGGGAATTTGATTAACTTTAATAGTCAAACAAATATTTTGCCAGTTAAACTTGTCTCAGATGATACTGTAGCTGTTTCACTTTCAACCAAACTGTGAATTGCCCAACTCCACCCAGTGTCACTGTTGCGTTCTGCAAAATACAGGTACCATTATAGATAACTGTATTTTGCGCAACGCAACACACTTGACTTTTCTTTTTTTAGTAAATTAGTCCATATGACTGAATATATAAGCTATTTGATTGTGTGTCAAATTATTAGATTTAGGTTAGTAAAAGGGCTAATTGAATTATTCACATAATTAACTAAATGGGCTATTAGCTAATTAGGGAATTTGATTAACTAAAATAGTCAAACAAATATTTTGCCAGTTAAACTTGTCTCAGATGACACTGTAGCTGTTTCACTTTCAACCAAACTGTTAATTGCCCAACTCCACCCAGTGTCACTGTTGCGTTCTGCAAAATACAGTTACCATTATAGATAACTGTATTTTGCGCAACGCAACACACTTGACTTTCTTTTTTTAGTAAATTAGTCCATATGATTGAATATGTAAGCTATTTGATTGTGTGTCAAATTATTAGATTTCGGCTAGTTAAACGGCTAATTGAATTAGTCACATAATTAACTAAATGGGCTATTAGCTAATTAGGGAATTTGATTAACTTTAATAGTCAAACAAATATTTTGCCAGTTAAACTTGTCTCAGATGATACTGTAGCTGTTTCACTTTCAACCAAACTGTGAATTGCCCAACTCCACCCAGTGTCACTGTTGCGTTCTGCAAAATACAGTTACCATTATAGATAACTGTATTTTGCGCAACGCAACACACTTGACTTTTCTTTTTTTAGTAAATTAGTCCATATGATTGAATATGTAAGCTATTTGATTGTGTGTCAAATTATTAGATTTAGGTTAGTAAAAGGGCTATTTGAATTATTCACATAATTAACTAAATGGGCTATTAGCTAATTAGGGAATTTGATTAACTTAAATAGTCAAACAAATATTTTGCCAGTTAAACTTGTCTCAGATGACACTGTAGCTGTTTCACTTTCAACCAAACTGTGAATTGCCCAACTCCACCCAGTGTCACTGTTGCGTTCTGCAAAATACAGGTACCATTATAGATAACTGTATTTTGCGCAACGCAACACACTTGACTTTTCTTTTTTTAGTAAATTAGTCCATATGATTGAATATATAAGCTATTTGATTGTGTGTCAAATTATTAGATTTAGGTTAGTAAAAGGGCTAATTGAATTATTCACATAATTAACTAAATGGGCTATTAGCTAATTAGGGAATTTGATTAACTAAAATAGTCAAACAAATATTTTGCCAGTTAAACTTGTCTCAGATGATACTGTAGCTGTTTCACTTTCAACCAAACTGTGAATTGCCCAACTCCACCCAGTGTCACTGTTGCGTTCTGCAAAATACAGTTACCATTATAGATAACTGTATTTTGCGCAACGCAACACACTTGACTTTTCTTTTTTTAGTAAATTAGTCCATATGATTGAATATGTAAGCTATTTGATTGTGTGTCAAATTATTAGATTTAGGTTAGTAAAAGGGCTATTTGAATTATTCACATAATTAACTAAATGGGCTATTAGCTAATTAGGGAATTTGATTAACTTAAATAGTCAAACAAATATTTTGCCAGTTAAACTTGTCTCAGATGACACTGTAGCTGTTTCACTTTCAACCAAACTGTGAATTGCCCAACTCCACCCAGTGTCACTGTTGCGTTCTGCAAAATACAGTTACCATTATAGATAACTGTATTTTGCGCAACGCAACACACTTGACTTTCTTTTTTTAGTAAATTAGTCCATATGATTGAATATGTAAGCTATTTGATTGTGTGTCAAATTATTAGATTTCGGCTAGTTAAACGGCTAATTGAATTAGTCACATAATTAACTAAATGGGCTATTAGCTAATTAGGGAATTTGATTAACTTAAATAGTCAAACAAATATTTTGCCAGTTAAACTTGTCTCAGATGACACTGTAGCTGTTTCACTTTCAACCAAACTGTGAATTGCCCAACTCCACCCAGTGTCACTGTTGCGTTCTGCAAAATACAGTTACCATTATAGATAACTGTATTTTGCGCAACGCAACACACTTGACTTTCTTTTTTTAGTAAATTAGTCCATATGATTGAATATGTAAGCTATTTGATTGTGTGTCAAATTATTAGATTTCGGCTAGTTAAACGGTTAATTGAATTATTCACATAATTAACTAAATGGGCTATTAGCTAATTAGGGAATTTGATTAACTTTAATAGTCAAACAAATATTTTGCCAGTTAAACTTGTCTCAGATGATACTGTAGCTGTTTCACTTTCAACCAAACTGTGAATTGCCCAACTCCACCCAGTGTCACTGTTGCGTTCTGCAAAATACAGGTACCATTATAGATAACTGTATTTTGCGCAACGCAACACACTTGACTTTTCTTTTTTTAGTAAATTAGTCCATATGACTGAATATATAAGCTATTTGATTGTGTGTCAAATTATTAGATTTAGGTTAGTAAAAGGGCTATTTGAATTATTCACATAATTAACTAAATGGGCTATTAGCTAATTAGGGAATTTGATAAACTAAAATAGTCAAACAAATATTTTGCCAGTTAAACTTGTCTCAGATGACACTGTAGCTGTTTCACTTTCAACCAAACTGTTAATTGCCCAACTCCACCCAGTGTCACTGTTGCGTTCTGCAAAATACAGTTACCATTATAGATAACTGTATTTTGCGCAACGCAACACACTTGACTTTCTTTTTTTAGTAAATTAGTCCATATGATTGAATATGTAAGCTATTTGATTGTGTGTCAAATTATTAGATTTCGGCTAGTTAAACGGCTAATTGAATTAGTCACATAATTAACTAAATGGGCTATTAGCTAATTAGGGAATTTGATTAACTTTAATAGTCAAACAAATATTTTGCCAGTTAAACTTGTCTCAGATGATACTGTAGCTGTTTCACTTTCAACCAAACTGTGAATTGCCCAACTCCACCCAGTGTCACTGTTGCGTTCTGCAAAATACAGTTACCATTATAGATAACTGTATTTTGCGCAACGCAACACACTTGACTTTTCTTTTTTTAGTAAATTAGTCCATATGATTGAATATATAAGCTATTTGATTGTGTGTCAAATTATTAGATTTAGGTTAGTAAAAGGGCTAATTGAATTATTCACATAATTAACTAAATGGGCTATTAGCTAATTAGGGAATTTGATTAACTAAAATAGTCAAACAAATATTTTGCCAGTTAAACTTGTCTCAGATGATACTGTAGCTGTTTCACTTTCAACCAAACTGTGAATTGCCCAACTCCACCCAGTGTCACTGTTGCGTTCTGCAAAATACAGTTACCATTATAGATAACTGTATTTTGCGCAACGCAACACACTTGACTTTTCTTTTTTTAGTAAATTAGTCCATATGATTGAATATGTAAGCTATTTGATTGTGTGTCAAATTATTAGATTTAGGTTAGTAAAAGGGCTATTTGAATTATTCACATAATTAACTAAATGGGCTATTAGCTAATTAGGGAATTTGATTAACTTAAATAGTCAAACAAATATTTTGCCAGTTAAACTTGTCTCAGATGACACTGTAGCTGTTTCACTTTCAACCAAACTGTGAATTGCCCAACTCCACCCAGTGTCACTGTTGCGTTCTGCAAAATACAGTTACCATTATAGATAACTGTATTTTGCGCAACGCAACACACTTGACTTTCTTTTTTTAGTAAATTAGTCCATATGATTGAATATGTAAGCTATTTGATTGTGTGTCAAATTATTAGATTTCGGCTAGTTAAACGGCTAATTGAATTAGTCACATAATTAACTAAATGGGCTATTAGCTAATTAGGGAATTTGATTAACTTTAATAGTCAAACAAATATTTTGCCAGTTAAACTTGTCTCAGATGATACTGTAGCTGTTTCACTTTCAACCAAACTGTGAATTGCCCAACTCCACCCAGTGTCACTGTTGCGTTCTGCAAAATACAGGTACCATTATAGATAACTGTATTTTGCGCAACGCAACACACTTGACTTTTCTTTTTTTAGTAAATTAGTCCATATGATTGAATATATAAGCTATTTGATTGTGTGTCAAATTATTAGATTTAGGTTAGTAAAAGGGCTAATTGAATTATACACATAATTAACTAAAAAGGTCATTTTGTTAATTAGGGAATTTAATTAACTTAAATAGTCAAACAAATATTTTGTCAGTTTCACTTGTCTGAGATGATACTGCAGCTGTTTCACTTTCAACCAAACTGTAAATTGCCCAACTCCACCCAGTGTCACTGTTGCGTTCTGCAAAATACAGTTACCATTATAGATAACTGTATTTTGCGCAACGCAACACACTTTGACTTTTTTTTCTCAGTAAACAAGTCCAAATGATTAAATAGGTAAGAAAGCTATTTGATGATATGTTCAAGTATTATATTAAGTTGAAACGACTAATTGAATGGGGTAAGGGTTGATGTTTAATGTGTTCGGATGTTCATTACTTAATCATCCCCAAATATCGGGTTTAGGCCTATGGCTTAAGTTGAAATTGAGTCAAATCTTCTTCATGGTGTTCAACTTCCCTCGTGGTTTTACGATCAACTTGTCCCGTCTTGACAAAAATTAGTTTTTGGCTTGACAAAAATTAGTTTTTGGCTTTTTATGTCAAAACAACCACTATTCTGAAAAAATTGCAGCAATCACATTATTTAGATGTATTTACTGAATAGAATCTGGCAGGCCTTGACTTTGAAAGTAATTACTGATTCCATATCATGCCCTCAGGAAACCCATGCAGTCGCTCAGCACAATAGAACTTTTTATGGTGAAATGATTTTTTGTCTCACAACTTTACTTCTAAAGACATCAAAAATATAGAATTGACAGGGTAACCCTTATATGGATACTGCAGGCCTATTCACCTGGGATAGTCGGCATGCTAAAAAAATGCATACCTTCAATTTCGCAAAGGATCTACTTACCCTGGGGATCAACTTGCCCCGGTCTCCCCTACACATATATATACCCCATAAGAAGGACCTTTTACAATTTTACCTACCCAGCACAGTAGGGATGGCTACCTTTGAAAATTCGGTCCGGTCCAATATCGATGCTTTTGAAAACGGTACCGGTCCGGTTTTGATACCAAAATCGATACTGAACACAGCTCTCATGAGAAAAAATTAAAATTCGTTTTGAATTTTCATGTTGTGGAAGTATCAATGGGGTAGAAAATGCTATAACAGAACATCCCAGACACTTGACTAATTGTGCTACACAATGTCTATCATTTTCAGAAGTGAAAAATACAATTATTTATCATTGATGACATGTGCTGCTTATCGTCAGACCTACTTGGAGCGTTAAAGTTTGTAAGTCCGCATATTTAATAGACTGGCTATGGATTGATTTCAGTCATATTTAACACACTCCAGTAGAAAAATTACCCTAACTGCTATTCTAATGGCAATGTATGAAGTTTATTTCCTTGAAAAATGTAAAAAAATAGTTTTTCATGCAGTGAAAAAGCAATGTTTTGTTTACATTTTGAGCAATGCAGGGCTCTCCTTAAGTAATTTAAGGCAATTCGGTTGATTGGAAGTATATAGTATACTTAAAATCTATCATTTTATTATCTATAACTACAAGTTGAATTTTACATAGAATCGGTGGACTTCTACCTTTAATCTGTGATATGTTAGTCATTCACAACGTATGAAAAGTCACAAAAGTATCGTTTTGTGTACCTTTTAATTAAAAAATCGATACTTCGGTCCGATACACCATGTAGCAAATCGATACCTCCGGTTCGGTCCGGTACGGTACCCATCCGTACAGCACAGACAATGATACATCTGCTGGCAAAAAATGTCAACTCCACAGCAGTGGGAAGAGAGTTAGGGGTGGGATTTGGTGGAAAGGGGCCGAGTGGAGATGGAAGAGCATGTTGATAGGAGACATAGATGTGGTTCTTGTTGATCAGCTTGATTATAGTTGTGTGCAAGTTTTTGAGAGTGTGGCTTGCATAGTTTTGGAGGAGTAGCATAAAGCATCCATAAATTTATAGTATGATGATGATGACCTAGTTTGTTGATTATTTGACTAATTTAATTAGCCCTTTAACTAGCCTAAATCTATTAATTTTTAAAACACACAGTCAAATAGCTTACATATTTAATCATATGGCCTAATTTACTAAAAAAAGAAAAGTCAGTGCGTTGCGTTGCGCAAAATACAGTTATCTATAATGGTAACTGTATTTTGCAGAACGCAACAGTGACACTGGGTGGAGTTGGGCAATTCACAGTTTGGTTGAAAGTGAAACAGCTGCAGTATCATTTGAGACAAGTGAAACTGACAAAATATTTGTTTGACTATTTAAGTTAATTAAATTCCCTAATTAACAAAATGACCTTTTTAGTTAATTATGTGAATAATTCAATTAGCCCTTTTACTAACCTAAATCTAATAATTTGACACACAATCAAATAGCTTACATATTCAATCATATGGACTAATTTACTAAAAAAAGAAAAGTCAAGTGTGTTGCGTTGCGCAAAATACAGTTATCTATAATGGTAACTGTATTTTGCAGAACGCAACAGTGACACTGGGTGGAGTTGGGCAATTCACAGTTTGGTTGAAAGTGAAACAGCTACAGTATCATTTGAGACAAGTGAAACTGACAAAATATTTGTTTGGCTATTTAAGTTAATTAAATTCCCTAATTAACAAAATGACCTTTTTAGTTAATTATGTGAATAATTCAATTAGCCCTTTTACTAACCTAAATCTAATAATTTGACACACAATCAAATAGCTTACATATTCAATCATATGGACTAATTTACTAAAAAAAGAAAAGTCAAGTGTGTTGCGTTGCACAAAATACAGTTATCTATAATGGTACCTGTATTTTTCAGAACGCAACAGTGACACTGGGTGGAGTTGGGCAATTCACAGTTTGGTTGAAAGTGAAACAGCTACAGTATCATCTCAGACAAGTGAAACTGACATAATATTTGTTTGGCTATTTAAGTTAATTAAATCCCCTAATTAGCTAATAGCCCATTTAGTTAATTATGTGACTAATTCAATTAGCCGTTTAACTAGCCGAAATCTAATAATTTGACACACAATCAAATAGCTTACATATTCAATCATATGGACTAATTTACTAAAAAAAGAAAAGTCAAGTGTGTTGCGTTGCGCAAAATACAGTTATCTATAATGGTAACTGTATTTTGCAGAACGCAACAGTGACAATGGGTGGAGTTGGGCAATTCACAGTTTGGTTGAAAGTGAAACAGCTGCAGTATCATCTCAGACAAGTGAAACTGACAAAATATTTGTTTGACTATTTAAGTTAATTAAATTCCCTAATTAACAAAATGACCTTTTTAGTTAATTATGTGAATAATTCAAATAGCCCTTTTACTAACCTAAATCTAATAATTTGACACACAATCAAATAGCTTACATATTCAATCATATGGACTAATTTACTAAAAAAAGAAAATTCAAGTGTGTTGCGTTGCGCAAAATACAGTTATCTATAATGGTAACTGTATTTTGCAGAACGCAACAGTGACACTGGGTGGAGTTGGGCAATTCACAGTTTGGTTGAAAGTGAAACAGCTACAGTATCATCTGAGACAAGTTTAACTGGCAAAATATTTGTTTGACTATTTTAGTTAATCAAATTCCCTAATTAGCTAATAGCCCATTTAGTTAATTATGTGACTAATTCAATTAGCCGTTTAACTAGCCGAAATCTAATAATCTAGCACACCATCAAATAGCTTACCTGTTTGATGATTTAGACTAATTAAAAAAAAAGTTGTTGCGTTGCGCAAAATACAGTTATCTATAATGGTAACTGTATTTTGCAGAACGCAACAGGGACACTGGGTGGAGTTGGGTGATTTAGTCTGGCCAAGCTGGGTTAGGCCTAGGACACACTTTTAAAAAAAGAAAGAAAAACCTTTAAACAAGTAGGCCTATAGCCATGTAGGCTTATATAGCCATTTCTGCATTTTATGAGGTATATTGATGTACATTGATTGTATTCCAGGGTCATGGTATTAATTATAACCAAAGAGAGCTTTCATAGGTCAAGGGGGCAGCTTTCATGTGGTTAGATATTTTTTAAAAACATTTTCTGGAGTGACCCCCCTTTTCGTTGCGTTGCGTTCCGTTGCGTTCTGCAAAGTACAGTTAGCCATTAATTCAATATTAGTGCTATATATAAACAAATTAATTTTCTTGTGAAATTATGCATTACTAATAAGCCTTTTACAATATTTTTATGTGCAGGAGTCTAATAGGAGGTACTGGGGTAAATTGTGCTACTCACTGGAGGTCTGTTTATGAGCAGTAGGGGAGAATGGGGTTAGTTGTACCATGGGATAAGTTGTACCACCAACTGTTGTAAATCAAATGAGTTTCATTATTTTCAATGATTCAATAAAGCATTATCGTTGGGGTGAATTGAAGATCTGGGTGAATAAGGCAATCCCACTCATGTATTCACATTTGGTGAATGTCATTATGAGCCATGGAAAAAAAAACTGCCAAATATAATGCTACGAAAAGCAACACTCATAAGTTCAAATTAGTTATTGAAAACTTGGAAGTACGGAGGACTGACATTCTTGTTCTCAGTCATCTGGTATTGGTATAAGATGATGTCCTTCAGATAGGATGGAGTTAAGGTGTATATCTAGATATATTTGTGTAGTCAGATTTTGAAATCTTGCATTGCTGGTTTACTTTTGACAACCAGTTTTCTCCATTGTTGGTTTATTTTTTACAACCAGTTTTCTTCAGAAAATCAATTTAGGGTAAGTACTGTAATTTGGAGTGGGTTGAGTTGTGCCAATGGAAACTCAAAATAGGATTTAATTTTTTTTAAACCCATTTTTCTCTTCATTTTACTCAAAGCCTAGACATCTTTTGAAACAACTTACACTGAGACCAAATGTTTAAAATGTTATATCTCCCTCTTAACAATTAATAATCTGGATTTTGCAGAATTTTTGAATTTTTGTGTAAAATGGCTTATAATTGTTTAATAAGTTTCATGTAGCATATCAGACATATGCTGAACTCATGCTATATCGGAAGAAATAGGCAGAATGATAGGTTTTTATGGAATAAACTAAATCGAACAATTTTCAACATCATCTGGCACAACTTTCCCCAGCACTTGGGTACTTGACCTACTTTTTTCAAACACTTGCCATGATTTTCTATCTGGTCTGGTCGCCCTGAAACTCGCTTCGATTCTGGCCAATTTGTTATATCATTGATATCTAATTATCAGATTACATGATTAAGCTTTGTTTTTTTGGGAATCTCCCTGAAGCAAAAATGGCACAACATACAATGGTCTCCCGACACAGCTCAATTTTATGCTCAAACTGTAAGCCTTTCATAAATTATAAATTATTAGCATACATTATATTAATAACACAGTTACTGTAAAGCTATTTAAAATGTCCAACCATTAAGGAACAATACTAAAACCTAAGTTTTTTTGTAAAAGTGCAATTCGACAGCAATGGCAAGACATAAAATTTTGTATGTAGTCATATTGAGTGTCATTGGGTAACAAAAAATAGTAAGATTTGCAAATGCACTTGGAATACTGGTCATATAATATTATGTTAAACAAGAATCCGCGGATCCAAAAGCAGAGCTTGGCATTTCTGTAGGATCTGCCTTTAGAACTCGCTCTGTCCTTTCATTGGGCATGCAGGCCTGTGAATAATACACAGCTTTGATCTTCCTGCCCCTGAACAATCAATCCATTGATTCAAAAAAGTCAGTCAAGATGGAATCATTACACATTTTTTAGCCTTAATGAGGGCTCATTGCCCTCATTTGTCATTAGATGAGGGTGTTTCTATTAATGATAGGGAAGGAAGACTGGGGAAAGTTATTTTTAGCACATTGGAATACACGTATATGGATGATGACGGTAGGCCTTAGAGAAAAGTGGGTAAAGTGGCACAACTACATGTAAGGCGCTGGTACAATTCATTGTGTCACTTGATGGGGCAATTTGTAGCACCAACTTTATTCCAAAAAAATCTTGTGTTTCACCCATTTCAAGGGAAGGATCCTTCAGGTTTATATCCTGTATATATGCAATTATTTAGCTTAATATTAGATTAGGGACTACAGCAATGAGGCAAGGTGCACCATTGCACAAGATGAAAGATCCCTCTGACAAGGGTTGCCTGGATTGAGAATCATACCAGTGTCCCTGAGGTCAGTAGGCCAAACATTACCACTGAGCCCTTTAAATGGATGGCATTGCCTTCTTTACTAAATTCTTCCAAAAGTGGGCTACACAAGTTGCCCTTTGGCACAACTTACCCCCAGTATCCGTTATACATTAAAGTTATTGATTGACAGTACTCCAAAGCTATTTCAATGTAATTGAGGAGGTTTAATATTTTTTGAGAGTTTAAAAAATTTGCGGTTTGCCTACAAGATTTAGGTTCCTTCACAGCGACTAAGTCTATGTTATCTACTGATGTCATTAAGTTTTCAGCAAACAGCTGCCATATTATAACAATTCTTTTTGTTGCAGGGGACTTATAAAATCCAGTTAAAGTGACTACAAAATTTTGTCCTTCTGCAACCAGTCAAGATGCAGTACCATCCAAAACTCTCCTACTGAAGTCATCTTATTCCATCTGATGAGTTAGACACATCGTCGTTCCTGGCTGAAGTAAACAACTCCAAGAAATATCACCAATGCATTTCAACCCACACTTTCTCACCTCTGCCAATGACCAGCAATATTCATACAAACAATGTGTAAGTCATTTATATAAACATCATGTCAGAGTATAAGATATTTTAAACTTATTTTTTTCTGAAGAACACTGAATAAGAATATTTATTTATTTTTCCAGAAAGAGAATTGTAAGGTTGCTGCCTGAAACCAGGATGGACAGCTTTAAATTTGGATGCCATTGTGATGACTTGGTTCAGAGATATTGCCCAAATGTATTATACGATATGACATCATAAAAAGTAAAATGGTAAGTTGTGTCACTGTTTGCCTTGGGCTGATACTGTATGCCAAATAAAACAATTTTTTTCAAGGCAATCTCAATATGAGATATTATACAGTTATCCAGTTGCAAAATCAGTGACTTATATTGAACAGGTGCTGTGCGCTGATAAATAGTATGGCTTTTGGTTGCAAATGCAAAGAAAATGGCTGGAAATCAGATGTGTGAAGTTTTTGTTTCTTTTGGCATGCTTGTTTTAAACATATCTCATCATAACTCAATAACTTTTGCACCCACAATTAAGTAACATAAGCAAAATGAATAAGGCAAATGGGAGAAAAAGAAATCGAAAAACAGAATGTGGGAATGTGAAATGTCAATTCAATCTTTTACACATTGAACTTGCCATGCAAAAATCGGCCGTGCTATAGATTCAGATTCAGACAGTGGAAGCGTATTACCGCCAAAGATTTTTTATTTCGGGTTTGATACAAAGAAATTTTCAATTTTCATCGGAGTGTCGGGTGTCAGGGAAAGTTTGAAGTGGAGTTGAGAATTGGAAGGGCAGTTGGAAGGAGCGTTGGAAGGAGATTCGGAATTGAAGATGGAATAAGAGTTGGAAGTGAAGTTGGAAGGAGAGTCAGGGAAGGAATTAGGGAGAAAACAGGAGTCAGAGACAGGAGTTTGGGCGAGTTCAGGTAGAGTTGGGAGGGAAGTCAGGAATAGAGAATTGTTGAGAGTCAGAAGGAGGGAGTCATGGAAAGGTGGAAGAAGGGAGTCAAGAAGAGAGTTGAAAGGGACATTGTTGGAGGTCTCGATATCGGCCTTGTTCTCGAGGTTAGCCTCGGAGCTATATTTTGATGGCCTTGGCCTTGGCTGGGTCTTGGATGCCAAATCACAGGCTTTGCCTCAGTCTCAGGTGTCTTTGGGCCAGTGTTGGAGGCCTCGAGAAGACTCATCCTCAAGACCCGTCTCTGGGTTATGTTTTTTGATGGCCTCGGCCTTGGCTCGCTCTCGGATGCCGAATCCTTGGCCTGGCCTTGGTCTCGGATGTTTCAACCTTGACTGCATCGTTGGTAAGAGAGTCTGGAGAACCGAGTAGGGGAGAGGGGATTTTTGAAGTCAGGAGTTGGGGTTGAGTCGGGAGGTGCATCAGGATTAGGGAGTTATTGAGTTGCAAGAAGGAAATCAGGGAGAGTTGGGAGTTTTGAGTTTGGTGTCCCCTCCCGACTATCCCAACTACTGACTCTACCCAACTCCCGACTCTCCCCTAGCCCCTGACTCTTTCAAATTCCTTCTCCAACTCCGACTCTTAACTCCATCCTCCCAACTCTCAAATCCCTCCTCCTGATTCTCCCTCTCCTCCCAACTCTCCTCACAACTCTCACTTCCTGACTCTCCTGACAACTCTATCTGACCCCTCTTCCAAACTCCCTTCTGACTCTCCTCTTGTTTCCCCTTTCAACCTCCTCCAAACTTTCCCTGACTCCCTCATCCCTACATTCTCCTGACTCTGCTCGACTCTCTACTCTCCTTTAGACATCACCAAGATACTTATACCATTGGAAAAGCTGGTATCTAACTGACAATTTTGCATGTTAGCGCCCGGCTAGGGATTAACTCTGTTTACAACAGCAAACAAACAATCAGATTATTGTTTATTTTGCAAAAATTAGAAGTTAAAATGTATAATAGAAGAAGCGTATGATGTCTAAGTCAGTTAGACACCTCTTTGTCGGGTCCTAACATGCATTTTTGTCAGTTAGATCCCTCCCTTCGGTCGGGATCTAACTGACAAAAATGCATGTTAGAACCCTCCAAATCGGTGTCTAACTAATACTTAACCCCTTTTGCTTTTTTGCTGAGATGGAAAGGTTTTTGCATTAAGCCAAAATTTGATTAAACCGAAAGCTTCTTGGATTAAAGTTTTTCATTTGAACCAAAACCCCTTTTTAGCTCGTCTGTTTTCTTTGAAAACCAAGAGCTGTTGTCGTCACTCGATCGTCCTCGTCGGCGACGTCGTCGTCGTCGTATTCGTTGTCCCGGTTAAGGTTTTTTGTAAGTGTCCATTTGTGACCTTAGTTTTCCACTTAGAGTTATGAAATTCGGTACAGGTATGGGACTATGGGTATGGATCGAGAGCATGTCAAGAAATCCAAGATATCTGCCATTTTGTGGCGGCCATTTTGGCAGCCATCTTTTTTCATTCTTGAATTGCCAATTATGACCTTAATATTTCACTTAGAGTTATGAAATTTGGTCCAGGCATGGGCCTCTGGGTATGGATCGGGAACATGTTGAGAAGTCGAAGATGGCGGCCATTTTGTGGTGGCCATGTTGGCTTCCATCTTTCTTCATTTCTTGAACTGCCCATTGTGACCTCAATATTTCGCTTAGCTATGAAATTTGGTACAGGTATAGGTCTGTGGGTATCTATCGGGCACATGTTGAGAAATCCAAGATGGTGGCCATTTTGTGGCGGCCATTTTGGCAGCCATCTTTCTTCTTGAACTGCCCATTGTGACCTTGATATTTAACTTACAGTTATGAAATTGGTACAGTTATTGGCCTGTTGGTATGGATCGGGAAAACGTTGAGAAATCCAAGATTGTGGTCATTTTGGCAGCCATCTTTCTTCACTCTTGAACTTCCCATTATAACCTTAAAATATCGCTTAGGGTTATGAAATTAGGTATTGGCCTGTGGGTGATAATTTGGCACACATTGATAGATTTCACATCAACAGACGAGCGTTGAAAACGCTTGCGGTTCTGGTTTGTTTACTGATTTTACTTAAAAATGATTTTATATGAAAAAGGTTCCTGCTTTAGGTTTGACTGCAAAATGCTCAACTATTTCTCCTGACTCTCCCCAATTTCCTTCTTCCAACGTTCCACAACTCACTCTTCCAGACTAACCTCCATACTCCTGACTCTCCCCAGTTTCCTTCATCTGAATCCAGTGATGGAATTGGGGGGGGGGGAGTTCAAGGGAGCTGAGCTCCCTTGATAAAAAAAACAGGGGGAGCTGTGACCTGCTACAGCTCCCCCAATCATCAGAAGAAACAGATAATTATCATGTTCACTTTTTCGGTCCTCCAGGTAGGCCTAAATTTAGCCAAAAATAAACCCTGGTTTGGAATTTTTCTCCCTTTTAAAAATTTGGAATGGCGCGCCTGTGCCGCGACAGCTGATAGCTCCCCTGACAAAAAATTTTCCATTTCCATCACTGTCTGACTCTCAACAACTCTCTCCTCCAGACTGCCTTCCTGACTTTCCATGAAACTCTTCCCAACTCCCTTCCTCCCAATTTTGCCTCCCTTCTCCCGATTACTCCCAACACTCTCCAACTCCCTCCTCCCCCCGACTTATCAACTCCCGCGACTGACTCCCCTTTTGATTCCCCCTATGTCCTGCCAACTTTCCCCAACTCCTTCTTCCTGATACCCCACCTCTCTCCAACTCCCTCCTCCCCCGACTTATCAACTCCCGCGACTGACTCCCCTTTTGATTCCCCCTATGTCCTGCCAACTTTCCCCAACTCCTTCTTCCTGATACCCCACCTCTCTCCAACTCCCTCCTCCCCCGACTTATCAACTCCCGCGACTGACTCCCCTTTTGATTCCCCCTATGTCCTGCCAACTTTCCCCAACTCCTTCTTCCTGATACCCCACCTCTCTCCAACTCCCTCCTCCCCCGACTTATCAACTCCCGCGACTGACTCCCCTTTTGATTCCCCCTATGTCCTGCCAACTTTCCCCAACTCCTTCTTCCTGATACCCCACCTCTCTCCAACTCCCTCCTCCCCTGATTTATCAACTCTCGCGACTGACTCCCCTTTTGATTCCCCCTATGTCCTGCCAACTTTCCCCAACTCCTTCTTCCTGATACCCCACCTCTCTCCAACTCCCTCCTCCCCTGACTTATCAACTCTCGCGACTGACTCCCCTTTTGATTCCCCCTATGTCCTGCCAACTTTCCCCAACTCCTTCTTCCTGATACCCCACCTCCTGAATCTCCCCTACTCCCTTCTAGCAACTCTTGCACTCGCTCTTCCTGACTTGCCCTTCAATCCAAACTCCATATGACTCTCCCAGATTCTCCCCAAATCCATCCTCCAAACTCGCCTTCTGACTCCTCTCCTGATGCCCCTCCCAACTCTCCATGTGACTTCCCTCTCAACTTTCCCCCACTGCATCCTCTCGATTACCAAACCCCAGACTGCATCCTCCTGACTCTCCCCAGCTGCCTCCTCATGACTGTTCCCAACTCATTTCTCCTGACTCTTCCTGCTTTTTTGCTAAGACTAAAAGTTAAATAAAAAATTTAATCTTGAGTAAAACCTAAAGGGTTTCGGATTTTACTCAAAAAGTTTTTATAGATTAAATAAGAAAGTTTTGGTTCAAAAGAAAAAACTCTGGGATTAAACAAAAAGACATTTCGATAAAAATCAAAAAGTTTTTTGGTTCAAATGAAAAACTCTTTAAATTAGATTAAGGTTTTTGGATTACACCAAATCTTTTATTTGACTAAAGGAAAAAAGCTTTTGAATTTCAACCAAAAAGCTATTGGGATAAAACCGAGCAATAATGGATTTAACCAAAAGGTTTTTCATAAATTAAAAAAAGTTTTTGGTTTAAACGAAGTTTTTGGAATAAACCAAAAATAAAAAATATCATTGGCAGTTATATGCCTCCGTACTGCACATTGGTTCTTGTTGTTTGTTTTTTCAGATAAATCAAACATTGTCAATCCTATGCATATAAGTAATAAAGCTACGGTCTTCAGCTATCTTGGTCTCAAATGTCAGTGGTCCTGAATCTCTCTTGAGCATTTTTCCTTAATGGAAACAAGCGTAACTTTAAAATTTCCAAATTACCCAATACTTTACAACTGCATAATGCATATCAAAACTATTACCCAGTGAAGAATTCACTATTATATATTTAGAATAATTAAATTTTATGAGCACCCCTCGCATACTAAATTTTTATATGGTTTAACATGCACACTCTCTCCTGCTAATTATATAATCAATTATGAACCCTTCTTATAAAATTGACCTAAGAGGAACATGTCACTTTTCTGAGAATAACAAACAACATGCATATAAATTGTACATTTACTTGTCATTATGTTTGCACATTTCAGGAACCAGGTGACAAAAAAGAAAGATCCGTTGCTTCGAAGTTTGGAGGCAAACCAAAAGAAGAAAAAAAATCCATTTTGACCCAGGAAAGATCCAATGGACAAAATTTCAATTTCAACTTAGATAATATTCTTTTAGGCTTGTGGATGAATGAGAAATAAAATCAAAATTTAAAATTTATAATAATTTTTTTGTTTATATCCGCTAATAAATGTGTTCTTATGACAAGCTTTCTTTTGTGTTTGATTCTTTCTGAAATGATAATGTTGCAATAAAGTATGAGGCTAAAAATGATCAATGCATAAAGCAGAAATTAACTGTAATTCCCTGAAAGAGCGAAGGTGACATCTGGTGAACTGCAATCACAGGCGAACAATAGCATTAGTGAGGATAGCCGGCCAATTAATTTGAATTACCTTGCAATGAATATACATATTGATAATCCATAAGGGATATTCACTGAAATTAAAATCTGCAGTATGCTTAAATTTTTTATATGAAGGTACTGATCACACATACCATTAAATTTACGGCATCTTGCTGTCATCCCTACAGTAGCTTTGAAAATTTGTAGTAAAATTACGGCAATATTGCCGTAACATGACCTAACGGCGTAATTTGTAATTTACGGCAGCTTACTGTTAAGGCAAAGTGTACGGCAATTTGCCGTTAGCATAAAATTACAGCTACGGCAATTTGCCGTCTGTATCAAATTACGGCATGAGAGTGTTAAATTTACAGCAACTTGTCATAAATTGAATAACGGCATTACCGTTGATTTTACGGCAAGTTACCGGCTAATTTGCTGCCGGTAATGCCGTTAAACCAACGGTTTCGGTTTTACAGTGTACACTCTGCGTTTCGGTACGGTCCTAATGACCATTTAATTGCTTTGAAATAAGAGCAGTAATGAATTACCTCAATTCAAGACCCAAGACCCCAATTAATCAATGAAATAGATATCAAAATAATACATTTTGATGATTCAACATATTTTTTTACTTTAGTTAGAAATAAGAAATAAATGAAAATATATTGTGTAACAGGATTATAAAGATCTTTACATACAATGTGTGTAGATACACTGTTTATGTACAAGAAATAAAGATATTGCCAGCTGGTTTTTAATTAATTTTTTTGTCATTAAAAATCATCAAACAAATGTTTTCCATGGACAGGAGGAAAGATAGAGAGAGAGAGAGAGAGAGAAAATTGGCTTTATTTAGCACATTAATTTTTTTTGTATGACGTTTTACATGTATTTCATTGTAGCAGATGTGCCCTGGTTCCAGTGCTGGCCACTGGTGGTGTTGGTGTTGTTGCCACCAGGGGCTCTGCTGCAGCTCCCTCCACCAGCCCAAACTGCTGGCAGAACAAGCCTGGCAGCAGAAGGAAGCAGACCTACACAGAGACACTTGGTACACTTTGCACATTTGCACATTGTATATTGTTCTTTGTGTATTAAATTTCTACATTGGTGTTCAGAAGTAACTTCGGAGCCCGGATATTAATTGCTTGGTCACTGAGTTTGCAGTGAATTGAGCGTTTAACATTATTGCTTGATCGCATTATTATTGTGAGTTGAGCATTTATATACTTGAGCTGACTTTCAAGTTAGCCTTGAGTATTTATTTTTTCTCTGCTGTCAGGTTAGCTTGTTCTCTGATTATTATTTAATAGTTCATACATTTTTTAATTCTTACTTTGTGTGGTGACATTACATTAGACACTGTTTGTTTGAATATTTTTCTCACATTTTAGGTGTCTGTATTGTTTGCACTTTGTAGGATTAATCAATGTTTCAGTATAAACTCTAACTTAGAACTTAGAACTTTATTAAACTATTTATATAACACATTAGATTGAATCAATACTTAAATTTTTTTTTGGAGAGGAGGGTATAGTGGTCACTTTTGTTGCGGTTGTTGCAAGAAATTGTTTTACATACTGAGGCAATTGTGACATTACACTATTTCCTAATTCTTCACATTAGATAGTTTTATAAATATCTAATTTTAATTTAAATAGTTCTTTAGCTGCAAATTAACTTGATTGCTTGTGGAGTTGTTCTATTTTGGGTGGAGGCACATGGAACCAACATAGATTGAAACAAATCTTAGGTTGGGTTGCACAATGTCCCCCTCAATTCAGTAATTACACGCAACAGTCAGTCATATTTTGCTGACAGGTTAGAGTAATTTGTACACTTAATTTAAAATTAGTAGTTAGTTGCATAGGCAGTCTGATCTTGGCTGTTGCTTACCTTTGAGGGCAGCATTTTGCTGCATTTCGAAGGAGTGGCAGTTGGGATCTTTGCCTTGCAAATTTTCTTAAATTTAAATTAGTTTTCGTAAACAATTTTTAAAACTTTAACTAATTTATTTTGGTTGTTGCCTAGCCATTGTGACCTGTCTGTTTGGCTCTTACTGAGGACAGTAATACTGATTTTCGCAGGACCGGCAGTCAGATTCTATGCGAGTGCAAATTTAATGTAATTATTTTAATTTTTTGTAAATTCTGTTGAATTCAGAGGGCAGATATAAATTTGCACTTTCTGAATTTGACATTTGGGATAAGCCATAGGTGTAGTGTTGGCATTCACACCTTCATTCATCTCCTTTACTATTTGTCTCACACTTCAGAGGTGTTGTCTCACATTTTTTAGTTGTTTTCATGGTTAGTACTTTGCAGGATTAGCATTGATTATAGTCTAGGGTCTATTCAACAAACACATTCTTAACTTAGCTTTGCATTTCTTTCATGCTCTCATTCCATTTCTGAACAGGGGAGAGTGAGGTGTGTTATTTTGTTGCTTTTTGCTTTAGTGTGGAGCACTTGACTGTCTTCTGGATAACATTGTACTTGTACTCTGCCTCCAGATAATTTTGAGTGTGTTGCACACAGAGGCATTCGCAACTGTGTTTTAATTCCCTTGACTTTGTGAGACAGAGTGTTTAACTCTTGCTTCGGTGTGTTGCACTTAATTGCCTGTTTGATAGCTTTGTACTTGTACACTGTGGTCTTCAGGTAATTTTAAGTGTGGTACACATCGAGGCACTTGTGATATTTTGCTAGAATTTTTCTTAAATTAATTTGAGACAGCAATCTTGCATTTTGTTTGCTTTTGTTTCGGTGTGACCTGGTGATCGTCTGCTGGTTAACTTTGTGTTTATTCGCATTGTGGACTCGCTGGTGATTTTCTTTGAGGTACGCTCTGAGGCAATTGCAACATTGTTTTGTGGATTTATAGCAGTTTTCATGTGAGACGACTTCTGCGGTTTAGAAACACATTCAATTAGCTGAAAAGGATGTCTGTGCTTTTGAGCTCAAGTTCATCTATTCAGTGAAGTTGACGTGTTCTAAACATTAGTTAGCATCTGAGATTATTGATTGTAGACTTACCAGTTTGGGCATACTGCATAACTGCTTGCAGCTATTTTGGGTGGAAGTATACATGGTACCAACAGAGATACTTTTGGTATCTTAACTTGGTCGCCCATGGTTCGCCCATCCTGGCTGATGCACATTGCAGTTTCTCTTTGCTGACAAATAATTCGATAAATAATCTACTTTTGCCAGATAAGATTTAATTCTACTCTCAGTTGTTCTCTTGTGACTTGTCTGATGGGGCGTAAAACACAAACTCACTCACTCACTCACTCTTGTGACTTGTTTTCGGTTTTTGTAGTGGATGTGAAATTGTTCTCGCATTTTGACTTGTGAGTACTTTGTTCCTCTATTCTCACTGTTTGAATTTGTTTTGGGGGGTTTAATCTCCCAATTCTTCAATATTATTTCGGTTTTCTGTGTTGCCCCTTGTCCTGTGCAGGCTACAGTGGCTGGCATTAATTTGCTGAGTAGCTGTTGGCTTGCGAGGATTGTTGGTGATTCAGTTGTGGAGATTTCTCTGTGGTTCCTGTTCATTTCTGAGGAAGGCTCCTGCTGCTGGCATTTATTGCTGGGCAGCTGATGCTGTCCTGGAATTGAGTTGGTACTGTACTTTCTCTCCTGTTGTTTTCGACACTCCTTGGATTTCTGTTTTGTACTGGAGCTCAAGGTGTGACTTGTCAGATCTCTTGTAGTAGTGTTTCTTGTGGCCGTTGAACTTTCATATTTCACCTAGTTTGATTCTGTGCAGAACTGCAGGCTCTTTGCCTTCGGTGGGGAAGCTTGTGGTTGGCCAGGGTTCTTTCATCAGGGTCATGATACTGTAGTGGTATCCCGTCAAGATGGACAGGCAATCAAAGTTGGACAATGAAGCTGACCGGGAAAGAGCAAAGAAAGTGCAGGAAAAGGTGCAGGAATATTTCCTTGCTAAAGCCATGTATGAAATGCTAGATGAAATTACAAACAAGTTCGAACAGCCGTCTGGAGTGCAAACAAGTTCGAACAGCCGTCTGGAGTGCAGAAAGTCAAACATCTGGAACTGCTGTTGGAAGAAGTTGAAAAACTCAGAAGGGACTCACAGATTGGCACTAAGTCTTCTCCTTCTACAGTCAGCTATGTTACCCCAAAATTGTCACAAGTGGTTGGAAAGGTCTTGACATCACCGCAGAAGAGTGTCACTCCTGCAGCAACGGTTTTTCTAGGGACTGAGGAAAACCTCTCAGCTGCTGGCTGTTTTACATCTCCCTTACATCAAGCTTCAACACTGACACCTGATGGAGGGCATGGCATAGTAACAGAGGATGTCAGTTTTGGAGAGTTTGTTCAGCCAGGGGCTAAAACTGATGCCATTGTCTCTGTAACCTCTACGTCTGCTCAGCAAGGATCATCATATTCTGGCAGCAGAACTGCATATATGACATCTCCACAGAATCATGTTCATGCTGTCTGTTCAACTGAGAAATTTAGAGGATCTACCCGCACAGTCATCTTACCAATTGACAAGGCAGCTGGTACATTAGAGTCAGAGACTGAATGCAAGACCCCAGTGACCGATTGCAATGTCACCCTGTCTCTAACTGACTTAACTTCTCCCAACGTAGTAGACATTTCTATGAGAATTTGCCAGAAGGAGTTGACAGCTGCTAAACCATCTGACAGTTCTCATGGTAGATCAACTGACCCATCCTCCAACACCTCTAATCACAATGATCATACCGAAGATGATGGTGATCTGGTTGAGACAACGGCAGGTTGGTCGGCAGATGATCCCATTAAAACTGATACACTGCCAGACCCAGTTCCACCACCTCCACAGTATCTTAGCTCTACACCTCATCTGCCGTCAAAGGAGGTACAACAACCATCAGACTGTTGCGATGGCAATATTTCTCTACAGTGTCACATGGGTGACTATGCTGATTGGCTGGGAGGTAACTCCAGACTAGTTGGTAATAAGTCGCCCAGGACCCAACATCATGATCAACCCGCAAAACTGACAGCAGAAGTCTTTTGTGATCAACCGTCGCAAGTGTACGATAGTATGGAAAGTAGCACTGAGGTAACAGACAGTTTCTGTTTTTCTGGCCATCAGCCTGAAGAGACCAATATGTTTCTGCCCTGGAATCTACAACAGCCACATTTTCTGCAAATGACCACAACAACACCTGCCGCATCTTCTAAGATGATGTCGCCTGCCTCCAACAGCATTGATTTCCAATTACTGTCTTCTAAATGCCAAAATTTAAAGGGGGAGGAAGACGGTGAGATTGACTTCCTCAATGCTACTGACGACCTGGGCATGCCATTCCAACTTCTCCCTGAGGACCTTGACACAGACTCTTCACATCATGTGCATTTGTCAATCAATGATCCTCTGTCAGCCGATACTTCTGCTGAATATTCTTCAGGGAGAACATCAGCATGTGAGTGTGACTCACAAAGAGACAGTGGCTTCTTGGAATACCTGGAAACACCAGGATGTACCCAAGAGCCACCAACCTCATGTTTGTCATTACATGCTGTTGCGGAAGTGCCCTATATAGCCTCTGTTGGTTGGAGGCATGGGTCTTATGGCACATTCTGCAAGACAAAGAAAGAAATGGGATCTCTGGAGGAAGACACCAATGGACTACTAGACTTCCTCCATCCAGGACACAACATTCAAGCCGATACTTCTGTGGCAGACTTGGCTGTCCAAGGCTTGAAAAAAACATTGCCTTCAGAGGGGAGTGTCACGAGCATCAACTGTTCTTGCCTTGAAGAACATCCACAGGCTGGTAAGCCTTTAAAGTGTCACCAACCGGTATGGTCCAAGCTGAAAGGGCATCTGAATCAGTTGTCTAGGCTACCAACCAGGTTCTCTAATCTTGTGAGTTCCATACATCAACATGCCTCCAAGATCCGCAACAGCAGCCGTAACTTTGGATGGAAGATGAGGAAGAAACTGGCTGCCACGCGGAAAATTCTGCAAAACACATCAGAGCCTTATTGCATCGAGATGCAGTTCCTCCCAAGCTCTCCGTTCGCACCACCTTTCCAACCACCGAGGAAGAGCACTAACGACTTCCCCTGTTGTCTGTTTGAGGCCAGCGACATTTTGGAATGTGCAGAACAGGTGCCTTACAATTGCATTGAGAATTTCCAGTTGCTGCCATCAGTTGCTGGTCAGAGGCTGGTATTCTCAGGCAAAAATGTTCCAGGCACCTTTCACTGGAGTAATGGATGGCCCGGACAGACACAATTGGGCCATCCGGTTTCTCCTGCAATTAAGACCATCCTTGGAGTGAAGTCCACAACAACAGATATGTTAGAAGCTGGTGCCATGTGTCAGGGCTCTTTGGCACCGCAGAAGCTGCAGGAGTCTGAGCTGCCGTTTTCTGGTTGCAGACCTGGTGAAGCAACAAGTCCCTTCCAACAGACCACTTATCCAAAGAGGACATCCACTAAGTTTGATGCTTCAGGAATACCTGCTGGAGACGCTGGCTTAAACCAAGCTGAGTGTCTTAACATGAAGCATCGCCTCATGAGCAACCACCCAAAAGGGATAGGACAAAGATAGTTGGTCGCATCTTTGTCCATGGTTGCCATGTTGACCGACCACCACCTCATAGGCTCATCACGCTGCTTCAACCAGTGTCTGGCCCTCTGTTAGTGTACTGTAGAGCATGGCATTTGGAACATCAAAATGCCTTGCATACGAGCATGCAACAGAGGCAGCACGCCAAATGAGACAATTAAGCTCATCTCAATATGGTCCCCTTCAGGGACTGCTTCAATTTACATTCAGAAAAGGCTGTCATCATTTGGGGATTGATTATGGATCCCTCAAGAAAGTATGGCAGAAATCTTCAAGAAGGCTGCAGGAGCAACATCGTAAGCCAGGATTGTTAGAACTCTTCGTGTTCAACCTTCGTAACATCTGGTGAAGCAGACGATCGTAGGAATGGAACATCTTGGTCTCAGCAGTCTTTCATATTGGTGATTTGTGAAGGCTGCATTCAAGCCAGCTTTCTCGGCAGTCATCATCCATCATCTTTACATATATCCCAGTCATCATCCATCATCTGTATATTGATGTACATTCATCGTTGGACTGTAAATACTTTTGGGATGATCATCGTTATATTTGCACCACGGGATTTGCTTCATGGAATTATGGAATTTGGATCACCTGCACGAGAGAAAGGATCATTGCCATCCTACTGCACATTGGATCTCATCTTACCCGGATCAGGAGGAAGCTGCACCATGAATGGACTTGTTCGACATATCAATGAGATACACAAAGCTCCCAGATAAAAAGGGGGAGAATGTAGCAGATGTGCCCTGGTTCCAGTGCTGGCCACTGGTGGTGTTGGTGTTGTTGCCACCAGGGGCTCTGCTGCAGCTCCCTCCACCAGCCCAAACTGCTGGCAGAACAAGCCTGGCAGCAGAAGGAAGCAGACCTACACAGTGACACTTGGTACACTTTGCACATTTGCACATTGTATATTGTTCTTTGTGTATTAAATTTCTACATCATATTATAATAGGTAGATCATAATAAGCTAGTGTTCATGTCAACTTAACTTTTTAAAAATTATGTGCAAGGAGACCCACTGAAGCAATGCTTGTGGTTGTGGGCCACCTACATTTGGTTAAATTCCATATATATATATACACAACAGTGGTATATAGTAATATTATTTTAACAGATGTTTCAAGGTAGGGAAAAAAATAATCAATTAATCAGAAATATTAAAGAGGTATTAAAGTAAAAATTAAAAAAAAAAAAAATTTAAAAAAAAATGAAAAATAAATAATTTTAAAAACCAATAGGGCATTTAAACATAAACATATATGCATATAAAGTTACAGAAAAAGAGAAAAATAACAGTAATATGTTTATGGGAACCTTACAGATATACATCGAAATATATACATTGTGAGTTTGAGAATGAGGCGATGACGTGGAGGGGATGAGATGTGAAGGATGGAATGGGAGGATGCGATGGAATGAAAAGGATGGCATGAAAGGATAATATGGAAAGGATGATACAGAAACGAAGGGGTTCAAAAGCCTTGAACCAAAAAGCAATCCTATGGCAAACTGAAAATCACTGTTTCCGACCCCGGGGGTGGACGGGTTGACAAACAGTGAGCCATAGGGCTTTGTAAAATTCAAAAACCAATTTAACCAAAGTGTAGTACCTGTTCATTAAAGTTAGATTGACTGTTGACAAGAAAAACAGTTTGTGTTAGTGCAGTTCAATTGATATTGCGATATGAGGTGCAGTTTGACTGCCCTTGAAAATCTTTGCAGGGATGTATGAGCCATTGATTTCAGATTATTTGGGAGGCTATTCCAGGCATAACCTACCACATAGTTTAATGACTGTTTTTGAAGTTTATTGTTAATTTTATGAATATAGATATCATTTCTTTGCCTAGATTCCCTACTGGTATTGCTTATGTGTGCATTTGATAATGCTGAGCAGTGGTAAAGAGGCAAGCTATTAAGTTTTTTGCGATAGTATAGTTTTACACACTGGAGGAGGTATATATCGGATACTTTTAATGTCTTGTATCTATTAAACAGAGGCTCAGAATGACAATTGTATTTTGAGTTTGAAATAGTGCGTAATGCTTTCTTCTGAAGAATTGTTAGTCGTTTTAAAATTGTTTTCGAGCTGTGCCCCCAGGACTCAATGCTATAGAATAAATGGGGCATGATAGATACCTATTTTATCTTTCCAAAATGGGGTCTGCCGATTTTGTAGGCCTAATAGTAATGATAATATGATCATCCAATGTTTCGTTGATGCTTAATAAGTGATACCTGTCTGCTGAAAATTAGGTACTTTTAAATGCATACAACTAAATTCGAAGAAATTCGAAGATTAAACCACTATAAGCATCATTAGGCCAAGATTCTTGGCTCACTAATGAATGTTGTCTCATCTACGGCTTTTGATGGATTTGTGGGTTTATTGGAGTTTTAAAAATGTATCTTTCCCTTAATTTGTCCACATTTTGGCCAAAAACTCAAGTTATCACAGGCCTATCATTAAAAGAAAAATATGTACAGAAATGTCTGGGTCGGCTTAATGCATCAAAGTTTTTCTTAGGTACATATATGACAAAAAATGAGGAAAATATATTTACAACCACTTTTCTTTAAAAGGGGTGAAGATGAGGATGCGATGTGTTCACTGAAGCGTAGTTTGTACATCAAAGATAAGATGAAATTAACAACTCATTAGAGATTTTGGCCCAGCTCTGAGCCTATATGAAACCTTGGTAATGACAAATGATAACTGTTTTATGACTTAATGAAGTTTCCGATCCATAAGTTTGGACCATTAAAAAAAATGCAACGTTGGTGTGCAAAGTGATTGTAATTCAAGTAAGCCTAATTGTGAGAGCTTTCCAACCAAGGCAATAAGAATTCTCTTAGTCTATGATGTAGGCCTACAAATAGACAAAGTGACAGGGAAAAGCTTAATAAGTGCTTCTTTTTAAATTGAACTCTCTGGAAGTTTTCATGAGCCTTGAAATCTGCCTATGCACTGATTAGGAGCTATTAGGCCTATCCAGGCTATTCAATTTCCATGCCTGTGTGCCTTTGTCACAACAGCCTAGGGATAACAAAGCACGCGGTCTGCTTGTTCCTTCTGGAACCTTTTGTATTTCGCGCGCTGATTATTGATCGGCAGAGTCCCAGTTTCCATGGCAGCGGGTGCAGGGCTCTCCCCGTCAGTCAGGGCTTTCCTGGGGGTTACAAACCCCGTATTGTTTGACAGGTGGTCAATTTTCACATCTCAAGCTGCTACATTGCTTTTGCTTGTTGACAAACAATTGTCAATGAAGCATTTATAAAGCAATCAACATGGCTTAGGATATTTCCGTGGATTACACATTTTATCGTCTGCTCAAATATTCGTTCCATTCCAAATTCGTGTCACTCACGTGTGACAATGGTAGACAAAAAAGGTAGGTGACGCTATCAGTTGATTTGTACCCAATCCATTGTTGTATTGGTAGCTTGGATTAACTAAATTGGGTCAGGGTTGATCATCCCCATTGACTTGATAAGTTGATATAGAAAGCTCTCCTTACATCTATTGCTATTGGTCATTCCAATCTATATATTTTTTGGAACCTAGATGCAACATGTTATCTATACACAATTTTTGACATCGTAGAATGATTAGATGAATTCATAGAAGTGCCTGGTCCTTAATTTTGAAGAACTCCATTCTGCATATGCTTAATAATTCCACCCCTAAATAACATTTAATAAATATACCGGATTATTTATTAAAAGTAATGTCAAATAGTGTATTTTAACTAAGTCATTGAATGAGATAAAATTTTCTTTAAAAAATAAATGAAAATAGAAAGACCTACCAAAATATGAGGATTCTCTTCACAGTGATACTGTTTCAAGACTTAATATATGAAATAGTGACAATATTTGTGTATTAGTGACAATTTGGTCTGAATGTCTGAGTATTTCAAGCAACATGCATTGATCATAATGGCATTCTAGCAATTAAGGCTGTCAATCATTTTTAGTTGCTTCTGGAGGAGTGGTGTTTGCCCAGGCCTGTGACAGTAGTCACTGATACATTTATTGATATAGGCAAACATCTATTGCAAAACATGTGTTTGCATTTCTAGGAAGTCTGGCTGCTCCTATTCATGAGGCTTGTGACCCAGCTTCTTGACCCTCATTTTAATATGGGATTCTTGAAACCCAATGGCTTCACTGTGGATGGTACTGTTTGAGAGTGTTAGGCTGGCAGTGTAATATTTCATTTAACCTACCAAAAAAAATTAATATTTCTTGTGTATATGAACCTTTATTTACAGTTGCTTGCTCTTGCTCTTGCGTTTGCGCTTGCTCTTGCACTTCTTGCTCTTGCTGGGCTCTTGGAAATTGTGAGGTGCCTCGAAACTGCTGTGTTGTGACGGCTCAGTGCTGCCACCTCTCAGGCCAATGTAGCTACTCTTTCTCCAGAGCTTCAGACATGTGGGCATTGGATCTCTGCAGGAGCAGTTGGCCACTGGCTGCCAGAAAAGCACAACAGAGGAGCATCAGCATCAGTAGCAGCAGCAGCAGCTAGACTAGAGCAGATGTTCATGGATAGGCCATGCAGCATTATCACGCCGGCCGGCATCTAGTCTAGATCATTTGTGTAATTTAACCACTACACATTAATTGGATAGTGATTAGCTGGATTAATATTGCACTGTTGCAAAAAATTAAGGATTTATACCCATGGCTTCACCACGGCTTGCCAGATACAGAGCTGGTAAACAATAATTTCTATATTTTGTGCATATTTGCATTATTATAATGATGATACAGCCAAACAAGTGTACCTAAATACATGTAGTTAATTAGCTAGATTGTCGATGTGCTAACTTAATTGATTGCCAATTATCTCACTGACTGGTAATAAACCTTAACTTAAAAACATGCAACCTCGATTGATTGTCAGTCAGTAAAGTTCTTAGAAATTTGTTTTGCCAATGTGATAGTATGTTTTGAAAAAAAATTGTTATGACAAAAACACGATTGTTTGTGCTATAAGGATAATGATAATTAGTAATTGGCATCCAGCGAATATAAGCTTAATTTAGCTATGAATAACATTGCTTTTATGGCATGTCAGATTTTGATGAATATTTTTATTATCCAACTCCAAAATTAGACGTGTAATTAAGTACAGTTGAGCCTACAAACTAAATCTGCTAATGAATTGATTCACAGTTCATTGTACGTTGTAATAGTCATTGATGAGTCAACAACCCAGTGATTCAGCAATGTGTCCAAAATAGCAAGGGAAATAAATACACAAGTACACTTACTACTAATATTGCATGCTGCACAAGACATGTCAATCACTGAATTGATTATGATTGGCTAAAATGACTCAATTTTACCTTTGTTATATAGAGACGGAGCTACATTGTGTCCATGAAGTGTGCTTTAACATGTTTAAAGGATGAGGCTAGAACAAGAACCTCTAAATTTATGTTGTAGGCCTACAGAATTTCTGGTGAAGAAAAAATCT
The DNA here is from genome assembly GCA_026936325.1 of Platynereis dumerilii. Taxonomy (NCBI): domain Eukaryota; kingdom Metazoa; phylum Annelida; class Polychaeta; order Phyllodocida; family Nereididae; genus Platynereis; species Platynereis dumerilii. Next base: position 97,063,291 of record JAPTHN010000002.1, read on the forward strand.
CACTTTCCTGTCAGATGTTTGACGAATGACAGATGATAAGTTTCGTTTTTCAATGTCATAATCTGCTTAAGTTGTTTACATTGAGGATCATCCTACCATGATCCTACTTAGTGAGGATTTCATTGACCCCTTTGAAATGTTTCCCCTTAAATTCAGGATCAATTTGATTTGTTATTGGTAGGATGTCATCAAGTTGTCAATTTCATAACCGTTATAACTCATCTTTAGTGTTGTGATTTATGGAAATGTAGAAATATTTAAAAGACTACCATTCTGAAAAATTAATATGTAAGTAAGATTTAATAACTAGAAAAAAATGTAGCCTTTCCATATATTACCTACATGTGTGTATATGACCAGTTTTTTGTGACATGAAAACTGACAATTAGAATATCAGTGTTTGGGGATGTAATAAACTGATAACTGCTATAGGGCCCAAAGTCAGGCTAATTCAATGGCAAAGAAACTTGTATAGTCAAAACGTACAAGGCAAGGCCAATTGGCCCTTCATGATTCATGTGCCATTATTACAAAGAACGCAGAAAATGCCAAATTTTTTAGTACTTTTAAAAATTATGACTGGCAAAAGTGGGGAATTCGGGCATGTCATTGCCCAGAAATCGCTAAATCTCATTGGAAAGTTTTGAAAAAAGGTTTCTCAAGAGGTCTAGTAGTCGCTTGATTTGCAACCATTCGTACTTCATCAAATTGCCTGGAAATTCACTTTTTTTTCTTATTAACAATTTTTGACAGTTTCTGTTACTTTTGCAGAAAATGGAGATCTGGACAAGGATTACAGTAGTATACGAACGAGTCGCACTGGTCTCTCAGAATACACGACAAAACGACTTGAAGAACTTCGGGCGAAACGAGAGGCTCGCGAAAAGGACAAGGATGGCGGGTCGATAACTTCCACTTCTAGTTATTCCAGCAGTACCTCGGACTACCTGGCGGACTACCGAGCTAAGAGGGGACTGACTACTTCCACCGCTCTGACTTCTTCCTCAAGTCCGACACCCACCACTTCCGCCTCGGACCAGAGCCCGAGTTCACCCTCAGCGACTTCTCAGTCGAGTCCGATATCTGCGACCAATACCAGTCTTTCTTCGACCAGTCCGTACAGCTCCACTAGCTCAGTCATAGGAATACGGGACACAAAGTCAGAACTCCTCAATTCATCAGCCAATGATTCCGGAATCTGCAGGAATGACTCTCTCCGATCGGTAAGTGCTAAATCATGATTAATTGTTTTAAAATGCTTAATAAAATTGATTTACTCTATTCTTATGAATGCCTGAAGTTGATATCAAGTTCGTTGAAGGAAACATGCAGATTGTTTTCCAGGTTTAAAACTCTAATCATACATCTATTATTAGTGGTGTATCAAAAGTCCTCCACAGGAGGTTCAGCAATTAGCAGGAGGTCATGGAGACTGAATTCTGGACCTCCTTACCTCCTTTTAATAATGGGTTTTTGTTTGAAAATGAGCAAAAGATAAATATGATCTACACACACACATACATTATTTCTCTTTGAAGATATTTTTTGACCTGGTTATTCACTTTGGTGTCGTCTAATAAAAGGCCAGTCTTTCGTGTGAGGAACCAATTGTCTGCAGTGTGAAAAAGTATGGAAAAGAGTTTCCTGTAAACACGATAAAATAACTCAATCATGCCATTTACTACATGGTTTGAGGAAACCTTTTTGTCACTAGCTAGTTTCAGATAGATTTGTAGATAACTGATAATGACTGGATGACTGATTAAGTTTAACTGACTGATTAACTGACTGACTGACTGACTGACTGACTGACTGACTGACTGACTGACTGACTGACTGACTGACTTGACTAGACTCACTGGCTGACTAAAAATCTCTCAACTTAAAGACCATGTTTGGACTAAAAAAAAAACATTTTTCTTCTACAAAAAGTGGTAGAATCGGTCAATTATATCTTCATTGTGTCTTGTTGAAGGATAGTTTTTGCTTTGAACCTGAGTAAAGAAAACAGGTTAAGCAAATTTTTGCATATGTCACATCTTGATCCAATCTCAGTCACTTGCTTTGGGACAGATGTTGTTTTTAGCCACTGTTATTTTTGTGACATAGTTTTGCTCTATAGATGTTGTCTTAATACTTACTTTTTGTGAGATTCTATAGAAAACACCAAGTGTCATGAAAAAAAAAGTGACTGACATGTTTCTAAACAGTTTGACTTTAGAAGTTGCAGAATGAATGATGTGCTCCAATTTTCTTTGAACTAGGCTTATGACAAGAAAGTCAGACAGAAAGCGAGATAGGCAGTACTGATTCATCTGTTAATTGATTGGTTTAATCAAACTAGGTAGGATCTTTCCAGACATTTTATAAGGTGTTTGTTTTTCTTAACATTCCTTGAATCCTTTTCAATGTGCACAGCCAAAAAGTCAACATTTTGACTTGACATATTTTTGATATTTTGGCAACAAGCAAAGTGTCCTAAGCCATCCATGGGTGAATAACATTGGTGGCAATAATTATGCTAGGCACTTTGCTGTAGCTCAACTTTATGACTCTATCATTGGCCTTACCAAAATATAGGAGGGCAATATTGGGTCAATTGTCCAAATTGGATCACTTAGGTGGTCAGCCCTGGTCAAATCTTACTGTGTTGGGACCCAGTAGTCATGGTGAAGACTGGGTGTATTGTTACTATCACAGTCATTTGTCTGACTAACAAAACTAGTTTACTATGTCTGTGACTAACACAGTGGCCAGCCTTGGTCCAAGTCAAATATCAACATCAGTAGCAGTCATTTATCAGTTTGTGCAGTGCAAACTCAGAATAAGACGCAATATTTGAGAGGAAATTGCTGTTCAGTTTTTGGGTATTGATAAATTTGTGGAGGTCACATGAATGTAAGGAGTATAATTGTAGCTCAATTAATTATGGCTGAAAGTATTTATGATAGAAGAACCATTCTGTTAATCATTCAAATTTTAACAAGTTTGTGTTTGAATGATTTTGCAGAATTGGAAGAAACTATGTATTCTAGCAATGCTAGCAGTTTGGCAGAAAGCAAGAGGTTATACTTGCAATTTACAACTGTGATATATAAAACATCTGAATGTTATGTATCCTGAAGTGCTTGAGTTGATGACAACATTCAGTTTTGTTTGACAAATTGGTAATCATTTCAAGTAGATGATGATGATCATAGGCAGAACACCATGGCATGGTTAATATTACCCTTACACTTTACCCTTTAAGTACAGGGTATGATGTATCTACAAACTCTACATACTATGTAGTACAATACTTGTTGTGTGGATGGATATCATCAAGTGCTTACTATATTACAATAGGAGACAGATAATGTTGCACAGCCCTCTGTGATTCACTGTGAACCCGACAGGTGGCGCTTCTAATGTGACCTTGCCAAGGAGGTCAAGGTCAAAGTCAATCCATTAGAAATTCGATCATTCATGACCTTGGGAGGCCTGGATGTTCCAAATGGAGACAAGAACACGAAGTAAATGACTAAATGTTTTACATTTAGTCAAAGGGTCATGATTCATAAATCTTTGAAATATCCTTTGATTTACTTTTAATACATTTACAAGGACCTGCCAAATTATATTCTCTAAATTAGTATCAAAATAATCTGTCATTCTTATATAATTTGTACTAATTCGGTGGAAAGTTTTCGTACGGTTACGTTATTAATAAATCCCTAACTATAGTATACCTTCTTATTTTTATATCAATGAAAGCAGGCAATTTGCTTTGTTACGGCTGAAATATATGCTTTCTTTTTTACCATTTTGTAGGCTCTTTCAGACCTTCTCTTTAAGCTTCTTTATTGTGTTTCCAAAGTTCTATAAATTGCTTCTTTTTGTTATTGCCTAATTGCTCTACTTTTTATGAGTTTTTGGGGTATAATTTGGCATTTATTGCAAAATTCTTCTTTTATATACATTTTTTTTATAATTTGATATTCACAATGCATACATAGTAGTAGTCCTAGTGTGATGTATTTCTCCTATAAATCTAGAAGTAAATGTTATGATCACAAACTGAGACTGTTTCTTGTCACGGCCCAATGAGTTTGATCCAGTTCTTCAAGTTACCTCCTCTTCCTGTGTTTCTGGAAGCTTCTGTGATTTGTTGTGATTCTAGGGTTATGGCTATGGTAATGTGGAATGTGGCATAGATAAAAATACTGTGTAACATTTAAGAAAGGGTTTGTCATTTTACCAACCACAAAATTAACTGGACCTATAATCTATCTATCTATCTATCTATCTATCTATCTATCTATCTATCTATCTATCTATCTGTCTATCTATCTATCGTTCCTTCCTGTCCTTCCTTCATATTTTCTTTCTTTCTTTGCCTCCAAGTCATCTTCCTTATACCTTTCTTTCTCAATATTCTGTCCAGCAAAACAATTTAGATTAGAAATATTGAACCAGATATGAATGCATTGTACATTCACAAAATCACAAGTGATATCCAGTGAATGATCTGTCTGAGGTCCATTAATTCAGGACCTGGGGTCATTTGGATCATCCGAAATGGTCATCTGAATTGGTCACTCAGCAAAATGTCTTTTGGGGGCAGGATGACCTGGAGGTCTGGGAGGTCTCATGTGACCTCTGTAAGCAAATACTAGTTTCTGACCACCTCTAACCTCACATGAATAGAAATTGAATACAAAAAGGTACTGGACGGTAAAGAAGTACTTCTGATTAATGTACAATGTCCGTGAGCCCATTCAGTATTGTTTGGTTGTCTTCTTTTTTTTTCAAAAGACTACATGTATTCTCCTGCTGCAGATATACTTTGTACATTAGTGAAGAATTATGTTATATTCATAATATTGACGTAAATGAAAGCTTCTCTCTAAAGGTAATGTGGCTTAGAAGATAAAACAGCAATGATCTTTGTATTTATATTCTCTTATATTCTCTTATATTCTCTTCTATTCTATTCTTCTATATTCTATTCTACCTTAAGCTTTCTTGTAAGCCAATGACATACTGTCACTTACATGTTTTGAAAAGGTCCTTATGACCTCTGTAGGATACAAATGACCTGGCTATTGACCTTGCAGAAAAACGAGTGACCTTATGTTGTACACCCACTTCCTAGCCCAAGGACCAAACATTTCACATAAGCTCCTCAGGACCTTTGTATTCAGGCATTTACAGGAAATCTGAATATCTTACAAAGACAATAATCATGTTAATAGAATGTGTTCTGTCTCTCATGCATAATTCTTGCAATTTCGAGTTACCTCCAAGGAGTGAGCACTCGGTGTGGCCAACTACATACTACCATCTGAACTTCACCTTTGTTTTAGGTTATTGTACTTTTAGAACGTTTGCTGGTAGGTCTATAACTCAAGGCATGGATTCATAGTACATTGTGCTACACACTTTCACATTGTAGCTTCAAATCATCATCAGGTTTTACCTGAATTGTCTTGGGTGAATTATACGCCACCAATTTAATAAAGTCTTACAAATTTCAGTATATGTGAAAATAATGCCAGTTCAAAAATTCAACAATAAATCCTCGTTGCTCTACATATATTATGAGACTCCATTAGCTAATAGGGTAAATGATACATCTATACAGCTCAGTGTATGCATCAGAGAACTGACAGTAATTTCTTAATTGAATATTCACCATTCTTATTGCACCTAGAAGTTAGTCTAGAGGGTGGCTGTCAACCCAGGTGTGTCATCATAAATCTCCCTTCATACCAGAATGTATTTTCCTTTGATTTATGTTGATGGTATGATTGTTATGGAGATGAGTTTTTGTCCTGTGTGGGTGACATTTTATGTATAGAGAGAAAACAATCATGGGAGTTACTTTGTTGTGGGATGAATAAATAAGAAACAAAAATACAATGTTGTGATTTCTGGTATCATGAATAATAATGTGAATTGCAAGTAGGCCTATTGTGTTATTTTATTATCCAAACTGGAATTCACACAGAACTCCTAGATATGGATAGGGAGAGAAGGTGAAAAAAAAAATCTTAGACATTGAAAATAAATCTGAACAGTTTATCACTACTGGGAACTGCTTGTGGTATTGGCAGGCCAATGCTTATGTGTATGTATAGGGGTCAAAGCATTTGATGAAAATTGTTTGACAATTTTTGTGACCTAACATATGATGTGGGTAATAAATAACAGGTTTTGCCAAGCATAGTAGTTTTAGCCCTTGTTTGGAGGTTTATTTGCTTTGCTGTGATTTATTACAAATATTGAATAAACAGAGCAAAATTAAAACCAAAATCTCTCATACCCCACAGAGAGAAAGGTGATCAAGTTTCTTTTGGTGTTTCCAAATTCAAAGATGTTTTAAAATCCATAAGACACATGTATTGTAAGGTGGTCACCTCATGTCTAACCTTATTTTCCTAACAGCTTGATACTTAGCTATACTTGTGACTCTTATGGGTGAAGTTGTGGAGTTACTAGAGGCAAGAGGGAATAGATAGATAGATAGATAGATAGACCATTAAACCATTAGATAGGTAGATAGGTAGATAGATAGATAGGTGGATAGATAGAGCGATAGATAGATCGTTGCTGGGTTGCCTTCTCGTAAATTGACTTTCTTGCTCGCTAAAAATTTGCCTAGGAGGTCATTTGCATTTATGATCATGCCATTCTCTGTTAAGGTGACTAATACAATCAACTGAATGAATTAGGGGATGGTGGGATATCATTAAGTGAAATATGAACTGCTGTTTGCTCTGTTGGGGGATGGTTGGGGCTTGTAGAAGTGAAATCCAATGAAATCATTTGGTTTTATTATCACTCCTGTCTCATATTAACCCCACAATCAAATCTGAGTACATGGCCCTGCCTAGTTTTGCCTGTCAATGGCTGCAAGTGGTTTTCTCTTTCCTGCTTATCTGCGATCGATCATATTCTGTATTGACCTGTATGGCCCCTGTATGAGTCTCACCTCTTCTCTAGTCTAGTGCATTTCTATCTACCAATTTATCCTGTGTAAGTGTATTGCTTAAATTTCTTTGTAATAATATAATATCTTCATTTGTTTGGTATTCAAAATCCTAAGTTGAAGAACGAAGATTTTGTTCAGTTAAGCCTGCGCCCAACACAATTTTTCAAGAACTCGTATAGTCTTACTTGTTAGCTCATTTGTTATTCAATGAATTGACCAACAGATAAATACATAATCTTGTGTATTGCCAAAATTTGGTGCAATTGAAACCTAAAATTGCTTTAATCTCCTGGGAACCATTCGTGACAGCCTGCAATGCAACGTTGAGCGAAAAGCTTATGGTTTAGGACCATGCAAAAGCCATGTTGTAACGAAAGTTACATGATAAAATCATTACAGTATTCTCACAATGGTATTGTATGAATTTGAGCTCTATTGTTTCTTAATTTGGTTGGTGAAGGATAGGTGCAGTAGAAACCTGAAATGACCTTATCTCACTTTTTACATGGGTCAGGGAGAGTGCATGTAATTAGGTTACAAAAATATCTTTACTATTCAAATAATTACTTTTGATAGTGTCATGTTGTAAGAAAATTGATCTTTATTGCTTTGTAATTATTCAGTGGATATGAAATTGGAAAATGCTTTAATCGGAAAATCAGTAATTTTGTACTGAAATTCTTGAAATGCCTGCAATTGATTTAGTCTGGCCTGGTGCAGTGGCTAATTTCAAGCCTTTGTTTTGTATGTTTGCACCTTGTATTTGGTATTTCAGTATTTTTGTTTGGATCATATGATCGTAATATCCTACAACAATTAGCCCTTTCCAGATGTGTATTTTCAGGGTTGCATTCCTGGTTTATTATTATCAGTACTCTACTGACTATGTAGATAGGCTAATTGTGACTAAATCAAGTCACTAATCTGGCCACTAATCTGACTATGCTTAGATTTAGTCCTGTTTTATCGTATCATTCATAGACTAGTTCACACATGGGTTGTAACACCAGCATGCAACATAAGATTGCTAGCATTGTTACCATTCCCTAATGGGTAAAAATACTGCAAAAAATGTACCCTTTAACCAGCTTTTTGTAATAGTTTTTGTTAGTCAGACAGGGTGGAGATAAGTCTTCTTTTTCACCAGGAAGACAAGTATTTTCTGAGCTGTGTTCTGTTAAAACAGCCAAGCTTATTTCAAAGCAGTCAAAACATTGGGGGAGGAAGTCTGCCTGCCACTTCAGCTGCATGGTCTGTATATTGTTGTCTGTTGTGTTGGGATAGATAGATTGAAAGAGATAGACAGATCTATCTCTATATATTATTTGAATGGAAAGAATATAAACGTATTTCTGTAACTCAAAAATTGATAAGACAGACAACAGTTACAAGAGGGATTGGCACACAGCTGGCCAGATAGCCTATGTATACTCTCTTGTCCTTGTCCTTAGTACATTGCCTCTGCTTTCTAGCAAAACAAGCAAAAAAAAACTTTAGAAAAGAAAAGTTAGCTTTTAATGTGAGTCTGGCCATCTGGTGGTTGCCACGAGCAGCTTGACCTGAGCAATTGACCTTTAGATAGCGCCCCCTGTGAATTATTACCAAGTTCATAATCATTGTCACAAATTGTCAGCCATGTTGGTCTTGACTCATTGGATCAATCATTGTCAAGGGGTTGAACACTTGTTAAAACAACTTTATTGTGTCCACTGGAGGGCTTGATCAAGAGGCCAAATTAAAAGCTTTGATCTTTACTGGTAACTTTTTTTGGATGTGGAGAACATTTGCAGACCTCTTGACTCAATTTCTTCCTGTTTGACAAGTGAAAAAAAAAAACAATTACAAGTCTAGACTTTGAGAAAAAAATCACTTACCTGAAGTATCTATCTTAATTTAGAGACCTGAAAAAAAAAAAAAACAGGTGTCTTCCTCACTGAATCAAAGATCACATTGCCTCAGATTGCTTTTGCAATTTGAGGCAGTTTCATGGCTGTGTTGCATCCCTCTCAGATTAACTGGAGCATGTATTTTATCACTGCCAAAACAGTCTGTGGAGAGCCAGTTTGTTTATTTTGCATACAACATATGTTCTCCTGGGAGTTATTGCAGGTGCAAGTGCTTGGAGGGGATGACACAAGGCAATGAAAGTGCCCGGGGGTTACCTGAATGAGCCTGAATCACCCTCTTCCTGGCTGAGTTCTGGGCTGAGGGTGAAATGGAAGGGCTGTGGGGCTTGTGGAGTAAGTGGATGGGGTGATAACAATCGCCCCAAGGGTCAGAGTTTCTCACTTCTGCCTCTTTTTTGTACCCCATCTGTTAGACCATGATCACCAGGTCAGAGATACCTGAGCCACTCTGCACCAGGTATCGTCTTCTCTGCTATACATTTGTACTTACAATATCTAGTTGGTTGCTTCTCTTTCTGGAGTGGGATATTCACCTCATTTCCTCTTGTCTTGTCTTGTCTTGTCTTGTCTTGTCTTGTCTTGTCTTGTCTTCTCTTCTCTTCTCTTCTCTTCTCTTCTCTTCTCTTCCACATGCATTCGACAAGAAGAAAAGTATCTTTTCATTGCATCCAATGATTCCAATTATTTTGACCCTGCCTCCTTAAGTAATCTATCTGATGTATCATCAGTGTCAGCTCTTGTCAGTCAGCGAATCGATTCTAAGATTCTGTATCGTGTTCCTCTGCGTGAATCTGCGGAGACGGGGTAACCTTCTAGTCTCCTGCGACTGCTATCATCTTAATCGTGTGGTTAAAAGCAAAAAGAGAGCAAAAAAGTAGATGACACAGCTCCCTGGCTGATATGAATTGCAGTCAAAAAGGTCAATGACCGCAGGGGCATGAGATGTGTGGTCTAGGAATTGAGCAGATGAAGGCATCCATCTTATCTCCATTCTCCACCTATCTGGACTATTCCTGTGGGTTCTGGGATGCAAATCTCTGTGATTAGTTCTTGTGTGTCAGAGTTCTTGCCTGGCTTCATTGCCCACTTGCTGCCTTTTTTCAGCCTTTCTTCTTTTTTTTTTTCACCCAACATTTTTCTCTCACTGTAGGAGGCTCCTCTCCAGCTCTTCTTTAGCATCGTTTATCACTGTAACTCTGTATAAACTCATTTTTTTTAGCCTTTGTTTTCTCTGTAAAACACTCAGGAAGGTTATTTCTGGATAGTGTCTATATGAATTGGTCTTTGAAACCTCTTAAATTGGATAGTTCAACTGCCAGTCCGAGAGCTTTCCAAGAGCTGTTCTTCAATGTGGTGTAAACTTAGATGGAGTGTTGACACCAAAAACTAAATATTGTGGCAATTTGACTGGAAATGTTTGAATTGCTATTGAGAATAAATGTCATACTGGTGTCAAAATGTGTGTTTCCCTTGTTACATAGGGATGAAGACTGAAACTTGCAAATTTATTGGCCTACATTTCCCTTTCGCCAAGGAAGTTTAAGACATCCAAGGTTGCTTTTAGCCTCGTCTGCATGTAATGCATTTTCCTGCCTCCAGCAGCTGAGAGCAGCATTCTGAAGCACGTGCAGTGCACGTTGCTTCCTGTTTATCCGCAGACGAGAGATGTCTGTTGCCAAATTCGAAGGTGCATCTTGGATTACAAGCTGAGATGTTTGCTCCACCGTGATATCGATGCATGCATGTTTATAATATTTATGGAGAGCAGAGCCACAGACTTGCATTACAATAGCTCAAGATTACAGATGGTTCCAGGTAGCCCTCTCTTCTGCCTTCTGGTGATGAAACACAAAATGACACTTGTAGAATTCACCATACTACATACACATATATATTGGTAAATTTCTAACATAGGGGTATTTCGCATATCTGTCATCTATGACATTCTGTGAGAAATATTCTCCCAGTATTCCCTTGAGTGTTGAAGGAGTGAGGGTCCTGATGCTGACTGAATGATGACAGTGACTCACAATAGAAAGGCTATGGCTGAGGCATCTCTTGTGGTCTGCGTGATCACTATCAATTGATTACTTAGTCATGAGAGAGACTCCTTGGTCAACAGATATGATGGGCCTCAGGGAAAAACACTGTAAGAAGTATTGATATGGCTTTAAATGTAATGTTGTTGTTATGTTTATTGTTATGTCAAATTGTATAATGTCGAAAAGCAGAGTTAAGATTTAATGTTCAGAAGTTGAATTAGCTTCTTAATGATTGCTTTCTCAAGAATATTTGCTTGAGAGCTTCATTAGCTGGTCTGATTGGATTCTATTGATTTTGGGTTGATTATTTTGTTTCAATTAAAACTTACACTGTAAAAACAGTGTTTAGGTTGTAAACACATGTAAACATGTAAATGCACTAAACATGTTTTAGTTTGTGTTTATTTCCTAAATGCTTATAAAACTTGATGTGTTTAGATGCTTCACATGTTCAGTATTGTGTGTAATTCCTAAACATGTTTGGAATAATGTCTTCAATGTAGTCAACATGTTTAGCTTTCGAACATGATCAGGATTTAACACAAAGAAAAACAAAGGGATTTAATATTTATTTTGTAAAATAATTTAATAAGGTTTTATTTAATTATAATCAATGTGTATGCATTTAATGGGGTATCAAAATTATTTCATAATTACCAATTTAGCAAAGATTACTAAACTCCATTCACTTTATCAGAAAATTCACAAAAGCCGAAATTCAGCTTTTAGTTATGGTCAATTAGTGGAAGTGTGAAGAAATTGCAAGGAGCTATTTCAAAGATACTTACTGATTCTATAGTTTGAATTAGACAGATTACAAACTACAAACCAAACAGAGTGCTGGAAACTCTGGAATAAACTCACCAATACACAAACAAAAACATCAAACCAACCAGACATAGACATATTTCATGAATATTTCACTCAACAAGTGCATCCACCAGCCTGTCCCCATTTTGATCTAGAACACATGGAGGAAATTAATGATAAGGTAAATCAAATACTGTTAATTGATGAGGTCCCAGATAAAATTAGTTTGAGCATATGTGATAGTCATATTACAGAGGCTGAGGTTAAATTAAACTTAAAGAAACTCAAAAATAATAAAGCTGCAGGAATAGATGGAATAAGTGGTGAATTCTATAAATATGTTGCGGATGAGTTAACAGCACCTTTCTGTGCTATCTTTAACTACATACTTGACAAAGGTGAATACCCCACCCAATGGGCAGAAGGGCTTATAAATGCTCTTCATAAAAAAGGTGACTCTAGCAATCCAGATAACTATAGAAAAATAACTATAACGGTAGCAATGGCTAAAGTTTTTGACTCTATCCTAAATGCCAGGCTATATTTTAAAAACGATGCCATGTCCTTAGATGATCCCTTCCAGTTTGGTTTCACACCATCACGTGGAACAAGGGACTGTGTATTTGTGCTAGACACCATAGTTAGCCATCAAAACTTTTACAAGAAACCCATATACTTATGCTTTGTAGATTTCACTAAAGCCTTTGACTACATCAATAGAAATGCCCTTTACTACAAACTACATAAAAAGCAAATAGGTGTAAAGATGCTTAAAATTATCATGAGTATGTTTGAAAAAGCTCAGGCTAAGGTACACCAGCAAGGCAAGCTAAGTGCATCAATCGACAGTGTCTTTGGTGTTCTTCAGGGTGGTATCTTGAGCCCCAAACTGTTCAATGAGTTCCTCTCTGATCTCCCAGATTACCTAAATAGGGCAGATGGAATAGAAATAGAAGGGACCCTATTTACACATCTTCTCTATGCAGATGACATAGTCCTAATATCTGAAACTGCTCAAGGTCTGCAGAACAGCATTGACTCGCTGCATAAATTCTGTACAAAATGGCACTTAATTGTAAATACAGCAAAGACTAAAGTAATGCAAATCAGTACCAAAAGTAAAAATAATTTTGTTTATAATAAACAGAACATCGAAAATGTTGACAATTTTAAATACTTGGGTCACACCATTAGTGCACACAAAAACATTCATAAACAAATGCCAGATTACATTGCCACCCAAGCGCAAAAGGCTTTATTTGCCCTACATGGGCGCATGAAACCACTAGGTCATATACCGCCACCTTTGAGTATCAAAATGTTCGATAGTTATGTCCTTCCAATTCTAGAATATAACAGCATGTTTTGGTCTAGTAAAACTGAAACAACTAGAATTGAGAAAATACAGATTGGCTTCCTTAAGCACATCCTTAGCGTTAGAAGACAAACGCCAACACCTGCCGTGTATGCAGAGACAGGTAGATTCCCTCTACTATTAAGACAGAAATTAGCAACTGTAAACTACTGGGCCAGAGTAAGAAGTATCCCAAGTCATGATATTCTAAACAAATGCCTATCTATACAAGAAAAGCTTCACAGTGCCGGTCAAGAAAACTGGTATAGCAAAATAGGAAAAGTAATGAATGATGCTGACATTACAAATTGGGCATCAGTTGAACCTGAAACTTTAATAAAGGAAGTAAAATTCCAACTGTATACTAAAGAACAAACTCAAATTCTCAGTAAAATAAATGATCCCGATAAATTTCCAAAACTTCGCACATATAAACTGTTTAAGAACAGCTACTGTTTGGAACCCTACCTAAATCTTAATCTCTCTAGAAAAACATACAGCAACATCGCTAGATTTAGAGTAAGCTCCCATAACCTAAAAATTGAAACAGGCAGACATAATATACCTAAAACTCCTATAGAGCTGAGAAAATGTGACAAATGTGACACAGGTGATATAGAAGATGAACTGCACAGCCTCTTAACATGCAATTATAATACTGCCCCAAGAACAGAGCTCTTGTACAAAGCGATGAGACTAATACCTAACTTTAATAATCTTGATCAAACTCAAAAATTTAAATTGATTATGTCAGATAAAAGACCTGAAATGATACAAGCCCTAGGCTCCTACCTTAACAAAATTATGGGATAATGGAACATAGAGAATAAACCAAATGAATAAACAGTAAAAATCCTTAGGCTAGCATTTAGGAGCCACCCTATCTGTTGAGCTGATAAGCGGCTTACTCAATTTATGACTGCAAAATCGTGTAAATGTTTCTCTGCATCTGTCAGGACTTCATGGCATGTACATTGAGCGGTTACCGCTAGTGCATGCCGGAAGCCATTGCTATGTGATGACATGAACAGTGAAAACCTCCCGATATTGACATTTGCAAATTTTATGCTATGCCTCAGTGCCAATCCTGACTGTTAATTTAAAGAAACAAGAGTCTGTGTACACAGCTCTGGAAAAGAAATTGTTATGCTGATGACAATGTTGCTTGTTTTACAAATCTCAATGTCTGTTATTTTATCATTCTATTTCAAGTAGCATGTATCATCTAAGTTTTACATTATTAAATCTATAGCGAAATGTGACTGGGACCAGCCTATAAAATATATATGTATATGTTAAAAATCTGTAAAATATCACGTAACAAAATTGATATTAACTTATTAAGCATTTCATGATATTGAATATACTATGATAAAGTTTCTTTTTCTTTTTTCTAACTTTCTGTAAAAATAGCAATAATTAGCATTTAGAATAGACTTAGCATTGTAGTTGTTTTTCATTGTATTTTTATTGATGACACATGTATCTGTTATGATATTAGGATGTCAATAAAAGTTTATATATATAGTTAATTCAACTTAATTATTTCTTCATCATAATCACTCTTGACTGTATGAATTATGCTAAATAATTTTCATAAAATTTATACTATTTCAAATAAGTTCATTGAAACTTCCAATTAAATAAATTGTCTGTACTATCATTATAATTGAGCCATAGTATTGTGTAGTGTGTAATATTAATATTATCAGGCAGGCTTATTGAATTTGCACATTAATTTAGCATAACACAACAAATCAAATTTGTCAGGGATAATCAGAAGTCAGAAGACTGCTGTGTTCTCATGAAGAATTGAATTAAAGCATATCAATTGTTTTTTATTTATCTGATAAGGCCTGTATGATTTCCTTAGTTACTTGCACAATGCACATCAGATGATAATTATTCAATATATAGGTCGATAGATAGATAGATAGATAGATAGATAGATAGATAGATAGATAGATAGATAGACAGATAGATAGCTGGATACCTAATTGCTGGATAAGTAGATAGACTAATATATAGTAAGCTAGATAATGAGCTAGAGAGATAAAAGGAAGGATATTGAGATAGCTAGATAGTTAGCTAGATAGCTATGTATGTGATTGCTGGATAACTAGATAGATTGATGAATATATATAGAGATTGGATTGTAAGAAAGGTAGTAAGGCAGACAAACAATAGAAATACAGCAAGATAGCTAGATAGATAGCAAGATAGATAGCTGGATAGATAGCTGGATAGTTAGCTAGATAGTTAGCTAGATAGTTAGTTAGATAGTTAGCTAGATAGTTTGATACTTGCAGTGCTAGATAGATAAGTAGATGGTAAGATAGATATATTGAGAGATTAGAAGGTAGGAAGGTAGATAGGATAGAAAGCCAAAAATATAGAAAGAAAAATAGCAAAATTGCTATATAGATAGGTAGATAGTTAGCTAGATATCTGATTGCTGAATAATTGGATAGATCGACTAATATACAAATTAGATTGTAAGAAAGGTAGTAAGGCAGACAAAAGATAGGAATATAGCAATGTAGCTAGATAGATAGCAAGATAGATAGCTGGATAGATAGCTAGACAATTTGATACTTGCAGTGCTAGATAGATAAGTAGATGGTGAGAAAGATAGATTGAGAGATTAGAAGGTAGGAAGGTAGATAGGATAGATAGCCAAAAATATAGAAAGAAAAATAGCAAAATTGTTGGATAGATAGGTAGATAGTCAGCTAGATATCTGGACACGTGACTGCTGGATAACTAGATAGATAGAGGAATATATGCAGATTATATTGTAAGAAAGGTAGTAAGGCAGAAAAAAGATAGAAATATAGCAAGATAGCAAGATAGATAGCAAGATAGATAGCAAGATAGATAGCTGGATAGATAGCTGGATAGATAGCTGGATAGTGAGCTAGAGTTTGATACTTACAGTGCTAGATAGACGAGTAGATGGTAAGATGGATAGATTGAGAGATTAGAAGGCAGAAAAGTAGATAGGATAGAAAATATAGAAAGAAAGATAACAAAATAGATAGATAGATAGATAGATAGATAGATAGATAGATAGATAGATAGATAGATAGATAGATAGATAGATAGATAGATAGATAGATAGATAGATAGGTAGGTAGATTGTTAGCTAGATGGTCATATTATTGCTGTATAACTAATTAGATTGTAAGAAAGGTAGCAAGGAAAACAAAAGATAGAAATATAGCGAGATAGCAAGATAGATAGCAAAATAGATAGCTGAATAGATAGCTGGATAGTTAGCTAGATAGTTTGATACTTGCAGTGATAGATGAGTAGATAGAAAGATAGACACGTTGCAAGATTGGAATGTAGGAAGTTGGAAAAGGTTGATAGATAAAGATAGCTAGATTGATAGAAAGATAGATAGATAGACAGATAGATAGGTAGATTGTTAGCTAGATAGCTGGATACATGAGTGCTGGATAACTGAATAGATAGACGAATATATGTAATTTTATATATATATTGTATATAGTTGGAAAGGAAAGATTACAAGGTAGGAAGGTGGAAAGGACTTCATGAAAGGTTGACAGATATCCGAAAAGATAGAAAGAAAGTAGCAGAGTAGCTAGATCTATAGATAGAGAGACAGAAAGAAATGTAAATGGTCATTCAATTTATATGATAATTAATGCATGTTTGCACAATATTCTATCAATGTACAAGTAATTCAATTGGGGTATTTATTTTATCAGGCATTTCACAGGATCACTAATTAAGCATAACTTCAAAGTTTAGTTATGGTTGAAAAGAAAGAAAGAATTGATGGGTGGATGATTGGGCTTTATGTCCTGTATTTATGTACTTGGTAGGCTCATTAGGACAGGAGGAGTATACGGCAATGAGGCAAAGAAAAGAAAGTAAGATAGAAAAATGAAAAAAAGAAAGATAGAAAGATGAATAGATAAAACAGAAAGAAAGAAATTTAAGAAAGAAATTTAAGAAAGAACGAAAAAAGGAAGGTAGATAGACAAAACTACAAAAGGTAGATAGATAGATAGATAGATAGATAGATAGATAGATAGATAGATAGATAGATAGATAGATAGATAGATAGATGATTTATTCGTCTGTTGACAGGTTGTTTTATTGATTGATTATCTGATTGATTAATTAAATAATTAATTGATCGTTTCTTATGTATTTGACATAAAACAAGATCAAAATAACTCCATAAAGTGAAAGTTTCATATATTGACTAATTTATTTAACTGTATGGTATTTGCTTGTCAATTTGTATGATAGTTATGGTATTTTATTATTCAAAACTGCAACTCAACTAAGTTAAACATAGGCCTAAAATGTATAGGCCTAGGTACAAAAACAAATAAATGGATATTTAGATTGAAATGAAATAAAAGTGACTTTATAGTCTCAACTGCTTTCAATTGTTTTAATTTCTTACACTCTTTTTAAACTATCACTTTTTGTACCTGACAAAATATATACTTTGTGCTGTTACAATAATAGAATAACATAATTATACATTATTACATAATTATATTGTATATCTGACAAAAAAGATTATTTACATTATATTTACATTTAAAAAATGACCAATTCTTAATGAAAATGCAATGCTAATTTACATCCACATGCCTTCAAGTTAAACTTACAAGTATTAATATCTCAATATAATTTGCAGATTGGAAATTAGAGTCAATTAATTCACTAAATAGTCTCAATATACCCTCATTATCTCAGAATATTATGCATACGAAATTAGGGGGCCAATTAAAACGGCCATGGTTGAGTGGTCAGGCTTGGAATTTTCATGCAATTCTCTCATTCTGGATGGCTCTCTTGGACTGTCAACAGGGAAAATTTGTAAGTGAATTTTGTTTCTCAATATTTTGCATGAGTTACATTAAATTATGTATTTCAAAATATTACATTGACTAATGAATTTTGATAATTTGATATATTTTCAGATTGACAAAAAAGAAATGCTGCAAGGTGTGAATGAAATGGCAACA
The DNA here is from genome assembly GCA_026936325.1 of Platynereis dumerilii. Classification (NCBI taxonomy): domain Eukaryota; kingdom Metazoa; phylum Annelida; class Polychaeta; order Phyllodocida; family Nereididae; genus Platynereis; species Platynereis dumerilii. The sequence goes on from JAPTHN010000002.1 coordinate 97,081,392, forward strand.
GGTATCCATCTCCCTATCTGTCTACCTATTTGTCCATCTATCTGTCTATCTACCTATCTGTCTATACCTATCCATCTACCCATCTGTATACCCGTATTGCAACCTGTATTGCTACCCCTATTGCTTTCTATATTGCTACCTATAGTTCTACCTACATTGCTAACTATATATAGTTATCTGACCACCTATCTTAATATATATCCAACTACCTATCTATCAACTGTCCATCTGCCTATCCATCTACCTATCTGTCTCATTATCCATCTACCTATCCATCGACCCATCTGTCTACATATCCATCTAACTATCTGTGTTTTACCTATCCATCTACCTATCTATCACCCTATCCATCTACCTACCCATCTCAGTGATCTTGGGGGGGGGCTCAGACCCTCTAGCTCCCCCCCCCCCGCCTGCATCCGCCACTGTCACTGCACCATAACCCCCTTCTGCCTTGATATAGAAGTCATAACCTACATTGCAAGTATTCTTACAAGTTTAAGATCTAGGCCAATATATATTACCAAGTCTATCTATCTGTCTGTCTATCTATCTATCTGTACCTTATTTTGATGTCAATCTATAGCTATCTACTTGCCAATCAATATTTATCAAGCTGGTGGGGGGGGGGGTGTTGGTCTAGTGGCAGAGTGCTAGGCTGCCAATTGCTGCAGGGGTCCAGGGTTCAAATACTGCTTTTGTCTGGTCATCTGGGCCTATATTGGATGGCAGTTTCAATCATCCTTCATCTGTCGTAATTAGCCTACCAAGTGAATAAACACTGGACGTAAAGTCACAATCCATCCATCTAGTTGGTAGGCTAGGGTTGACAGATTTAAATAATAGCAATTTAAAACAACTTAAACTTAAATCATTATATTAATTTACCAAAAATAGGTTTGATTTAAATCAATTTTTTGGAATCGCTATTTTTGAAATCACATCATTTGAAAAAAAAATCTAAGTATCCTGTTTAAAATCTGTCTATCTATCTATCTATCTATCTATCTATCTATCTATCTATCTATCTATCTATCTATCTATTTATCTATCTATTTATCTATCTATCTATATATCATTCCACCATTCTATTTGTCTATCTGTCTATCTGTCTATCTATCATTCCGCCATTATATTTGTCTATCTGTCTATCTATCTATCTATCTATCTATCTATCTATCTATCTATCTATCTATCTATCTATCTATCTATCTATCTATCTATCTATCCATCCTATCTATCTATCTATCATTCCACCATTCTATTTGTCTGTCTGTCTATCTATCTATCTATCTATCTATCCATCTGTCCATAGCTATCTATCTATCTATCTATCTATCTATCTGGGGCGTATCTAGTCATGGCCTGGGGCGGCCATTACATGGGGTGAATAAGGGGCGCGAGGTTTCCTACATGTATCTCTTCTATGTTAATTTTGGGCCTGAGGGGGGGGGCATCGCACCATGCCCCCCCCTAAATACGCCACTGCTATGTGTCTATCTATCTATCTATCTACATGGCAAGCTTTTTCTATTTTTATCCCTTGTATTTAACTCTCATTCTCCTTCTATCTTAATCATGATCTGCCTCTATCTTAATCATGATTCGTCTAAAGGCTAATAAGTTTGAAAACTGTATTTATAAGTGTTGTGTCTACTTTCTGTATTTTTAATCTGTACTAGTTTGTATGATTTTGCAGATGGTGGACATGGAGACCTTCATGTATCAACAAACCCGAAGACTCCGCTTGGTGAAGAAGACACCAGTTGACTCCTGCAACGTTGCCAATTCCATAAGGATCCAAAATATTTTGTCATTTATTGACCATTGTCATTTTTTTACCTATTTGTTAAACAATTTGATTTAAGAGTGATCTTCCTCAATGATACATTGTATATTGAAACAATTGATTTTCTGCTGTTTTTACAGATTTGTTGTAATTTGTTCTTGATGTCTCCAATAAAACTGCATCAAACTTATCCCCAAAGCAATCCCAGTAATCTAAACCCCAAAACCTAAACCCCAAAACCAAAACCCCAAACCTAAACCCCAAAACCTAAACCCCAAATGAATATGAACGTGTCTGCAAGGTGTTTCAAACCTAAACATGTCAAATGTGTTCTCAGGCTAAACAAGTAGAGAATTCTAAACACATCTTGACGTAAACACTGCAAATGACAACGCGTTTAAGGGCTAAACGCGTGAAAAAAGTGGGACAAGAAATGTGTTTAGGATTGTGTTTAGACTCTAAACACTGTTTTTAGAGTGTTGTTTTTTTCTAATGAATAAGTTTGAAATCGTGAAGAATGATTAATAGAAGAGAAACGTTAAAGAGATTTATAAATGATCATTTTATGTGAACCTAGATGCATTTATATATATTAAATTTAATATCTGTAGGACAGTGTAGGTTTCATTAGTCAGGGCGATAACAATTTGCATTTATGAAGGCTTTCTTGGAACTGAATAACAAGATATAAGTTGGTATACGTACACATGTTTCCAAACCTTCTATTCAAGCTAGCCATCATCTGTGGAGTTCCATTAGCTCCGGGAACTTGAAGAAAGAATTTCAGAGAGATGATTGACATTTTAGTTTCAGAATTTCAGAAAGCAAGAATTACCAACAAACTTCTGTTAGTTGTTGCTCAGAATAACATTTAAGATGCAGTTACTAAGTTTTGAAGTCTTGATGATATTCGAATAATATTATGGTTTGCCTGATGACATGTTTACCTCGAAGCTGAATGTTTTACATGTTACAAGCTGTAGTTGGTAATTCAAAGAGTTGGAATTTGGAAATGTCTGTAGGGCAAGAAGATACTAGAAATAAAGAATCCAAGTTTTAAAGGAAATGTGGATTGTGGAAAATAGAAGTGATGCAGAAAAACCTAATGCTTGAAGGTTAGAGATTTGATAGAAGGTATCTTAAATTATATTTCTTTTTCACACAATTTCTTGAAAGGAAGTGGATTTATGTTACAGAAAGTTTGAGAAATAAAAAATGGTGAGACAAAAATCCTTCCAGGAACTTTTCCAACAGTCCTGGGTTGTGTTTACAACTAAATCAAGACCTCATTTCAGCCAAAGGGTTGTTATTTGTGAAAACTTTCCAATATTAGCATTAGAAAGGAGTGAAAATGATCATTTAGGTTTTGCTTGATTAAAAACTGAAGCTAGCTCAAGAACTGCTGACTATATTTTTAACTTCCTCTTGATTGAAACTTCCACATTAAATTTTTTATGAATCCATGTCATCAACAGTTTTTCAATTCAATTAGTAAAGTGTCAGGATGCAAAGTGCTGTATTATGATTTGATGATAATCCATATGGTTACTGGCCATGTCTACAAGCTACGTCAAGATGGTAGTTATGCCTTTTACTGGCTAATAATATTGTTATTTCACAGAAAGATCTATGCAAGAAATTACAGTAAATAAATATATATACCATGTACAATGTACAATTACTAGAATGTGTATTTAGAGTGCAACTCTTCACACTCATTAGCCTCGTTGGTGGGAGGCAAACCCTGGTAATTAGTGCCCTGGTGGGAGGATTTGTTACAAATATACGCCCAGAAGTAGTACAATGTTCACCCATCCTATTGGCATTTTGCATGCAAAGTACAATTAGTGCAACTACCTCTGCACTGTAGAGCTCCAGGTGTGAGAGAAGTACTGCACCCTAGGGTACCCCAACTCAACCCCACTTTGTGGCTCTCTGTCCGGGTTGCAGCCCAGGGGATCTTGACCCCATGACCTGGGGGAACTTGACCCATACTAGGGTCTGTCTGATGATCCTGATCACTGCCATGTGATTGACCGGTGGGAATCCAAATATGCATGGATGTGGGGGATTATTCCAAATTTCCGATGTTGGATATTGAGACGATGAGATCTATGAATCTGCAAGACAGTGCAAAAATGTAATGCAGATTATTATTTAACATGATTATTGTCCTTTAGTCTATACTTTTGTTTATTGTTGAAAACAAGACAAGTGACTTTTTTTTTGTTCGAAAAAGAACTGCAATAGATTTTGCCAATAGTGACTCATCTTTCCTTAAAAGTCTTCCTCCTATCGCAAAATGCAATGGGAACACTGTGAAAAGCTTTGCAGTGTTTTAATCCAAGATATATAATATTGTCTAACTAAAATTTATCAGAGCTTATCAGTAACAAAATTGCATAATGCATGTATATGCATGTTGGAAGTGTTTCTCTTGAACATGCTGAATCAAAGAGCCAACCAACAGGAAGCTCTTCATGTAGGGTTTGCATGTGCATCATCATCATGTGTGCCTGCATGGCAATAGACATGCTTTCTTTGCATGTGCTTGTAGTTAAAGGAAATCCTCTTCCTACACTATTCCTTCCTGCATGAAATCACTGTGATGTTTGTAAATTTGAAGAGGGCATCGATCAGGGCGCAACATTGCTATTGTGTTTTCTTTGTACAGATTTCTTGGAATTTTGGCTCATATCATTTATGTGCAAAAATGGTTATTTATTCAATTTTATCCTTTTAAAAAAGCTCTATACCTCCAAAAAATTGTTGTGAGTTATTGATTGAGTGATTGATATTGATTTTCCACAGTTGGTGGATTAACAATTATAAATACAATTTGGAGGTAATTGAGACTTGCAATTATAAGACACCAGTTTAAGACTGATTGTGATAATGACTCACTCAGTAATTATGTATCATCTTGCAGTTTCTTTGTTCGACACCATGACCACTGACTGAATGTAAGAAAATGATCGAGCTTATATAGGCCTAAAGATACCCCGATTCTCAGTCAGTCTTAGACAATGATGTTCGTTCCTAGAAATATCCGTCTGCAAACGATCAACAATTAATTCCCTGGCTTCCAGACAGTATATTTGTTGGCCTAATGGCCGATTCTGTGTTTGTATATTTACAGTCTACAGAGGGGATCAACATTGCAAGGATTTACCAGATTTTTGCCTGAGGCACTAATAGATCGTGATGTGGGTTAGATAGGATTCTATGACAAAGAGATGGGGTACACTGGGGTATTATAGGGTATAGGTTTTGGGAGGGAAAATGCTCACCTCTGTTATGTGGCTAGCTATGTGGCCAGTTATTGGGCTGTAATATGGCCAAAACATGGCTAAAATGAGACATATGTCAGCTGATGTTGTTTGTGCCAGCCATAAGCTACATGTCCCACATTGTCTTGGGGCTAATAGCAGATATTGCTGCAGAAAGAGACCCTCCTTGCAACAGGTATCCTCAAGAGTCACTGGGTGTACAGGATATGCTGGATCATGGCAGATATCACAACCAATATTTACCCCCTTTGCTGGATAATGCATTCCATGTACATCCATACACCATCAAGCATACCTATTGCAGCAAGCATTGCCGGATGCCGGAGTGTGAAAGGAAATGTTTTGGCAACAGAAATTTATAAGAAGGTTCCTCCAACTTCCTCGTTATTCTATTGTATTTGCTTCATCCAGTGCTATGATAGCAGTTATTTACTGATAATTTTAAAAAGAAGAGGTTCAACCTGACATATTTTGTGTTTATGGTCAGCTTACTGAGCTTATTTTCACCTTTTGGACTTTCAATTTCAGTTGAAGTGTATTTGGTTGCATTGGTAACCTTTCACTCCGAGAATCGAGTACTTTTCCTGAGTGCAACCATTTTGATTGTTCCTGAAGTATGTGAAAAATCTGAATCAATTTATTATGAGCGTGTGTCACAGCATTAAATTGTACTTTTATTATGTTTTGAATAGTGATGCACCGATACAACTTTTTAACTTCCAATCCAATACTGATACTGTAATTTTTTGCCGATACAACCGATATCTGATACCAATCCTATACCCATACCATTGGTTAAATATGGAGCAATGCCTCCGATCCAATACCGATACTTGTTTCTGGGTGCCGATACATCCTCAGGCTTGAAATAAAAAGTTTAGAACTTTGAACAATGTACTGATATTCTATCCAGACTTTTGTATCTCCAAAGCTCTAATGGCAGCATTCATTTGGTATTGCAGCACGGATCTGTTGAATATTGCATCCCATTGTACATGTTGCAGACACTTGTGAGTGTGGGTAACTGGGCAATGAATCTCTCATGCTTTCAATGTCAGAAAAGCTCTTTGGGTGAGGTGATGGATGTTTGAACTTAAAAGCCTCATTCTGAATTTGCTTGCAATGTTGCACGGCTATTACCCAAGAGAACAAATTGAGAAGTGCTGTTTTTCTTGCGCAACTCAATTTGATGGAATGTGCTGTTATTGAAACCACTAAGGGATTATCCCTGCAAATTCAAGGAATAAATATCCTGGGGTCTTTCATACTGAGGGAATAATGTGGGGTAAATATGAGGCAGCTCCACTATGAAAAAAACGCTTCAGCCTTTGGGCAAAGTTGGATGAGAAAGATAGACAAACATATAAAGTCAATTTTATTTGATAAAACATTTTCAAACATTTCAAGACAAGTAAATCAGGGCTACAGCCAGCATAGTTATGTATGACAATGTATGGGTCCTTTCACCTCTTCTTCATTTTCTGGAAGATTATGATTTCTCCCACATGTTCTGAAACTCTTGTGTTATCATGATCTGCTTATACGAGGTTCAGCGGATGGCATGCAGAGATCATCTACATGTGGTGAGATCTCAGCAGGAGGCTTGCCACAGAAATATGTTATTCCCATCCTCTTGCATGTTACACGACTGATATGAATTTGAGGCTTTTGCTTGGCCTAAAAAAGAAATGAGTTCAGTCACTTGTGTTTGATTAATTTTTCATTTCAAAGCTAACTGGAGCCATATAGTATGCTTAAAATCTTACTGAGTGTATCTATAAGATGCACTTGATGAATGTTTTTCAGCTCTCAGCTCAACTTTTAAATATTATGGACAACATGGAGAGTGATTGAGTGGGCTCAAGTATTCAAGTGTCTCTGATCAGATGAGGTAGTCACTTAGTGGCTTTGGCAGCCAATGTTGCTCAATGTTGCTATCTCAAGTTGATAAGTGCCAAAGCATCCACTGGAGCATCAAACAGGTGGAGAGGTGTTGAGGTTGAGGCTGCATGGGATACTGCTCTGAGGGTTAAGATCAGTTTCAGGCTTCCACAGCCAAGGCACAGCATCCTGATCTGTACAAAGATGCAGTTCTTTGGTTGTGTTGGATCATGGATGCTGATGCCATGGATACATCTTTCTGGTGCAGGTTCTTGAGGCTTGATGCAGTTTGCAGATGCAGATCATCCTGCAGCTCTCAATAGTACTCTGTCCATATGCTGTCTTGTATCGTATGCATTGCTTTCCATCTGCTAATTTCATTGTCCACAGACTCTACATTGAATGAATGGCCACTTTTGTCCAGGCCATACTTATGTGGCCAGCTATGACATTAAGTGCTAGGAATAGCTCTCTGTGTGCTATAGATAGCCTCAGGGATGATTGGAGGAGGTTTGTCATTTCTTGTTAATACATGAAAAGATTCTGAGTCTTTATAAATTAACGTCATCAGTCTGTTAAGTGCTTCCCCTCAACACTAAGTTCTTACTAACGTCCAGCACCCAATTGGATTGCCATTGCCCATTGAACAGACTTCGATTTTCCTTTAAAGAAGTACTGCAAGGAAGTCCAGTCACACGTAGCAACAGTCTAAATCAAGTAATGTATATTCCTGAAAGCCTGCAGAGGTCTGTGTGGAACTGAGGTGCTTTGCTAAGCTCCCAGCTCATTGCCTATTCCATTGATCGGACTGCTTTGCTCTTTACAGCTCACGCCCTGGACCTTTCTGATAGGATGTGTTAAATCTCACTGTTATATTCTGAAGTCTTTGCCGCCTGCTTCTTTCTGAATATTAAAAAGACATTGCTCGTGAATATTTTAAGCAAGTGCAGTTATGTGGCCAGTTATTACTGCTGATGGGGTACACTGGAGCATTAGGGTATGGGTTTTGGGAGGAAAATGTTCACCTCTGTATGTGGCTTGCTATGTGGCCAGTTATTGGACTGTAATATGGCTAAAACATGGCTAAAATGAGACATATGTCAGCTGATGTTGTTTGTGCCAGCCATAAGCTACATGTCCCACATTGTCTTGGGGCTAATAGCAGATATTGCTGCAGAAAGAGACCCTCCTTGCAACAGGTATCCTCAAGAATGCATTGGTGTGCAGGATATGCTGGATCATGGCAGATATCACAACCAATATATATGTGCATTCCATGTAGGCTACATCCATACCATCAAGCATATCCCTCGCAATAAGCATTGTCGGATGAAGGCGTGTGAAGGGAGATGTTATTATAACAGAAATTTATAAGGAGGTTCCTCTGACTTTCTCATTGTGCTATATATATTTGCTTCATCCTGTCCCTTGATAGCATGTTATATATAATGATCATTAAGAAGAGGTTCAGCCTTTTAATATAATATTTTGTGTTACGTGCCAGCTCATGGGACTTTCGCTTTTCAGCTGGAGTGTATATTTGGTTAAATTGGTAACCTTTCTGTCTCCAAAAGTATGTGAAAAATCTGAATCAATTTATATGAGCTTCGGTCAAAGCATTACATTGTACTTTTATTACATTTTGAATAGGGATGCACCAGCACAACTTTTTCACTTCCAATCCGATACCGATACTGTCTTTTGTTGGCGATACGACCCATATCCGATACCAATCCGATATCGATACCATAGGTAAAATACGGAGTAGTGCCTCCCATCCAATACTGACACTCACTTCTGGTAGCCGATACATCCCTAGGTTTGAAACAAAAAGTGTAGAACTTTGAACAATATACTGATATTCTATCCGGACTTCTGTATCTCCAAAACTCCAATTGATGGCAGTATTCATTTGGTATTCGTCTAGTATTCATCTGGTATTGTGGCATGGATCTGTTGAATATTGCTTCCCATTGTACATGTTGCAGACACTTGTGAGTGTGGGTTACTGGGTAATGAATCTCCGATGCTTTCAATGTCAGAAAAGCTCTCGGGGTGAGGTGATGGATGTTTGAACTTAAAAGCCTCATTCTGAATTTGCTTGCAATGTTGCACGGCTATTACCCAAGAGAACAAATTGAGAAGTGCTGTTTTTCTTGCGCAACTCAATTTGATGGAATGTGCTGTTATTGAAACCACTAAGGGATTATCCCTGCAAATTCAAGGAATAAATATCCTGGGGCCTTCCAAACTGAGGGGAATTATGTTTGTATAAAACAGCTCCACCATGAAGAAAAAATACTACAGCCTTTTGGCCAAGTTGGATGAGAAATATATATCTGGATAGACAAACACATAAAGTAAATTGTGTTTGATAATAGATGGTCAAACCTTTCAAGACCCGTAAAATGTGATTATTATGACAATATTATAAGTCTTGTCATCTTTTCCGAATTTTCTGGAAGATTATGGTTTCCCCACAATGTTCTTAAACTCTTGTGCTATCATGATCTGCTCACAAGGTTCAGGGGATGGCATGCAGAGATTATCTTCATGTGGTGAGGTCTCAGCAGGGTGCATCTTACCGAAATATGTATTCCCATCACCATACATGCTACAGGGTTGATGTGAATTTGAGGCTTTGGTTTGCCCTCACACAGAAATGAGTCCAGACTTCGGACACCTGTGTTTGATTATTGTTTCCTTTAAAAGTTAACGGGTAGAAAGAAGAAGGAACCTTCAGGGCACATCATTGATTACAGTATGCTTAAAATCTTACTGAGTGTATCTATAAGATGCACTTGATGAATGTTTTTCAGCTCTCAGCTCAACTTTTAAATATTATGGACAACATGGAGAGTGATTGAGTGGGCTCAAGTTACCCAAGTGTCTCTAATCGGCTGAGGCAGTCACTTAGTTGCTTTGGCAGCCAAGGTTGCTCTTTGTTGCTATCTCAAGTAGATAAGTGCCAAAGCATCCACTGGAGCATCAAACAGGTGGAGAGGTGTTGAGGTGGAGACTGGGATACTGCTCTAAGGGTTAACATCAGTTTTAGGCATCCACTGCAAAGGCACATGCAGCATCCTCATCTTGATCTGTACAAAGATGCAGTTCTTTGGTTGTGTTGGATCATGGATGCTGATGCCATGGATACATCTTTCTGGTGCAGGTTCTTGAGGCTTGATGCAGTTTGCAGATGCAGATCATCCTGCAGCTCTAGTACTCGGTCCATATGCTGTCTTGTATCGTATGCATTGCTTTCCATCTGCTAATTTCATTGTCCACAGACTCTACATTGAGTACATGGACAGGCCATTCTCATCTGGTCAGCTATGACATTAAGTGCTAGGAATAGCTCTCTGTGTGCTATAGATAGCCTCAGGGATGATTGGAAAAGAATAGTCATTTCTGATTCATAAATTGAAAGATTCTGATGCCAGGTCTTTATTATTAACATAATCAGTCTGTAAAGTAATGTGCCTCCCTAAACAGTATACGTTATTACCGGTGTCCAGAACGGCATAACCCAATTGGATTGTCAGCTTTTAAAGTATTGGGCAGACTTCGATTTTCCTTTAAAGAAGTACTGCAAGGAAGTCCAGTCACACGTAGCAACAGTCTAAATCAAGTAATGTATATTCCTGAAAGCCTGCAGAGGTCTGTGTGGAACTGAGGTGCTTTGCTAAGCTCCCAGCTCATTGCCTATTCCATTGATCAGTCTGCTTCACTCTTTACAGCTCACGCCCTGGACCTTTCTGATAGGATGTGTTAAATCTCACTGTTATATTCTGAAGTCTTTGCCGCCTGCTTCTTTCTGAATATTAAAAAGACATTGCTCGTGAATATTTTAAGCAAGTGTACCGTTAAAGGCTTGTGGTTGTGGTTTTTGTATTTTTGTGCGAGTACATCCGACACGATGATATTTTGTCTTGTAGCTCAGCTACTGTTGCGCTTGGAGCTTTGGTTGACGGCTTCTCTGATACCCCGATTACCTGGCCTCATCCCTGTTTAACAATGAAATAGCTGAGGTGCAATGGGAGGCCTACACAAGCTGCTGAAGTGTCAAATCTGTAAATCAGACTTTACGGAATTGCCCCAATGCATAAATGCAGATATGTGTTAGGGAACTCAGTTGACCAATATGCCAAACTATTTCTTGCTTCTTTTCTAGCAATGTCTACCAGAAACTTGCCAGAAGTCTGGTCGTCACTAGGTTGATTGTTTGTCACACATTGGCAAATTCCAGATTACTTCATTCTCAGTTATCACTCACAAGTGACACCATAAGGAATACCCTGAGACATCCAACATGAGACATCCAATATGGCTAGCACCCTGCAAGATGTCTTCTGCAGTATTGGATGACTGTCTTGCTGTCTTTCACTCAGTATGATTGCATAAATCTTCTTTTCTATTAACAGAGCTGAGCATCTACAGCTGAGCATAGCTGAGCATAACAGAGCATGGCTGATTGGATTCTCACTTGGCCAATCACATCAGTGAGGCACAAATCAGATGCTGATATGATAGAGTGGGGTCTGATCCTATCAGAAGGGGTCAATGGCTATTTGTTCTTCTGCTCCAGATTTATGGGGAAGTCCCTTCAGACCTCAGAGGCTCTAGTCCCTCCAGTCTTTTCCAAGAATCTTGACAGTCATCTGAGAACTTCGTATGACATGATTACTCATATTCACTCATATCTTTTCAGCAATGGGATCAGTGATTCATTGGTTATGAGTATTTTAAAGTGGAATTTAGTGGAAACCTGATCACTCTCTATTGTTATCTATTGTTGTGCAGACATATTTATTTTAAACTATTCTATCGAACAGAATTGGAGAGATTGCAAGAACAGAAATTACCTGCAGTCTGCAGAATGTAAATTTTATACTGAATAAATTCTTCTTCTGATGCTTCCTTAATTTCTCAGCTTGCTAGTGGTACCCCTGCAGTGCAATATATTTGAGAAAATGGGATATTTATGCAGAGATGTATGGTGTAATATGGGAGTATCACTTGAGTTCGTTGCCTCTGCTTTCAGTGCAATTGCTGTTTGCTTGTGTTGCTCAGTCAAGGACTTCCCAGTGAATGTGGTATTAGTCACCAGAACTCACCATGGTGCACCATCCACCAAATGAAGGCTAATGAAACTGCAGGGCAACTCTAGTACAAGCAAGAGTCCCACAGTACTCAACTGGGTGAAGGATACCCAGTGCACATTTAAGAAAGAACCCCAAGAATGTTGTGATAAACTTGTCAGGGTGACTAGTTGCTATTACTTTGACTAGTGGGTTATTAGAATCCAGGGGGTCAAAGAGGGCAAAGGGGTAGATTGATTATCCGAGCCCAGTGGGTCATTATGGACTGGTCAGCTGGCCCTTTCTAATGAACTGATGCCCTGACGTACCCAGTGGTCATCCAGTACAGCTGATTGGAAAGGCAAGTGAGGGGAATGGCAAGTGAGGGGAATGGCAAGTTGTGAGAATGGAAGGTGGTCGATGGAGAGTTGATCTTTGTGTGGTTTGGAAAATGAGAATGGTTTCTCAAAGACCAGGAAGGTTCTTACAGATGATGTCTTTACACATAGAGTCATTGCATTTTCGCTTTGCAAGGCAGGACACTTCAGTTGCAATGGTCTATGTTTTTTGTTTGCAGTTGGAATTTTGAGGTATTTCAGCACAGTTGACTTGCAAATGTGTCTGCTCGGAAAATGGAGAACCAGGCGAAACATTCCTTGTTGCCACTGCCTAGTAATTCCCTGACTTCTCTGATACAAAAGCTGATGGGACTGGCTAGTGGTCTGTGATCACCAGATTGTGTTGTTTCAAGGGATCTGCTAGAGCCATTGTTGTCCTGTGGCCAGACAGCGCAACTGGCGAGAATGGCAAGTGCCTGGAATTTGCATTGGTCCATGGTGCTGGTCACTGGTCACTGGTCATCAATATACCTTAAGTTGGGGTCAAGATGCAGTCTGGATAGAAATGGGAAAAGTACCAACTTATCATGGCTTGCATTTGCAACATCTTTGGTCCCCATCATTGCCATTGAACACTTGCCGTTTGTTTCACATTTCAAGTTTGCAATTCCGATCAGCTGTATTGGCTTACCATTTGGTAGTATGAATAGTACTACTGTAGTAGGCCTATTCTGTGAAACTTTGTCTGTATGGTTTCCAATGAAGGAACTCAATTCAGTCTTTTAAATGATGTCGAGTCTTCCACTTCATCAATCCTTCGCCTCATTGCTGTGCCCTCCTCCTGTCTTAATTAGCCTACTTAGTCCATAAATACAGGACGTAAAGCCCCAAACATCCATCCATCCATCTTCCACTTCACCGAAAGTTCTCACTAGAATCTCAGGGTGAAAGCTTTACTTGCAGTGAGATTATCCTATAAAAAATATATTCCTTACTATGCCCACTTCATGGGGCAGACGGGAGCCATATTATGGCAAAATTCATTTGCACTTGGATATTGTACGACCATCCAATACCATGTATCATTCCCACAAAGCCATAAGAGCAAGCCTGCTGAATTAAATTCTGTGGGTGTCCTTGCTAGTCTCGGTTGCTTGGGAGTGCTGAAGGCTCTGTGAGATGAGATGTCTGGCTGTATAGGACATTGACCCCCAGCAGCAAGAGAAGCATCAGTATCTCATCCTCATCATCAGCAGTCTCAGCACCATTGCCTGCCATTAAGATGCATGCTGGCATCGCAGAAGAATTGTCAAAGGAAGAAATTGATGGCTGTTGCATTGATCGGACAATCATCTTGCAATTGATCTTGCGTTGAAGCGCTTCAAGCGTGTGTTCTGAAATTTAATTACTGTGTTGCTCAAAAGAATGAAATTCCGTCCCTCCCTTAATTGTCAATGCTGGAGACAGGGCAATGATTTCTGTCTCAGCCCAGCCGAAGAGACCAAGGGAATTGTACTGCAATTATCAGGAAATCCAGTAACAGATAATAATCCTTAGAGACTCCGTGACCAATTGATTTTACAATACATGTTCTCAAGAGATTTCGTTCTTGGAGACAATAACCTTTCTATCCAACCTACATCTTTTCCTTAGTACCTAATATTTATAAGTCGCTCAGTTATTGTCAGTTTCGTCACTGCTAATCCAGCTTTTTGCTCCTTTGGTCCACTAAACCGCTAAATCACTCTGGAACAATTAGGCCTACTTTTTCTAGATTAATTTTGACTTACCCTTTATTACTGTAGGTATGTTGCAAAAAAATTCAAATATGGAATTTCACATTGAAACTATTTTTATGTGAAGGACACTTCAATAAAATAAAAGTAGCCACCAGAACCACCTTAATATGTCAATTATTAAAGAACTTACAAGCATTTTTGTAGTCCAAAAATGAAGTAATAATTGGCTATGTTTTAGCATTGTAATAACAAAAAGTCTGTGATCAACGATTGTGATCTTCATAACTCTGTTGAAAATGAAGATAATTGAATGAAACTTTCAACAGATTGTTATCATATTCAGTGTCGTTTGTAGACTAACCAATAACTTCATTTGCTATAGCTGAACCTGACTTTTAATGGCAACCAACAAACACACGGTGAAGTATACCACTTATTTAAACAATAAATACCATTCCAAAGTTCCAAGGTAAATTCAATTATTGTGAACCAAAATATAACACATTGCAAAGCATCTACTGTTCATTTACGACATCTATTGCCAGTGAAACAAGGATGGATGACTGGAGCTTTATGTCGCATATTTATGCATTTGTTAGGCTCCTTGGGACACGAGAAAGTAACAAGGTAGAAGTAAATTAATAGGTCTACTGATATTAAATCAGTTGCTTCAAATAAAGAGGGTCAGCTTTTCAGCCTGGCCACCAAGGCAAATTTTTACCCAAATTAGAGTGACTTTGGAAATTTAGGCCTCATATAACTTTTCCCCTATTCATACAATTTCCTTCAAATTTTGCAGTAATGAAGGTAAAAGTGTAACTTAAATGGCCATATACCTCTAATCAATGGCCATAGCTCACGAAGAAAGCTGTAGCAAGCTGATTTACACTGTCATTTTCAAATGGCTGGAAAACACAAACAACTGAACAAAATTTAAATATTTAAAAACTCGGCTGTCAAGGATGATCCCAATAACATTCGCTGTTAAAATCATCAAGCTATGTTGAGTACAAACATAGCTAGAGCTATTTTTGTGAAGGATGTTTTCAAACGCACAGATATTCGCCAGCACATTACAGGCAGAAATTTTTCTGGGTCATTGCAGCAGATTGCAACATACCTAATTACTGTCTCTATGATGTCACCCACAAAATTGACGATGGTTTCATGCCCTTTTGGAGTAGTAGGCCTATTTATCCTCCAGTATCGTCTACCTACAGTAAAAAAAAAGATAAAACACAGAAAAAAATGAAGCGTTTTAGTCTGGTAAGACTGCGGATGGTAGTAAAACTGATGGACAGTAATGGTCACTGACATGAATTTTATGGTAATGTGGGCTTCAGGTTTTATTTGTAGGCTACAGTAGTTGTTTCTGCTTGGTAAAATATATGACAAGATCTTTTAGAATCAGACTTCCTGGATCAACCCCCGCCTCCTGCCTAGAGCCTTTGCCCATTTTGTGTTTTGGATGCTTTTGCCTTCTCACACCATTGGCCCATATTTGGATTGGTTCAGTGGTCAATGCAAAGATGATGGGCAATCAGATGCAGCAACCGAATCACCAGGACTTCAATGGCCATCAATAAGTGCAGTGGCAGAGATCTTGCATAAAGAGGGGGAGAGGGTCAGTTACTATTTGGTTTATAATTGAGCTCCAAAAACAAATGTCTTATTGAGAGATTTAATGTCTCACCTTGAAAATGCAATTTCATCTGTAGTTCAGCCTATGTCTGGATTAAAATCTAAACTAATGTTTGGTATTGGTAGCAGTTATGTCATAATGGCCCGTTTTCACCAACATGGTATTAAGAGTTGAGCCAGGTCTGAGCTAAGACCATTCTCACGTGGTCATCGGCTCACTCGAACTGGCTCTGCCAGTGAGCCTCTGACCTGGATGGCTGCAATTAGTGTGGTTTTGGAGCTTGTGATAGGTTGCGAAGGACAGTGGACGCACAATCAGAGAGGCTGTTACATTTGAAACAATATTATGTCATTCCAGTCTTTGCATACTATTGATAGCGATTGGCTGTTGATCCGTTTGTTGTTTTAAGTTTCCTCCTGTTTGTCATCAGTCTATAGGATTGAAGCTGTTACATGAAGCTTGGGGTTCATTTTCCAAGCGTGAACAGCAATAGCATCTTGTGTCATAAGTATACTCAAAGCATCTTTTTATGCACTTTAGATCAGCTTCATGAAAATTAAAGATACACATAGATTAGCAGCCAAAAAAATCCTGTGTAAAATAATTACTAAAATTGGGGTGGTTGGAGTGTTCCTCAATGCGAAATTATCTATTTCATTGTAACACTGAAAGTAATTATCTCTGTGTTAACATACGGATATTATTTAGCTCTATGGTATTAAAAAATCCCCCAAGAGACAATGGCTGCCTTCCATAAACTCAGCAGCACTTGAGAATTTACACACAAATGCGTTCTGAAAATATCAAACTTGGACAAAGTCAATCACTGTCCATGAAGGTTGTCTAGAGATTAATTCCAACTACCAATCAGATCCAAATTAAATGCATGGCTGATAATGATTGACATCTGAAATATTCACAGTTTTTGTGTTTGTCTTTAGTACTCATCATACATTTCACAGTTTATGTAACTTTCAGACGACAGTTTCTTGATTTCAGTTTGTATGTTTTATTCCATTGCTCAACATCAGTGCTGGTGTTTGTCAATTTAAGGTGTGATCAGTGACAGATACATTAATCCCAAAATTATTTTGGAAGATTCATTCTGATTGGCTGGACCACCAAAGCATGAAAGTTCAAAATTTGACTAAAACCACAGGGAAAACTATCAACAGAGTCAGAGGCTCACTGGCAGAGCCAGCTCGGAAGTGCGCCGATGACCACGGGAGACTGAGCTAAGACCTGGTCTGGCTAAGCCAATCACTCAAGCGGAGCAGGATCAAGGAATTTCAGTTTAGTGAAAGCTTACACAAAAAATACACATATTGTGATAACAGATCAGCTGTTACAAACACGATGTCTCAATTTCCCAAACAAATGCAAAGATATGGCTACACAAAAGAGGGAGGGGCTTGTAAATTTCTATAATAGATAATTGCCCAACCAGTCTTGTTAAAAATAAACAAAGTTCAAAACTTCCCCTTTTTCCATTAACCAACCTATCATTGCTATCAAGCAACCAAACAACACAACAACCTATGCTATGACTGTATTCTCAAAGTATCACAGTCTCTCGCACAAACATCAACTTTCATATATTTACTTTTTTGTCTATTATTTAAGATGACATTCAAGGTGTTCATCACAGTCAACATTATCAACCTGCTCTGCCCGAACCAAAATGAGTTCAAAGTTGGTAATCTAGATTTCCCACAAATGAGCAAAATGTGACGAGAAGTCACATTTTGGTGACATCTTGGTGTTGAGGTCTCTGACCTGCTGTAGCGACATATTTTGAATTGCATCATCTAGACGGCATAAATTTCAGTAATATTAATTTCATTGCAGGCCCGAATTTTTAGCTTCATGTTACGTTTTTTGCCAATTCATTTTGATATCTATAAGAATCTTTGCTCTATGTAGCAATGCTAGAACCCAGTAGGTGCGCTGTCGTAGTTTTACTCTCAGCCTTCTCAAAAGTTGATCCTGCAATCTTGGAAAAACTCAAGTCAAATCACGGCTGTTTTTCCACAGAAAAACCTCCTAATTTGTCCAGGAAAGATATGGAATGGATAGCTGAGGTTGTTAGGTCGTGGTATAGCACACTTTAGTCATGGTAGACATTTATTTTGTTTGTTAAAAATCGATTTAAATGTTTCGTTTTACCTATTTTCGCAGAAAACCGCTCTATACCACCTTCATTGTAGGACATGGATTTACAGAATATTCTTGGGAACATTTTGCCGTTTAGTTTGTGAAGATAGGTGGTGGTAGAGAGGAGAAAATCCACTTTTAGTGAGTGAACGTTGGTGCAGCTTGCCATTGGATCAATGCATTTACACACCCCGACCCTCCTTACTAAAAAATATGCCACTGATCTTGTTATACTAATTCATTGAGAAAGGGACACTCAAGGGTCTAAACATGCTAAATGGGTTTAAGTATCATGATTGGATGCTTTTGAATGTGAATTGTAATTCCTGATGTGAATTTTGTCAATTTTCAACCTCAATTTCTGAACCATAGAATTTTATATCTCGAGTTATATTAACATTACAGACTAAAAAACGATGGGGTTTGATTGCAAACTACTAGGAGAATATTTCTATACCTTTATTTCAGTGATATGTCTCATATTAAGGCAGTACAGAGCTGGATCACTTTTTGTCCATTTTTGGCCAAATTGGGACTCCAGCTTTTTGGTAGAGATCCCCATATGTAGACAAACCTGCACAAGAAAGGTCGCTTTTGCCACGTGTTTTGTCAATGAGGGACCTAAAGGAAGATATCTACGCAAAGAAAAATTAATTTATAATCTTTATTCAAAAAGTGCTATCATTGCTACTCTATGATTTACCAAAGTGTGTGAAATGGTGAAACTGGCTTCATTCATGAGTGAAAACTTGTGTATTGGCCAGCTTTGGAGGTGTGTCTGACCTATAATACACTGGGTGGAAACAAACTTCTTCTTTTTTGCTGAACAAACTTTTATTTTCCAGTGTCATGTGCTGAACCTTTTTTTCATCAAGCCCCCCCCCCCTCCCCTCATGTATTATCTGGTCAGCCCCATAGGGACACCACTTTAACAGTTTGACATCACTAATCTGTAAGTTGTCTAACAATTAACTGTCAACCACTGAACCTTGACTAGTCCATAGACTAAAACTCAGTTGGTGAAAGGGACTTCACTAAACCAGGTATAAGGCTGTTAAGACCTGGACTAACCGTTAAAACTATCTTGGTGAAATCGGCCCAATGTGTCTCAATCCCTAAATTAGATCCCTAAATAAGATCCGCCACTGGAACTGGCATGAGGCCTATTTGAGCTACAGCCTGTTTGCATTCAAGGCAATGGCCAACTATTGCCAGCAATGCCTCTATGGCTATCAATGGCGATCTTAGGCATCGGTGCATAAAGAGCTGCAAAGCCAAGGCACTAAAACCCATTTATGTGCTTATTGGCAGCACTTGTGCTAAAGCTAATGCTGTAATCCTGTAACAGGTTTCAGAAAGGGGAAACTGGGATGAGTCACAAGTGCTTGGGGCATTTATTTTCTATTTGCCTCAATTTCCCTTAATTACCCTTGAGAAATCAAGCATACCCAAGCCATTTAAATGATTTCAGTCATTAACAATGATCGATCACTCATTACTATGGTTTTGTAGTACATTGTAGACCTACCGATTCTGTGCATATATCTGTCATTCAAGGGTGCATGGTTATAATCTATCAGGTTGTCTGGAAAATTGTGCGAAAAATATGTCAAGTTTTAGTTGTCTGAGTCCATCCTTTATTAATGAGTTGTCAATATTGAGCCCTTTGAGTGATGTGACTGGATTCAATTGAATAAGCTTGTTCTACTTGTCGCGTGCCACAAGTTGATTATGAAAATATCACACAGCCTGTCTAAACTTTGGCAGCTTTGGCAGTGGTTGGTGAAACTGATTGATGGTTTCATTTCATGTCCTTTTTTTTCGGTTACGTTTGCTAGGAAGCAAACTGTCATGTGCCCATGTCTGCTATGAAGGAATGATGCATAGGTGTGATAAATATTTAAAATTACATGTATTTAGATTATAGTAACACAACCTTTAACAAATATAGTTTTTGTACAACCTCATGTGTTTAGAATGAACTGTATTAATATCACATGCAAACCATTTTTCGAATAACCAAAAACGTCATTGGTTTAGAATGAGCTGCATTAACATATACACCCTCTTTTGAATATACACTTTCTAGAAATTTTGAAGTAGTATGAAGGTGTGATAATTGTAAAAGTTGTCTTATGGTTGATTTGGTCAAACTTGTTACTGGAGAGGTTTATTGGGTGTGGTAAGTACATAAGAAAGTTTATCACACCAGCCAAGCAAAACCGAGATTATATTTCTTTCAGAGGGTGTATGGTTGTTAGGATTGACTTGAATACTTTGCATTATAATATCTTTTTTTTTGTGGGCACCCTGTTATTATACACCCCTATATCTATTGCATTCTTTGTGTGTAGTTGGATTCATATTGCATTATGAAAATAAACCATGTCAAACTATGGCCTTTTATTGGATGAGATGGGTCCATGTGCGTCCATAAATAGCCCGAATGTGACCTAATATGACAGTAATGCTACATTATTTCACCCTGTGACACATACCATGAGCAGATTGAAAATAGGCACAACTCAAAATGCTCCATGGATGGATGCTGCTGTGACCGTGCTGTTAATTTCTTTCCAGTCATAAAGCTGGTTAACTCTCTGGATTAAGTTGGATAGCATGATCATTCTCTAGAAATGACTATAAGGATACTGCTGTTTGAAAGGAAGTTTTTAACTGATGACTCCAACTGCACAAGACTTTGAGGTCGTTGCTTTGGATGACAAAACTCAGAGGCTGATCTGCCATATTGCAATATTTGTTTTTATGGCACACCCACCTGGATGTAACATTTCAACTGTTGCTAAATTCAGTTGCAAAGCCAATATCAAGAAGCAACTGAGAGCTTGCTTTGTGTGTGTAGATGAGCAAGTATGATGCAGAAGTAGGCCTCTTGCTACTGTCTATTTATTGGAATTACACAAATTACCGTTGATCAACATGTGTTGCCTATTAGTAGTCAGACTGACAGATTAAAGAGCACATATCTTGTGAAGTTTGGACTGTTAATATTATAAATTCATATCAACAGCAAAGTGTGTCTGACCATTATTCTTGGCAATCATGCAGAAAGTCAAGAGACAGCTCGTCAGGGTAAAATCTGGAGACCTGTTGAGCATTGTCACTACAGAACCGTCTGTTATAAAATATGAGGTAAGTTTTATGGATTATCTTCATTCCCCTAGTGCAGTATTTAGTATTTACCATTTTTACTTGCACATACTGTTTATCACACTGACTTGATTGTGGTGGTCTACACCAGGTGGCAAAAATGGCAAAGCCAGCCTTGTGCTCCAACTGGTGGCAATTTTTGGCTTACATCCAGAGCTGAAACCAGTTATGATACAAAAATGAAATAACAATGTCTGATGCTACAATGGGTTTAAGGAGTAAGAAATTAATTTCGTAACTGAAATATCTTGAAAGTAATATACCAATCTGCAGGTCATTTTTCTGTGGTGACCAATAGATATTTATTAGGGAGATTTCTCAATTGGAATTTATTGATTTCACAGAAATGCTTTTCATGATTATTTATTTTTGAAAGTTTTTTTAAAAATCAAACTTGTCTTATGGCCAGGTGTAATGGTTGGCAGGAATTTAGTTATTGAATGACTGGACCAGAATTAAACATTGTAATCAGTGGCGTAGCTAGGATTTTTCTCGGGGGGGGGGGCAAATGACCCTGAATTTCCCCAAAATATTATCGACAACACGGGGTTGCATTTGGCGCATTCTGAACTTTTAACAAACTTTACTGAAATGTCAAGTAAAGTAAACATAACATTGAAAACACTATGAATGTGATGATGCTATAGTACTGTCAATTTAGGAACTAACTTGTTATATAAATATATAGAAACTGTCATGTAATTTTACACTGAAGTCAGTGGGCAAACTGGGCATCCATTGTAAGAGTTTGAAAAGTTTGTTGTCTTTCATCATTCATCAAACAGGAAAACTGTTGACCTGTTACAGTATTCAGATATACCAAGGCAAGCAGAGACATCCTTGAAAGAGGTATTGGCCACTTAAAAAAAAAGCTTTCCCAAGGACTTGTGGGCATGTAAGCAATACGCAGGAAGAAAATTGCAAAGGTTCGATCAATTAAAAGCCAATAAAATCTGAAAA
Source organism: Platynereis dumerilii (assembly GCA_026936325.1). Classification (NCBI taxonomy): domain Eukaryota; kingdom Metazoa; phylum Annelida; class Polychaeta; order Phyllodocida; family Nereididae; genus Platynereis; species Platynereis dumerilii. Next base: position 97,103,434 of record JAPTHN010000002.1, read on the forward strand.
TCGGTCTGAAAGTTCCTGTTTCCCAAAAACGTATTTTGCCTTTTCTCATCTTTTTGCTGTTTTCCCCTTTTCTTCCCCTGTTTCCCCTCATTTCCCCACATTTCACAATTTTTTTCGCCATTTCCCCATTTTTTCCCCAAAAAGTTGTCTGGTGGGGCAACTTGCCCCCCTGCCCCCCCCCACTAGCTACGCCACTGATTGTAATGTAAAGGATCTAGGTTAAAAATACAGCCAATATATACTACCAATGTATTTTATGATTGGCAGCTTATAATAATTCAGTTTTGCTTTACATATTTGGTAATCATGACCAATTTGACACCTGCGATTTGTAAATAAATGAATCTAAATCTGAAATCTGATGTAAAGATAGAGATATAGATTGACAGAAAGGCTCTGGAAAAAGAGATTGAAATTAATAGAAACACTTAACATTGTCCTTAACTGGTCATGTACTTGCTTTGTGTATATATATAAATTATACAGTGTACATAAATGTATACCAAACGGTATATAACAAGTTTAGTATTGCTAAATCTGTGGGGACATATACTCTAGTGGGTGTTTAGTTGGAGCAGTAAATCTTGTTTTGTGTTACCATTGCACGACTCAAGTGAAAAGTCACAGCTGGTCTTATTTGTGCTCTATATTGAAGGAAAATATATTGAAGAAAAGAAGGAAAATCTATTTCCTGTCAGATTTGATGGTGTTCTGCTTTCCTTTGTGATTTGTGAAAAATATATAAATTATTATCAGAGAGACACTTGCTTTACTTCTGGAAGCAAGCAATCACAAACAAAACTGACCATTGGAAAGTTGTGGCACCAGGATTTTATACAAATGTGTAATATCAGCAATATTTAAATGTAAATGTTGAAAATAATTCTTGAATTTGAATTGCAAGTCAGAATAAAATTGCTTAATTGAAAAACATAGTAGAGTTTTTAGGCAAGTTTTGGCACAAGAAGGTGTAACAGGTTACCATATCTTTGTTCAAGTAATGTTTGGAATAATAGGGTTGTGTGAAATGTTGGAAGACTGTCTTCTTATATAGTAAGAACATGCACTTAGTGAAATTGAAAGTCATTGTGCTGAGAAATAGTTATTATTTACAGTTCACAAGTGGAACCACTGGAACTGTTCAATGTGGTAAAAGGAGTTTGGCTGCCAATATTTTTGAAAAGTTCTGAATTGAGCCAGTGAGTTTTATTCTTGTTGATCAGGAAAGGGGAAGTCTCCCACATTTTGCGTGAGTTGGATGTTCGGAATTGTGTGGTTTGTGCTTGGAGTGAATGTAGGGTGAACCGGGGCACATAGGGAGGCTTTTCACAATTTCACATCTACTGATTTTACTCAATGTTGAAGACACTGAGCAACTCAGAAGTTTGCATGAATATCACCAATACTATAGAGCTTAAATCCAAAGCATGAGAGATAAGTCTTCACCTACTCTTTTACAACCAGACAACAAAATACGAGGTCATCATAACCATCCCTATGTGCCTCTACCCCAAGGTACATTGGGACATCAGTGAAAAAAAAAAAACAATGTTAAGACACTCCTTGCACTAGATATGCAATACAAGAAGTATGTAGGACTATATACAGTGCAAAAACACCTTGTAGTGCCAATAGTTAATAAATTTAAACAGTTCAAAACATTTGACATAAACTGGCCTGGTCCGGGTGCGGTCATCAATGTAAGCATAGAGCTATAAGGTATAAGGGGTTAACTTATAGATCCATGATGTAAGTGACACACTAATTGTTCACAAAGCCTGGTAGTCCACTATGTCACAGTTCACTTTGGCCTGTATACCTATTGTGTGCTGTCCCAGGTCATTCAGTCGACTTGGACACTTACATGTTACATTCTGCCCATCTTGACAAAGGCAATTGAACTCATTTGAATTTATTTGAGTAGTAGGAAAACAAACTTTTTGCGCCAAACCTCTGCATGTGGCTAATTTTCCGATATATATGATAGAAACATCAGGTTGGTTATATACAAGATTTGATGGCATCACCAATTTACCTTGTTAGAACCCAGAAACCCCCATCCCATTGTGCCCTGTGTCCCAATGTGCCAAAGTTCCCCCTACACAAACACAATTCTGTGTAACTTGTGTGAATCCTTTTAGTCTTTTTGAAAAGTTTCACAGAACTTCGAGAATATCATATCAAGACAGCATGAGAGAAACATGTTATGCATCCACTGCGCGCCATGCAGTTAGGTGTTTGGACTAATACAGATCTCTGAGACTGAGATCTTACTAGACAATATATATGGTTGATTGTGACAAGACATGTTATCAAGGGATAGTGGCTGTCAGAGGCTGATTTCCAGTGATTTGAATGTTTTTGATGTCGACATCAGTGACATTGCCTCCACTCTGGACTCTTTCTTCATTTTAAACTGATCCATAGTTTAGCAGGCTGCATTACTCACCAAGAAACACGTGGGCATGTTTACAAAGTTTTATGACTCGAAACACAAAGGAACTCTATTATATATCAGTCAGAAGTATGCAACTTTTGTTTACTTGCAATTGCGAAAGTATCTATACGAAATCATATCAATATAAATGGACATTATGGACTTCATTCTTTCATGTTGAACATAGATTTGTATGAAAGTTGTCATTTTGATTGATTGCCTAATTGATCAACAACATGAATAGCCATTTAGCTGGTACTACATGGATTTATGTTGCAATGAGGAAATGTACTAACACTGGAATGTCGTGATGTGTTAATCAAAATGTTTATTTCTGAATAATATTCTATTTCTATAATAATTATTGTGGGGGTGTCTTTTAAAAGAATATATCTCATAAAAAGTTTTTTTATTGAAAGTTTGTGATTTGAATAGCCCAATTGAAGGATTATCGGTCTGTTTAATTTATTTATCTTTAAAGTCAATCACTGCCTTTTTAACGAAACTAGCTTCAGCCTTGAATAATTGTTTGATGACTTGACTTTAAAAATCATTTCATAAAAAATTTATAAGATATTATGAATTATCAAAGAAAAGGTTGAAATTAAACTGTATTCAAACCTACAAATTTATAACCAATCAACGTGGATAAGAAGCTTAATATTCATCTGAGTGTTTATGAATACATAGAAATGGACAAATTAGCTTGATTACCATTGATCATTATCAATTTAAATATTGACTTGAATATTGCCTGCATGGAAATATTGAAATATTGACCCAAGTTGATCACATTGACTGAGAGTATTTACAACTGACATTGAATGATATTGAAGTGGATTGGATGAGATTGAAAGACCTTCAGTAGGGGTCAATGGATCCTGTCAAACACAACATGACCCCAAACATTGGCTAAGCAAATATCAGAGGGAGCAGTTATCTCATGTTTTCAAGTTCTTGCCAAAGAAATACAACTTGCTTGAGGTAGTGGTAACTAGTACAGCATGGCTAGCTTCACCAGGGGTGACAGCTCTAGGAGGAGTTCCCGGAGATACAAGAGGAGGACTTACATTTTGGTAAGTGTAGTATTAAAATGCTTTTGAAATTGTACTTCTGTGGACTTTAGTAATTAACTCTGTCAACACAGATAAGTGGAAATATACATTACAACCTTGGAACTCAAGCACCATAACAAAGAAATTCTAGTCAGCAATGTTGCCAATGCATGGTGACTGGTGTTCTGTATCTAGTTACCTCTGGTTAGTCAGCATAATTAATTTTGTCTTATAAATAACGTTGAAGACTATGCAAGTGTTGTTCGTGATTTGTGTAGAATTGAATATTTTTCATGATTTACTAACTTTCAGCCAAACAATCATTTTGAAGAGTTTCTACCCCAATTCCAAGCTGCTTCTTACTGGTCACCATCAAGTAATCAATGCATTTTTAGTATATTGATGATTTTGTGATGGTTTTAACTTGATACTTGTATTTATATGCTTTGGTACATGAATATTTTCATAACAAAACCTGTTCATTCTGATACAGATACACCAATTATGCTTTTGGCAGGTGAGGCATGGAGCAGCAAAGTATATTTACAATAGCTCGAAGGTTACTTTTATAACTTGCAGTAATATACAAAGGTCAGCCTGTATGATACATATTGGCAATAAAACTACAGATAGTGTATAAGATTACAGCTATAATACCATGTTAATGCACAAATGCACATCAGATTTGACAATTTCTGAGAGGGTTTTTACCTCAAATTTGACTGACATATTTTTCCAACACCTGTTTGGCTAGTTAACACAGGCAAATTAAAATAATATATTGCTAGGATTATCCTTGTGATAACCAAGAAAAGATCCATGAATAACTCTCGATTGTGAAAATATTTTTGATAGAAATGTAGCTATCAATGTTATTCTCCCTATCTTCAATTTTCTATAGTGACATCTATTCTGACAGGCTGTCCTCTGTGACATATTGTTGACTGTTGAGTCAATGACATATATGTCAAACTGGTCAGTGACAGATTTGTGAATGATAAAAATGATTGATAAATTTGATCTTTATTAAGAATGATGTCTTCTTTTGCAATGCTGACAAAATGGTATCTTAGTTACAATCCTTTTGACAGTCTCAAATCTGATAAAGCTTCCAATCTGAACAATTGTATTCAGAAGAATTTTATAAATTGTGGACTACAGGGTTTTGATACTGCAGTTGACTGGAAAGCTGCAATTTGTAGTGAAACTTAAATCATTTTGTGATTGATGTCTTTTTTCAAGGCTGTCAGTCAAGAGTCAGTCTGTAATTTATTAAAGTAAATGATGTTGAACACTACTGAAAGACATCTGGATCTTTTCTTGCCATATTTTACTCTTTCTTTGTAACTTGTCACTTTTTCCAAAGTGAATTTGTTACAAAAACTCACGTTTTAAACAGTGTTTTATATAGACACTTTCCAACACCCTGCTCAGCAATGCACACGTCTCGAGTCTAATGACAGCCCTATGTGAAATTGGAGGCAGATGTGACTCTGGAGTGTTAAGAAATCAGTGTAGTTGATACTCTTTAATTGTGATGTTCTGACTGAAAGGGTGTTACATGACCATGAAAAATCATCTTGCCTCTAAATCTTGTTCTGTGAACTATGCACAGTATGACAATTCTAGGGTTTAATTCTTGGTGTGAAATAAAAAAAGTGGCCTCAGAAACTAATTTTAAAAGAGCTGATCGAAAAAGCTTTGGATTTAGCTTGTAAGAGGTGTTTGATTCTACCGGTTCCGTAATGATTTTACTATCTAATGTTGAATGTGTTATGTTTTTTATTGATGAAACCATATATAACACTCATTATTGGAATAGTTATTGGAATGAATATTATTATTTTTGCATGTATTTATAAACTTTTACATAATTATTTAATCAATTTCTGTATGGAAGTCCAGGATATTATGCAGAAAACTTTTAATACTCAGAATAAAATTCTGTTTCAGGCTGTTTAACTTCATTGTGAATCTAATATCCACTTATAGCATCAAAATTGATATGTGACAAATATGTTTCAACCAATTCTAAATAGTAAATAGTATCCAATGATCTTTCAAATGATATTGAAATTATAGATGTCCAAATATTGGTCCAATATGTGCATGCTGGTGAATCAGATGCTATATATATATTACACAAATATACTTCCAAAGGAGATTTTCACTTTATTTGCCAATTATAAGTGCATGTTATGTTCTTTTATAACTCAGTTATACCAAAGCCTCCATTGGTCTAGCAGTCCTACTACCTATAGGTCTGCTTACAAGGCATTCAATGATACATTTATAGGGCAAAAGTTCTGCTCTGACTGGGTGTAATTTACTTATTTTTGTTTGAATGGATATGTTGGAGTGGAAAGTAATTACACAAATTGAATGGGCTTGAAGAGAAAAGTGAAAATTGTGTCCAAAATGCCCTAATCATGCTATGTGCAAAGTGCAGGGAATTCAATGAGAAGCCTCATGCCTTTCAGTTTTATGTTTGCCCTGCAAAATGACTCTATTTTGCCTGCAGATTTTCAGGGTCATCTGAAGAATAAAAAATCACTAAAATTGTAACTTTTTTCACCTTCTTGTCTCTTTTTGTTGAAAACCGACACGAAAAAGTATTGTATTATGGGCAAAAACTTCCACAATTGAACAAATAAGTACATGCATATGAGATGGCTTGCAGTGAAAAAAAGAAAGGGCAAGTATATGTGAATGTGGTTTTTAATGTTGACATATCAAACTATAGTACACACATACTTCGATTTTTTTTGCTGAAGTCTTGTTCATTCAACATTTAATCACAAATGGTATGTTGGTATGATATTTCTAGATGGAAATGGCTTGTCTGGTTCAGGTATATCTTTTTGTGATAGGTTTCTGCAGTATAATGACAATTACTTCAGTCTTAAGTACATGTCCAAACTTGTACTTTTAAAATTCAAATTCCTGCATTTATTTGTAAGTGTCATGTTCTTGGACAATGTATCATCTAGCTATTGGTAATAATATACTGATATAGTATTAACTAATTACAGATATTTGGAGGGACATCAAGTCAAGTTGATTGTGTTCATTCAACCATAATTATAATGTTAGGAACTCTCAATAATTGATAAACGATATCAGATACTAAATATTATATTATGATCATCATATGAGGCTTGCTGTCAGGCTATTTGAAAATCAGAAATGACTGAACTTGTCGAAAAAGGACATTAGTTTATTGAACTTCAAGGGTGTCAGCTGCCAGTGTCAGAAGCCCCCTATATCATGCATTTTACACAATTTACTTTTGGCTTTGTTCAATTTACTGAGGTTTACTCAAACGTTCCTGTATGTATACAGATAGGGATTTAAGTGGCCCCTTTACCTAGTTTGAAATGTTTAAGTGGTTTAAAGGGTCATAAAAGTGCAGTCAGACTATATGGGTGACTGTCTCTCTGGGCTCCTCTTTCAGTCATAGAGTAGCCTTCCATATTTGTACTCTTCTGTATAATGTACACTTGAGTCTCAAGTTTTGTCGAGAACCATTTTCTTGTTTAACAGTTCCTATAATTATATTTGAGGCTTCTAATTATAGGCAGAGTATTAAAATAATATGGAATGATGTTCAATGCAGATAGTTAGCGTTCCAATGAGGAGCTGGAAGACATTCACTTCACTTTGTGATTTTACAAGTCTCTGCAAATACTATTTTGAGATAACTTTGTTTTTGATTTGGAGATACTAAAAGGGTTTCTTAATTGGACTTTAGAGGTATTGTACTACCTTATCGTGTAATTTATAGACCAGTTTCTTAATCAGCATGCAACTCAGGTTGCAACTCAGGTTGTTGTAAATGTTATTTGGTAGTTTCTTTCCGCTGACTGCAGAGAGAGAGCACTGCTTGTGTCTCCAGAAGACTCAACCAAGTTTCTATACCCATAGAGGTTGGTTCGTGGTGTTTATTCAAGCAAAAAGGGTAATGTGCATGCAGGCAGATATCCTGCAGGCCTTGCACTGCATGATGTCCTGTATTTCCACAATTGTGTTGTTGGGGTAAAGTGGTCATTGAAGCATGACAAACATTCCTGGCAACAACAAGCTGGCCCTCCAATGGCCTCCATGGTCTTCTCCAGGCACTTTCCCTCTGCTCTGCCTTCTCCCATGAGTGGGAGTGACTATGGAGAATACATAGTTGTTCCTGGGACTGTGTGCGATGTAAACTCAGCAACATTAAAAACGCACACTTTTAAAAAGGCTCAAAATAGTACTTCCTCTAAAGATATCAAGATGAAAATTTACACACTTCTAGAAGTTGCCATGAGGTATATTTACGAAAAATTTCAAATCTCTTAGTGCAGTACTTTTGTGTCAAATTAAATCGTCGCGGTCACTGTCGAAAATGGAAGTCACAAAATATCAATTTCCTCTGATCTTCAATTTCAACAACTTAGCTGTTCTTTCGACAAACTTTTTTGATAAACCAAGAAAGTTTATCATTTTCCTTGCTTGATGAGTCAGGGAAAGAGGATATTTGACCCAACCACAATTAAAGAGGATGAATTTAATAAAAATTAAGTGTCAATGCTGACACGCCCCCTATTGGAGCCTTTTGTCAAAACCTTAAAAAATTATGTTTTATTCAGATTTTTGAGACAATTGATATGGAATGATTGTCTGTGTGTGTGTTTCTACCCTGTGCATGCATAAAACCCCAATTATTTATCAGCTCTGGTTCAGATGCTTCATTTGAAGATGTAAACTCGTTAATTTTTGAGTTTTTAATTAAAAATCTGCTTTATCATTGACTTTTTTTTTCAAAAACTTCCATGGGACCTCTTTTGGAAGTCTTGTGCCTGTTATGTGAAAATTTCATAAGATTAATCCCATCCAGTATGCCACAAAACCAATATTTCCAATGGTGCGTTTTGTGTTGAAGTGCAGTTTGTGACTTCCATTTTCGACAGTGACCACGACGATTTAATTTGACACAAAAGTACTGCACTTAAAGATTTGAAAATTTTCGTGAATGTACCTGATGGCAACTACTAAGAGTGTGCAAACTTTCATCTTGATACTTTAAGAGAAAGTACTATTTTAAGCCTTTTTAGAATAGTGCGTTTTTAATGTTGCTGAGTTTAGGAAGTAGATATTTTTTAGTTCTTCTGGAGACATTGGATCTTTATTTGCACTGTTCATTTTAATGTCATTCAATATATTATGACAGTATTGTTGACTCGAATCATGTGGCATGCATTTGCAAATTGCACATGTGCACACACATAGTGTGAAATATAATCAGTGTGTGGTGAATCAAGTGGATCTTGAATTTCTTTAATACAGTTTGGAATGACTGGAATTTGTTTTTTTATTAATTTTATTCTAATTTACTTCAAATAGGAAAACCAATACAAATTGTGAAGAACTTCAGTGTTATTGTTGTGCACGTTCGAATAGTTCCATGGTCATGGATCTTTATTTACACCCTTCACTATAGTTTGCCAAGTATAGCTGTACAGATATACAGTACCATTCACAGTGCCATACGCTGTACAGGAATATTTGAGTAGGTTGGTGAAATATAATCAATGTGTGACATATCCAATCATTTGCAGTTGAAGCCAGTTCAGGTGTTCAGAAGCATTTGATCTCAATTTATTGTGATTTATAGTTGGACCCTGGGAATAACATGGAATATAGTCATTCTGTGATATATTAAATTCCTTCACAATTCACTAGATCCCAGTTGTATGGTGGTTGTGTTGACAATATGTTGTGCTGAGACTTGTGGAATATAGAATTTAATCATTTTTGTGACATATTTGATGACTTAATACACATATTGGATGTACACTGTTAAAAAATAATTGTCACATTACAGATATTTCGGGAAATTTTTTTTCCAGAGGTCTCAGTAAAGTTACAGAAATCCATTTGTGTGTACACTGGATATTTCTGTTATCACACAAGCAGTGTCTGTAGTGAATTTTCTGTCGGATTACAGAAAAATCAGTCATACATCATATTTGTGAAAGGTGTCACAAATACCAAAACTGAGATTGGCAATTTCATGTTTGCTTCAGTTCACGATGAAATCACACATTAATCTGCTTGTAGAAGTTTAAAGACTCTATAATACATAATACTTTTCATTACAAAACACTTTGGGACTTTAAACAAAATCCACTGAGGCATGAAAAAAGCAAGGAGACCCTGCAAACCTTTTTTGCAATAAAAAGCCTGCTTTAAGATCTATGAGACAGAACATTATTTGCAATCATAAGTTTAAAGTGGTGAAGGTGTTTTTTTATATGCTTTTCAAATCATCCTCCTGGTATTCATCAATAAATTATTACAGTAACTCAATTTGATATAGAAAAAGAGAGGACTCTTGTACTGTGAAAATGGCACTTGATTTATTTTTTCAAACTAAATATTCTATTTGTCTATTGAAAATTATTTTATTTTGTAATATTGGTCATGGTAAATACAGCGATAGGTGTCCATCAACCATTCTATTTGCTATCGATTGTCTTATTTATATGTTCATGTGTACTGCCTTAATAATGGCCCAATAAATAAATAAAAATAAATAAATAAATAATCCCGTTGGTTGGTAACAGCCAAACGAAAGGATTATGTCTGATTTTCACTCTAAATTCAGTTATGACAAGTCAAATGGCCTTCTCTTGATCATGACTAATCAAACAGCTTCTAGATTTTGGATTGTTTTCCATGTTGAAAGTAGAGAAGGTGACACTTCATCGGCTAACATGAGTCACAAAGTGCATTTTTCACAGTGATCTGGTCCTCATTTTTTCTATATCAAAGTGATAGACTGTAACGTTTACTTTCAACTTACACAGATCAAATACTTGAAGTTAAAACCGGTGTAGACAATGACAACTATTTTGAATATATTGGCAGTATAGGCCTATTGAAATTTGTCATTTTAACAAATAAGCAAATGAAGCTTTTAAACAAATGAATAGAAAATATTTTGCAATTGCATCACCCCCCTTCCCCACCAGATGAAGTTTTTTAATGATTTTAAATGTCATTCTTAAATATCGAGAGAAAGTGCCCTGCAAATTATCCAGTAACGGAACAGGAAGTGAGGTACCAGAGTGGATTTTTGTTTTTTTTGGGTTTTTTTTTGCCCAAAAAAGGTAAAACTACTGTAAGCAGTGGCATATTTGGTGCATGAGTGTCTGATGACATTTAGCAACTTGACTTGTGTTGTGCTGGTATACCCCTGATCAGCCGGGGCAGCTCTACCACCATCGTTTGATGATGATATGAGAAGACTGGGAGTCTGGAACAATACCTATTAATCCAGGGATGCCAAGGGTCTTTCAGTTGTTCCAGCATAGAATACTGGATACAACCGCCTCCATTTAAATGTGCCTGGGATTCAGACTAAACGCAGAAATTACTTCTTAGAAACAACAGCGAAACAAGCAATAGCAGGCGATGGAGCGGACGAAAAAGTTCAGTGGCAATAAAATACCATTAATGTGACATGGGTGACTGGACATTATCACTCAAATCAGAATTGTCTTGCCCAAACCCCCCTGCTGCCAGTTTTGATATATGATTTGGTTGAATCCCCAGTACATATTGTGGACAGAAGTTTCAACCACCATTAACCTCATTGCTGTGTCCCTGAATGGAGGGTGGAGGGGTGCTGTAATTTGCTTTACAAAAGAATGGTCTGCAAGCAGTTCAATGATTTAGGAAATTGAAAAAATGAAATTGTTGGCATTTTTCACACCCAGAATATTATCAACTTATCCATGTTAGTTTTGGGCTTAAACTCCATTAATATGTTATGGGATGACCAGGGGGGGGAATTTACAGTTGTTGCCCTGGACCCTTGGGACTTCTGCCTCATGATAGTATATTTCGAACGAACTGCATATTGCTTGATCTCCCTTTGACCGCAGTTTTATAAATAATATGTTGTTGGCATCAATAGCCATTTGTAGTGCTCATAGTGGTGAATAGATTTATTTTTAACAACATATATATAAACCTAAAAAGACTTTCAGAACTCTCAGTGGACTGTAACCACTCAGTCAACCAACTTTGCAAAGTTTCTGTTTAATCTGGATCCAAGAAGTTAGGCAACACATTGTAAGTTCTGACAGATTAGTTTGTTCCACATCAAGCAATAATTTATGGTAGAACACATGAAAATGTGATAGGCAAATTTATTGCCTAAAGTAGTTTATTCACAGAATTCAAATGTTACTGAGGAAGAGCCCATACCATGGATACTGAGAATAGCAAAAAGAGTCAGCAATCATAAATTTGATAAACATATGGCTTCAAAAGTGCTCAGCTGTATGTTTATTATTAGTTTACCATGTCTTCTTAAGACATCAGTAGTGACATCAACCTTCCCATTCTTCAGATGCAAATTCGATGACAATTGGAAATTCATATGTTAATGACTCTAGAAGCCGCCACATTTCTGACAACACTGACATACACAACCTTTGATGAGATTCACATGCTCCATGGCATTTTCATTTCGTATAAAATCATCTTTCAGCAAGATAAACATTTTTGCATCTTAGTGACATATAAGTCCAAACACAGAAGCACACATTTATCACGACTTTGTCACGTAAAATTATTTTGTAAGACTTCATAGAAAAATAATTCAGGTTAATAAATATGAAAGCAGGTTGTTTAAACAGTTTCTATTCAAAATCTATGTTTTGAAATACTCTGTAAAAAAACTGCACAGTGCACATAGTCACTCTCAATAATCTCACATTGTACAAATCATCAATTTCATGATATTAAAAGAACCTGCAACAAACTTAGGACAGCATTATCATATCATCTGCCAGTGAATTTGTTGTGTTGTCATTTGTAAGTCTTGGGAGAGAGTGGTTTAGCTCAGTCAGTTGTGCACTCAGTTGCCAATCGCTGGGTCCTGGGTTTGATTCACATACTGGCCAGGTCACCTGGATTTATGTTGACCAGCAGTTACAATGTTCCTATGCCTTATTCCAATGTTTTTCTCCAAGTGTATAAATACAGGACATAAAGCCTCATCCATTGTAGTGGCACTTCTGGTGTATCTCCTGAAAAGAGAAATCACAATTATAAGTACTCAACTAATCTTGTCAATGATTTGTATGTTTACCCTTTGTTTTCTCATTAACTAACACAATCAATTGAAATAGGCCTGCTGTGACAGAAATACTTATAAAGCAATAATTTCGGTATTCACATAATTTAATAGTCCACTAGGACAATAAATAATCATATTGTTTCAAATTAGTAAACAAATTAACAAGTGGATTTTCTTCCTTGTTCAATAATTGCTTCTGCTTTTCCAAGATATCAATCACCAAGTCTATATATGTACATGAGCAAACTTAATTATATGCCAAAAATGTTCATTAGTCAATCATAGATGAGAAAAACCATCACTGTTTCTGTAATAAGCTGATATATTACTTGAAACTCAATTATTGATGTCATGTACAAACTAGAAAATCAAATGTGGCAAACACTAGAATTATGAGTTTAATTGGAGGGTTGAATTACAATTTTGACACAAGTTGTTTTTAATAGCACTCATTTCACATCATGCCTGAGGCAAGTCATGACATATGGGAAAAATATTGTGAAGAATAAAAATCTTGCATGGTAAATAATGCTAAATAAGGTGCCACTCAAATCATGCAAAAAATCCCAGATTAAATTCGACAACACAACATTTCAGATAGGCCTATGCCTGCTGCAACTATCAGCAATGAGCCAGAGTGACATAACCTAATTATCAATAATGTTGAATGAGAAATATTATTGTCCATATCCTCACTCCTCAGCACATCAAAGTTTCAACAATAAAGTTAATTTTTAAATTAAACCTGTTGCAGTATATGAATTACCAGCTTTTATTGCGTTGCATAGTAATGGGCACAGAGTGTGATAACCTTCTTTTCTTTTTTTTCCGCTGCATTATTGGGTAGCACAACTTACCCTGATTTCCCTTTTGTTGATTGGCAACTTCTAAATCTTTCACATCATTTTTTAAAGCTTCATTTAAGCACCTGCATCAACATAATAATATTATTTGCTCTTTTATGGTAATTAGGTGATTCTAAAAACTACATCTGTGTTTCATGTAGGCCTATGTCTTTAAAATAAAGAAATCATCTCTTACCTTTCACTGTTCTCAGCTGTTTAGATTGTAAAGTACAAATGAGTTCCTCCAAAATTGATTTCATGATCCTCTTTTGTGTTTCTATTCAATGGTGTGATTGGAAAACTATCGAAGAGATTATTAAATTGTGATACAACAACACCTTATTTACAATGGATGAGGCATTTTATACATATCTGTACATGTACTCGTAAAGCCAGTTCTTGTACAGATGCACGTGTAATTAAGTTCATTACAGTTATGTTCTGTTGGCAATCTGCCAACAGAGAAGAGTCTGTAAGCATTACTGAAGTTACAGATTTCCAACAGGTTTTTCTGTAACCTAACAGAAGTTTCTGTACCTCTACGCAAAATTTTTAACAGTGTAGGCAATATCTATATGTAAGTTGTGTCACAGATAGGACAGACGAGCCAAGTGGAAGAGAGGCCTATAGTCACGATATGTATACAACATATGAAATTTGGATCAAATTGTTCAGATGAATGGCTGGTATAATAGACGTGCAAGTCAGATGAATAATACATTTTTTATGGGCATTGGATATTGCATTATTTTTGTGATCTGAAGCTTCATTGAAGGATTGCTGACTTATGTTTTATGTCATTTTCTCCTTATAAGTCTCACAACCGTAAAAACATAGTACATTTCTTTCTTTTTTCACTAGAATAACATAGAACCATAAAGCTTGGCAAAAGCTCTCCAAAATCACAGCATATGTTTTTATTATAGCTTGGAAAAAAAACCCGTGGAACTTTATAATAGTATTGACACAGTGCCACGTTGGAAGATAAGTTGTACATAATAATGGACCTCTTTATGTGACTATACACTGGTGTCATAATATTATTATTGTCCAGCCCCAGTTGTTCAACACTGGTTCATATGTATGACACAACTTTAACATTATGGGGAAAACAAAGTCGTAATCTACTGACTTTTTGTATTGAAATACCACACTTGGATTTTATAGTGGGGAGAATATCCTTTTAAAATGTGATACTTTCACTTGCATACCGATGGTGTTCCTCAACTTTAACTTCAACTGGGATTAAGTTATTGATGCAACATCTATTGCATGTTAATTAAGACCTGTAACTGGTTTCAAATGCATCATATTTTCTAAAGACACTGAAATAAACTATAAAAGAAGATGTCATACTTCAATATTCGGCAGTCAAAATTGACCGCTTCGCTTCCAAGTCTCAACAGACCTCCGAAAGTGCCAGCGAAGCCAGCAAGGTCTTTTGAGGTAGGCTGACATTAAAAATGAAATATTATTGAATTTTTGCAAGCTATTGGTTATCAGCTTTATGACACTCTGAGGTTGGATGAATGTTTCCTTCATTGTTTTTGAGATATAAGTGATTTTGCATGCCTCAATGTAACTTTTTTTAGCGCCATTCGTGATATGGACAAAGTCACCTCTTTCATTGATATTACAAATTCAATGTTGTGGTGCATATCCCTCTGTAACCATCAATTTATAGCTAGATTGCATATTCAACATAAAGGCTGCACTAAAGCATTTCAATAGTCAAGGTTGGGCTGCATGATAATGACTGGTTTACTTGAACCTTCAAGAATAAATCAAATTCCCTTCATAGTCCTTGGTCTCCTTACTGAGAAAGTGAGAGTATTGGTACATATACAGTTCTGTTGTTTATTAAGCTGTTCTTGGATGATATTGGTTAGATTTTTACATCTATAAATGACATCATATCAATATGCTTTGATGTGAAATGCAATATAAATTGTAGGGAGGGAATTTACACCACGCAAGGAGGGATTTGTACTTGTAATATATATAATATATGTTATGTATGACTGTTTTCCTGTGATCATAACAGTTATTTTAAACTATGCATGCATGTGGAGTAATGGTTTTTGTGCCTGATGTTATGAATGCATAATGTGTATTATAATGACCTGTGAATAGAGTGGGAATGCTGGAGGTATAAATTATGGCAAGTAACACTATGCATGAATTCGATTTTACTTGCATAGAATTGCCAATCTGAAAGTGTTTATATAGCATTATATAAAGCAAAGTATAAAGTTCAGAGAAATACATAATGGTGGCAATAATATTGAGATATGTATCGAAGGGCAACTATCTTGCAATTTATCACAAATTGCTTGTCACTGAAATAATTTGTCTGGAATTGTCTCTAAAAGTAGTTAAGTAATGCACTGCTTGTAATAATAGAGTAATGACCATATAGAGCACTACATAGAGCACTATGTTGAAGTATGTTCCCTGTAATTGGCATGGGATTGCTCAAATGACCCACTGCAAAGGGACATTAACATAGTAGGTCTTTTATGTCTATGGCTCCATGTAATAATATGTGCAACATATGGTCTTAATTTCTCTCAAATGCACTGTGCACTAACGAGGGTTGTACCCTCGCCATCAGGGCAGCCATTACACCTCTCACTTCGTGATTTCAAAGTGAAATTATAAAAAATTTAAGGGGTGTGGAGGTCTTCAAATTGTTAATATAGGTTAAATGGCTTGTGGAATGAATCAGTGCCAAGTGCCAGACCCAAACATGCAAGATGAAGTAAGATATTTATGAAATTCGAATTCACTCGAGGTGAGGGTACCGCAAAAAACGAAAATTGGCAGGGCGAGGGTACCAGCATTTTGGCGAGGGTACCAACCTAAAATGGCGAGGGTACCAACCTAAATGGCGAGGGTACCAACCCGGAAGTGGCGAGGGTACTGCAGGTTTTGGGCGAGGGTCATTTCCGGTTGGCGAGGGTAACCACCGAAAAAAGGATTGGCGAGGGTAATGCAAGATATTGGCTGAGCAATCAGAGCAATCTAAGCAAACAGTCTTGAAGAAAAAGCAATGAATCAGCTTATCAATAGATAACATCATGTACTGACACATGATTGCACTTCTGAAGTAATTATACCAATCAGGAACTCCAATCTAGAACACAATTGCAATACCCTGTCAATAAAGGAGAATCTTAAAATCAATTAACCCCTAACGAGAAAACAGTTGCACAGTAATTGGCTTACCCGTTCTACCCAACTGTGGAAGTTAGTACAATGTGTATTTAACATATTTTGGTATATCTACAAATAAAAACAAATGGGTACAGAGTAAGAAAAAGCCAATGAATCAGCTAATTAATTTGCTCTTTGTTGTGGAAGATCACAGCATGTGCTGACACATGATCGCAATTCAGAAGTTAGCAATCAGGGATTCCAATCAAGAACATGATCGCATGCCCTATCAATATAGGAAAATATTCAAATTAATTAATCTCACTCACAGGTAAGGTAAAAACGACCCACTGCACTGTATTGCCCCTCTGTGGAAGTCTCAAATTGTTGCTTTTACTACATGAATTTGTATATGTATAGTTAGTTAGACGACTATATACACAGTGAGACCCACATAAAGCTTTGAAAAAGTAAGAAATTCACCATTGCTAAAACCTTTATTAAACCTCCCAACTCTAAAATCTGACTGGCACATTCATTAAACTGAGAATCAGACTTTTTCTTATAATCCTTAATTAGCATGGCACATAATCACAAATTTAGTATCACAGTTTATGTTTCTGTATACATACATGTATGTTTGCTTAGATGGTGGAGGAGTTGCTCACAGACAGAGAGGACATGAGTCATGCTACACTTTTTCAAATCCAAGAGAGTTAAAAGTGCCCTTCTTCAAAGTAATACCATCCACAGTGAAACTTTCTAAAAGTGATCATGGTTTCTTCCTGTATTTAGGTCGATTTTGCATGTTTTTTTTATGGGCATGTGTTCCCCCCCCCCGTGACAATAACATGCTTGTTATAAGCTTTTCATATGTGTTGGCCTATCAGTGGCGTCCCTATGGGGGCCAGGGGGGGGGGAGCACGTGCCCCTCCCCATATTGAACCTGTGCCCCCCCAGCTGCCTCCCCGCTTGAGACCCCCTAGTTACGCCACTGTGGCCTATAAAATTGTGATGACCAAACACAGATGAGCTGATGCGTGGTAGGCCTATTGTACATGACTGATAAACTGAATGAAAATTAAAGAGTCACATTAAGTAATCATCTCTCAATCTATCTATCAATTTATATCTATCTAATGTTTTTTTTTTGTCTTTCTTACCAGTCTTATCTATCTGGTAACATCATAATTGCTGTTTATGTCACATTTAAACAATGGCTTACAGCAGATTCACTTAGTACATGTGAGTTGCTATGGATAGTTTTATCACTGTCTAGCATTTTGAGCCTGTCTGATTGGTCCATGTACAATAAAATGTCCTCTGAATCACCATGTTGAACGTAGGCACTAGGCAACCATGAAAAATGAACAATTGGGCTTCAGTGAACAGCTTAGTTTAGTCAGTTGTAAGATTAGTAGGAAAAAACTAACACCACCAAACATGTCACTGGACTCCATTCACGGTTTTATGGTATTCAAATTAGTTTTATGCAATGTAATTCAGTCCCTCAACCAATCAAATGAATTGCATTTGCCACGATTTTCTGCAATATTACAGAAACTAATACTAATTGAATTACTGTAACAACAAAAACTAAATATGTATAGAGCCATTATTTCAGGTGGTACCCTCACCATGACAATTATTGGAAATGGTGGTACCCTCGAGAGGTTTTAGTGGTTACCCTCGCCCTTACGATGTATTTCAAATCAAAAATCTGATAATTCTGTGACCTTTCACATGTGGATTGCTTGCTCAATGGTTAGTTTAACATTAAAACTACATGTTTCATAAATATGGGATTTGGATTTTATGAAATAATCACAGGATGACAGAAAATTACTTTGAATCGAGAGCTGTAATGGCTACCCTGATGGCGAGGGTACCCCTCTCGTTAGTGCACAGTGAAATGGTTCCGTAAGTTTGGGCCCGATAAGGTTGATATATATTGCATTGAACTTTCACTCCACTTCATACAATAACTTCAAGCTTGGAAGAAATAAAATGCTTCAAATAAGTACTATGTTGAATAACATTGTCAATAGGTTTTTACCATGGACTCCCACAAAGGGAGCTAGTTGTCTGTTTGAGACCCTAGAGTTCAAAAATTGTCAAACCTATATTTTTCTGACCATTGAGACTGAGTTTAGCACAGTTCCCTATTTTCTCTGGAAGTTGAAGTTTCGCCAATGCAAAGGAACAGGTGAGTCATAGATGGCTCATGACTACATATATACAGTGTACTTCACTTCCAATGTATTCCTACATTTATGTTATTGTGTACATTGTGCATAACAGTACTCAATGAGTATTGTGATCATGTGGGTTGGACTGCAATGACCTTCAGGTTTGCCATTGCCAACAACTGTCTACAATTTTCAGAGGTCATAGGCCTAGGCTAGTCAACACAATATGCACTATGATATTGGCTCATGATATGAAAGTTTAGGATGCATGATATAACTCCTACAGAACATCATCAATAGTTTTTTCCTTGTGAAAATGGTTTTCCTGATGAACGCTAAAATTTTATATACTGGTGAATATGTGGCGTCATGTAATTGGCCCTATTAGGTTTAATGAACTATTTTGCTTTGATGTAAGACAAAACAATGCAGAAATATTTTGCCATGCGATCTTTACTTGAGAGACAGTGACGTGAGACGAGACTGGTGCCCTTTTGCAAATGCAGAAATATTTTTGGACAATCACGCCTTGTTTCGGATGTCTCTCTACTCCTGTACCATAACTGATGCTTAATGCTAGACAATAATTTATCAACTCAAATTGATGAACTTCTCTCTTTTATCTTTGCAGGAGGACGATGAGTGTGTTGGGTTTGCCAGCTTGCCGGAGCAAGTACACAGGAAGGCGGTCAAGCGAGGTTTCGATTTTACCCTCATGGTGGTCGGAGAGGCCGGACTCGGAAAGTCCACTCTCATCAACAGTCTGTTTAGGAAGGATCTCTACCAGGACAGAATCATGGCCCCTGTAGAAGGTATGTGTGTTATGTATGCAAGATATTAAGAAAATAGCATGTTGCATTGTCAGATGTATAAGGTATATATAATTATGCAATGAATTGGCACATGAGAAGCATAAATTGCATTGCAATTGGCTCATTTAGTGAATCTTACTCAGGAGCTACCAAATAAGTTTAACTAAGCATGTGATCTGGAATGGCCTCGCCAGAATAAATATACTTGCAATGAAGAAGTAGTATGATGCATTTTTATCATTAAGTTCACTACAATCCTATTATTCCTGTCAAAACGTTTGTAAGATTTGTCACATACTGACTGCGAACTAAATTGGTATGGCTGCCTGATTTTGGTGCTCACCAAAATAAATAATTTTTTGAACTTCTCAAAGCCGTTTTTTCCTGGCATTTAAAATTTCACACTTCCTATGTATTACATGCACTCATGGGAGGTTTTTTATTTTAATTATTATCAAGACCACGAGTCCTTTAAATTTATGAATTTTCGATGGCTGTACTAACTCGGCCATAATATATGTTAAATGGGCCTGAATTCTTATTTAAAAGAAACATGCAGGCATGTGTACTAAATATCACAACTTCAATGTTCAGTCTAGTATTTGTTATGTAAAATAATCTCAAGTTGTAATGCATGACATTTTTAAGTCTGTTTTGGAGTAAAGAATTTATTAATGTAATTCTAAGTCATAGCTGCAGTTTCATGTTTAGCAAATATTAGCAATACCTTTTAAGTGTAATGTCTCTAAATGTAGCATCTGTCATGTGTTGTAAAATAGGTTATTTAAAGAATAATAAATTTAATATATTATGTGTTAAATTTCTCTTTTTTTTGGTAAATGTAAAATTGTTAGTATTATTTTTCCATGGTGATTGTTATCAATGGATATGGCCATCTGTAGTGAATAGAAAAGAAACTCTCATGAGTAATTAAATTACAATAAGTTTCTGTATTATTTATATTATATTATCTGTATTTGTCCATATTATGATGTGCGTTTATTCGACTGTTAGTGTAGTTATTTTGATCACTGTGTTGTAGATGTGGCGGGTCAGCCAAAAATGAAAGTCTCTCCTAGTAAGTCACTGCTCCTTGTGCATGTCATAGCATTGTAAATTGTAATGGCATTTTGCAATTAAAGAGAAAAATATATCATGTAAATGATTGCTTGGATTAGTTTCGGTGTTTTGTGTGAATTATTTCTGTTCAGTAGTTTGCGATAATGACCCGAATGCGAAATTATATCCGTAATGCTTGCCAGTTGTGAATGCATTTGACATTTGAGGTGTGATTTCTTGTGAATTATTGAAGTTTATTTAATAGAGATGTTTTATAAATATTTCAATATTAATTAAGAAAATGTATTTTGTTGCAGATCGACTAGAAAAGACAGTTGAGATCACAAAACACCACATGGAGATAGAAGAAAAAGGGGTGAAGCTAAGGTTGACAGTCGTAGACACGCCAGGTTTTAACGACAGTGTTAATGCTAGTCATTGGTAAGGGTCGCACTTATGGTTAGAAAGTTCCTACAAAATTGACATGTACAACACCATTAACAAGCACATATAATGGCACAGCATCGCCCATGCCCCGCATGTTTTATCCTATGTTTATCCTATCCGTTAGCCAGTTTATCCCGTTTGTTTATCCTATCCATTTATCCTATCCATTTATCCTCTCCGTTTATCATATGTTTATCCTATCCGAGTATCCTACCCGTTATCCTGTTTATCCCGTTTATCCTATGCGTTTATCCTATCTATTTATCCTATCCGTTTATCCTATCTGTTTATCCAGTACCCCATAAGCACTGGTTCATCCCATTTATCCTGTTTATGTTATCTATTTATCCTATGTGTTTATCCTATCTGTTCATCCTATCCGTTTATCCTATCAGTTTATCCAATCCGTTTATCCTATCCATGACCCTATCCGTTGACCCTATCCCTTTAACATATCCATTTATCCTATCCGTTATTCTGTTTATACCATTTATCCCGTTTATCCTATCCGTTTATCCTATCTGTTTATCCTATCCGTTTATCCTATCACTTTATCCTATCCATTCATCCTATCCGTTTATCCTATCCCTTTATCCCATCCGTTTATCCTATCCATTTATCCCATCCGTTTATCCTATCGGTTTATCCTACCCGTTATCCTGTTTATCCCGTTTATCCTATCCATTAAACCTATACGTTATTCTATCCGTTTATCCTATCCGTTTATCCTATCCGTTTATCCAGTACCCCATAAGCATTGGTTCATCCCATTTATCCCGTTTAACATATCCATTTATCATATCCGTTTATCCTATCCGTTTATCCTACCCGTTTATCCTACCCATTATCCTATCCGTTTATCCTATCCGTTTATCCTATCCGTTTATCCTATCCGTTATCCCATTTATCCCGTTTATCCTATCCGTGTATCCTATCCATTTATCCTATCCGTGTGTCCTATCCATTTATCCTATCCGTTTATCCCATTTATTTATCCCAACCGTTTATCCCATCCGTGTATCCCATCCGTTTATCCTATCCGTTTATCCCGTTTATCCTATCTGTTTATCCTATCTGTTTATCCTATCTGTTTATCCTTTCCGTCTATCCTATCCGTCTGTCAACCCATCTATCCATTAGGCCATCCGTCAATCCATTCCTCCATCTATCTATCTATCTATCCTGTCTGTTTATCCTATCCGTTTATACTATCCATCTATCCTATCTGTTTATCCCAGCCATCTATCCTATCCATCTATCCTATCTGTCTGTCAATCTGTCTATCCATCCGTCTATCTATCATTCAATCCATCTGTCAATCCATTCATTCATCTATCTATCTACGTTTCTATTTATCCTATCCGTTTATCCTATCCGTTTATCCTGTTCGTTTATCCCATCCGTTTATCCTATCCGTTTATCCCATCCGTATATCCTATCCATTTATCCCGTTTATCCTACCTGTTTACCCCATCTGTTTATCCTATCCGTTTATCCTATCTGTTTATCCCATCCGTCTATCCTGTCCGTCTGTCAACCCATATATCCATCAATCCATCTGTCAATCCATTCCTCCATCTATCT
Organism: Platynereis dumerilii; assembly: GCA_026936325.1. NCBI lineage: Eukaryota > Metazoa > Annelida > Polychaeta > Phyllodocida > Nereididae > Platynereis > Platynereis dumerilii. The sequence goes on from JAPTHN010000002.1 coordinate 97,126,145, forward strand.
ATCTATCTATCCTGTCTGTTTATCCTATCCGTTTATACTATCCATCTATCCTATCCTACTGTATATCCCATCCATCTATCCTATCCATCTATCCTATCTGTCTGCCAATCCGTCTATCTATCTATCTATCTATCTATCTATCTATCTATCTATCTATCTAGATGTCTATTTTGTTTACATGAGTATATATTATAACCAGTATTTTATTTACATAAATATAAAACAGATTTATATAATATATAGGAAGTTGCCCGTAGATTGGAGGGAAGAGAATAGAATAATATGAAATAGATACAATATAAGCTCGTGCTACCTGTATAATTAGTTGATAAAGATGCATGAACTATACTGAGTTTCCCAGAAATAGAATGTGGTGCAAAGGGAGGAAGTGGCAAAGGACTTGCAGGTGCTGCCCTCTTGTGTAATGTATCTGAATGAGCTGCTTGCAGTGGCCATTCTGTGTACTAAAACTCACCCTGTGGAAGGGAAAATGGCCACCACAATGCAGGCTTTTTGGACCTTGATAGCCTCTAAAACTGATATTATTAAATTTTCTAATATTGAATTAAACTGAAAATACGAACCATTGTGCACATCTACAATGGTATGAATGTGTTATGCATATGATAAGAACTTCCAGAGTGGGCTGGTTGAGGCCACAGCATTGGTTGTTTCACCCCTTCAGTAGATTTCAGCACTAAAGCATAATCGCCCTATGCATAGCATAGCATGGGCGATAATTATGATAATGTAAACTTTATATGTTATAATTTTGTCTTGTGTTAGTTCAATCAAACCTCGATATAGCCCATTAAGGTGCTGCAGATAAGTAAAACACAAGTTCAATCAAACCATACTGATGTTTTGCTTTGAAGCATGTATCTCACCATCATGCCTGTTGATTGTAAAAGCAATATGCATAGACACAATTTTCTGATTTTGAGTTTTGAAGACGGTCTTTAATAAATCTGGATTATATAATGTAATGTGGGCCTAATATGCATACCAGCTCGAAAAGCATTCTGCTTATTCTGGTTAATGCAATACACATTCTTCAGTATATGATATAAAATTTTGTTAAAAAACTTCCTAGCTTTGTGATATGATCAAAGTTCATGATTATATGATTATTTTATAAAAACTCTGATAAAATTGAAAAAACAAAAGTCCTCCTATTCTTAGTAACTCTTGACAATTGGTCACTTGTTAACCTGTTATAATAAACTTCTCGTGTTACTCGGATATACCCTCGAGCTAATGGGGTGATAAATATGTCAGGTTCTTTGTCAGGAAGTGGGAGAAATCCGAAACACAAATGATCCCCTCAGGTTGAAATATTTCTCAAACATGTTTAGGTTTAGTCCTGAAGCTCCTGAATATACTTTATTAACTTGTTTGAGTGTCTGATATACCTTTATTTAGCTAAGTATCTCCAACACTATGGCTTTGTCAAATTTAGAAAAATGAACAATTGCTCATTGTTCTAAGATATATATTATAATATCGAAATAAGTAGATATAAATTTGTGATGCTTGAATGTTTAGTTTGAAACTTTTATTCAGGTTTTGTCTGGGTAAATTTGTTAACTTTTTATTTATATACCAACACTTCATTAATGAACACTTGTACATCTTAGATGTGAATGCAGTTCGATTTGAATTGACCTATAAATCATTATATATATATTTTTCTCAAATGTTGAAGTTAATTTCTCAAAGGTATTAATCAAAGCTCCTGGTGACTCAATTTACAGACCTTTCTAAATATATTATGAAAACTAACAAATATTGATGATTTAATTATTTTCTCCACAGCTGTAAACCAGTGGAAGACTATGTGGATCTTCAGTTCGAGCAATATTACAAAGACGAGACTGGTTTGAACCGCAAGAATATCAAAGACAACAGAGTGCATTGCTGCTTATATTTCATTTCTCCGTTTGGTCACGGGTAAGAGTTCGAGAGAATATCACTTAAAACTAAACCTGATATGAATGTTAATTTCTTGTCAGCAGCTTGTCAAGTTTATGTGTACCTTTAGCTAATATTTGCTGAAGGGATATTAGATTTTAACATTATAACATAGCCAGCTAAGCCAAGGTGGTGCTTCAGTTTAATGACAAAGTGGAAAGTATGTCTGTATATTATGTGAGAATTTCATATTTTATTTTGAAAATTCTCCAAGAAACATCTTGACAAAGAGAAACACTGTTAAAATTTTTGTTGATTTATTTTCCATATATTTGTTGGTCAACATAATTTTGATGACATCAAGTCACTTTTAAAAAACAGTTACAAACATGTTTTAGTAAAATCTTGAATGAAATGTCCTGTTCCTGCTATTAAAATTTACAAAGATTTTTGGCCCCTGGACAAATGTTGTGCATGTAACCCTAATCTTTCTGTTGGTATAAACATACAAATTAGATTTTGTATTTCAATTTGCAGGTTGCGCCAGATGGATATAGAGTTCATGAAGAGGCTTCATGAGAAAGTCAACATAGTTCCAGTCATTGCCAAAGCAGACACCCTCACCCCCAAGGAAATCAGGAATCTCAAGACAAGGGTACGACTTCAATTGCAGAATTGCTGTTTAGTTTTGGGACAATAAAATAGTGAATCAGAAATTTCATGATTGAATATGTCTTGGGAAAATTTCTGTTTAGTTTAAGAACATTGCCCCGATAGCTCAGTCAGTAGAGCACTTGCCTCACAAGCGAGGGATCCGGGTTCTATCCCCAGGCTGGCCATCATGTCATTCCACGGCATTGTCGTTCGCATCAGACATAAATTGGAGGCGCCGTGGGCCCAACTGGAAACAAGTCACTTAGCTTGGCTACCCACGTTAAATAAAAGTCCCTTTACCTTTTACCATTAAAATTGCTCAATGAATCAGAAAATTTTTCTGTAATAAAATGTATTTTATTTCTGTGTTTGTGGACTGGAATAATCAGGAATGACAGTAATCACCGAGCACTATATTACCCGGTAGTTCAACCAGAGCCAAAACCCTGTACATTTTGAATACTTTTCAAATTCTCTATGTTATTCTTATGATTTTAAATATTTACAACATCTGGCAATTAAAATTATGTTTGCATTTTGACAGGTTCTAGATCAAGTTCAAGAGCACAAAATCAAGATTTACGAATTGCCAGATTGCGACAGTGACGAAGATGAGGACTTCAAACAGCAGAATAGTGAACTCAAGGTTATTAACATGTTAAGATATTAAAAGTACATGGGTGTAATCACAACCTCCTTTGCTTCTACGGAGGCTTCAATAATTTAACTGTGGCCAAAAACATCTAGATTCTAATTTATTGACCAATTTACCAGTATTCACGAATATATTACAACAGAAAATCAACCATTGAAAAGTTTGGTTGGCTGATGCCTAAAAGGCATATACGTGTGTCCGTTATCCAGCAATTCAACTTAATGATCTCCATTGCAGTTGTAATGTCATGTTTAATATGAAGTCCTCAAAGAAGTACCAGTCTACCAGAAAGACCATGTGCCTGTTTGTTGATTGATTTTCATTCATTGTCATAATTCAATATTTGCATTTTTGCAGGCTGCTGTCCCCTTTGCCGTCATTGGTAGCAACACATTAGTAGAAGTCAGTGGAAAGAAAGTCCGAGGCAGACTTTACTCTTGGGGTATTGTAGATGGTAAGTTTTATACAATATACATTGTACGGTTGATAAAATAAATTAGTCTAGTCCATTGTCAAGCTAGTAAGTTTGGTAAGAGCCCAAAATATATGGCCAAGTTCAGCTGCCTTTAATATGGTGCATTAATTGATGTGTTTCTCTGAAATATAATTCAAGGTGGGTCCTAAATATTATAGTAAAATAAGTTTTGTCAGAATGTCAATTAGACATTGTTCAGCATATTTATAAACGTACTGCGTTATAGTTGAGATTGGTAAATTTATGAAAGCCCAAAACTATCCATTTAGAATGACTGATTAGATAAATAGATAATCTTTTTTTATGGAGGGTAAACCTATTAAGTATAATATAGACATACACTTATCTTCATGGGGCCAATCTGTTCTTGGTTAAAATGTAGGCTACCTGTCTGATGGGGTCTGTGATGCTGACCGGTAATATTGAATCGGTCTTAATTTTTCAGTGGACGACCCTCAACACTGTGACTTTGGGAAACTCCGCAAGATGCTGATCAGCACACACATGCAAGATCTGAAGGAGCTGACCAGGGACGTCCACTACGAGAATTTCAGGGCGAGGATTCTCAAGGATCAACTTTCTACCAATTCCAAAGAACGCAAGTATGTATCTCCGGTGATTACTTCAGAATTGCTGTGAAAAATATCGGAATTCAGAGTTTTTGCTGTATCATGAGAATTTGCCATTTCAAGGGCATATCTTTAATTTGTTTATTAGCTGTATCAGGTCAAGCAGCAAATATTCAAAATATATATATGAAGTTGAAAGGCAAAAGAATCGCATTACTTTATCCAGATTCACTGAACTTTTTGCATTGATCAATTTGCAGTTTGCAGTTCTCAGTTAGGCATGGGACTATTTTGCAATTTGTTGTAATTTACTATAAGTTTAAGATAATGGTCATTATACTGAATATTTATTGAAAATAATTGTTGAAACATCTTGTAATTCTGAATTTGTTGTCCGCTTATCAGTGAAGAGCAAATGCACAACAACAATGGTTATTCGCCTAGGTACGTTACGGTGACCTTAAGTGGATTTCATAATTGGTGGAAGATTATGTTAAACTCTCTAATCATTGTGTATTATACCTTATTTTAACATCCAATATAAATATGTTATGTATAAGATTATTGTAGTTTATCTATACTGACTTAAGTTATAAGCTGTACAGTGTACATACATGTAGCCAGCTCTATACTTACTTAGTCATACCAATGTGATAATTTAAGGTTAATTGGTAAAAGATAATCAAGTACACAAAATATACCTCCTAAATTCCTTAGGCTTACTAACATTATTAACACAAACTCCAGAGAAGCTTCATTTATGTTTCTACATGTTTGAATAGTCATAATAAATACTATGTTAATGTTTTATAAGCACTGAACACAAACAATTCTTCCTTTGAAAAGAAAGACTTGGCATACATGGTAATAATGGTGTATACAATGTCTTCAACAAATTAATTACTATATAATTTTGTGGGATATTGGTGTTTAATCTCGTTCATTTCTAACCAATAAAACTCTCGGTGTGGTCTTCCTGGTTTATAGCAAATTTTATGTGGTTACTATGATTTCTGTCTTTTTAACACAATTAAGTTCAAATGGTTAACATTTCTAGAAAAACAATATAAGTGTTCAGTTTCTTGCACACACATTTTTTCAAAAATTAAAAAAATTATTTCACGGTCTACACTGTATATTTTTATATTTATCTTTTCTTGACTCATAAAATTCCATTTTTATGCACAATAACATATATTAGATGCCATTGATAATACTCTAAATATTCTCAGACAAAATTTTAATTAAGTCACAAGATGATACCCTGAGTGGAGAATTAAAGGGACGAGCTTACGGAGTTTTGACACTCCCAACGTTTTAAACATTACAAAACAATAAGATTTTTGACAAAACATCTTATTCATTAAATTTCAGTAAGCTGAAGAGAGACTCCAGTCCCAACTTCGAAGCCATCATGAATGCAGACCATGTTCTACAGCAGAAGGAAGAAGAGGTGGGTTGATTAGAAGAATGCTTATGACATTGTCAAATTAATGGAACTATGAAACTGATTTGGAATATTTCAATTGCAATGTTTTAACATATATGTAATATAAAACACAAGGCACAATTTATTAGGTACAATGATAATAGTAGTGATTTATATAGCACCTCTTCCAGTAAACTGCTACGAAGCGCTAGTGACACTAGAGCCCTAATTCAGTCGATTATTACGTGTACTCTACAACACTTTGGCCTAATTACTTAATTACTTGATTTTTAATCTTTAAACTTAAACCCTTTCTTTACAGATAAGGCGAATGCAGGAGATGATCATGAAAATGCAACAGGAACTGAACGCCAAGAAAAACAACAACATTACCCCGCCTGCCGTGAATGGCTTAGGAAACCTCTAGCCACTTGCACTGATGCTAGGCTACTAAACGGTTGTGCTCTATGTTCAATGACTTCCATTTCGATGTTACTATGCTTCAAATATCATATTATCAATATAATATATCTCGAAACCTATCTCTGGGACTGTATGGCTATCAGCAGTGTCAATTGCTCCTGTGAAAATCTGAAGAAGGATTGTGAAATAAATTTTCAGCTTCAAATTGGAATACAGAGCATTTCAAGGATCCAAGACACCAAATACATTGGAGTCGTGGGACTATCTGAGGCATCAAAATTAAATTCAATTTAATGTTGGTGTTCATGAACTAAAATATCAACTAAAACAGTTCAGTTCTCAATATAACCTTGGAATTACCTTAACTCTTCACTTACTACTGAATAACAGAATAACTGAATACATGGACATTCTCAAGGCACTACATCATATCACCGGACTTCTCCACTTTGCATAGAAATTGCTAATTGTTTATTTTGCAATAATTTTTCAAAATGCATTTTGAGAGCAAAACCAGTTGGTCTATTTATTAATAAAATAAAATGTTATTTATTGAGTATTAACTCTGATAGAAACTTATTAGAAGTCTTGATAGTAGCTACTTATGCATAGCCCATTAAAATATTTTACTTCAATATAACTATTTACTTTACGGTGTAAAAATCCAGAAATATTACAAGATTCCTTTATACACAACCAATGTGCATTATTCACTGGCATTTATTTTGAGGTCTTATTAATGAGAATTATTAGAATTATTAAATTTGTGTTTGTGGACAAGTGCATTATTTAATGACTATTTTCTAGAGATGGTAAACTGATGTAAACTGTATTCGTACATTCTTAGGACCATTTATTGTGTTTTAGAAATATCTAATTAAAGATGCTGATGTTTTTTGTTATTGTTTTCTATCAGTCTTTAAGAAATATTATTGCTATTATTTTTGCGTTGTATGCAATTGTATTTGTTTATTAATTGGTTATAATTGGTTATAGGCTCGGCCCTACTTAATGTTTTGTTGACAACTGGTGCTATGCATTTCCATTAGGCCTCAGCTTGAAAAGATATTTGGTTGTTAAATTCTATTCTTAATAGTTCAATGCAAGTTTTGATATAATGTTCTGTAGAACTTTGTAAAAAGAAGCGTTTATAAATTTATTGCAATAGATCCTTTAATTTATCTAGAATTAACACAAAAATGTGCAATAGTACTTTGTATTAAGATTAATTTATTGTATTTTAACCCAAAACTACCTTCTAATTTCACTTATGTATTTTCTTTTCTTGAGGATTCTACTCAAAACTTGTGTGATACTTCATTGTCAAGGCTTGAATTTAAATTTTTTTAAATGTCAAGGTTCTTAGAGAATTCCAGAAGTAGTTCATTGATAGTTGAATTTGTTGAAATATATTTAGATATGATTATTAATTATCTCTGAATTGATGTAGTGAAATTTGCAATTGCATTTATTTAAGAAGCATTACTAAAGCATAGACAAAATGTAGTTAATACTTCCAAATATGATGTGTATTCTATATAACATGTGGCTTTCCAGTAATATTTATGAGTATTAACTAACTAACAAAAGACTAACTTTTTCAAAACTGTGTAACTAATATATATATATGCAAATCTATGTTCATGTTGATGTCTGTAAGTCTTTTGTTGTAGTTCTTCTGCCAAGAAGTTATTTTTGTAAAGCTTTCGTCATATCAGTGATGTGCAATTTCTTTTGTTACTTGTATTTTTTGTAAGACTTAATTTTTAATATATGCATTGAATTAAATGTATAATGAATGAATTATGTTTTGTGTTTTCTTTGATTAATTTTTTTTTTCGATGCCAAAGAATAGGCCTACTTATAGTTGATGTGATTGAATGGCACATATTTGAGACTATTGCCCTTTATATAAGTAAGGCTTTAATATTTGAAGATTGGCTCTGGCTTGCAGATACATTTACTGAGCGTTTTAATAGGCCCAAGCTGCAAATGTTCTTACAAAGCTGTGCTTCAATGCTATACATGTCAATATGACAGGATATATAATATATATATCGGAAGGATTAGGCTACCAGTCAAAATATACTTTTTCCAAAAAAAGCCTTATTGGAAAACCAAAATTAACTTAATTTTGTCCAAATCTACCTTAGGAAAAATATTTTTTACTTTTTCAATGAAAATCTTAAGGTTCCAAACGAAAAAAAATCTCATTTGTTAAAATATCAAGGTGAGAAATATACCTTGGTATGTGAATTTCATCAAAGGTTTTGATTGAAGTGTGTTCGGGTTCGTATGTGAATTTCAGCAAATTATTTTTTGAATCTATGAAATCCAATTGGCGCAGCATTTAGATTTCTTCTTGGTAATAGGTCCGCTGAATGTAGGGGAGAGTCCCCTGGGTTGTACCACTTAGCTTAGGGGACTTCAGTGTGGAAAGGCTATTTGTGCAATGAGGCTGAAACCTGGTCAGTAAGCTTATAAGATGAAGATTGAGTTTTAAATATATTGTGCTACTGTGTTGTGGACAAAGTTTGATCAGTATGAAGTAGACCATTTTCAAAATAAATTTGAGCATGCTTTTGCTGTCCCTGGCTATCATAATGTATTGTAGGTCGATACGTCTCTCTCAGTTTTGGAATTATCAAATTCTTGTTCTTTTTTTTTTTTGGTAAGCAGAAATCTGTTGGTTTGGTTGATCCAAGAAGCTGGATTGATTCTGCTTGGTCTAATGCTAAAATAATTTGATCTGTTTATCATTAACTCAATGAAAAAGTAACAGACACCAAGATTGAATTTGTTATTAAAATAATTTATTGTTCCCTTGCAATTTACATTTTACAAAAATCGCTCGATCATTGCAAATCATATATAATAAATATACTTCAGCTAACATCAATCAAATCAAAGCCACCGAACATCCCTTTAACATGAGTGACCGGACTAAATATTTCATTGACAGAGCTTTCATAGAACACTGTAAACACTTCATTGACACATTTCAAAATGATCAAAGTATTTGGTTGCTTCAACAGGTGTGCATAAAACATAAATCCATGAAAATTATTTGTTTCTTATTGCAAAAAAGTATTTGTCCTTGATGTTTTTTCCACAATGGCTTGTTTGCTTTCGAAGTTTAAAAAACTATTTCTGAATTAAATGCTTAATTGAAATTTTGGATCTTTTTCGCAGTTAAGTATCGATTATTTTGCTTTAATGAATTTTTTGTAAGATATCACAGTTTATATATAATATATATATATATACAGAAATATAAAAATGTTGTTAATGTTTTTCTCCTCATAATTTTGTATTGACTGAGAACACAGATGTCTGATGTCATTAAATCATTCATTATTTCACACCAATATTACTTTCTGTTAATACAAAGAAAGTTTAAGAGAATATGAAATAGAATCTAAACTAACAGTGTGTTGTAAACTTTGCCAATAGTGCATAGAAATGTATTGTAGCTTTCTAAGCTTCATACTTTCAATAAGATTCATTGTATCACTTTTTACTCCATTCGATATCCTTTTTATACCACGAAAGACATTTTGACGTGGCGGCCAGATGTTTAATTTACTAAATTTCCTTTATCACAAATTTCCAGATATTTCCTGCAGCAGTTTTAAGCATTCGTTTCTGCGAGTCTCTATTTCAGCAAGCTTGTTACGTTCCATTTGACATTTAATTTATCTGATTGGTTGAAATTTGGTTCTGCGTGCTTCATGAACCATTCAGATGAAGCGAAAATGGAACGTAGCCAGATTCTGCGAGTCGATATATATGAAAGAAAGAAAAATATTTTTTATGACCTTGAGAAGAAAGATGTCTTCAAAAAGCTTAAATAAGCATGAAAAATGTTACAAGAGCAATGTTTGAGACAGCAAATTTTCAATATTCTAGAGAAAGCTTATTAGCAGGTTAAAAAGAGGCAGGTCATTGGATCGCATTAAGATGTCTGTAACACATTTTAACGGCTGGCATACATAAAATGTCCTAAGTTGTCGCTTGAGATTACAATTCTACTCTAGCTTTGAGTGGTGCATGGATGTGTTCTTCAGGGATTTCATCGTGTAATTTCTCTCTCCTGTAGAATCCTCTTTTGAGCAGAAGTTGGTTGCACTCCTCTCTCTTCATGCCTCTTAAATTAAAGCGCTGCAAAGAAAACAGAACTTGCATTCAAAATTCACAAATTGATCAGTTATTTTTCCCAGATTACGCATGAAATCGAATTTCTAGTCGAGCGGCTGACCAGATGATCCTCGAGGAGTTTGCCACTTGATACCAAAAAAAAAAGTTTGTTCAGCTCATGAAAATTTACACAAAGTTTGGCTAAATCTGTAGTTTGCATTCCGTAATGCGTAAATTATGATCGTAAAAGTTGATCAGTCCTTTGCATGCGAATAAAAAGTAGTTTGTTGCCACTTGGTGTGCGCAAGAAAAATCCTGGGGTAAAATCAATAACCTTCCCTAGACTATCATCTGGTCGGCCCCTGAGACCATGATGAAACTTGCAGCGTAAGAATTTAGCCAAAAAAAATTAGAAAAAGACCGTCTTTCCCTTCATTTCTTAGCAGTGCATTTTTTAACAAGGTGGAAGACCAAATGGTGTCACATGCAGTGGACAGATTGAGATTTGGTCTGCTGGTGTTAAGTGAAAATATTTCATTAAAGCTGAATTACCAATTCTTCAAAAGTTTTAATGTCCATGGCTTCAAGAGGGGCCAGACAGATGATAGTGAGGGGGGCTATAAATTTTACCCCTGACACAAAAGTCTTCTTTTTTGGTGCTTGTGAAGCAACAGCAAACAATTTTTTTTGGCATGCGAACGAGCGACGATCTTTTTTTCAAGTGCCATATAGCCCCCGGACATCTGGCCAGCCCCTAAAGGATGTATAGGCCTAATTTTGATAATTTAGCTATGAATTTGAATGAAACGTACTCCAACTCCTGAAATATCATGATTAGATATCTCCACAAGTAATATTATAGAATTATTTCCTCGCAAGAAAAAAAAAGCTGAAATGCGACAAATATTTTTCAAAGTGTTATGCATGCGACAAAACCCTATGCAGGTCATTTTTACACTTTACCAGCCAACATGGATAAGTTTCTTAAAACTTCACTGATTTTAGTTATTTCAATTTTCAAGCCAAACCTAGATTTGCGAGCGTTCAGAATTTATATTATGACTGGGGGTGGTGGGAGTTTTCTTCGAGGGGGTAGTAACTTTTCCCATGTGTTTCAATGGGGGAAGGGGTTACTAATTTTCTACAACATGTCTGGGGGGGGGGGGCGGAGTAGAAATTTTACCATAACAAAAAATCCATAAAACTTGCACACGTGCAATTGTCTAAGGTGTGCATTATATGACAATATGTGTGTGCATCTCTTTCTGTGTCTTGAGAGGGTAGGCTACTATAGATCCTCAGGGGAGGGGATACTAAAAATCTGCATGAAACCTGAGGGAGGGGGGGGGTGTAAATTTTTAATGGCAACTTCTGAGAAAGCTCCCACCCTGCTCCCCCAGTCCTAAATTGTGAACAATCCCTTATGAAAGAGCGGTTTAAAAAAATTATTCATGACATCTAAAAACACAGAACCTACCTCAACAATCTCATTATATGAATTCATCAGAAGAAGTTCCGGGTCTTCCCCGTCGCCCTCCACATAGTCAATGTTGTGACTGACCACAGTTAAGGCAGTTATGGTCTTAAATTGTATTTATATAATATAAACCTGAATTTTCAATGGAATATTGTTACGACTCAAGTTAGCTTTGAAAAAAAGTTAAAACCATGCATTTATGTTGTTGAAGTACAGAGCAGTGGTTGCTCATTGGTCAAGAGTAACGCACTCCTAAATTAGTGACATACCTCCAAAAGTTGAAATGATAATTAAATTTCAGTCCCTGTGTAAGGTTTCTGGGCCTATTTTTGAGAAATGCTCATATATATATACTTATATATATATAATTTTTTGCATATAATTCCAAAATCATATTATCAGCATTTGATAGAAACTGTTCTACATTCACATTTTTTGTATTAACAAACACAAAGTATTTAATTTTTTTCTATGTATACATTTTTATGTAATTTCAAAGGGACCGAGCAAAACAACAAGCACGAGCGGACCATTTTTTTTGGCTTGATTTTTAGCATTTGCACAGTGTAACACATTGAAAAAAAGGTTTGTCCGACATCAGACAATGTCTAATATATATGTGTCCGATCAAGCGATTGTCTAATCCAGACAATTGAATTGTTCAAAATGTTAAAGAACTTGTGTGTTTCATTCAATTGATTGTCTGGTTCGAACAATTGCAATCAATTGAATGAAACTCACAAGTTCTTTAACATTTTGAACGATTCAATTGTCTGGATTAGACAATCGCTTGATCGGACACATATTAGACATGATTGTCTGTTATCAGACGATCCTTTTTTTTAGTGAACAGGCTTAAAATTCAGAAATATTGTGCTGCTTTTGAATTTTAGGGGATTTACTTTAAATGATAATAAATCAAACCAATATGTATATGCAGAATGTTCAGTATCACAAAAAAGGATACAATCGGAAAAGGTCTTCGAAAATAAATGTCATTATCTCTGGAAGACTAGCCAATTCTTTCCCGATGCAGCTCTGAAAAAGAAACATAACAATTACAGTAAGAGCTCTAGAGAGACAATCAAATTCATTAGGGACCTTTCCAAATTTATGATTTTTATGACTTGCGGGCAGCGGGAGTTTTGCCCAAGGGGGTACAAACTTTTCACCCAGTTTCAATGGGGAGTACGAGGCACAAATTTTTTGCAACATGTCTCGGCAGCGCCTTAGGCGAAGCAGAACACTCTAAAAAATTTCGGGACAAAACTGGTTTTTTGAATGGAAAATGGTTTTTTGAAAAACCAAACTTCCATGCAAGAACCAATATGGTTTAAAAAAAAAAACATTTTGGATTTTAAAAAACCAAGTTTGTCCCAAATTTTTTAGAGTACATCCGGGGGGGGGGGGGCGCAGACCAGTTCCAAAACATTATGCATCACAGAAGAACCCAAAAAATTTGAAATACCCCAAAAAGTTGAACAATTTTTAACCATTTGAGGGCCTTTCACATAAAATCTCGAATCTATCATGTATAAAAGTTTTTACAAAATTTGATGACTCCATTTCACACAAGTGCTAGAGAGCAGTTTACTGTAGAAATGGTGATTATTAGTATCAAAATAGGCATAGGTATATATAGTCTGCTCACCTGAACTTTGGCTTTTGCAACAGGACCTTGGACGCCTGCTTGGGCCAAGCCCAAGAAAGGCAGGAGAAGAAGGACCATACTTCCCATTCGCTTCATGGTTGCTGTCTACTGATCGGAATCTTCCACTTATCTTTCTCAGCACTGAAATGTGTTTGAAGCTGATTGGTTTGTAACCTTACAATGCTTCATTGCTTTACAGATCAAGTCATTTGGCCAGCGACCTAGTTTTTACAAGCACAATTTATGGACGCATTTTGCATTAATGATTATTACTTTACTTGGCTACAACCTGTACAGAAAGCCACTTCTTTTCTCCTTTTTCATTTTCTTTATGTGTTTCTTATATATGATATATATGTATTATATTAAATTGAAAGAGCAAAAACAAAGAACAGAAAAGAACATCCTGACCGGTATTTTACTTAGTACGCCTATCTACATGTATATTAGATTGGATTGGATAAATTTATTTACACAACATATGTACTTACAATATATATACATTTGTTATTCATTTATCAATAGTTTAAAGTGGAGTATTTACAATGTTGTGCTGGAGGGCACCCGAGCAGAATTTCTGCCATGACCCGAAGGTGGGTGCACCCCCTCCCCCCTATATGCCCAAAAAATTAATTTATACAATGCTTCTTCAATTAAACATATTAATAGATAAAAATATATACACATACTTATCTGAGGCAACATTATGAAATTTTGCACACATATATAAATGACAGATTTAATCAAGATACATTCACACAGGTAAGAAATAAAGACATCAAGCAAATTTAGTCAGTGCTACCCCTCGTCTGGTTCAAGGTTGAACGGCAGAGTTGGGATAGCCAGACCATCAATGCATGTGCCTCATCAACTTTTAAGTACCATTCAGTTTACATATATTACAATACAAAAATACTCTATCAGTAGTGGATGGGGGGGTCTGGACCGACCACTCCCCGGATATATACCAATATTATAAAACGAAAATACTCTATCAGCAGTGGGTGGGGGGGTCTGGACCGACCACTCCCCAATATACCGATATTATAATACAAAAACACTCTATGAGTAGTGGGGGGGTCTGGACCGACCACTCCCCATATTATAAATAAAAATAATAATACATTTCAGAGAGTAGGGTCTGAAACGACCACTACCTATATTTATGAATAATAGTTAGTAACTTTCCAATTTCAAATGTGCTACACATTTACTGAATGATTTAATATTTTTCTGATCCTTAATTTGTTGTGGTACATTTTGCCACAAGTGTGGTGCTCTAGCTAAGTAACTCTTATTGTATATTTCTAGGCTATGATGGGGTGTTCTAGGATTGTTGTTATTTCTAGTATTATGGTTGTGATTGCTGAACTCAAAAATATTTGCTATTCTTTGTGGTAATGTATCATTTATATATCTATACGACAATTTTAGTAATGAATTCTCAATCAAATCTTCGAGTTTTAAAACTCCTGCTCTTTTATAATACGGCAAAATTCTCACTCGACGCTTGATATTTGATATTGCCCTAATTGCAATGTTTTGTTTCACTATTAATTTCTTTAAGTTGCTTCCCGTTAACATCGGACCCCAGGCAGATATCCCGTATAAGAGATGACTTTCTATATTTGTCACGTAGATAAGCTTTTTGGAAAAATATGGCAATATATTCTTTGTCATGTTTAAACTGTAGGTACCAATGGCAAGTTTAGATAACAAGTATTGGCGATGGTTACTCCACTCTAAATGTTGATCTAGGTGCACGCCAAGAAACTTGACACTGGCGGTTTTCTTTACTTTAGACCCTCCTATTTCTATGTTACCTTGATAGTTTGCAAGTTTTTTCTTGGTTTTGAATAAGACATAATATGACTTGTCCACATTTAAAGATAGGGAATTTTTGTCAAACCACAGCGCCAATCTGTTTAAATCATCATTCATTTTCCGGTAGAGAAATTTCAGATTTTTACCAGATAGATATATAGTTGTGTCATCAGCAAACATAATGCTACTAGTGAATTTCAAACATTTAGGCATATCATTGGCAACTATAATGTAAAGCAATGGGCCGAGCACTGAGCCTTGTGGGGTCCCAAATGACACAGGAAAGTCATTAGACAGAACATTATTCACAGCTACTTTTAGAGATCTATTTCCCAGGTAACTCTTAATCCATTCTAAGGCCACGCCTCTTACCCCATACATCTCTAACTTTTGGAAAAGTGTTTCGTGCTTTATACAGTCAAATGCCTTAGTCATGTCTAAAAACAGTCCCAAGGTATACATGCCTTTATCAAAACCATCTAATATATTACCAGTTAAGTCTAAAATTGCGTCAGAAGTACTTCTATTCTGCCTAAAGCCATACTGGCCTTCATACAATACCTTATATATAGATCTAAAGAAAAGACAAAATCTTCATAGGGTAAAGGGCGAGGCTTAAGACTAAAAAGAGATTTTTAAAAACCAGTTTTATGGTATCAACTACCATTTCTTAATCATGAGACCGAGGTTCTCGACAGTTGAAAATGTTGCAACATTTGGAATGGGCCTATTTCTTAAAAATGGAATTATGTTGTTTGCTAAATATTGCAAAGCAATCCATCTCAGCTACTTGCCAGAAAAGGGATTCATAGACCAAAGAGAGGGACATTTGAGGCATGGACATTTTTCAGAAGTAAATTTGAGGCACATTTGAGGAATATTTTAGGCACATTTGAGGCATGTTCTACCAAGTACAGTGTGCCTCAATTGTGCTTCATATATGTTAATGATGTGCCTCGTCTATGCCTCCTTGCATAATGCCTCAAACATGCCTCTGCAAGAAAGGCATGACCTACATCTATGCCTCAAATGTACCTCAAACTGGACTCTGTCATTCTACTGTATGCCTCAAATATACCTCTCCAACATAGCCAATTTTTGTGTTGCCAAATTTCCTCTTTATGCGTCAAATATTCGTCCCCTGCAGATTATACCAGAGTGAACATCAGGGAGCCTCTTTGTGGTGATCTGAATATGTGCATTGGCAAGGGAAACCCCAAATAGGGATTAGTATTGTGCCAATGTTGTAAGTCACACTTATAAATATGCAAGGCATAGTTTTTATTGTAAAAGACACGCTTAATAGGCCTAATTATTTTTAAAAAAACTGATTTTGAGTTTTGATCAGCTGACCATATTATCACTCACATGACAACATGCTCTTTTGTTAGAAATCAAATAACAATTTCCTAAATTTGACAAATAATCCTGAATGCATATAGATTGATTGTGCCATGAATGTGTCATTTATATCATTACATAGTTATTATGTTTATTTTGCAGTTCTATTTTTGTAACAAGTCCTTCATTTACTTTGTTTTAGATAGAAGCATTATTGAAAAATTCAAATATTTGACCCATTTCCTCAACTGCCCATGTGCCTTGTTCATGCCTCAGATATGCCTCTTCTGTGTCTTTTTGAGGCATATATGAGGCATTATATTTGCATATATCCATAGCCCGGGATATTTGAGATATCACTAAAATATTTGGAATTCCTCAAATACGCCTCATTTATACTTCAAATATACATCCACTAACATGATGAGTCTGTGCCTCAGTACGCCTCAGTTGTGCCTCAATTGTATAGTACTTCATGTATGTCTCAAATATGCCTCTTCATTTGCATATGAGGCACAAGTCAAGTCAAATATTTTTTATTAAAGTGACCTGCAGTTTTTACTGCCCGGCCTAAGGCCCACAATATTAGAGGACATCATTTACATAACCAGAGGTATATTTTCAGAATTATTAGAATACTTTGAACACCTCAAATACGCCTCATATAAGGCTCAATATATCTCGAAAATGCCTCATAAATGCCTCTTCAATATTTAATGAGAAGTGTGATATGCCTCCTTTATGCCTCATGTGATCTCAGCTTATGCCTCTAGCTACTCCATGGCATTTCTCAAATATATAGTACCCAATCTCAATTTTCATGAAAATCTGCATGCCTCAATGACAAGATGGCATGTAAGTTTTAATGGTACTTGTCTGACAAGATTCCCTATACTTTAGGAGGGGTGACATAGCAATCAAGACTAGGAAAGAGTCACTTATTTGCCAAAAATCAGGAAACCTTTACTTTATCAACTTCTCATGATCTTAATTCAAAGATTCAAGCCACAAAGGCAAACTCGAAAATAATGTTCAAATTTCTCAATTCCAGCCTGAACAGGAAAAAAGACTTGCCTCTACCCAATCACACTAATGAAAAAGACCTGGCAAATGAATTCAATGACAACTTTGATGAAAAGATCAAAACAATAAGGCCTAAACTGGATTCCAATTCAAACAAAACACTTGATGCTCGAATTAAATTAATTATGACATTTTGTTAGAAAGGCTGCAAAGCAGATATGTAAAGGTTATTCACCATGGGAGAGCGAATATGTGATTTATCACCTGAGGCCTTTAGGCCGAGGTGTGATAAACACATATTCCTGATCCCATGGTGAATAACCGGCTTATACCATGAGACAAACACTCAAACAGTCAAACTTGAGAGGATAACTGGACAACAAAGAATATGGCAATTATTCCCCTGAAATACTGTAATTTGATTGGCTGACCGAGGTGTCGAATGGTATAAGGTGTGAATAGCTCAGTTCTGAAATGGTGCATGCAAGTCGTAGCCTATATTTCTGAACGATCACAGTCCGTAACGATAAATGACACAACATCAAGCAAACTTCCACTTAAGTTTGGGGTACCACAAGGTTCAAACTTGGTCCAATCTTCTTCAACTTGTACATTGCTCCGGTAAGTGAGCTTGCGCAAAGAAACCAAGTAAACGATCAAAAGGATGCAGATGATAAACAACTTATTTTTTCTTTCAAGCCGACCTTTCTGAATCAAGGACAAGCCGTACGATGGAATAAGGTATCGCCAAAATCAGGGACTTCTTGCACAATAATCAGACTCCAAGAGCCCGACTCCAAGAGTCCCTATTTTTGACGATGACACGAAGTGTCAAGAGGGACTTTTTGAATTGGATTGTTTGGATTAACCAAAAAATGTTAACTGATTGGTTATGTAACTTCTCATAAACATTTCTTCTTGTTTATGTCAAAAACACCTTGTTTAATTAATTATCTAAACTTGTTATCATGTCAGAAATTTAAGAGTGCTAGCTGTTTAACAAAAATATGACAATGGGAAGACAGATCAACAAGATGTGCTGTATAATGCTGAAAAAAAATTACACAAGTAGCTTATTTCGCAGTAGTACAAAAACTTTTAGACCCAACAGTGTATCCTTTTCATATAGTCATTGGATTGGGCTGATATGTATGCCATGTGACTTTCATTTAGTTTTGTTCTGGCAAAGTTGGGTTATGCCACATATATTAAAATATTTTGGTGTCTGATGTTATTCTAATGGAGGCAATATAGGCATATTGCTTGGCAGTGACAGCAAGTAAGCAACATTTTTTTAATATTTATATTATGTGAATAGTTGCCTAATGATTACCGCTACTGTTTTTGAGATAATTTTTTGAAAATTAAACTTTCATACAGTCGCCTAAAGTTGCGTAATTTCATCAGACACCAAAATTTCTGATATCCCTGCCGGGTATAAGATGCAAAAATCATGGGTGACATGCTCACACCTGTAACACCTAAAAACTCCTGCTCGAGCAATGCCACTCACCTAAACTGTCCGCCTATCCTTATTGATCTATCCTCTCCTTCTGATAACAGCAAATAACAGTGAAACAGCTCCCTTATTTACGTTTTCTGCCTCTACTGTTTTTCCCACCAGGGGCGCATGCATCTCCATCGTAGTTCCGCTATTGCTCACGTTTAGGACTGGCGCCACCGTCTGCCTTCCCGCCAAAAAGATCCACACACTTCACTCTCACCTACTGCTCTTCACTTCTACCTGGCTCAACCACTTCTACTCATCATATCTTCCTCATCTTACCCTCATTTTAAGGTGACTCAAGCATGGTGGTTTGATCATACAGATTTTTCTAAAAATTTGCACAGGTACTCTATGGGACCCATACATTTCAAAAATGAAAAACAAAAAAATTTCACAGACTGGTTTGGTTGCCATGGTAACGGCATGTTTTGCCTGATGACTGCTTAAAAGTCATAAATTGAGTTTTGGTTTTGTACCACAGAATGAAGAATTGCATGCATTTGTCACAAAAAAACGTCAGAAATGTCTTCCCAAGGATTTACACCAAAACATTTGCCATAAATTTGTAGAAAAAGGTTAAAATACTTTTTTCTGTAAGAGCTCAAAGGGCACCAACACACTAATTAATTGCAGATTTTGCATGCTTCAATTTTGGCAATAATCAAATTTTAGGAAAATGATCATACAGATTTTTTTTAGAATTTGCATATATCATAAACAAGTTATTGTCAAACAAATGGCAAAAAATTAAAAAATTTCACCGAGTCATTTTTTTACTACAGTACCATGACTGTGCCAATGTCAATTTAAATAAATAAAGACAATTTTTGACACAGTGGACTGAAATTAACTGAGAAATTTTTTTGGATAAAGCTGAGAAGCTGAAACTTTAAAGTAGCATAGAATAGATGTTACTGCATTCAATAAAAAAATAATTATGCTTCTAGCTGCATTAGATCTCATTTAAATAGCAAATTACTGGCTGCCATGCTGTTAAAAAAAAAGAGAACACAAAATGGTGATGTCACAACTTTTTCAGGGCCTGCAGCAGTTGTGACGCTATGTTGCTAGGCAACCAGGCTGCTCAGAAGTATGTGCAGTGTACCACGCTTGAGTCACCTTAAAGCTCTTCTCAAGCCCATTCCATCTGTCAATCTCACAATCCCATACACTTTTACCTATTTGACTGTACCTTACACCAATAAATATGCCAGTGCATTTGTAACTTCAATTCCTCTACCACCAATCATTACTTATATTAAAATTATTACTCAAATGCTATTTCAAATGGCAAGCATGCAACACGGGGCCAGATACCCATGCAGGTAGAGGGGGGGGTTAATTATTCCCCATTATAGTCCTGCCCCAAATCATGGGTAAATCTAGTATGGCATAAGTCAACTTTGCCTGAACGAAACTTGATGACAGTTACATGGAATATTTTTCAGCCCCAATCCAATGATTGTGTGAAAATGTTTTTGTGCTACTGCGAAATATCCTTCTTGCTTAATTTTGTTAGATATGCTGTGTAGAAAAAGAAGTGGTCTTTGGTTGTCTTACAGACATTCATGCAATTAGTGATGAGGTAACAGTTTTAAATTATTTGAAATCGTTTGATGTCCAGAGAATTGTGTTTATGAATTAAATTCAACTAAATTGGATATCACCAGTATCTTTATTATAGGGATCAACTTGCCCTAGCCTGATGAAAAACAGTTTCATGGATTTTGTATTCAGAACAAACGCACCATTTGTAAAATGTTACAGTACTCACATAGTTCAGATATATGTACACTGAATAATAGAATAGGGTAGGTCTTGACTTGAAATAAATTCCATATACCAGTACAGGATGTGGCAAAAAAACTTGCACCAGCAAAAGCTATGAATTATAATTTCCTAACCAATGCTTCGATTAGTATTAAATTCGGACGCAACCAAGCCACGTATATCTAAATTTACTTACAGCTACTTACTCAAAGCATTTTCATTTTTATGAATTACTTTTCAATTCTAGTTCTAAAGCCAGTGTACGTCAGTTTCTTCAGGTACATCTTGGTTTTGCCAAGTATATCCAAATCGCAGCGTTCAATTAAGCTATTGAAACATTGGGGGTACTTCAGACACCTCTCTCTACTTGTGCCCATGTAAAAACAATGGAAATATTGAGGTTTGATGAATATGGGGGTCTCTGATTTTGGACTGGAGGATAAACTCTAATACTAATGACCTCTCTAGGCTTCTCTTGGCAGAACATACTATACCTAATCTTGTTAAAATATCACATTGCAGTTAATCAATACATAGACAGACATAATATTTGGTAAATGCAGCCCTCCAAGGCAATTTGTTGGTACTCCAAGGCTTGATTGATGAGCTGGGAGAGTGGGGGTCCTATACATACATATATTCAACCCATCATGTCAAGATTTTTTGCTTGCCTGGCACAGAACTGATGCTGGAGACCAAAAATTCATTATCTCATCTAATTTACATCCATTAGGCATTTTGCTCATGAAGATCCACTTGAAATATTTTGTGTTCATCTCCCAAGTTTTGAACCCATGCAATCAAAAACCTTCAGCAAAGCAGGCCTGAAATGATATTGTTCAGCCACCAAACTGCTTTATATTGTTGGCTTATACAGTGGGTTTGTCTTGGCCAGAATAAAATGCAATTAAAACACCCCAGTGTTAATTTTTTTGCCCTTAGAGTGGGTCGGGGCAAGAAGCCCGGGTAGGTGAGAGGCGCCCCAGGGTTATATCTAAACTTACATTTTTGGTGCTTTTTCTTATTGATAGGATTGAAGGCAGAAGCGTTTTAGGTGACATCACAAATTTCCAGGGCAAACAGCACCAAACCATAGAAGTAATTAAAGAAACAAAAAGAGGTGAATGGTTTTTGTAACTTTCATTAATTCTTTGAAAGTACTTCTCAGAAATAACTTTGGTAATTTTTAAAAGTATAATGGATGTCAGCATTGCTTCACTTTATGACATTCACATAAATATGATTTGAATCATTTTTTTGCATTTTAGCTCAAAATATAGAGGTCAAATTAAAATATGTGAGTTTGGGGCGAGAGGCCCCACATGGTATGGGGCATGAGGCCCCCTTCACTGAGGCCTCGAAGCTGCTTCAGGAACCATTTCATAATGTATACTTTACCTTAAATCTTTATAGAATAGCTAATTGAAATAGAACAAATTGGCCGAAATTAAAACAGGGCAAAAAATTAATATATGAACAGAAAAATGCCGAAATTCAGAAAAAGTGAATAGAATGCCTTTAAAATGATAGAAGAACCCCAAGAAATAACTTTCAAGCTGAATATGCTGGCAAAAAAATTGCCATAGAATTATAATAGGGGGGCTTCTTGCCCGATGGGTGGGGTAAGAAGGCCATTTTATATTTTTTACAAAAAGGGCCGTAACTCCTTTATTAAAATTGGTAGACATTTGTTTCACTAGTTATAAGTAGAGTCAAGTGATCCCTCCCTGACAACATTTAAATAATTGACACAAAAAGTAGGTCAAATCGCACCTCGAAGTTAAGGGGGGCTGCATGCCCCGCGCTCTCTATATGGAAATGATGATAAATCATTCTGTTATCAGTAGCAAGCAATACAATGCAAAATTAATCACCTGACCACAGAAACTGGTCTTATTATGCCAAATACTCGCTGGAGGTATTCTCTTTCTTTAAACCACCGTATGATGTAAAATTCACGGCATTCAGAAATGATCAGTCGGCCAGCAGTCGCCAAAGTACTGCAGAGGCTGTACGTTATTGAGAATAGCCAGTGTTCTAACTTTAATTTTACACTAATTTAACTGCTAGGTAACTGGTAAAATGTTTGGCTAGATATCCCATCTCTCAAAACTTAATTTCGCAATTTTCTGTTTGACCTGCTACAGATGTTCAAGTGGTGCAAATTTCTTTTGCCGCACCCTGTACCCCGGAGATTGACTTACGACGGTTTCCCGTACTTCAAGTCTTCAAACAAATCATCATCTCACTTAAAAGTTCATTATAAAAAATCAATGAAACCCAACATTTTTATTAAAATAATTTATTGATAGGATGCAATTCACATTTTACAAAAGTCACTCAGTTGTTGCAAGTAGTGTTGTGCCGCTAAACAAACGTTTTCTGACATTAATCAAGTCAAAGCTGCTGTACATCGGTGTTTCACCGGCAATTTTTTGGTTTTTGGTGCAACACTTCATTGACGCACTTTGAAATGATAAACATCAGTTACTTGTTATATTCGCGACTGCCACAGGTTTCTTGTTCCTACCACAGGTGTGCATATTTACATAAACAGGACATTATCAGAGATCAAAAAAACGCCATTCATAACATCTTATTTAATAAAAGTGTGTCAGGTGTTATTTCTAACAAAGGTGTATGTTTGTATTCATATCAACTTTTTAAAAATTACAAAATTTTCATAATTGAATGTTCTTCATAGAATTTTTAATATACCATAAATGGGGATATCCATATCCTTTTAATTTTTTATTGATTACATCACAGATGGCGAGGGCTTTGGAGTCAGAGTTGGAGTCGAAAGTTTTTGAGCAGAGTCGTAGTCGAAATATGGTTTTCAGGTTGAGTCAGAGCTGGGTGTCGAAATTTTTGGAATTTCTGACTCCTAAAACGCAAGGAATGAGAGTCGGAGTCGGACTTCAGAAAGCCAAAGGAGTCGGGAGTTGGAGTTGAATTTGGCTCACATGCTACGTGACTCCAAAGCCCTGTAGATGTCTGCTGTCATTAAAACATTCATCATTTCACAGTTCACACCAAAATTATTAATAACTATCGGTTCATATCACAGACAGCTTTAAATAATATAAATATCTATCTTTACAAAATATTGAGTTGCAAACTGTTCCAATGCTTCATGCTACAACTTTTTAAGCCACCTACATCAATTAGTTCCAGTATATCTGTTTTGAATGAATGTAAGGTTGTACGTACATTTTCAAAATTTTGACGAATGAGATTAGGATATAGATGGCTGTCAGATTTATGATTCACAAATTTCATTTACCATATAAATTACAGACATTTCAATTCACAGCAGTTTTAATAAGCATGCAATTCTACAAGTCTCTTCCCCAGTCCGTCATTGCATCTGAACCAGATCAAATGAAGATGCTGCATTAAAAGTCTGGAAATTAATGGCGAAGCCCTCCACCTCTCATGATTGATTATATTTGGCAAATTCTCAAATAGTTACAGTACACGTCAGTGCACCCAAAAGCATATTAACTTTGGTCTGACGGAGAGGGAGTTCTGGTCAGACAAATTAGTGTTTTGTCAGACAACATAATAAATTTAATCTGTAATTTTTCAAATGGTTGAAATGTGTCTTAATGGAATATTGTTCTTTGATTTTTAAAGGTGCTTTTGCGACATTGCAATTAAGTTTCTTGAGGTCTTACAATAAAATTCAACATCAGAGAGGACTAGCACTTAATATGCCTTTTTCCTGTAGAAGTTTTTTTGCCAGTAAATTTGTCTGACCTGAATTTGAGAATGGTCAGACATTTGCCAAAAAGTGCCAGTACTTAATGTCTGACGTGGCTGACCATTATCGCGCGCAGTCCCACGCACTGGTGCAGGTTCGCACACTTTTCTGCATCTATTTCCTTTTTTTTTTCTCATTTAGCATAAGGATTTCAAAAGTTTTGCGTTTGATTTTTGGATTTCCCTTCAAAAAATCATAAGTTGGAATTTTTTCAACTAAATTTCGCTGTTTTGCGATTAATTTAATAGTGTACCTTGAAAAACATTAATTTCTGAGTAACCCAAACAAATCAAACATTTTTTTAGGAATTAGTAGAATTAGTTCAGAGTTACATCTAACAGATTTACAATTCGTCCCTGGGTTCATGTATAGGATCCTTCTTAATTTTGTCTGCCAGAATTTTAAGCTCCCCTGGTCCCTTGTGTGCAATGGGCGGTCCCTGCATGTATTCTGTTGGCACTTGCCCTTCATTCTCATCATCTCCCTCCATCTTGTAGAACCCTCTTTCAGTCAGGAGTTGGACGCATTCCTCCTGTTTCAAATTCTTCAATTCAAAGCGCTGCAAAAAAAAAACAAAAAAAAACACGAAATAAAGGTACTTTTATTAAAAATTGAGAAATGAATGTTTTTTTACAGGTTTCGAGAGAAATCAGCTTAATTTCAGGGATGGTTTCTCTCAGTTAACAGTAGGGGAAAAGTGGTGACCCTTAAATCCCATTGGCTAAGAGATTTTCCGCCCTTACCTCTGATTGGTTTAGCCAAAGTGTCCCCAAGCTTGAGTATTTTTACTGCATTTTAATATAACTTTAAGACTTTATATTTAAGTGAAATGAACAAGGGCCGTTATTGACTATAACGGCCCTTGGCCTTATAAACAAGGGCTGTTATTGACTATAACGGCCCCCAACTTTGTAAACAAGGGCCGTTATTGACTATAACGGCCCCGGTTTTGTAAACGAGGGCTGTTATTGATAATATTGGCTCGGCCCTGTAAACAAGGGCCGATATGGAAAAAATTAGCGGCCCTCAAAATTTTGCTAAGGCTCTGGTGAACGGCCTTGCAAGTGGATAATAATAGAATTTGAAGCATGTAAAATGATCGCCCCCCCCCCCCAACAGTTAAAATTTTGACTTCAAACTGTAACAGGATGCCACCTGGCATCACAAATAACAAAAAATCACTCAGTTCAGAGTTGACTTTGATTTTTATTCACCATGTTTTTAGATTTGATTTGATTTTATGTACTTATACGTTTTTACAACTTTCTTTGTTGTATATGCCATCTAAGATCCCTAGCAGAACTATATGATTAGGGGAAATCAACTGTCTCTGTTCGGGACTGTCAAGTGGCAGCAGAATGCTGACAGTCCCTGGAAAATTGAATTTGGTCAACAATAATTTGATCTGTTTTGGACAGATCACAAGATCAGGTCGCACAACAGCTATCCATATTACTACGCCAAACTACTTTCACAAAGCATGGTTGCTGGCAAAGATCCAGTCCACTGCTTTGAATGAAAATGTTTGGAAATCATGAGACAAAAAGAAAGTTTTGAAACTTTAGCATAAACTTTGCCTGTGAAAGGGATGATTTTACTCATCAGAAGTTTGATGGTTGTCAATCTACTTATGCCATTTAGTGCATGTTAAATTGTGGTCAGAAAGTTGTCCAAAAAGAATGCACTCTCACTTATTCATGTGTCCATACAAAGCCAATGTTTTTGCTTTGTGATATCAAAAATGCTCATTTGTATCTATTCTGTTACTTTATGGAGATTTATTAACTAGGACAACAATATAATTTACAATTTCATAAAAGCTGTGTAACACTCAACAAAATACTGGCATTATATGTGAGCTACAATGTATACATCCTCCATGATAAAAAATAGTTCCAACTTGTTTTGGTATTTACAAGCTGTCTGCTTAAAATTGAAGCCAACCAAAGTCAGATTAGACACCTACAGAGTTTTTGGAAATAAACTAGACCATCACTAAATGATGGAACTGTCCTGGTTTCTTCCACACTGTGCTGGTTTCTTTCACAGATTGAAATTCGGTTTATCGCTCACTGGAGCTCGCAAATTTTGCACCCTAGCCCCAGGTGGCAGCAAATAGCGGTCAACTTGTAGAAAGATTGGGTATGATAAGCACTGAATCAACTGGTTAACCATAACTGACACAAACAAAACAATTTTAAGCCAGTGACATCACACTACCAAGTTGAAAGTTACTTTTGAAACTGTTTGCACTGTCATTATTTATTTGTAGAATTATCAGACTGAGTGAAGCTTTATTTAAGCAATAAAAGCAAGGTCTCGAAGAGCTTAGCCTTCATCTAAGCTATGTCTTGTTAAAATCAGTCTAACACATGGTCCCACAACCACACATATGGAATTCACAGATGCATTGGTGCACTCCACTGAACTGAGGTTCGAAACAGGTGATTACAACAAACAGTCAATGCCAAACAATGCTAAACAAGATAATCCAGCTTGCTATTTTGTAACAGGGCCCCTTTAAACATTGTCATAGTATAAGAAAGTGTGATATAGGCTGACAGAGCCAGGGAATTTTTGCCAAAGAACTTCTTATTCGAGCATTTGTGCATCCATTTATCCACATGGAACTGTTCATGGACTATAGCTATATTGCATTGGATATCTATTATTTGGAATTGCTAGCAGGACAAATTGTAGGATACAGATTCATAAGAAAAGGTAAGATATAAATTTTCCTATTGCCATGTACACACAGAATTTTTTGCCAACTCACATTGAAACTATGAAGGCTGTTAATCAAATATCACAGATGTATCAAACAGGCAGTCATGTACAACATGTACAGTGCCGCCACGTTGTTGCACAATGTAACACTGATTAAGCTGTAGACGATTTGTCAATGAGGACTATATACGCAATTTCAGTGTGAATTGAAAATTGTTGCTGCCACAAGTAACAGAGTTGTCACATTCCTAGCATATGTCTCTCTTCTGAGTTCTGGCCAGGTATAGAGAAGTTGTTGTTTTTTGAGACCATGCATGGAGTTACATCCCATCAGAAAGTAAAGGAACTTCATGATATAAATAATTTTTCATATAAAAAATAATAATTTTTCATATGATATAAATAATTTAAAAATGTTAAACCTACCTCAACAATCTTATCATTGGAGTCCAAAAATAGCATCTCTGGGTATTTCAAGTGGATACTCTTGAACTCAACATCATGACTGCAAACAGTTAAGGCAATTATTCTCAAATCATATTGTCATATTGTATTATCATATTTCTACTTGTAATTATTAACAAAAAGACAAAATTTGGAAATTTTCTTAATTTCAACCGCTTTCAAAAAAAAAAGCTTAATTAAGAAACTAACAAGAAAAGTACCCTTAAAAAGGGTACTGTATCGATTGTATCATGAACCTGAAGGCATGTGGCGTGTAATTAAAAAGTTTTAATATCTAAAATGAGTAGACATTTTTAAGAAACAAATGTCTAAGCCGCAAATTGAGGACTATCTATCTATCTCTTTATCTATCTATCTATCTATTCATCTGTATGAGGCCAATTCTTCTAACTGTATGTATATATCTTTTTTTCTTTTCACATTTCTTAAATTGCTTAAAAATGACTGTTGGTTATTTAGGCCTATTATAATATGTTTTAATAATATTCTTTCATTTTATAGAACATGTTACAAAAGTTACAAATCAACTTTGTTTTTCAACTTCAAGCCCAACATTACACACTTTTAAAAATTCTTAGTTCTGAATAGGTGTGAAGTTAAATTGAAAGATACAATTGCTTTGAGAAATGCATAACATAATCAAAACAGACATGTCACAGTTAATTCAATTGTAGGCCTACAAACAAATTTGCAGATTTCTGCATAGCAATTAACAAAATAACAAAATGAACCATTTTAATTCAAATGACTGAAGTTTAATTTTATTTGCAACCTTCCTGGTTAAATAAGATATGCATGAAACAAGGGGGGAAAAGCACCTCCCCCCCTGCAAAAAACCCTAGATATGCCACTGGTCCATTTTGGCCACTGGGTTTTAGCAATTGAAGTTATATCCTCACAGCGTGATGCGCCGACATGCTTATTTGCGAACTTAATGCTGCAAGTAGCGCAAAATAGATAAGTGCAATGAATTCGGAGGAGTTTATTTGATATATGCAGGTTTTTAATTTGAAAATCGGACGTGTATTAAGGTCTGTAGCCCAATTAGTACTTGGTTCCCCTCTGAAAAATTCCTAGCTTCGCCACTGTATATACACACTTTTTGATGACGTTTCACACGCTCAGGACTTCACACTAGATTTTCCTAACCTTGATGAATCGATATACTGTTAAGAATACTTATATATAAGTTTTTTTATAGGTTGAGACATCGATACAAAAACTGATCTACAACTTATTCTAGTGAATTAATGATATGTTCCTTGACAGGAAAAGGATACTAATTAGGAACGTCTCCATAGATAAATTTCCTTATCTCTGGAAGATAATCCAGTCGTCATGCTCCGCAGCTCTGAAAAATAAAAGATAAATTGTTAGCCATACATAGGTACCGAAAAGTAAAGCGTCTTTTGCCAGTTAGTGACCAGAATAATAGATTGCATGGTAAATCAAATCTTTTCAATGAGAAAGTAGCTCTGGAAAGTGGAAAAAAGATGATTCTAATAATTGCAAGAGGGAGTGAAATGAATGCAGATATAGTGCATGGGGAAAATATAAGATAATACAGGATAGGCCTCTGATGTTATAGTCTACTCACCTCAACTCTGGCTTTTACAATAAGACTTTTTTCGGACAGGGCCAAGCCCAAGAAAGGCAAGAGCAGAAGGACCACACGTTCCACCTGCTTCATGGTGTTACGTCTCAATATTTGCTATCAGCTGATCAGAAAGCAGACAGAAACTTCAACTTGTCTGATTGAGCACTGAAATGTGTTTGAAGCTGATTGGTTTACAACCTCACAAGTCACAATGCTTCACAGATCAAGTCAGTTGGCCAACGACCTGGTTTTTGAAAGCACAATTTATGAATGCATCTTATACAGTGTACATCGAAAACCGTATACTTTAGATGGACTGCAACGTGGACAGGGAGCCAACGCTTCTTCAAGTAGTTTCCATTCTTTTTCAAGTTAACTTAGAAAAGACCTGGGGTCAAAACATTATCCAAAAGGAATATATTGTATGTGCATTTCAAAAAAAGACCCTAAAGCATACTATGTAAAACCTGCTGCCCTTTTTTACAGCGGCTATACCGTAATGAAAACCTTGTTTTTACGGTTTGTACTGTTGTTTTATCGGCAACTACCTGCAGCTGGGTTTACAATGCACAACAACTGTTAAGGCACCTGCCTGTGTTTTGAGACATGAGGGGTAGCAATGGCCATCAATTTTCCTTGCTGTACTAAGAGTCAGGTATGGGTCAAAGTCCTTGATAAGTTATAAGTAAAATATAAGGCCAATGAAATGTTATGTCAGTGAGAATGGGGATTCACTAACTTACTGATTTTGGCCCATATGCTATTTGTTAAAACATCATCCTTTATGACCCCATATATGTTTTTTTTTCTTTTCATTGGATGAGCACCCTTGCTTCCGCAAGCTGTTTAGTTGAGGGTGTTTAGCATTGACCAAATGGTAAAACGTCACCTGTTCCACATACTTGCAGGTAGTGCTGTTATGTACTCTGGCCAAATAACTGAAACAATTGCATTTCAGTGGCTAGAATTAAATTTTCAACTTAATAATTTGTACCAACAAGTTTTGAACTACTCAGAAATGCCAAAGTAGACCACTGAATCACTAAGGCTGTCATTGAAAACCTATTTACTGCTGAATCTTGGAAATTCCTTCAGTGAGAGACTTCATTTTTAGCATTGTAATCCACTAGGGGAGAGTCCCCTCGATCGGACCGGTGCCTCAATCGGAACGCTCTGATTGTGACAAAATTATTAAACTTACTGTATGAACAGCTTTCCTGTCTTGAGTGATTGCCTTTCAATCATTTGGAAATGGTCATGAATGTTTACTTGAAAAATCATTGATATTTGAAGTTTAGGTAACAAGTATAAAATGGTAGTGTCTAATCTAACATTGTCATTCAGGTCTCACACAGTCAGAATTCACATACTGCTGGGAAATCCTTCAGAATCTGTTTCAGTGACCTCCAACTAACTGTCTCCCAAAACGAAAAAGAAAAATTCATTTATCTATAAAATTCAGGGCACTGGCTTAAATTTTGCAAATGACAGATATTCCCTCGATTGGACCAGTGGAGTGTCCTCGATCGGACCACCTCATGGATGTATGCATATTCATAATACAGCCTGTAAACATGACAATTTTAGCTTTTTATGAAGGAATAATCCCTAAAGACATAAAATTATGACTCAGAAATATGTTAAATTAATTACGATAATTTAACTCCCATGCTAACATGCCCTCTACAGGCATTTTCTTGAACAATGCTGAAAAGTAAAAAATTCCAAAATTGAAAAGTTTATTTGATCTGAGGTTTGCATGACACAAACAGAAAATCATGTTTCTGGGTTGGTCCGATCGAGGCAACTCCATGGTCCAAGCTAGGATACTCAGTTTGTGATTTGAGAATTTGAGCTTTTTTTGGAAATGGTCTAGTGTCCATATAGATCAAGCTTTGTCCACAACACTGTAGCACAATATATTTCAACTCAATCTTCATCTTTTTGGCCACTTTTAAGATTCATAGCACTAATACCCTTTCTACACTGAGCAGCTGAAGTTAGGTGTTCCGATCGAGGGGACTCTCCCCTATGCCTCTATTTACTGTTGCCTGAATACCTACTGCGTGCTGTCTCAAGTCATTCAGTTGACTTGGACACTTACATTCTGCCATATTAAGTGCGTCCCAATGTGCACCGAATTCACTAGCTGTCCCAATGAGCCCCGATATGACTTTAACACCCAAATGCTAATTTCTCAGGCACCAGTGAGCATTTTTATCAGGATGGCAATTCATAACTGTTCGTTGCGATGTATCAGATTCATACAAGTATTGAGAATGCCTCATTGTTCATGGTATGTCCATAGGATGGTTTGAATTGAACCCCTCTTAATTTACTTTAAATAGTGGTAGGAAAACTAACCTTTCCTCACCATACTTCTGCACATGGCTGTAATTTGTCAAGAAAACTATAGAAACATCAGGATGTGAAATTGCAGAAGACAGAGCTTTTCCCAATAGGTGCAATCAAAGAAATTGAGGTGCCATTGTACGCCGAAAGAAATATTAGATGGTCCTCAAAAGGTGTGAAGATCCTCGGAATTTATTTAACATATAACAAGAAAGATATACTTGTTAAAAACTACAAGCCGACGGTTACCAAGCTCCAGAATATAATCAAGATATGGAGAAGACGAAATCTTACTCTATACGGCAAAGTACAGATAATCAAAGCACACCTCCAGTCACAACTAGTCTACCAACTGTCAGTTCTGCCATCTCCACACAAATATATCCTGGACAGATTACAGAAATTGCTCTATCAATATCTATGGGACAACAAGCCGGACAAAATCAAGCGAGCTGTCATACTGAACTCCAGAGACAAAGGCGGAATTGGAATGCCCGATATCAGACACCAAAACACTGCACTGAAAATCAGCTGGATACAACGCATTTTAAGGAATCCAGACAGCAATTGGTCATCATGCGCCCTCGCCACATTTCCAATAGAAAGCCTAAAAATTTTCAAAGGTAATATTTCAACACAAGACATCAAACAAAATCAACTACTTCCAAGAAGCAGATTTTGGCGCGAAGTCATGATGAAATGGGCAGACTACAGTTACAAAGAGCAAGATGACCTCAATGAAGAAGAAATCAATGGGCAACCTCTGTGGTATAACAGTCATATTAAAGTTCGGAACCGAGTGCAACATCACAGAACGTGGCAAACTGCAGGTATCAACTTCGTTAAGGATTTGAAAGATGAACACGGAAACATTCTAGATTACCGGCAATTTTCTGAAAATACGCCATTGAAACAAATTTCTTGAAATATTATGGAATCATCAGTGCCCTACCTATCCCATGGCGCTTAAACAAGAGAGTAATGGCCAATCCGTCAATTGAAATAGAGATGCTCCGAAAAGCAGGAAGACCAAGTAAAATGATCTACCAGAAACTACTGGACAAAGAAGCAAAGACACCAGACAACCTTATACAAAAATGGCAAGCAGAACTTCAGACAGAAAATGGTGAACTGGAACACGCACAACTGCTGAAGAGCTTCAAAATGACATACAAGAGCACAGAATCAACCAAACTCTGGCATCTTCAATACAGATTACTTCATAGAATTCTAGGTACCAACGACAAGCTACATCGATGGAGGATGTAAGACAGCCCACTTTGTGACCTGTGCCGTAAAGAACCAGAGACATACAAACACCTGTTCTGCGACTGCAAAAAATTCAAACAATTTGGATAGACGTATGTGAATGGACGAAAACGAACACCGGTTACCAGCTCGACATAGGCCCAAAAACCATAATATTCAGAACCCTGCGAACAAGAGTGTTGGACCTCATCATTATGGCCACCAAACTGAACATATACTACTGCAAAATGAGGAAGAACATGTCACCCCAATCGGAAGAACTCATAAGGAGGATCGAGGAAATTCGAACAATAGAAAAGTACATCGCGGTAAAGAACGGTAACCTGGAGAGACATGAGAAAAGATGGAGAAACCCTCACTACCAACAGCAGGAAACAAACCATTGAATTTCATATTTTAGTCACTGTGACATTATTTCATATTCAAATGTTTATTGGCTGGCAAATAAATATTCCTTAAAAAAAAAAAAAAAGGATGTGAAATTGCAAGATATTATGGCACTATCATATCATATACCTTGCCAGGGACCAAGAAAACCTCACCGTCCCATAGTGCCACTGCCCGCGTCAATTGTGCCCCAGTTCCCCCTCGTCATAGTAAGACCTCTTGGCCATATTCATTATTGTTACATTATATTATTAACTTTTAAATAGTCAAAACATCATCTTTAAAATAAGTGTTCAGCTGGCTCATTGTGCCCTGACCCTGGGGCACCATGAGCAATGGCTTGGGGGCTGTTTACATACATGTATTAGTAAAGGTTATTCACCACGGGAGAGGGAATATGTGATTTATCACCCAAGGCCTTTAGGCCGAGGTGTGATAAACACATATTCCTGATCCCATGGTGAATAACCGGCTTATACCATGAGACAAACACTCAAACAGTCAAACATGAGAGGATAACTGGACAACAAAGAATATGGGAATTATTCCCCTGAAATACTGTAATGTGATTGGCTGACAGAGGTGTCGAATGGTATAATCCTTCTCATTCAACTGTAAAGAACTGATACCTCATTAACCAGATGTTTTACTTGAAATTTTCTCTTGTCACATGGCCACATGCAACATCTTGGATAAATAGGATTTTGCATACTTTTCAATGAAAATAGCACAAATGTGTCCTAATCAGCTGCTGATACCTTGCAAGGCTTGCATTGTTAGTTCTAGATTTACAACAGTAGAGTTGTTGCTGTAATTCAGCTTTAATTGCATGAAGGATGTACATTAAAACTTTATTGAAACTGGCTCATGGTGCCCCATCTCTAAGTGGCTCATGGTGCCCAATTCATCCTTTAGTGCATATCACTATTTTCTTTTCATTCAATAGTTCACAATGGAAAATCAAGAGAAACCAAGAGTTTTTAAAGTTTTTATTAAAACCATTTATTGTTCATGTGCAGTTAACATTTTACAAAAGTAAACATCAATCAAATCAAAGCTGCAACACATCAGTGTTTCACCAATAACTTAAAATTGGTGAAACGCTTCATCAACACACCTCTAATGATAGGCTTTACATCAGTTACTGAATATATTCGCACCTGGTACTTTGTTGCTTCAACAGGTGTGTACAATGCATATTCAAAGAAAGAGGCATTATTAGAAACCACAATAAATCTTCACATATATTTCTTAAAGCTGAAAAGTACCTTATAGTACAAGTGTGCTTGATGTCATTTTCCACAGCATTTGACATTTTTGCCTTTTTTCTTCTTCAGAATTTAGATCTTTTCAAAGCAAGTATCGATTATTTTTCACCAATGATTTGCAATGAAGTTTCAATAAATGCCTAAACATAAAGATAAATAAAAATAGTTAAAATGTCTCTCTCTGTACTGTTTTACATTGATATTTATACAGACGGCAGCTGTCACTTATTCGTCATTCATTCGGTTTATATAAATGTATTGTCACATAACTTGAGAGAAATATAAAATCTTGAATATATCAAAAATGAAATTTTTCAAAAGTAACTCAAATGTTTAGTTGAGATTACAATTCTTCTTTCGGTTTTTTAAGTTTTTTAATTTTCTTGAGTTTGTAAGGTCCCTTCCTGTGTCCCTCTGGCACGATCTCCTCTTCTGTTGCTTTCTTGTAGAACCCTCTTCTTATTAGAAGTTGGTTGCACTCCTCCTGGGTCAAATCCCTCAAATCAAAGCTCTGCAAATAAATCAGACCTTGCTGAAATTCAGAAATATAGCAGTTTTTGGTATATCATCCGTGAAATTGGCCTTGAACTTCCGTTGAAGTTACAGATATCATAGAACTGAAATATTGAAAAAGTACAGAGGACATAAATATTAGGCCCATAAACGGTTTGAAAATAACTTTACACCAGAGAATAGAACTTCAGATATGCTGGTGTACACAGATGTCCATCTGGTTGGGAATCGAAGATTTTTAGAATTTTTTATAAACTGCCTAAGGCAGATTCCACGAAAAGCAGCAAAATGACTTACCACAAGACATAGTTACATTAGCACAAATAAGGGCAGACATAATTGATTCGTAGCTTCACAGATTTTCTCAGGGTGCTTTTTCTAGGGATAGCTGGCAGGAAAAAAAAAACTGAAATCTAAATCTTTTACTGTGTCAATCCATTAAATAAAATCATGGGTAAACACTGTTTGCTGTTGATTGGTATATCAGATTATCAGAGTAACTAAAAATATGGCCTTGTGCTAATGTAACAACGTTAAATGATGGAGGACGGAATTGTTTATGCTGATACTACTGCAATATAAATGAAAACACCAGCAGGGTACCAACC
Source organism: Platynereis dumerilii (assembly GCA_026936325.1). Lineage (NCBI taxonomy): Eukaryota > Metazoa > Annelida > Polychaeta > Phyllodocida > Nereididae > Platynereis > Platynereis dumerilii. The sequence continues at coordinate 97,161,943 of JAPTHN010000002.1, forward strand.
CTGGCCTGCTCCTGTGAGACCTGGCTTTCAGTTCAGAAAAAATTTGAGATCAAATCATGTGTTCCTTACCGTAATTTGGATAGACAAATTTTGCTAATGTAACACTGTGAAATGGACAGATGCGAAATTGCAGTTACATTAGCAATCAAAAAACAGCTACTGCACAGAGCTGTTTATGTTTTTGGTGATGTATATAGGCAAATAAGACAGATTTTTGCATAAGTAGCAAGAACACAGAAAAATTCCCATGTAAAAGTGTCCTGTGACGGAATCGAGTTACATTAGCAGTCTTTTTTTATTTTTCATTTTTTTCAAGTTTTATAATGACCAACACTATTAAAAATTGTTCCAAAATAATTTTGTGTTTTATCAATCACATATCATCACATTTTGCTGAATTGCTTTTAGCAGACTACAGAATGCCAAAGTGAGCATGTCTGATGACCAGTAAGTTTGATCGTCCAAAATTGTCCTGATGAAGGATAAAAAATATCTTTTTAAGAGCAAAAAGCTACATATTTTGAGGAATATTTTTATGATATTTATTCATTAGCTCACAGATGTACTGAGTAATAGGTTTACTTGATTCAGGAAGCAACAGAGAGATAACAAAAGGGTTGGAAAGTTTAAGGTACCCTCTGAGAGCACTTTTCGTGGAATCTGCCCTAAGGCAACCTAGACAGAGTCCAAGGCCGAGGATTGGGCATCCGAGACCGAGGCCATCAAGATATGGACTTGAGGACGAGGCCAGCATCGAGACCTCCAACACTGACCCCTACCAGTGTTGGAAGCCTCGGGCCTGATTTTGATAGCCTCAGCCTTGGCTCTGTCCTGGATGCCAAATCCTTGGCCTTGCCTCGGTCTCGGATGTCCTGGCCTCGACTACATCATTGACCCCTATAGAATAGTTTGTGAACATTGCAACTGTGCTGTATTATATATGGTGTTTGTATGAGCATCATGACCAACTCCAAAAGATAATTGTGTAAAAACTTCTGACTTTCCAAAATGTTACCAACCTTAACTATCTTGTCTTTGGAATTCAAGAGTAGAATCTCTGGCTCTGCTCCTGCGATCTCCTCGAATTCCACATCATGACTGATAAGAGTAAAGGAATAAATCATCATTGTAAAATTGATATAAAACATTGAAGCAGTGATGTTACTGATTTTGGTCTCGTATTTGATAGTTTGATAACTGATATTGCCTTGTTGAACACCTCCTAAAATAAACAAATTTTGTATTTTGTATCTAATGAAAAGGCATAGAGTAGGTCGGGGCAAGAAGCCCGGGTTAGGTGAGAGGCCCCCCCCCAGGGTTATATCCAAAGTTACATTTTTGGTGCGTTTATCTATTGATAGCATTGAAGCCAGAGGCGTTTTAGGTAACGTCACAAATTTTCAGGGCAAACAGCACCAAACCATAGTAAAAATTAAAGAAACAAAAAAATATGCATGGTTTTTGTAACTTTGACTAATTCTTTGAAAGGGGTTGTTAGAAATAACCCTGGAAATATTTAAAAGTATAGGCCTAATAGATATCTGCATTGCTTCACTTTATGACCATCACATAAATATGATTTTGATCATGTTTTTTGCATTTTAGTTCAAAATATAGAGGTCAAATTAAAATATGTGGGTTTGGGGCGAGAGGCCCCACATGATATGGGGCATGAGGCCCCATTCACTGGGGGGTCGAAGCTGCTTCAGGAACCATTTAAAAATGTGTACTTTACCTGAAATATTGATAGAATAGCCAATTAAAATAGAAAAAATTTGGCCCGAAATTGAAACAGGGCAAAAAATATTAAAAAATAAAGGTATGAACAGAAAAATTCTGAAATTCAGAAAAAGTGAATAGAATGCCTTAAAAATGATAGAAGAACCCTAAGAAATAACTTTTAGGCTGAATGCGCTCACAAAAAAAAAATTGCCATAGGATTATAATAGGGGGCCTTCTTGCCCGATGGGTGGGGTAAGAAGGCCATTTTAAATTTTTCACAAAAATGGCCGTAACTCCTTTATTAAAATTGGTAGACATTTGTTTCACTAGTTATTAGTAGAGTCAAGTGATCCCTTCCTGACAGCATAAGCATTCAAATAATCGAAAATAAAAAGTAGGTAAAATTGCACCTAGAAGTTAAGGGGGGCCGCATGCCCCGACCTACTCTAATCTCCAGGCTTGGAGTTCTTTAAAAACAAATAAGTTTTTGCTTAGTTTTTTGTAAATTAAATAAATAGTTTCAGTCATTGTAAATGCAAATAAATAATTTCCCATCGAGTTAACAGCGTCGAGAAAACTCATTTCAGGACATCTACAAAATGATTTGATCAAAAAGCGTACGTTAGAACAACTGAAATACTAATTCTATGTGGGATTTCAAACTGGTCAAATTATGAAAAGTAAAGCCACTCAATTAGACAAGTTGTCCAATGTCACTGAATTAGAGTGCTTTGCAGATTGACAGTCCTCTGGAAAAAAGTATTTTATTATTTTCAATTCGCAAACTGGCTTTGCCATGTCATTGACATTTTTTTGTTGGTCTCCTAATCTTCTTATTTGATGAAGTACCTTAAGTCGTTTAAGTAGTTAGTTTATTGTCACCTATGCTGCTAGAAATTATAAGCACTGAATCAAGCGATTAACCATAACAGATCCCAAAAAAAACAATTCTAAGCCAGTGACATCACACGTCCAAGTTGAAAGTTAATTTTTAAAGTTTTCGGACCGCTAATCTGCAAACTGCTATAAAAAGGATACAATAGGGCAACATCCTGAGTCATGAAACTCATCACCTCAGGAAGGTTGCTCAGTTGGCACACGGGGACGCTCTGAAAAGAAGATAAGTAAATCAAATTGTCATCAATCCAGAAAAGCAAAGGTGCAATTAAATTAATCAGTTTCAACATGTATGGGCAAACTCACATTCATCATATATTGGCTTCCCCAGTTTGCCACACTTTCTGTGGAATTTTATACTGCCTTAATTGAATTACACATGAATATTTGATTGCAATTCTCATCTTCGAATTAATCATCTGTTACCACAGGTTCAAACAAGTTCCTTTTCAGCAATGCAAAATTTATGTAAGGAGGGTCGGGCCTCCAGTCCCGCATTAAATCCATCTACAAAGACTCCACACAAAATGTTAGAAGGTGGAACCAGTAGATTTGGGGTCATTCACTTTTTGAAATAGGGGAGAGTCCCCTCGATCGGAACACTTAACTTCAGAGGCTCAGTGTGCAAAGGGCATTAGTGATATGAAGTTCAAAACTGGCCAGAAAGACAAGGATTGAGTTGAAATATATTGTGCTACCGTGTCTTGGATAAAGCTTGATCCGTAAGGACACAAGACCATATTTTAGAAATGCCTCAAATTCTCAAATCATGAACTTGGTATCCTCGATTGGAACAGGGAGTTGCCTCGATCGGACCACTTCAGAAAGTCACTTTTTTAATAGCCCGAGCTATTCACATCATTTTGTAAAACAGAAACAACAGTCCCTGATCGTTTTATTAATTTTGGGCAAATATAAAATTTAAATTTTGATGTATTTCACATTTCGAGATTGTTCCTGAAAAGGCCAATAGGGGGAATGTCAGCATGGGAGATAAATTCACATAATTAATATTACGTAACCCTGGACCATAATTTCATAATTTCAGGGATTCATGCTTCATAAAAATCTCAAATTATCATATTGGCAGGCTATCTTATCAGTAAAAATACATCAATGAGGTGGTCCGATCGAGGACACACCACTGGTCCAATCGAGGGAATAATTGTCATTTTCTAAATTTAAGCCAGTGCCCTGAATTTTATAGACGGAGGAAGTTTTCTTCTTTGTTTTGGCAGACTATTAGTTGGAGGTCACTGAAACAGATTCTGAAGAATTTCCCAGTAGTATGTGGATTCTGATTGTGTAAGACCTGCATCACAGTGTTAGATCAAACACTATCATTTTATACCTATTATGTTAACTTCAAATGTCAATGATTTTCCCAGTCAAACATTCATGACCATTTCAAAGTGATTGAAAAGGAATCAATCTAGATAGGACACCTGTTCATAAGTTTTATAATTATGTCATAATTAAAGTGTTCCGATCGAGGCACCGGTCCGATCGAGGGGACTCTCCCCTATGTGGTCAATGGCTGGTTTTATATGATACATTGGCCAAAATGCATTGTAATTTACTATTCCTTGTTTCAGTCTTGAACTGAGGTATAAATTTCCTAATATTTTTAGTTAAAACAGACACTGAATACACTCCTGCAAATCCAGTTGAAGCCTGAATAAAACTGTCATATGAATCGGAGAGAAACAACGAAGCACTCCCAAACTAAGTGACACCTGCAATAATAAACAAAACTGCCGGCTGTATCTGAAACTATCACTTTCCTGAATAAATATATTTGATTATTATCATTAACTCTGGATTGACTCACAGATATTGTCAAGCCACTGACAACACTTGAATGTTTCGGGAGAAAACTTAAAACTCAGCTGTTTAAAAGTTTCTACAAAATTAATGTGTAACTCCACAATACTCAACACAATTGTTGGTGGAATCAGCGACATCGGAATTCCTATCATTGTCATTAAATATTATAAATAAGCCTTTTGGTATACATATATAGTCACTCACCTGAACTTTGGCTTTTACAACAGGACCTTTAGCAGCTAGGGACAAGCCCAAGAAAGGCAAGAGCAGAAGGACTGTCTTTGCCACCTGTTTCATGTTTGCTGTCAGCTGATGAGAAGACTGACAGAAGCTGCAGCTTGTCTTACTGAGCAGTGAAATGTGTTCGAACTTGATTGGTTTGCGATGTTACAATAGTTCATGATTAATCATTTGGCCAGCGACCTAGTTTTTCCAAGCATGATCTATGACTGGATTTTGTATTGAAGACCATCACTTGTGGGGTGCTGTTTGGACTCCTTCTGCAGCTCCACCTAGTAGGTGCCCCACTACTTGACCTGAAGTCAATAGAGTTTTATCTAATTGGGGTTTAATGCAAGCACTAGAGAGCAAATCAATTGAAACATACATGTATATAAGTTTGTACTTAATACGAATAAGAATAAGAAGTTTTATTGGTCACGTAGTAGCACATACAGTACATGTGAAATTTTGGTTGGTCATTGAAATGGTACACTTAGTTAAATTACAGTTAGGAATATTAATTATTAGTTTTTATAATAATATGATTTTGATTAAGTAAAATAATGGCGCTGGGAACAAAGGAATTTTTTAATCTAGACGTTCTCGTAGGCAATACACGCCTAGCTTCTTCCTCTAGGCATACGAGACAGTTCGGTGTCAGGAGGATGTAGTTCATCTCTGACAATTTTTGTTGCTGTTTTTATAACATCTTTTGAGTGTATTTCCTCAATACTAATATAATATATTAATATTGTTGCTCCTGAGGATTTTTATACGTACATTCCTTGGTTTCGTTAATTCACGTTTCAGATCTTCTCTCAAAAAATTATAGAAAGCAATATATGCGTAAGTAAGTGTTGGCATAACTTTTGCATTAAAAAACATCACAATAATATCATTGTCTATGCCCAATCTCGACATAGCTCTGACATAATAAATCTTCCCGAAGGCCTTTTTACATTGATCAGTTACATGTTGTTCAAAATGCAGACAATTGTCAATAACAAGACCTAAATATTTATAATCAGTACAAACGTCAACAATTGCATCATTAATATAGATAGACTGAAAATTTACATTATTGTTATGTCTGAAATCAATTCTCAATTCTTTTGTTTGTTTTTTTCTTTGTTTTTTGGTTAAAAAACATATATATATACATATGTACGTTAAAATTAAACACCATACTACTTCAGTTTTAAAACTATTTCTACTACATCTTCGAGAGCATTCAGCAGAAACTTTTTTTTCTGGCTGAGCTTTCTCATGTGTAGGTAAGGTGGCATTGTTGTTGCACTTCCTGTTTGATCATAACAATGTCTTGAGAAAAGCACATGTCTCAAAAAAAGTCAAATTACAATAAATCTAATTGTTGTCAGCAACATAACACCATGCAGAACTGTCTATGTAGTCATTATTGGATATATCTATGCAAAAGTACAACTTCAGATTTCTTTGATACTGAATTAAAGGGTTTCAAAATTGCCAGGTGAATTGGCAAAGTTTTCTGTGTTGACATGGTTTTGGGAGAATTTCAATCTCTTACCTTGCATTTTATCATATACGGGGCAATATGTTTATTATCGTTTTCATAGCTATGTGTTTTTTTTTTAAACTTCGTTTGCAGTTAAACCGTGACATCATCGGGTATTTGTCAATGTGATTGGTCTAATCTTCAATCTGTGACATATCAGTTCAGAGTTTGACATCACAGTTAATGACAAAGGAATTTAAAACTGTCAGGCAATGTTACTATTTGTGTACAACCACAACAAACAACGCATGTCTAAGCTGAGTGTTGCACCTCATTAATTGTTTTGCAAACAAAATGTGTTACTGTTTTTCACAGGACACCAGTCATCACAATTTCAAACAACATTTTTGTCAGTAATTGCAACTCTCCTTTGAGGCTAAGTAGTCTGTTTGGTTCAGTTACAGTGCATAGTGAAACATACATCATCCATGTGTCACTGCACTTTGTCAGTTTTCTGAAATCTGTGCTTGTAATAAACAAAATTATTCAACTTAATCTCTGACATCACAGTTTTGGAATTAAGCAAATTGCAAACTTGAAAAACATGTAGCTATGAAAACGATAATAATTTGCCCTCTCCAGGTATATCCCTTGCAATGAAGGTTTAGTAAGTAGATAGTCCCATGTCGATAAATGGATGTTAAAATGTCCAATTAAGATATTCTTTGGCAAAAAGTGCATGTCTCTGACACATATTCTTATATTCTGACAGTGTTTCAAGAGGCCCTGTTACAAAAAAGCAGGCTGGATTATCTTGATATAATTTTGCATTGTTTGGCATTGACTGTTTGTTATTATCCCCTGTTTTCCACCTATCAACAAAGTCCACACTGGAAATGTGATTGCCACATCAATAGGTTGTGTGACCATGTTTCTGTTTGAAATAGCTGCAAAACATACTTCAGGTACCTTACTATTATGATTTTAAAAACCTATGCATGCACCTTAGATGAATTTCTGGACAAAATGCATCAGCCTGGCAGAATATATATATATATATATATATACTATTCATTGAAAATAGGAAATCTTTTTTGTGAAGCATTCCTTGGGGAGCAGATAGGTATCTTTCCTATCAGCAGATAGGTTGTAGCATACTGTTTGGGACTGTATTTATCTCAACATCTTGTTAGGAATGATCTTCCACTTCAGTGTTATCCATACAAGAAGAGATTGCAGCTTTGATGTCCCTGAAAGTCTCAGAATGACAAAAGCCTATATAATGTGGTTTTTGCTGTCATTTAATACTCCACGAAGACAAAGAATGCATAGGATACCCCTTTGGCATTATGTATCAGAAACTTAAGTCTATTATTATTATGTGGTACTTTTAAACTGGAACACCCTTGACCCCAAATATGGCATGAGCACCAATAATGACACCATGCATCACAAAAAATTACACCAAATCAGCCACTGCAACAAAAATACCACAAACCTTACAATAGAACAGCAAATCGATAACAACAATTATCATCACCTCAGCCATGAGATAAGTAGGGTATTGTCATTAGATGACCCATGCAACAACCACCCATAACGCCCTCATTTGCAGGGCCGACAATGATTTTGAGGGCCGACAATGATTTTGGGGGCCGACAATGGTATTGTCAGCCCTGTGATCAAAGAAAATATAATACGATATTTGGTAGCGTCACAAGTTTTGTTGAAATCTTACTGAATCAGTGTTGGTTATTTCTTTTATTCTCAGTCCCTTTTGATCTGATTACACTGAAATTCACACAGGATCTTGAATACAGTATAATGCACAAGAACTGATAAGGACATCAGAGTGCATACATTTATTGGGATTTTAAAGCACTGTAATTGGAAAGGTCTGAAAAGTTTTATGGCAGGTGAATTGTTTGAGTAAGAGGTAATGATAATAGTAATATCATGACCTGTGTCGGGCATTATGGGTGGTTGACAGCCCTCGGGCTTGCTTGTCAGCCCTACGATTGTCAGCCCTCGTTCCTCGGGCTGACAAGAAATCGTAGGGCTGACAAGCAAGCCCTTGGGCTGTCAACCACCCATAATGCCCTCCACAGGTCATGTTATTGTTATATTATCATCACCTCAGCCATGTGATAAGTAGGGTATTGTCATTAGATGACCCATGCAACAACAACCCATAACGCCCTCATTTGCAGGGCCGATAATGATTTTGAGGCATTGTCAGCCCTGTGAGGACATCATGACTCATGCTGCATAGCAACCATGAGCATCTGAATCATGGTTTTTATAAATAGATTGTGACGTCACCATTTTCAAGGGCATGCAAGTTGTGGCGTCACAAATTTTGTTGAAATCTTACTGACTCATTGTTGGTTATTTCTTTTATTCTCAGTCCCTTTTTATCTGATGATATTGAAATTTGCACAGGATATTGAATACAGTAAGCAGTAAGCACTGATAAGGACATTAAAGTGCATTCATTTATTGTGATTTTAAAGCTCTGTAATTGGGAAGTTCTGAAACATTTTTTATCACCTCGTTCCTCGGGCTGACAAGAAATCGTAGGGCTGACAAGCAAGCCCGAGGGCTGTCAACCACCCATAATGCCCGACACAGGTCATGATATTACTATTATCATTACCTCTTACTCAAACAATTCACCTGACATTATAACAAAACAACCCAAGTCAGGGTCACTGAGTAAGCCCTTAGGCTGTCAACCACACATAACGCCCACCACAGGTCATGTTATTGTTATAATAATAATATGGCACCAAAAGCTGCATCTGCACCAAAAATTACACCACAAATTGTCACCTAAACAGCACCAAAATTGCACAAGAACAGAACCAAAAACGATTACGACACCAGAATGGCATTGGTACAAAAATAGCACTGGGATTTAAAAAAAAGGGACACCTGAACCATTAACAAAAATTACACCAGAGGGGCACTGACTCTGGCACAAATAGGTAGGTCATGAGATACCAAAAATATCACCAGCACCAAGAATAGCTGCCCCCAAAAATGACTTTAAAAAATTTTATCCTCATTAAAAAAGACGCTATCACGACACCAAAATCGTTTTTTTGAAAATGACTCGACACTCATGCTTACACCAAAATATGGTACAAAAATTAGCGCCAATAGGCCTACAACACCAAAATTTACTTCAGGTCAAATATGTGACCATGCAGAACAGCAACGTCACCAAGAATGGCGCCTTTGTTGTTATTTATTTATTCACTATGTGTAAAGTCCTTAGGTTTTGAGGGCTGTCTTGCAGCTCCATTATTAGACACGACATGAACAAGATGGATCCGATTCCGAAGTCCCCGTATCGACGCGGGGTTCGCATTTATTAAATCACGAACGATGACGTCACAACTACGTCACAACAATAGTAGATAGATGACGTCATGAATGACGTCACGAATACCTTACATCTCCCTTTTTATAATAAACATGTAATATGACTAAATTGTTACATCAACCTAAAATTGTTACATCAACCTAAAATTGTTACATCAACCTACTTTATGAAATAAAGAATTAATAATAAAACATCAGTCTTTTACTTGCAATTTACATTAGAATTTACAAATTCACAATGTGTTGTAAATGTTCAAGAAACCCAATTTACAGTTGGGAATTGTTCAGTGTTCACAACATCGATAGTCTTTTCACATGAGAATCGTAGACGGTTGTGTGTTCACCACACTGATAGTCTTTTCACATGAGAATCGTAGATAGTTTCGTGTTCACAGCATCGCTAGTCTTTCACATGAGAACTGAAGATTTTTCACATGAGAACCGTAGATTTTCACATGAGAACTGTAGATTTTCACATGAGAACTCACTGATGGCATTGCCATATTTTAAGTCTTTGAGATGGAATATCAAAGCTTATTAGTTTTTGCAATGTCTCTGGAGAATTATCTAAGCACATGTTGAGTTTCACGATCGATGATTCTTGGTGTAAATTCACAATGAAATAGAGCTGATTGTCTTTCACATTCACATTAAAATAAAGCTGATTGTCTTTTAAGATTAACAAAAGTTCAAATTATGATTAAGTTTAAAATGAATAAACAGTATGAACTAAAATTCAGTTATATTATATGTGTGAACTAGAGGGCGCCATCTCTCATACAAACATGCAATATAAGTGATTATCATCAAATTTACCAAACAATCTAAATAACTAATACAAATGCTTTCATCCTGTATCTTTTCCTTCTTTCCCTTTTTTTTATAAAATTGAACAATTTTAAACATTAACTGAATAGTATATATTGAGTTGATTATATCAACCTTAGACACATTTAAAGCACGATATAGGTCAACCACAGTCTGGTGAAACTGAGAACTGCATGCTGTTGCCACCTGGCACAAAAGTTTATTTCCTATGCTACAGCATTGCTGTCCCAAGAAATAGTTCCAATTTCATTGCACATTCACAAAATTTCTATTCAACATTGATGTATACCAGAGTCAGACTCGGCAATCACATTCTCTAAAGAAGTAGACAAGGCCATCAGCACATTCAGAAACAGCCCCGGTGTCTTCCAGACAAAATTGTGTGTGTTCTTCTGGTCCAAAGTTGGTGGACTGCTCGCTGGAGCTCGCTGAATAGCACACTAGTCACTAGGTGGCAACACAAGACAGCATTATGTTCTGATCTGTGGCAATGCAAGAGCAGTCCACTTGTAGACGGGGTCAACCATCAGGAAAACAAATTGTGTAGTTTCTACACTTGCAAAATTTCACTTCACTTGACTAGAAAATAAAACTGATCGGTATGAACAATAACTAAATAAAACTCACATTCACATACAAAATTTGATATACAAAATTGAACTTCAGATTAACATGTTATAAAAATTTTCACAAATTACAATTGATGATTCAATTTATGATTCCATGACATAATCTTTGAATCTCACTTGTGGCTTGCTGATTCTGCCACTTCTGAGTTGGGTTGAGGCTTGAGCAGCAGGCGAAGGATGGGGGAATTTTGAGGGGGGTTTGGGGAAAATGGGGGTCTAAGCCTGACTGCTGGGGGAGTTAGAGCGGGTGTGATGGGCTCTAACTGCTGCCTCACTGGGGTCGATGACCTCTTTGACCTGTTGGTCACAGGGGGGTTTGTTTTAGTAGGAGTTACCACTCTAGGAACTTGTCTTGCTCCTGGGGAATTAGTAGATCTGTCTACCTGATTGAATACCAATCTATCTGAATTTTCTGGAGTCTTAAGGAAGTGCTTCCTGTTCCTCCTAATAATTCTACCTGGTTCAGTGACAACTCTGTAAGATCGTGGCTCTGGGCCAACTCTCACAACTACACCAGGCTTCCAACCCTTGTCTGTACGAATCCTAGCAAAATCACCTTCGGAGAGTGGCTTCAACGGCTTAGAGCCTCTGTCATAGTAATGCTTCTGAGTAGTTCTCAGCTTCTGCAATTGTTCCTGAACATGGACCTGGTCTAAGATTCTAGGTTTCAACAAAGCACTTGACGTTGGCAAAAGTGTTCTTGTCCTTCTGTGCAACATCCTCTGTACAGGGGAGCCTAAGATATTATCTCTCGGCACATTTCTGTTGTCTAACAGTGCAAGATAAGGATCTCTATTTTCTGCCTGAGCTTTCAAGAACAATTTCTTACAGATTCCTACGGCTTTCTCTGCCATGCCATTAGACTGACTATGAGTAGGGCTACTGTAAATGTGCTTAACCTGCCAAGTATTAGTGAACTCTTGAAATTCACGACTTGTGAAATAACTTGCTCCATCAGAAATCAACACTTCTGGAATACCAAACCTGGCGAAATTCTGCTTAACCCAGTCTATGACTGTTGCGGACCTGGTGTCCGGCAATTTTCCTACTTCAAAGTATTCTGAAAAGTAATCAACCATAACTGCGTACGGTGTGTTTTCAATATCAAATAGATCAATTGCTACTCGCTTCCATTCTCGGTCCGGGACCTCAGTCGGTACCAAGGGCTCTTTTGGCTGCCGATTTCTATTTTCTTGACATACTTGACATTTTGATACAACATCTTCTATCTGTTTGTTCATTCCGGGCCAGAATAAGACATCCCTAGCTCTTTTCTTACATTTCACAATGCCTAAATGAGCCTGATGAATGATCTCTAACATTCGGCTTTTCATTTCTGAGGGAATAACTACTCTCTGACCTCTGAAAATCAAGCCTGACTGGTCAACTACAAGTTCATCTCGAAAGTCCCAGTAGGATTTGATGTTGTCTGGTACCTGGCTCTTTTCATCTGGCCAGCCAGTTCTGACGATGTAGCTAAGAGCTTGCAAAGAGGGGTCATTTTTGACGGCTTGCCTAAGTTCTAACTCTTTCTGCTCACTGAAACACATCTCAACTACCGGGACCATAGCACTGTCATCTATTAATATCGGCTCAACACTGGAACAATAAAGCCTTGACAGAGCATCTGGAATAGGAATATCAGTACCGCTTTTGTACCTAATATCCAAATTGTAAGGCTGGAGCCTCAACAACATTTTCTACAGCCGCATAGGCGCATTAACTAGGGGTTTCTTCCAAATGGTTTCTAAGGGTTTATGGTCTGTTTCTACGACCACTTTGTCTCTCCCATAAATCAAATAGTGGAAGTATTTGCAAGCAAACACTATTCCTAGCATTTCCTTCTCTATTTGAGCATATCGCTGCTCACACTCCGTGAGTGCTTTAGACGCGTAGGCTACTGGACGATTGTCCTGGATAACTACAGCTCCTAACCCTTTCGAGCTAGCGTCACAACTTAAAACCACAGGTTCTTTCGAACTATAGAACCTTAGCACTGGTGCCTCCATTAAGACCTGCTTACATTTCTGAAAGGCTACTTCTTGCTCCTTGCCCCAATGGAAAGCAATTTCTTTCCTCAAAAGTATTCTAATTGGCGCTGTCAAATCACTCATATTTGGGATGAATTTTGACAGATAAGTAATCATACCCATGAACCTTCTGACCTCATCTACTGATTTAGGCTGTGGCATCTCCACAATTGCCTGAACTTTCTTGTCTGAAATCTTGACACCTTTGTCAGTTAACTTGTGTCCTATCCAATCAACTTCACTCAGACCCAATTTGGTCTTCTTAGGATTCAATCTAAGATTGAATTTTCTGCACCTTGCTAGAACTGCTTCTAGTCTCTTGTCAAACGTTGCTGAATCTGCAGCATGAATCAATATGTCATCCATAATTATCTCTACTCCATCGAGATCTCCAAACATGTCTACCATTGCCATTTGATAGATTTCAGGACTACATGACAAACCCATTGGCAACTTCAAATAGCGATACCTTCCCCAAGGTGTGTTAAAGGTTGTCAATCTAGACGACTCTAAGTCTAATGCGATCTGGAAAAATCCTTGTGAGCAATCTAATGTACCAAAAATCTTGGACCCTTCTGTTCTAGTAATAACATCCTCTATAGTTGTGAGAGGATAATGAGACCTTTTGATAGCAATATTCAAATCTTTTGGGTCAATACAAATTCTAACCTTTTCACCTTTGCATGGTCACAGCAAGCAAACTGCTCACCCAATCAGTAGGTTCAGATTCTTTCTGAATAATACCTTGAGCCTCTAACCTGTCTAATTCTGTCTTGACCTTGGCTCGAATTGCTACTGGCACCTTTCTAGGTGGATGGACTACAGGTCTAACTGTAGCATCGGTTTCAATGTGGTAAAAACCTGGAATTGTCCCTAAACCTTGAAACACCTCAGAGTACTTGTCAGCTAAGCTATCCGACTCCAGGGAATGTACTCTTTTCACTAGACCCATTCTGACACTGTCATCGTCACCTAACAAGTTTGGTACTTGACCCTCAACAACTTGAAACACAATCAAGAACTGCTGTTCTTTGTACCCACATTTCAAACACACTTGCCCTAAAGGCTTGACAAATTCACCTCTGAACGGCCTAATCGCAACATTTGTAGGTTGTGGTGTGAGACCTAGTCTCCTGACCGTACTAGCATTCAACACATTGACCTGAGCTTGGGTATCGATTTTACAAGTGATCGCATGGTTTTCAAAATTCACACGTACATCAAGTGTAACATTCCACATTTCACGTTTCACATTTTTGTCATTTTCAAGCGACAATACAAAGAAATCATTTTCATCATCATTTTCATCAAAATTTTCACAGTAATATTCATCATCATAATCCACAGCATGGACATTTGCATTTTGGAATCTACCAGCATTTTGAAATCTACCTCGGCTTCTGCCTCTGGAGTATCTTACTCCGTGACCTTGATTACCACGGCCTGATTGGCGCGGCCTTGCACTCAAATTTGCACAACATCTAGACCAGTGATTAGCTTGTCCACAATGGAAACATTGTGTGCCAAACGCAGGGCACTGTCCATAACTATGTTCCAAGTTACAATTTTCACAATTAAAGTTAGACTGAACACTCGACTGTTGGTTTTGACTTCGCGAAGTCCTCGTCCAATTTGGCGGTTCTCGTGGCGCTTGGTATCGTCTGTCGGAACTTGGTACTGTACGACTTCCTCGTGTGCTTCCCCTCGAGAAATTACGAGCACGTCCCCTCGAATTCCTCTGCACGGCATTGACGGTCGAACTGGTACTGGTACTGGTACTTCCGGTTGAATTAGAAGTTGAGATGAGCTTGGCTTTTCTTCTCGCCTCGCCTCCAGTTGATCATCTGTCATCTCCACTTGACAACAAATTTCAATCGCTTTGGTTAATGTTAACTCGTCATCACCAAAGTCTGCATCACAGAGCCTCTCTGCTGCTTTATCTGACCGAACTTCCTCACAAATCTTGTCAAGAACCATTTCATCAGTGTGAGCTGCATACTCACATTCACAAGCTTTAATCTTCAGACGATTAATAAATTGTAGCACTCCCTCTGTGGGCTGTTCTGACATGCGTAAAAATTCTCTGCGGGCCTGACGAACCCTATTCTTCTTAGAATAATACGTATTGAATTGTTCGCAAACATAGTCAAATTCCTCTTGCTTCTTTCTATTGTCATCATCATCATCACCATTAGTAAAGTCAAATGTCAGAAAGTCCTCACGGCCATCGTCGCCAATACAATGTAACAAGAAATTAACCTGCCTTTTTCCACTTTTTTCGTCGATCCCAAGTGCACTCATGTAAATTTTGAAGTCCAAAATCCACTTTTTCCAATTCGCGAAAGCATTGCCTTTGGTGCTCAGCGGGGGTGGTTGAGTTAATCCAGATTTTCCTCCGGTCGCCATTTTCACGGGCTTTTCTGCTGTTTCCAAGTGTGCGGGCTTTCCACGTGCTCCAAGCACTAGCACTAGACACAGCAGACCAAAAATGGTCAAAAATCGTCGTAGCGAAAATCCACTTTCCCGGCGTTGTAAGGCCTCCCTGGGATCCGAAAAGTGCGTCCTTTTAGTCCTTGCACCTTTACACATCATATAAATTCACTTAACACCTGACACCATGTAAAGTCCTTAGGTTTTGAGGGCTGTCTTGCAGCTCCATAAGGGGCCGACCAGACGATAGTTGGGGGGGGGCTATGGAATTTACCCCCGGGACGAACTTCGGAATTTTAACATTACGGTACCCTAGCTACAGGTGGAAACAAACTTTTTATTTTATTTTCATGTGCTGAACAAACTTTTTTTTTCAGTGTCAAGTGGGAAACAATCTTTTTTTTTCACCAAAAATCCATAGCCCCCCCCCCAAAGATCATCTGGTCGGCCCCTAATCAGACACGACATGAACAAGATGGATCCGATTCCGAAGTCCCCGTAACGACGCGGGGTTCGCATTTATTAAATCACGAACGATGACGTCACAACTACGTCACAACAATACTAGATAGATGACGTCATGAATGACGTCACGAATACCTTACACTATAGAATACAGAACGTATAGGAATTTGATGCATGATAAGATTTATAGGTTATTTCATGGCTTGGACCTGTATTTCCCTGATATTTTCACCCGAGACCTCGTATTTCCCGAGACCCGCAGGGTCGAGGGAAATACGGGGTCGAGGGTGAAAATATCAGGGAAATGCAGGTCAAAGCCGTGTCATAGCCTATTTATCCCATGTCATTGGCCCACTTCGTTGTTTGGTAACACTCACTTGTCAAAAAGTAGGATTTCGGAGATCGCCGATCGCCGAAAAAAGTGGCGTACGGCAAAAATAAAGAAAGCAGGATACATATGTTAACCTTCCAAATCGATAGAGCTGTTGTTTTGCTACATGCCAGTTTTTTCCCCGATGAAATTAGAGCATTTTTAAGCATTCTGATGCCCAAAACATAAGCTGATGCAGCTGACTTTTTTTTTCAGCTTTCTGCTTTGTTGACAGTGTCATGCATATTGTGACGTCGTGACGTCATGGTAACGTCATCACTCAGGCCTGCTCTGATTGGCTGAATCTCGTATTTCCCTGTCAAGCTAATTAATTTTTCATATTTCCCTCTTCAGCTCATAAAGTCTGTATTTTCCCTCGTATTTTCCCTCTTCTGGTTGTATTCACCAGGGAAAAAGCTCAGTATCAGGGAGAAATGTTGCTAGACATGGGATAACAACTAATATGTCATTGAGCGAATAAACATGTAGCACATGGACTCCTGTGTAATATTCTGATTCCAGGTGACATGTCTGGTATTCATTTATTTGGCAGTTATGCATTTATAAATATGACAGTTACATCCAATTCAGTTCAAAATGAAGAAATATTTTCCATGCTTACATGGTTCACTGAACATGACCAATTAATTAAACACCAGAGGTCTCATTTAGGCTGATAAATCAGTTGACCCTCACCTGGAGACACTTGGTAGCAGCAGTCTGGTGAAAATGAGAACTGCATGATGCTGCCACCTGACATAAAAGTTTATTTTCTATGCTACAGCATTGCTGTTCCAAGAAATAGTTCCAATTTCATTGCACATTCACAAAATTTCTCTTCAACATTGATGCAGTCTGGTGAAACTGAGAACTGCATGCTGCAGCCAGCTGGCACAAAAGGTGATTTTCTATGCTACAGCATTGCTGTCCCAAGAAATAGTTCCAATTTCATTGCACATTCACAAAATTTCTGTTCAACATCGATGTATACCAGAGTGAGACTCGGCAATCACATTCTCTCAGGTAGTAGACAAGGCCGGGGGGGTACTTCACGGACTTTTGCATACGGATGGGCCACGGCAATTCTGAAAACCAGAACCATTTTAATCCGGAAACTTCGCCAAAACCACAAACCATTTTAATCCTTCACAAAAATATTTGGCAACCAATTTAATCTACATGGTGTTTAAAACATTTTAATCCTCTCTTGAAGCCAATTCTAATGGTACCAAACATGTTGGGGTTGCAAAAACCAGAACCAAATTAATCAGAATTGTCAAAAAACCAAAACCATTTTAATCCAAGAAGGCCAAAAAACCTAAACCATCCTGCGGCGACTCTATATACACCCTTATAGAGTGAGTACTCCCCCCCCCCCCGGGAGACAAGGCCATCAGCACACTCAGAAACAGCCCCGGTGTCTTCCAGACAAAATTGTGTGAGTTCCTCTGGTTGAAAGTATGTGGACGCTCGCAGGAGCTCGCGGAATAGCACACTAGTCACTAGGTGGCAACACAAGACAGCATATGTTCTGATCTGTGGCAATGCAAGAGCAGTCCACTTGTAGACAGACATTGATGTATACCAGAGTGAGACTCGGCAATCACATTCTCTCAGGTAGTAGACAAGGCCCGGGGGGGTACTTCACGGACTTTTGCATACGGATGGGCCACGGCAATTGTGAAAACCAGAACCATTTTAATCCGGAAACTTCGCCAAAACCACAAACCATTTTAATCCTTCACTAAGATTTTTGGCAACCAATTTAATCTTCATGGTGTTTAAACCATTTTAATCCTCTCTCGAAGCCGATTCTAACGGTACCAAACATGTTGGGCCATTGTTGGGGTTGCAAAAAACAGAACCAAATTAATCAGAATTGTCAAAAAACCAAAACCATTTTAATCCAAGAAGGCCAAAAAACCTAAACCATCCAGCGGCGCCTCTTTATACACCCTTATAGAGTGAGTACTCCCCCCCCCCCGGGAGACACGGCCATCAGCACACTCAGAAATAGCCCCGGTTTCTTCCAGACAAAATTGTGTGAGTTCCTCAGACTGAAATGATGTGAACCGCACGCAGGAGCTCGCGGAATAGCACATAACACTAGTCACTAGGTGGCAACACATGACAGCATAATATGTTCTGATCTGCCAAGGCCGGAAAAAGAAATGGCAATGTAACAGCGGTCCACTTGTAGACAGTATTTCAGGATAATTCTAAACCTGTCCAGCCGAAATTCCTTGATATTTTCACATTTATCTAAGAAGCTGGTTCCAAATTTGTAGCGCAGTCAAAAAAGGCAAAGGTCGGCAATACAAATTTGATGGTGCATTTCTGAAGGAAGTTATGACAAGAAATTTAAGACTGCTGCAGGAGGGTGTAGCCTACATACTTCTATAACCCTCGGTGTAACGCACTGTCACACACTTCGAAATGAGAGTGTACGTATACGTTTTTGTTTGAGATGTGAGTGAGGTCATTGATACTGAAAATGTCGTAATAAAATGCTTTCATGTGTATATACGCAGTTAAAGGCACACCGTAATGCAATTTTTTTATTAGTTGAGAGCTTCAAATGTACTATTTACAGAAACATCACACTGATTCTTTTGAATTTATCTCAAAATAAACCCATGAAAAAAATGATTGAAGTTACTGATTTTGGCCAGCATTTTGGCACAACAAAAAGCGACTCCTGTTGGAAGAAACTGAGCAAGTCACATAGGACTGGGTAATGAATAAACAAATAAATGACTTGTTATGACCTCTTGAAGCTAGAAAGAACTGTTAGAACTAGCTGTGAAATGTTTTAGGAACAAAGAGGTGAAGCTTAAAAAGGTGACAATATTAGTTTGAGACAAACTGAAACTGTAGAAAATCTTGCAAATGCTTGTGGCAAGTGCCAACTGTCAATCATAATAAAATTAAATATTAATGGGGTGTGCTGATTGGTTGGTTCTTATGACTTCATTTGACATTGGTTAATTTGTCCATATTTGTCAAGTCCAGACCGCATATTGTGATGGCAGCAACTAATATAATTTTAGATATAACATGTATAAAATTTTGTCAATCTTGACAATCTGTCTGAGTGTAAATGTTTCATATTGGTTGTGACCTCCTAAAATGTTACTTGGGTATATTATAAAGCTGAGATAGCTAGATCAGTTGATCAATAATTATAGACAGATAGACACATAGACAGATAGACACATAGACAGAAAGATAGACAGCTAGAGTTAGATAGATAGATAGGTAGGTAGGTGATGTATTTTACATGAAAGCTGCATGGGGGAGGGGGTTGGAGGTTGCTTCACTATTTTATTATACATTCAATTGTAATTGTGCGGCCTGGTCTTGCAAATTGTGGTCCAAATCAGTCCCTGCCCACTTTCACAACCTTCAGAAAAATCAACCAATCAGATATAGTGCATGGTCGAATGATCGGAACTTGTAAACTGTTATTTTCTGTTTGCTTTTAGCAGTTATTGTCATTTTCACAAATAAAAGCTTCACCTGAGTGTTGTCAGATCACAGCTAATATTATATCAAACAATGCTTCTGATAATTACTTGTTGCTTATCACAGGAATGTTAGGTGGTCGAAATTGCAGAAGTGTGTTTCTCAAATTTATTCATTTAATTGGAGGAGAGGGGGAGGTCCACCGTACCCTACGTCACTCATCAGTTGGCTGAACATACTGTAGGGACACAAAATATCATCCAAATCCCAATTTCATATATTTTTCCTGATCTTTGGTTAAAACCTATTTTTTCAATGTTGACAGGATGCACTTGCAATAGCCCATTCTTTCATACGACAAAAAAATGAGCAAAAGTGTCATTTTGATGACTGTGGCCCTTTAAGTATGGTGTCATCAGTTTTGATATAATTTTTTGTTGCTGATGCAAATGTGGTGTCATTGTTGGTGCCAGTGCAGGTGCCTTTCTGGCGCCATTTTTTGCAGGTGGCATTTTTGGTGTTGATGCCATTTTGGCACTTGTGCATTTTTGGTGCCTTTACGATTCTGGTGTCCTTTTTGGTGATACTTTAATCTTACAATATGTGATTATGATATATGGAAAAAACTTTCATGAAGCGTTTATAATTGTTGTTCACAGCCATAAATGAAATGACCGTGTCTTCAACATTTGGTTACAGTCAAGAAAGGCCATGTTGATGGAGTGATCATATATATCACAAGAGATTTATTTTTTTATGTAATCAATAGAAAAAAATAACTGCAATGATATTTTGGCACCAAATATACACTCTTTCTTATTATTGCAATGGACTGACATTTTGATCCGTTGTATTGTGAGTCATTCCAAGAAGCTGGTTTTGCTTAAAAATATTTTCCTTTCACTTCATTGACACCCTTTTGCAGCATGTCCCTAAAAATGTGAAATCTTCCTTGTTTTTTCACTCTAAACTATATATATCAAATTGACCACCTCATGCAAGTTTAAAAAATAAACGTAGGTGTTATAAGCTTTTGAAGCATACTGAAAGTGAGTGTATGCTACAAGTTGACCTGTTTCATTACCAGTCCTTTTTCCAGCCTTGGCAGAACGAATGCTGCCATGTGTTGCGCCTCAGTGGCTAGTGTGCAATTCCGCGAGTTCCAGTGAGCGGTCCAGAGAAACTGAGTGTGAGGAACTCACACAGCATTTGTCTGGAAGAAACCAGGGCTGTTTCTGAGTGTGCTGATGGCCTTGTCTACTTCCTTAGAGAATATGATTGCCGAGTCTGACTCTGATTAAGGTCAATGTTGAAAAGAAACCTTGTGAATGTACGATGAAATTGGAACTATTTCTTGGGAGCAGCGTTACTGCAGCATACAAAAAGTAACGGAGTAATTTTTGGTATTATTTTTTAACAATTTTGATGTAAGCGCTGGTCTGATGTCTTTTTGGTGTTGCATGATGCTATATTATGTCCAAATAGTGTAGAATTCAACCAATTCTGCATCTCACCCAGAAATTCAACATGAAACGTCAACAGGAACAAAGATTGTTATTAAAATTATTTATTGCTGAAATGTAACTCTCATTTTACAAACATTGCAATCATATAACGCTGCTAAATAAACTTTCGCTAATATCAATCAAATCAAAGCTGCAGCACATCAGTGTTCCACCGATAAGTTTTGGCAAAACACTTCATTGACGCACTTCAAAATGACAAACATCAGCTACTGATTATATTCGCAACTGGTACAGGTATTTTGTTGCTTCAACAGGTGTGCATATTTGCATACATATAGGGACTTTATTAAAAACTATGAAAAATCTATACGTTATTTCTTAAAAGCAAGAGCGTAGGCATACAAGTGCATTTGATAAATACAAAATTGCATTCTTCCCATGAAATAAAACCAAAAAAAAAAATCACAATTTAGATCATTTTCAAAGCTTGCATTGATTATATTTCTTAACGAACTTTCAAATTATTATATAAATCTAAAATATACACTAATAAAAATAGTTAATGTCTCTCTATTGATGATATCGCAGTTGGCAGCTGTCATTACCTTGTCTATCATTTGGCACACCAAAGATATTAAATAAATTTCATTTAATGTCATGGTGAGTTATAAATCACAGACAGCTTGAGAGAATATAAAATCATAAAAACTGTGTGTTCCAGTGTGTTTCAATGATATCTTGTAACTTTTAAGCTTATTCTTTTTTTTCATTAAGATTTATAATTTCAATGTTCAATGCATGCCCATTACTTTCGAGATTAAAGTTTTAACCATAAATTACAGATTTTTCGTCTTGCAGCAGTTTTGATAAGCATGCGATACAAGTCTCTTTTTAAGCCCGCTACATAGCATCTTAACTCCATCTGATCCGTTGTTTGTCTTACACAAACCAACCCGATTTTTATTATGGTATATAGGTAACATAGCATGCATAAAAAGAGACTTGTAGCATGGCATGCAATCAAAACTGCTGCGGAAACTAATTTTTCCTGACTTCATAAAAAATATATATATTACAATTCTACTTTAAGTTTATATGGTCCCTTCTTGTATTTCTCTGGCACCTCCTCGTCCGGTGTTGATTTCTTGTAGAAACCTCTCCCTGTCAGGAGCATGTTGCACTCCTTCTGCGACAACTTTTCCAAGAAAAAGCGCTGCAAAGAAAACACTTTACGTGTTATGCTAAGCTGATTCTCTGGGTGAGAAACAGGCTTCAATGTGCATTATATTTGAAGTTTGTAAAAAAATTATAAATAGCAGTGCCTGGTCTAATTAAATGGTTGATGTAGATTTCAAGCCATCAAACCTTATCCGCAGATGGAAAATCTTTCAAAATTTGCCCCAGTTGCCCCCAACTAATTGTCTCCCAAAATGACAACAAAGCTTCATTTATCGACAAAAAGCATTGGTTTAAATTTGCAAATTTCTTGGTTGGACCAGTTGTGTTTGTACAAAGATAAAAAAATAGGCCTATATACGTGTAATCCAAAGATATATTTTCAAATGGAGGTAAAGATGCTAAACCTACCTTAACAGTCTTACTTTTGGAATTCAAAAGAAGAAGAACCGGTTCCGCCCCTGGAACCTCCTTGAACTCAACGTTATGACTGACAACAGTTAAGGTAATAATTGTGAAATGATATGTTATAACTTTAAAAGCAACAAGAAAATAAACTTTGACAGGAAAATCAAGACATTAGAAAGCTTCAAATAAACAGTTCAACAAAAATAAGTCCCCCTTTGGATAAACTTGAATATCTCAACAATTCCATAGCTGATTTTTATGACAGTTGACTGAATTATAGCCCTGCATATCTACCTTACATTTATAGCTCAGTGGCATTATTCCTGACTAAGTCAGCAGCCTTCGAGTGAGCCTACCCCTGTTTTCAAAAATCTTGGGTTTTCCAATGGACATGAACAATTTCACCAAGTGAGGGAGCCACCAGCTGGATAAACTTCATCATGTGTCTGGAGAAAATTTGTTTCTCAATCGTATTAAGAAGACAACTAAGGACTCCTTTTGTGCCGGTTTTACAGTTTAGGTTATTTGGATGCAATACGAATAATTTGAGTGGAGTTTAAACACCTTTCGGTAAAAATTTTGTTGGATAAGCCAAAACTTTGCATTTTTGAAAATAGGGGTACGTGCACTCTGGGTCTGCTAACTCAAACAAAAAATAATGCAATAAAGCTAAAAATACATATGCACACTGTCGATAGCCAGGCCTACAAACTGGACAAATTTCACAGAAATCTGGGAAGAGGTCGTTGAGATATTCACGGACTTATTTTTATTTAACTGTTTATAAAGAATCCACGAACTTATAAATTTGAGAACATCTACGAATGACTTGACCAAAAGGCCCTGTGGGGTTAAGGACCATTTAATTAATTATTTATTTCAAGAGCGCAAAGTCCTCGATTATTCATTCCTAAATCAAGCAACACCTTGTTAAGAAAAAAACCCGTCAGAAATTATTTATTTCAAGACTGCCCAAAGAGAATTAATTTATTTCACCAAAACTAAGCAAGAAATTATTTCCAAAACAACTCCAACCTCCCCCCCATTGAGATTAAATGGTGGCCCTCTAATGAAATTGCACAACTTATAAATCCTTTTTAAAATGACTCATTATGTCAGAAGAACTGGTATTCTAATGAAACATTGTCCAGACCAAATCGAAGCAATCAGTCAATCAGCAAGTCCAAAGGATACAATAGGGGAACATCATCATAGATGAAGTTCGCTACCTGGGTAAGACTGTTCAACTGTCACCCTCCGCAGCTCTGAAAAGAAGATATACATCAATCCAGAGAGGCAAAGCTAGCCAAGCGAATTTAATTATTAAAATAGATAACAAAAACACTGGTTGATCATTATTTTTTGCCCTTTAATATCATATGCTGTCTTTTGAAGTAGGCCTATACTGCACTTCCTGTGAAATTTTGTGCTGCTTTCACTGAATTTCATATATATATATCAGTTGCCAATGCAAATCTTTTATGTTTACAGTGTATCATCTGTTACCAAGAAAAATCTTTAAAACGCACTTGTTCAAAATTGCTTCAAATAATTCCATTGTTCTCATACACTAGTACTAGTGAAATCTATGATTATCTATTTTACCAATAATATAAGTAATACATGGGTCTACTAATAAAGTCGACTTACCTCAATTCTGGCTTTTACAATAGGACCTTTAGCAGCAAGGGCCAAGCCCAAGAAAGGCAGGAGCAGAAACACTACACGTCCCACCTGCTTCATGGTTGCTGTCAATTGATCAGGAGACTGACAGAAGCTTCAGCTCTGACTGAGCAGTGAAATGTGTTTGACGTTGATTGGTTTGAAATTAACAATGATTCAAGATCAATCATTTAGCAAGTGGCCTAGTTTTTATGAGAACGACTTAGCTGCGTTTTGCGTTACTATGGATACATTCATTTGCTGGGCTGCAACTTGGACAGAGAGCCACTGCTCTTCTTCTTCTTCTGTTAGTGAACTGAATGCTTTAAAAATAGCATGCAATGCATGCACCGTGTCCTCGAGCAATTTAATAACCCTTATAACTCAATGGGATATGATCATTACATTAACACATCTCTATAAATTGTTAAAAGTTGCATTCTATCTATAGATCTATCAATCTACCTATCAATCTGTCTATCTGTCTATCTATGTGTCTGTCTGTCTATCTGTCTATCTTTAGTAATTGGCTGAAGTATAAATCTCAGGTTGTGGTGCACCCCACTTTGTCTCAGGGCGGAAGGGCCAAAGGGAAGAAGAAGAAGATGCTTCTCAGAAATCGTCTGCTGAGCAAGGAGGAATTTGGGGGTTAACTATTTAGAGCAGTGAGACATAAGATTAAAGCCAGGGCATCTAGTGCAACAGTGTAAACACTGGGCATCATAATGGCATCATAACTTTGGGTTGTTCTTGCATCTGTGAAATGCTTTTCGATCCACACCAACTTTGATATGACAATCCCATTGATGACGACAAAGGGCCCGAGGCCCTGCTCTCGGACACAAAAACAGTTCATCCTATGGAATATCTTTTAAAGTTGCAAACATAAACTCCAATATAAAAATATACATACATGTATTTCGACATCTGTATACGTGAGGGGCTTTCATAAAGTTCTCACTCATTTTCAGGCTGACCTGCCTGTTAACAAAATTACTGAATAAAAGTTTTAGCAGAAGCGACTGCAGTTTTGATGCCAGGAGCAATTTTAGAAGAACACAGTGATTTTTATAGTTTCAGGCAGGCCAATACTTTTTACTCCATGAGGGCCAATCTTTAATTATTTAAATAATTTATGCAAGTGCCGCTACAATTTTGCCGACGGTTGGACATCAAAATGGCAGAAAATCACTGGTGGGCCTGTACAAAAAGGCACCAATAAGTGCAAAAAAATGGCATCAGAATGGCACTGGCCAAAAATGACACTGGAACCTCAGGAGCAAGAAAAATATGGCACCAAAAACATCTGCACCAAAAAGTCACCAAATATGATATAGATGGGGCACCAAATAGGCCTGTGACATCAGATTGGCAATTTCTGCAGTCTGGGTGGATGCACTCTGAGAATCAGGTTACTTTCCTTGAGTTGGTGGGTGGTGATACAGTGCCGCCTGTAAATAAGTGAAACGCATGAAATTGTGCCATTGCATCAATGCTAAACATCCATAACCGAACTGCTTCTGAAAGCATGAATTCTCATCTGATGAGAGGAAAACATATTGGGTCATAAAGGCCGATATTTGAGGCAAGTGGGATTACAATGGCAGCCAATTTTCTTTGCTGTAGTCGGAGTTAGGTATGGGTCAAAGTCTTTGATAAGTAAGTGAAACACAGACCCAATGTTAAATCATAGGGACCCAGTTTAAAATGACATCACAGCTTGTAGTTAATTTACATAATATTGAAATGCTAGAATAGAGTCATCTCTGACATCACAGATCAACAGCATAGAAAAGAACTTGAGATTCCATGTAAATATGACGAGGACTGTAATAAAATTGTTAATGTCTAACCGCTTTATTTTGAAAATCAATGAAAATTATGCCCCTGTTTGTAATTATGAGTTTTTTATGTCATAGAAGTTTTATGCCTCACATAAAATTATATAATGGCCACGAAAATTGTGTAAAATCAGCAGCTGTTTGATGTGAGCTTAAAGACGGTATATACACAAGTTGCGATAAACAATGCAAATGCAATCATATGGCAATATCAAACATAGATCTCTCCCTTGATAATGTTAATATCAGGTTCAGGGCCTTGTAACTAACCTTACAGCAATGTCAGTGACCCACAATACCACATCAGTAATTGCCATAACAGCTGGTCTCAGCTTTGTTTGCATTCAAAAGTGAATTCATAAACTGATATGATAAGTTGCTAAGATTCTCAGCGAGGGACCCAGCTTACTCTAAAAAATCTAAATGGAAGAACTGCTCGAAACTTTCCAGAAGGGGGCAGCATGTGCCACATATGGTCAAAAGAAAAGAAGCTGCCTTCACCAAAAGGCCTCAATTTTGTAACATTTTACCATATTTACTGATATATACACATTCACGCAAACATTATTCTTACTTCAGACAAATGCACGGACGAGGCAATGGGACAAATGAACTTCAACAACTTAACATCAATAAGAAGCTAAATAGAAATAAAGATTGTTATAATAAAATAATTTATTTTTAACATTCAATTAACATTGTTTGTTTGTGTTTTACGCCTCTGCAGCACCTTAATGGGCTATATCGAACAATTAACATTGTACAAAAGTCACTCGGTCAACGCAATTTTTGTTATGCTGCTAAATAAACCTTCGCTGACATCAATCAAGTCAAAGCTGCAGTACATCAGTGTTTCACCGATCAGTTTTGGTAAAACACTTCATCGACGCACTTCAAAATGATAAAAATCAGTTACTGGTTATATCAGCAACTGGCACAGGTATTTTGTTGCTTCAACAGATGTGCATATTTACATAATCAGGGACTTATTTTCAAACCTAGTGTTTCTTTTACATAATTTCATAGTAAGAGTATGTGGATGAATGTCTTTGGCCAATTAGCCATATTAGCATTTTTTGCTGTCTTCAAAACTTTATTTTTTCATATAGAAATGCTCAATTTTTACACTAGTTTTGTTTCTCATGGAGCACGCATCAATTCATTACATATCATTTTCAATATAATTTTGTATAGATCAGACCACAGATGGCCACTGTCACAAAGTCATTCATCACATCACACCAAAATAACTTTCCGCTCATGTCACAGACAGCTTGAGAGAATATAAAATAGCAATTTTAAAAAGCAGCGTGTAGCTGTCAGTTTGAATGTTTCATACATTGCAACTTTTTAAGCTTCACAATTTCAATAAGATTACATTTTTAATGCATTTCTACTTCCATTATTCGTTCATTATTTCTTAAGATAAGAGAATTTGATGTGGCTGCCAGTTGTCTAATTAACAAAATTACGGTTTCCATAATTTCACAGAGACCTTCAATTAACATGCTTTAATTGACGACGTTAAAAAATTCAGATGTTGAGCAACTTAAATTGTCAGCTGAGATCTACAATTCTATTCTTGGTCCCTGTTTGTATTCCCCTGGCACTTGCTCGTGAGGTGTTGCTTTCTTATAGAACCCTTTTCCAATCAGAAGTTGGTTGCACCGCTCCCGATCCATATTGTCCAAACTGAGGCTCTGCAAAGAGAGGTAAATTGTAATCAATATATATTCTAAAATGTATCCTTTTGGGGGCCACCAGTGAAAGTGGCATTGAGCACTCACATCCCGAAGATACAAGGGAGCAATAATTCCTTAGAGCTTTTTGCAGACTGGTGGTTCACTGGAAAAATTGATTTTCTTATTTTCAGCTTGCAAACTGGCTTTGCCATGTCATTGACAGTTTTTGGTTTGTCTCCTAATCTATTATTTGATGAAGTACCTTAAGTCATTTAATAAATTTGTTTATTATCACCTGTGCTTCGAGATATGAAAAGCTCTGAATCACCTGATTAACCATTTATAACTGACACGAAGCAAAACATTTTTAAGCCAGTGCCATCACATGACCAAGTTGAAAGTTAATTTTGAAACTATTGGGGATAAAGATTTTTGGTGAAAGACAGTTTGTTCAGCAAATGAAAATGAATTAAAATTTTTGCTTCCACTTTTTTGTCGCTTCCTGCATTGAAAAAAAGGAAGTTTGTCAAAGCAGTAAAACCCAAGTATTATCAGGTCGGCTCCTGTAATATCAAGCTTGGACCTGTTAGGACTCTATTGTTTTTTTACCATCTTAAACTGAACTCGCGATTAAATTAATAACCTTAACTTTGAAAAATGAAAGACATTAAAAATTCGATATATGACTAAAAACGTACCTCAACAGTTTCATCATTGGAATTCAAAAGACGGACAACAGGGCTGGACCCTGGGACCCTCTTGAACTCAACATTGTGACTGACAACAGTTAGGGAAATTATTTTTATAGTTTATATTTGTGTATGTACAATTTATAAGTGGCAATATATATGCAATGTATTCAAATTGTCATCCAAAATTCAACATATTTAATAAATATAAGAATGATTTACAAAGAATCTAAACACTGATGGATATGTGACTTTGTGACAACATCCCTGTGGTGCAGTAGTTCATCCAATATTTTTGTTTGTTTAATACTGAGTCATATCTGTGAGTGAAAGGGAATAGGCCAATGGAGTCAAATCTTAAGAAATCAACACATTAGGCAAATAGTTCAATGAGGCAAAGAAAAGGATACAACAGGGGAACGTCTTCGTAGATAAATTTCTTTACCCCCGGAAGACTATTCAATCGTCACCCTCCGCAGCTCTGAAATTTAAATGAAGGTGAAATTATACTGTCCAGTGTCCATATGATAAATTGATCCAAAATTCAAATACGTAACTGATTGAC
The DNA here is from genome assembly GCA_026936325.1 of Platynereis dumerilii. Taxonomy (NCBI): domain Eukaryota; kingdom Metazoa; phylum Annelida; class Polychaeta; order Phyllodocida; family Nereididae; genus Platynereis; species Platynereis dumerilii. The sequence goes on from JAPTHN010000002.1 coordinate 97,191,178, forward strand.
ATACAAGTGTATCAGTGCTGATATTCAGATATTAAGAAAATCCATATAAATATGTACCATAATAATCTATATACATATATAAAATTCACCTCCTCATATTCCTTTGTCACGGGTGTTCTCAGCTATGGCTCAACTGACAGTCACAATATTTTGCCACTGTCTCCTATTATGTCCACACTGTGTTTGTATTGCTTCAAATGTATCAGAAGCTTCAAATATTTACTTATTTCGGGCAAAAATTGATATCCATGCAGTGGAGCAGCAGCAACAGCTGCAGTCATTCCCAGCGAGTGGTTTCACTTTCATTTCGATCTTAAAACACCCTCTAGCAGAAAGGACAATTGGATACAGATAGATAGATAGATAGATAGATAGATAGATAGATAGATAGATAGATAGATAGATAGATAGACAGATAGATAGATAGATAGATAGATAGATTCTTCACTGACTGTCACAATATTTTGCAACTGCTTACTATTATGTCCAAACTGTGTTTGTATTGCTCCTAAAGTATCAAAACGTCCGCAAATTTACTTATATGAACGTCCTGCTGCAGTTATAGCAGTAGCAAAAGCAGCAGCCAGTCAGTGTGTTTACATTTACACATTTATTTAAACCTTATAACACTATAGAAGGAAGTAATGAAGGAATGAATGAAGGAATTAGCATTGCTATTCAGTAAGAAATTTCGCAAGGGAATAAGGAGGCAATTAATGAATGGGGCAATGCATGTAGAAATGCAGACAAGGAGGAAGGGATTGAAAGAGGAAGATGGATGGATCATTGGGCCTTTGCATCCTCCATTTATAAACTGCATAGCATAGGACACAAGGACTAATCCCCAATGAGGCAAAGCACAATTGAAACTACTGTTCAACATAGACTAACATAGACCTAGCTCCACATAAACGGCAGAGTGCAGAAAGTCCACAAGTTGCAATTTTGTTTAAATTCACCATCAACAACTATCACAGACATCATGTAGACCTTTCACACAATACAACCCTTTATTGGCCACATAAACAATCAAGGAACAATGCAACCTTGCGCCCGTCTTTAGACGGGTACACTGCTAGTTACTTATAAATTAAAAAATAGTTATATTACACATTTACCAAAACTCGACAATCTGAATGAATTTACAAGCTCATGTGTCCACAATTGTATAATTACATACATAAATGTATCTGATTGTAATGCATCATTGATTCATTGTAATTCACTGACATATATTGTAGTTAGCATGTTATATGAATAAATTATCAGATTAAATTCATGATACAACCTTAGATAAGTCAGATGCAACTTACCACTTTTCGTTGCATATCATGCTAATTATATGAAAATTTTACTAAAGTGTTGTTCCTGCTCAACACTCACCTCAACTCTGGCTTTTACAACAGGTCCTTCAGCAGCTAGGGCCAAGCCCAACAAAGGCAGGAGCAGAAGGACTACACGTCCCAACTGCTTCATGGTTGCTCTCGACTGATAGCTCAGATGCTTTTGATTATCTGGCTGAGCTGTGAAGGTGTAAGAAGCTTATTGGTTTTGCGACTTTTCGGTGATCAAGTTATAGGGCCAATAAGGTGGGAGATCCCATATGCGACCCAGTTTTGATGAGCACAACTCCGAGTCAGTCCTAATAGGTCTAATCAATATCCATATCATTTGCCTGGACCATGGACATTCATTCTTGTTGCAGCTACAGTCTTCACGTTGCTGTAGGCAACGTAGACTGAGGACATACCATTTGCTGACAACTCATGAAAAGTCAAGAATTGAAATCAGTTTTTGAACTGCAACAAACTAGGGGATTTGGGTGTCTCAAACACAGAAATGACACCCACAACAGTAAAAACAACAACTTTCAAACAGAGAAATACAAAGCAACCTCCTCCCCTGCCAAATGAACTGAATGAGACTGGCAATTGATGAAATGGTGGCAGCACCTTACAAAGCATTGTCATGATGCTAAATAAATGATGTTTGAGAAATAATAAATAAATAAGAAGTTGTGCACTTAGCATAATAGATAATAGTTACCCCGAAAACTATATGGCCAATTTTAATTGTTTGTTTTTTTTAAATATCAGGATAGACAGAAAGATACAGAGATAGATAGATCTATAAAAAAGATAGATAGCAGGGACATATATGTAATACATATAAATTATGTATCTAGATATTGCCATGGGGAGGTAACACATTCAGACCGCACTGCTACCCATGGTATTTCTTATCTTTGCCTAAGGAGAGGTGGGTCTAGTGGTAGTTTGCTGGGCTGACAACTACTGGGTCCAGAGTTCAAATCCAGCTATTGCCAGTTACCTGGGCTTATGTTGGACGGTTGTTTCCTTTATCCTTCACCTCATTGCCGCGTTCTCCTCCTGTCTAATTAGCCTACCCAGTGCATAAATACCGGACGTAAAGCCCCAATCATCCATCCATCCTTCTTTTCTTTCCCTCGATAGTTACATAAGCAGATAGATAAATAGATAGATGGGTAGATAAACAGAAAAACAGATAAACAGACAGACAAATAGATGGATTTCTACATTTTTTTATTGATCTATTATCACAGAGGGCTTACTCATTATCAAAAGCAATATGCACTGCTCATTGACTGATTGTTAACTGATTGGCAAAATAGCTCTTTCTTTTCATTTGGATTTGGCAGTTTTTTGGGTAAATATGTGACTGCAAAGTGTCAAGATCCTTTAAACAGTGTTCCCAGTTTAGGATATGTCAAACTGTTAAAATATACAGATCCTAGACAACAGACATACCAACAGCTATAAACAGTATTCGTAGTTCCCCCCTCTAGAAGCTCAAAATTTGGCATACAATTTTACTAAAACAGCCGATTTCTGCACTTTAAAGTACAGGAATCGTTTAAATTTTTCACACAATGTATATTAAGGCATTATCTATCGATCCATGCCTTTAATTTGGCTGTAACTAGCCCCAAATACCTGCGACAAGAAAACTTGCCGCAAGTGTTCAGTTCGGTGAAGCCAATGTCTCCCATCCCTCACAGCTGCACTGTGAAGGGGTCTTCCTATCTAGCTGTAGGCTACCAGTATTTGTACAATTTCCTGTCCAATTCTCAAAATAACTTAGTAAATGACAACTGTTGATCCATACCCAACTGTGTTTCCAAATACTAAACCCAGCCTCCTCTATTCTTAATAACATTTATTTGCAAAATTTGGATAAATTAACTTAAAGCAGGCAAAATTGACCTTTAATTGATCTGAAACCTACAAATATGGATTCAGCATCATCAAAATTTCCTACAGTGACCTTGTAAATGTAGCTGGCATGGTCGAAGTGTAGGATCTTTATTTTGGAAAAAATGGCCCTGAATGGATTCGCAAAGAAATGGACCTTCAACGGAAAGGGCCAAATGGGCCATTTTCAGTGCAAATGTTCTCAGCTCTTGCCATTTTTACCCAAAATACTGTCTACAAGTGGACTGCTCCTGCCTTGCCACAGATCAGAACATATGCTGTCTTCTGTTGTCACCTAGTGACTAGTGCGCTATTCAGCAAGCTCCTGCGAGCGTCCACCTACTTTCGACCAGAGGAAGACACACAATTTTGTCTGGAAGACACCGGGGCTGTTTCTGAGTGTACTGATGGCCTTGTCTACTTCCTTAGAGAATGTGATTGCCGAGTCAGTAGCATACAAAATCAACTTTTGTGCCAGGTGGCAGCAGCATGCAGTTCTAAGTTTCACCAGACTGCCCAAAATAGGTTGCGGTTAACTATCATCTAGTATGTACTAGGTAAAATCACCAGCTGTTTAATGCGGATTTTGATATACATTTAAAATGTTGCGACCAACAATAAACTTGTGACAATCTGTCATTATATTTAACTAATTCTATTTTTTTTCATGATAACCTAACTTTTATCAGTTTACGAGCGTTGTATAATCTAGAGCCATAAATAGCCACACCATGAATGGCCACAACAGCTTGCCAATGTTAGTTGCATTCAAACATGAATTCCTCAATTGATATTGAAGTTGCTAAGATATTTCAGCAGTTCAGTGAGGGAACATGGCAAAACCTTAAACGGAAGAATTGCTCAGAAACAGCCAGCTGGGGACAGCATGCATGTGTACAGTCAAGAGAAATGTATATCACTGAGACAGATCAAGAAGATGCCTTCACCAAAAGGCCTCAATTCTGGAAATGTTCAACCTAATTTGATAACATGTATGCGCATAAGATGGCCATGTTGACATCAACTATATCCAAACATTTCGGCACTTACACTGACCAGACTATGAGAGAAATAAATTTCAGCAAATTCCGCATTTCACTCTGAGGTTCAATAGAAACAAAGATTGTTATTAAAATAATTTATTTTTTACATGTAATTCACATTGTACAAAATTCGCTCAGTCATGCAAATTGTATTGCGTTGCTAAATAAATTTTCACCAACAAAAATCAAATCAAAGCTGCAGTACATCAGTGTTTCACCGATAAGTTTTGGTAAAACATTTCATCGACGCACTTCGAAATGATAAAAATCAGTTACTGATTATATTTGCAACTGGTACAGGTATTTTGTTGCTTCAACAGATGTGCATATTTACATGTATACATAGGGACTTTATCAGAAACCTAGAGAACTATATACATAATTCATGTTTGCCAAAGAGAATGTGTGAAGTGTACAAGTGAGCTTGTTGTTATTTTCTGTTACCACATTTTAATTTTTTCAAAATTAAATTTTGTCATATTTGAACACTCAATTGATATTTCTGTTCTTCTTTAAGTCATGTATCGATTCATTACAATAACATTTTGCTCGTTAATGTTTCTCTCCATATAATTTGGTATTGATTACATCACAGGTGGCCGCTGTCATAAAGTCGTTCATCATTTCACACCAATATAACTTTCAGCTCATATCACAGACAGCTTGAGAGAATATCAAATAGCAATCTCAACAATGTGTTGTGACTTGCAATCTGTTTCAAACCTTCATACTTTCAATATGACTTATAATTTCAGTTTTCTGTGCCCGTTAATAAGATTTGAGTTTTCCGTGTTGCCGCCATATGTTCAAAATTCAGTTTTTATATTTTTTACAGGTATTTTTGCATAACATGTTAAATTGATGACAGTCAAAACAAAGATGCAAAATAGCTCAAAATAGTCATTTGGCATTTACAATTCTACTTTAGCCTCGTATGGTCCATGCCTGTATTCCTCTGGCACTTCCTCGTCTTTTGTTGCTTTCTTGTAGAACCCTCTTCCCATCAGAAGTTGGTTGCACCCCTCTCGATCCATTGGAGTCAGATCAATACGCTGCAATGAAACAACATAAGAATTATTTTGGATTTCAAAAATTTCGTTATGATTTGTCTAACCATCGTTTCTTTTGCGAAGATTGCCGGTCCGAAGGCTAAAAGGCATACCATAAAAGGTATCTTCAATGGGATGGATAACACCGCATGCATGCTTCATCAAAAAAATATCCGCATTGGTCCAACGTTCCCTGAGGTCCAACATGCCCCAGTCTCCCCTACTCGAACACATGAAATAGAGACTTTATAAAACTTTTATAAAATGTTGAACCAACCTTAACAATCTTATCATCGGAATTCAAAAGAAGAAGGTCTGGCCTTGCCCCTGGTATCTTCTTGAACTCAACATTATGACTGACAAGAGTTAAGGAGATTAACATTTAAAAAAAGATAAATCATTCACAATATTTACTATGTGGCAATACCATTAAAGGTTTTCCAGTACGGCGGACTCTCATGGACTCTCTTGGAATTATAAATCCTGAAAGAAATTACTCATTTGCTCAAATGTCTATGACTAATTCAAATTTAAAAAATTATCTTCAATACACTGTAAACATGTAAAATTGTGAAAGAAATACAAAATCCTATACTAATACTCTTAGTCATGATAGACAACTTGTTTCTCTAGTTCCCCATTTAGGCCACACATAATTGATCTTTAGCTTCTCGGATCTTCTCAAGGCACTTTTTCTAGGGTCGGTCTGTAGGACCAAAAAAAAAGGTGAACATTTTTTTTTTATAATAGGCCTATCATTTTTTTTTTCTGTCGACAAAAAATCTATTGTGTCAGCTGGTCCACGAAGCTAAGAATCAATTATGTGTGGCCTTTTAAAATAGTACTTGAAGACTGAATAGTTTTGGGACAACCGTAAGATCTTTGGGGAGCAAGCTTGGAGATTTTTTAAATAAAAAATTTCTTGCCCAGTTTTAGTAAAATAAATTCAAATTTTTTTTCTGGGCTGTCTTTCAATATTATTTCTTGTGGGGGTATTTCTTAACATAGTGATGTTTGATTTACGAACAAATATTTGAGGATGCTCAAAATAACTAAATATAGATGTTCCCATGAAATAAGCAGTTGGATGTTGAGATTGTTGACTTGTTAGTTGACCAAGGTCTCCTCTCATTAGGCATAAATTATGAAACAAACCAATTAGACGAGATGTCCAGATTCTCCATTTAAAAAGGATACAAAAGAGGAACGTCTTCGTAGATAAATTTCTTTACCTGCGGAAGACGATTCAGTCGTCACCCTCCGCAGCTCTTGAAAGAAAAAGGGAGATGATCTTGTAATAAATCAATCCAAGCTATTACATCCAGAAAACCAAAGTGATAATCAAGTTATTGTGAGAATGAATAACTTATTGACAACAATTAATTAGCCATTTATATATACATAAATATGTACACATCGATCCACTTACATTATGAATATTTATAGCTAGGCCAATTCAGCTCAAGATTGAATTCATGATCTAACTCTAGTTTGACCGCACCACAATACTCATATATATGGATCTTACTAAAAATTTTACCATTGCCCTGCTAAGAATTAGCACATAGGCATGGGATATCACTGAATTTGGGGGGGGGCAGCCAGAGAAAAAATTGCCCAAATAGTCCCAAAAATATTAAATTCACCTATGAACTATGGATTAGCATTATATGAACAATTTATTTCAATATCGTTTTACTGTTTAGTGTTTATTCTGCAAAGAAAATGAGATTAATAGTGAAAGAAGCGTATGCGATCTAAATTGGTCAGACACCTTTTCTGGATCTAACATACTTATTAGAATCCTCAAAATAAGTGTTCAACTTATACCTATTTGATGCAATTAAACACTACCACTGCATACTAAGGTCCAGATACCACAGAAAAATCTACGCCCTATATAATATCTTGCACCAATTTGAAGAACTTTTCCGCAATTCTGCTCACCTCAACTCTGGCTTTCACAACAGGACCTGGAGCATTGAGAGCCAAGCCCAACAAAGGCAGGAGCAGAAGGACTACACGTCCCAACTGCTTCATGGTTGCTGTCCAACTGATCAGAAGTTGCTTATCTGGCTGAGCTGTGAAGAGGTGAAGGTGTGAGAAGCTGATTGGTTTGCAACTCAATCCTTCAGTGATCAAGTCATGGGAGGCCGATGAGATGCAAGATATCGCATGTGACCTAGTTTTCACAAGCACAACTTTGCATCTTTTACGCAGTTTTTAATGTTATTAAATAATTTATGCTTGTATACTGTATATATTACTTGTCGGTAAAAAGCAGTTTTCTGCTTGGGTTTCCTATTTGTAGTTGCAATTCTGACTTTAAATAAAGTTTTCTTTATCTTTTATCGTTGTCGTTCCCAGCAATAAGTATATAGGTTATTCACCACGAGAGGGGGAATATGTTGTTTATCACCCGAGGGCTTTTGCCTGAGGTGTGATAAACACATATTCCTGATCCCATGGTGAATAACTGGCTTATACCTTGAGACAAACACTCAAACAGTCAAACATGAGAGGATAACTGGACAACAAAGAATATGCGAATTATTTCCCTGAGATACTGGTATGTGATTGGCAGACAGAGGTGTCGAATGGTATAAATGGGAATTATTGCTCTGAAATACTGGCATGTGGTTGGTAAACAGAGGTTTCAAATGGTATATGCCATATGGATTACATATTATTTGGTATTTGACTTATTGGAGTACTGTATATATTACAGTGTAAATAAGCGAAACGCATGCTGTTGTGTCATTGCATCAATGCTAAACATCCTCAACCAAACTGCTTGTGGAAGCATGAATTATCATCCGATGAGAGGAAAACCTAAATTGGATCATGAAGGCCGCTATTTATAACATGTGAGATTAGAAAATTGGCAGCCATTGTTATCTCACATGTCTCACATATCGGCCTTTATGACCCAATTATATTTCACTCTCATAGGATGATAATTCATGCTTCCACAAGCAGTTTGGTTGAGGATGTTATGTATAGATGTAATGGAACAATATCAGACGTTTCACTTACTTACAGGCGGCACTGTAGAAGCTGGTGCTGTCTTCAAGCTTTGGCATTTACATATATATATTACCTGCACCAGCGGTACTATCTCAGGATCAGTTTTCAAAAAAAAGCGGCACTGTAAGCATTCTTAGCATTGATTACATTGCATATATATCAGCCTTTTTTCTAAATGTTTTTTCCAATTTTTTTTCTTCCCAAAATTGTTGTTTCTTTGCAATTTTTTCGACAATTTTTGACATTTGATTTCCCTATTTTTTTCCTAACTTTTTATTTTCCCCCAAATTTTTTGCAATAAACTTTGTCCAAACTTCTTTCCCTCATTTTTCGTTTGCAACTTTTTTCTCTGCACTTAACCTCTTTCCACATATATTTTTTTACCTAATTGTTTTCTCTAGACTTTTATTGAACTAACTGCAATGGTGGGTAGTGCTAGGCTTGTCAGCTGCATTTGACACAATTGATCATGACATTCTGTTACTGTTCGACAGGCTGCAAAACAGATATATGGTGTGCATAGCTCAGCCCTGAAATGGTTCATGTCAAATTTTTCTGAACGATCACAGTCCTTAACAATAAATAACCGAACATCAAGAAACTTCCATGCAGTCAAGTTTGGGGTGCCACAAGGTTCAAAACTTGGTCCGATTGTGTTCAGCTCGTACATCGATCCCGTAAGTGAGCAGATATAGGGAGTAGGCCTATAAATGAAGCGTAATTTAAATGATTCGAGCGCTTCAAATGTGCTCGTTTTTGTGCAGGGTAGGTTTTTTTACGCTTCGATTCCCCTTGATGAGGCGTCTGGGCGACTTTCAAAAACCATGTCCACAATTTTTTTTTTTCGAAAACTTTTTCTCACATTTTTTAATCCAAATTTCTCCTCCCCCCCCCCCGGTTTTTTTTTTCTTTCCCCCAAAATTTTTTGTTCTGACCAGAATCCTTTCAGTCTGACTGTCTGAGACCATCTGACAACAGGTGCCTCATCGTCAGACCCAATGTCTGACAGAAGCTTGACAATCTTGCTCACTTGCAACATTTTCGTCAGAGCCAGCAGATGAGTGCGTGTATTAGTATCCCTCTTTTAAAAACTTCCTGTCCAAATAGTTTTTACCAAAAGGTGCTCAATCTCCACTTAAAAAATTTCTAAAATCACCCAAGGAACCCAAACAGCAAAAATGTTGCGAAGTAAGTCCTCAGTTGTAGCCTGCACTCAGGCCTGGATTACTAAATAGGCTGAAAAAGCTGCAGCTTAGGGCACCATGCTAACAGGGGGCACAATGAGCGCTCCAAAATAAAACAACATTATAATGACTGACATAAAACATTTAAAAAATGCCCCCACCCCTCAGGGTGCCCCAATCCTCAGGGTGCCCCAATCCTCAGGGTGCCTCCACTCTTCAGGGTGCCCCCACTCCTCAGGCCAGGCTCAGGGTGCCCTCAGTGCCGAGCCCTCCAAAATAAATTTCATTATTTAAAATGACAGAAATAAAACATGAAAAAAAATTGCTCCCCCCCCCCCGCCTCAGGGGGCCCCACTCATCGGGGGGAGGGGAGGCACTCATCAGGGGGGCCCCAACTGTCAGGGTGCCCCCACCCCTGAGCTCTCCAAAACAAATTCATTAAAATGAATAAACATTTTAAAAAATTGCCACACCCCTCAAGGTGCCCCCACCCTCGATAATGTAAAATTTGTGAATTAAAAATAAATCCCTATGTGGTAAAGTATGAGTACAGACTTACGTACAGTTGCCAATGGGAAAAAAAAGCCCTGATCTTGATGCCACGCAAGTTGAGCGCCTGCGAAAATTAGGCCTCATCTGGAAATTTGTAATGTAGCTTGGGCAGGGTGGGGGGGGGGGCACAAACTCGGCCGGCAGCTTAGGGCACCTTAAAGGGTTAATCCGGCCCTGCCTGCACTAAATATGACTGACAACCAAATTTCCTCCAGTCACTTGATGAAGAATGACCAGCAGGTAAAATTGGTCATACCAACGAGAAAAACCAAATATTATCTGAAATATGGACTTTTTTTTTAATCGTTTATGTCAGTGATGGAAATATTTTATTCAGAGAGCTCTTAGCTTGCGTGGCAGAGGCGCGCCATTCCAAATGTCTTGTCATTGTTAATAATTTTGACACAAGATACAGCGATGTCAGTGAACCAGTAACACCACATCATTACTACAGGGGAACAAGAAGTGCAACGAAATGATCATGTGGTCAGTTGTTCAAGTGGTCTTGTGACAAGCAATTTTTCTATGCACCAGTGAGCACCAAGTGCAAATATTTCCGAAGCTGAAGACAACATTTTTATCTAATCCATAAGTTTTTTTTTAATAATTGGAACAACCATTAGGTCTCAGAGAGAGGGGGGGGGAGGCTTGGAACTATTATTTTTTCAATAAAAAAAGTGAAAAGTTTATATATTCTTTCTGGACTATCTTGAAATAAATAATTTCTGAGGACGAGCTTTGCTCCCCAAATATTATTTCACTGTTTTACTATTGTACAGTGCAGTTCCGAAGATATGCTGTTTGAATGGTTGAAGTCTTCATCTTGAAATTTTAACAAATATCTGTCCCGCCCCAAAACACTTCTGGTACAGTGCCTTAGCAAAACCTCTGAGTAATTGAATGAATGAATGATGTAGTAAATATATAAATAAATTCAACTGATCTCTCTGTCTCAACTACAGACAATGAAAAATGCCATAATGGAATTTAAATCTTGTATGTTTTAACTCTGGTACATGCAAATTAGATACAAACTTAGATAGGGGAGGCATCATGGCAATCAGACGGAAGATGGTTGTTACAAGTGCTTTTCAAAGATAGTTCCATTGGTTGACCGGCCAAGATCTGGAATCAAACCTTGGACCCATAGATTGGAAGCCCATATAGCACCGCCAACTGAGCTAGCCCCCTACATACAGGGCAAGAGGAAGAGGTTATTTAGTTACATTTTAAAGAGAATATTTTTTCCATGTAAAATTAACTACCATTTGGCAAGACATATGAAGAAAGTTGTTGTGTACAAAACTACAAACATTTGGATATGGAATTGTACCATTTTTTGCAACTTGTGTTTTTCCAAGCATGCAATGTATGAAAATATTTGTGTCTGAATCAAACAATTCCGAAGATATAACCCCAACCCCCCCCCCCCCAAAACCCCCCCAGTTCACAATGAGTGTCAAGTGTATACATGTAATGTGCACTCCCAACAAGTTTCACTTGTTGATGACAGTTGCTGAAAAGCACAACATAATTTTTAGATTATTGTAGAAGAGGGTGTTGTTGCACAGAAACAGGAATAATCCTGAAGTGTGATACTCAGAATTTGCTCAGTCAAGTATAAACATTTGTGACGTGGCAAAGCTACTTGAGCACCAAACACATTGTCATTTCGTTGCACTTCTTGTTCCCCTGTAGTAATTGCCACTCCGGCTTGGCCAACGGTGGTTGCATTTGAAAAGGAATTCAACATCTTACGTTGAAGTTGCCAAGATATCCATGCAGTTTGCGAACGGACCTCAAATTGAGGAATTGCTCAAGAACACCAAGAAGGGGGCAGCACGTGCCACTTAGGCCAACACTCAAGTCACTCAAGGGAAACAGAAGATGCCTTCACCAAAAGGCTTCAATTTGTTAGAATTTCACCACATTTGACAATCACAGCACAATTATCCTTACTTCAGGCAAATGCACGGATCAGGCAATGAGAGAAATAACTTCCAACAAATCCAACATTCAATCAGAAGTTCCAGGGGCGGATCCAGGATTTTTCGAAAGGGGGGGCGCGGCAATACTTATAACATTGGAGTCTCTAAAAAAAGTTTTTTTTCCAAATAGCAATATGAAGGATTTATCTGACAAAAGGGGGGGCGCGCGCCCCTTGTGCCCCCCCCTGGATCCGCCTATGAGTTCAATAGAAACAAAGATTGTAATTAAAATAATTTATTTTTAATGTGCAATTCACATCGTACAAAAGTCACTCGGTCATTGCAAATTGTGTTGCGCTGCTAAATAAACTTTCGCCGAAATAAATCAAGTCAAAGCTGCAGTACATCAGTGTTCCACCGAAAAGTTTTGGTAAAACATTTCATCGACGCACTTCGAGATGATAAACATCAGTTACTGATTATATTTGCAACTGGTACAGGTATTTTGTTGCTCCAACAGATGTGCATATTTACATGAACAGGGACTTCAGCCTGAACCTAGGGTAACAAACAAATATTTCCTATTGCAGAAAGCATGTGTACGAGTGTGTTATTTTCCACAACGGCCTTTTCATTCTTCAAAACTTTCTTCATAATTGAATGTGCAATTGTTATTTTGGATCTTTTTCACAGTGCAAGCATCCATTCATTACATGATAACTTCCTGCTCATATCACAGACAGCTTGAGAGAATATAAAATAGCAACCTCATCAAACAGTGCGTTGTTATCTGTTTCAAGGCTTCATATTGCGAAATTTTAAAGCTTTATACTTTAAATAAAAATTTGTAATTTCAGTTTTCACATACATAATTTTTCGGCGACAGAGACTTCGATATGTCTGCCAGATGTTCAGTTTGCAAAATTTTAGTTTTCAAGATTTTACAGATGTTTTCGAATGACATGCTCTAACAATTCAGATATTTAATAGACTGTCAGTGGAGATTTACAATTCTACTCTAGTTCCTTCCCTGTACTGCTCTGGCACTTCCTCATCAGGCGTTGCTTTCTTGTAGAACCCTTTTCCCAACAGAAGTGCGTTGCACCCCTCCTGATCCATGTGGTCCAAACTAAGTGTCTGCAAAGAAAGTGTCACATGTGATCAAAATTTAAGAATTAAACTTTAAATCCTCTTTGGCAGAATTATAATCATATGAATGATACGGTGATAAACATGTAGTAGTTTACAAGTTAAAAGAATGATAGAACTTGCACGGTAAAATGGGATGGGCCTTTCAAAACTGTACTTATGCATTTGTAAGGTTGACTGGGACACAGCAATGAGGTGAAGGGGGAATGCGGGATGAATGAAACTGCGGTCCAAAATGGGTCTAGGTGAAAGTCAGCTGAGCCGTTTAAAGATAGTAAAATATTCAGCAAAGCCAGCTTGAACTTGTCCTGTATTGACTCGATCACTTTGGCCATTCAAAAAAGTTGCACTTAAATTGATAATCTCTACTCTATTAAATGGTTCACTCAGAAAAATGAAAATTACTAATAATTTGTAAAAACACCCAACGTACCTCAATAGTTTCATCATTGGAATTCAAAAGATGGACAACCGGGCTTGCTCCTGGGACCCTCTTGAACTCAACATTGTGACTGACAACAGTTAAGGAAATTGTTTTGAGCTTTCATCTGCAGGTAAATTAAATAAGTAGCAATAAACATACAACATATTCAAACAGGCCACACAAAATTCTGGACAGGGGCATCAGTTTCATTTTATGGTGGTGGGCCAAACTGGGCTGAAGCCTTCACGGAATGATGACCAGAGAATCCTCAAAATTCTTTGTACAAACTTAACAAATTTTACAAAACTATTGTCACATATCAGACTTCGCCAGAATCACAGCCTCATTTACCAGCGTATATCTACAGCGACAAACTACCATAAGTACTCCTTCTACCCAAAGACTGTGCCGCAGTGGAACGCACCAGCAGCCAAGCCATGATGTTGTGGAGTATTATGAAGATGATGATGATGAAAGAAAAGAAATAAAGCAAAAAAAAAACTTCATTGACACAAATTTGACAATATCTTTCTATCAAATAGGCTCAGCCAGGGCTGGACCACGGACTGGACCTAGGCGGTCTGGTCTGCATCACTACTTTGCCCTCATACTGATAGGCCTACAAGGAGTGTATTGAATGCCTCGTCAACAGCATCCAGCTGGGAATGAAATGTTGGGTTCCCCACCAGTGTCATAGCCAGGGAATTGCTAGGGAAGGTAAAGTTTTGGAAAATCAAACTTAAACACAACTAGTAATAAGAAGTTCAACTTCGCAAAAAGGATACAACAGGGGAATGTCTTCGTAGATAAATTTCTTTACCCCCGGAAGACGATTCAATCGTCACCCTCCGCAGCTCTGAAATTAAAATGTAATTTAAGGTGAAATTACCCATGTAAATCAATCCAGGATATAAGAAAAACACAACAAAAACATGGAAATTTACCTAAATAAATTTACCAAGGTATATAACATGAATTATAGGCCAATTATAGAATTACCTGCTTACAAAGCTTTACAATTAATTAGGTCCAATAATGGCAATATTCCATGATATAGCTGTCTATATTATAGCTGTCTGATTATATTCACTGTTTGAATTAGCAGATCTATTAGATTTGATTTTGAAACACTTTTCAGTTTTCACTGTAGGGCCAGCTAATTGGTTGTTCCTGCTCACCTCAACTCTGGCTTTCACAACAGGTCCTTCAGCAGCTAGTGCCAAGCCCAACAAAGGCATGAGCAGCAGGACTACACGTCCCAACTGCTTCATGGTTTCTTCATACTGACCAGAAGCAGCTTATCTGGCTGAGCTGTGAAGGTGTGAGAAGCTGATTGGTTTGCAGCTTTGCAACGCTTCAGTGATCAAGACATTGGGTCAATGGAGATGCAAGATCTCGCGCGTGACCTAGTTTTTACGAGCACGTCTTTGGGTCCAAAACGCTCAATGCACTCAATATTCATGTGCTAATCTGAGTTTGGTAATAAGAACTCACTATAAATTGTGAACAAACAAGGCTCAAGGAGCGCCATGAGCTAATATACAGTGACAAAGTTTCTTAATTGGTTTGACCTACTTTTAAGTCTCGCCGAAAGCGTCAACACACCCGGCTTGCAAAATGGCGATGACATGTGCGAGTAAGTTGAAGATGTGTATTTTGCCTTTTGTGTGTTATTTACAGTAAATCACAAGGTGTATGTGGTGTGTGCAAGTGGAGTAATACGTAAAGTATCTGTTTTACCCATATAAAGCTGGTGACTGTGGTATTTTCCCACCAGTTTTGCAGTTTTTTGTGCCCTGTTGTCCCCGCCCGGCAAAGAAAAAACTTTTGAAAACGCGACGGAGTTGCGTTTCCCTCTGATGTATTATTTGTTGCTCGTGTCTTGATTTAATTACTGTTAAATGTGCCAAGTTGATGTGCGCTATGGTTTATCACCGAGATAATTATTCTTTGTAATTTAGCCCTGAAAGTTGCTTTGAAAAACAGGTATATCTGTTTCCCTATTATCACCCGAACTCGACGACAACATCTCCCGTGGGCCGGGTACATTCGTTTAGCTGCTCTAAAAGTTTCTAAAATGCTCTTGGAGTAGAGTAGTTTACTCCAGATCATTCGTTTGCATTTCGAGTAGATGAGAGTAGATTGGGATAGACCGGAATATTCCCAAGAAATTGGGATATGCCCCGAATATCCCATGACGTACCATTGATAACATAAATAACTGACACTTCAGAGGCTTTGATTTGGTGGCTGATTGCTTTTGATGTGGATTGCTGCAACTAAATTTACTCAATTACGTTGCACGACGTCGACGATCAATTGAAAATGCCAATCGGCAGCTTGAATTGCCATCAGCTAGGGAATACTCTTGTCAATGGAACCCCCAAATGATGACATTCCGAAGTGCTCCTTTTCATTCGATTTGGACTCCAAAACGAACTTGAAGGAGTAGTCTACTCGGAGAAGAAGTGTCTCTTTCGGAGTAGTTGAGCAGTTCGCAGCAGATGAAACGAACGTATCCATAGCGTAGCTTATGATCAAGAACACCTGTCCACTTGCTTTGAGGGCGTGGTCAAATCTCACCCTAGGAACTCACTTTAGTCCGAGCCCATTGGACATTGGCAGTGTGCGAAAAAACAGCCGTCCGATCGTCCGGGACGGGTAATTTCTGGATCTGGACAAGTGAAGTTAGCAGGGCGATTGTCCTATGGACAAGGGGCCATGGCACAGTGGCATGTAGAGAAAACTGAGCTCTCCTGTTGTCAGCGCGCCCCTGGCGTCTACAAAGCAAACTAGCACTGTTGGCAGAAGCTGATGACAGCAGTAGGCCTTTTGATGAAAACTGGATTGCGCTTTTCCAATGGCAATCCAATGGCAATCAGAAGGATAGGGTACATAAATTGGTGTAATTAACAAGGGGTGAAGTTCTCTGTCATCCAAGACAAGGTGTGAATTTCCAAAAGTGCAATTAGCCATTCACCGAAGTTCCAAAAAAAAGAGTTATTGTGCTGACACATCCACAATAACAACACAACAAATACATTTAGCTTAATTATGTGTTAATCTTACATATTCAAGTATTTTATTTTGAGTCTAATCTATTGGAGAAAAATAAATCTATTTTGTGAAAGGAAATTAGTATTGGCTTGAAATGAACTGAACCAATGCCTCTACCTACTGAAAGTAGGCCTGCCTAACATGGATGGTTGTACATGGAGTTTATTAAGGTGGACAATGATCCTAGAAAGAAATGTAATAAATTAACTAATTTTTTTTTTAAATCAAATTAATGCGTAATTTGTTGGACAAGCAACTTTTTGATTCGGACAAGTCAATACTTCACTTGCTTTGTCCGAAGGACAAGTCCTTTCAATTTTTTTTTTGGCACACTGATCGAATGGAGGCAGGTTGTATCCAGTATTCAATGACAGTTGGGGCAACTGAGAGACCCCAGGTATCCCTGAATTAATAGGATGTGTTCCAGACCCCGATATGTCGGAAGCACTGGTGTCTTAAGTTCTGTACCACATGAAAAATACCTGGTACCGGCTCAAGAGAATTTAACTTGGCTTGTGTTGTGCTGGGGACCCAGAATGAGCCGGGACAGCTTAACCACCATCTTTTTGGAGGGAGCTGCACTTTTATTTTATTTTTGTTTTGATGGAAATCCTAAATCAGAGGCAACTAGGACAGCTCTAAACTAGCAGTCAAAATGGCGAAAATTAAGAACGGCTATTTGTTGATTTAGCTGTATTAGGTGAATGGCAATAGTCGATATTAAACTAATAAAGACAAAAGATTGCCAGTCTACTAGGCGACAGACAACCAGACGATAACAGTACTTACAACATTAACAGACGCTCATCACAGCTTCATTTTTTGCTTATAAATAATTTGAATTTAATGTAATCACAGTAAATCACCTTTCATTGGCTTCCAACTTCCAAGGCTATGTAAACACACCATCTAATAGATCCTCATGTTTGATAAGGAATACAACCGTTAAAATTGCATTGTATGACGATTATGTGATGATTATTTAAGAAAAGCGAAGCTGTGATGGATAATGTAGGCGACAACCGGGATACTGACCACTACAAACTTGTAGTGCTGAGTACCTTGAGCTGAATATCAATACGATACATCCTTCACAATACACAATATTGTAGTGATATACATTTACCAGCATTCGTTGGGAATTAGTCAAGATTCAATGACCTACCTCAATGATACCACTCATGGAATAAACTTGTGATGTTATCAGGTCGACTTGAAGACATATTTGTACCTTCCATTGCAGTAACATTGGTGTCGTTTTGTTTCAGTCAGCAATGAGACCCCGGAACACCCGGTGGTTTCTCCTGTCTCGGGATGCATCTACGAGAGACGTCTCATTGAGAAGTATATCAATGACAGTGGAAGTGACCCCATGAACGGAGACAAGCTCTCGGTGGATATGCTGATTGATGTCAAATGTACGTATATATTTGTATGACGCTTCACTGTCAGGCATTGTAGATAAGCCTTTGTTTATGTCTTAGCTATTAGCTCTTTTGGTGGAAATGATAATAAGCAAATTTGTTGACATGGATATGCTTGGATTTTGTCCACTGGGTAATTTCTCTAACTTACCTTTAGTAATAGGCCTATTTATTTTTGATTGGATCACTGCATCTCTATGATAATTGCATTTTCATTATTTTGTGATAATCCCATGTTCTTATGTTCATATATTGTTGAATGAACATGCAGTCATTTCGAGTCATGAAAATTGGTCGTCATATTGTGAAATATTAGGTTAAATTGAGTGAAATTAATTTTCGGAATAAATGTATAATCTCTTAATCAACTTATTTTCTACAGCTTACCCTGTCGTCAAACCACGCCTTCCTTCTGCGACTAGTATTCCGGCTATTCTAAAGACGTTTCAGGATGAATGGGTATGCATTGTTTCTTCGTCACTCTAATTAATATTTAAAAAAGGTGTTTTAATGTAGACATAACTTTCTGGATGTACCTTAAATTTTACTTTCATCATTTTCTAGAAGTGTTGTTTGTAATTCTTGCAGGATGCAGTGATGCTTCATACGTTTTCGTTAAAACAGCAGTTACAGACAGCTCGACAAGGTAAATTCATACTGTGTACTTAAAGGTGACATCATCTTGAATAAATGTCTTAGATGAAAGTCTTCATCCTCATCTCAGACTGCTGAGACTTTAATTTGTATTGTTTGTCTCTTGCAGAGTTGTCTCACGCATTGTACCAGCACGATGCTGCATGTCGTGTGATCGCCCGTTTGACCAAGGAGGTGACAGCTGCCAGAGAGGGTATGTACTTCGTTACCAAGTTTTTGAAATTAAATTAATCATTAGTTATGATACTGATTGTTAATGACTATCCATGGAATTGAGTTTAAATTATGAATTTCTTTTTCAGCTTTGGCCACACTGAAACCGCAGGCTGGTATCACTGCTGGCGCTCCCAATGTCCAACAGCCGGTATGTAATTGCTTTCACAACTTATTTCAGTACTATTTATTATAAATCTTTGAAATACCTGTCAATCTTAAGTGTAATTCTTCATGGGCTCTCTTCAGTTCTCTTTAAGGTGTTGCAAGAAGCTTTCTAAGACTATAAAGCTTGTTACAGACACTTAAAAAGCATTGGTATACTGTGGTCATAAGACAATGTTAATTCAACTTTTGGTTTCATTTAATTGCAGATGTATGCTGATGTGGGACATGCTAAAGCTGAGGAGCCAACAGAGGTGGCTGGCATGACTGATGAGATCTTCCAGAAGGTACGTTTTGACACTTTGATAAAGAGTTTTCAAATTAAAATGCTGAAAACAGTTGATTAGTGTGTAACGTAATTCTATCTTGCAGTATAGATCTAGTGCATTATTAGGTTATAGAACTGACAATTTGTTGCTCTATTCCAAGAAGATAACAAATTGCTTTATTCAAAGATTTATGTGAATATGTTTGATGCTACTATTGGGCCAGACATAACTGATCTTTTGCTTCTTGGATCTTCTTGAGGTTCTTTTTGTAGGGTTGGTCGTTATGAAAAAAAAGTGGTGAAATCGCAATTTTTCAGAGCATCAATTCAATAAAAATTGTGTGTAAGCTCAATTTTGGTTTCCGTTGGCAGAATATCTATTAGGTCGGTTTATCAAGAAGCTAAAAATTAACTGTGTCTGGCCTGAATGTATGAAGTTGTGAAGATTTTGCCTTTGCTCTGATGGTATAATGGATGTTACTATTTCAGCTTCAAGACAAAGCCACCCTGCTTACGGCAGAGAGAAAAAAGAGAGGCAAACAAGTTCCAGAAGGGCTTGCTACGGTCGACGATATCCGAATGTTCAGACAACAGGCTTCTCATACCGTAAGTTATTCTGATTAACAATGTCAAATTGAAATAGGTTGAGAAATTTCTTCAGACAATGATGTTCGGCTAACAAGTGAAGTCCATGTCTTCATGACGGATGTGTGAATGTGAAAAAAAAATTTTTTTTATGTAGAATTGTTATGAAAATTATTTCATTTTGCTCCTGAAAAATTCTTGAATGCTACTTTCAAATTATAAAGTTAATAATATGTAAAAGACACATAAAAATGAAGTTAAAGAAACATTGCAAACGATATCGCAGTTAATTTACAAAGGGAACAACTTTGGTATATAATCTTTGTTTTACGGTATGATTGAACCTAATCCATTTAATGTTGTCTTTTTTCTGCAGGGTTTGCACAGTGCGTCAGTTCCTGGTATCTTGGCTCTGGACGTCTGCCTGAGAGACACATCCAAGATTGTCACAGGTTGGTTTTGATTTCAGAAAGCCATTTTAAGTCCTCAAAAAATATCTTTGTTTTCTATAAATTCATACAGCTGCATTGTACAAAGTGAAAATTTGCTAACACAAATGAGCTTGGTACTAGTATATGGGAAAGATCTCTCCTTCTGATGGAGCAATGTTGAATGGAAGAGCATTTATTTTAGATGAAATTACAAAATTGTTTGAACTTTTATGGACAAGCTTATTCACTCTTGTGTGTTTGCAGGTGGAGCGGACAAGAATGTAACTGTATTCAACAAGGACACAACTCAAGTCATGTGCATATTGGAAGGACACACTAAGAAAGTCACATCCGTCATTTATCATCCAGAAGAGGTAATGTTGTACAGCGAACTTCCTAGTAGAAGTTTCCTGTTATCGTTGAGTATTCCTTATCTGCGGCATGCATGTTTAGTTGTAATCTTGAGGAAAAAAATTTACTGAAATTTTGTCAAATGACCTATTGATGTGTTAAGAAGTAATGATGATTGGTGTTCACGGAAAACAGCAGTCAAAAGAGTTCTCAATTTCTAATTTAAATCCAACTATTTCATATAAATGTACATATCTTCCTCAAAAACCTCAATAAGGATTGTCGGCTCAGTTGGTAGCACAGTACTTTTGGCTCCCCATCACTGGGTCCTGGGTTCGACTCCAACTGTGGGCATGTGGGACTTAATGTTGGACAGCAGTTTCAATCATCCTTCTCATAGCTGTGTCCTCCTGGTGTCCTAATTTGCCTAGCAAGTGCATGAATAGAGGATACAGTACCCCAATCATCCTTAACACATTATCTTTGCAATTGCAGGAGCTGGTCTTCAGTGCTTCGCCCGATCAGACAATCCGTGTTTGGGGAATTCAGCCAAAGGGATGTGCACAGGTCATCAGAGCTCACGACGGTCCAGTTACAGGTCTCAGCGTCCACGCCACAGGAGACTATCTTCTCAGTTCATCCACTGATGGGGTCAGTATTTGTTAGAATAACTCCAACTAATGTTACTGCTGGTAAATCATTGTGATAAAAATAAAAGAAATATACTTTCTCTGTTTAACTTAAACTTTTAAAACATCTCTTACCATGATTAGGATAAAAGTAAGGCATCGCAATGTTATCAGATTAATTGAGACATTACATGTCGTGTTAGTCATGGATAGTATGTATATACACAACTTCAGATGCTTTGGAATGTTATATTGAACTAAAATGTTAATTTTCTCTTTGACTCTGTTTACAGCATTGGGCTTTCTCTGATCTTCGAGTTGGAAGAGTTTTGACAAAAGTTTCAGAATCTGGCAAAGACGACCCCTCATTATCAGAAGGTATGTTGGGCACATTTTGGCCGTGTTCAAATATTAAACTGACAATAAGATTGAGATTGTCAAGATTTGATCTTCTTAAGTTTTCTGCATGAATATTTCTGGTCACTGGCAACCACCCTTGGCAACAACCTGCTAAATTGATGAGAGATAATCATGATTGAAGTAATTATAAAAACAATACTATCATCGATTAATGGTTCGAATCCAGCTCTTGCCAGGTCACCTGGGCCTATGTTGGACGGCTGTTTCAATCATCCTTCGCCTCATTGCCGTGTCCTCCCCCTGTCCTAATTAGCCTACCAAGTGCATAAATACAGGACGTAAAGCCCCAATCATCCATCCATCATCGATTAATGCATTGACTTTGTTTTGTCATTTCAGCATTGACGTGTGCCCAGTTCCATCCTGACGGTTTGATTTTCGGAACTGGAACAGAAAATTCAATCATCAAAATTTGGGATTTGAAGCAGAGGGCCAACGTGGCCAACTTCCCTGGTCACTCCGGACCTATTTCTTGCATTGCTTTCTCTGAGAACGGTAAGTCATATCACCAAGTTGTTTTATCGCATCGTTATTTTCAAGGCAATGGTTTTGTAACAGTAGCCATGTACTCAAAATTATGTGGTATTGAGAAGCGCTTTGTCACTTGTTTTTCCTGAGATGTGCTTCACGGCATTTTAGTTCCATTAACCCGTAGGGCCCCCTCATGGATACTTGATGAACTGTTTGGTTACCAATGATCTATTTCCAGTGCTGGATTACTCTTGGAATTTGCTGTCTCTAAAAGCTTATCACTCAATCAGTGTCAAATAAATTTTGTTTTGTCGGAAGCTTATCTATTCGGCTAAATTCCGGATAATAAATATGATGTTCAATGTGTTCTTTTCCAGGATACTACCTTGCCACTGCCGCTGATGACTCTGACGTGAAACTTTGGGATTTGAGAAAGTTGAGGAACTTCAAGACAATTGCTTTGGATGATCGTTATGAGGTAAGTTGGTTGATGTGATGATTTGTCAATTGGAATTTGTCATCTAATTGATGATGTCTTGATTGTAATTAGGGCCCAATTAATGTGATTAACTGTATTTCCAGGTGAAGTCTCTCTGCTTCGACCACAGCGGTACATACTTGGGTGTTGCTGGAACTGACGTCAGGTAAATATTACAATTACACATTGAAGTTTACTGTTTGTATAATAGATTAGTAGATCAGTGCATAATTATCTCCTAGAAAAAATAAGTGGCATGAATTTTGGAACAAAGAACTACTTGTTACAGCATCAGACATGATGGCAAGTTGGAACTTCAAGGGATTTTTTGGTGAAGACAGATTGTGTGAATATATGAACTTGAATTTACTTTGAGGGAGAGATAGGAAACTTCATCAAAGAGAAACTCCCTATGGGGCAGCGCCATCTCCTTTAGAGCTTACAATTTTCGTAAACATACAACAATTGGGATCTTTGTAGTAGACAGACAACCACTGAATGCCAATGGCACAAAAGATCTATGAAACGTCTAAACAGCAACTTATATTAACACATTCACAATATTTTGTCTTTCAGAGTGTACATGTGCAAGCAATGGCAAGACTTGGGAGTCTTCAACGACCACACAGCCTTGGCTACAGGAATCAGATTTGGAAATAACGCTAATTACATCGTGAGCAGCAGCATGGACCGATCCCTCAAATTCTACAGCAACTGAACAATTATATACATGTGGACTGAAATATTTTATCATTCTTACATTTTAGCATTTAATTATGTGTTTCAACTTTCTTTGTACAAAAGTCTCTACTTCAATGAATTTTACTGGCAAGATTAAGATAAAATGTATTAGTCGACGTTGAAGTGGATTGAAAAATTAAGCATCAGATGAAAAGGTTCGATAAGTTTCAATATTTTGACTAACACATTTTATGTACAAATATTTAAAGAATTGTCTATCATACTAAGTAATTCTTGTGCTACGTGTATATGGCTGCTAGATGATCAGCAGTGTATCTGGTTCTATTGAAGTAACTGTTGTATTGTCACTAAGTAACCTGACAATTAAACTAGTTTTCTGTATAAAATAACATCAGCTTTCTTGTAAATCTAGTAATTGTGGAAATAATGGTGGTTTACATCATTAGGATACCTATGAAGCAGTCTCTACCCAGTGAAATCTTAGAAAGTAGTTGGTCGTCACGATTGTGCATCACATTACGTTTTTCCCTGTGACTCTAGTCCCACCTACAAACTAGTCTAATGTTTGATAAGATTTCTCTGCTTCCGGAAGTCTAACTTTATTCATCATTTGTTACGTCACATTTTCCTGATGTTTCGGTGCTGTTTTTGTCGGACTTTGACAAATATTGACTGTGTTGAAACTTTGTTTTCGTGACACAAACCGACATGTACTGTGAATTGCTGTTTTAAAACATCCAGAAGTCACAGCTCAGTTATAAGCCAAGAATTCTTTGGTTATTTGCTTCCAAGGCCCAAAAATTGACTTTCACTTCCAAAGTGAGAGCTCTCAGTGAAAAAGTTAAATGATCGTCCTCGGCTATGAAGAAGAAGCGCCTGGAAAGAACGTAGCTTACCACTTGGCATAACATATCACTGTCAAGAAAAGTGCTAGGTCAGACTTGGTCCAAAGAAGGAAAAGTTTTCCCAATGGACTGTAGGCATTTTGCGATTGTGTAAGCTCGAGTTCACTTGGGCAGAAATCCCAGACTTAATCTTCATCATTGGTGAAAATTCGAAGGGAAATACAGAATTACAGATGCACTTTACCACGAGTGCCACTGGTTCTTGAAGATCCCATGCACTTAAAAGTACTACAGTTGGATGATATATATGTATTTCAAAGCATCATTTATAGTAGAAAGTTAAATTGCAAAACGGCGGAAAATGTTTTCAGAAATACTTTTATTAGAGATTTCTAAAAATAATGTAGCAGCTATCAAATAACATTTGATCACAAGTAGTAATGTTACTTTTACAAGTGCAAGTGATAAATATATATTATTAAGGCATTTGCATAAGACAGTTTAACCTGGATAAACACTTCAATAAACAGGCACTTATTTACAGTCAGACATTCGACTCACAGAGTCGACTGGGACATTCATAACTTCTCGCAAAGAAATCCATTCATTATTGTTGCATACAAAATTTCTCAAGCATTCTTAAAGTTACATGACATTTTTGTAACTTTTTAAACTATGGCTAACTATCGCATAAAACAATTGCACAAATTGAAAATACTTCAAATGACACTAAAGTGATTTGACAACTGAAAATACTTCAAATGACACAAAAGTGATTTGACACTTAAATTAGTCGAATAAAATTGCACTAAATGATTGAAATAATTCAATGACACAAAATATTATTGACAATAGAGCGCAGGCATCGAGGAACATCACAAATTGGATAATATTCAAGAATTTCTTATTCATGAATTTCAAGTCATATTCAAACTGGAAGGGTATTCATTATTGCAAATTAGTAATGCTCTCCACATTACTTCAATTTATGACTGCATAGATTTGTCAGGATTCTCAGCTGTTAGCTGTTAGTTAAAGCACAATTTTGGAACGGAATGACTCATTCAAGTCTGCAATCACGTGTTCAACAGTTCACATAAAACATTATCTTCATTCAAACATAATAACGGCATCATATACACAGTCTCAGAAACTCGTCTCCAAGTTGACTAATAAATAAATCTTGTGACATCACACAGCTCGTAGTGGAATGATATATCCGTACAACAAACAAAACATTGTGAGCTGCGTATACTACATTCTGTACATTGTATACTAATGTGTAGAGTAGTGTAATACAGCACACTTGAAAGAAACTTTTGTCAAAAAGGCAACTTCGAAAATTTAAAAGTTTAAACCTTGGCTTGCTTACATTGCATGTTAGCTCGGTTTTTCATCACATAAGTATTTCCAGTCAGTAAACTGTTATAAACACGGTTATTGGCTCCCTTGGCCTGGGATTTGGAAGAAGGGGGTGACTTAGATTTGATGAGGGACACTGCCTTGCCGACCTTGGCTTTGTCGACCTTGACCTTGTCATTCACAGCCCGAGATTCTAGGGGTTTGGCATCGTTGCCTTCTTTTGATTTTTGTTTAGCGAGTAGAGATTTGAGTTTGATGGGTTTAACCTTGGGCATATCAGCATCTAGCTTGGACACGCTGAAGCTGATTGATTCAATAAGGCCATCGTTCATGCTGTGGTCCACAGCGTCCTTAGTTTGAGGTGTGTGGGTGTGTGTACTTTGTTTGTGATTGTGTGTACTTTGTTCTTGTTTGTTGTTGTTTGCCTTCAATCTGATTTTGTTCTCTCCATTTTTCGCCGGTGACTTCTTGTGCTTGACACTGTGTTTGTTGTTCAGATTTCCTGCTGCTTGAGTTGATTCCTTCAGCACCGATACACTTCTAGCCGGAAGCAAAGAGGCGGGAGATTTTTGAGGACCTGACTTAGATGGGAACTTGTTGTGAGATGGGGCTGACGGAATAGTTGCACTTCGGGCAGCCGCTTTTTGCATTACACTTTTCGGCGCTAAACTTCTTGGTGCTGTGATTTTTAAAGCAGGAGAGGAAGACTTGGTTGTTTTGTTAGGTTCTCCTTCGCCGAGGATGATGACATCATTATCATCATCACTGTCCTCTATTTCAAAAGACGGCTTCGTTCCTTTCTGCAAGCGGTATAAGTCATTCAGGTCTATGTATTCTGACTTGGCGAAGTACATGTTCCTTCCGGAGTAAGCTTGTCTCTGCGCTGATGACTGTGTGGTTCTGGTTGCAGCTGGCCTGGGTGGACTGTCAGTTACAGTTGGTGAATTACCACTTAGTACGACAGTGATTCCACCAAACTCCTGTCGCTGGTCAACATTGATCGATGGGCCTTCCGATTCTCCGTTTGCCTTTCCTGAGGTTAGATATCTGAGCAATGTTTTGGAAAATCCTTTTTCTGCGCACTCTGCATCTTTCGTCTGGCCAGAACTGTCAAGTGTCTTTTTATTCAAGTTGTGTGATCTGTTCGAACTGCCTTTGTTCGGCTTATGGCTGTGCATGGCCCTGTAGGAGACACTGGCGTGAGCATTTTTGGACTTATCCAATTCAGGATGTGATAAATCAAGGACTTCGTTCTCTACGACAGCAGGCACTTGGTCAGCCAAGGAACAACTCTTATTGATATGTGGGCTGGTGAGCAAGTTCTCTAGAATCAAAGGCACATTTCCATCATCGTCATCCTCTTTGACGGACATGCGATGATCGTCAACAGTCTTAGGCACCAAGTTCTGTTTACCATCTTCAGAAAACCTCACTTTCTTCACTTGGTCATTGTCTTTGTTAGTTTGAACATCGGTGGCGCCATCTTTGGTTATTAGCTTGAGCTTGCCGTCTTTGCCAGGCGAACTGTATCGCTTGCCGGTCAATAAACTACACAGCATGCTGTTCGAATCAGAACCTTCTTTTGGCATTTCTATGGAAACTACCCTCGTCATCCCATTGGGCAAGTTCAGTGCGACGTTCTGCATGGTCTTGGGGGTCACAGGATCAGGTGAAGTAGGAACCTCCTCACCATCCACCCTCTTCTTCTTCTTCTTCTCTTTTGGGGGCAGCACCAGCTGTTGCTCTTCTGGGTTGGAGTTGAGAAAATTCTCGATGCAGAAGTAGTCGCTGTCTTCGTCAATATGGTGGAGCGGCAGTTTGCGTTTCCTCTTTGACTTGCGACGTTTCTCCTGAGGATCGTATAACATCTTCTTTTCGTCTGGCTTTGTCTTAATTGGAGACAGGTACTCCTCCAGATCTGAGTCGTAGTAATCTGACTCTGCTGCTGGCTCCGTGAAGACGACATTTCTGACCGGTTGCGATTTGCGAGAGGACGCCTTTCTACGATTGGTGGAATGTTGACTGTGATTGACCTCCTTTGCATCATTACTATCGCCACTGGCGTCACCAGAGGTCACTACGGTGGGAATGCTGCCATCGGTCTTTTCCTCGCCCAACTTCTTGACGGCTTCGTTGTTGTTATTGAGGCCATCGCAGGAGTCTTCATTTGAGGAATGGTCCATTTCTGAAGGACCATTTCCGACTGAACTGTCTTTAGATGCTTCATTTTCTGAACACAAAGCTCCTCTCATCACATCTTTGGGCTGGCTCAGCACTTCGTTGTAATCACTGTCTGGGGAATCAGTCTTTTCATAAACCCCATCGACTTCATCTTCATCTATCACGAGTCCGTTAGTACCATTTTCAATTTCTTTCTCTTCTGCGGATTCTTTTTCGTTAGAATTTGGCCCCTTCTTGGTGACGAGGGATTTTTTGTTAGTTTCATCATCTTGCGAGAATTCTGTTTTCTCCAAGCCCAAACTTTTCATTGTCTTCTTTTCATCAACAGTGGACCAACATCTTAGCCATGGATCTGAAAAAAAGAAAAAGAAAATGTAATTATTTTGTTAAATTAATGCTTACAGGTTCATTATTTTGGCCAAGATACTTTTATCAGGCTGTTAAAATTGTTTAAACAACAATGTGTATTGAACAAAGATAAAATGTGTATTGTAGGTCAAAGATAAAATGTGTATTGTAGGTCAGCTCCTGCCATTGAACAAGGCCATGTATTATTGAGTTGGGACTGCAGCTCCAAACAGTTTCTGCGACATCATTCATCAGTGAGACTTGGGATGGTGGATGAAATGTCTACTTATTACCTTATTTGTGATATTTAAACATAAATTATTGATTTGTACATAGACTGTTATCCTTGCTTAATTATTTTTACCGGTAGCTTTCATGAAATGAGAGAAACTTCCCCAATTTTTCTTTGTGAATTATTTTCAAAAACATGCACTATGATGTAATTGTGTCGGCTAGACAGAGAAGCTTATCTTCTCTGTATGTGACCATTGCTGGTATAATTGCAATATTGGTGTTGACTCAACCAACTTTTGACTCAGATGCAGACATCATGCAGCTGATCCTCTAATTACACCAGGGTAATTGACTTCCCAGTTTAGTAGCTGTTGTTACCATTGAGTTGTTACTTTAAACTTACAAGTTGTTGCATGTAATAATGTAATTATTCAATATTGAGTGATTGAGAGTTTCTTCTTTGATTTGTATTGTTGCCACATTGACTGCAGCTGCCATGGCAACTAGTTCAAAACTGGTGTCATTGAAGTCTTCATCTGATGACAGCCTTATTATCTTCCTGTTTAAAGAGTGACTTATATCATGCTCATGGAAGTTGGACAGATCTACAGTTGTAGTACCAGTACAGCCCATTGCATAGATACCACAGAAGGCAGCAGATCACCACCAAAGATGCCAACCAAAACTAGATACCAACTGATTCCAAATCAGAAACTTGGCTGACCCCAAGAATTTCCATTCTTTACAAACAAGGGACAATGTCAACCGGATGTGAGACCCCATTGGGCCATTCTGCAGTTTCTGCCTGAAGTGTTTTTCTTTTGGCCTGAACCGGCAACCACTTGCTGTCAGAATCATGCTTTGTCAAAAGGCTTTGTTTACAAACATTGAGCTGTCAAATTAGAGGCGAAGATGGCCTCTCGGTAATCATGACGGAGGAGAAAAACGCTTACCAAATTCGGGTCTTGATCTTCACAGTTCCGCCCAGCACCGACGCCAACCTCATTTCTTCTTCCGGGTCGATACTTCCTGTCATTTTCATCTTTCCTTCCGGCCTCAGCGCGGTGTTTTCAAACGCCGCTTGGCGGCGCCCAGAAACGTAAACGTAGTCATTGCACAAAGTATCAATTTATCAACAAAGAAAGTGAACTTGTGTCAAATTTATGAGATATTGATACTGTTTGTGGTATGCAAAAGTTACTTTTGGTGATAAAGTTTATTTTGATATTTTGATCATTACTTGAATGCTTCATTTGAAGCCAGATTTTCTCTAAACTATCTGGTGAACGGAAGCAAATCTCTTATGTAAACAAAAAGTTGGCCATGCATGAAGAGTTGTTGAAGTGGCCAATGCTAATTTTGGCTTGTGCTGGTGGACTGATTGGACTTTGCCCCAGGTTATCAGCCACAGTTACAACTATGGAGCAAGTGCTTGTGACTGGCTAAGCCATCAAGATTGACACCGCCCACAAGTTTGACAGAACTTCAGTCTTCAGCAGTGCCATGGGTTGAAAAGGTGTCACTTGCCTCAGCAGACTTCTAGCATTGATATTCCTGCAAAAACCTTTTAAACCAAGTTGTATAACCATGTGACTGCCTGGGCCTTTTCTATTTACATAATTACAAGGAAGTTTGCATCGTAGCAGCAAGTCTTCCAAGCTGGGGAACTTATGATAAGTAATTCTTCCTGGATCATTTGTGCTTCCCATAATAATCTTGGATTGAAGACAATGAAGACATAAGAGATCTTCAGTAAAATAGTCTAACAGTTCTTGAGGCCCAAGCAGACAAGACATGGCAGATTTTGGATTCATCAAGCAGGGGGCATTGCAATGCATATTTTTGTTATTGCTGGCTTCGGAAACTACATCTAATGAACCCCTCATTTTCCAACCTAATATTCAATCTGACGTCATCACATTTAAGTCTGCACAGCCACCTGTAAATTTCGATGCTCCATCTACAATTCAACCCGCTGCCTTTGACCATGATCCAAAGAAGGCATCTAAATTATCTGGAGACGTACAGGCAAGAACAACATTTCATTAATATATTTGACAATCTACCTCAGACAAATTGTAATAAGCTGGTATTATATAGATTTATAAAAGTTTGTCTTTAATGATTTATTTATTATTTTGTATTTTGCAGTGTCGAGAAGTGAAGTCAATCAATGAATCGTTGAAGTGTAAATTTGTACAAGACACACCCTCTTGCCAAATTGATAATGGCCAGGGCTTCATCAACTACAATGTCTTCGTATTTTGTCGTTTCAACTATAATCTGGTTGGACTGGCTGTTTTCATTATGGTAAGTGTGTAGGTCTATAGGTCTTTGTGTAATTGTTTTTTTTTTTTTAATTTCACACATTCATGTATTTATTAAATAACAAGTTAATGGGGAAGGAACAATTTGTCATATCATATTGCAGATAGGTTTATGAGTCAATGATATGTATTTTCACTACCAGATAGTTTTATTGTTCATATTTTTTAAATTAATTTATCTGAATGTCTTCACTTTCCATTTTCAGTTAGTTTGGTGGCTCTACCTTTTTGTTGCATTGGGTGTATCAGCTGATTCATTGTAAGTATCAATTATTTTTTCATTCATAAAAAATGTCATACTCATAATGTCATGAACTATTTTAATAATCGTTAAGTTTACGCCTTTACAAAATGCTGTGATAAATTAATTGATGCTCCGTCTAGAGTGCCTTTCAAAATCAGGCATTTTAAATTTTCTAGTGTAGGTGTCATGCTTCGGTTTTTTAGGTTTCCTTTTCATAATATGTGGGAAAAAATAGAGAAATTCTCTTTCAATCTTCAGTGGGTGTATAATCAGATAATGGATGATTTCACTTGTGTATCATGCCTGTTTAGTTAATTTGATATTTGTGCCAAATTGGGACTCCTTATTACTGCATATTTTAAGAAAGGTCTCGATATATATCTATATTTGATTATTGTAAATCTATTTTAAATGTGGAAAAATAATTTTAGTTCAAATCATTACTTTATATGGATGCCAAAATTTGCATTGCGCTGCCATATCCTGTTGTGAACATGGAACCTTTTTTATTATCTGGTTTTAACCGTTTGTGGTCTGAACAATTTGTCCCAATTAACAATCACAAATTGTAATTTTGAGTGTAGCTCATCATCCAGATTGGCCTGATGTCCTGATCATCACCACTTGCATATTTCTGTTATTTTCCAGTTTCTGTCCGGCCCTCATTGAAATGTCCAAGTTTCTCCGAATGAGTGACAATATTGCTGTATCCTTTGAACCTTCGTATAATCTTAATACATGGTGTATTAAAAAGTTGGTCCTTGTATAATGTATATATATTTTAATCATTTCTATTCATATATACTCATCTCTATTTATATCAACTAAGTCTTACAATTAGGCCTATAATTACAATATGTCTCTGCAAGGCTTTTGCGTCACATAACCAGAAAAAATCCCATAAGTCACCGATTTGATAATTTTACTCATAAGTCATAACCCTTGAAAACGGGATAGAAAAAAAGAAGGTGATCATGAGTTAAAAAAATAATTCGGAAAAAAAAAAGAATGCATTCTGAAAAAATGTTTAGGCTATCTTTAAGGACAAGCACAAGGGGATAGATTGGTGATAAGGCAATTAATGGCATGGTGATCAAGCTTCATTGCAGGATTTTTGGTGCTGTATCTGGTGTATGTCTCAGTCGTTGCACTTCGAAGATTCCCATGTTTTTCCAAAGAGCTCACTGCCTCACGTATCTTGTAGATGAAATGCATTGAGAAATAGTTCAAGGCCATACACTTAGGCGCTACCGAAGAACGCGGTAAAGTTGGCAATCCCGGGTAAAGTTGGCAAGCTATTTTGACCCACTTAATGGAAAAATGCCAACTTTCCTGACTGACACAGGTATCTTTGGCAAAGTTGCCATGCGTGTCAGTAAGGAAAAGTTGGCATTTTTGCCATTAAGTGGGTCAAAAGATCTTGCCGACTTTACCCCGGATTGCCAACTTTACCCAATTTTACGGTATGTGAACTTCCCTGATATATATGCTGAGGAAGGGCCAAATTAAGATGAGCATTGTGCAAGCAAAAGTACTACATGTACATTTGTCAAAACTTGCAAAGCTCCCTTAACAGTAAACTAGGGTGTTACTGTAATGGCCTTTGGCAATGGTGCTCCTGACGTCTTCTCAGCAATTGCTGCCGTCGGCAGTATGAAGGATGGAGATGCCGGCCTCGCTTTAGGAGCATTGTTTGGTATGTCATGTAGTTTCTACAGATTTTTATGAGAAAGTTTGGTTTTATCAGCTGACCTTTTTATTGAGACTTCTTGTAAATTGAGCTGCCTTGGGTGAGACGTTGCTGTAGATTCTTGCTAGTAGTTAGTAACAGACAATAGTTACTTTCTAGTCCTCCTGTCCTAATTAGCTACCAAGTGCATAAATACAGGACGTAAAGCCCCAATCATCCATCCATAGTTACTTTCTAGTAGTTTCTACTTGGAGAAACACACTATCTGGAATAATTTGGAAAACATGTTTTGTGAAATACTTTCTTTGCCTTACTCAAAGGTATGGACTGTAGAATTTGAGTGTATGGTAATCTTTTCATAAAATCTCCTTTTTACAGGGGCTGGGATGTTTGTCACGACGGTCGTTGCTGGCACAGTATCCGTCGTGAAACCTTTTGAAGCAATGCAACGTCCTCTGCTCAGGGATGTCATATTCTCCATCGCTGCTGTTTTCTTTGTATTCTACATCTTATTTACCCAAACTGTGACTTTTGCCCAAGCTATAGGTAAGTAACTCAATCAGATTAAGTTTGCTGGGTAATTAGGCCAGATGAAATAGATTTTTAGCTTCTCAGACCTTCTTGAGTCACTTTTTCTATTAAAAAAAAGCTATAATATTATTTTTTATTTTGTCAATCAAGTATATAAAATCATAGGTAAGCTTTTTTTTTTCGTTTGCCAGCAAAATCTGTTTATGAGAAGCTAAAGCGATTATCTTTTAGCCTTATTTCGGTTACGTGTTTTAATCTGAACTATTGAAATATTTTCTTCATTGCAGGGTTTTTGGTGCTTTATCTTGTGTATGTCTTAGTTGTTGCGATTGGTCGATACATTTATAAGAGGCAAAAACGTGCTGTTACTCACCCTATATCAATAGGTAAGTTGTTTAGATGAATATTCATTATTGTTAATCATCTGATCTTGTAAAATGGTTTGGTCAATTTAAGAATATCTTCCTCAGAAACATGATTTCTTAGGTTTATATATTTTCTCAAAAATATGATTTCTTTGATATATGTGCTTTTTTTGTCTAAATCATAAAAAATGTCAAGTAATAGTAATAAAGCAATAGCATCACTACTACTTTAAACCTTTTCCCCATATCCAGAGTCTGACGATCCCCTGTTGGATGATATAACAGAATGTCCCCACCAAGAACCTGCAAGGCCGGAGCAAGCTATCAGGAGTAAGTGGCTTTTAAAAAAAATTTCTATTGTTCGCTTTTTATTGGCTTTAAAAAAAAAAATTTCTATTGTTAGCTTTTTATTAGCCTGGCTCACCTGGCTAATTCAGGAGTAATGGTCTGAAAATATTGTCTGTCAACTCTATTGTTCAATAACTACAGGTTCAGTATATCTGTTTTTGTGTTTTATTGGTTTGTTAGGGTAGCTAGATGTATGGAAATAACTTTTTTTTTTCAATTTCAAAAAAATTTTTTTTTCGAAGATTTGAAAAAGAAAAAAAAAAAAAAATTTCAACTTTTTTTCAATTACACTAATTTTTTTTTTTTTCAAAAATAGAAAATCGGGCAACTTCTGTTTTTCAAAATTTAAACATTTTTTGCTCCAAGATTTAAAAATTTGTTCCCTAAATTTTTAAAAAAAGAAAAAAAATTGTTTTCGTAGATTAAAAAAAACAAACAATTTTTTTGTTCCAAATTTTTGGCTGGAGAATGCTGGAGAATTCTCTAGCCTTTTTAATAATGGGTTTTGGGGGTGTGGTCGATATTTGGAGGTGTGGCGCATAATGACAGGTATGCATTTTTGGCCATCATGCGTTGAGTTTGTGTTTGTGGTAATTGCTGGTTAGAAGCAATCTTAGTTGGCTAATTTGACAGCATTAGGCAAGGTGTAATGGGTTGACAGTTGTTCGGTTGAAACTGTGGCAGTACTTAAAAATTTTTAATTTTTGGGGGTGTGGCCATTTAGAGCCAATGAGAATGAGGGACTTGGTGGGAGTGGCCATTTCAGCCAATAGGGAGACATGTAGTATGCAAGGCCTGGGGGGGGGGGGAGGACACATCCAGGGGGGTACTTGCAGAAATTATTTTTTTTGCTAGTTATACTTCTAGGCTGGGGTCACCTCGGAGGGAGGTAATTTTAAAAATTTTAGATTTTAAAAGTCCCGAGGGGGGTCACCTCGGGGGGGGGGGGTACTCGCAAAAAAATAATTTTCTGCCTGTTATATTGCCAGACTTGGGTCACCTCGGGGGAGGTATTAAATTTTAAATTCTATACAAGGCCCCGGTGGGGGTCACTCGGGGGGGTACTCGCAGAAATTTTTTTTTTTTTGCTAGTGATATCTCTAGGCTTGGGGTCACCTCTGAGGGAGGTAATTTAAAAATTTTTAGATTTTACAAGTCCTGAGGGGGGTCACCTCGGGGGGGGGGGGGGGTACTCGCAAAAAAAAAAATTTCTGCCTGTTATATTGCCAGGCTGGGGTCACCTCGGGGGAGGTATTAAATTCTATATTCTGTGCAAGGCCCGAGGGGGGGGGAGGACATTTCCAGGGGGGTACTTGCAGAAATAATTTTTTTTGCTGGTTATATTTCTAGGCTAGGGGTCACCTCGGAGGGTGGTAATTAAAAAATTTTGGATTTTACAAGTCCCGAGGGGGGTCACCTCAGGGGGGATACTTGCAAAAAAAATTTTTTTTTTCTGCTAGATATATTGCTCGGCATGGGTCACCTCGGGGGAGGTATTAAATTTTATATTCTATACAAGGCCCGGGGGGGGGGGGGTCACATTCGGTGGGAGCTTGCAGAAATTTTTTTTTTTGCTAGTTATGTTTCTAGGTTGGTCACTTCGGAGGGAGGTAATTAAAAAATTTAGGATTTTACAAGTCCCGAGGGGGTCACCTCGGGGGGGGGGGAGTACTCTCAAAAAAAAAAAAGTTTATTTCTGCTAGATAGGCTGGGGTCACCTCGGGAGGTATTAAATTTTATATTCTATACAAGGCCCGGGGGGGGAGTCACATCCGGGGGGGTAC
Organism: Platynereis dumerilii; assembly: GCA_026936325.1. Lineage (NCBI taxonomy): Eukaryota > Metazoa > Annelida > Polychaeta > Phyllodocida > Nereididae > Platynereis > Platynereis dumerilii. Next base: position 97,226,874 of record JAPTHN010000002.1, read on the forward strand.
TTGCAGAAATTTTTATTTTTGCTAGTTATATTTCTAGGCTGGGGCTCTCCTCGGAAGGAGGTAATTTTAAAATTTTATATTTTACAAGTCCGGGGGGGGGGTCACGTTGGGGGGTGTCCTCGCAAAAAAAAAATTTTTTTGCTAGTTTTGCTAGTTATATGCTAGGGGTGAAAGCAGAAGAATGAGTAGCCTACCTGTCGAGACAACTGAGATAGCGTGCATTTTAGCAGCCATCTTTCTTCATTCCTGGACTGCCAAATGTGACCTTAATATTTCACTTAAGAGTTATAAAATTTGGTTCAGGTGTACGCCTGTGGGTATTGATTGGGAACATGACGTTAAATTCAAGATGTAGGCCTTTCTGGCAGCCATCTTTTGTCATTCTTGAACTGTCCATTTGTGACCTTAATATTCCGCTTATTTTAGAGTTATGAAATTTGGTACAAGTATTCCACATTATGAATTTGTCGGCCCATAGCTCTATATGGGCAGCGACTCTGTTAGACACTAGTGTCTGCTGTCACGCTCTACTCAAACACTTGCGCAATGCTCACTGCAGTTGCACCTATACTTCATTGCTATACCCTCACGTCAAGAGAATCTAGTTCACGCAGACATCACCCTACTATACCTCAACCTCCAGTTCCACTGTTCCTACACTCATATTTTTTGCCTCAGACGCTCTCGCATGCTGCAAATCACACCTTCTACTTTCCCATAGGATTAACCAGCCATTGTATCCGAGGATGCTTGTTTAAAATTTCGCCAATATTTTCAAAAGGAGGAAATTGGGCGACTTCAAGATTTAAAAAAATCGTACACATTCTTTTCGTGGTTATTTGGATATTATTTTGTTCATGGAACAACCACAATAACAGCACTTCACTTGCCGCAATTCAGAACCACCTTTCTCTGCCATTTCCAAAAAGTAGACTTAACTATTTCACCAGCATTGCTACATATTTTAAATATAATAGTTTACATTTGAAGCCGGCAGCGTTGGGTGACTCCTCGCTAGTAAATCTCGAATTGCAAAGTCAAGGTACATCACAACTATCAGAAAATGTGTCAGATTAAAGAACCAGCTACAGGGAATTTTTTGAGGAAGAAATTTAACGCAGGAACGCTGAATGTTAGAGGACTGAACGACGACTTCAAAAAACAACAGGTTGCCAACGACATGACAAGTTACCAACTAGCCATTTTAGCTATTCAAGAAACGAAATTGACAGATGAAGGGATTATTGAAGTTGAAACAACAGATAAGAAAAAGAAATTCGAACTGTATCACACTGGAAGTAAAGAAAATAAACATCATGGGGTTGGAATAATGGTAGAAAAAGGATTAAATGCAGAATTCAAGACCATTACAGACAGAATATGTACAGCCACAATGAAGTTAGAAGACAGAAATAATCAAAGAAAAGCCGTTTTTATTTCGACTTACGCTCCAACGTTAGAAAACAGTGAAAAAAATCCGAAAGTACGAGAAGATTACTATGAAGATCTAGAAAGAGTCATCAGTTCCGTTAGCAAAAGAGACATTTGTATTATTGGAGGAGACATGAATGCAAAGACAGGCTTAGGACATCAAGATTTTCCAGAAGTGATCGGACGGTATGGAAAGGGAGAAATGAACTCGTCAGGAAGGATACTAGCAGAAATGTTGATGAAAAATGACATTGTTTTGAGTAATACGCAATTTCCACATAAAATGGCACATAGAACTACTTGGGAGGCACCTATGAGAAAACAAGAACACAATGACAAGGATGGAGAAATTAGAAGAAATCCTTACAGAAATCAAATCGATTACATCATGACAAGAGTAGATCAGAAAAGATTCGTTGAAGATGCAAGGTCGTATAGTGGAATTGAGACATACACAGATCACAGACTAGTAAAGGCGAAATTCAATTTTCAATGGTACAAGATGAAATCTCAGAAAAATAAGTCGAAATTGAAATTAGAAAAATTGAGAGAAAATGAAAATCAAAGAGAATATCAAGATAAAGTGAAAAATGAAGTGGCAGAGATACAAGCGTCAAATCCTGGTCAAGATAAATGGACGAAAATTGTCGAGATCTGTACCAAAGCTGCAGAAGAGGTTGTAGGAAGAAAAGACAAAAGTAAAAAGAGTGAAAATGAAGAAATTAAAAAACTATCTGAAAGACAGATGAAGATTAGAGATAACATGAATTCAAGTACAAGTAAAGAAAAGAAAGAAGAGTTACGAAAAGAAAGAAACAAGGTTATGAAAGAAATTCGCAAAAAACTTGAAGAAGAAGAGGAAAAGAAAATCTTGGAGATGGTAGAAGCTGTAGAAGACTCAAAAAGTGATTCAAGAAGAATGTTCCAAGTAGTCAAAGATCTGCAAAGAATTAAAGAAAAAAAGAAAATATTGGTGGATGGAGAAAATGGAAAAACAACAGATGAGGTAGAACAAACAAGAATTGTTACAAATTTTTTCCAAGAGATGTTTACCAAAGATATGGAAGAAGAGATAGAAAATATTGATCCGAAAGAGATGGCTGTAAAATTCAGTAAAGAAGAAATCAAAGAAGCTGTCAAAAGACTAAAAGATGGAAAAAGTGCTGGGATAGATGGAATTTATGGAGAATTGATTAAATACAGTCCAGAAGAAATATGTGAAGAGATAGCTGAGATATACAATCATGCTGCAATAACAGGAATGTATCCAAAAGAATTAAAAGAAGGTGTTCTCGTTCCACTGCAAAAACCAGGGAAAAAAGCAGGTCCCCCCGGAAATCTTAGGCCAATCATCTTATTATCAATACTGAGGAAAATTCTGGCGATATGTATGTTGAAGAGATGTCTAAACAAGTTTCTAGAGAAAATACCATCAACTCAAGCAGCTTACCAGAAAGGACGAAGTACCACAGAACTAGTTTTCAGTTTCAAGATACTAGCAGAGAAGGCGATAACATCGCAAGACTATTCAATTATTCTACTTATGCTGGACATGTCAAAAGCGTTCGATACAGTTAGGAGATCTGAACTGATGAAAACTTTGAAAGAAATACTAAATGAAGATGAATTGCACATGATCAAGATTTTGATAGAAGACGTCAAGCTGAGGGTCAGAATAGGGAAAACTTTAGGAGAAGAGATTGTCACAAATGTGGGTGTACCACAGGGTGATTGTCTGAGTCCAATTTTCTTCATTATATATTTAGCCGAAGCTCTGAAATCAACGCAAGGAATTATGATACCACCACACATTGAAGATCACAGATATACAAAATACAGCAGTAGACTATTGATGATTGATCAACAATACGCAGATGATACAGCATGGATAACGAATGATAAAGAAAGAATTGAAGATATCAGAAAAACAGTCCCAGTCATTTTAAAAGAGAAAAATTTACAAGTGAATGATGGTAAAACAGAAGAATATGAAGTTAAAAGGGGAGAAGACGAAAGCTGGAAAAAATGCAAATATTTAGGAAGCCTTCTAGACACAAGAAATGACATTAACAGGAGAAAAATTTTAGCCATAGCTGCTTACAACCAGTTCAAGAAAATCTTGGAAAGCAAGAAAGTGTCGAAAAAGGTTAAAATCAGACTTTTCCGTAGTCACGTAGAAAGTATATTTTTATACAACTGCGAGTTATGGACAGTGACTAAACAAATAGAGAATGACGTTGACGTATTTCAAAGAAAAATGCTGCGAAAGATCCTAGAAATAACATGGCAAGATAGGATATCAAACGAAGAATTGTACAGAAGAACCAAGTTAAATCCATGGAGTAAGAGTGTTAAAGAAAGAAGATTACAGTGGTATGGACATTTATTGAGACTACCGGAAGAAACCCCAGCAAAGGGAGCGCTAAGAGAAGCGAGAAAATATGTTCAAAAACCAAGGGGAGGGCAGAAACAGACCTGGCTGAAATTAGTGGACAAAGATCTTGATAAGCTAAGTATAAATGTTACAGTTGTAAATGGTAATGGTAGGAATAATTACACATATGAATGTTTTGATCATGAGCAGTTAGCTAAAAATAGAAGTATTTGGCAGGTTGTGGTGCGCCGCGCTATGTCGAAAGACGGAAGAGCGTAACAGAAGAAGAAGAAGCTACATATTTTGCCGTCATCACTGCCACTTGAGCCAGGCTTTGAATCCGTGGATTCTTGTTATGATTATGCGATGTAATTCTGGCAAAAATTTAATTGGTGGATTTTCCAGAATATTATTAGGTCTCTGAATAACCCAATCAGGTGCTGATGAGACTTAAAACACCAATTGCTAACAAGTCTGGTGATTATTTTATTCTCATTTTACACATGTCGCTTTATGATCAGGTTAAACACAAGATGATAACTTATATAAATGACAGCACTAAATATCCTAAACTAAGAACTTACAAAACTTTCAAGACAGAAATGTGTATTGAGCCCTATCTGAATTGCAATCTACCTAAATCCATTTATTCCAGTATTGCACGTTTCAGATTAAGTTCTCATAATCTCAATATTGAACTAGGCACATAAACGTCCGTATGTGCCAGCAGAAGATAGAATCTGAAAATTGTGATTTAAATCTCATTGAGGATGAGATCCGCTGTTTAATGATCTGTAATAAATGGCTAGAACACAGAGTAAATTTATTTGAAGTAGCTCGTAATTCCATTGATGGGTTCTTGGTATATGATAAATCTGAACAATTTCGCTTAATTATGACCTCTGAAGATATCAACCTAAATATTGCTCTTGGTAAATTTCTGTATTCAGCGCTAAAAATAGATCAATAACCATGTCATTTAATTTGGTCAATGTTCCCAGCTTCTTGTATCTGAGTGGTGAGTGGCATATTGACTGTGTTGCTTTCAGGTGTTGTTTGTATATATGTTTATATCCTTTGTTTCATATATGTCTCTATTGTTTAAATTGTGCATTTATTTACTCATTACTCATTGTTATGCCTTATAAGGTTTTTTCTATCACCTCTCTGCACCATTCTGCACAAATTTCGCTGTATTGTAATTCATACTATCAAAGAGATTTTGCTCCAATATGTATAATATACTTTTTTTTTCTTTTTTTTTGCTCTTATGATAATAATTCATTTGCAAATACTGTTCTTGTACTTTATGTTCCATTCCTTGCTAATTGTTGTGATGGTATGCTGGCCATCTTGGGTTTTTTCTAAGATGTCTGCTATAAAACTTCTTCATTGTTATCACTGCTAACAAGTCTGGTTTTCTTTACTCATGACACATGATCACACATCATGTCATGATTTATATCTTTCAATGTGAACATGAGGAGTAGCCTATACACAGAATTTTAGGAGAGTGTATTTATGGGGTTCTTAGTGAACTAAAGGCAATACTGATTACCTGTGTGTTATCAAGGTTTTACTCTCATGAATCTTGATGTCATTTACCTATATTGGTATAAGTGATGTTCAAAGAATTGATAAGCTTAAAGTTAAAGCAGGTATGTTGCGTATACTCTCATATAACTTATTTTAAGAATCAACGTCAGCCATTGGATTAGACCAGCGAAGATCTGGGACTTTGAAGTTGAAACTTTTAACTTTTTCAAGCTTATCTAAGTTTCAATATCATATGAACATTATCCCAAATTGATATATGCCTTGTTACATGTCCCATGCTCTTTTTAACAGGATGGTGTAAAGTTCTAAATAAAACATGTAAAAAAATTGTTTTGTGGAATCCAGTTTGATTTCTCGGAATGGGTGAATTTTAACTGTATTATAATTATAATAGATATAATAGATAGATTATGATTTAGTACCTTGAAGTTATACTTTGGCCTTTGATGCACCAATTCTCCCCGCGTTCAGAAGTTTTTTTATTGCCCTTGATCATGTCCTCATAAATGAACTCATTGGTGAAATGATATGTGACATGTGAATTATGAATTCCCCATGACTCATTTGTCACAGGTGTTTTAAAAAGCATTTTAATGCATATATTTAAAGCTTTTAGGCATTTCTACCATGTCTTAAAATTCAGGAATAATAATGCATATTAAAAGTAATGATTTAAAGGCTAAAGGGGAATCCCTGACCCTGGGCACTTTCATTTTCTGTTCCATATGAATCACCAATCAGAACTGCATGGATTGCATACTACTATGAACTAATCTCCTTCTTTTGCATTGTCATTCGGTACTCAATGTGTAATTGAGTAATTCCTGGAGACATGATGGACAGCACCTCAGTGTGCCTTGATTCCAATTTCATCATATTTGGCTTGACTCGAGTTTGTGACTTGCCCTTTGATATTGCAGCCTGGGCTGTCTGTCCGAGTGTCAAAAAAAGAAAATGACCTATGTGACCCATAATTTGCATGGAAAATTATGTAGTGGTGAAGGTTCCCGCCTGCTCCGCTGAAGGTCTTTGCTTGCTTGATGTCGTTTGGATGAGACATTAAATTGGCGGCCCCTTGTATCAGTGTCTGTGCTGGCAAGTAAAAGATCCCTCACATGGGGTAAATGTGTAACATGTTGAGGACTCCCGCTCTCCCTCCCATCTCATCAATCAACCCTCGTGAGCGGCCGGAACTGGGCTTAGAGGGCTGCACTTACCATATCTATCTATCTATCTATCTATCTATCTATCTATCTGTCCATATAAAAATTCAAGAAGTGTTTATTTTGTTGTTTCTTATTTAAGGTTTGGCTGAAGCCGCTGAGAATGTTGGAGTGGCCCCAACTTTTGGCGATGACCTTATGGACCACCCTGATGCTAACATTCAACACATAGAAGATGATGATGGTAAGTTTCCTTTTTCAACAATGTAATTCAACTGCTTTAGACTTTATTTACACTTTTATGGTCATCCTGCACAACTGAAATCTGTTGAGTGTTTCCATTGATGCTGTGATATCTGGTATTTTACTGGTCTGTTTAACTTAGTAAAATGCATTTTAATCTGTTGTGGCTCAATAAGTTTTCTAAATGATATTATTTCTGCATTGCATATGTATTCTGATTGAAATATTTGGGTATTTTGAAATATATAGAAATTATTGTCTGAACAAGAAAAGAAAATAAGATCTATCATCACTGGGAAATATAATTGCTGCTGTCGTAAATTTTCCTTGACTTGTGTTCTCCTGTTTTATCAGATACCACCGGCCTCCTCACCTCCAGACCTGTAGACAGGACAGAAGAAAGGACAGCTTTGCAAAACTTCATAAGAGCCGTCAGTCCCATTGACAAAGAAAACTGGTCAAGCCTCAGTTATGTTGGCAAGGGATTCGACATATTCAAGGTATTACATTTTGTTTGTGGTAATATAATAAAGTAAAATTTATTCAATGATCAAGAATTGACTATGACTCCAGCAATTTCATAATTTGACTTTTGATCCGACTCCTAAGACCCTGTTTGTCAATGTTATTTCAGCAATTGATTTACCTTTCATTCTCTGCAGGCTCCAGTGGTCTTCATCCTGAATGTGGCGATTCCTGTAGTGGACCGTGATGCTCCTTTACATGGTTGGAATAAACCTCTCCGCCTCATCAACATCTTGATAGGTCCCACCATTGCACTCTTTGGGGCCAGAGCTTCGTGTAAGTAACAGATATTAAATTTTAGGCCTCATATTAGTAAGAACTCGGGGCTCAAGTATAGATTCCAACTGCAAACAGTCCTCCACCAATAAGAGCTGTTTATTATTTGTTGTTTGTGTCTTAACAGCCAATAATAAGCCGCATTTGTTCATTGCAGTTGGAATCTATACTTGAGCCGAACTCGGGTGGTTTAAAGGCAATGGGTGACTTAGAATTTTTGCCAAAATTTTTAAAAAAGGGACTGTCTCAATTCCCTCTGAGATCTTCAGTATTGTGGTTAAAGAAATACAAAGGAGGTTAATATTCAAAGTTCCTCCTTAATCTCCTTTGCTGTGTCTCCCGGGGGGGGTACTTCGCGGACTTTTGCATACGGATGCGCCACGGCAATTTTGAAAACCAGAACCATTTTAATCCGGAAACTGCGCCGAAACCACAAGCCATTTTAATCCTTCACTAAAATTTTTTGCAAACCAATTTAATCTTAATGGTTTTTAAACCATTTTAATCCTCTTTTGAAGGTGATTCTAACGGTACCAAACATGTTGGGGTTGCGAAAACCAGAACCAAATTAATCAGAATTGTCAAAAACCAAAACCATTCTAATCCAAGAAGGCCAAAAAACCATTACCATCCAGCGGCGCCTCTATATACACCCTTATAGAGTGAGTACCCCCCCGGGGTCAAGGCAAAGGGTCTGCCACAGACAGTGGTGCCAGAACACATGGACAATGGTCAAGTCTCAAGAATCATGAAGAATGTCAAGATGCATTGAGGCTCTGGATGGGGTTTTGTGTCCCCTGTCCCTTGGCCATTTTACTTTTGAATTCCCCGTCCCTTGATCATTTTGAGTTACCTGTCCCCCATATCCCTCATCTGCATTTCTGCATCCAGAGGCTCATGTCATGATTCAGAATCAGATGTTCCAGTCCACTGGGACTACCAGGGACCTGCTAAGAAGGTGAGTGCCAGTTCCTTTGACCAGTCACAACAACACGTGGCTTCCCCTTACCGAAGTCCAGGGAAATCCTCCGGATGGCTGTGTGACATTGCTTGTCGTCCCTTATTCCTTGCTTTCTGGGAAATTGTGCCAAGATGCGGAGACTGTCTTGCCACTTGCCCAATTTCGCGGTTGTGAATTTCTTCGCCTCCCTCCCTGGAGAGTTGAGCTTCAGAGATTTTTCACAAGGTGGCCAATAAAAAGCAGAGTAAAATGAGGACCCCGTGCAGCGGACCTAGCCCCCGGGGGGGGTACTTCGCGGACTTTTATATACGGATGTGCCACGGCAATTCTGAAAACCGGAACCATTTTAATCCGGAACCAACGCCAAAACCACAAACCATTTTAATCCTTGAGAAAAAATTTTGGCAACCATTTTAATCTTTATGATTCTGATACCATTGGAATTGTCTTTTCAAGCCGATTCTATCGATACCAAATACGTAGGGGTGGCAAAACCAGGGACCAAATTAATCTGAATTGTGACAAAACCAAAACCATTTTAATCCAAATAGGCCAAAAAACCATTACCATCCACAGAGCTAATGTATAGGAGCTGGCTCACTCATTGGCCGGCCATGTTGATAACGTGATGCGCCAGCGCACCTAGTGGCGGGAAGTGGCGTAACCAAGACTGCAAGCAAGAATGCACAACAAAAACCAACAGTTTCACATTTTCGGGGCTGGAAATGGACTGGGTGGACGTTTTTGAACGCGGAAAAAAATACCTGTGTGTGGATTAAGCCTAGAATAATCCCTCAGGCATGAATTATGATGTTCTCGTGACGTTTTTCCAGTAAAAACGACGTGTATAACAGTGCTCCCATTGTTGTAAACTAGCATTTCTCATTTTCTGGGCTGGTTATGGACACTGTTGACATTTTTGAGTGTGGAAAAAAATACCTGTGTGTGGATTAAGCATAGAATAATCCCTCAGCATGGATCCTGATGTGCTGGTGTTGTTTTTCTAGTAAAACAGACTCATATAACAGCGCTTCCATTGTTATGAACTTCTGATTTTGTCAATTGTGAACAGCTAACTGCAATGCAGGCTGGAGCAAAGCACCTAACTGGCTGGCCCAGTCAGCAGCAGATCAGACTGCTTGGGTTAGTCAATACCCAAGGTGTCCACTCAAACAACTTTCAGACCGAGTGCAATTATATTGAATTAATTAAGAAATTATAGCTTCTAACCCGTGTAAACTTAATTTTTCATAAATTATATGTATGGCCTGGGCCTAGGCTACTATAATAATACATCTCATGATGTGTGAATAAAAAAAAAAAGAAAAAAAATAGGCCTAATGTACAGGCCTAGACCATGGGTAGGGCAGAAATCAGATTATAATTAAACTTGTGATCCTCGATTTCTTTCATATTCCAACTCCCAAGCCTTTTTTTCTTCACTTAATTGTCCTCTATTAAAAATTGCTATGACAGTCCATGACAGGAGCTCTTGGCTCAACTGTTGGCCTGTTCAATTGGATTGAATTATGCCAAGTACTGACAATTTAAATTGGCTGGTGGCACTTAATTGGAGTGCAATTCAGCCAATTACGTAGATCCCGGGGATCCGGTCAGGTGGCAGTTAGGTTGCTACAAGTTCATACTGAGACTCCAAATACAACATATTTTATTCCTTTCTGAAACTGCGGTTATAAAAATAATATGAAGAGATGAAAACAAAAAAGCTTGTCATCAGATCAATAAATAATTTAGATAAGATAATTGCAAATTATTAGGAACCTGAGCATACTTAATATAGAGGGCTACATGTATACATTTTGATGAGAAGCACATGTCTCCAGATTCTAACCTGGGGTGCCTGGGGTACCTGGGGGGGGGGGGGGGTGGGGCAGCTGCTTTTTGGGAGGAAGTGATTACTCAGCTAAAAGACTCAGATAATAAAAAACAGGTAACGGCTGAATTAAGAGATCACCCGCCTAAAGAATTAAGAAGCTTGACGAAAGGGAGGAAGTGATAACTCCCCGGAAAAAAAAGAGTACATTTGCAGCGTAGAAAAGTACAAAATCATTATATATCCCATATTTGGTATCGGAGTACAATAAGAAGCATAAAAGAAGTATATTGCGCAATGATTATTTGGATGGTTGAGAGAGACTTTTTCACACAAATTTGGCATTTGCAGTAATATGTAAATGCCATAGCATGAAGACGGGACCGCCTGAACGCAAAAAATAAATTTTAAAGACTCTAAATTGTAATTATTATTAAAATAATTTCTCGAAATCCATTTTGGAGAAAAAATTGGGACAAAGAGTAGGGTGGTGGAAAGGTAATGTATATTCTAAAAGAAAATGTTTAAAAAAAGTTTTGAGGGAAAATGCATCTTTTTTTTGGAAAATTTTTTTTCTTCGAACATTTATGTTTGGAATTTATCAAACATTTTTCTTTCTTTTTTTTTTTTTGGAAAAGTTTTTAATTTTTATTTTTTAGAGAATTTTAGATCTTTCAACTTCAATAAAAGTTAATGATTGTCACTTATGAGTGTGCTGTGATTCATAATTTCCAGTGATTTCAAGACAGACTTCATAATGAATAATTGAATATTGATAGGTCTGATCATTGGCATTGTTTTGTATTTTGAGCACATTCACATGTTGTACTCCGACATTCCTACAGGTTCCAGGGAAACACCCAGAAGTGACAGCAATCTACCAAGCGACGTGCATCAAATCTATAGCATTTATAACTCTGCATCTAATTTCAGTTAATTAAACTACAAAATGATTTTCTTCTTGTAGTATTGTCTCTGTAATGATGCATTTTATGACACAAAATGTACATAATAAAATGTTGTTCTCATTGGGATTAAACATTATTTTATTTTCACATACTTCAGTATTAAGACATCACATCAAAGAAAAGTGTATGCTTTCTGCTCAGTATCATTAACATGAGTAGGAATCTAGAAATAGATATATCTTTAAAAATAATGAGGTAGAGCATTAATTTCAAGTCAAACAAAGGTATTTGCCTCTAAAACCTGCATAAAGGACCCATTCTTGACATAAATGCGTTTGAATCAGTGGCGTCCCTATGGGGGGGCACAGGGGGGGGGGGTACGTGCCCCCCCATATTGGACCTGTGCCCCAGGTGCCCCCCCCCCCATTTGAACTTTCAACTCTGGCTAAAATATACAATTATTATAGAGGGTGCCCCCCAGAGAATCGCGTGCCCCCCCCAGGTGCCCCCCCGCTCATTGATAACAAAATGAGGGGTGTCTTGCCCTCTATGGTGAAATTGATGTTTTTCGAACCACCCTAACATGTATGTAAAATTTTCAAACAGGAGGGCTCTGCTCAGACGACATGACAATGGGCTACCAATCGCTGGGTCCCTGGTTTGATTCCTGCTATGATTTTCTTATGAATGTTGGCCACATCACTGGATCATCCTCCTGTCCTGAGGGACCATTCAGAATTTATGACTGGGGGGGGGGGAGATTGGGAGTTTTGATGGAACTTTCTGGTTTCATGAATATTTGTAGTACATGTACCTCCCTTTTCTTTAGTTAAAATTTCATTCAACAAATTTCATTCAACAATTAAACATGTTTTGAAAAATAAATACTCCCCTTGAAACAAGCGTGAAAAATATATCGGGAAAAATTCCCATTGCGCCAAGTCATAAGAAGCACATGCAAAAAGGTGGTTCCCACTCAAGTAAAATGGTAGAAACTACCACCCCCTCAACCCAGTTGTAAAATTTAATTCTGAATAGTCCATTACTGTTATCACAAACGATGCTTTTTAGTCAAGGCATGATAATTTAGCGTTCTAAGACGTGAAGCCATTCAGAGTCTGCTTGAACTGATTTACTATCAACTGAAGCATTCAACAGTTACACAGGAGTGTGAAATACAACAGTTCATGAGGAAATGCAAGAGTTCATGTGGATTGCAGTTTGACACGTGTGAACAACTGCCACAATACCAAGTTGGCCTTTGCAGCAATTTATTGGTTGAAATTATGACATAATTTTTCCAGCCAACATCACTTACTTGAAGCAAACTGAAAAAAAACTGGCAATCTGTGTGCAGCTTGACCAATCACCTGGCAGGATTTTCTGATGTCAGATCAAAAATTTTGCAAAATGTTTTGTTATTTGATAAATGTCTACAAATATGAAATCATCTGTAAGTTACAGGTTGAAACAAACTTTTTTTTCATGTGCTGATCAAATTTTCTTTTTTCAGTGTCTAATGGGAAACAATTTTTTTTTTCTCCAAAATTCCATAGCACGCCCCCAAAAAAATCGTCTGGTAGCCCCTTACTACAGCTGGCTTGAATAAATCATGGCTGCGCAGGGCTTGGAGAGAAATTGGTGGCTGGCTGAAAATTTGGACATCATGACTGCTTGATGTAGCTCATGGCTGCGGCTTCAGGGTAGACCCAGGGCCGGCAGGATTTTTTAAACTTAATTCATTGTTTGATTTACATGCAATAACATATCGTTATACCAGTTATTTCAGTATGTTGTGTGCTGAAAATAAATAATCACATCCTGATTTACAGTCAAATAAATAAATTTTTACAAGGAAAAATCCAAGCCTCCCGCCGTTGGGCCCATCCGGCCCATCCAAAAATATCTATAACGGTCAAGATAGCTGCAGAGGCATAACTAGACGGGGCACTATATAGTCATTGAATTTCGAATAGGGCCTATTAATCAGCAGTCATCTTATAGTGTGTCTCCCCCCCCCTCCATAGATGTTAATGGTGTCCAGGTCAAAACATACTAACATTTCTATAAAAGTGCAGCGCTTGAGTGCCCCTCTAGGGAATTCACTGCCCCCTCCCCAGAGAGCTAGCAGTTTCTGTGATCGGAAGCATCACTGAGACTTACCCCCCCCCCCCCCCCCAGCCTTTTACTTGCTGTGGTATTCGTATGATATGTATATGTGCTAAATTATTTAGAAAAATAACATTTTCCTGGTGGGAGAGAGGAGGATTACATATGCCACCACTGCCTGTGGTTGTTAAAAAACACAGACAATTTTATCTATTCATTTTTACTGCGTTTTCCTCACATTTCATATAAGTTACACTATAAAAGCTTTGCATTTCAGACTCAGGGACTTTGATTTTAGATCAATTATTTCTATAAAAATAAAATTTCAGTCAGTACAGACTCCAATAACCTCTTTCAAAGAGCTAAAATGGTATGCCAAAAGCAGCAGATCTCTATTGTTAGTGTCCTCTTTCATGACACTTATGTAAAAAAAGGTGCTAAAAATGTGATGGCTTAAGTGATAGTATTAGAATGTGTTTCAAAGACAACGAAAATAAGAAACACTTAGTTAAGCTTCTACTGTCACCATTTAATTGTGTATAGATTTTTAAAACATGTTTTTAGCTTCTGATTTTATGCATGTACTGATTTTAAAAACTATTCTACCCATTTGTACATGTAATTTTACCAACTACTACCTATTTAATTGTACATGTAATTTTACTAACTTTTTGATTTTCCAATATGGTAGCATAATAAATATATATTAATTAATTAATAATTATTATTGGCCTAAAATGAAATAAATGAATGCTTCCCAATTGGGTGGCAGCTAATCCTTTAATTAGGCTCTGCACTGTGGTTACAGACTTAATTGCACTTAGAATGCAGTCAGCTGTTTGTAATCAGTGATAATCAATCACCCATTGTAATTTAATAGCCATAACCAGGCTTCCTGAGTGGGTTTGTCAGCCTGTAGGGCCCTGGAGTTAGGCAATTTAGTTGTTCTGCAACACATGTTTACATTGAGAAGCGGTGGTCATGCTGTATTCACGGACGTTTTACAAGCAGATTACTGAAGAAAATAGGAGAAGGACGATGTCAGTGGCTTTCTCCCATTCCCATTGCTCACACAGGTATTTTACCAGGTTCAAAAATCTTTATTTTCGGCGATTCTAGCCCAGAAACCATGAGAGAGTACTCAGTCCATTCATTGCTGCATTGGGTTGGTTTACATCGACGGGAACGCTGTAATCACGGACGTTTTACAAGAAAAGAACAGCTACAAATGCACGAAATACAATGTTAATTGATGTTACTATCCCTGTTGCTTAACAGTGATTTTTTTCCGGGTTCAAAAATGTTTATTTTTCGTGATTTTAGCCCCTGAACAAGGAACTGTAGGCCTGCTGCTGTGTATTTCAATGTTTTGATGTGACGTTTCCGCTGCCAGCCGCTGCAGCGTCGTGGCGCATGTAGTTAAAATGTCGGCGCCTTGCTAACCAATGAGTGACGGGGCTCCTTTCTACAGGCTCTGCCATCCAGCGGCGCCTCTATATACACCTTTTCATAGTAAGTACCCCCCCCGGGCTGTGTCTCTTGTTTGACCAAATAAGCTGTATTGGTACGGGACCAAACTTTTATCAAGTCACCAGTCCCGGTAAAACTGGTCTAAACTTGTCAAAAATACATTGTTTGGCCCTTTTTCCAAACAAACAGCGGAACTTAGAGTTGTTCTTTTAATCTGTCTTCTTTTGGTAACATGTCAATACTGACAAGCTTAATTTCAACTTAATCATTCCTCAATTAATTTATATCATTGATTTTTATAAATTTATTTTCTATTTTTCAGTTGCCCTCACATACATGGGAGGAGTGCTTCCAGTCTGGGCGCTTGTTCTTGCCTTGAGTTATTTGCTGACCGTCCTTGTCTTTTTCACCTCAGTGCCTCATGAAAAACCACCTTACCACATTGTGAGTATAGGCCTCGTCTTTAGAAGAAGATTGGATTGATTTAGTGCATTTTGGGCATATTCCTGTAAAATTAATGATTTTTTTTTCCCATGGTGAAAACAATGAAGTATCTGACATCAAACATAAGATTTTATTTACCTTGTTCCATATTCTTCCTGCAATAAAATTGGGTAAATCCTTGTGGTTATCTTCAGAAAGAACATAATTATGTGTTACATAATTTTGTTTCAAAGTGCTTATATGAGACATTATATATATTATTTTGTTCCAGGCGTTTGCCTTCGTTGGCTTTGTAATTTCTGTGATATGGATTGGTGCAATAGCAAATGAAATAGTTAATTTGATACAGGTGAGTTTTATTATTATGTAGCTTAAAATTTGATTCGGAATTCATAGTAATTCAAACCTTTGTTGCTTACAAATTTATCAAATTTTTATTTTGAACTTTTTTCCAGGCTTTGGGAGTTGTTATGAATATCAGTGATGCCATCCTCGGACTTACAATGATGGCCTGGGGAAACAGTATAGCAGGTAACTTGTCATGGATGACATGAAAAAGCCAGAAAATTTTAGACAGCCTGAAGTACCCTATTTTCTCTATATAGGCGTATTTATTAATGTTTTCCTATTTTCTTTTTCACTTAAAAACGAAATTCAGTAAAGATTTGTCATGAATAGGCTTTGTATCAGTATTTGTTTAAATTTCATAAGTTTTAAGATTTTTTTGGCAAAGATGTAATTGACAAATCTCTGATGCCACAATGATTTTATATTCCGTTTCTCTTTTTCTTTCCAGATCTTGTGGCTGATGTTTCTATGGCTCGACAAGGTTTTCCCAGGACAGCAATCTCGGCCTGTTTCGGGGGGCCATTATTCAGTGAGCATATCTTTATAGCCTAGTTTATTGTCGCCGGTAGATCTTTGATCTACTCGTTGTCGCCGGTAGATCTTTGATCTACTCGGCGATTCTGTTTCCGACACGGCTCGATCTCGTAGATCGTAGACGTTGTAGACAGCTCAAGTTGCCATCTGAACTTCGCAGGCCGCTTCGGGCCGCTTCGGGTGGCTTCGCGTCTTCCGAAACCTCTCGGCTTCTCACGAACGTTGCCGAAGTGATTTTTTTCGGCCTATTTCCGGGTGGCTTCGGGTCTCCCGAAAAAGCGCTCGGCTTCTTACGAACGTTGCCGAAGTCATTCGGCATGCTTCGGCATGTTCCGGCTCGTGCGCATCAGTTGCGAAAAGATCTCACAAATACGCTCAACAACACCACTTTTCTTCATCAATTTTGTCGATTTTGAGGCCTGTGCACGAGAAACATTTGGTGGCATTTTATTCGGTGGATTATATGCAGTCGACGCACTGCTGTTTTTCCCGGATTACTCGATCGTAAACAACTTTTAACAAACTTTCTGATGCGCCCAGTGCGAGAGTTCCAACTACCAAGCGTAAAGGACTGACGCATTACCGTATCAGTTCAGTTAATTCCTGCTTAACTGGAGACGCATGGATCCACGAAGGATTCTGTGGTTGACCGATTCCAGAGGAAAAGGAGGTGGGTAATGTTTATGAATTACGTACGTTGTGAAGCATTATCAATCATTGCATTTCACACGAATTTAACTGTCATCTTTAGGCCTGTCAATATTGTGTCAAATTAAATCACTACTCATTGTCACGTAAAGCAGTACAGGCAAAATTCAAACACCTCAATGACAATGGTATCAGTTTTGGAATAATCGTGGTACATTTACAGATTCATTTGATCAAGTTTTTGACTCGTATTAGAAAAACATTGCTGTCGTTTTGTTTACAATTGCAATGAATTCTTGACGCTGCAATGTAACAAGATTGTGCATGGCTATGACGTCACCACAGATGCGTGAAATTAATTAATCTTATCTTATTCAATAAGCATACACAGAAGAGTTTAATCACTGAAACATTTATATAATTATCTCTTTTTTCCAGCGGAGTTTCTGTTCAGCGACAACCCTTCAATATCCATCACCCACATCATCCACCCAGGTGCCTCTTTTCATACGTTGGTTCGCAAGGCTGTCAAACTTCTGAAGTACACCAACTTTGCTCTTGTCATCATTGCTGGCGGAATTTGCAACTTCACCAAAAGACAATTCTCACGCAACAAGAAATACCTGTCATATACGCTGTCACAAAGAAGAAGGAAAGTAATTGTCTCCAATTTCATTGATGACATATATGATGCAAGGACCAAGATTGGAAGAAAATTAATTTTGTCCACCATAGTGCCCGCATCTTTGCAAAACTATTTCACGTTTCACAACAACAACAGTTTATCAGACCTGCCCTGCCAAACATCGGAACAACAAACAGCTCTCATACAAGACATCAAGCAGATCAACACAGTGATTCGGGAAAACAACACGAAGTATGCAAGAAGAACTCTTGATTGGGCAAAATTCACATTGAAAAATTCCAAAAAAAGGAAACGCAAAGGCTCCCGACAATTCTCCAACCGACGCTCAACATTTGACCCCAGAAACCTCACTGATGGTGTCCATTTTGATAAGTCTCTGAAAAGGAAAAGCTTTGCAGCTGTGGAATCTGTTGTCCTCTGTGAAATGTAGCACCAGTTGAAATTTCCCTATTCCCCTCATCAACTTTCGGCTTCGCATAGGGCCACCTGCAGACTGTATGTATTACGGTTAGCTGTGGTCCCTGCTCTTCTCAGAAAGTTCTCTAGGAAATGTAAGTTATGATTATGATTGTGAAAGTCACTAAAACTTAACCTATACCTTTTTCAAAATAGTGCTTCAAGCTAATTTTGAAATTTTCTTCACAGAAAATCCTTAATATTGATATTTTTTCTTTTGCCATGCAGGGGAAATTCACAACTGCTCAACTAGGATAACAGCAACATGTCATCCACCAAGAAGCGAGATCTTACCCATAGCCATCCAGATGTCAAGCAGGGTAAAAGGAAGCGACAGAAAAGGTTAGTTCTTGAACTTCTGCGTAAAGTAACAGTAGTAACCCATCTGCTGATGTAGCCGCTATTATACTAAATACTCTTTGCCTTTTCAGATCGCCAAATGAAACAACTTGCAACCCTCCTGGTGATAGTATGACTAATTTTTCGCAATTGGCCGATGCACATTGCATAGGGTGAGTATTTTCATATCATTTTCACTTTCATTTATATCCTATAATAATAATAATGACAGTAATTATGTAACACCTGTTCCAATAGCCTAATCAGGAATGCTTGATGTTCCCTTTCTTCCCTTGGTGCTTACAATGCAAGACATCAAAGTGAAACATATTCAACATTCAATTTCTACATTTTCATCAAACATGTCATTCATTTGCTTTCCCATTGTCCACAGTCTTAAATGCTATGAAATATTGCAAGTGGCACCTACTGTATTCTAAATTGTTTTAATTTTTTTTTTGGTTTCAGCCACAGCACTCACAAACCACACCTTCCTCAGTCTGCTGCTCTTGAAGACACCCAACATCCAGGGCAATCAGCTCATCGTATTCCACTTACTTCCCTCCAGCCATGTTTGACTACACAAAGCACAGTAAGATAAAAAACAAATAACAATTCAATAATTACCGTAATATGGGGTGAATAGGGACACTGGGGTGAATCGGGACAGAACAGGGAAGCATTCTATTTCTTCAAAAAACACCAACTTCCCCTTAACTTAGGAAGTTGATTTTTGGTACATTTATAGAAGACATACCAAAGCATACTTCGATGTAGTTATATATTTCTAACTGCAGGCAGTGAGGAGCTGCAGTACCTTAAACTTAGTACTGCAGGAAGTGAATTATCAGAAGCTGGTCAAAACTTTGCATGCACTGCAAAAAGTATGAATACAAGAGCCACCAATCTTACAGGAATCTTTTATAACCTAGTTTTGGCCAGTTGACGGACCAGAATAGTAGACCACATATGAGATTATGTATGCTTGGTCATGGGTTCAGATCCAGGGCAATGACAAATTCTGAATCAACAAAAATTACCCTACTGATTTTCATTTGAATGTACTAGCATGGCTTTTTAACGAATATTATTGAACTTAGTATTATTAAAAGTGGATTTAGTCCAGAATTATCAATCACTGGCAAAATTTGCAAAAAACTACAGTTCTTGATAGTTTCTCCCTCCTTCTGACCGACCCTATTAAAAGTGCCTCGAGAAGTGCCTTGAGAAGGTCCGAGAAGCTAAAGATCAATTATGTGTGGCCTAACATATGAATAAATTGTGTTTTTCACCTTTCTTTAACAGCCATCCTATGAAGCAAACCTGGCATCATACTTTGCTGACCAGGCTTCAAAACAAGCCAGTATTGCCAGTAAGAAAACAGCTGAGTCCCCACCTATGATGCAAAAGAAACGCAAAAGGAAAGTGTCACAGTCGTCACAGTTTGCTCCATCTTGTACGAACCAGGGAAAAAGTAGCACATCAACGCCTAGCAAAACCATACCTCAGTCTTCTGTGAAAAAGACTGCAAAACGTACTGCAAAGAGCAATCGGATTGACCAGAAGCCAGCAACTACTGTTGCCAAAAAGCAAAGGAAAGAAAGCACAAAAGCCAAGTCGCAGAAACAGAAGTGCAACACCAAAGTTCAAGTAGAAATTGCTGCCAAAGACACTGTCAATGAAAGCACTCCTACATCCAAAAGTCAGGAGAAAATTAGAGAAAGTAAACGTTTGTACATCCAGAAAAAGAGAGCGTCACCAAAATATCGTGCCAAAGAAGCAGCTACAAGAAAAGCCAGACAGCAAGAGAAAGCATCAATGAACACTGCGACAGATGAGAAAGCAAAAGCTCGCAAGCGCTTGTATATTCAAAGAAAGAGAACATCTCCTGAGTATTTGGCAAAGGAAGCTGCAGCAAAAAAAGGCAAGAATTTGGAACAGACAAGAGCTTCTAAACGTTTGTACATACAGAACAAAAGGAAATCAGCTGAATATCTTGCTGGAGAAGCCGCAGCCAAAAGAGCCAAATATCAACAAGCAAAAACAGCAACAGATACACTGCCAACTGAACCAGCTACCCCACCTAATCGTCCATCTCATCACGAACAATGCCAGACAACTCGTGAACAACAACAAGACAGAAGAAGACAACAAAAAAAGCGGTCATTGTCCAGTAATGCTGCAGCTGCTATTTCACACTTCAAGAAACTTATTCGCAGTGGTCCTACATATCTCTGTACCTCATGTCAGCGTCTGTTGTACAGAACAAGTGTCACAACATTTCATCAACACAACTTTCCAGACTGTCCACCAGAATTGTTGCAATTATGCAGAGGACCTTACACTGATGTTGAATACATCTGCTCAACATGCAAGGCATCTTTGAAGAAAGGCTCAGTTCCCGTCTACTCTGCGGCAAACAACATGAACTTGGAAGAGATGCCACAACTACTTCAAGATCTCTCCCCTCTGGAAGCAACCTTCATTTCACGTCGCATTGCCTTCATGAAGCTTCTAGCACTACCAAGAGGCAGACAGAAAGCGATCCACGGGACAGTTGTCAACATTCCTGTTGAACCTGAACAAACGGTGTCACTTTTGCCTCGTCTACCGAGCCCCGAGTCAATGATTCTTGTAAAATTGAAAAGAAAACTTCAATATCGGGGCCATGTTTTACGACAAAATATACGACCACATAAGATAAAACAAGCCCTGTCCCTGCTGAAGGAATCTCTGCACAATCCGTTCTACAAGGATGTGATTATACGTGAAGACTGGCAAGATCAAAGTAACGCAGCCGAACCTGAACTCTGGGACAGCCTAATTGCTCCCTTAGATGACAACAATGATGCAGTAGATACCATCCGAGAAGATAATGCTGACAATGAACAAGATGACAATGAGGTTGACACTGAAGATGAAAGATCTCGACTGAGTGGCCTACCTTTTAACACGTGTTTGCAGCCCAAAGATCTGACATCACAAGTGACTTTAAGTCTTGCACCAGGAGAAGGAAAGAAACCTATTGGCCTGGAGACTGATCCACACTCAGAAGAACTAGCCTTCCCTCAATTGTTTCCAACGGGTCAGTTTGGTTATTCCATGAATCGTGAACATGCTGTGACTCTGAAAAAGTACTTCCAAGCAAGGTTGCTAAATAACGACACACGATTTGCCAACAACATGGAATACGTCTTCTATGCACAATATCGCTGTGAAGCCAAGCAAGTTAGAGATTGCCTATCTATAGCAATGCGAAAAGGTACAGACAAAGAAATGACAGCACGAGAGTTCAAAGATAAAGTAGCAGACCTGGCTCGGAGTGATCTTGGAATCCATTTTCTCCAACAAGTGCGAGGGTCACCAGCATACTTCCAGAAAATGCTGTTTGACATCTTGGGCATGATTCGCCAGCTGGGCCCTTGCACCTGGTTTGTCACTTTGTCGGCAGCAGATCTCAAGTGGCATGACACACTGTCTATTATCGCTCAACAACAAGGTCAACATCTATCTGACGAAGATGTTGACAATTTAACTTGGGAGGAGCCGTCCAGCTTTCTTCGCTCTAATCCCATCACGGCAGCACGACATTTCGATCATCGCGTCAGCACCTTCCTGAAGACCATCTTGCTAAATAAGGAATTGAATCCATTGGGAGAAATTGTCGACTTCAAGTATCGTATTGAATTCCAACAGAGAGGATCACCGCATGTCCATATGCTTGCATGGGCAAAAGGAGCACCAACAATAGAGCACAACAGTGCCGAAGAAGTACAAGACTTCATTGATGAACATGTCACTGCCCATTTGCCAACTGAAGATGACGCCCTCCACAGCCTCCTGACTACAGTGCAGAAGCACACCCATTCAATGACATGTAAGAAACATGGGTCCCACTGCAGATTTAACTTCCCCAAGCTGCCAGTATCGAAGACAACAGTAATCTTGCCACCAGAGAATCTACCTTCGAAACCAGTTCAAGAACAGTACATGCAAGTCATCACAACAGTAAGAGACATCATTGAACAGCTGCCACCAGATCATCAGCCCTCTCTTGAGACTATTCTCAATGAGTCTTCCATACCTGAACCATTGTACACCGATGCACTCAAATGGTTTGAAGCGAACCCGTCCCAGCCTGTTGTCCTACTCAAGCGTCAACCTTACGAGCACAACATTAACAACTACAACGACACCTTGATGCGTTCGTGGACAGCAAATTTAGATGTGCAATACGTAACTAACACGTATGCTTGTGTGATGTATGTGGCTTCATATGTTTCAAAACCAGAGAAAACGTTAGGAGATGTCCTGAAAAATGTGAGCCAATCATCGATTCACCTAGGAGCCAAGGCATCAATGAAAAGCGTAGCCAAGAAGTTTCTGACACACAGAGAACTAAGTGCCCAGGAAGCTGTCTACCGTCTCCTATCCCTTCCACTGAGCCAAGGTTCCCGAGAAATTGTGTTTGTCCCGACTGGCATGCCTGAAACCCGCACAAGATTATTTAAACCCATGAAACTTATTGAACAGCTAGAGGATGATGACACAGATGTCTTTGCTGTAAGTTAATATGATGAAATCTATTGCGTTAACATTTTCTATTTGTCTTGTCCACATATGGTTCCACCAAAACAGTATATTTATTGTCATATTCCTACAACTGATTTACAAATAATTAATCTGTATCAACATACCTGTCACAATATATTTTATTCAACATTTCACATTTCAGACTGGCCTCCTGGATCGCTATGCTGCTCGACCAACTGCTCTGGACTCTATGTGCTTGGCTGAGTTTGCAACAACATTCCGCTACACTAGTTCAAAGTCCAAGTCATCAATACCATCTGCCCTACAGGACGTCCAAGGTGAAAACGAAAGTGAAGAGCCAACCACAACTATCACCCTTCAGAAGGACATGGGCAACATGGCGTACAGGAAAAAACCCGCGATAATACGCTCCCATCAATGGTCCATCAACAAGCAACCAGAAGAATATTTCCATGCCAAGCTCCTGCTCTATCACCCTTGGCGAAATGAAATTCAAGATCTGCTACAAGGTTCCTCTTATGAAGCAACATACGACGCACGCAAAGAAACCATGAACAACAACATGAAACCTTTTGAACATCATTCAGAAATTGTGACCGCTGCACTTGAACAGCTTGGTAAAGAATAATCAACCATATATATTTACAAATAATTCTGCCTCTAACTACAACTTAGTTCTTTAACTACGGTGCATTGAACTCCTCACTACTACCTATTGTTTCAAATGCTATTTACTACCTTGCCTATACCACAATATCGTTTAGTAATTCGAAATACATATTTGTTAAAACTTTTATCCATTACCACATCTCAAAAAATTATTATACATACTAATCATCCCAAATATTAAAAAAAAACTTTCATTCTTCCAGAAGAGACATCCAATACAGCCAATGCCTGGGACAGACTGGCATGCCAAACCGCGCAGGACCAAGCAGAAGACATGACCGAAGGACCATCACCAGAACTCAGTGCAATATCAGCTTTTGAGACATCAACTGATAGAACAACAAACAACGATCTTGGACTAACTGCAGCACAAGTTGAGATTACGACAGAGCAAATGACCAACCCTGACTGGCAAAGTCTCATCATGTCATTGAACGAAGCTCAATACGACTTGCACCAGTTTATTGTCCAATGGTGCACCAACATGTTAGTAACCCATGAGGTAGAAAAGCCACCCCCCTTCCACATATTCCTTACGGGTGGAGCAGGCACCGGCAAGTCGTTCGTCGTACGCACAATCGTCCAGACAGCATCTCGACTTTTACAAAGGAACAACCAAGCCGATGAAAACCATCTTCTCGTCTGTGGTCCAACAGGAGCTGCTGCCTACAATGTCTCTGGCTTCACTCTACATTCTGCATTCCTTCTGCCTATTCATACGAAGAAAACAGACGACTACATCCATTTATCATCGGAAAAACTTACGACCCTCAAGGAAAACATTGGAAATATCAAAATCCTGATAATAGATGAAATCTCTATGGTGGGCGCAGACATGATGCTCACAGTCCATCGTCGTCTCTGTGACATCATGGGCAATGAGGAGCCTTTTGGAGGAGTGTCTGTCTTGGCGGTTGGAGATTTACTGCAGCTACCACCAGTTGCACAAAAGCCTGTATACGCACCTCCAACCGACGAACTAGCAGCAATATACGGTTCACTGTGGACGAACCACTTCAAGATCCTGGAACTGACCGAAATACAGCGGCAGAAGGATGACTCTTCTTTTGCACTACTTCTGAATAGAGTGCGAATCGGCAAGCAAAATCAGGACGACCTTGACCTACTTCAATCAAGATTAACATCCATCAACTCCCCTGACTACCCACAAGAGGCCACACATATCTTCGCCTACAATAAACATGTTGACGCCCACAACAAAACTCAGCTCGAGAAAATTCCATCTCCGATATACAATATACCAGCGGTCGACAGCAAAAAAGATGACCAGACAAATTCCATCAATACAACATCCCTCAAAAACAACGCCGGTGGCCTGCCGTCAATGCTATCAATAGCCCAGAATGCCAGAGTCATGCTAACCAAAAACATTGATGTTACGGATGGATTAGTCAACTCTGCTGCAGGTGTCATCACTGGATTCTTACCAAACCCAGAACCATCGTACCAAGAACCTTTCAAGCCAAAATACATTCTGGTACAGTTTGATGACAGCAGAGTTGGCCAAAAAATCCGTGCTCAATCTCAAGGCATCCTTCCTTCAGATCAGAAGCAATCCACACCAATAGCAACAGCAGAAACCCCGATTCTCCTCTCTCGTCATTCCAAGATCACGTCCAAACGAACACAGTTCCCTCTCACATTGGCCTGGGCAGTAACAATTCACAAGGAGCAGGGGAAAACAGAGGACGAACTGGTTGTTTCATGCCAGGGCACATTCCATCCCGGCCAGTTTTACACAGCCATCAGCCGCACCAAAAGCCTCCCAGGACTCTTCTTCATAGACAACGTCACCGCAAACAAAATCAAAGTGAACACTCAAGCAGTTAACGAAATAGCCAGGATGAAACAAGAATCTCGATTCATTCCCCAGGATCTTCGCATTCCAGTAACAACACAGACACACCTCAAGATAGTCCACTTCAACATCAACTCACTCCTGCCGCACTGGGAGGCTTTCTGCCATGACAAATACATCAACAATAGCCACATCATCTTCCTGACCGAAACCTGGCTGAAGCAACCAGGGCCACTGTCTTCCCTGCCACATCACACCTCCATTACATCAAATCATCACCCTGGTCGTGCTGGTGGACTTGCCACACTTCTTTCACATGATCTGCGCATCCTCCACACCACAACAGTTCCAAACATCAAGACCGAACATCAGATCATCACTCTCTCCCCGAAAAGAGAACAAAGCCTTCGTCTATCCTTTCTGCTGCTCTATCACAACCCCACCAGCACTGCGACACAATTCTTCACTGAACTTGAAGACCTGTTATCACACATCCCCCAAGGCATCCATTCATTCATCATTGGTGACTTCAACATCGCCATCAACAAGGACTCCCCATCACACACAAAACTGCATGCAATCATGCGCCACCACGGGTATCTCCAACTTGTGGAGTCCCCAACCCATCGCAAAGGCAACATTCTCGATCACATTTACACCAATCGCTCCTTCTCAGGCAGCTGCGTTCAAGTCATCCCAACATACTATAGCGACCATTTCCTAATTGACTATGCTATTCCCTGGAAATGTCTCTTCTAACTACAGTATTCCGATCATGCCCACATACACAGCCATACTCAGACCACCACCACCTGTTCGTAATCCTGAACTGATCTGCAAATCTGCATCACCAACATAGATTCCCTGCAGACTGTGTGTATTCACGGTTAGCTTTGGTTTCTATCTCTCCAGACCGTCACCACCTAGGCCATCCACTATCTTCAGCTTCATTGAAACCTGCATCACCAACATAGATTCCCTGCAGACTGTGTGCATTTGCGGTTAGCTACGGTTTCTATCTCTCAAGACCATCACCACCTAGGCCTATCCACTACAGCTTCATTGAAACCTACATCACCCACATAGATTCCCTGCAGACTGTGTGCATTCGCGGTTAGCTTCGGTTTCTATCTCTCAAGACCGTAACCACACCACTTCACCATCTTCAGCTGCACTGAAATTCAAGCCGCTGCAATTCATTCCCGACTGACCGTTTCAACCCAAATCAACATGTATATTTGGACAATGTATATCAATTCAGTTAAACTACTGTATCTACATCATTGTAACATTCAAGTTAGTCAGGGATTGGCCTCAAGGTGAGACAACACCGGCCCGCTGGTCAGAGCCTCGGATAAACACACCTCCCTGCCTTTGGGCCAAAGGAAGGTTGGGGCGTCCCGCTCGCAGCACACATTGTATAGTTAGTTATAACCATGGGTTGTTTCGCTCTTAAATTGCACTCCTATTATCTCAACCTGAGCATTGCATTCAAAAATTCTATATTTTTTGCCTTCTTATATGACAACGTCCTAAATTAATTTACTATCGCAGCTTTGCAAGTTTGCATAGTTTTATCAACAACATCATGTTGTAACTCCATAACATGAAATTGTACGCGCATTGTGTGCCAAATAGCTCCTTTAATAATTCTCCTGGCATTGTTTCGTTATTCTCTAAATTGTATAACTCTCACATGATACCAAAACCTCCTTCAAGTAAAAAATACACATATCCTATGTTCCTCATGAATAAATCTAAAATATTTTTCCAATGTTCGACAAACACCTTAGCATGCCACAACCAATGCTCATGTATTTTATATGTATATATGTTATTATTTTATGTATATATATGTTATTTCAACTTCTTAGTTGCGGCTCAATATAAACAGCAGCCAGCAGTTCACCACAGCCCACCATAACTGGGTTTCTCAGATGTGATGAACATCCTATCACAGCTTATATATAGTTTTATTAGTTTGGTAGAATAGAATGTATTATATATGTATTTATCTATCACATAGATTCCCTAGGAGAGCGATCAACCCAATTGTCACCCAAAAGAGTGCTCATTACTTTTACTCTGCTCAGACTTTGACCCGCATTAAACAGTGTAAACTGTTTTAATGTCAACAATGTTCTTTGTTCAGTGTGTCCAAACTCAAAACATTTTTATATACCTCTTGTAAATCAAGATAACTGGAAAAATCTAGCTCATACATGAATCTTGAGTGCTTTAAAATTAATCTGCTAACCAATTTCATTAAATTCTCAAATTACCAAGGTTACATAAAAAGGGTTTCAATCTACTATTCCCAAACCCTGTGATTTTCATCAAATTTCCTAATGGAAGAATCAGGTTTCTCATGATTGTTTTGACTACATGAAAAAAGGGTTTGAAATTCTAATTCCACAACCCTGTGATTCTTATCAAAATGTTCAAAGTTTTGCTTTTCTCGCTATTGCCCACAAGAAATCAAGAGCACTTTCAACTTAGTATTCCAAATCCTGTGATTCTCGTCAAATTTGCTTTTACGGTTATTGATATTATTGCTGTGAATGGCCAAAAGAAATGCAATTTCGCATTCATATTCGACATGGCTGCCTTCCCTCAAACCTTCCATTTTTACACTGCCATCTCCTTCCTACCTCCGTCATATGCCATGATCACACATAGTTCCTTACTCCACACTTACACTATACAACTTTTCACATACGTCTGCTAACTTTAAATCCGGCGACAAATTCGTCCCTGTGGGACAGCATTTCCATGCGACGGCGACCTGCTAATTCCGCTTGCGACACTGCCTCTAGTTTTGACCTTCTGCACCTTGCCCTCTTGAGGGCTATGTGCTTTCGATTTTTACCCCGCTGGCTATGTAATAGCCTACGGGGTACTGCAGTCCTCAATGCCTCAATGTGCTGGGGATTTCGTCAAGCATAACTCACTTTGTGTTGCTCATATTTCATTCAAATTTTGCCCGTTATCTTATTTTGTCATGCAGATGGGAATGACAAGTCCGTGCGTCCGTACGGACACGCGGACGTACGGACACACGGACGGACACACAGACACACGGACAGAAGGATGGACGCACGAACGGATGGACGGACGTACGGACGGACGTACGGACACACGGACGTACGGACACACGGACGTACAGACACACGGCTGACGGACACACGGACGTACGGACACACGTACGGACGTACGGACACACGGACACACGGACAGAAGGATGGATGCACGGACGGATGGACGCACGGACGTACGGACACACGGACGGACACATGGACGGACGGACACACGGACGTACGGACACACAGACGGACGTACACATGGACGGACGGACACACAGACGGACACACGGACGGACACATGGATGCACGGACACATTGACGGACACATGGACACACGGACGGACACACGGACGGGCGGAC
The DNA here is from genome assembly GCA_026936325.1 of Platynereis dumerilii. Lineage (NCBI taxonomy): Eukaryota > Metazoa > Annelida > Polychaeta > Phyllodocida > Nereididae > Platynereis > Platynereis dumerilii. The sequence goes on from JAPTHN010000002.1 coordinate 97,255,625, forward strand.
GGACACACGGACACACGGACAGACGGACACACGGACGGACACATGGATGCACGGACGGACGGACGGACACACGGACACACGGACGGACACATGGATCCGAATGGTCTCAATGGCTTCACATAGAGCCAGCGGGGTTTACGTGCTTGCACGGTATTTTTAAAATCATTGTCTCGGAACCTAGCAAATTTGTTTATTTTTTTATAGATATTCTTGTTGGGCTCGGAATTCCTTTCCTCATCAAAATTGCGCCTTCGAGAAAACCGTTGGGGGTGAGTAGGCCTACAATTGTGCAAGAGAAAATCAAAGTTTACTATATTTCATTACATGTATCTGCAGTTACAAGTGTGCTAAGTATGAGTTCTAAGACAAGGGCCATTAAGAAACACATTCAGCTCAAAATTTTATGTTGTAGCCAGAATCAAGGGCTTGTTATATTTGGTCTTTGTAGATTAGAAATATGTGTTTCAGAAAAATAGCTTTTAGAAATATGGTGATGTGCAACATTGAAAGGAGGGACCATCTATTTCATTTTTATTTTTTACATTTTCAGATTCAATTCAGCATGATCCAGGCCGTTCTTGTGGCGGGGATGTTAGCGAGCTTAGTGTCCACCTTAATTGTTATTCCATTGATGAAGTTTCATTTTAAACGAGGCTATGGCTTCTATTTGTACTCGTTATATGCTCTGTTTCTTGTGATAGCTATCCTCACAGAGACCGGTGTGATATCTGGCACTGTGTAGGACGGCAGGCTTGGTTAAAAGTTAACTGATAATGTACCAGGTGTCTGCAGCATTATAATGTGATATGGATGAATGAGGATCTTCTTGAAAATGTGATAAAACATTATCAGATTTATATATTTATAAGGAAATATCAATTGTTGTCAAAAGTTATTGTGCTTCAAATACATTGTATATTTTTCTCATTTTTCTTGAGGAAATATCAATTTGCTGTCAAAAGTTATTTGCTTCACATGCATTGTATATTTTTTCTCAATTTTCTTGAGGAAATATCAATTTGCTTCACATGCATTATACATTTTTCTCAGTTTTGTAGTTGAATTTTTTGTAAATTTACTGTTAAAATCTCTGTTAAATCTGTGATATAGATATATATTATAGATATATGTTATATTCTGTTGATTCCTCAGATCAATTTCTCTCCATGCTGGTCATCAGAGAAATAATTGAATTATTTTGCATCTTAATTAAATCTGTGGTCTGTTGATGGGCTGTGCAATGCCAATTGTGAATTAAGTACATGTAGTGGAACAAATAAGTCTCTAGACAAATAAAAGGTATACAAATATACCAGGGCATAGGCGTACTAGAGGGCATTCCCCCCTCCTACCATAAAGTTTGGGAAACTGAAAGGTTCTGGAAAAATGACTTAACAATCCCAGCAGATGATTAAATGTACATAAATTATTTGAAATATATCTAGGTCTAGAAATTCAGGCAAACGTTACTCCCCACCCCCACAAAGATTTGCTTGTGATGCGCCTATCTATCAGGGATTTTGTTTTCAGTGACTTGTTTGAAGTTTCATAAATTCTTTTTGCGTTTAGAAGAGATATAAATAGTTCTACGGCAGGGCTTTCAAGAAGTATGCATATTTTTATACTGGTTATATATTTAGACATATTTTCATATGTAAGCAGGAAGTTTATATTGTGAATTTTGCTTATTATCTTTCATTGCACACCAATTTATGTCACATGATATTTGCTGTTGTGAATGTTGAATTTAATGAGAAAGATCTTTTTATTTCATGTATTTCTTTTTTTTTGTTTAAAATTGTATACATCGTTGACTTATGGGCATATACAGATTACTGCATAAAGATACTCCGGAAAGTGACTGGGAATTTTTGTGATGTACATATATAATCATACTGTAATCTATTATGAATGGCTGTGTTGTATAATTAGATTATTGTAGCTTAATTTTCCCTTTGACAGGTGAATGACTTAATATAATTTAACTGTAAATGAGTGGTTACTGCTGATGTGTCAAAAATGTTAAGAATTTTTAAAAGTATTATTTATGGTGGCAGAATTATTGCATCATTAAAGTGCATGTCAAAAATACAAGCAGAATGTCTAGAAAGGGTATTTATGTATAGCAAATGAAAATGGCTCTTTTAATTTCAAGTAATTTTTTTAACTCCGGACTTCATAGCACCCCTTTGTAATATTTTCAGCTGATGAAACTGACTTGCTGCTATTAGAATACTTATTTCTTTTAGAAATATTAAAGTTGATGATATAATTGCAAAGAAAACAATTTTTTCTGTCCTGTCTCAAATTTTCCTTTTCATATGAACAGGGAGGCTGTGAAACATACTCTTTGATGTGATGTAAATCCTCATTTAAAATTTAATAAATAATATTTTTTATAAACAAAATTGTCAATGTAACTATTTAAGTTATGGATCCTGACCTTTGGAAATTCGTTTATCTATCCATACAGGAAAGGAAGACACTTGTCTATAGATACCAAATACATTCTTTGTAAAAAAAATTGGCCATAAAAATGTATGGAAAATTTTATTGTAAATATATTTGATTTTGCTTGGATCGAGATTGAGCGAAAATCTGTCATCCAAAATTTATGAACTTACCAAATAGTTTGGTGTGGAAATAGTTGTTATTCAGGGTGCTTTGTTCTTTCTTGTTTTCTGTTCTGAGCATCGTTCATGACATTCATGAACAAAATTTAATTCAAGAATCAAGATGGAATTGGTGCATGACCGAATCTGTGTGCATGAGTTGGAACCATAGTTGGAACATACTTTCTGGGTACTGTTAAAAAATTCTGTAAATTGTAAAACAAAAATGGGTCAAATTTTTGAGACCCCCTCCCCTGCATAATATTTTGAGGGAGCAGGAAAATAATTCTGCGACAATGTCATCCAAAGCCAAACTGGCGGCTAAACCTAGAGCATCCTTTGTGGGATTTTATTTTGGAGGATTGGATGTGAGTTATGCTTAGCAATGAGGAGGGGGATCTGGAATTTTTTCATTGAAGTGTGTGCTCTTCTCTGGGCTGTTCTCATGGACTGGAGTCATGGCTGAGCTGGCAGACTCACTGCTGACCTTGTATACCAGATTTAGGCGCGAATTAGCTTTTCGCTATTCAGCCGCTAGGGGCGCTGAATTCTGTTTGGACAATTTCTGCCTCCGCGTATTTCTTGTGACACCATATCAACACAGACCTTCGCGCCAAAACCTGAGGGCTGAATCCTAATACATGCTCCATGAATTTATCCAATTATGTCATTGATCAAGCTGAAATATGTCGTGTCCTTCACTTCGCAGGTTCGTATTTTGTTTGCCCAAATCAATAGGCCACAATGATTGCCTGTTGTCAGCCATCTATTGTGTGATTGCTATTGTTGGTCAATGGTCATCACAGACACTTGTCAGCTCATAGTGTCTGTGTTGGACATTGAAGTGAGAAAATTTTTAGTGTGTATCACACCAAAAACCTGTCCAGTACTGGCAGTAGAATTAGCAGTAAATCTAGACTCGGCAGCCTCAGTCAGTGCAGGTAAAGGTTTAAAATGGTTACATGTATTTGGATTAGACCAAAAGCGCTCAAGCCACGACAATATTTAAAATCAGGCCCCATATAATTTACAAGCCTAATTCTCCAAAAAACTTACTTTCAAATTTTCTGCCCAACACAAACTCACCGAAGACTGGAAAACCCCTACCAATGCCTATGATAAGGCGTAACCCACTGCCCAACATAGCGTAACCAGGGGGGGCAAATAACGGATCCAGAAGAGGGCAATCTTCGCTCCACGGCACCTTAGGTAGTTAGTGCTGATCTTCGAAATTTGAGTGGTCGAGACAACAATGCAATCAACATCCACCCATTCACAATTGCTTTGTGACGTCACCCCCTACGACTACGTGCTTGTCCACTGATATGTGGACAGGAACGAGTCAGGAGGAGGGCGGTTTAGAGGGTTCCAAAAAGAAAAAATTTTGATCAGTCAATCCCACTATTTAGCACATCATTTTCATCTGGTCCGATATTTTCTGGATCCGCCCGTGTCAGACTTCTGGCTGTTTCATGAAAATGCCATGATCTCTCAGCTGTGTGCTGCAGACTGAGCAGTAGCCTATGGCTATGCTTTACAATCAATGATTTTGGTTACTGCGTAATCGGAGCCGGATGAATCACGAAACAGCGGTTATGCCCAAAATTGTTTAATTGCATGACTCCCCCTTCAAAGACTGCTAACCAGTAGTGACTAGCCCCCCTCCCCTTAGATATTACCTGGTTACCGCGGTATCTCTGCTGGCTCCCCTACTGGATTAGGCCAATAGCCATTGACATTGCCTCTGGAAATTGCTATCCTTCAATTCCCTCGTCTATATTTTGATAAACACGTTTGTGTTGCAGGACAAGAAACACACCATTGAGAATTTGATGAAGCTGGATGGCAGCGGACGATGGCTGTGTGCTCCGGAGGATCGGTCTGGGCGCTTGGAGGCTGTGCTGCAGTTGGAGAAGGCCAGTCAGATATCCCACATAGACATAGGTATCTTGAATTCTGTCACTTTGTTCCTAGAATTTTGCACTGTTAAATTGAAAGGGTAGTCTCATTCATCTATATGCATGAAGAAAAAGTCATGCAGTCCTAGAAGATGTAGATGTCAATGGTTCTTAATTATATTTGATGTACATTGAATTGAATTGTACATAAATTATTTATAAGTTTAGTCTGATGAGTGTTTATGCTAAGTATTTTTCTACTTCATTTTCAGAGTTAGAATAATAATGTAACAGTAACACTTGGCTGAAAATAATTTTCAAAAAACATCAATTATATGACTCTTTTTCGAATTCTATCTTTTGTAGTCTAGTAGTTAAATATATATTTATATGCACATGTTTCAGGTACATTCAGGGCGCTGTGTCTAACAATCCAAGTGGGGCGATCCTCCTGGGCAATGGGAAGCGATTACAAAGATCTCGTTGTGGGGACAACAATGATGAGTCCAGCAGAAGCCAGGACAGGGGCTGGCAAGAACTGCATGAAAATGTTCAAATATGGTAGGTGCAGTTACTGCAGTGGCTATTGGATTGAACAGTGTAAAGAGAAATGCAAATTGTTGACATGAAATTTGAATGATGTATTGCTATAATATAATCAACATGTATTCTTTATTCAATGTATCAGAAAAATACATGCCCGCCGATTCGATGTAAAATTCAAATTGCAGTTATAGATCGTAAATTGATGGATTTTAGGTCTTAGTATACATTTCCAGTCTACAGAAGTGCATGTTATCCATAATTATGGAAGTTTATTATATTTTATATGAATTTATAACTTAAAAATACTTTTAAAAGGAGATCCTTGCAATTAGCGGGCATGTTATAAGCCAAATAGGGACAAACTATTTACCGAAACGTTAGAATTCTTTTGAGCACCCGAGGTGATTAAGTAGGTCAAAATGCAAAATTTTGGTCGGGGATCCCGGGCTGGAAAAGCATTATTTGGACAAAACGGGTAAAAATATGATACTGGCTCGACAATTCCCTGAAAAATCACGAGAAATAGCTTTTTGGCCCATAAAAATGCCATTTAATGCTTTTTCTGGCCATATTGTGTCCAGATCTTACAAAAATAATATTTCTGTATAATTTATGTAAAATAGTGGATATTAGCCGATACTGGATTTCTATAAAATGCTGTTTTTGTCAAAAAAAGGCCGTCCAGAGATTTTAATTTCACAAAGTGCCATAAGTTCAAATGGCTGTAACTTTTTTGTGCTTTGATGGATCTGGTTCATATTTGGCTGAAAACTGCCCCACAAAGTCTAGAAACTGATAACAGTAACTGTTTTTAGCAGAAGATTTTCATATTCCTGTACACAGTGTCCCTGAATAAAGTTTGGGGTTAAAAAAATTGAACAAATACGCCACTAGCGCAGTGTTCCAAAAGGCAATCAAGGGAACATTTTAAGACAAAAACGAAAAAAATCTGTTGGGAATTCTTTGAGATATGACAATTTTAAAATTTTGGTTTATCACACCAGAAATTGCATGCTTTAATGATCAATAAAACCTTGTATATGAGTTTAAAAGTGAAGTTAAGTCTATGATATGTTGTGGCCAGTATTCACACATGGTTTCCAAAGTAATTGTTTCAGAAGTTAGTTATTTTATGTAAAATTGAATTTGAGTGTGACAAACAACATCCTTTCGAATTTTAAGATAAACAGACACAATAACTTCAGAAAATAAATCCATTTTGATTAATTTTTTATAATGCTATATGAAACTACAAATTGGCATTTATTAAAACTGTTTAAACCGAAAGTTAGTTGTTTATGACATTTTGTTAAGCTTTCTTGTAAATGCGTGAAGTGCACTCGATTCAGTTGCCTGTGGAATTTATATAATCTTTTTTTCTCACAGAAAATATTCTTGATGCAATACCTAAACCCAACATTGATTAAGGTTTGCATAACAACCACATATTTTGTCAGTAGATTCATTCAATCTCTAAATGGAATTTATAGGTTTTTTTCGCAAAACTACGAAATTTCTTTGAATAAGGGTTAAAGCTTGTTCTTTTTAGCAGTTTTTAGGTCACACTAAAGTGAAAACACAAATTCAGTTGTTATAAAAACAATTTATACACATTTTAATTATTTATTATGCATTTTAGTTGATTTATCACCAAACTCTTAGATTTTCCATGATTTCTTAAAAATTTACAAGAGAGCAAATTAAAAAGCTCACACTGAAACATTAGTGTGTGATAGAACTGGCAGGAATACCACGTACACAGTATGCACTATCAAAAACGACCACTACTGTATGATCGTAATAATGTAAATAGTGAATGAGGATAGCTGTTTTTGTTTGATTTTGTGTCTTAAAACCCTGATTTTGCTTATTCTTTAGAATCTAGTCATACTAAATGTACGTGCGCACATTAATGAACGATTCTTTAGTATGTTATGCCTCTACACAAAGGTAAAATGTAATTTTTGGTATAAACTTAAAACAGGCAGTGTTTATCACACACAAATAAGTAAAATTCAAAAACGCAATACATACAAGCTAAAAATGACTATGGGATTTAAATAAAAATGTCTTCCATTGTCAATAGGATCATTTTGATAAGATTTTGGACCATTTCTAATAGGTTAAGATCTCTTAAAATCATAAATATGATAGTGTGATAAACCAAAATTTAAAAATTGTTATATCTCAAAGAATTCCCAACAGATTTTTTTCGTTTTTGTCTTAAAATGTTCCCTTGATTATCTTCTAAAAACTGCACTAGTGGCGTATTTGTTCAATTTTTTTAAACCCAAACTTTGTTCAGGGACGCTGTGTGTAATTGATACATGTGGTGACAAAAGTCAGCCCTACCCCTTAATTCAGCCATTTTCCGAGATTTGTATTTTTGGTGCAATTCACAATGCCAGTCATCACAAATTGTTTTTCCACCACTCTTAATCATTTTTCTATGGACACGTGGTTGCTCAGAGGCAATAAAATTGTATCTTCTGTGGTTGATTAGATATTTATACTAATAACCCAGCCGCTTATGTCATGTCGATGCAGCTACGAGCAGCAGGCTCACGGTGAAGTAATGCAATATGTGAAAGTAAGGATATATGCAACTCATAGATAATTTTTTCCACCACTTTCAAAAACTTTTTCATTGAATAGGTCTTAGGAATCCTCATAATGCTATAAAACAGATTTTCATGGTCTCAGTGTCTGTTACTGTCCCATGTGGTCTGCATAGTGGCCATCTTGGATTAGAGTCAAGATCAGCCTAATTTTGGAAAAAATCAATAACTTCTGCACAACCTGTCATAAATAGGCATGTGATACCACTTTTCAGAGTAAATCAGGCTGTGAAGTTGTTTTAAAAGGTCTTTTTTGTGATTAATGTAATCTTAAGCAAGTAAATCCGGAAAAATTTAGCAAAAATACTCTTTGTTTACATAAAATCATGTGTAAATTCCTAGCATACAAGAAAAACCAATTTCTGCAGGCACAAGCCCATTACCAACTTTCAAAGAACAAACAGATGTATTTTTTTATCCAAGTTATTTGGAATCATACCAAAATATCTAGTACACAGCTAGTATAAGACTATAATAAATATAGGTCTGAATATCTAATAATCATTTTAAAACCAACCATTATTACACTGTCATCCAGTGATGGAAATGGGGGGGGGGAGCTCGGAGGAGCTGAGCTCCCTTTACCAAAAAGCCGGGGGAGCTGTACTCTGCTACAGCTCCCCCAATGATCAGTGGTGAAAGTACAATTATCGTCATGTTACTTTTTCAGTCCCAATGGAATTTTTAGCCAAAATTATGTGCGGGTGGTAGTATTCTTTCCATTTTAAAATTTGGAATGGCACCCTGAAGCCGCACAAACTGAAAGCTCCCCCGAAAAAACTTTTCCATTTCCATCACTGCTGTAGTCATATTGTACTCAAGCTACTTCTGAACTTATTGTCATAAATAGGCATATTTGATACCTTTCTTGGACAATCAGAATGGTAGAGTGGAGGGTGGAGAGTTAATTAAAAAGATCAGGCGTACCAAAGCTGGAACAAATGCATCAAATCTAATGCAAACAAAGTCATGAGAAATCTTGGCTTCAAGATTAAGAAGAAACACATTGGTGACGAAAAATTTCAAAACCAAAATTTCAACACCATAGTGAAACACTCTCTGGTATATTATAGAGCAATTTGGAGTCCAAGTGGCACTGATTGGATCAAGGCAACATAAAGCTGCAAGATGTGTCAGCAACACAACAGATTTAGGGGTATCCCACTGGGTGTCCTTCTTGTCCTGGTACGCCACGGTATACCACTGGGTATCCTGCTTGTCCCCAAAATCATTCTTGCACTGGTGGGCCAGGCTATCCAACTGGTATGGAGTTATGCCAGTGGGTGCTCTCCTTGTCCTCATTCTTGTATTAGTATGCTTATGCACCATTATGGGGGTATCCCACAGGGTGCCCTCCTTGTCCTCATTCCTGTATGGGTATGCCGGGTATCCTACTGGTAAGAAGGTGTCCCACTGAGTGTCGTCCATTGTATGGGGGTATCCCACTGGGTGCCCCCTTATCCCCTTTCTAGTATGGTATCCCCGGTTATCTTACTGGTAAGAGGGCATCCCGTCGAGTGTCTTCCGTAGTATTGGAGTATGCCACTGACTGCCCTCAACGGCCTCATTCTTGTAGTGTTTTGCAGGGTTATCCTATTGGTATGGGGGTATCCCACTGGGTGTCCTCCTTGTCCCCATTCTTGCATGGGTGTGCCAGGGTATCCCACTGGTATTGGGGCATCCTACTGGTGCCCTCCTTGTCCTCATTCTGGTACTGGTATGCTGGAGTATCCCACTAGTAGGCTATGGAGATATCACACTAAGTGCCTCCCATGTCCACATCCGTATACTGATATGCAGGGCTTATCTCATTGGTAAGGGGGCATCCCCCTGGCTGCCCTCTTTGTCCCAATTCTTGTACATGGATTTGCCAGGGTATCCTGATAGTATGTGTGTATGCACAGGCAATGGTCACATAATATTACATATATAATTATTGTATGTCTTCTTTACTCTTTATGAAATAATCAAGGTGTAAATGTCAAGCACCCTCTATTGGAAAGCGAAGGCATTAACTTGAGTTGGCAAACACATACATCACAAGGAATTCCCTTGACAGCCAATCAGAACTGAAGAAATGGGAATATCCCTGTCTTTTCCTGGCCACAGGTTAGGGGATATTCTCATTTCTTGAGTTCTGATTGGCTGGTAAGGGAATTCCCTTGTGATGCACGTCTTTGCCGACTCACGTTTTGTCCTGGGCAGGTAAATAACCCTTAATTTCAGTGTGTAATGCATTGTAGAGGTGAAAATTGTCTACAGGTACATCTATGACACCACTCATATAATGAAGTTGATTGAATAAGAATGCTCTCAAAGAGTGCCAATTGTGTGTTTTCAATCAATTTTTTATTAGCTACTCACTAGGGGGGCACTGTACTCTACCACCTTAATTATTTCATTAAGAGTAAGAAAGATACATATGTGACCATTAGCCTGCAGTTTATCCCACTGGGAGTACTCCTTGTCCAAATTCTTGTATTGGTATGACACTATGACAGGGTATCCCAAGGGTATGGGGGTATCCAACTTGGTATCCTTCTTGTCTTCATTCTTGAACCTGTAAGCCAGTGTATCCCATTCTTGTGTTGGTATAGCAGGGTATTGCATTGGTCTGGCCATGGGATATCGGGAATCCATTGGTAACACAAGGAGGGCATCAAGTCGGATACCCTCATACCAGGGGATACCCTGGTATACCAGCACAAGAATGAGGAGAAGGAGGGCATCAACTGCTTCGCCTACCCCCTAAAAATTAAAACCACTCGCACCCACTTCCACACTTGGTAGACTCCTTCGAGTTCCCAAAGTCATTTTACATCTATTTTTTATTTATCACATTCTTCCCCATAAAAAAGAAAATGTCTCCACGCAATCGCGATTTCTCTTCTTTTGAAACGATCAATGTTGGTATTCAAATTATGATAATGTACATGTAAAGGAGTCAATTTTGAGGACTGGCTCTCAAATAAGGAAACTGTTTCAGATTAGTAACAGTCATGCTGCTGACCCATTGTTGTTAGATCTGAGTGAAATTAATGACATTATTCACTTCTTGTGTACTGGCTAGATGGATGGATGATTTGGGCTTTACGTCCTGTATTTATGCACTTGGTAGGTTAATAAGACAGGAGGAGGACACGGCAATGAGGCAAAGGATGATTGAAATAGCCATTGTGTACTGGCTAGCTAACTAGAGATATGGTACATGTGAACTTTTTTTTTTTCTCTCAACTATTTATTTATTTTATTTTTTTTTTCAATTTACTTGTATTATATATTTTGATTTTATTATTGTTGTGCCTTTAGATATTTTCCACTCTTGTAGAAATGTACGGTAGAAATTATGTTGCCACAACATGAACACGATGTTGAGATTTTTTTGCAACATTGTGACAAAATTGCAAGCTAACGTCGAACCTTTGATATTGCACAATTTTGTGAAAATGTCGCCACAACGGCGCATCATAATGTCATATCTTTGATGTTGCTTGACACAACGTTGAACATAATTTCTACTATACCTTCTTCTTCTTCTTCTTCCAATTAGGTTCAGCCCGCGTTTGCGTATCCTTGAACCTTGTGCTTGTGCGCGAAGCGGCATGTGTATGTACATAGTAAAAGTAAAAGTCACCACTCCATTGGAATAAAAATAATGCTATGTACAGTCTAAAATCCTGAACGGTTGTTTAAATTGCCGTTCTTAGTATATTTGATTTAAAAACCTCTGTCGAGGTGCAATCCACTGACGATGCCGGTAGGTTGTTCCACAGCCTTATTGTGTCCGGGAAGAAGGACGTTTTGTAGCCTTGTGTTCTTGTGTGCGGTATTAGATATCGCTGACTATGGCCTCTGATGACTGATGGTAAAGGCACGAGGTGATCATGTGGCACTGCGACTTGGTTGTTGATTATTTTGTAGAACATGACCAGTTTGCTGCACTTCCTACGGTCTTGAAGGGTTGGCCATCTCAGTTTAGCTAGCATATCGGTGACGCTGCTGGTTCGCCGGTGGTCGTTGATAACAAATCTCGCTGCTCGCCTCTGGACCATCTCCAGTTTCTTTATGTTAGAGGAGGTGTATGGGTCCCATACTACGCTAGCATACTCCATCTGCGGTCGTACCAGTGTTTTGTAGCATAGCTGCTTGGTGGAGGTGGGGCAGTGATAAATGTTCCTCTGGAGGAAAGCTCTGCTGTTGTTGGCTTTCTTTGTAACCTGGTTTATATGGATGTTCCAGTTCAGCTTCTTGTCGATGGTGACACCCAAGTACTTGGCTGCATCTACAGTTTCCAGGGTCTGGCTATGAATGGCGTAGTCGTATCTTACTGGGTTCCTCTTGTTTGTAATGTTGATAATTTGGCACTTTTGCGGATGGAAGGCCATCATCCAGTCTCTTTCCCAGCGTTGTAGATCGTTCAGGTCTGTTTGGAGCCTATCGCAGTCTGAGGTGGAATCAATTCTTCTATAGAGTACGCAATCATCGGCGAAGAGACGCACTTTGCTTCCTTCTGTGAGGTAAGATGGCAGGTCATTTATGTATAGAAGAAACAGTGTGGGACCAAGAACGCTGCCCTGGGGGACGCCTGACTCAACTGGTGCGCTGTCTGATTTGCCTCCTTCTAGGACTACTTGTTGCACTCTGTCTTGCAGGAAGTCGGTGATCCATTTGTGCGTGTTCCCTTTAATGCCATATTGATGGAGTTTCTTCATGAGTCTCTTGTGGGGCACTTTGTCAAACGCCTTAGAAAAGTCAAGTAGAATTAGGTCAGTTTGACTTTTGTTATCCATGGTCTCTGCTATTTCGTGGATGGTGGTAATCAGTTGCGTTTCACATGATCTGTTACTTCTGAAGCCATGCTGGAGGTCTGTAAGGATGTTATTTGCTTCTAGGTATCTCATGATGCTGCTTGTAATGATGTGCTCTAGAATTTTACAGGTGACAGAAGTGAGGGATACTGGGCGATAGTTCTCTGGTTTGTTCTTGGCGCCTTTCTTGAATATTGGAACAACATCTGCCTTCTTCCATTCCATTGGAACTCTTCCTTCTTTGATGGAGGTTTGGAAGAACAGGGTGTAGATGGGCGTGATTTCCTCGCTGAGCACTTTAAGCAGTCTTGTCGGGATTCCATCTGGGCCAGTTGCTTTATGAATCTTCAGATTCCTGAGCAGTTTGTTGACTCCATTCGGGGTTACGTTGATGTCCTCCATGCAGCTGTCTCTTCCTTCTGGGGTTATGATGTTATCTTCTGGCTCGTTTGAATTGAATACAGAGGAGAATTGATGATTCAGGATGTTGGCTTTCTTCATTGGATCTGAGTAAGTTAGTCCGTCTACAGACTTAAGCGATGCCACACCGGAGTTTTCGGTTTTTTTGCTGTTAATGAAGCTCCAGAAGCGTTTAGGGTTTGATGTGCTGTCCGGAGAGATGATATTTTCTATGTATTCTCTGTATGCCTTCCTGCATGCTGCTCTTGTTGCTGCCTTTACTTCTAGGTCAATTGAGAAACAGGGTGACATAGCAACTTTGTTCAGGGTTCCCACGGTATTGAGAAACCGGGAAAAAGTCGGGAATTCTCAAAAGTCGTTTTCCCGGTCGGGAAAGTCGGGAAAAAGTCGGGAATGAGACAAAACTGAAATTAATTTAGTCTTTTCTGCATTAATCTATCGCCGATTGTAAATAATGGTTCTTGGCCTGTATGCAGCCCAGTAGCTCGTGGCGGCCTCCTGGTGGAAAGCAGCATCATTAGACATAAGAAAGTGTGCACAGCAGCAAACCTGCTACAGAATGCAGTACACTAGGTCTATTAATCATTTGTTTATCAATACTGTACAGTAGCACAGTGTTACAGCCAGAATTTCTTTTGGCCATAGAAGAATCCTGAAAAGAAGGGCACTTTCCTGATTTGAAGGGCACTTTCCTATATTTATTTTTTATTTGCTAATTGTTTTGCTTTTTACCCTAAAAATGGGCATGGTGCTCAAATGGCCAAGCTGGAACACTGTCAATACAATACATGTACACGTATTTGGTGATTGAGGTGGACTTACAACATGAAGTAGTATAATTAATTAATAACTAAAGTCGTTCAGAACTTGTTCTCCTGTGAATATGGGGTCTGTGTAAATACCATCCGCTAAATTTTGTTTATAAATTGTTTAGCGAAGTGATATTAATACGCGAGTTTGGTCTGGAAAAAGTTCGGAAAAGTCTGGAAAAAGTCTGGAAATAGTAGGGAATTTTGAAGTTGAGATTTTGTGGGAACCCTGTTTGTTACAACGTTGATTTACCTATAGGGTACTTATTACCGCAAAGTGCTAAAATAGGACCAAATGATGAAGTTTCAAGGCTGCTGTTGTGCTACCCTTTGGCATAAACATCTTTTCATAAATTTTGCCGGGCATCTTTTTGACATTAAGGAGCAATACTGCACAAGTGGATGAAGTTTTGAAGATATAGGGGCAGATGATGCACCATACCTGCATGGCATACCAAAACAAGAATGAGAACAAGGAATGGACACTGGACACTCAGCTGTACAATTGTATAGGAAAAACACAAGAGCATTTTTGCTTAATTTTCTAGATTTTTGTGCTTAAGATTAGACTAATCACAAAAATGACCTTTTAAAACAACTTCACAGCCTGATTTACTCTGAAAAGTGGTATCACATGCCTATTTATGACAGGTTGTGCAGAAGTTATGGATTTTTTCCAAAATTAGGCTGATCTTGACTCTAATCCAAGATGGCCACTATGCAGACCACATGGGACAGTAACAGACACTGAGACCATGAAAATCTGTTTTATAGCATTATTAGGATTCCGAAGACCTATTCAATGAAAAAGTTTTTGAAAGTGGTGGAAAAAATTATCTATGAGTTGCATATATCCTTACTTTCACATATTGCATTACTTCACCGTGAGCCTGCTGCTCGTAGCTGTATCGACATGACATAAGCGGCTGGGTTATTAGTATAAATATCTAATCAACCACTGAAGATACAATTTTATTGCCTCTGAGAAACCACGTGTCCATGGAAAAATGATTAAGAGTGGTGGGAAAACAATTTGTGATGACTAGCATTGTGAATTGCACCAAAAATACAAATCTCGGAAAATGGCTGAATTAAGAGGTAGGGCTGACTTTCGTCACCACATGCATCAATTACAGGAATATGAAAATCTTCTGCTAAAAACAGTTATTGTTATCAGTTTCTAGACTTTGTGGGGCAGTTTTCAGCCAAATATGAACCAGATCCATCAAAGCACAAAAAAGTTACAGCCATTTGAACTTATGGCACTATGTGAAATTAAAATCTCTGGACGGCCTTTTTTTGCCAAAAACAGCATTTTATAGAAATCCAGTATCAGCAAATATCCACTATGTTACATAAAATACACAGAAATATTATTTGTGTAAGATCTGGAGACAATATGGATAGAAAAAGCATTAAATTTCATTTTTATGGGCAAAAAACCTATTTCTCGTGATTTTTCAGGGAATCGTCGAGCCTTGATCATATTTTTACCCATTTTGGCCAAATAATCCATTTGCAGCCCGGGATCCCCGACCAGAATTTTGCATTTTGACCTACTTAATCACCTCGGATGCTCAAAAGAATTCTAACATTTCGGTAAATAGTTTGTCCCTATTCGGCTTATAACATGCCCACTAAATGCTTCTTTTGCAGACAAAAAGATGGGTTTTCCTTGGCATGAAAAATGATTTGTTTACATTTTGAAAGGAATTTATCTTCAAACGTTGGGCTTATAATGTCAATTTTAAAAATCAATTTGTCTGTCAGAATAAGTAAAATATGAATCTGATCTATCTTTTGAGTATCTTTTTAATCTTTAGATGTAATAGCTTTAATATGTTGCCTTTTCCCTCTTCAGATTCATTTTGTGCTGATGCCAGAGACGATTCCTGGGACCGCATTAAAATCGTTCTCACTCAACCTTTCCGTAAAGACGTTCAGTTTGGCCTTTCTCTTTTACGAGTCATGTCTTCTGAAGCCACAGAACAGAATTCTAACTCTGCGTCTTCCAAATCTGCATCTGGTTCGACTTTTACCCCATCATCTAAGAGTTCTGGGGCCATCCCAGCTAGAGTTGTCAATAACAAGTCAAGTTATAGCAGCGCGTCATGGCGCTCTACTGAAGATATCAAGAGGCATTTTTTCAAGAAGGATCAGGAAGGGTATGTCTTGTATTTGTTTTTTCAATTTGTGATGTCCCATTTCTGAGTACCTAAACAGTTTGTTTTTAACTGTCGGAGATAACACTAGTGTAAATATAATTTTGAAAATCTACAATAGTCATCTGATATGACAAGTTTTGGAAGAAGATTGAAGCAAAAAAAAGAACATGTATACTTAAAAAGCAAAAGAAAGTAGACATTTGTGTGATGACTAACTTTAAATGTAACAAATACCATGTTAGGTAACATCAGCGTTCTTTATGGCTTCCAAATGAGGTTGTTTCACCATGTAATAAGTAAAGCAACAAAATGAAGGTTTTCACTTCTAGAATTCAATAAAACAAAAAAATGTATTGCAGAAACCAAAGGGAGGAAGAGGTAAAGAATGCTTTGCTGAAAATCGGCTCGACTGCAGAGAATGGCAGCTCACAAGGAGTATTAACATCTAGAATAACCAAAATGGTGATGGCTGCCGCCGGAAAGTCTCCTGCCTATAAACCTGCTCCTTTTCCGACAAAAGCGAATGTTGCTACCCCAAAGACTGCAAGTCCCTTGTCAAATTCAGCAACGTCTGTGGCTCAAGATACGCCAGAATCCAGCAATACCCCAACCCCAAGAAGGAAAGGAGCTAAGCTGACTGTAAGCTTTGTTACATTGTATTTGTGATGTTTATTTTTCGTCAATCAACCTGATGTTGCATTATCGTAAATTCATAAAGCTAAGAAAAACACTGGAAATAGTGTTGCATACCTCAAAAACAAGACATTGCAGCAAAAACCTTTTCAAAGCACTGTTTTCTCTGCCATTTTGATGAAAATTTACATTAATTCCAGGCTCCGCTGTGTTGTACACTGTGGGCAAATTTTCGTCTTATGAAAGCTTATCACAAGTATTAAATCGTCAAAGCACTGAAGTTCAGTGGTGAATCAATATTTAAGAATATCAGGCCAAGAAAATTATTTTTATAGTTCTCCTTCTGAGGAAACCTGATGAAATTGTGTTGGGCATGAGGATCTGCCAAGTTCGTGAAATCATAAACTGTTGGTTTGGACTTCCGACTGCAATGATCCTCCCGGTCTGTCAACTATTTCCAAAATGAAACAAGTCCTACAATGAATATACCCCTTTGATAAAATATTTGCATAATATTTCAGTTTGACCAAGAAATCGAAAAATTCCTGGATGGATTGGAGGTTGAGAATTTGGACTTAGCGAAAATGTCATTTGCTGGTAAGGCTATGTGGTATAATAAATTCTGCTCTTAAAACACTGTTATGATACATGCTATATGGAAGTAAAGGTGATTTTTCTTGTGCTGAATTATACAATGTCTGTAAGAAAATTGTAGCTTGACAAAGCAGGAGGAATGAGGGTAACCAAAGGATTTGTGTAAAATGATGGAGACTTGAGAGATAATTTTCAAGAAAAGACAAATGATTAAGGAACTGTACATTCTACAACATATCATTTGGCATTATTTGGTTATCAGATATTTGTTATTTCAACAATGTAATAGTTTGATTGCAGAAATTGAAGTTCTCTTCATTACAGATTTGAGCTTCAGAATTATTATCTGGACGCCTCTGGCGTCCAGATACTGTCTCACAACGGCCTACTTCCTGTCTTTTCTTGTGTTTTTCAGTTTCCTGTTGGCTGAACATAAGACATAGTGATGTACACAGTAAACCCATCAAACTTACTTTATGTTGCACACACGTGATCCAAGTGACTCAGACTGATATAGCAAACAGATAGTGGATAGATCTACAGATATCACCCGGTGAATTGGTCCTTAACACCGAGAATAGCTGGAAATCTGTGTTGCAATCATGGAAAATTGACTGGATTCTAAATAGGACAATGTACTAGAATTATAACTGATATACTGTCCCTATGGCACACCAGGGAGGGGGGACCAGTCTACCAGAATCTGATATGCTTCAGCGCACACCCGTCATCAACACGCGGTAGCCACCTAGCATGCAAAATACGCACTAATGCTATTGGTTGAGAGAGCTATATAGATTTGCCGGTGTTCAACAACTAGATCATTAGATTGAAACTGGCATGCATAAACAATTTAAAAGGGGGTTAAAGAGCCATAAAGCTATTGACCAACTTGTGACCGACTTATGCTCAGACAGGATGAACTGTTTTACAACCATGGCCTCAAACCTCCTTCTGACCTAAAGAATGGCTTTTTGAGGAAGCATACTACACTGGTCCATTTGTTTGACAATGTATAGAAACAAAATAAAAAGAATTCTCCCATGATGCATATATGTTTTAATAAAGTAAAGTGTAGTATACATAATCAAATAAAAGTTTTACTTTTAATTTGAAGTTTATAAACTTTATACAGTGTACTTTTAGTAAATGCATGACAGTTACAAGGGTAACTGTCATGGTAAATGTAAGCTGCATATGCCTATACACATACACATACAGCAAGATTGTTGGGTAATTTGAAAGAGGTGTGAAAAGGGGTAAATACATTTACTCTGCCCTTGGTCCATTTTTCTAGGCCAATGTGCAATGAAGTAGGGCAATAGCCTCAGGGCTCTTTGACTTCGTTTAAATTATGCCCTGATAACTTCTGACTACTGCTATTATAATTCAGCCAACCAGACTACCAGACCAATATTATGTTACAATGTTCAGGTCAATTATCAGCGTCCAGATATGCAAATTGCAATTTGCCTTCTAGTTGAGAATTAATTTTCAGGGAAAGACAAAGGACTAAGGAACTGTACAGTATATAATTTCGTTATCAGATATGTTATATATAGGAATTTGATAGTTAAATTGTTGAAATTGACGTTTTCCTTTCCTTCATTACAGATTTGAGGCATCAGCTGGAGAAAATCAAGTGTCGGAAGTTGAGTAAAGAGGAGAAAAAGAAATTCTTTGCTGCCGCCCAGAAGTTCGTTGAGCGAATTACCTCTCCAAAACCTGAGAAACCAAATGTCGCAAGCCCAAGTACTGCGAAGAAGGTGGCTAGCCCAAGTGTTGCGAGAAAGGAAACTAACAATGTTGCAAGTCCAAGTAATGCGAGAAAGGTTGCAAGTCCAAGCGTTGCGAAAAAGGAATCTGGCAATTTCGCAAGTCCAAGTGCGATGAGAAAAGCACAACTCAACAATGTCTCGAGTCCAGGTACTGCAGGGAAGGCACCAAGTCCAATTGCTGTGAAGAATGGAGTTCGAAATAGCAGTGAACACAGTAACAAGAGAAAGCCAAGTACAGGCAAAGAGGAACCTGCGGCTAAGAAAAGACAAGTAGAAAGACTGGATTTAAGTTTAGCAGAGAGACTCGGAACTAGTCCAGACAATAGGAGATGCCTTGCAGCCATAAAATCTCCGCAGTCTGTGAAGAATTGTGGCTCCCCTGATTTGAAAGATTCAAAGAGTCAATCTAGACTATCTAGTCCAACTGTACAAAAAAAGACTGACTTTATGGACACTAGAGATTCATCACCTTGGGAGAAGACAAAGACAATGCCGAGACTGGTGACGGGAAAGTCGTTTAACGTTGAACCCTCGAGCCAAAGGGCAGCTTTTGAGGCTATGCTTGAAGGAGAAGGAGGAGAACCGTACTGCGGAACTCCGAATAGAACCCAAAAAAGGTCTTTCACCAAGAAAAATAATGCCAATGCAACCCCTGTATCTGCAAAAAGAGACATTGTTTCTAAAACAAAGAAGGCCACTCCGTTAAAAACCCCTAAAACTCAACAAGCTCCCCAAAACGTTTGGTTGTCAAAAAGCTTAGGCGAGAAGATCTTCAGCCACTCGGAACCTCAAGAAAATATTGAAAGACTGACGAAAGCTAAAAGTGCCGTGAAGACGAAGAAGAGGAAGAGTATGGCCAACGAGGACATGGTACCCTGTCCCATGTGTAACAGTGAGTATGAAATTTGGTAAAGAGTAGAAAATACCAGTGGCGGATCCAGTCAGGGTCATCGAGGTTTCGGCATTCGCAGGCTGGCGTCGCAGTGTATTTTCTTCAAATTACTATTAATCTCAGTGGTCTAGGGGGGGGGCGGGCCCCCTAGGCCCCCCCCCCCTGTATCCGCCACTGAATACATCTGATGTCATACATGTTTCTGCACAGAATTTTCTTTAAAATTAAGAAAGTCTTACCAATTGGCAATAGTCGACTTAATCAACAGTTAGACATTGTATTGTAGATGGTAAAGTAGGATGAATGTTTTTAAGAAAATTTTAGATTCAGATCTTTCTATTTGTAAAAATTTGACTCAATTCACTCAAATCACATTTATAAGTTATTTAATTAGAATAAGATAAGAAAAACTTATTCTCCATTATTTGATTAGAGGTTTGAAAATTCTCAACATATCTTCATTCATCTGTTGACTTGAAAATATATTAAGTGGATAGTATTTTTCTGGCTTTATGTAAATATACCAGAATGTATTCTCTCATTCTCTCATTGCAGAGAACTTCCCTTCATCAAAAATACAACTGCATGCTGCGGCTTGTGGGATTCTGTCTAGTGATGACGATGATGATGAGGTGACAGCTGTAGGTGCTTCAAACTCCCAAAAGACTCCGCACCGAACAGAACCAAGTTCCAGTGGAGCTGGCGGGTTCATAGCTTCAGAATCTCCGTCTTCGTATGGTTTCTATCTGCCCAGCCAGTCACAGGACACCCCAGATATGGTCGAGTGTCCTATTTGTTTTGAGAAGTTTCCGAACTGGCGAATAGAACATCATACAAACAAGTGCCTGGCAGCTGGATAGCCAGGTTGTATGATTATGTATTATAAAATTTTAGGTTATGCTTTATAACGTCAAGAAAAAAAAAGATTTTGGATTCTGTTTTATGCATGTCACCCTCCATATGTATATAGAGAAATTAAAATAGACAGAAAAATTGCATTTAATTTTTAGTGTAATTTGAACTTATTTCTTGAAATTTCTTCACATAAAATAAGGTTTATTTTTATAAATTTATTTTGGGAATATCATACTTCTACAGTGCACAAATCCCCAAAGATTTTATCACCACCTTTTTGATCAGTCATCAAATAGAATCCTAGTCTTTGATTTCTTGGCGTATTGTTTGTTATCATGGACAAAGAAGGTTTACAGTATTAGCCATATTTTAGCCTATATGATTTACACTCGATGGTGCAAACTCTTGTTTAACATTTTAAAATCCTACATTTACCAAATTCGATTGCTACTTATGAAAATACATATATTTCAGTTGATTGATTTGTTCATTTTTGGTTCTACAAATACTAATAGTTAACCTGATACTTCTTGTTTGAATAACAATGACACAAGAGCATGTCGTTAAATTATAATCTCTTTATTTCCATTTATTGTACATTGACAAGTTTTTGGATAGCGGAAGTTATCCGAAAAGGAAAATTTGAAAATAAGGCACTCAGGAAGGAGTCACACTTTAACCTAATAGAAAATCAGCTAAGTAAACAATCTTAAAAGTTTGGAAAGTTGAAATACTGGCTCATGACTGAGCAAGGTGAATAAAATCCAAACAAAAAAGGGGAAAGAGAGGAAAACAAAACATTCAACACATTTTGCACTGCAAAAAATATAACAATTTAATAATTCTCTTACGAATTTGATTCATAAAGATCTGCAAGATTTGATATGACATATGCAAGAGTCCGTTGCTCAAGTGGTTACACCAAAATGGTTTTGATGCGACGCAATGTAATATCACAGGACACGGGAGACACCACAGCAGGTTAAAATGAAGCTAAATATAAACCCAATGGCAGTCCCAAAAGAAGTCATGGTGTTGTCAGAATAGGACAAATGTGTTAGGCCTGTGTATAGTTTAAAATATATCAGCCATGTTTCATTCCACAGCCATTGTGCGATGAAAGCCAGTTATAGATGCAATCTGATCTAAATTATACGTAATCCACCATGTAAGATGATCCCAGTTCAATAAGGTATATTATCCTTGCCTTCATGTGATTTGTGTAAAGCCTTGTTCACATATATATACTGAATAAGATTCGACTTTGATTTCTTACGAGAATAAGTAAATTATTTTTTCTTCAGAAGTAAACATATCCTATTATGATTGTCCTTGGTATGTAAAATTTGCTTCAAACCATCACAATAGACTTTCTGACAACTGAATTACACACTTTAAATGTCCAATTAAATTTGTGCCCAAGGGTTTTAAAGGTATAGGGGATTAAGGTGGGAAGTTATCATTCGAGCTCAATATCAGCCCTACTCTTCATACTCAAATAGCGGCAACAGGAGCGATACATGTGTATCCGGTTGAGTCTCCGCTCTTCGTCCGTATTTCCGGGGTATGCGTAAATCTCGGGGAACAGAATAACCTTCTGCATACTACTAACTTGAGTGCACAGATGTAACATCTCCAACACGTCTTTCAACGGCAGAGGCACATAGTTCTGCAGGGTGATAACTTTGAGACGACTGCACTCTTTGGTGGCTCTCATGATGACCACTGCGGCGTGAGTGTTCAGTTGACAGTAGGACAATCCAATGCACGTGATACGAGACATGCGTTCCATCATGGCCACCACGTGCGGGTACAAGTTGCTCAAGTTGTTGCAACTCAAGTTTAACTCTCGGACGTTACTCAACGGTCTCCAGTGCAACAGGAAGTGAATGTCTTCCTCCGTCAGGCGTACGTCCTTCAAGTTTAGGTAGCAAATCCTTTGCCGTATTCCTGCCAGTAGCTTCGAGATACTGCCTTGCAAGTTGCAGTAGGCGAAATTCAGCCTCTGCAAGTGTTTCAGGTTCTTCAGGACGGAATTCAGCTCTGTCACCATCTCTGCGTTAATCTGAACGTCGATGCTGTTTGGAACGCTGAACGAGACCAGATTCCGAAGAGGGATCATTCCTTCCGTCAGGGATTGGAACTTGCCTGCGTCTCTGGGCAACAGCGGGTCTTCATATTCAAAGTGTGTAATCCTCTGAAAACCAAAAGAATAGAATGTTTGAAGATTTGATCAAATGTTTGCCATGCAATGAAGAAACATGCAACTCAAAAATAATATGTGCCAAGGTAGATGTTTCTTTGAAATAGAGCTCTCAAGTCAAAAAGCATGAAGAAGATCCAGCTGACTGCTCATGCATTTTGCCTTCATTTGGTTGTTGGAATTTGGCAATGCTCACATCTTTGGCTGGCAGTTTTGATAAAACATTTGACTATGTTATTAAATAGAAGTGATTAGTCATTCAGCAGAGCTGTTATTCATTGGGTCCTTTGGGAAAGCTTGTTTGCTACAGGAAGGAAAATACATAGCATGTGATTATACTCTATTGTATTACAGGGCCATACTGCGGCTGCTGTAGTAAATATATGGCAATTTATGGTAGGCATTTAAAGTTCTTAACAATGTGACCTTCGCAAGAACATTTCTGGTTGGCTAATTTCAAGTCCAAATGAAGTTAGCAGGCCCAGTAAGCTGGTAAGAGCATGGTACATTTGAATATATATCAGTGACAAATTTCAGAAAAGACTATTAAGGTGGCTCGCTACTCATGCATAGTGGTTGTTTACGCACATTGACGCGCAGCCAGGCAGGCCCTATCTATGGTAACGTCACCACAGCAGCTGAACTCTGATCAGCATCCTTTTTAATTCTGAGAATTTCATATGTCGGCCGCTTCGTTTGAAATTTGCGCCACTTCTATAGGGGTTAGAGACTTCTCATTTGAAGCATTAGATGCGCTATGAAGAGGACTACATACAGCCGGAGTTTCAACTTGATACTCAGAAAAGAAAATTTTTACAGGCGATTTTCGGCAAGCACGTCTAATTTCTCAAAAATGACTTGGTGATATAAATAAATGTTTATATCAATTTCAAGTGTGGTAGGAAGGCTTGTCTGTATTATCATATTGTTCCCCACTATTTTTGGAAGTAAATGACAAAGAAATAAAAAATCCTATCTAGTCAATTTTTTTAGCACTATGGTTTATAAAAAAAGTTAAAATTGCCAAAATCAAAACTTTTATTCCGAGGCACTTGGAAAGTCCTTTGAACTAAATATATCTCTTTGAAATTGTAATGAGCTTTTTCATTAAAGTGTCTTCTTTAATTTCATGCTTCATTGCATAATATAAGATTCAATGCCACTGAATGGCAGTGAAAACTTCACAGTAAAAACGTTGAGAAAAAAAATTGAGTTTTTCAATTGTGCATGGACTGACTTTCTTGTACATAACATCAAATAGTTTGGAAAAAAGGCTGGTAGCAAATACTTCCGTTTACATATCTATGCTATAAACTATATTTTGGATCATTTTAAACTATTTTTAAGAAATCCTATCTTGGAAAGTTCACGAGTATCGAGCCACCTTAAGCTTGGAACTATGGGTAGATTTATACATGTATTTGAAAGTCATTCATACACTCCTACTTACAGCAGCGTCAATAACGCTATTCAAGGCAGGCAAGGGAAGTGTGACTTCTGGTATGTGCTTGATCCAGACTTTGTCAGCCGAAAATTTGAAAGGCGAATGTTTCTGGAGACTCAGTCCGAGGGGAACGTCGTCAATTGTGATGTGGAGAACTGTCTTCACCGTGATTGTTCCTGCAAAGAGAAGAGATATTGGTTAATTTCTCCTGTTGAATAATTATTATCTACTTTGAAGAATGACGATTCATACAAAATGGGAAAAGGTTGGCGGTGTTAATTGTATTCAGTTCGTTGAACACCTGTAACATGATGTTTTTGGGTTTCTAAAAGTGTTGGCATCATTTGATTTTCATCCGCAATTTGGAAAGTGTTGGCTACATGAATTTCATCCACAGTTTCTGAAAGTGTTGGCAATGTGAATTTCATTCATGGTTTTTGAAAGTGTTGGCAACATGTGAATTTCATCCACGGTTTCTGAAAGTGTTGGCAAACTGAATTTCATCCACAGTTTCCGAAAGTATCAATGGCAACCGCATTGCCAACCTGTGATTTTCGTCTACGATATCTGAAAGTCTTGGCAATTCATGAATTTCATCCACAGTTTCTGAAAATTGTTTAAAATATGAATTTCATCCAGTTTTTGAAAGTGTTGGCAACCTGTGAGTTTCATCCGCGGTTTGTGAAAGTGTTGGCAGCATGTGACTTTCATGATTTTTTTTTTAGACATTATGAACAATTTTTTTTCCCAGTCTTAAGCAGACGCTCTTTTGGGTCACGTGGGTTGTCGAGGCAGCATGCCGAGCTCTGCCCTGCTGCTCACTTCTCGCTAGGTGGCATGCTGGTCTGAATCCAGACTGTTTTTTTCCACCTTTTTTTTTGTCCTACCGACCGGCCGACCCTAGAAAAAGTGCCTTGAGAGGATCCGAGAAGCTAAAGATCAATTATGTGTGGCCTAAGTATTGGCAACATGAATTTTATCTGCGGTTTCTGAGAATTTCATCCTTGCATGCTTTCTGAAAGGTTTGGAAACGTGAACGTCATCCATGGTTTCCAACAGTCCTGGCAACATGTGAATTTTATCCAGGGCTTCTGAGAGTGTTGGCAAGATGGATTTCATCTATTGTTTCTGGAAGTTTTGGCAACATGTGAAATTGTGAATTCCATTCATTGTTTCTTAAAGTATTGGCAACATAAATTTATCCATGGTTTCTGAAAGTGTTGGTCACCTTCGAATTTCTTCCACAATTTCTAAAAGCATTGACAACATCTGAAAATAATCCCGATTTCTACAAGTTTTAGCAACGTGAATTGCATCCTTGGTTTCTGAAAATGTTGTCCACTTGTGCTTTTCATCCAGTGCCTGAAAGTGTTTTCATGATGTGAATTTTTGTCCATGGTTTCTGAAAATGTTGATCCCATGTGAACACCATCCGCGATTTGTGCTGAAAGTGTTGGTAATATCTGAATATCATCAACAAATTCTAATTGTGTTTCTGGAAGTGTTGGCTACGTGAATTCAATTCAGTTTCTGAAAATGATGGCTACCTGTGAATTTCATCTATGATTTCTGAAAGTGTTGGCAACATGAATTTCATCCCGTCTCTGAAAGTGTTTGTAACATATGAATTTCATCCACGGTTTCTGAAAGTGTTGGCAATGTGAATTTCATTCACAGTTACTGTAAGTGTTGGTAACCTGTGAATTTCATCCACAATTTCTGAAACTGTTGGCCACCTGTGAATTTCATCCACAGTCTCGAAAGAGTAACATGAATTTTATCCATGGTTTCTTAAAGTGTTGCCCATTGGTGAATCCGATCCACGATTTCAGAAAGTGTTGGCAACCTGTGAATTTCATCCAAAATTTTTGAGAGTGTTAACATATATATGTGAGTTTCATCCACAATTTCTGAAACTGTTGGTAGCATGAATTACACTCAGTTTTTGGAAGTGTAGGCAGTATCTGAATTTCATTCACAAATTCTTATTGTGTTTAGAACATGAGAATTTTATCCATGGTTTCTGAAAATGTTGGTATTGTGAATTTCATCCCTGGTTTTTGAAAGTGTTGGCAACCTGAATTTCATCCTTTGTGTCAGAAAGTTTTGATGTGAATTTCATCCACAGTTTCTAATCCAGGACCTGATGAGAAAATTGAAAGGCACTAACTTTTTGATGGTTTCCAGTTGCTAACACATTGTGGGGAAGATCTGTTTGTAAATTTTGGTTTCTTGTCATAATAAACATTGTTTTAGGCTGTAGCCGAACACATTCTGTGATGTAACGGCTACCAGCTGAACTTTTCGCTCTCTTTTGGCCAACTTTGGCTCTTGAGTATGTTTCATATTCAGACTCCCTTTGAGTGCAACAACAGCAGCAGTGAGTAACTGAGGCTGGAAGTTGCTCTAGCCTGGCTCAGTTGGTCAGTGGGGTATCTGAGTGGATTTTCCCATTTGCCGTATTTACCCGAATAAATGCAATTTCAAAGAGGGCCAGTGCGCCTTCGAAGATCTGGTCTCTTTGTCAGTTGACGTAACCATTCTTTCTGACGGGTCACGAGCAAGTCCTTAGTGGCTAATGATGGCCCTCAGGCCTGCGACAATTAACATCTTATCGAAAGTGAGGCTAAATTCAGGCCAGAGGTTGTCTTTCTGTTAACAGTACAGGAAAAGAGTAATTCCCTGGAGTAATGCAAAGCTATCATGAATGACTCTCTCAACAAAAGACTTGAGTCTGGGTCCTTCCAAACTCTTTTGCAAAAACTAGCGGCAGAGAGCTGAAGGGCATGTACCCCCACCCTATTCTAGGCCAAAAATTTCTTAAAAGCCTTCTTTCTCCCTAAAATTTGAAATTTTGTGGGCAAGGTGCCCCACTTTTGAAGCGTTTTGCCACCTTGCGCAAAGAACTTTGAACGAAGAGCTCAAAAATATATTATGTCAAAAGGCACAGCCTCTTTTTCCAAGTAAATGTGGTATCTTCCAATAACCCCAAGTAGCTATAGCAACCAGGAAGTGCACGTGCAGAGGGGGTGATGCAGTTGGTTCACTCAGGTCACTGACTGCAGCTGCTGCAGGGAATCCATTGCAACATTTCAGCTCAGTGATAGAGCAGTTTTGATGCAGGTGTGCAGGATACATCCTCTATGAGATTTTTATTCTAATTCGACATTAATTTGCAATTTAAAAACTGTAGGTTATTTTAAATTAAATGCGCAGTAAAAAAACATGTATATAAAAGTGATTAAAGTGTAATGACGTTACACTGTTGTTGTTACAGTTTTTCGGTGCAAAATTATTAAGGTTTGACCTTTAATCCTTTTAAAAGCGGATATTGTTGCAAGGACTTTGACTGGCTAAACTTTCTGATTGACTTCCAATTTGGAAAATTTCTGTAGCTATGTATGAAGATTATTGGCATCCATATTGATACACTGTAGTGTACATTTTTGGAAAGGTCAAGGACTCAACTTTTCATAACATTCAGGAACCCCGGTGCAACCTGAAATAGTGATACATTGAAAAGTAACTGTGTACTTCCTATTTGGAGCTTTTGATATTAATATGTAAATGGCACTGCCATGAAATTCGCGCAGCATTGTCATAGAACTACTGCATTATCTTCAACTTTCCATGCAGAAGGCCAATTTATCTTTTTAAAGGACTGGGCAAATGGCCAGATAGATAGAATAGATAGATAAGATCAGATCTATAGATAAGATTAGATAGATAGATGGAGATAGATAGATGGAGATAGATAGATGGAGATAGATAGATGGAGATAGATAGATAGATAGATAGATAGATAGATAGATAGATAGACAGACAGATTACACTGACAGCTGTGTAATGCAAATCTGTGTTAAATTGGATCTATAAATTTGGATCTATTATGTTAAATTGTTGATGTTACATAACCGAGATCAATAAAACCATAGCTATTCAGAGATTACTGTTTACTATCAGACTGTTACATAATTTGTTTATAGTTAATGAAGATTATGTAACCTTAAGTGTTATGATTTCTTACATGGTGAGCCATTACAATCAGGGGTATGGAAATAATTATTTCCAATGTTGATACACATGTTGATTTAAAATTTTAAATCCCTGAAATATGTCATTGGAGGTTGTTATACGACAAGACTGAAATTTTAAAGCTATTTTGGAATATATTTGAGGTATTTTAATTATTTACGAAACTAAACTCTGATAGAACTACTAGCTCCGCTTTTATGGCAACTAGCCTACAGGCACTTCCTGTCCAGGCAGTCTCTGTAGACAGGAGCAGCAAACAGAATGAGCTGTCCTTGTGCTAAGTGAGCTTCGCTCATGGCTGCCTTCGGCAGCCATGAGCGAAGCTCATATAATTCTTAAACTAAAACTTGGAATGGCTACATACTACAACAGTTGGCTTTTTTTTTCAAGAAACTTCAAATGAAGTTTCATTCTCCTTTTCCAAAGTCTCAAAAACTTAGTCACGTCCCTCTCATGTGGAATCAATTGCAATATGAGTTGCTGGTTTTAACACTTTCTTTACTTTTTGTTCCTTTTTTTGTGTTAATTTCTGGAACCCTTTAGAGCAGCATGTGAATTCCTTGTGGAGGCAGGTTGTCTCATGTGTTTCACTGTGTGTGTCACAATCCCCTGGATCCCATGAGCAAGTAGGCAATCCCTTGAAAGAGGGTGCCATAGCAGACTGGAATGGCACATGGAAAAAGTGAAGTACTGATAAAAAGCTCCAGAACTTGACTGGCTCCATTTAAGCCTTGTTAGGGCACTTAGGGCGTGGAAAGAATAGCATCGGGATAATGGGATATTCTTAGTTCAGGGATGTGCACGGTCTTTTAGTTTCAGTATAGAACAGAGTGCCACCTCCTCCAGTTTAGTTTTGGCAGGTCCTATGGGACGGACCTTAGTCAGGAGCTATTTTATCATATTCTCAACTCGGATTGTGTCAGCCAATCACAAGCGAGTATTCTTGGATAATATCCTTGCTGTATTAGGCAGAGAAAAAGTTATATTGGACAGTGAAAAGTTATATTGGACAGTGAGAAGTTATATTGTGCAGTGAGGAGTTTTATTGACATGTTATAGGTCTGTGAGGGACACGCCAATGGGAAGACACAGAAAAACACAAATGATGTCAAAAGTTGCGTATTGATCAGAACAACAACATTAAGCAAATGTAACATTGCTTACATAGGTTATGGGACCATGGTATGACATTGAGTGACAAAAAATGACCTTTTTCACCCATTTTTCACGTAAATGCCTATGTTTAATGAAAAACATTGTGCTATAAAATTGAAATAAAAAATATCAAATATAAAGAAGCTTCTTGGTTATAGAATACAGAATCAGAATATGTGAATTTTATATTTTTGTGGCTACCCATTGCTGAAAGAGGACGAGATACATTTTGAAGAGAATTCTGCAGTTAAACAAAAAGGAACACCCACTGGCTTTCCAGCACAGTCAAAGTGTTTAAACCTATTGCTTTAAAAGTGGGTTCATGTATATATCAAGCGCCTCGTCCAATATATCTTTTTTCGTCCAATTATACTCTATATTGGACTCCTCACCATCAAATATTTATATAATAATTCATAGACCTCTTGGATGTTGCAAACTGCCCTTGCCCAGGCTCGAAGCCACGCAGGAAGAGCCCACCTAGCAGAGCCAATGCAGTAACCGACTGAGCTAGTTCCCCTGACAAATTGTACTCTTAGACTTATAAAAAAAAAAGTTGGGTCTGTTCACTCTTCTTCCTCTCTTCTGGTAGATTCAGTCCGCGTTAGCATATCCTTGAACCTTGTGCTTATTGATTGCCATTAGGCCTATCATTAAAATAAGGTAAAGGTTTGCAGTCTGAGACTCTTAATTCAACTTTCAAAAGTTCGTTTGTAATTCCTTTGCGACCACTGAAACCCAATAGGTCAAAGCAGTTGGCAAGTCTTCAAAGAGGCTTTTCAATTCTTAACTTATCAGAATCGCATCATAGAACTGTCTACAACCTGAGATTCTAGAATTGGTGCAACGCAGATTTCGTCTGCTGGCACGTGGCCAATGTGCATATATCTGACGTCACAACTCCCCAGCCTCAGGAGATCTTGGAGGTGAAAGTATTAGTCAGGCAGTGGCCCAGTCTGGCACCCTGATCTCTTTGTATTATTGAGGGATTAGGCTAACCTGCGTAGTTTTATTGAAAAAACTGAAGAGGAAAATAATTTTTCAGAGATCTGGCTAAACATTCCAATTGGGATAGAGGTTCATGTTCATTTCAGCCTAAAACTGATAGGCCTGTAGTTTCAACCAAGCTTTACACTTTAATTGTCCATAATATTGCTCTTTAATCTGAAAAATGACATTTAGCATGACCCTCCTAAAGCCTCTTTTCAAGTGCTGTTGAATAACCCCTGAACTATCAATTAATTGTCCTTCTATCTATCCTTATGTCTCCCCCAAGGGCAGCCTTTCTCTGCAGAAGAAATAAACCATTTTTTATCTGAGGTCAGTGAGTTGCTGTTGCAATTAACCCCTTGTGTGTCCTTGGGGCTGCTTGCTGGGCTTCCATCATGTCTGTGCTCAAGATGCTCTTGCTCTGTATTTGTTGGTATTGTTCTAAAGATATAGTACAAAGGAGACAAATTATAGGATGGCTGGTATTAATCAGAGAAAGTTATTTTTGTCACAAAATCAGCACAAAAACGAAAGTAGAGTTAACAGACTGTAGTAATATGTGGACAGTGGACTCTTTTACTTGATAATTGGATTGATATGTTCCTGCACAACAGGTTGCCTTCCTTCCCATCCTTATTTTGAAATACTTCAAATATGATTAATGAGATCCTATACCAAGTTCGATTAATGTGTGCTGTTTAAAATTACAAAGGGTATCTTGTTATTACTATTCTGATGTGACAAACTATCATTTTAGTGTGACAAACACAATCACCTTAAGATGCACAGTCAGGAATTGTTGGCAAAATGCAAATTGTGTTTGTCTGATTGAATATCAAATTAAGGGAATAATTGAATTACGCTTGACTTCGGTTATAAAAAAAGATTATAATATGTCAGCGTAAAGCAGAGTTGAAACAATTTTAAAAGTGGTATTGATAAATTCAGAAGAGGCCTAATGAGCAGTCTAGTGAAGATGAGTACTGCATGCTGGTGCAACCTGGCACAAAAGTTAGTTTTGTATGCTTCAGCATTGCTGTTCCAAAGAAGTAGTGCCAATTTCATGGCACATTCAAAAAGTTTCTATTCAACATTGAGGTAAACCAGAGTAAGACTCGCCAATCACATGCTCTAGGTAAGTAGACAAGGCCATCAGCACACTCAGAAACAGCCCTGAGTTCTCCACAATGGGTATATGTGGATCGCTCTCACACATGACAGCATAAGTTCTGCCAAGGTTTGAAAACGCAGGGGCAATGAAACAGTGGTCAACTTGTAGACAGCCTAATAAGCTTAAAACAACCCATCCTTTATCCCATGACTTTTTAGATAATGTATTGGCAACATCACTCTTTGACTGTTGTATAACCTGTGACATTTAGCTTCTCCCAATAACTGAAGCAACCTGTTCACATGTGAGCTAATGCGCCTCAATTTAGCGGTGCCTTGATGTTAGTAGGCCTATGTCTTTCTTTTTACTCTACCCCAGGATGTGAATAACCACTAGCAAGTGGCAATATTATTCAGGAACATATTCTTGTAGTGTATTGATTCTTGAGAAATCCACAAGACTTCTCTGAGAACAGATTGTGAGGCTTAGTTTTGGGGGCCTTTACCTGAAACACTGAACATTTTTCCCGGTGAGGAGCTAATTTGAAATTTGCAACATTGGCATGTAAACGTAAACCAGTTTGTTTTTGATATGCAAAATCTGGTGACAACTTCAACTGTTAGAGTATACAGTTCAACTTCAAATGCTAGAGTAGGATGAACTTTGCTCTGCGATTCTCAACGGCAACTGCTACGTAGGGTCTAAAGCACATGGGCTTAGACCCATTGAAATTCCACGAGATGGCCGTTCCCAGATTAACAAACTCTGTAGCTTGCTATGCCACAAATTAGCCAGGGAGCGCGACTACTTGTTGCAGAAGCTAGTTTTAGACAACCAGGAAGAGTGACATTAGCGGCGAGACCTATACTACATCCGGGTAGCCCGAGCAGCCCAGGAGGGGTTAGGTTATCGCCAAGGAGGGTATAAAACCCCCAGCCCGGAAACGCCACAAATGACATAATTAATTTTAGCCTTCCTATATTGCCTGCCATGCTTTTTTAAAAGATATAGCACAGCCGTAGTATTTTAGCTCTTAGATTGTAGTTCTTAGTTCAAAGGTTTTTAGTCCTTGTTTTTAACCTGGTGCCATTTTCCGGCCTCAGGGAGTGCTCTTAGCGGATTTTATAAATTTTTAACTACTGAACATGAATTTTACTCCTCAAAGGATTTTACATTAGTTTTTATCCTTAATCGGAGGTTCGCCTGATAAACAGGCGGAATATCAACCAGAAGAAGAAGAGTATACAGTTGTTTCGGTTGTTGATGGGACGTTTTCATTGGCATTTGACATTTGTTTGTCGGTCTGTCTGTGCGTCTGTTAGTTAACAAACTACAGCAATTCTGCTACACCATTTTTCATGAAACTTGGCAGGATTTTGCCAATTACCATACTGAAGATCTGATTCAGTTTTGGTCAAGATCTCAGCAGCAGGTGCAGCAAAGTAACAATTATACGGTTCCAAAAATGGCCATACTTGCGCCCTCCCTTGCTTGAGGAGCTGACCCACTTGTGTGTGATGCATGAGTGAACTGAGTTGTAAATAGTAGTGTTATCTGACATGAGGTTCCAGTACATTATGTAAAAAAATGGCAATACTTCGACGAGTATAACTTGTAAGAAATAATCTATGTATTCTGAAGAGTGTATCCTTCTTCACCAATGACGTGGTCCGAAATTGTCCTATAGTGATGTGCTCTACGGCGTAGATTCTATGCGCTCTTTTTCAGAGTTAGAGGAAAAATCTGCCCTAAAAACTGAATGCAGAGTAAATTCTGCAATTTTAGAGAAAAAGCCAGTGTCATATCTTTGTTTATCTATCATGTTGTATTGTAAGAATTTTTGGAGCCAATAACTTATGCAGGAATATGTAGTGCTCATCCATTTGGACTTGTCTCTTTGGTGCTGAGTTTGTGCAATGGAATCCCCAGCTGCCTCTTTCTCATTTATTATTTACAAGAAAGTTAAACAGGCTGTCTACCTCTGAGCAGCAATTTAGACATACATCTCACAAAAGTATTCTGTGGCTATAAAGGTGCATAAAGGGCAAGGCAAGCAAACGTCTGGTTTGCTGAATGTAATAGTGTCCCGGGTACAATCCGAAGCAGGTTGGGAAGTTTCATGAATCTTTTTCCTCTTTAGGGTGCCCACCGATTGCCCTTTGTTTCTTCATATTTACCAATTCCGAAAAAGAACACTCGGCCATGGGAGAATAATAAGTGAAGCTGTGAAAAAAAACACAGCAACAAATGACAACTTTCAGCTTTGTCTTATGGTATAAGCCGGTTAATCACTGCGGGATCGGCAATATGTGTTTATCACAGCTCGGGCTAAATCACATATTGCCTGTCCCTAGGTGAATAACCTATACTAATTTGTCTCACCTATTTTGTTCCCGTGCTTGAATTCCTCGTCTATGTTTTGGTAGACGTTTGAGATCCTGTTTATAAACCTTTGTACTTTGTCTTTCGATACATCTGAAAGGGGATTGGAAGAATGTTACTTTTAATATCATGATTTGTTGCAACTTCTGGCTTTGAGAAGCCAGGATCGAATATCAAATATTTGGGATTTCACTCACCTATAGTACTACACATGGACTCATGAATGTGATCTACCGTCCGATACTTTGGTTTGAGCCACAATATTGGAAGTCTGCAAAGTTCTTTGCACAGTTTTCTATCTGAAATTTGAAAAAAAAATCGTAGTGAGAAGATTCTCTTCAGTGTGCAAAGGCACCAACATGAGATTTTCTAGATTGATTTGTCGTGCAATCAATAAGACAACTAAATATAGTTTGAAAATGTTAGTCTATCGTCAAATTACAGACCTTTTTCAAAGCCGGTGAAGTCAATGACCTTCAAACGTGAGACTGGCCTCAATTTGAGAAGGCCGGTCATGAAACAGTCACTTGGCGTTGTCGGGTTTCCTTCCTCCATCGGCCGAGTTAGATAGTCCTCCTCTAAGAAATCTTCCGGAGGTAGAATGTCATAAACCTGAACGAGAATGGATGTGGAATTAGCAATCATTATGCTGACTTGAAAGATGTGCCAAGAATAATATAACATTATCATAATCTTTGGGAACTCTTTGAATTAACAGATTTTGCGTGACTTAATTGTTATGGTTTATGAGGCCTTTCTGATTCTCTTTGCAAAGTCTTTATGATTTTTTCCTGAACATTATAACTTAAGTAAGGTAAACAAAGTGAAAACTAAAATGCCTGATGTGTGCCAGTGGAGTGGAAAGTAAAACCTGAGGTATCTCCAAAAATCTAGATTCATCGGAGAGACTGGTATTGCGTGATATCATCAGGGATGTGATTTTAATGGGCGTAACCAGAAAACCCTTGTTTTCTCTGCGAATCTGATCTGGTGAAACATGCCAAGTACAGACAAGGCTTTCGACACAGCAAGATGACTGTCTGGTGGTCAGAGGTTACACTAGTCTCGCATTGGAATGGAATACACCAGGTCCGCAGTCGTAAAACGTCACCGGGTTTAAGCATATCATAAGACTTGAGTTGGAAGTGAAATGAAAAATTTCGTAGAAAAGCAAGATGGAAGTCTAATCACCCTCAATGTCTTCATGGGCCAAGTGGAGACTAACCACTCCATGGCATGAGCCTCTCTCTGATACATAGCCTCTGTCAACATGATGGGGTATATGTTGCTTGGCAGATATTTCACCGCCATTTTTTGCATCACCTGGATCTCGCAGACGAGTCGGTAGATGCAAATCTCTGCCAGTCGTCTTAAAAGGAAATGGTTGAAAATAGTATGATAAAGAATATGATGTACAATATGGATGCATTTGCATATCAATGCTAAAGGGTCACAAGGTTTGAATGAGAAAGTCATTAATAGCTATATAGCCTGTACTAATGTATATTTTGTATATATATTTGACATAAAATTCCTAGAGAATTTTTCGTAGATGTGGAACCATCTCTTTTGACATCTTTTGTCATCATCTAATACTCAAGTTATTTCGACTGCTGCCCAATTTGAGCTTTCTAAATTTTTATTCCCTGTCCCTTTATGATAAATATGTTTGTTGCGAACTTGCGATGTATAAATTGTATAATGTATAAATTGTATAATGTATAATTTTATATTGATAAAAAAGTGAAACTGAACTGTCCATATACTGACCTGGGAGACATGATGTATTGACCTTTACGGTTCATGCTGAACTGCAGACTTCCGTCGTCTTCTCGGCTCAAATGGTAAAAGATGTGTTTGTCCTTGACGTAAGATGGATGCCGAAAGACCCGATGGTCGTAGCGGAAATCTTTGTTCTCATAGAAAATGTCGTCCATGACGTTCGTCAACCCCATGGCGACAACAGAATGTAGGTGTGCGTTCTGAAATTAATATAATGATAGGTTTTATGATTATGTTTCTTTTTCCTGAATAACTTGCACCTTTAATTATTTAAAGATGTCATATTTTTTAAAACGCTTTAAAAGTTGTGGCCGACACTATTGAAAAAAATCAGATCTTGGATCAGTTGAAGACATGGCTGTTCCAGTAGGCCTACAGCCTGTCCCCTTTGTATGGTGGATCAGAGGACCCTTGCACTATGAAAATTGCGCTTTAAAGTTTGAAGTCATGATGCTAATGATTTGTCATGTGGAAGTAACTGTATATGAAGAACTGTATATCATCATTATGCTGCGCCTGCTGCAGGGATCTTAACCAGAATTTAACAAGATCTTCCATATGGTGATTGGCAAAATCCTACCAAGTTTCATGGGAAACGGTAGGCCTATGGCAGTTTTTGCTGTAATTTGTTTACTGACAGACGGATAGACAAATGAGAATGAAAAGTAAATTGTTTCAATAGGACTTAGAAGTTAGATTTTCGGAGCCTTTTAAGTTGTATGT
The DNA here is from genome assembly GCA_026936325.1 of Platynereis dumerilii. Taxonomy (NCBI): domain Eukaryota; kingdom Metazoa; phylum Annelida; class Polychaeta; order Phyllodocida; family Nereididae; genus Platynereis; species Platynereis dumerilii. The sequence goes on from JAPTHN010000002.1 coordinate 97,292,078, forward strand.
TGGTGATTGACAAATGAAAGGATTATGAATATGAATCTTGCATCAAATGGTTCCCTTGCTAAAGTTTGAAAGTGAATTGGCTATTTTACAGAGAAGTAGTCTTATCCTTCCCTATAAAAAAGTACACTGCAATGCTGTGAGGCAGCCAAACCAACATATGAAATGAACTAGGTACAAAGGCGAAATTGTATATTTCCTGGCTGATATGACCTATTTCTGCAAGTTATAAGTAATGTCATCAGTGCATTATCATGGATATACATGTCTGCGGGTCATTTACAATGTTATATTGTAACAAAAAATATTTAAATGATTTACATTTCCTGGCTTGCTGCCATTGTGAGCTATTGTGTTTGCTCTAACAACAAATGGTCAGTTGTGGCAGGCTGTGGGCATTTGGGAAATACTGTATCTGATAATTGATGTCAGCCATGCATGTTTTTAATCAGGCTGAACAGCTAAATGGGACCAGCCTCATCATGTGGGTGATGGCACAGAACAATACTGGAAAGAACCATACTGCCCAGCTTTAATTGTGGTCGAAAGGCGACCCATTGCTGTTATAATAATAAATAGACATATATTCCAATGCATTGAGGCTTGTGAATTCATTTGTGCATGTGATGTTCTCATGATCAGAACTGTCACCTGTGTCAATTTTTCATTCAGCATCTTGTAACCTCATCAATGAGTGAAAAGGGTCTCCTTCTTGCATTGCAAGTATAGGATATGACCTCACAAACTGCTAACGAGTCGCACAGAATAACATGACAGGGATAGGGATATGACCTCACAAGAAACCGTCCAGTGCTTTTCTGTAAGCACTCGTTTTTCGTCTACTGTAATGGAGATATAAGATTTTCCCGATAGCGCCATATAATTGCCTTCAGGAAAATAACCGATAAGTCTCAAGTCAAATATCAAATATATGTTAGTCTATTTCTAGGTCTACTACAACATACTGTATTTCTGAGGCCTGTTATTACAGTCAATCACTATTTCTATACTTAGCAATCACCTTGGAGTATACCTTTACATGATTTATCTCAGATACGAAGTCTCTTGTTTCTTTGGTCTACATTTCTCCCAATTGTTTATATAGTACGAGGCTGTGCAATACACACTCCCTTGGGCTTAGTGTTGTGGCACAATAAACAATAGATACACAAATAGATGCTAAACATCCTATGATTTGTGCTTGCACCTGTTTAGCAATTCTATCCCTTGTCCTAAGAATAAAAACAGCATGTGGTCCTTTTCAATTGTTCTTCTTTGACCGATTGTCAAAACCATCGCTATAAGCTTGACTATTTTCTGGTAGAGGAATACGTTAAAAAGGCAATCCCTGCAAGGTTAAAATGACCAATTATGAATTGAAGCAAATTTGGTTGGGACTTACTGAGTAGAAGAGCAATCAATGCAAGTCATAACCAATCAAAGCTAATTTGGTTGAGACTTATGAGGTTGAAGAGCTATCCCTGATAGTCATAACCAATCTAAGCCAATTTATATATGATAGAAGAGCTACCCCTGAAAGTTCGAACCAATCAAAGCTAATTTGGTCTAGACAAACTGGGTATAAGAGCAATCCACGCTAGTCATAACCAATCTTAACAAATTTTGCTCCGGGAAGACTCTAGATAATATAAATGGTAATCAGAGAATGAAAAATGTTCTTCACTCAAGATTGTAAGGTCCCAAAAAAAGAATGAAAACAGGGCAACCAAACAACAATGTATTATAATTTCTACAGATATTGATAAGTTGTATTTCATGGTACATTTAATGATGAAAATTGTTGTTGTTTTGTTTTTCAGATACAAAATGGTTCGTTGAAACAAACTTTGTGGTTTTTGCATAGTTTGGTTTTTCCAAAAAATGTACAGCATTCTTGACACTACTTCTGTACAGTATTTCCTAAAGACGTTTAAATTGGATTGATATGCAAGACGAGCCTAGATAATGGACGTCAATACTCCATCTAAGACGAGTCCAGAAGCCAATCAGGTTTTTGTGTGAGCTTTATTATCTGCTGCTAAGCAGGATATAGTGTTTGTACATGACAGAATTAAATTACACACTGTGTAAAAATTTCCAGACAGTGCTGCCTCATACTGCCTTCACTTGCAATGTTCCCATTTCAATGTGTTTTCCGGGACACCATTTTCCAATGTGTAAGACCTTAAAATGTAATATCAGAGCCCCCACATCTCCATACATGAGCAAAAACTCTCATATTTTCACTGTATTTGTCCACTGTCATAATGGTCCATGGCTCCATGCTCCTAATTCTACCCTCTCCTTTTGGTATCCCCCTCTTGGCCCTTCATGCACCAGTGCATCTTGCAGCTATAACTGGAGGGGGGCACCTCCAAAAAAAGACATTTTTGGTGAATCAGGGGGGCACTATAAAAAAAATTTAATGTAACTTAATAAAAATGTATTTCAAAAATGCAGATAAAAACATAGTATAGATTACAAAGTAATGAAAACATACATTGTATGTTAAAATTAACTTAACAAGGAGGCATCATCTTTCAGCCTATCCATTTGACTGATTTGTAAAATGTGTTTCCACTTGACAATGGTGTGCAAAGTGGGTGTTATTATGTGTGAACAACAGCACATGTAACTTGGGTGTGGCAAACAATAACAGTGTGACTGTTAGGCATTTGTCAGGTATGAAATTGCTGTGAATTTGATTTATTATGACACAGCCGCTTTTTTTCAAGAATATTATGAAAAGAAAGAAAATTGTGTTGACCATACAATATATTTATTTATTTTAAAATTATAATAACATGTAAAGAGTAGGTGTGTATTACCTATATCAACCTGGTGGTCATATCTTGACTTTAACACTTCTACATGTACTTCACAGTAATAATATAGTCCAGGAATGAATACAGAGAGTAGAAATGTTGTTCACTCAATTCAATGTAAGAAAAGAAATGATTTGTATTTTTGAATTTCCACATTTATACAGTAAACCCAATTCCACCTGGCCACCATATCAACTTGTTGTCATTTTCATTTACAAGTCAAGAACACTGACAGATGAGCTCTGGGACAATAGACTATAGGCCTACTAAAACTCAAACCCAGTCATGAGAAGAGCAATTATAAAATGACTTTTTAGAGAAGGCATAGAATATTAGAGATAAATTCATTAAATTGATGTGTCCTAAAAATCTGACGATCTACCTGTACACATTCACTATATACTTATGACCTTCATTACTTGTTGACATACAGCCATGAGTTTTGTGTTTGGTAAAGTCTTACATAATAGATTGAAGGAACACATATTTCTTTGTGACATGGTAAAATTTGTGAGGAAAAGTATTTGAGAGCTTTTAAATTACTAAACAATTGGGTAAATATTGTGTAAGTATTGCACAAGAGTACATTTATACGTTCCAGGATGTGCACACTGCACAGTACTGCAGCAATGCAATGCAGTATGTATTTCCTGGAACCTGTCAGCTAGACCTAGTACGTGTACCTGGGCCACCTTTCTTTGAGGAGTTCTGAACCTCCGAGTATCACTAGAATCCCTGTAAATCACAAGCTAGATCATGAAAGACATACCTAAAGAGAATATCCTTTGTTAATCCTAGTTAACTCATCTTCTCTCCAACTGGTCAAAGTGTAGTTATTTGTTGTGTGTACTTTTTGCCTAGTTAGCAAGGTCAGCCATCTATCTATCCATAGCACAGGCTCCTATGGGCTGTACAGCATAGTGGCTTGGCTGCTGCTGCAGTTGTGTCTGCAGCCAAGAGCTCAGCCTAGCTGGTATAGGGGTGTGAGAACTTACAGGTTTGTTTCTAGGAACATGTGGCTGCTCAGTTCTGTGCCTGATGCTGCTGCTGAAATAGGCTGCTAACTGTTGTGCAAAGATGGGATATTATATGATTTATGGCTCTTTCTTCCTTGGCTGCTTTGTTTGCCTTTGTTCTTAGTCCCACAATAGGACGTGGCTAATGTTTTTACTTGCAGATGTCTGTCCATCGGTCTAGCTGTGCATCTGTTAGCAAGATTCGGGGAAACCGCTGCACGCTTTCGAATGAAACTCTGCGTGATTTCTCCAATCACCATGCTCAACAAAGAACTGATTAGATTTTAATGAAGTTCCATACAGCGGGGATAGCACAATCACCAGATTCAATTTATCTCTTAATTATACAGGATGAGGAACCAAAACTTTCCATAAACTTCCTTGTGCTGAAAAAGCATTTCAAATTTGCTGGAAAATTGTGAAAGCAATACAGCATATAATCATTAAGGTATCTGCCATACTTGTGGAAGCTTATAATGAGCTCTGACTAAAAATGACTCCACAGGAAACAAAAAGGAAGAGGCGGTCAGATTTGCTTTGTGCACAAATGGACTAAAAAACTATCTGTGACATAGTCAGAGTGACCTCTTGACCAGCATACAATATCGTGAAGGCAATCAATGATGGGAAAGGAATAAGAGGGAAGTCTGTGAGTTTGGGGAGTGAATAAAGAGAGGAATGGAGCATTCCTCGAGTCACTGACGACAAAACTGACCATGAGAGAGAGGTTTGCAGAGCTTCAGGTCGACCTCAAGACTGCCAGAGCGGCTATGCAAAATGATTTTGGCCTGAAATCATATGTCAGGACCTCAAAGACACCTTTCGGCTGATTCCGTGAAGGCCAGAAGACAGAAATGGTAAACAAAAAGATGGCTCGATAGTCAAATTTTTTCGAACTATAAACGTTTTGTCGTGGATTCTGTTGTCAACAGAAGAAAAGGGGTCATTCCATGCCAAATAACCCAGAGCCTCCCACCTGACCGTCTCAGATTTTGTTGAAAAAATTCACACATGTTCAAAAATCTATATCATTGGTGCAATTTGGTGGATCCCAAATTTCAGGTGCCCATCACTAGTAGTTTAAAAGTTATGACCTACACACAGAAAAAAACTTGGTTTTTTGGGGTTTTCTACATAATCATTTGAATGTATAAACAATCAAATGGATAAAATGGGTTAATTATGGTTTGTTAAAAAATCAAATGAATCATTTAAAAACCAGTTTGGTTTACACTGGTTTATTGGGGTTATATAAAAAAACCACTTGGATATTTACAAAACCACTAATGATTAAAATGGTTTTATTGCAAACCAAATAATACTTAAAACACCATGTGTCCAGGTTCACTGATCTTTAACATTGTTCACAGCTTCACATTTAAGGATATCAACACTTAATCTGGCAAGTTTGTGTTTGACATAGTTACAGCTTGTTTAAGGCTAATCACAAGGTAATTTTGTCAGATCTGAGACACAATTATATACCTTTTGCGAGAGTCAGTTGGATGGTGCAGTGACCAGGTCTAAATGATTTGTTCATTGAACATATTAAATGAAGAGGCAAGCACATCCTGGTTTATCATCAGTTCCAAGGTAGGAATTTTATGATTAATTTTCTTTTAATTTATGAGCTGCATGGGAACATTCGCTAACATTTATTAGACAAAAAAGTCACTCTATTTTATGTATATATTATAGGTCTTTGTTCTGAGAGTGTGCACATTTTTAAAAACCCGTTAGTTGCTGGTGATCAATTATCTTATTTATATTATATTAATTATGAAGTGAGGATTATATGGTTTTTGATCATCTTCCAGAAATCACAATGGAAACAATTTTCATAATTGACATTTAAAGCTACAAGTTGATCTCTTAGGTTACAGTTTGTGATGTGTACTGTACATGATGTTGTTTAATCATGTATTTCATTGGCCAATGCTTCATATTTATAGTCTATCATACAAGACTCAAGATTTTTAAGCAAAAAGGTATTCACTATTCACCTTTGAATATGGATAACTTAAATAGGACATTCTGTGTAATTTGATACATAATATTACTCTTATATAAAAAAAAAAAAAAAGATTGGGTATATGACAGCAAAGCTTCAGCAATATAAATGATTATTAGTATAGGCTATTTTCCAAGGTTGCTTATGGCACATAGTAAGAATTTCATTCCTTTCCCTGCAGGGAGTAATCAGCTGACGTCACAGAAATTGTCTTGACATCTGGCTGACGTCAGGTTATTGTAATACATAGTAAGAATTGCATTCCCTTATTTCAATAGAGTGACCTAACTATTTAATCATTTCTGTTTCAGCTTTTACGTGAATTTAAGCTCATCCAACCAGTGGAACTGGATGAGCTTATCACCAGAACAGCTCTGGATAGGTCTCAGGAATCGTCCCTGAAAAAAACTCTTCTGAGACCCGGATTGGTGATGCCCTTGAGGCAGACGAGTGAAAAGGTGGGTCTCTGTTTCTGTTTCTGTGCACTGTTTAATGTTATCTTTCTCTTAACCCTTAAATGAAGGGCATCACATGTCACAAATTCTTTGTTAAGCTTTTTGAAGTAGCTGGCAAAGATCATGAGCAAATGACAGCTGTTTTGTATTTGAGCTCTCTTTCCTAGCTTTTTATGTCCTCGGGATTTATCCCAGGACATATCTGTCGTGAGACCCAGTTCCTGTCAATCTTCTAATTTAGTGTTTTCAGAAAAACTATTCACTGGCGAAATTACACGCCCAACTAATGTATTCCAATGATAAAACTTCCTCTTATGCATTTCTGCCTGCAATTTCGATCTTCTCAGTGTTCAATTTACTTCAATATATCACATTTCCCAGTTATTTTGTGACAGCTTCACCAAAAACGATTCGAAATTCGTTGCAACGGGTCCTAGCAGCTGCACACATGCAGCACTGCACCCTCACTAGCCAACCTTGGCAACCCAAGCACTTGGCCCCACTATATGTGGGTCACTGTTGTGTCACTGCTGCTGCTGCTGTGCTGAATATGCATGAGTTGAAAACAGTTGAACTAAGTTCAACAGTTGACCTGATTCTACCAATCTACCTGGAGTGCTTTCTCTCTGTCTCTGCTCTGGCTCAGACTGGCTGCCCAGTCATGGATTGTCAGTAGAAGATTAGCAGTGTACAATTCAGCCTTTCTTGTCAGACTGACGTCACTCAATTGATTCAAAATGTGCTCTTGAAATGCAGTTATTGGTTTTTTTAAATCACTGCTGCCATATCATTTTAGTCAAGTAGGAGACACAGAAATGTTCTTCTTGTATATTGTTCTAATGATAGGAAAAGCTATATGATATTAGAATAGCACATAGCACATATATACAATTTATATTAGAGAAGAGATCTATAGAGTGGGCCTATAGCATATTGACATAGCAGACTATATTCTAAGTCAGGATTTCTGTAGAAAAATATATAATTTCTTGAGAGCCTCCCTGGTCCAGTCACTTTCACTTTTTAATACTGATATACACTGTTGATATTATATTTTTTTATATCATTGATTTAAATAAATCGGCCTGTGAGCTCCTGTGCATCTATTTATCTCCCACCCTACTGCATGGGACACCCTCACTAGCCATGTGCTGTCAACTCAGTGACAGGATGCACATGGTCACTGGGGGGGAGGGCTGCATGGGGGTGGGGTGGCCTCTTGATTGTATCATGTTTGAATGTGTTCAGAGAGTACCTAAAGCATACTGTATTTCCTCGATTACAAGCCCGGGCGTATATTGTTTTATAGGGCCTAATTACCCCGGCGTTTATACGAGACCGGCGTCTATTTGAGACCGGCGCTTATTGTTTTAAACAACATAGTCGTCAAATAATATCGGGTATGCAAGGGTAGTTAGTGCTACGCACGCAAGCGAAGCTTGCGTGGAAACACCTGGGCAGCATGCAAGGCAGTCAATTAGGGGTATATACAGTTGCTGACCCGGCGTGTAATTGAGCCAGGCGTTTATTAATTTCCGTGGTCCTCTGACCCGGCCTCTAAATGAGACAGGCTTCTATTTGAGACCAGGCTTCTATTCGAGGAAATACGGTATGCATGATATATTTTTTGGACTTGGCATATATATGACAAAATCTATATAGATCTATGACATATTCACAGCTGATTGAATGTTTTAAAAGTAAATTTAAAAGGCCAATGGACCATCCAGCTGACTTACATGTTAAACAAGTTCAGATGCCCGAGGACATGGTGCATGCATTGCATGCTATTTTTAGAGATTATAATGAAACCAATGGATTGACTGCCATAAAATATGCCATAAAATTGAGTCAATTTCAAATTAAAACTACTGTATATGGCCAAAATTATGAAATGTTATGAAGAGTGTTTCAGAATCAGACAAGAAGTTAAAACTCATTGTTTCAATCTGTTCATGAAACCAATGCAATAGACACTGCGTAATATTATGCTTATGAACTTATGAAAAGTAACATGGTGATTGCGTGTATTTTCAGGAAGCCAAGTGCTCAACAGCAAACCTTGAAGAATTGTGGTCCATCTCAAAGCCCAATGGACACACGTCAGCGACCATCAGCATTCCAGATGATAACAGTGTGTGCCTTTTCCCTCGTTCTTTCTTGCGTTAATGCTTATTACCGGGTGTACGACATCCGGTGTTCATCAACATTTAGAAGAACATTTTCACGTTTATGGACTATTACATTGCATTCTTCATGGACTACTACATCAACAAATGTACCATATCAGCATGAGTATTTCTAAATATGAAAATATGTATTTCATTTGTTTTTTATGTGTTTTGTGGTTTCTTGGTGTTTATATTTGAAAATTTGAATAATAGTTCTTCCTACATTTATACATATATTTTTATGCATGCTAATTTCATTTTCTTCTTGTTTGAAGTTCTGTAAATAAATATATATGAATAAATAAAGTCAAATGCCTTTCTATTCTCTTTCTGCTTGGATGTATTTTACCCCTGTGTGCTCAAAATATACAAAAAAGGAAAGATGAAATTTGTCAATAAACAAGAATTTTTTTTTTGTACGCAACACCAATGGTGAGGTAAAAAAATCGTACCTGGATATTTGAAAATCTTATGGTTTTCCAGCAAACCAGCTAACTTTTTATTTATATGGTTATGAAAGCCCTATGGGAATGATGAGACTATCCAATTGATTACTAGAAAAACCCATTTGGGTTTCATATATGCTCCATGATGGAATAATGTAAATCCAGTTATGGATATTTGTAAAACCTAAAAAGGGTGAATATTTACTTCACTTGGTTTCTATAAAAACCGAAGATGAATATGTAAAAAACCAACTAATGAAATATTTGATTATTCTATAAACCACTAATGGTTTAATAAACAACCAGAATATTGGTGTTGAACAGTCCTTCATAGGTTTCTTCATAAACCACTAAAGGTTTTATATCATTCCAAGGTGGATTTTTAGATGGTGGTTTTTTAAACATCCACATCAAGAGGGTTTTTAAAAAAACCAGAAGTGGTTTTATACTGGTGACAAGCCAAACACCACATATGGATGTTCGTGTAACCTTTTTTTCTGAGTGTGTATAACGTGTGAGGGGGTATTTTCCATGGCCGTACCCATGGGGGGGGTGTGGGGGGGTGTGACACCCCCCATTATTTTCCCAGAGGGGGCCCAAGGTAAGGGTAGCTAAAACGCGTTGATTGGACAAAAAATTACCGCAAAATAGCAACGTACCATATCGTCAATATCTCAATTTCATAGGGCCCCCAAACTGTCAAGAAACTTATTTCAGAGGGCCAAAAAGACTGAAGAAATTTATAATATATTATCGGATGGCCAAAATGATTGATTTTTAGAAGTTTATTAATATTTAGAGGGCCCCCTAACAGCATCGAGAACTTTATTTCAGGGGCCCTCTGAGAGAGAGCCCTCAACCTACTTGAGAAATCAATTTCAGAGGGCTCCCCAATAGACTCGAAATATTTGTTTCAGAGGCCCCCTTCCTCGCTGACACAAGAAATTTGCTTCAGAGGGCCCCCCTCTCAGGAACTTAATGAACCTAATTAGGAGGAAAAATTTACTTCATAGCATCCCCATGCACTCACTGACTCAAGACATTATTATTTAAGAGGGCCCCCTAACTGACTTCCAGAAACTTATTTTAGAATGTCCTGAATGGTATCAATTGTGATTTAATAAAATGACAGCCTTATTTGCCAAGCGCCCCAAAGTTAAATTGCACTTCAAGTTCTAATTGAGGGGCCCACAATGCCCCACATGGCTTCATGGAAAATTGCTAAACTTGTCTGACGAGGCCCAATGACCTAAGTCTAATTCTGTTACATTCATTTTATCTTTTTGGGAATTTCAATTCTCCCAAAAGGCCCAAATTAGCTTGCCTTATATTTATTTAAAAGTCCATATTTAAACAAGATAGAGGCCTTTGAGTTATAACACTTCAATCTTGTCGTTTTTTCTAGCTTTTTCTGTAACAGAACTTCAGTTATGCTATTTTGCGAGTTCACCTCGCATATGGGATCGGTATGGGAGTGTTAAAATTTTTGGATCGTCTGTGAGAGACAAGGGAGCACTTTTTAGAGTTGCTTTTTCGTGAAATGAATGAAGAATTGGCTAACTTGAGGCGCCCTCAAACCTTTGGTGCCTCTTGTGCATAGTTTATTCACAGTTTGAGGTTTTAGTTTCAACAAAATCACGGCAAAACAGGAAATAGAAATATTCTTGTTATTGTTTTACTGCCCTGTGATTGGCCGAAAGAATTGCGATGTCTTCCCGATAGTTTTTCGGATACTTCTAATTGGGCTAACATTACAATTTTAGGCTCTTTAGAATCCTGAATCCTTAAACCATATGATTTCGTTTTTTCATGGAGATATCTTTATTCATTGCCAAGATTTCGTTGAAAATGCAATGCAATGAATGCATACATATTTTTTTTCTTGAATTGGATGACACAGTGTCTGTTGTTTCAATTGAGCAATTCATTACTTAATTACAGAAAACGTGTCAGGGGTAATTAGAAAATCTAAAGAGATGTCAAGGGTGTGAGCTCTTAATTGTACTAGATGATGACACCCAAGATGTGACACTTCAATGCCTATCTATATATGCTTCAATAATTAGTCAGTTGACATTTGTCATGTGATTTTGGAATAGGCTCCCACCAGAATGTATTTCTTTAAAATATATGCAAATACAGGAATAGATAAAATTATTTGCAAGCCACAACATTATTCAAATAAGTGAGATGTACAAGGTCAACTGTTGCATGTGCACCATGTATAGATCTGTATGTTATTAGCCCCCTCCCTTATATTCAAGAGTTGTAACTGGGTGATGGCCGCTTGGCCATGATATGAAAAAAAACTAGGACCCAGAAATTTGGCTGGGAACCCACTTTTTCAGATCTCACTGAGTCCCCAGGACTCACTTTTTAAGCACCCCAACAGAAACCCTGGCGTTGATGCTGGTCTATTGTTTGGAAAAGGTGTGAAGGTCAAACTTAAATAGGATGACACAGTTGTTTTAATTAGTCAGTCAGTAAATACTTAAACAGATAATATAATAATGTATAGCTATCCCAAACGTCCCCCCTCCGACTACAGCTCACATTTATGTATGTCTATCTATTTATCTATCTTTCGATCTGTCTATCAGTCTATCTATCTTGCTAGCTACCCATCCATCTTAGTAGCTATCTATAGATGTATCTATCTAGCTATCTGACCATTCTAGCTATCTAGCTTACTATCTAGATTCTAGATATCTGATCTATCTATTTATCTATCTATTTATCTATCTATCTATCTATCTATCTATCTATCTATCTATCTATCTATCTATCTATCTATCTATCTATCTATATTGCTATCAAGCAATCCCTAACATCTCCGATGGAGCTTACAACAGAAACACATAATTATTTGTCCATCTAAACAATTAAATCTGTCATTCTAAAATATCAATTACTGGCTCACTACCATCACAAGATGCGTTCTAGACTTCGCAAGTATGGAGCAAATTAACCAATGTCAAATAAAGTCATGAGAACCAGCCAATCAGAGCACACTAGAATATGATCAAGGCTCCGATGTCCAGGTATGGGCGTTACGTCATGGACAGTCTGGTCTTAAGCTTTTAAACTACCTTCAATATCGTTGAAATCATAAGTGGAGATACACAGTACCGTCTGCCATTTATATGTAATATTGCAAGATAATTGCTTTATTTTCTTGGGAGATATTTAATTTTTTTATTTTCTAAAATTTGTGGACGTAACATGGACACCATACTAAAATTGTGAAAAATCAGACAGCAAATAGCATCTGTCAAAACAATGAAAGTACAAATGTACCTATCCTTCAAAAATACACAATAACTTTTAATCTCTAGTGAAACGCATTGAATTTTGAGGAATAAAATGGTAATAATGTGCCATGATGTAACTTGACACCATTCTAAAGATTAATATCATGTTATAGAGGTTAGGACCTTACAGAGGATAACAAAATTTTAATTTTCATAAATTATTTCAGAGGTAAAAATTGATGCTAGTATTGCCTTGCTGTGAAGCATTTTGAACTGAATATTCAAGAAACAAACAATTTATGATGTAACATTGGACACCAATGTTGAACAAGTGATACAATTTCTCCTCTAGCAATAAGATATTGCATGCATTTTGTAAAAATTGCAACCAATGATCTGTAAAACTATTATCTACGCCTCAAAATTTAATTTTCGTGCATTTTCATTAATTTTTACTTGACCAAATCACTGCTAAAATATAGAGCTAATTAAAAAAAATTTTTTCTTATGATCCACAAAAATTAGCACAATTTTTGCTTTTCTGTGACAATAAATGAAAATTTATCAAACTTCCATTAAAGGCTTCATTTCTGCAGTGCAGTTCAAAGATATTAGCCATATATTTCCATAGGGGAATTTATATTTCATGTTTTTAGACCCCCACAGATGACAGCGTATATTGATAGGCCTACAAGAGAAGTGGAGTTTGACTTGAAGTTCATCGATTGCTTTGTGGATATTTTCCAATAAAAATGCAATAGAAATTAAATTTCCTATCTTGTGTATCCTTATTTTTCCTGCCAGGTACAAATGAAGCACTCTAAATAAATCGTTTGACCAAAAGTAATCAGGATTTCAAATTGGTGTCTCGGTTACATCCCAGTCTTGAAACTTTGTGTCCTCTGAATTAATAAGATATCTTGTGATTGTCTTGCACAAAAAATACTGAATATGGTTTCATGAATGCCAGAATGTGAAAGCGAAGTAATGCAATTGAACAATCCATATTTCTCTCCATTTTAGGTGAATTTTGATTAAAATTATGCCTATGATGTAACTTATGACACCTCATATGCTGTCCATGTTACATCATTGCTAGGATTTGGCTGTTTACACTTACTTATTGTCGACGATTTAAAAGCCTATCATGTACTGTCCGAGAACTTATTGATTTCAATCTATACAAATCAAGTTCAGTTTTAACTTCTCTTTAATCATGTTAACATGGTGAATGTTAATGCAAATATGTTGTTTGATTTGTATGATACTTAAAAGTCTTACTTAATGTTGTTTTTCGTTCTTTGTAGATTTTCTTGACGCGCAGTGAGATCTCAAACTATGCTGATGGATAATAATGGATGATATTGGAGTTTAATAATGGATAAATATTGGATATTAAAAATGGATTTATTTAAAAACAAACATTCATTAAAGTTAACTAACAAGAACTGAATTGAACGCTACTTGAACTGCTTTAAATTAAAAAGAAAGCAGACGTAGGCGGCCATCTTGAATCCAAGATGTCTTCCAAAAACCAGTTCACAAATATGATGGACTTCTCCTTCGGCCAAAGGGAGCCACCGCAGCACGACCACGACGACTCCAACCTGGCTTTCTCGGACGCTACTATTGACGAAGATGGGGATGAATTGACGGAGAAGCCGACCAAGCCGTTGAGAACACCGGGAACTACAGCTGCCAAGAGAGGGCGGGGCCGTCAGAAGAACGCTACTCCCGTAGAAGTTCTCACATGGAAAGACGAGACTACGGGAGATGTCTATGGGAAGGGAGGTGAGAAGTTGATAATTAGAGATATTTGATTTAATTTTAAGAGAGAATTTGACGCAGTTGCTCAGCTGTGGCCTACTTAACAGTCTTGGAGTTTACCATCACATGAGGACTGTTGCTGTTCCCAGGGTTCCCACTCAACCTGGAAAACCTTGAAAACCTGGAATTTTGGGTTGTGCTTTTCCCGGCCTGGAAAAACCTGGAAAATGTGATATTTTCACCGAAAACCTGGAAAAAGTCTGGAATTTGGGAATCCTTTGCCAAAATTGAAACGGTCCAACTAATTTTGGACTTCGACGACTGTCCGGGGTGCAAAATCAGTTTGAAAGATTTGCAGGTTTAGACCTTGAAAATTGGTTTTGGCAGCCTTGAAAAACCTGGAAAAAACCTTGAATTTGAACTGGGAAAAATAGTGGGAACCCTGTCAGTTCCAGTCCTGGGCTCCTGGCCCTGACAGGATGACAAGAGTTAGTGGGCCATCTGAGTCCTCAGCACATGGTAAACTCCCTGACTGCTTGGCTGATAACTTCTGGGACCCGGCCTGAATAATTAACATATTGCATTTTCAGATGGTTGTTATCTGTCTTTGTGGTTAAGAATCCTATGCAAAGAATATCTCTTGCGCTCTATGTTCCCCAATTTTTAGAAGACCACTTCACTGTGACTTCAGTGCAGAAATATGCATTCAGGGAAATTACCAGCATATGAGGACAATTGCAATTCCAGCCAAGTCCTGGCCCTGACAGGATGATTGAGTGTGTGGGGTTGATCAGTTGGGTCTCAAAAGAAAGTCTGATCTCTTTGCAGCCATCCTTACCACACAGCAGCATGTCAGTTGCGGGACTTAATTCTATCCAATTTCACGAAATACTGCAAAGTCATCAGCAGCTGATGACAATTTCCTAATTTCTCTGGAGCCTTCGGGTTCTTTTCCTCATTATGTAATGGATAGGTCTGCCAAAATTCATAGAGTTAGTTGACACTGTGATACAACTTTATACCAAGTTTGGAAGTGATAGTTGCAGTAGTTCTTTTTTAAATAGCCAGTCAAAGATGATTTTGAGCACTGCCAAAGTCATGGCTAGGCCATGACACTGTGAGAGTGTCATGGGAGGGTGATGACAGTGCTAGGGTGATTGTCATGTGGGGCTGAGGACATTGACTGTCATCAGCTGGTGATAATTTCCCTGACTGATATGGGATGAGATGTAAAGACCATTGAGGTGTTGCTCAGCCTCTTTTACAATGTTTAAACAATAGTTAAACAGACTGCTTTTTAATAGCCTTATTATTTAAGAAAATGCTTTGGTGTTATCAATATAACAAGAAGTGAGGTGCTGAATATTCTGCTGATTAGTGCTGTTAATTCCTGTAATTATATTACCCAGAATAGAATACTAATACTATACACTGATAATGATAGTCATTATTATGGCTCTTCCTCCTACGTTCTTGTGTTATGAGATGACCCATTCTATCTGGTCATTTAGTCATCTCTTGAGGGATTGTCTTCTCTTAAATAATAAAATACACATAATAGGACAATTCAGGTCTTATTATGGTCTATTTCTATAGTCCATGAAGGCTGAACAGTTTAGCAATTGGTGGTCATAAACTGTGGGTTGTTTCTTGTACACGTACCAGATTGCTTGTCAAAGAGTCAGCATGACTAATATGAGGTGGTTATTAGGACTAATAGTAGCGTGCTGGAATGCCAATTGCTCAGTCTATGTAGGGTTCGAATCCAGCTCTTGCCGGGTCACCTGGGCCTATGTTGGACGGCTGTTTCAATCATCCTTCGCCTCATTGCCGTGTCCTCCACCTGTCCTAATTAGCCTACCAAGTGCATAAATACAGGACGTAAAGCCCCAATCATCCATCCATCCACACTAGAGATAGTGATAGTCAAGTTTAGAGCACACTGGCAGCAGGATATCAGAGCTTTTTTTTCAGTCACAGGCCTATAACCAGATAACCCCTCAATCAGTGGCGTATTTAGGGGGGCCCATGGTGCCATGGCCCCCCCCCCCTCAGGCCCAAAATTAACATGGAAGAGATAGGAAACACTGCGGAGCGCCTCGTATTCTAGATACGCCCCTGCCCTCAATCCCCATGCTGTGTTCAAGTATGTTGTGAAAGTTGATTTCTGTAAATGATGAGTATCCCAGTAGGAACTAGCAAGAAAGTTATAAATAAATATAATATTTGCTATTGTGAAAATTTCTTGACAATGGTCATTATGATTGACAATTGCGAAACTTTAAAATGTGTGTGTTTTATTTTTGACAAAGGCGGAGATTGCCTTAAAATTTATATATAGATCTATTGACTCTTTCAAGTCAATATACTCATTCTCCATAGTACTTGCATAACTTCATATTGCTGATCTACGGTTGCCTGTTATTTTATTATTTGCTAAATTCTATATTTTCTATTTTCAGATTGCGTTCACCTTGAGAGCGGCAAACCAGAGTATTCCTATTTCATTTGTGCCATTCAAGAATTCAGACAGGTGAATATTAATACATAAAAATCATTAAAATACTCAATCTGATTGATATTGTATTTTATCTGTTTGTCAATTGAAACGGCTCACACACATGGGGTAAATGAGTGATTTGTTGTGGACTGCAATCACTATCTGTAGTAGAAATAGCAGTTTCAATTGGCCTTTGCCTCATATCTTTGTCGTCGTCCTGTCCTAAGAAGCCTACCAGAGTGCATAGGCCTAAATGCAGGTAAAGCCCCAATCACCCTTTCTCCATATAATTTCTGTGAGTGGCTAGGTCTAACACCAGAGGGCTGCACTGCAAATTTATACATTTAATCAGAAGGTTAAACAAACTTAATTGTTAACAATGTTAAAGTTTGACAGGAATTCTTTCGATGATCAGTGGTGTCAGGGGAGTTCATTCTTGGAGGAACTGCCCTGACACCTACTGATCTCAGATGGAATCATATACATCGTACTGTATATCTATTAGATATTATCTAATGAAAACATAATTTAACAAGAGTTCCCTTTTAATTTGCAGACAAGAAAACAAGACTTACAAGTTCACGTTAAGTGGTACTTCCGACCTGGAGAGATTCCCGACAGCGTCTACACTTTGTTGGTGCAGGACAGACACATTGAAAATGGTGAGAGATCTTGGAATGTTTTTTTAGAGCTTTACAACTTAGAAGCTACTCTTGGAATGATTTATTTCGGTGATTACTGATTTGGTTACATGGCACAGTGATATTTTTAGCAATGAAAATTGACTTTTGAGTGAGTCCATATTATGCTAGCGGATGATATTGGAGAAGTCCAAGATGGCCTCCAGTAATGTTTTGGATCGGACCGCTTTGGACCGTTGTGGTCCAGTAGCACCACCTCTTCAATACTTGTCTGCTCTAAGCTCCAGATAACTAGTTTGCCGGTATAGACCAGTAAAATGAAAATTGGTGAAAATGCAAGAAAAGAAGGAAAAGAATTTAAACACTTTTATTTTTGGACTTTTTCTGGTTATTTTCGACTAAAATTGTGTGTAAATCAGAAACCAGACTGGCTGCACCCTTCAACGTGTTCAATAGCAAAATGTACTCATTGATATATTTCAAAACAGAGGAGCAATCCGGAGTGTTGATACCTCTTGTGGTGCTCTGGTAAAATGTTGAGGTTGAAGCATGGAGCAACAATGTAGCGCTACTGTGTCTTGTTTCCATTCTGAAAATGTGTGCATTTGATACTTTCGTAGGCAGTGTGTATCTGGTACTTCAACACTGCGATATAAACGTAACGCACAGCTGACATAGAATGTTCCAGGATTGTTGAAGGAAACATGGAGTGGTGGTCAAAGTTGTTCGAACCAGTTATCATTTTGGTTACAAACTTAGGATGAGGTTGAGGCTCCAAAAAACAGCAAAAATTAGGCCAGACATAATTGATCTTTAGCTTTTCAGATTTTCTCGAAGAAATTTTTCTTAGGTTTGCCGTAGGACAAGAGCAAGGTGTTATCTCGATTATGTGAATTAAAGAAAAAATTGTATGTAATGGTCACCTCAAATTTTTTTGCCAAAAATATGATGGCTCGGTCGATCTGAGAAGCTTAGAATTATCGTAGTAGGCCTAATAAGCGTTTGGATGTTACCAATTTCAGGTTAAAAATATGTGGATTGTGTTTGTGTATTGAGTCTACTGATGTTGACCACAGGGTCCCAAAATGGTGAAAAAAATTCCCTGCTGGGAAAAATCTGGGAATTTGAAATTTGACTTCAAAATCAGGGAAAACGCAGGGAATTTGGTTTTACATGTAATGTCCTCAGCCCCACATGACAATCACCCTAGCACTGTCATCACCCTCCCATGACACTCTCACTGTGTCATGGCCTAGCCATGACTTTGGCAGTGCTCAAAATCATCTTTGACTGGCTATTTAAAAAGAACTACTGCAACTATCACTTCCAAACTTGGTATAAAGTTGTATCACAGTGTCAACTAACTCTATGAATTTTGGCAGACCTATCCATTACATAATGAGGAAAAGAACCCGAAGGCTCCAAAGAAATTAGGAAATTGTCATCAGCTGCTGATGACTTTGCAGTATTTCGTGAAATTGGATAGAATTAAGTCCCGCAACTGACATGCTGCTGCGTGGTGAGGATGGCTGCAAAGAGATCAGACTTTCTTCTGAGACCCAACTGATCAACCCCACACACTCAATCATCCTGTCAGGGCCAGGACTTGGCTGGAATTGCAATTGTCCTCATATGCTGGTAATTTCCCTGACTGCTCATTGACTTGTCCACCTCCTGTCCTGATTAGCCTACCAAGTGCATAAATAAAGTATGTAAAGTTATTCATCTCAACAGATATTTTGCTCTCTTCAGAATTTAGTCTGAGAGAATAACATATATACTATGGTATAGTGATGCACGGACAGTGAAAATAGCCGGATACCGGATAATCGGGCCGGACCATCTGCCGGATAGTAGGAACCAGTTAATAAACATACGAAAAAAGAAGTTTTTCAACATTTGAGGTTGATTATCATGATTATGAATATTTTTTTCTCATAGCTGAGCGATGCCTTTTCCGGCAGGAGTAATGATCCTCTGATGGAATGTTTTTCGTAATGTTCTGTGACTGAATTTGATTTTGGAGATGATTGTATCATGTTGTTGACTCTGTTCTAGTAACATTCTTTAATTTATTATCAAAATTTTAGCCTTTCATTAAGTTTTGACCATGACAAATATCTGGTTCCAACATTCTGAAATCCGGTTCAGATACCCTAATTCTGCCGGATACCGGATATCCTGGAAATTTCAATATCCGGCCACATACCGGATACAGTGCCGGATATCCGTGCATCCCTGCTTATGATGTTTAATGAAAATTGCGAGCCATCTTGGTATAACTCATGGCTAGTTTTTGAAATTCAAGTATGAATAACCTTCCATTCTGAGAAACTAAAAGAATTACACCTACTTTTATCATGATGTAACATGGACACAAGATAGGATGAAGTGAATTTGGTGTCTCAGTTACATCCAGTTGTATTTTCAAAACAAACTGAGAAAAAGCGTTCCAGTTGCAGGTTTTTTAAACATTCAAATGTTTGAAATGATCTAGATTACAGATTTTGTCAAGATGATTGTCTTCAGGGCAAGTGGCAACCATTTGTACTATTATATTAAGAGTATATAACTTGGATGTAACATGGACGGCGTTGGTTACAGAGTGGAGCTTGACTTTGGTCTGGATTTTCTCTTTTTAAAAATGGTATGCATTAAAGAAATGTGGCCAAACCCTTTGCAAAATTAGTTGTGAATCTGCTACAGATAGTTTCAACAACATCTCTGCTACTGTTAATTCAATATTATCAACTTTCTGTCAGCATGTCACTGCAAATTGTGGACGTAACGAAGACCAGCCTCACCTTGGTACATTAGGATCCCCCTCTTATGCTAATTCCAGTGGTGATGTCATCAGTTTCAGTGTCAGAAATTATGCGCAAGAATATGGGGATGTTATGAAATGTCTAAAAATAGAATATCCTTTGGCCAATAACAAAACAGGAGGGAGATTAGGGACGTAACATTTGGACACCATCTGACATAGTGATGTTTGATCTAGTATTCTGTGGTGCCATAGAGGCTCCTGTAATATATTAAACCATTTTCCAAAGCCATTATAGATCTACTCAACATTGAGAGAAAGAAAATGAATTAGCTTGGTTAAGTTTAGCTGACAGAAGCCATGTTATGGATGTAACAACATTGACACCAAATGTTACATCATGGTACCCACTGAAAATAGGCTTATATCTTATCAAATTTGGTCAAATTATGACTTTTTTCAAATTTGACACAAACTTCTGTTAAATGTCTTCAGAATGCAGCTGGAATGATTGCAATTCTGTTACTAATGTCTAATATAGAGTAAAATCATTTTTGTCTCACCAGATGGACACCACAAAAATGTCCAACTTTTTACCACTTTTGCAAGTGCCCTGTCTAAACATTAATTGACAAGAGCAGTTATTGCCTTGGAGTTATCTCCCATAAAGGCATGTATTTCATTTGTAGAAAAAAATAAGAGCAGAAAGCAACCTATTTTCAGTAAAATGCATTTATTTATATTTTCCCATGACGCAACGGCCATACCTGGACATCGGAGCCTTGATCATATATAATTTTAAGTTGGCTACTCCCTAGAACTTATCACAAGCATTTGCAAAATTTACCACAGTTTCAGTTTGTCTCAAGTTTATCTCTTTCTTCTTTAAACACCCATAGATAGATAGATAGATATGGTAAGTTCAGCCCTCTAAGCCCAGTTCTGGGTGCTCACAAGGGTCGATTGATGAGATGGGAGAGAGAGCGGGAGTCCTCAACATGTCACATTTACCCCATCTGAGGGATTTTTTACTTGCCCAGCATAGACACTGATACAATAGTCCGCCAATCTAACGTCTCATCCGAACGACATCCAGCTGGGATTTTCCTAATGAAGGTACACTGAAAATGTTGTCTGAAAAAATTTTTGAACATTGTACAATGTGTGACACATGACAGAGCTGTTGGTCGCGACAAACAATTTGGGGAAATATCTTGGTGGTCTGCCCCCCCTGAAAAAAATCCTGGATACGCCACTGGTGCTGGTTACCTTTTGGAAATTTTTGTGGAGTATTTTGCAAATTTATATCATTCAGGGGCAGAAAAATGGGTAAAAGTGAAGAAAAATGGAGCAATTGTATAGAAAAAATGGGGAAATCTGTTAAAACTCTTCGTATAAATCCACTTTTCTTTCAGTTTCTTTTTTTCTGTTAATTTCCCACTTCTTTTTTACCATTTCCCCAATTTCTGACCATTTCTCCCATTTTCCTTTCTAATTTTGCTAGTACATCTGCAGAAATTTCCCCAAAATCTGTTCAGGGGCAAGTTGTCCCCCTGCCCTCTCACCCCCCCCCCCCTAATGGCTATGCTACTGATCTCAATACCTTTTAGATCTGGCCTTCCTGCTATTGCCATAATTTGTTTTACTGCACCGCCCCCTCCTGGTGATACCACTGCTAAGTTTATTGTCTGTTCTATTTCTATGATCATGTATGAAAATCTAGGCCCCAAATTCTACACAAATTTCCCCAAGAATCTACTCACAAAAATGGCAAAACAACATACGCATAGTGAACTCGCATGTGTTCCGCTTGCGACACAAATTCTAGTTCTGAGATGCAGCAGGGTAAAATGTGTGTTCACACAAGTTTGCAATTATGTACTACACATAATTATAGGATAGAACTGTTCTTGAAGAATTGACTAGAAAAAAAAAAGATATTCACAATTTCACATACAATAAAGCTGAGTTTGTAAGGATGAAAATGAGTGCAAGCTTCATGCAAAAATAGTCATTTTCCTGTTACAGGGAAAACATTGAGCCAATGTTGAAAAATTGCATTGTGCAAATAGACTATATAAACTGAAAATATTTAAAAAATGTACATCTCAGGAATTTGTCCCCAAATCCCATCAAACAGTGGCGTCCCTATGGGGGGGCACGGGGGGGCACAGGCCCCCCCATATTGGACCTGTGCCCCCCCCCCCAGGTGCCCCCCATATGAACTTTCCAACTCTGGCTAAAATATACAATTAGTATAGTGGGTGCCCCCCAGAGAATCGCGTGCCCCCCCAGGTGCCCCCCCATTCAAGACCCCTCAGTTACGCCACTGCCATCAAATGGTGTTAAATCCAACATGTGTACCAAATTTAGTCAAATTCTGATTCATCAAATGACAGGAAAAAAACTTTTCATAATTTTTCCCCCAAAAAGGGAGGTCTTGACATTCTACCTCACATACTGCTGTTATGCGATTGGTACGAGCTTGCCACCCATCAAAAATGGGATCTTTAGTTAAAGTCTCAGCTTCGAAATGAGCCTAAAATTGTCAATATAACAACTGGGACCAAAAACTCTCAATATGTGGGGGTTGGCTCCTGGACTACAGTGTCTGGGTTTTTTTTTTACATTTGGAAATTGAATGTTTAAGCAGTATCACAATCAATGGGTCTGAAGTAAAGGGGGGGCACCAAGGGGCAAGAAATTTTCTGGGCCATACATTATTGTAATATACACCACAACTTCCACATAGGTGGGGGGTCACTGGTATCCATATATCGGAGGACGTGTGCTCTCGCGAACTGTTGAGTTGTGTCGGCAATGGGGCCCAACTGGTCCAAGAAAGGGGGCCCAAGGGTGCTACACCCCCCCCCCCAACCATCAGGCTATTGGTTCGGCCCTGTACCAATTAATTGCATGTAGATGGGTCTTAAGAAACCTGAGCACCATGCGATAATAAATGAGAGATGAACTGAGAAACTCAAATGAACGCTGAAAAACAAACTCATGCATGTATGGTTTTTTTTTCCAAAACTGGAAGTACAAAAGTAGTATGCCGCCAGAATGTGCACCATCAGAAACATGGTATAGGCCTAATTACAACAAAATTACTACTTCTTGTAAAGTATGGTGGCTGTTGTCAAATCACCATTTTGACTTAGCAAACTTCACGATCTCTGTGTATTGTCAACTTAATTTGTCTATGAGATCCACAGAGCTCCTTAAAGCTCCTTTCCTAATTATAGATCCAGCATAAGTATCTTCAACCTAACTGGGTGGACCAATTTAACTTGTCCCTAAGAAAAGTTATAAAACATCCAGAAGAATTGGTATAAATAATTGTGAGAAGTCAGAATGTTGCTGTTCATTTCTCAAAACAGTAAAAAGCTAATCTTTGTTTCCATGAAATTATCTTGAAGCATCTTTCAAACATCCCATAATTATTTGAGCTGATAACAGACAACCAATTATACAGCAGGATTTTACCTAATTTGTATATTTTTAACTCAAGGGATTATAGGGACACAATCATGTGGCTTTGGCAGGAATCTGGGTTGACTATCTGGGATGTGAGTTCCAATCTCAGATTAACACAATGACAGATTGATAATTCCAATCTCTAAACATACAATAACACCATTTGTGTAATTAACACCACATAGGCCTACACAATGATACATTGTAATTGCTATGGCAACTGTATCACCACCACTTTCTGACTATTTGGTCAAATGTGACCCTTGTTTGAGTCAATAAAAACCTTTACATTAATATAATGATTAATAGAAATTTAATTGATAAGGCATATATATATATAAATGCATGCCATAGTGAAAAATTGTATATATTTGGCTGATCGTCATCGTGGAAAGAATTACAACTGTCCCATAACAATCATTGCATTGAGATTGAGAAGGTTAGTATATTTGTTATTATTACTTTATCGACTTGAAACACCCTTGTCTTGTTTTATAGTTCAGTGAAGGTCCAAAGATTTCTCTGCATGTCTCTGAAATGTTGAAATAATGATAATTGTAGTTTTTGGCAGCCATCTTGGATGCCATCTCAGATTTTTCAAGCCTAATAATAACCCACAGCACCACACCCAAGGTGATATTGTTAATGAAACTTATGCCCCAAAAAACCTGGGTTTAGACTAAAATAAGAGAAATGCTAGACTGGAATTTGCCTCATTTAGACAGAAAGAAAACCACATATTTGATGGCCGTCTTGAAAAATGGCCACTGTTTTTAATTGAGCTTGGCTAGTGGTCTGTTTGGGAAGAATAGAGTCCAATTAATAGACCTTAAAGAGCACCTGTGCAAATTTTGATGCTTGCATACCAATTTGAAAGATTGTTAGAGCTATCTGCTGCACTATTCAGGTTTGCCCACACACAACGTATTTTCTGGTGGCGTTTTGAAATTTCGCCAAAAGACTAGGAATTCTAGGATCGGATATACTTCACTGTTTTTGCATTAAGCAATATAATGATCAGTCCAACTGCATATTACCTGAATATTTACAAATTAATCAGTCATTGCTCAGACTTTTTTAGTCAAAGCATTGCATCTGCCAAACCTGCTCAAGTGCAAAAACACTTGCCAATGAAGCAGCAGGGTATGCTTCCACATAGCCTATGTTTTGACTAGCACATCCAGCTTTGGGTGTCTCTTTAAGTGCTTCTGCTTTCTTTTTGTGGGGTAATTTCCTTTAGCTTTTTGTAGGGTAATTCCCTTTAGTTTTCTTATTAGGTCCTATATGCTCCAGTCTTCCATGTTTGAGCCTTCTCTTGTTTTTTCTTGTTTCGGTCCCAAGGCAGTTTTTCCCCCTTTTTAATACTTTAATTACTCCCTTTGTAGTACAGAAATGATGTTTACATTCACATGAGTCTGCATGAATGTCTGACCATCAGATTCGTGTACGTCATTCCATTCACCAGTCTACTTAATTGTTGCTTAGGCCTATTGCTTGGCTTCAGCTTTGAATCCCTAGATTCTTGTTCATTAAATGTCAAGTGCCAGACAATCAGGTGCCCCAGGGGCAGAGCTTTTCATATATGTACATGAGAGGCCGGGCCATTGATTGAGAGGATTTCAGTGGCACTTATAAATTAAGGGGTGCGAAGTCAACAAATTTTGGATCATTTACGGGTGGTAAATTTTTAGCAACTTGGTGCAAGTGTTTTCTGTATCTTAAGACCTCTAAATTTTAGTTTTCGACACAAGCAGTTATACAAAATTTAATTCATATTTTTAGGGATGGGAGATAATCATTGAAGCCTAAACCCATGCTAGCTAACATCAATACCAGTGGTGCCATCCTACTGTAACACAGCTGACATCTTGTGGATAAGTTATAATTAGGCCCACAAGCTCCCATGTTGGTAAAAATAATATAGGAGCTTCGATATAATTTTAGACCTATAGGCCTAATAAAAATGGGCTACTCCAAGGAAATTTTCTTTTGGATATCATCGAACTAGTACACAGGTCTGGGAGCATGGGGTCATCAGTGGCGGATCCAGACACGATAGTCTGGGGGGGGGGGCGGATGTGTTTTCGCATTCGCGGGTCCACGTTATTGCAATTTTCTTCAAAATGCTATTATTAATCTTGGTGGTCTGGGGGGGGGCGGACCCCTACCCCCCCCCCCGTGTATCTGCCACTGGTCATGTAGTATGTCATAATTTGGCAGGGCCTTCCAGGTTGATCTACAATGTAACATAGGCCTTATTTATCAATATAGGCCTATTCAGTCTCTGTCATTATAGAGCCTATTTTGATAGAGCCTATTTTGATAGAGCCTATTATGACTTTTTTTCCAACGAGCAAATAGTGCAAGCTCAGATTTATAGGCCTTCAATCGTCGGCCAGGTCCACATGACATGTGACCTGAATCAGACCATCCTGCTGCTTTGCATGACCTCACAGGTCATATCTTGTTCCATTGAACTGGTTGAAGTGCGTTGGGTATCTTGATCTGAGCACTGATCAATAGTGTGATAACAATTTCTGTCGAAATGCTTGTTGTTTTCCTCTAATCAGTCCTGGAATGTCCCTATCGTCTGCAATAGGTTACACACGAGCTACAGTACAATGCCGTTCTAGAACGTTCCATCGCGCGGAAGAAAGTTCCAAAATTAATTTATGATCAGATCGCTTTCACGCGCGCATGATCCATAAATGTGTCAGCTATTGCAGTTGAATCTGCAAAAGTCAGTTTAGATCAGCATGAAGTCCATGGTGACGGAATGACAAAAATGAACATCATTTGTATCTTCTTCCTTTAAAAACACAAAAATAATGTGAAGGAGGGCTGATAAATATGCATATTTTGTTGAGACACACTTGATAGTTAACGTTTTTCCTGAATGCAAAATCATATAAACGGCTGTAAAATATATATGATGCGTATTCATTGCCGTGACGGAATGACAGTGAAATGGACATTAGAATTTCATCATCTCAAATAATTAATTTTTACTGCTTATCTTATGTGTTTTTACCATACATTTTGGTTAATTTTCAAAGCACATATTCTTAGCTTGTCTTTCATTCAGAAATTGTGAAGTTTCAATAGTTTCTGTGTTAGAGCAATGAGATATACCCACCAGAGGTAGTGTGACGGAATGACAGTTGCCAGATCTAATTTGTGACGGAATGACAGGACCATTAATACAGATAAAAACATGTATATATTTTATATTATTGCATCGGATATTCCTGTGACACACACCAAACTTGGTATACTTGTAGATTAGCTATAGTGGAACATATTCCAAAGTTAAAATTCAAACAATATAAAAATTTGTATATCTTGCTGCATGTTTGAAATGTATCTGCTGCTGTGACGGAATGACAGTGAAAGAAAATATGTATTTTATTTGAATTTGTTGCACATATTCTTCCAATACCTGTTTTTACCACATAGATTTGTACATTTTACAAAGTCTATAATGTGAGCTTGTCTGTCATTCAAAAATTGTGAACTTTTCAACAGTTTTTGTGTTGGTATCAAGATGTACACCAGCCAGGGGCACTGTGACGGAATGACAGTTGCCATGACCTATCAGATAATTGTGGCTTGACTAGCAAAATATTTATAGGAATAACTTTGCACTTGCAAAGGGACAAATAAGTAATTCAATTGCAATTACAAATATTTAGATTCCAATGCATACATACACATGTACTAACTACTATTACATGTTGTGGCGTGACCACAAAATTTTGGTGTCAATTCTGCTGAGTCAATTGTCAAAAATGAGAAATTTTGTTATCTGTTTATTGCTCAAATCTGTTCCACCAACCTCATAAATGTATTTCATTATCAAAAAATATATCATAGGAGGTTTCATTTATGTCATCATTAGTGGAATTTGCAATTATGTTTTACATATACAGTAGTTTTTCAATTACTCTGTTTAGTATTGCGTCATTCCGTCACGACCATAATGGCATCTCATTTGTTGTAGCTAGGCATATTAATTGACCACAAATTTGAAAAAAAATAAGAAAGAATACTTTCCTACT
This sequence comes from Platynereis dumerilii, assembly GCA_026936325.1. Classification (NCBI taxonomy): domain Eukaryota; kingdom Metazoa; phylum Annelida; class Polychaeta; order Phyllodocida; family Nereididae; genus Platynereis; species Platynereis dumerilii. The sequence goes on from JAPTHN010000002.1 coordinate 97,319,457, forward strand.
TTTGCCTCATTGTAGAATTTAGCTTTGATGCACCCCCAAGTTTTGCATACTTCACAGAACAGCAAAAAGAAGGTTAACATTTTGGCAGAATGATATGATTAGAATATGTCATTCCGTCACACAAATTGAGTTGTATTTAAATAAAGTTTGCTGTCCGCTTTATTCTTTAAATTTCGAATCAGACATTTCAGAAATAGTTTGCTTGAGCAATATTAGTTCATACACATGGCCATGGGAGATATTGACCACAGCAGGCCTATAATTTTCAGCTATGGTGTCATTCCGTCACATTTTGTGTCATTCCGTCACAGCCAAAATGTCATTCCGTACAGGGTAGCTAGGAAGACGAATGGACCACAAACTTAAAGGAAACCAGCCAAAATATTTTTCTGCTGTGGTCTCATTGTAGAATTTAACTTTTATACATCTCTAAACTATACATGCTATACATGACAACAATAATAAGGTTATTATTGTGACGGAATGACATGACTATAACTCATCCAGGACCCTTTTTGAAGTGGGAATAACTCATTATACTCCATGACACGGTTGAGAAAAATATTTTAAAATGATAAATATTGTCATTTTATACAAAATGATATGCTGAGTGACCATGAGAAGTGAAAATAACTTTAGTTATCCTTCGTGAAAGATGATGTATCCATCCCTTTTGTTGTTGTTCAGATTTTGGTGTGATGTCATGTACAATGTTGGCTCAAAAACAGGGGATCCCATACTCCAAATTGATTAAAACTGCCCAGAGTCCGAAATATAGGTTTTTATCTATCATTTAACACCAGTTTCCATACAATTACTTATATTTTAATATTTCATTAGTTTGTCCACATTTCTGTGGATTTCATGTCAGTTTGGTGCTATCCTGATTGTGAACAGGGCTTATCAGCTGCTAGTCGATCAGTTCCTGTTGGCCCAAAGTGTGTCAAGGCGGAGGTCAACCTACTTGGATTTTGGGCCGCATGGTTGCATTTCGCCACAGACAGTAGCCGGGTGAACTGAACAGTCCACAAACCACGGTAAGTTTCTGGGGTTTTACGTCAGTATAGCCTTCCAAGTAGGGTTAATTCGATGGCTAACATCAACTGGGATGTTCTGACACTTAGATTTGACAGATTGGAGGATTCATCGTCGAATAATTTAGAGATAGACTACGTGTCAGTCGGTATTTGCTCTGAGCCGCCATCTTTGAGACATGGCCCAGTGCGCCCAGCTAGCTTTTCCTGCTTTGCACGTGGAAAGTTCTGTCAATATTAAGCCGGATTAGCTTAAATTATACAGAACAGGGGGTTTATATCGTAATGCCGATGGTTTGGGGTTCCAAGATAGCGATTTTGCATCGATTTTCACGGGGAATTGGCAGACATTTCCGTGGGATTTTTTGACGTTTGCCGGGCTCCAGTGAATCATTTTGGGGAGAATAGACATGGCCGGGAGAAACTGTAAGGCTGAATACAGGTCACAATGACTCACTTTGAACTGAGCTGACCAGTTCTACTCAAGGATACTGTCTCAGTTTGTTTTACGGAGGTCTACTGTTCGGGTGTGTGGAATCTACTTGTTGCGAACATCGAAATAAGGTAGGAAAACTGGAACTGGGGTTTTGGGGCTCTGTTCTCTTTTATCGATCGAATAATGTCGGAATTGGGCCGCCTTATTCCATGTGTGTCATCATGGATCCTATGTCCTGCAAGAGATAGACAGGCTGCTGTGAATCTGTCACCTCCCGGATGCCTGACTACCAGTTCCCTAATCAGAAATACCAGTTGTAATTATGTGTACAATTTCGTTTTCCATGGCCTGGATCTCTCGAACATTCTATTGATAAAAACCAACCATTCATGTCATTAAAATTCTTGATGTGTGATCTTTAAGTGCATGTTTTGCTCAGGTTTTTGTGGGCACAGGGCATGACGTACATTTTAAGATAGAAAGGGCGGGGCTAGTCCCAGGTTTTGTGTGTACACAGAATTACACCATGTTATATAAATATGGCCTCTTATTATGGAGCCTCAAAGATCGACCACTCTGTAGACACTGTTGCTTGACTGGTCTTGCTGATTTGTGTCAGAAAAATGCACAGGAACCAGCACCCATGAGTCATGCAGTGATCCATATAAAAGCCAATTGCACGATAACATGCTCTTTGTTTGCCTAAAGAACATGCTAGTAAGTTCCTCATGGGTTACAGGGCATTCTTGAGTGCACAGTAAATAATAAGAGTCAATTAAGACTTGTTTGAAAGCAATTAATTGGAATTTGAGGCAATTAATTGGGTTTCCTTGAAGCCTGAAGCCAGTAGCTGTGTAATTGTACATGACTAATGATATGATGATGAGGTATTCACAAAATGAATTGAATTGCATCATTCTACCATAGTCCAGTTGATTTACCACTATAGAATTTTAATTGGTATGCAAATCATGTACGATATCAAAAGTCCTCCCTATTATGTAATGTTGTGATATATGTATACCTGCATATCATAGCCTGCCTTTGTGTTGATATGGATTTGCTGTTTTAATTGTTACAGTTACATAATCGTTGTATTCTCTCTTTGAACTAGCCGAATTACTTGGGATAATTCAACTTTACTGTAAATGTAAACATTTTACTGATATTCAAGTTCAAACTTCAAAGCAATTGATAGGAAAATTTTTGGATGCTTTGGCTTTTAATTTGATAACATGTAGAAGATTTATATTATATTGTAGGCCTTAGCTGTCAAGGTTTTTAACTGTATCATGAGTGCCTGGTATCTGTAATATATACTAACAAGCTTCATAATTCTTGTTAATCTATACCAATTGTATTTCACTTTAGTGGTCTCGGGAGGTTAATATGTCCATTCAATATGATTGTAATGTCGGTCTAGTGAGTCGACCATACTGGTCCCAGAAATTATGAAATTGTAACGCTGAAGTATCATAACAATAACAAAGTTGTTGATTTGTATCAGACTAGTTAATATCAATAAATAAAAAATTTTTGTTTTGAAAAGATTTATGTTGTGGGCTTTTAAATGATTGAGAATTTTGGCTAATAGTATAATACAGATGTTCAATACACATTTATGGTTTCGGAAGTTTGGGCATGTGATGTATCATATGAATAATCATTCAAAACTGACCGTGAAACTATTACTGAGTCATATATTATATTGTTTACCCCAGAGTCAACTTAACTTTCTGTTTCAGTCATATTGGTCCAACTTTCATATTTTTGTATTGATGGAGTTTGACAAAAAATTTTATTAAAGAGTATTACTTCATTATTTAGGTCATATGCCAGAAATGTCATATTTATAAACGAGTAAAAATGCGTTCACAAATCCCAAAACTGGCTCTGGAGTCAGTAGTTTCTAGTGTTATTAGTATTAGACCTTGACATATTAAGTTAATCATGCATGGCAATTCTGCTGTTCTTTAGATTTGGCTCTGCTTGTTAGTTATGAAATATGCGTCTGTTTATAGTATTTTACTGCCCATATATATATATCAGGAATGCCATCAGTTCAAGATTTATTTTATTTCATAATTTGGCTTATGGCCGCACTGCTTTTCATTTTTGACACAAGTAGGACTGTGTGCATTACAAATCATCAATATTAACGCTGGAGTTACTATTCGGTTTTTGTCAACTTTTTGAACGGCAAGTCTATGCCATGTTTGCAAGTTCACCAAATTCGGGTCATTCAATTGATTAGTTTCACAATTGTTATTGGGAGTTTGTCATAATGCATTTATGTATAACAAATAGGATGTAACTAAAACAGTTCTAACTTATTTTGACAATGATCTGCTGAACAGTGCTAGCATTAAGATGAGATCAGTTACTCCCACTTCAATTTCTGGTGCACTTATCATGTGACTTTTGACCCAGTGTATTTGTTTTTATCACTGAGCTCGGGGATTCTATGAATATTCCTTTATCTCTTTTTAGCTTTAATAGGTCCTCCACACTATCTAATTGTTACAGAGTAATACAATTATACACTCAGCCCACGTCCTCGTCATGCTGATTCAAGTCAATTTCGGAACCAATGTGGCGTATCTTGATATATTATGACCTATAATAATGTAGCCTATAACAGAAAATAAATATAAAGGCATAAATAGGCCTTTGGTGTACTATGTACACAGCCATAGTGCAAAGTGGTTAGTGGTGTCATCTTGAATACACATTCATAGTCATAGAATCATTGATGTAATATATTTCATCTAGATTCACTAGATTGTATTACGTTTATAGATATTACATGGGGATATTTCATTTGTAGTTATTACCCATTTGAGCTGGTGGGATGTCATGCTATTTGTATAGCCAGACAAATATTAGACGCTTACACAATCAGTTAATGGATGCATGATTTCATATCATGTTATCTAGTTTCAAGATAAGCCAAATGAAAAACATTCATGAAGTGATTACACTTTTCTCAGTAATTTAGTCTGAAGTGCCATTTGTGTGGTTCTACTGAATCATATTTTTGGACTCCCCAAAAGTGTTCTATTAAAATTAAAGGAGGTTTTAAGGGAGAATGACCTTTGAATAAATTGACATGTAAGTTCAAGGAAGGAGCTTTTTAGGGGCCTTTATATTGAAATACTGAAGATATTTCAATTAAAGATCTTTCGTGATTTACGGCCATTTGCTGTCGTAGTTCTTGAAAGACATATGTGATTGTCAGTGTGATTGAAATATTTTGTTTTCTATACATGTCAAAGAAGTAAGGTTGCAGAATTTCCTTTTTAAAAAGAAGTTGTTTACAGTTAAGCATGAAGATCCTTGTAGAGAACTAGATGACATGCATGGATTGCCCTGCATTTGGTGCTCAGCTAGTATATACCCTATACCATAAAAACTTGTCACTCTACTTTGACCCACAAACTGTGAGAAGCTGCCATCATGGTGTGTATATGCTTTGTGGAGAGGGCTGTATTTCTCACAGGATTATTTTTATCTCCATGCTAGCTCAAACATTTCTTGCCCACTAATATGTTGTCGGACATGTTGTGTCTCACAATACAGTCTGATACTGATGTGAGTGATATTGCACTGACAGTGACTAACTTGAGATGCTGAGTGAATGGCAATTAGTGTTTTCACTTTCGCTAATTGCTGGCTTGACTCCTCATTATGGCTTGAAACTGTTTCAAGTCTTAACGGGTAGTGGCCAAATGGACTGGGTCCAGTTGACGGGATAAATAACCGATCCATCGTAAGTTTACTCATTTATAAATGTCATACATGTAATTTCAGTGATGTGTGTAAATAAATTCACACTAATTAAACACATTTACCATTGCATTTGATGTATAATACCTTTATGTAATATTTTTTACCCATATATTACTGTCACCCAATTCTGACCAACACTTATTTGTCAGGTTATTATTGACAGGGTATACCTATTGTTGAACTGTTAGCATGTCATTGACCTGATGGTCTTTCATTGATCTTAGATATTATTAGTATTTGTATACTGAAGTCTTCAGCTCTTTAATTGTCTTAATTGCCCTGCAAAATTATATAAAATGGAAAATGATGTATTTGTAAGTCGCGCATTCTTCTTGATTCTTGAGCGTTCTGTTGTAAATATTTAATACGTTTAAAAAAATTGACAGAAAGAAATTATTCTTGCTCAATTATTATGTGTAATCAGGGTCCCAGATTCTCGGTCGTCCTATCGCCCGAGACGCCCAGATTTTGGGAAGGACACCCAGATTTTGAGAAGGACGACCAGATTTTGTACTATGATTCTATGAAACAATAAGCTGGGCTTCCACAGTGTTGGGAAGGACGCCCAAGAGCTGACAACGAATCTGGGACCCTGATATGTAATCAGCGATTTGCATAGGACAACTGCCATTTGCCTATTTATCTAAGTGATGCTTGTTGCTTACATCCCTTCAAACTTAATTTTGTATTGAGTTAATAAAATTGAATCTGTTATTCCTTTAGAAATTTAGAGTCCATGGCAATGATTATATATTTGGGGTATGATGGAACATTTATGTTGGCTATTGATTTAGTATTGCATGTTCTATTAATTTAGTGTGCATGATTTGTCAGAGCCTGGTGTGATGCCTGCGGATTATTTTACGGAACTGAAGCTTGAACAATGCTTTCATGATTGTAATAATTCTGTTTCGTGTACTGATAAGGATGTATATAGGGAGAATGGTGTTATCGAAGGATAGATCCTGGATTTGGACCTTCGACCAGGAACAGTCAGTTGTAGCTGCCTAGATTAAATTTCAATTTGGTTAATTTCATATGAACATATTATAGATATGTGCTGAGCAAAATGTTCCTGTTTCAAACTTGCCATAATATGTGGGTGTGATACAGCTAATTCTGACTCGTTGGTGTAGGCAACATTTAACTATTTTGTCTGCACAATAAAAAGTAATTGACAATGGTTAGTAATGGTAGTTGGGAGTTAGGATTTTGGCTCCTCACTGTTCTCAAAGTTTCTGGTCCGAAGGACCTGTCTGGCAGATTTTTAACCGGTCCTGCAGTCCAGTCCAAAAAATTGTAATTGGATGCATTTTGACATTTCTTGAAATAACCAAGATAATTATTATCTATTTCGGTCTGCCAGGGATTTTGAATCTTCACAGACTGACTTCACATAACTTCAAATCTTTTACAACCCTGTTATTGCATTCATATCAATTGTATCATTTCTGGATAATGCAATCTACGGTGAATAGATAGTGAATTGCAAGGCCTTGTGTAGCGAGTGAGCTTGTTGATATCGTAAGTGTTAAAAACGTCCGGGCTGAGGACCCCTCACAAAACAGATGACAGCTGGCAAGATTTAATTCAAATGGAGTATTGATGTTCTCATTTACGATATTTAGATCTATGCATATGTTAGGTATTGCATCGTGTAGTTTAAATTAAGCTGAAAGGCCAAGACTATAACTACTTAAATACTGTAACTGCTATTTTGTCCAGCTTTCCATAAAACACAAAAATTTATATTTTTGTTCAACATCCATAAAACACAAAAAATTAGCAAACTTGTGTTCATTATGTCTTCAATTAACAAAGTTTATGTAAAAATCAAGAAATATAACTTCTAAAGATTTGTCAAAGATTCATTATCATAATACTTTTATTTTTGAGTGTTGATCAAATGTTGAAATTTAGAATAATAGAATTTATGCTGGGTAGTTTGTGCTATTGGCCTAACATCCAACGGAGAAAATTGATACCCAATATTACCATCAATGGGTACCTGAACTTGCTGTCCGGGATTTCATTGGCTTTTTTAAGACGAGGAAGATAAATGATGATATAATCATTTGTCAAATATATCACACTGTTTGTACATGCAGTGCTTTACGTAATTGGCTAGAAAATAAAATGGCAGTGGATATATTAGGAGTAATTTTCCGTCTCAAATTAAAAAATTTGAATCAATCGTTGCTCTCAATTAGCGCATAGTAATTGAATAGTAACTTATTATTTGTTTTTATCTTTTCAGCATAAAAAATGAGCTGGGACGGATACATCGACAACCTTGTTGCCCATTCTACGGACACTTCAGGTATCTCCCATGTAGACAAGGCCTGCATTATCGGTCTTGACGGCGGAAGCGGATGGACAACAAGTGCTCATGCGAAGGTACGATCTAATTATGTTGTGGCTGCCAAGAATTTTAGATTTGTTTCTAAGATAAAAATTATAAAATTTTCAGTCCAACCAGTCGTCTAGAAGATACCCACTCAAAAAACTTAAAAGGGCATTGGTGAAAGGAGCTTTTGTTGTGCATCCCCAAATGCCTGTACTAATTGGAGTCTGGGACCCTCACTTGTCAAATTCTGCTGGCGTAGAATTTATTTTTTTTATCATGTAGAATTGTTCTGAGGTTAATGATACTTCTGTCACATTATGTACGTCATAACTGCAATATCAATATTATGATATCTGTCACAAGTGTTAAGTACAGACGAAAGGGTCATTTAATAAACTTTTTGTCTACTAAGTGAACAGATTTTTCAACGAAGAAATAAATATCCACATTTGAATTTACGCAGATACCGTCAATATCAGTGCAAGATGCAGTAATATATTGCAAGCTGTTAGATTCGAAATTGGACAAAAATGCTGAATGTGCATGCAATGAAGTCCTGTTCTTCTCTCTGAAGATGGTGAATTTCGTCATGAACTTTCTGGAAGAATAACCATGATAACATAACATGTAATAGAAGTATAATAATTATTATAATAATATTTTTGATTTGCTTGCAGGCCCTGCAACTTGATTCAAGTGAAGCCTGCTGCCTGGCCAAGGCCCTTAAAAATAACGATTTCTCGACATTCCAATCAAATGGTGTATTATGTGAAGGAACTAAATACCAGTTTCTGCGAGTGGACCCGGACGGTATGGTCTTAGGGAAGAAAAAGGACAAAGGATCAATCACGGTGGCAGCTACAAAGACAGGTGCGTATACTGCTAAAACCACGAAGATCCCATGCGCTTGGTACTGGTAAGATAATATACTAAGAGAAGGTGCAACATGCCTCACACAATTCTCATTTGTGTACATTTGCTGCTTCCTGTTTAAATTTTACTGCTCTGTGATTGGTTCACACTTCACACCAGGTGACGTCACGACTGTCGTCACCGTAGCAACCTCTGACAGTTTGATCTGTGATGTCACAGAACAAGTTGTCCAGAATGCATTGCAGCAGGAAGACATTCTTCGCAGAAAACATACTTCTGAGTGTTGCATCTCCTCCGTGGCTAAAACATGTTCTTTGGCACAAGTCAAATGTCCAAAAAGTGATTCCAGGTGGACTGTTTGCCACTGACCTAAGTGACCTTGGTGTGAGATATTAGGGTGATGTTGTTCAGAGTAGTCCCCGTAAAAATGGGTTCCTTTTGATGAAACCTGCTTTTCTACTAGCCTAGTGGGAGGGGGGGGAGGGTTAGCTCCGTGGTAGTGTGCTTTGCTGCCAATCTAGGGTTCGAATCTTACCTGGTCACATGCGCCTATGTTGGCCGGCAGTTTCAAGCCTCCTTCACCTCATTGCCGCGTCGTCCTCCTGTCCTAATTTGTCTACCAAGTGCATAAATACAGGGTGTAAAAACCCAATCATCCATCCCAGTAACGAAGACAGATACAGCCAGAGAGGATGGGAACATCACATGATGGGGTATGCAGCTGTCTCTGCAACCCCTGTTGACTAGCTAAAGGACCAGCTAAATGATTGTCATGGTAACGTCATCAACCAAATATCACATGGCACTATTTGAACATCACACGGGAGCCTGGAGTTGAACCACTCCTTCGAAACTAGCTCTGTGATCAAGTTAGTACGAGTGAAAGTCTTGGACCTGCTACTGAAGCCATTAAACTTCTGGGTCTAATTCGGACCAAGACATTGTTCATGAGCACCAAAACATTACATTGTCTTGATTACATGTTACAGTGTATCTAATGGCCAATTAAAATAATCTTTTTCACTCAGTTTTGCTTGGGTAATCTATTTAATGTATTAAGTTTCAAGATGTTATCATAATTATCAGGGCGGCGCTGTTAATTAGAATAGATAATTTAATGGTAAAATTTTGTGGTACAGGGCAGTTATTCCAGCTTGTCACATCATACCTCATGGCTAAATGGTGATAATAATTTCTTACTTGTTAGCCCGTCTATTTGGCGATAAGACAGGCTCATTTCTGCTGTCTCAGCCTGTTTGGCCTCTGTGATACACAAAGACTATAAATGGGCGATAATATTACTTTGTTACCGTAATTGGTCATGGTGATGACTGGGATCAACACCATTTATTTACTTAAAAGCAGTTTTGGTTGCATAATTTATGCAAAACGGAAAAAAGTTAATTTACTTTTAAAAAAGGTAGCTTCTTCATGACATACACATGTCATGATATCAGTACGTTAATACAAGGTAAACAAAAGACATTAAGCGGCAAGTTAAGCCCTGTCAACCTCCCACTCCATCAGAGTCTGGACATACCACATCACAATATGACATCTGGTTTTCGTCCATTGCTTTTGAGTTAGTTGCGTATATTGCTGCCCTGTAAGTGCACATGTGATTGAATTGTTGTCTCCATTTATTTCAGCTGTAGTAGTAGCACACACTAAAGAAGGTTGCCAACAAGGAAATGCCAACAAAGCTGTAATGGTCATTGTGGATTACCTGAAAGGCCTGAACCTGTAGAAATTTAGGTGAGTAGGCCTGACTGGTCTGCCTTTTCATATGCTTACTTGTAATTGGAAGATGTCTGTCTCATCCTATTATGGCAATTGTTAAGTGAATGTGATAGAATCTTGTCGGTATTCAGCCTATAAAATTGTCCTCAAAGCGGTTAATAACACACTGTAGCCAGTGAAAATATTTTTCTCAAACTATCATGTCAATTATCTGTGGCATATTCATTTTTAACCGGCCTAACAGCGGAGGCCGGTTAATACAGGAGCTGTAAATGGATCAGGTGAAACCATAAACAGTAACCACAAACCAGTAACCACAAACCAGTAACCACAAACCAGTAACCACAAACCAGATGTAAACCACGGTTTTTCCCCATTGTGACCTTAATATTTCACTTACAGTTATGAAATTTGGTACAGGTATGGGCCTCTGGGTATGGATTGGGAAGATGTCGAGAAATCCAAGATGGCTGCCGTTTTGTGGCGGCCATTTTGGCAGCCATCTTTCTTCATTCTTGAACTGCCCATTGTGACCTCAATATTTCACTTACAGTTATGAAATTTGGTACAGGTATGGGCCTCTAGGTATGGATTGGGAACATGTCGATAAATCCAAGATGGCGGCCATTTTGTGGTGGCCATTTTGGCAGCCATCTTTCTTCATTCTTGAACTGCCCATTGTGACCTTCATATTTCACTTACAGTTATGAAATTTGGTACAGGTATGGGACTCTGGGTATGGATTGGGAACATGTCGAGAAATCCAAGATGGCTGCAATTTTGTGGTGGCCATTTTGGCAGCCATCTTTCTTCATTCTTGAACTGCCCATTGTGACCTTAATATTTCACTTGCAGTTATGAAATTTGGTACAGGTATAGTACTCTAGGTATGGATTGGGAACATGTCGATAAATCCAAGATGGCGGCCATTTTGTGGTGGCCATTTTGGCAGCCATCTTTCTTCATTCTTGAACTGCCCATTGTGACCTTCATATTTCACTTACAGTTATGAAATTTGGTACAGGTATGGGACTCTGGGTATGGATTGGGACCATGTCGAGAAATCCAAGTTGGCGGCCATTTTGTGGTGGCCATTTTGGCAGCCATCTTTCTTCATTCTTGAACTGCCCATTGTGACCATAATATTTCGATTACAGTTATGAAATTTGGTACAAGTATGGGACTCTGGGTATGGATTGGGAACATGTCGATAAATCCAAGATGGCGGCCATTTTGTGGTGGCCATTTTGGCAGCCATCTTTCTTCATTCTTGAACTGCCCATTGTTACCTTAATATTTCACTTACAGTTATGAAATTTGGTACAGGTATAGTACTCTGGGTATGGATTGGGAACATGTCGAGAAATCCAAGATGGCTGCAATTTTGTGGTGGCCTTTTTGGCAGCCATCTTTCTTCACTCTTGAACTGCCCATTGTGACCTTAATATTTCACTTGCAGTTATGAAATTTGGTACAGGTATAGTACTCTAGGTATGGATTGGGAACATGTCGATAAATCCAAGATGGCGGCCATTTGTGGTGGCCATTTTGGCAGCCATCTTTCTTCATTCTTGAACTGCCCATTGTGACCATAATATTTCACCTTACAGTTATGAAATTTGGTACAGGTATGGGCCTCTGGGTATGGATTGGGAACATGTCGAGAAATCCAAGATGGCTGCCATATTGTGGTGGCCATGTTGGCAGCCATCTTTTGTGGGTATGAGACGGGAACATGTTGAGAAATCCAAGGTGGCAGCCATTTTGACAGCCATCTTTCCTTTTTTTTAGAAATCTGTTCAAACTGCATTGATTCTATTCTAATAGTCTAGCATCTTCCAATCAACTATTTCTCCTATCTTCCAATATCAGTTGCTCAGTGGTTTAAGCAATGGCACCTTCAATTTCATTGCGCTAGGTCGGTTTTGAATCCGCGGATTCTTGTTTTTTTTTTCGTTGAAATTGTCTCAATCACTGTGTATGAACTAATTTCCTGACTATTGTCACTTTTAATGCTTAAATTTCCATTGAACCTGTTGTGAATTACCGTTATCATAATAATGCAATCCACATACAGCATAATCAATATTGAGCAAAACTAGCTATGTTCTGTGCATAAAGTACAGAGTATCAATAAGTAGGGGAGACCGGGGCTGGTTGTCACAGGGGCAGGTTGTCACACTTTTTATTGCACTTAACTATGGAGTCACACAGCTCAACCAATCATTGTTTTTTGCTTTTATAACCCACTGGAGTCTTTTTGAAAAATCTTGACCCCTGGAAGGGAGTCTGGTAGGCACAAGGACTGTTAAAAATTCCCTGTCACAAAAAGTAATTTTTTACCTTTAACTTGCATGCAATGCTAGTCTTTATCAAATAGTTGTTGAAAAAGATACAGTTAATACACTTACCATATAAACATTTCTTTAAATCATCAATAGAACAAATAGTGAAAATTTTGATAACAACAGCCTTGGTCACCCGTTTTTGGAATTTTCATCAGTCGGGGCAGGTTGTCACAAAAAGGCGGGGCAGGTTGTCACACTTTTTGGAGCTGGTTGTTACCTGTTAGGACCAGGCTTTTAAACCAAAAAAACTAACAAAAATGTAAATTTGTGCTTAATACGTGCTATTGATGACTGAAGATGTATGCAGATACTGCATTGTGTTTAAATAAATCGATTTCAAATTTATATGTAAAATTTTCCAAAAAAATCGTAAAAATCCTACTCCGTATCAGAATGCTTTCCTACTGATTGGTAAGCCTTCATTTGCAGCACTCTTGTACACAGTAGCATGTTTGTTAAGGTCTTCACTTGGCAAGTAAAGGATTCCTCATATGTCCAAAATAACTTTTCTTGGTCAAGATTTGCCCTACAGAGTTCCACTTCCTGCATTCGAGCTCATAACCAAAAGTGTGACAACCTGCCCCGAGAGTGTGACAACCTGCCCCGAAAGTGTGACAACCTGCCCCGAATGCTGAATTTTAAAAAATGCCCAATATCACATCAAGATTTCGATTGATATAGGTATATATTCACCAGATAGGTTTAAGTCACTCCCCTTTTGCCATTCATACAGAATGGCAGTGCTCCTGCATGCTTTATATAGAAATAGTAACATGTTTAAGTTTTACACACTGTGACAACCTGCCCCTGTGACAACCAGCCCCGGTCTCCCCTACATCTTATGACAAATTACTGAGAAGGTTGTTATGCTGATGTTAAACGAAGAGTTTGATTGATCGTTTCTCCTTCAATCTTGCTGGTCCAGATAAAAATGCTGCGCAGCAAGCAAGTTGGAAAAGCACTCTGTGCTTATTGAGACCAGCTTTTAGTAATGATGATTTCATATTTGTAGACGCAAGGACTGAATGTGAATTGTTTTCTGGGACATTTTACCCTATGAAGAAAAGTGATGTTATAATTTTTTTGATGTCACTTTATGCTATAGAATACTTGTCCTAGAAAAAAATTCACATTCAGGCCTTGTGTCTACAAATATGAAATCATCTGTAAAACAATCAGAATGATAATTAATAGTGAAAATGTCTTTTACTTTCAGATAAATCATTACATACTGCCGCTTATACAATGGTTTCTTAATACTCTCCGCAGCTTGATGCAATGAAGTCTTTAAATCCTTACAACAGACCTCTGTGATAATCGTATTGATGAAGAGAAACCATTGTCAGATGTTTTGTATCCAATTAATCAGTAAAGAGCTAGGTATCAGTGGTTCGAATTTGATTTAGAGATCAGCTTAATTTACGTAATATAAAGTATCAGTGTCACAGACTTCTTTATCAGTGGATATTATTGTTATTATTAATGGTATATGCTATAAAAAAAAAACAATGTCAGTTTTGGCCTCGGCAGTCTTTCTGAATTAAATTAATCCCAATTAAAATACCAAGGAATTTGCTTGCCTCATGTATGTATGAAACAGTTAAGTATTGCTGGAAAGACTTTGTGTAATTTATGGAATCGTGTCTTGTTTTGTAGATTATATGGTCAAATATACTTTTTTTTTTCCTTGAAAGTTGTTCGCTTCCTTAATAACAGGTCTCCAAAAGTCAATTGCCGTTATTTACGTTGGTTTGTTACGCTGTGTCAAAATGCCCTCCCAGCTCAATAGAATTATTTTCGTGTCTGTTGAGTTGTTATAAATGGCAAGTGTATTGGTGGTGTATCCTTCAACGAAAGTGTTACTTTAAGTTGACAGTGTCCTGAACTGCTGAAGATGACCTGTTACTGATTAAGCTGTTGGGAGAAGTGTTCTATAAACTTTTGGCCTCTGCTGTTTTGGAATTTGCTTATGGAAATGCATGGCATTAAACCAGGCTTGCAGACTATTGGACTATTGTTGACCTATTGGTTAAGGTCTCCCATTCACAGGTTGTTACATTTTGGGATCAGTCACTGGTCGGATTTCTTTTGAGGTTTTGTCGCAGTCCATTGAACTTGGGATACTAACGTAACTGGCAAGTTGAGCGACTCGTTAATCGCCCAATCATTCATGTTATTCTGATGTGGTCTTCTCCTGGAGAATGGACTTTTTCAACCGTTAATGTTTCGCTGTGGTGTTAATCTTATATGCTTTGTGAAGAACTAATTGAATATTAGACTAGATTCTGGTCAACTTACAAAGTTATCTGGTCAACTTACAAAGTTATATAATCGTTGGACTACCTCCATGAAAAGATCTGCCCTGTGGAGGCTTGAGGTCTGTGAATCTCATCAAATTCGGCTGCTTGGGACTCCGTTCAGAAATTGTGCTTGCTCTGCTAGATCAGCTTGATATTTTGCCAAGATCTTGCAAGTCTGCATGGGTGTTCTTGAATTCATCAATCCCCAAGTTTTCACCACGGACACCAGATTGGAGAAATGGTCTTGGGTTCATTTTATGAAGGAGGCTTTTTCAGATCCCGAGCTGCAATTTAATTGCATCAATGTAAATAATGTGATGGTCATACTGTGGAAATGGAATAATTTGTTCTTGGTGCAGTCCTTACAACTTGTGGCAGTAATTCGGGTTGTGTTCTTGATCAATACAATTTTTAACAGGTTTTCGGTCCCTCTTTTTTAAAGGGTTGCTTCGTGTCTCCCTGAAGAGTTGCATTGACCATGCGTGGCAGAGAGACTCCTCCTTGGCAGTACAGGTCTTAGGTGGTGGGAACCCCCAGTATTTAGGGTATACCCCTGAGCTCTCCCTGTACATGTACCTGTAAGTTGTGCAGCTGGGTTCCTAGGATAGTGTCCTTGTATAAAAACACTGGGATCAAGTGTTGGCCAACAATGTGTGGGGGTGTAGGAGCTTTTAGTCTGGCTGAAGAAGAACCCCATTCATTCAGCTCAGAGCAAGAGAATCTGTGCAGTGCTCCCTTGTCAGGTCTCATTGGAGTGAGGAGCAGAAAAAAGGTGCTACAATGTTCCTATCATTTGATGTATGTTTTCAACGGTGAGATATATTAGAGGTGGTACTTTGGATTATCATTATCAGCTGATAATTAGAGGAAATGTTATAGTGTTCATAAGTGACACAAGATAACCTGGCCACAGAAATTGCTGGAAATTGTCTGAATTATCATTTGCTGGTCAAGTTATGAAAAAAATATTTACAATTGAAGTGGACAACCAAAAAAAAAGGTCTGCACATCTTTTCTTAGGTCCATTTGGC
The DNA here is from genome assembly GCA_026936325.1 of Platynereis dumerilii. Classification (NCBI taxonomy): domain Eukaryota; kingdom Metazoa; phylum Annelida; class Polychaeta; order Phyllodocida; family Nereididae; genus Platynereis; species Platynereis dumerilii. Next base: position 97,335,355 of record JAPTHN010000002.1, read on the forward strand.
ATACTCTTTAAATTCAAGTTGGACTGAATCCCTCAGAAAATGACTTGAAACTGCTGCGGGAAATGTTTGAAAGTGAAATTCCACTTTAATTGATTACAAGCTCAATGGGAAAACAGTAAAGTGAAACAAATACCTTGGAGGCTAAGTTGTAGAAATCCTACAAATGCCAAGACTGTTGCCATGGTTACCATGCAATGCTTTACCCCTATGACGTTACAGGGGCTGCAGCTGATAACCCATGTAACAAGCAAGGCTGAGCATGTTCTGGGGGAAAGTTATCTTGACATGACCATGAAACTGGTCATTTTAAATAAGTCAAGACAAGGTACATTATATCATTATTTTAAATGGCTTATAGATGACAGTCAATAGTGGAAAGCTGTTTATACATCCAATTCAGATAAATAATATTGGAGTGTAACATCGGCCTATGCTATGTAATTGTTGTGTGGTTCTATGTAATTGTTACGTGGTGCTGTGCGATGTGTATGTAGTTTGTATATGGACCTATGTGTGGAATAAAGTTTATACGAAAAAATATATATACATGTATATATATGTAATCTAAGTTCTGTTGCTTGATTCTTTATCTTCTTTCTCAATGGCCATTAAAAGCTATTAAACATGTTAATCCTGGGGTTAGATGACACCTGGTGGCTAAACTTCCACTGTAAGGTAGTGCCATCTTCAGTTTTGCTTGTTGCTCAATGCCTTTTTAGAAAGATTCTGGAATGATTTTATTTTATTTTATTCAACAACATTAACATTACAATTGAAAACATAGATAGATATAAGGTATAAAGATATCAAGTAAATAAAATATGAAACTTGTTGCAGCTGCTAATGGACATCAATGACCTCACAAATGGTTGAACTGGCCCTATCCATTGCATTGGAATAAACTTCCATTTGTCATTGAGTAACTTGTGACCTCATTGATACTCAGTTGGTGACTTGTTTTGATGGCATTGGAAGTACACAATATGACCTCACAAATTACTAATGAGTCAGAGAGAATAACATAGCACAGGCATAAATGACCTCACAAGGAACATTTCAGTCCAAGTTTGTAAGCACTTTACATTCGTCGACTGTAAATTTACTCGAGAAGGAACCTGTTTGTCTCGTGGTTCAAAGGACGCAACCCTCATACTACGCACTATCGTGGCAGGAGCCAGAAACACAATTTGTGAGAATGCGCATTAGCACCTTTTTAAAATTGTCGGTGCCTTCCGGAAGCATGAGGTTCGAGTATGGCGTGTTTCATAGGTGTAGGAGGTCAATTAATTTTGGGGGGCTACCCAAAAAAAAATTGCCCAAAAAATAAAAACTCCCAAAATTTTCTGCCCGAAACTGCATGAAAAATCGACTTCCCAAAATTTTTGGGGGGGCCCCCCTGCCTCCTACGCCTATGGCGTGTTTAGAAACAAATCCTCATTACTAGTGTCACGTTTATGTATTTCATCAGAACTGAGCAAGAAATTATTTTTTTATAATGGACGCGATGCCCCCCCCCCCAACTTGAACCCCAACCCCCTTGAATTCAATCCAGCTAGAGAAATAGATATCCAAAGTTTTAATACGCAACCATATGCTGCTTCATTTTGTACTTTTTGCATTTGTTGGGATTTACTGTGATCGTAGCTTTTCCTGTTTAAAAAAATCATTTGGTTACTTTCTTCCATTCATGTAACATCCTTTGATTTTGTATTGAAAATGTCAAACAATGATGACATGTGAATTTCATTTAACTAAATTTGACATGCTGAACCAATTTCCAAGTTCTTGGAGTTAAAAGTCTATTAAAGGACCTTCATACATTTCAAGGGTTAATGTTGTTTTTGTTTCGAAATAGTAATTTGGTTACATGGTCCCGTAACATCATTTGATCTTATATTGAAAATGTCAAACAACAATGACGTGTGATTTCATCATAGAAAAAATTAGGAGGGACCAGTTCGCTGTGAAAAATGCACTTTGTGACGCATGATAGCCGATGAAGTGTCATCTTCTTAACTTTCAACATGGGAAACAGAGAGGCCCTTTGATTAGTCATGATCAAGAGAAGGCCGTTTGACTTCTCATAATGGATTTTAGAGTGAAAATCAGATGCATAATCCTTGTGTTTGGCTGTCACCACAAGAGGGATTAGTCTCCTTAAATCAATTAATGTTGAAAGTATTGGGTATGATCATGACAAATCATCAGCATGATGACACACAAAGTGCCATTTTCAAAGTGACAGACGGTAAACCACATCTCACATCCTGATCCAGTTTCTAAGAATTTACATTTCTTGAAATTAGAGGACCTCTGTGTGTTTCGAGGGTCTAGTATTTTGTTTTGAAATGGCAATTTATCTGGTTACCCTGTAAAATAATTTTGATCTGTTCTTGTATCAAGAGGCACTTTTGGAAGACCAGTCCCCCGGAAGATTTGATCATTCATAGGCAGACCTCTGAATTAAAGATGGGGAGTTTGGTTTTGTCTGGTTGCAAAGCAGGTCAACTGCCTCGTCTGCATAATTTCCAGAGTGAGACTGGAACAGATGTGAAATATACATTGTATGTAGGCCAATGGCTGTATGCTGTATCCAGGCAAAATAATTGAATAGTGTGTATCCAAACATATTATGCCTCAATCAGCCCTCTCTATTGCCTTAGCCCCTTCTCATGCCACCACCAGCCCCCTCTTATGCCCCAGCCCCTTCTCATGCCTCCATCAACCCTCTCTATTGCCTCAGCTCCTTCTCATGCCTCCATCAGCCCTCTCTATTGCCTCAGCTCCTTCTCATGCCTCCATCAGCCCTCTCTATTGCCTTAGCCCCTTCTCATGCCTCCACCAGCCGTCTCTATTGCCTTAGCCCCTTCTCATGCCACCACCAGCCCTCTCTATTGCCTTAGCCCCTTCTCATGTCTCCATCAGCCCGCTCTATTGCCTTAGCTCCTTCTCATGCCTCCATCAACCCTCTCTCTATTGCCTCAGCTCCTTCTCATGCCTCCATAAGCCCTCTCTATTGCCTCAGCTCCTTCTCATGCCTCCATCAACCCTCTCTATTGCCTTAGCCCCTTCTCATGCCTCCATCAACCCTCTCTATTGCCTTAGCCCCTTCTCATGCCTCCACCAGCCGTCTCTATTGCCTTAGCCCCTTCTCATGCCATTACCAGCCCTCTCTATTGCCTTAGCCCCTTCTCATGCCTCCATCAGCCCGCTCTATTGCCTTAGCCCCTTCTCATGCCTCCATCAACCCTCTCTCTATTGCCTCAGCTCCTTCTCATGCCTCCATAAGCCCTCTCTATTGCCTCAGCTCCTTCTCATGCCTCCATCAGCCCTCTCTATTACCTTAGCCCCTTCTCATGCCTCCATCAGCCCTCTCTATTGCCTTAGCCCCTTCTCATGCCTCCATCAGCCCTCTCTATTGCCTTAGCCCCTTCTCATGCCACCACCAGCCCTCTCTATTGCCTTAGCCCCTTCTCATGCCTCCATCAGCCCGCTCTATTGCCTTAGCTCCTTCTCATGCCTCCATCAGCCCTCTCTATTGCCTTAGCCCCTTCTCATGTCTCCATCAGCCCTCTCTATTGCCTTAGCCCCTTCTCATGCCTCCACCAGCCCTCTCTATTGCCTCAGCTCCTTCTCATGCCTCCATCCAGTGGCGTCCCTATGGGGGGGCACGAGGGGGCACAGGCCCCCCCATATTGGACCTGTGCCCCCCCCAGGTGCCCCCCATATGAACTTTCCAACTCTGGCAAAAATATACAATTAGTATAGCAGGTGCCCCCCCAGAAAATTGCGTGCCCCCGGGTGCCCCCCCCCATGAGACCCCCCCAGTTACGCCACTGCCTCCATCAGCCCTCTCTATTGCCTCAGCCCCTTCTCATGCCTCCATCAGCCCTCTCTATTGCCTTAGCCCCTTCTCATGCCTCCATCAGCCCTCTCTATTGCCTTAGCCCCTTCTCATGTCTCCATCAGCCCTCTCTATTGCCTTAGCCCCTTCTCATGCCTCCATCAGCCCTCTCTATTGCCTCAGCCCCTTCTCATGACTCCATCAGCCCTCTCTATTGCCTTAGCCCCTTCTCATGCCTCCATCAGCCCTCTCTATTGCCTTAGCCCCTTCTCATGCCTCCATCAGCCCTCTCTATTGCCTTAGCCCCTTCTCATGCCTCCATCAGCCCTCTCTATTGCCTCCCCCTCTCATTCCTCAGACTTCTACATAGCCTCCCCCTTTCATGCCACTGCCTTCTTAATTGCGCCCTCCCATGCCTCTATCAGCTCTCCCAATTGCCTCAGTCCCCTCCCATGCCTCTATTAGTCCTTTCTATTGGCTCAGCCCCTCTCGTGCCTCCATCAGCCCTAGCTCTCCATTGCCTCAGCCCTAGCTCTCCATTGCCTCCATCCGCCCTCTCTATTTGCGTTAGTCTCCTCTCATTTCTCCATCAGCCCCCTCTATAGCCTCCCCCTTTCACGCCATAGCCATCTCTTCCCCCTCCCTCCTCTCATGCCTCAGCCCTCTCTATTTACCCCCCCCCCCCCTCATGCCTCAGCCCTCTCTATTGCCCCCTCTCATGTCACAACCCACCATAGTCTCAACCAAGCCAGTTTTTGGGTGCAGATCATCAGATGGTTCCTTTTTCCAATTATGTCTATTTGTGTTGCCTTTTTGACGAAATATTTCATTCCTTCTTTCCATCAGAAAATTCAATTGAGGAAAATCCATAAGCAGTTTTAAAAAAAGGCACACAAAAACAACAGTCTGCTGTTTGATTGGATTCATTTTATTACTTTTTTAAACACTTTCTAGTTTTTTGAAAATAACATTTATATAAGGGGCCACAACAGATGAATACATCTCCCATAGCTCCACACATTTCCATTCAATCCACACAAATATTTACAAAGTACAATACTCAAATTTCAGGCTACTACACAACAAGTATTAAAACAAGCTATACTGTTTTCCCTTGATGTTCTGCAACTGCCAGGGCCATCCTTTCACGTTCCTGTAATGATAAATTAAAGCAGAGTTATTAGTACTTATTACGTTTATAAATCGTAAGTATATCGATCAGTTTCAAGTTGTAGGCAAATTTTAGACATGCAGCACTGGGCCAAATATATAATTTTTATAAATTATTGGTATTTTATCTTATACCTCTTGATTTCTTATGCTTTCAGCTTCAACAAATTTCCTGTGCTCTAGCAAATCGTCTTGGAAGTACATACGTCTGTAAATGAACAAAAGTGTGATGAACAAGTTTAATTGAATTGATAAGTGTCAATGAATTTAATAGCTGGAGCAAATAAAGAGTGCAACTTCAATTCCATGCACCACTGGTCACACAATGCCAGGTCTTCGATGGATGATTGGGGCTTTACGTCCTCTATTGATGCACAACTGGTAGCATCACTACTGCCAGTACCTGTAATGTACATGTATATTTATCGTAGGCTCTGACCAGAGCGAGATGCGTATGGTCACGTTGTCGCTCCCAAGTAAATGAAGTGATCCAGCCTCACAGAGTCACAGGTTTCATCGAAGACACATCTTTCACAGTACCCCGTATCTGGCGGATAATCTGGCATGTCTCAACAGGTTATCTATCTGCACACAGCCTCAAAATGTCATATTCATCAATTAAAATAGGTCCTACTATGCATATTTGTGTTTTACGTTACCTGAATTTGTAAACTGTTCCATAAAGAGCTACCATGCACCCAAAGGCCACGGGGAACCTCCATACTCGAGGTAAAGCCATGGTTGGGTCTTTTGTGTGTGGTGTTCTGGTTCTGTTTTTGTTGACTGTGCTGGTGGCACTACAAAACGCTAGAGGGGGCTTCCAGCCAATTGTTAGTTTTCTTCACATTTGGCTAATTGGAGATTTGGAGTTGTATGTTTATTAAGTCTGGATATTGCAAGAACTTGATAAAAATCTAACTGTAAGGTTTCTGGCTCATATATCTCTGAAAAAATATGAGATTTTGTGGTCCTAACTCAAACTTCCATCAGGTGGCGCTCCTTGTTAAATTACGTTGGCCGACTTCCGGCCAAATGTCAAATATTTGATCACATTGAAGGTGGAAGCCGGTTTTTGGCAGTTTTGAGCATGCAAGTATGTTTATGGTGATTGTCATGTCATGAAATGTCATTCAAGTCTACCCACGACATGTTGACTTGGCATTCATGATGTTCCCAACCATTGCACATTGTGATTTCAGTCACATTGGTGCAGTACTCAGCTGAGTGGCATGAGCATGATCAAAGACAAAGGTAGGGGGCGACCATTAGATTGGGGGGGGGCGGGGTGGGTTGGGAGTTGTTTTAAATTATTGCCTACATAGGCGTATTTCACAGAGTGACAGGGGGTCAGGAGCGCTACAGCAAAATAGCCATCATGTACACCTATGACTGCGTACTGCCCAGGAAGAATACATGTATATATGTTTCACCAAAACTTGCCAAGAAATTATTTATTTTAAAAAAGCAACTCCCAAGCCCCCCCCCCCCTTGAGTTCTAATGGTTGCCCCCTTAAAAGGACTAGCTCAGTCGGTTAGGGTGTCAGGCTCCGCTGGATGCTCTGCCTGCGTGGGTTCGAGCCCCACAGTTGGCAGCTGCAGCATCCGAGATCTCTATGTCTATAAATAGCTCCTGACTAAAGGTCCATCCCATAGGACCTACCAAAAGTGGAGGGGGGTTGTATCTAGTGTTCTATGCTGGGGCAACTGAAAGACCCTGCACATCCCTGAACTAATAGGGTATGTGGCAGACTCCCAGCCTTATCATTACTCATCCATCATACGGCGGTCGTAACGCTCGATAATACACCAACAAGGTGGTCTGAGCGGTAATGGAAGAAGAAGAAGAAGTTGAAACTGATTGCATGATTTGTCTGGCTGAGGCAGCTCTTGATGTTTGTGCACATTCGAGTGATAAGTTCTAATTGTTCTCTTTACTTACAGAATCATGTTGCTTCAATTTGCATCAAGGAGACTATGTGTTTGCATTCTGCAAAAGTCGCTAAAAATTCAACAAATCCAAAGTGCATCCTCTTCGAAATTCAAGTTTTGCGTTCGATCTCCCGTATTTACCCTGCAGATCCAGCGGATGTCATCATCAGTTCAAAAAGACACTAATTCTGAAGTTGAACAATGGACAAAGGTGTACAGGCTGCCTTATATCCGAAGCATACGCCTGTTGTGCAGATGGAAGCTTTATCAGACTGGCTTGACATTCATACTCGTCCCTGTGTTGCTGGGCTCCTATAGTCTTGGTCATTCGGCATTGACGGACGTCATAGCGTCTTTGTCTGTTGCTTCATTTGCCTCAATCATGCTTATTGTGATGACTCATTATTTTCAAAAGTGCGTTGGAGCCATCAGTTACAGAGAAGATCTCGATCAAGTTCAAATTGGCACGTTGAATTTTTGGGGCAAGCGACAAAACCATTGTTTTGACAGAAGTGATTTAGTGAGATTATCTGAACTACCCGACTACACCAAAGACGTCTATATTAAACTGAGGACTTACAACACGAACGATTATTTCTATTTGAGTCTCAAATATGGTAATATTGTGGATAAAGATTTATTTACTGCAGTCTTTGGCAAAGTCATCTGAAATTCATATTTGCAATAAAAAATTCTGAAAACTTATTCATAAATTTTGTCTTAATTTATTTATACTGGTACAACTCATTATATAATATATGGTGTATTGTATTTTGAAGATCAAAAAATTTTCTGTATATAAAATTTCTATAGTTTTTTGAAGTTTATTGTTAGAATGTCGGAAACTTGGTAATTCAATTGAAATGCCAGAAAATAGCCAAATTAACACGGTAGTATTTTTTGTTCTTATCAAATCCAAGGTGCGATGACTAGAGAATATATATTATTTAATGCTGTAGTATGCACAGCTACCCGTCAATGCACAATATTTCCTACTGCGAAGCCTGAGCACTGTTGCTGTGAAAGTGTTTTGAAACAACTCCAGAACTGCAATGGCTACAGGCACGAAGTTGGTGCCAGCAACATAACACATGCAGAACCAGGCATGACAGCTCTTGCCAAAAGCGGCATAGCACAAATAAAAACAGCCATAGCACAAAAACAGCACTGCCATTAAAATAGTATGCCACAAAACAACAGTAGGGGAGGCGGGGGTAACAAGTCACATGCAATTTTTGTGAACATACAGCACTATATGAGGTAATATGCAGACCTAGATTTGATAGTCATCCTTGTGCATGGAATTTATAGTGAGCCTTCCAAAGCTATCGGCATGCAATGATAATGCACCATCAGCAATGCCGTTGTCAGAAATTGCCCAAAGTTTGCGAAATGAAATGTTGCTGCAATGCTCTCTCATCAGTACAATTGATGATGGATGATGATAAGATTGTAAGCTAAAAGATTCTAGTGTGGAATATTTTACTTTCCTTAGCACATAATTCTGACTTCCTGGTACCCTATGGTAAAATATCACAGTGCTGGGGTGAAATGTCACACTGTGACATTTCACCCCTCAGCTGTTTTTTAAATTCAATACATGATCATGGCAACTTGGTGACCAAATGGCCAAAAATGGGTTCACAGCATGAAAGACAATTATCCAAAAGACCTTGAAACACTAGCACAACTTCCTATGTCACAGTGACCAGACATTAATAGAGAAAGTTCAGAATCAATGAAACCTGTTTGGGACACCAAAAATGCACGAGGTAAAAACCCACTTTGAACAATGAGTAAAATTTTCATATTCCCTGCAGACCTTCTCATAAAAGTGTCCCAAATTATGATTTAAGCTTAAGAATTAGTGCACTGCAAGTTGGTCAAAAAGGCCTGTGACTTTTTACCCCTGTGACTTTTCACCCCCTCTTCCCCTACTAGCGACTAGAAGCCAAAATGGCACCAGCATAAAAAAACCACTGCCAGTTACAACAAACCACAAAGCTATTTTTGATGGCTGGCTGTTTTTGTGTCATGCTGGTAGCTAGCCAGTGTCATGCAAAACAGCATTCTCCCGTAGTCATCGGCTCACTTCTCGAGCTGGCTCTGCCAGTGAGCCTCTGACCTGGTAGGCCACAAAAATTGTGGTTTTAGACCTTCAAGCTGATTGGTTGCGAAGGGAAATGGACGCACAATCAGAGAGGCTGTTACATTTAAGGCTGAATCAACTCATTAAATTTGCTCACTGTTGATAGCTGTTGTCTTCTGATCTGTCTGTTGTTTTAAGTTTCCTTATGTTTGACATTAATCTTTATGATTAGAACAGACTCAAAAACACCATGCAAGTACTCAATTTAAGAGCTGCTTGCAGATAGATATTTACTATTCACTACAGTCAGTATTTTGTATTATATATCGATCTGCCTTATATTTCTCTGTCAATTTTTTTGCCAGGATCTATATCTATCTATTGATACATCTATCCTGCCTCTACAACATGTTTAATTGATAACCGCTATATTTGTAATAGAAACTCAATTTCTATCTTTTTTTCAAATCTTATTTTTCCATTTGAATAATCTTCTTTCACTATTTTGTAATTTTTTTTTATGACTTGTAATTGGCGCCCTTGCTACGAAATTTATATTTATATATATCAACAAATAAAGCTAATCAATCAATCAATCAATCAATCAATCAATCAATCAATCAATCAATCAATCTTGTTGTAAAAGATGTTGGTGAAAATTCGGATGTAGAAATGAATGAAAATCACCCAAGTGTTAACGCTATCAAACATAACAAAATTGCAGAATCTGAAAATTTTGTTTTTCATAAGGTAAATGAATCAGAAATTAGAAAATACATTGACAAGATTGTCCCCTAAAATTCTCAGAATAACAAAAGATGTAATTGCTCAACCAATCACTGATATTGTCAATCGCATGATTGATACTAGTAAGTTCCCAGACCAACTTAAAATCGCAAGGGTTACACCCATTCACAAAAAGAATGACTCCCTATGCAAAGAAAATTATAGGCCGGTAAGCATACTACCAGCAATTTCTAAAGTGTTCGAACGAACCATCAGCGAACAATTAGCAGAATTTTTTGAGAAGGTTTTCAACCCTCTACTATCCGCCTATAGACGTCAATATAGCTGCCAGTCAACGCTCCTAGCCATGACTGAAAGATGGAGACTTGCTTTAGATGAAAATAAAACTGCAGCAGCTATATTGATGGACCTATCCAAGGCCTTCGATTGCGTCAACCCTATTCTCTTAAAGGAAAAACTCAAGGCCTATGGCTTAGATGACAGTGCAGTTGCACTTATTAATAGCTACATGACTGATCGAAAACAGTGTGTGCGTGTCACAAATAGGCACAGTTCTTTATCTGACATTCTAAAAGGGGTGCCACAGGGCTCCATTTTGGGCCCCATCATTTTTGATATCTACTTAAACGATATTTTTCATTTTACCGAGAATGCAACACTCTTCAACTATGCCGACGACAACAGCCTGAGCTTCTGTCACAAAGACACCACTTTTTTAAAACAAACTTTGGAAAAAGAATCAACTGGTTTAATAACTTGGTTCAGTCAAAATAGGCTAAAAGCCAATCCAGAAAAGTTCCAGGCTGTTGTCGTCAGCAAGAAGAAGAGTGATGCACCTGTCAATTTTAAAATTGGTGATATTACTATCCAGAGTGAAGATTGTGTTAAGTTATTAGGAGTAACTGTTGATTCGTCTTTAAATTTCAATGTTCACTTAAGAAATCTTTGTACCAAAATATCTAGGCAGATAAATGTTCTTAGTAGAATAGCTAAATATCTTACTTTGGAAGGCCGAAAGGCTATTTACCACTCGTTTATTTTATCGAACTTTGGATTCTGTCCGATCATTTGGCATTTCTGTTCCAAGGCAAATACGGACAAATTGGAACGCATGCATCACAGGGCACTTAAATTTGTATACCAAGACTTCGATGCAAGCTACGAAGACCTGCTCCTAAAGCATGGTCACAGTTCCTTAACTTTACAGAGGATTAGACAAATTGCCCTCGAAACATTTAAAATCCTGCAAGGCAGGTCTCCGGCTTACCTTAACAATTTGATCGAACGGAGCAACTCCACATACTCCCAGAGACATGGATTACGCCTCAAAGTCCCTCGAACGAGGACGACAAAGTACGGACTAAACAGCTTTAGGGTGTTGGCGGCTAATACATGGAACAGCCTTCCAACCCATTTGAGAAATGAACAATCTTTCACTGCTTTTAAAGGACTGCTGCAACAGTGGAATGGTGTTCATTGTAAATGCTCTATGTGTAGGAGTTAAATTTCACCAGGTTTATCAGTATTACATTAATTTACCACAGGTATTATTTTAATTTAATCATTCAATCTTTTTACCATTGTTTTTATACACTGTTTTTATTTCTTTCTGTTAATTTTATCTTGTTATGTTGTAACAGTCGGTAGAAAAAGCCTATGGCTTATGTTGTTACTTTGTAAAACACCCGACTTAAAATAAAATTTCTTTGACTTTGACTTTGAACCAAATCACGGCAAAACAGGAAATAGAAATATTTTTGTTATTGTTTTACTGCCCTCTGATTGGCCGAAACAGGTTCGATGTCTTCCCGATAGTTTTCGGACACTTCTATTAGGGCTAGAATTAGAATTTTAGGCTCTTTTGAAGCCTGGTGCCTTAATCTTTATGATTTCGTTTTTTCATGAAGATATCTCAATTAATTGCTGAGAATTCGTTGAAAATGCATAGGCCTATATATTTGTCCCTTTGCCATGTCAGGCAATTCAGAATAGCAATCAAGACTTCACCAATTAGCCAATTTGCCATTACATTCACACCTTGAGTTAGTATATTTCAATTAACACCTTCTAAGAAGTCCCACTTCATTGAAGGCCATTGTAAAAGTGAACTTTCTCATAGCAATCAATGCCATCTTTGAGGGGAGGCAATCCACTCAATTAAAATTTAACATGAACCACAGCTGCACACTCTTTGTTACAATGTTTTTTGCTGTACAATTCAGTTTCTTTGATGACTACCAAGCCTGCAGAATCACACTGTACAAACGGACAGACTCAACGGCAGTTATCAGGCAAATATGGCAGTGAACATATTTTAAAAGAATAAAAATAACAATGTACATATAGTGGCTTTGATATTATGATGCTAAATGAAAGGAATTATTGCAGGGACATTTATCTGAACGGAAAATTATATTAGAAATAACCCCAGGCATCTTGATATATGTTTACCAACTGGTGTCTCACTTTTGTCTTTGTAACTCACTTTTTAGCTATTTACAATGAAAAGCTCAGGAAAATTGTGGAAGGGGTTGACAGCTAAAAATGCAAGGCATTTTATAAGATCATTTTATAAGATCATTTTTCAAGCTTCTATGTGCTTTATTATATATATATATATATATTCTTTTATTGACATCTATAAATATCACAATTGATACATATGTCATTTGTAATGGGAAAAAGTTAAATAAAATATAAAAAAATAGTATTAATTATATACAAGATTAACTATATACATAAAATTGATTATACACATGTTATAAATAGCTAAAATCAAGTGAGCATATTGTTACAAACGTGTACGAGTAATAGTACTTTTGTGTCAAAAGAGCACTCAGCAAATGATTAAAACAAATACAAACTAGGTTCCAGCCACCCAAATAGTTATAAAATAAAGTTGATATCAAACACCAATTAATATAGATAACAGTCAATAAAATACACACACCACTTATACTGATCACATACAAATAGCCATTTCAGGTTATTAAGAAAATTATGATTAATTATATATATAAGACATAAGCAAAATACATACAAGTTAACAAATTTATAGATTAATTAATAAGCAAAAGACATATAAGTTAACAAAGTTATAGATTAATTAATAATGCTTGATATTTCATAATTGATCATTATTTACAAAACATGCATCAAATTACATACATTGTTGCTTTAATATTGATCATATTGCTATACTGAATAGTTCATTTTATGTTAGAAATAGCTTATTTCTTAAAGTGTACATTATATGTTAATTATCATAATTATCATGATTGTGTATTATAAGTGACTGTGTGGATGTAGGAGATATGCTTTAAATTTAAACATCAGCCTGAAGTAAAAATTTCCCTAGAGTATTTAGTAGGTCAGGTTCCTTACTTTTCATTATTGATGTAAACTTGTCACTGTCATTTAAAGACAGAAAATTGTTGATAAATTTAGCAGCTGTTGAAAACAGGTTTTCACGAAACGATTCATTAGCAGGGCATACAACAAGGCAATGGATTTCATCCTCCACCATATTTAATGAACACTTTTCACATATTCTATTTGCTGCAGGAATCACTGGCTTTTGATGTCTGCCTATTTCAATTTGTAGACTGTGAGAACTTGTCCTGAATCTTGCAATCTTAGTTATTAATTTATTAATGCACTAGATTAGCATTTCAAAATTTTCTTCTGCACACACATCTTGATAGGACAGCCAAATAAGGCAGGCTTCACTCAGCGCATTGCAATAGTGCATTCATATTTTGTTAATTTAAGGGTGATTGAGTAGAGAGACGTTAATGAAATATTGTGCATAAAATGAAAATACCAGTGGTTGGTCCTTGACAAAATGTTATGAATATGTGGATACAGTAACAGTTACTAGCCTATCAACATCAACTGCACAACACAAGTCAAGTCAGCCGGGGTATACCAGCACAACACAAGTCAAGTCAGCAGAAAAGTTCTTGTATTTTATAACTCAAATTTTAGAAGAACATTATTGCCCTTGCATTGCAGTCTCTTTGAGTGCAGGATGTCTGCAGCATTTTTGGAATCAAATTCCAGGATTTTCTAGGCTTTTCTTGGCCCAAATTTTCCCAAAATCAAGGCCAATCTTCCAGAGAATGCAGATTATTTTTTTCTGATAGTAAAAATGTATCTGCGACCTGACTGTCACAATAAATCGCAAAATATTCAGCTGTGTTTCTTTTTTTTATTAGTATGAAGCAGATTCCAGGCCTTTTGTGGTAAACGCGATTTTTTCATGGCTTTTCAAGGACTGGCAGACACCCAGGTCACACCCTTTGAGTAGTTACAGTCAGGGAAGTGCAAGTGATTACTTCAAACTGCTTGTGTTACTGTGATGTCATTGCATATTCAATAGGTCAATAATAGATCATTTGGAGCCTTCTACAGTTTTAATCAATCGAGTAACTAAATTATTGCCAATATTGCTTCACAAGACTGTGGCATTTTTGAAGATGCATAAAGAAATATAGTCCTACAGACGACTCCTAAATACATTTTTAAACTTACCATTTTAGATTTATAGGAAATTCACCCTGTACTAGCAGTTCCTACTTTGATATATATCTGAAGATTGAGGGATGCGACAAAGAATTGTTTCAGCAAAGCAAAAACTATTTTGTGGAGAGCTTCCGAACCTGGGTCCCAACAATTGGGAGCCCAAGGCCCTACCAGCCAGGCTAGCCCCCTCCCTTATATTCAAGAATTGTAATTGGGTGATGGCCGCTTGGCCATGATATGAAAAAAACTAGGACCCAGAAATTTGGCTGGGGACCCACTTTTTCAGACCTCACTGAGTCCCCAGGACTCACTTTTTGAGCACCCCAACAGAAACCCTGGTGTTGATGCTGGTCTATTGTTTGGAAAAGGTGTGAAGTTCAAACTTGAATTGGATGACACAGTTGTTTTAATTAGTCTGTCAGTAAATAATTAAACCACATTTATCTATGTCTATCTATTTATCTATCTTTCTATCGTTCGATCTGTCTATCAATCTATCTATCTTGCTAGCTATCTATCCATCTTGCTAGCTGTCTATCTATCTATGTATCTATCTAGCTATCTGACCATTCTAGCTATCTAGCTTACTATCTAGATATCTGATCTATCTATCTATCTATCTATCTATCTATCTATCTATCTATCTATCTATCTATCTATCTATCTATCTATCTATCTATCTATCTATCTATCTATCTACCTTGCTATACATATTGCTATCAAGCAATCCCCAACATCTCCCATGAAGCTTACAACAGAAACACATAATTATTTGTCCATCTAAACAATTAAATCTGTCTTTCTAAAATATCAGTTACTAGCTCACTGCCATCACAAGATGCGTTCTGGACTTCGCAAACAATTTGGGGAAATATCTTGGTGGTTTGCCCCCCCTGAAAAAAATCCTGGATACGCCACTGGTGCTGGTTACCTTTTTGGAAATTTTTGTGGTGTTTTTTTACAAATTTATATCATTCAGGGGCAGAAAAATTGGAAATAGTGAAGAAAAATGGGGAAATTGTGCAGAAAAAATTGGGAAATCTGTTAAAACTCTTCGTATAAATCCCCTATTCTTTCAGTTTCTTTTTTTCTGTTAATTTCCCACTTCTTTTTTAGCATTTCCCCAATTTCTGGCCATTTCTCCCATTTTTCTTACCTTTTCCCCATTTTACTTATAATTTCCACATTTTGCTTACCATTTACCCATTTTGCTCATAATTTCTCCATTTTTCTTACCATTTCCCCATTTTCGTTTCTAATTTTGCTAATACATCTGCAGAAATTTCCCCAAAATCTGTTCAGGGGGCAAGTTGTCCCCCATGCCCTCTCACCCCCCCCCCTAATGGCTATGCTACTGATCTCAATACCTTTTAGATCTGGCCTTCCTGCTATTGACATAATTCGTTGTAAGCCGCTTGTACTTTCTTTTTTACTGCACTGCCCCCCCCCCTCCTGGTGATACCACTGCTAAGTTTATTGTCTGTTCTATTTCTCTGATCATGTATGAAAATCTAGGCCCCAAATTCTACACTATTTTCCCCAAGAATCTACAACATACGCATAGTGAACTCGCATGTGTTCCGCTTGCGACACAAATTCTAGTTTTTTAGGTAGCTGGCAACTGAGTCATAGTAACAGTATTCATCGGTTTTCATATCAGGGTTATGTGCCCGGTCGCCTAGCTGTAAATCCTTGTTTTGTGAGGTCTTTAGAAGAAAATAATGTGAAGCAAAAACATTTTCACAATTTAAAAGTGATATTGCGCTGCATGAGGTCATGGGTTTCCTTAGAGCGAATGGAATCACCTTCAAAGTCAAACCCTACTGGCTTTTATTAAGTAAATGCATCTTTTGAAATAATTAAAAGCTGCTACTTTTTCCCAACAGTGGTTGTTCCTAGAAAAAGCCTAAAACTATTTTTGTTAATCCAGGGCAAGTAGTTGTTTGCCCCGGTTCTCCACCATGTTACATTATTGCTTACTAGCATTTACCCGTGATAAAAATATTAGTAATAGTTGCACAAATGGCAAGAGTTAATAGCAATACTAGTGAATTTAGGAAATATTGAACTGGTACTGAGAAGAACGATTTTGATGACAATGCAAAAGAATTATTGGCCTGCACAGGAATTTTTATAGGCCTATGCGTAATTGCACTTCATGCATTTTCTTAAGACTTGACACTTCAATAGCAATCAGGGTACACTACACAATTATTCAATTTAATCGCATTCAGACACAATTGGGCTTCTTGTGATTGTATTTGTGTATGTTGCAAAAAATTTGTGTATGTTGCAAAGTGTCACTTGATAACAGTAGAGTGTGCTGAGTGGACCTGGATTGCTTGATCTTCTTTGATGCATGACAACTAAGAAAATGGCGACAGTGCGCTCGATAGAAAACGTACCGTTGGGTTGACATAAAAGATAGAGGATGGATATGGTGATAGTTGGTGTTAATTGATAGAAAAAAGTGTTATGCATCTGCAAGGGCATGTGTAAAGTTGGGATAGAGAAGGATAGGTTCAGAAATTAGGGAAAGGCCATGTGACGTCATGCCATCCCATAATACAAATTATTAGAAATTATTAGATGGATATGGTTGTGGATAGAAGTAAAGGCATATGTTCCCCAAGTTAAATCCTTTTATTCCAGATCTATGATATTTCAATACATGAACTCAGCTACATGACTTGAATGAAACTGGCCAGAGAGATGTTGGCTCCCTCTACATCACTTTGGGCTTCAACCAATCAGAGACCATTGCCCTCAGCTTCCTGGCCAATCAACAGCGTCCCATTCCCAAATATGTATGCAGAAGGTGAGGCAGGCTGCCAGGTATTTATAAATAGGTGCTCTGATTGGTTGCTAGCTTTACTTTCGAATAAAATAATTAATGTAACATATAGAAATAAAATTGAAATAAAAATACATTACACTGAGACCATGAGCCAGGTTGATCCTTTTCAACAAAAATTTTCGTAGTTAAATGAAAACAAACCAGACAGATATAAAGAGAATTGACAATAAAAAAAGATGAGCAACGACGCTGGCCTTCATTTGACACCCTGTAAGTTGTTATGGTAATGCTACTCTTGTCCCAGAGGGCAAAATCTGACAAGAGTATCTACTTTCCCCGGTCTCCCCTATTCGTCTCATCTTTGCATTTCGTTATCATATAGCCGTATGCTCATTTGAGAGAGAGAATTTATCACATTTTGTTGAATTACTTTCTTACTTTAGCATTTTTAAAATGATTTTTGTGATAGAGTATTTATTTTGGTTTGCCATCTGTAATATCCAAATCATTGTGAATGTGGTATTTTTCTGTGTATGATTCAGTTGGGCTGTTGAGTTTATGCATATGTATAATCAGGTGCCAAAGGAGTCAGTTCCATAAAATCACTCCATTCTGACCTTTGTTTGCACATCTGTGGCCAGGTTTATCACACTGGGGTATGGACAGTGGACATGGGGATCAGGCACCCCATAGGGCAAATCTAATGGTTTCATGTTAAAGCTTGAAGAAAATAATGCAAAAGGCCACAAGACTAATTTCAGTCGAAGCCACTGAACTTGTAAAAATTTTATTTTTTGAAAAGTTGTGTCAGAGTTTGTCACACACAATGATATTCCAGTGAGACCATGAAACCATGGAAACAGAACCTCCTGTGGCCTGAACAAATGCAAAAGTGAGAAAATGGCTTAGGGTCTGTCAAAAAACCGCACACCACCTGTATAGCAGACATAGGACAAACAGCAATACGACTTTTGACCTCCTCCTTTTCTTTGGGGACAGATGTGTCGTTGGGACAATAGCACAAAGATGGCACAAAAAATACTGATTTTTACCTCTGCAGCTTTTAAACAGGTTGTGTGATGTCTTTCTGACAGATCCTAAGCCTGTTTCATTAAGCAGGTATTGTTTAGGCTGTTTGAGGACTTATTTGAATAGACACATTGTGCATTGGAATATCATTGTGTGTGACAAACTCTGATCTGACCACTAAAAAAACTGAATTTTTAACAAGTGAGGTGGCACCAGCTGAAGTGAATTTTGTGGCCTTTTGCATAATTTTCTTCAAGCTTTTACATGAAATCATTAGATTTGCTCTATGGAGTGGCTAATGCCCGGTCCACTGGCCATACCCCAATGTGATAAACTTGGTGACCAGGTGACCGACATGCAAAAAATGGTAAGCCTTGTATGATTTTATGGAACCAAGTCCTTTGACACCTGATAACATATATGCATACATTCAACAGCCCATCTATAGCTTATGCAGAAAAATAAAAACTCTGGAAATAGTTTTGCGTTTTTAATTTTGTTCAGTTTAGAAGTTTGTTTATGACGAGTTTCTTCATACAAGCAGGTTCCCTTTTATTTATAGCTGACTCATGAATGTGCATTAGAGGTCGCTTTTTAATTATATTGTATTCCTCTACAATCCAATGTCGGAGAGTCCGAAGTTGTCGAGGACATCATAATTAGCAATTAACTCTGATTTGTTGATCCCGAATGGCTAGCAGATCAATGTAAATAACATAAGTGCAAACAGCAACAAAAAATTTTACTTTTAAAGTTCCATGAAATAAGAGGCTATCCTCTTATTTTATGGCACTTTAAAAGTAAGTTTTTTAAATCAGATAGAGCATATGATAAAACTTTTTAAAAGGCAGTGTACAGGTATACCATATAAGCATTTTACATTCTCCAACACAGATTGCAAACCTAAATATTTTTCTCTGTGGTTGTAAATTGGATTTTGAAAAAAAACTTAGAAATCACCAAGTGCTTTTATCAGATTTAGTTTCAACTGATTAGGAAAGAAGGATTAGAAGCATTTCATTTAGGCCTATGTAGTATAACAACATTAGTTGTGTCACTGTTGTAGTGTCATTTTATTTTTTTAGCTAGGCAAGCATAATTGACAGGTAGTGACCATGCAGTGCAATTGCTTTTATCATTTCCCGCTTTTTTTCAAGCTTTTACATGAAATCATTAGATTTGCTCTAAGGGGTGGCTAATGCCCTGGTCCACTGGCCATACCCCAATGTGATAAACTTGGTGACCAGGTGACCAACATGCAAAAAATGGTAAGCCTTGTGTGATTTTATGGAACCAAGTCCTTTGACACCTGATAACATATATGCATACATTCAACAGCCCATCTATAGCTTATGCAGAAAAATAAAAACTCTGGAAATAGTTTTGCGTTTTTAATTTTGTTCAGTTTAGAAGTTTGTTTATGACGAGTTTCTTCATACAAGCAGGTTCCCTTTTATTTATAGCTGACTCATGAATGTGCATTAGAGGTCGCTTTTTAATTATATTGTATTCCTCTACAATCCAATGTCGGAGAGTCCGAAGTTGTCGAGGACATCATAATTAGCAATTAACTCTGATTTGTTGATCCCGAATGGCTAGCAGATCAATGTAAATAACATAAGTGCAAACAGCAACAAAAAATTTTACTTTTAAAGTTCCATGAAATAAGAGGCTATCCTCTTATTTTATGGCACTTTAAAAGTAAGTTTTTTAAATCAGATAGAGCATATGATAAAACTTTTTAAAAGGCAGTGTACAGGTATACCATATAAGCATTTTACATTCTCCAACACAGATTGCAAACCTAAATATTTTTCTCTGTGGTTGTAAATTGGATTTTGAAAAAAAACTTAGAAATCACCAAGTGCTTTTATCAGATTTAGTTTCAACTGATTAGGAAAGAAGGATTAGAAGCATTTCATTTAGGCCTATGTAGTATAACAACATTAGTTGTGTCACTGTTGTAGTGTCATTTTATTTTTTTAGCTAGGCAAGCATAATTGACAGGTAGTGACCAGTGCAATTGCTTTTATCATTTCCACAACATTAAGCAAGTTTAATGGTGGTTCTAAATCTAGATGAAGCACTGATGATTATGGTAGTCTATTAACATATGGTAATTGCATTGAACGAAATAAGCCAAAAAAAGTTAAATACATTCTTGTTATTTAGGCTGCTTCCGGTCGTATCACAAACAGGAACGGTATCCTAATGTGGGATTCAAATCTTTTAAAAATCAATTAATCCCAGCCATTTTACCAAATGTTACATTTGAGACATTTTTATCCTGTACAACATCTCTTCCTTGGTGCTAATTGCACAAGGTCCAATTAACACATTTTGCCAAATCTTGTTCACTCAATAATTGTGTGTTTAACCTCAAGCTTTGTTCAGCAACATTTTTTGTAAGGGGGGGGGGGGGCCCGGGGTTGGGGTGGGTTGGTCTGGTGGTAGCATGCCAGCTAGGCTGCCAATCGCTGGGTCCAGGGTTCAAATCCAGCTCTTGCCAGGTCACCCGGGCCTATGTTGGATGGCTGTTTCAATCATCCTTCACCTCATTGCAGTGTCCTCCTCCTGTTCTAATTAGCCAACTGTGTGCATAAATACAGGATGTAAAACCCCAATCATCCGTCCATCCAGCAAAATTGTTCTCATTGGTGTCAAGATCAAACCTATGTAACCTACATCATCATCATGTATGAATTTGGCAATACATTATGACCATGAAGTTCTGACAAATTTAGTTTATAAATAAATGTAGATTTACAATCCTCCTCTAGGTGCTTATTTACCTTATTTACCTTTTTTAAAGCTTTAATTTTTGACACTTTGGTAGTTGATAAGATACAAACTTGATTTAAAAGTCCAACAGTGGAATATTTGTGTAGTGCTATTGTAATCTTTTTTATTGGCCTACTATTCCTGCCTATGTTAATGACAACTAAAGATTTGTATTGAAACAATTCATTCTGTGTCGATCAGCCCCCGCAGGTCTCGGGCCTCCTCGTGGCGGAGGGTGGTAACACTAAGGTGAAGACCTCTATCCTTAGTGGCCAACACAGGACAGTGCGCTTGCACAATGCACAAGTCTCTTCGACGCTTCAAGGGCAAACTGTTTGCCGTGGGTTGTGACCCTTGTCGGAGGATGAAGGGGTCCTGGTAGTTTAGTTGGGTGGGATCAAGTTGGTCCCTCCCATACAATACACTACTTTGGCCTGAATTTCTCTCAGACAGGAGGCTGGATTGGCCCGGTCCAGTCAACCGGCTTGTCGTGTTGTCATTAGGACTTCGGTCCTATTTGGCCATTGCTGATGGGTGAATCAGAGAAGGTTCTGACCAAGTCTACACTGCTGGCCATGTTTTTAATATGATTGCAGCTGTATTTCATACCAAGCCTTCTACGAGTGTATCCCCTATGTACATAGTTTCAAACCCTGAAAAGTCAAAGCCTATCTCCCTTTGCCATCTAAAATTAAGACCATGCTTCAAGAAGTCGGCGAACCTGCAGAGACAACCGCACAGAGAGATGGAACCTTCCTATTTAAGACCAGAAACGACGACCAGACTCGGAAACTCCTGAGGCTGACAGATGTTGCGGGTACATCAACAATAATCGAGCCTCATCGGACCCTAAATACTTTCAAGTGAGTGGTTTTCTCCTCACTTAACCTTTGAAACTCAGACGAGGACTTGCAAGAATGATTTGAAACCTTCACTGATGTCATACACTTTCATCGCATCCCACAGCAAGATGATTGAGAGCTTCTTATCTTGACCTTTTCAGACACTACTCTTCCTGATAACGTGAGAGTTATATGGGAACAATGTAAGGTACAACCTTACATCCCAAATCCAAGATGATGTTACAAAGAACCTTGCTCATCCCCTCCTCTTTGTCAACTGTAATCAAGGTCATCCCTCCTGAAGAAAAACTTGTAGACAGTGGACCTAAGAAAAAGAGATCCTCACGTTGAAGGCTACCCAAGCGATATCTTTTCCAGAGGCGAGAAGGATCGTGGACCAGCACTCAGGAATTCCCATCTGCACATGTGCTGCCGTGGCAGGATATCCACAACCTCAACATCATGCTACACCAAGACGAAGGTTACAACTCAAAGGTAGCAATGGAAGATGAAGGTTCAATAGAAGCAGCTGACAACGAATCCATGGAAGCAGAAAGTGATGAGGAAGAAAAAGCAGAGGGTAAATAGGATTCCAAAGGAAGAAGGAAAAGCTGAGGGTCAAGAGAAAGTAAGGGAAGAACATCCACCAGATGTGGAAGCAGAACGAGTGAAAGAAATGAACGAAAAGGAACGACAACCTGTTTACAAAGGAAAAGACAGGCCAGTACCAGAACAGATCACTTACAGAGAATATCTTCACTGCTACCTATACAAGGAGAAGTACCAAATGGCGACATTCAACGACCAATGTTTGTACGAAGATACCTGAGCTTGGCAGTTGCATGTCTTTCACCAATGGCTGGCTTTCGAAAAAAGGCCGAGAAACTGATTGAGCGAACTGAACGAAATATGTGCAGTTGGCCAGCAGACAGTCATGCAACAAAAAAGACGTACTTGATTTAGTCACTCATAATGATTTCACTGACGTTTTTTTCAGAACCCTAATTGTTTTGTTTCAGCAGGACTTCTTGGCGGTTGCTGTGAAATTGATATGACAACAACAGAACAGATTACAGAGACGAAGACAGGAAAAACCAAAAAAATTAACTAACCATCCAACTAAATTATCAACACCCTTGACATAAACCAAGGATGTCTAAATAGCCCAACAAGGTGCTAATGAGACGTAAAACACACACACACTGTGTCAATCAAACAATCATCCGATCAATTAATATATCAATCAATTAATTGAAACAATAATATTATATAGTTTGCTGTTTCTGTTTTGTTTCGTATTTTTTTCGGGGGGGGGGTTAATATTGGGAAATAATGAGGAGCAATGAAAAATTAAAAGCACGAGTACATAATAAATAAATGAAAAATTCTGTAGTGTGACATCTGATTGTCATTTCGTGTGTTTTATTAATTGGCCTGTCCAGAAATCAATCACACACATCATCAATCTTAGAAACCTGAAGGTGAAGCACACCACTGCCACTAGGAGCATTGCTGCATGAGATCCAGCCAATTTGCCTGAACTTTGTTGCATGCTTGTAGAGACTGCTTTGGCAAGAATTGTGGAGCGGCCTCTCACTTGGTCTTGTAGCATTGATCAGTCTGCTTCAAAAGCCTCTCAAGTTGCAAGGAAATAATTTACTCAGAATCAGCATGGAGGATGCTCTTGTCTATTTCTAAGGTATTCATCCCTTTTTCTTTTATATTTTAGGTGTAAGCTTGTTATGGAATCTGTAAGATCTGTTAAGTTTTGTTGAGGTAACTTTTCTCTATTTCAAAGTATTTTTGGTTTATTATTATTTATACAAGAGTTGTTTGCCTCCAGTCATGATCAGGAGTATTCAAATTAATATAAAAATGAGATACTTTAAAAATTGTTTTGTTATAAGTTGTGTCCCTGCCCTTGGTGTGAGTTGAGTGAAATTTGGTCCGACAACTTTCCAGTTAGTGTTTTTTTTTCAAAATTTTCATGCTACAAATTTACTAGACATGAGGGATATTTTGTAAATTATTATGTTTTTGGCAATTATCTTTGTGACACTGCTAATGTAGTATTTGTCCATGTGTACGTAAGTACGGGTTGTAAAGCCTTCTCACTTACTGCTACTAGCCTGTAGCTCTGGTAACTAAGTGATGAAAGCAAATATTTTTTCTTCTTCTGCGACAGAAATTCCTTGTTTTATTTTTTTGTGTAAATTACATATATAACATATATTTATAGCTAACTGATGAATAGGTTCAGATAATTTCTAACCATAAATGGTCCATCTAAGACTTGATGTTAGATAGTAGCAGTTGCGGAGCTGAGGACACCGTCATTAGCAATTAGACAGTCGTGGCAACTCTGTATCATTTTACAAATTAATGTGTGGTTTGGAAAATATATAGGCTAGTCATTAGCAGACCATTTTAGCAGCAGACTTGCTTGATTATGCTAAATCCCTGTCTGATGATGAATCTGTAGCAATATTTAGTTACGGAGGGATTTTGTAATATATATAGATAATCGGGGAGTTAAAAAAGTTAAAACTTCTTGTTTTTTTTTAAATTTAAATGTATTATCACATCAAAAACAATCTAGCAAATTGTGATAATTTGATCTTGTGCAATTTCAGCAGAGCCTGTCGTAATATATACTTATGTGTTGACACTGTGCAGAGTGGTGGAGGTCTGTATAAATATAGTAAACACCAAATATTCGATGAAGAAGTTACGGAGATCTGTCAAAATTGAAAAAAGCTTTTAGTATGTCACAAGAAAGTATACTGCAAACAATCAGTTCCGTACAGTGCATAGTTTTAACAGGATTTGGTGCACAGAGTCACACACAGGATAATCTGGTGCATCACAATAGGCCTGCTCAGCAGAGCTGGCAGACCTAATAATTTTTATGTAATAATAACTGTGGCTTATCGATGATGTGAGTGCTCCTATTATAGAAGATTGGTTTTGCTAGATTTAGAACCATCATTATGAAATGAAACGACAATACCACATTGACACAACCAATGTTGCCATACCACAGAAATGAAACACTTCTAATGCTTCCTTCCTAAATAGTTGAAACTAAATCTGATAAAAGCACTTAGTGAATTCTAAAGTTTCTTTTCAAAATCCAATTTACAATCACAGAGAAAAATATTTATGTTTGCAATCTGTGTTGGAGAATGTAAAATGCTTGGACGGTCTGTCGACTGCCTTTTATTGTTGGCTCTATCTGATTTGTTGATCCAGAATGGCTAGCAGATGAATGTAAAAAGCCAAAAGTGCAAACAGCAAAACAAGTGACTTTTAAAGTGCCATAAAATAAGAGGGTACAGCCCTGCAGAAATTACTCTGCTCCGGAACAAGTACAATGGGGCTATGGTTTGGCTAGATAAGGAGTTCTTTATGATCCTGTTATACAGAACATAGGAATTGTGAACAGCCATTTGGCAGGTAGTGTGTAAAGAGAGGGTTGGCCTATAGATATATATGCCGTTCCTAGAACTCTTTCAATGATTGAAGAACTCGAAGGATGTGCAAAATTTTATTGGTACAATTTGAATTTATGAGAATATAATTGTATTAGAGGATATTAGAGGATAGTTCTGTTTTCAAGGTTGTGCATATATTTTCTATCAAATGGAACACTTCTTTTCCATCTCAACATCTTCCAACCTTCTATTTTTTTTTTTACGCAAAATGGCTATTGTTTACTGTATTACTTTTTCTTTTTTTTATTCAGTGTTAATGGTATTTTTTGTCAGATGTATTGCTACATAGATTTTGGAAAAAAAATACATACATACGTACAGTCGTATACCTCTGTAGTTTGCAGTTAGGTATAGCGTATAAATTGGATTTGAATTTGACCCCCAAAAATTTTCATTGGTAACTTACATGTATATACATGTAGGTGCACTACTCACTTCTTGTTCATGTGACAGAGAATTAAGATTCTACGCATAAAATTTACTGTTTCTTGATACACGTGTCACATGTGGCATGATGAAAAATATTATGAATAATGCATTAAAATTATTGTTGCTGCAAGATAATAAAAAAAATATGTCACAAGTAACTTCAAGGTGGTTTGCAGGTTGTCTTCATGTCTGTCATTGATCTGCTTCTACTTCAGAAGTAGGGAGGAGAGGGGGGGCGGTTGTAGGAGGGGGGGGGTTGTATGCATGGGTAAATGAGCCCTTTGTATGTGAGACTGTTGAGGCAAGGTGAAGAGATGTGTTGTATTGATGGAA
This sequence comes from Platynereis dumerilii, assembly GCA_026936325.1. Lineage (NCBI taxonomy): Eukaryota > Metazoa > Annelida > Polychaeta > Phyllodocida > Nereididae > Platynereis > Platynereis dumerilii. The sequence continues at coordinate 97,361,363 of JAPTHN010000002.1, forward strand.
AGAGGTTTGCAATTTCACAAGAAAGCAATGCTCAGCATAAGAGAGATTCACAACATGTGGGCTATGTATAAATATCTTCACATCCAAGTTCATGTCATGTTTTCAGTTTTTGGAGCTCATGCTTATGATGGATCATGGCTATTGGAGGTGACTGATACTTCTATCAAGTTGTGACGGAATTTTTCTCAATCTTTGATGTGACATATATTTTAAAATTTTTAATATTCAACGGTCAATGGCAAAATATAGCAAATGTCCATTAAAACTATATACATGGATGGGTGATCTGGACTTTATGTCATGTACATGTATCCACTTGGACATAGGTGAAGGTTTTTTATGAAGCTATTGAGTTGGATAAGGTTGTGAAAATGTAAGGGCTAGTTTTTCCAAGAAGCTATCAAACCGAAGGCATGTCCTTCCTTGTCAACACACTCATGCAACAATGTATCACATTTCCAATTTTCTTGAGAACGGACAGTTCAGACAATTTCTGCCTAGAAATTGTTCCTGTACAACTTGTTGAGAGTATGAACTGCTAGCAGCTCACATACCTGGCATGAAATAATAGATCATATATAGGCCTACAGCTGATGATAATGCATTCGTACCACAAAACAAACACTTCTTATAAGTCACCATTGACATGAACTATTCTTATCAAGGAAGCAAATCAGTGGTGTTTTTGTCATCAAGGTTAAACCAGATTGTCATATCCTGCTCTAATCCGACTTGTCTCCAAGTTACCAAGTTATGTTAAGATATTGGTATCTTTATGTCTTACCTTCTTTGTTATGAAAGTATTTGCTGATATTACAGTCCTCGTCATGCTTTCGTGGAATCTCAAGTTCTTTTCTATGCAGTTGAACTGTGATGTCAGAGATGACACTATTCTAGCATTGCAATATATTTAAATTTACTTCTAGCTGTGATGTCTTTTTTACTGGGTCAGATTCCCCAGCTTCTAGCCAATGCCAATCCACCAAACTGAGCATCACAGTTTCAACTCAGTGTCTGAGTGAAAATTGGGTCTGGGAAAACACATACAAGTTTGACACAGCCTCTCAGCCAATTGGCTGCCAGAACAATTATACATAACATGAGCCATGTGTTTACAAACAATTTTTCTAAGCCTTCTGTTTATACCAACTTCCATCAAAGTTTAAAGTTGTAAGTTAGCAAGTTTGTAGATTAATCAAACAACTCTATGGGGATTATAACAGTTGTCTACTGTGAACGCTCACAAAGCTGCCAATTGGCAGGATTAGACTGGTGATTGCATGTGATAAATCATTTGGATCACAAATGAAATGCTTCCTTCAATATATCAATGTTTGAACTGTGATGCGTAGTTTACTCTCAGCCCATTGGCTATCAAGCTGTGATGACATGGTTGTAGGGGCTTACTCTGATGCTGTGTTGAAACTGTGACGCTCAGTTCAGGAGGATCATCATTGGCTGGAAGCTTGGGATCTGACCCAGTTTGAAATGACATCACAGCTAGAAGTAAATTAAAATATATTGCAATGCTAGAATAGTGTCATCTCTGACATCACAGTTCAACTGCGCAGAAAAGAACTTGAGATTCCACGTAAGTATGACAAGGACTGTAATCCAGGTTACACCAAATGGACTATTTGCTGAAACAAATAACTAGACAGACCAACAAACAGATATTATGTTGGCCCTAATGACTTGACTTTGACTTTGGTTGTGCTGGTATAGGCCCCATGGTACATGTACATTGGTGCAGATTGTACATCCAGTATTATATCCTGGGGCATATTATTTCATTTGGAAACTTCTAAGTGTTCAGCCCTCCTGAGGACTCTCGTTTCAACTTTTAAAACGCAATCATTGTAAAGATAGAACCTTTTGAAAGTTTGGCATCTTAATTGGTGTTGCCGTACTTTATTACAGTCCTTGTCATACTTACGTGGAATCTCAAGTTTTTTTTCTATGTTGTTGAACTGTGATGTCAGAGATGACTCTATTCTAGCATTGCAATATATGTAAATTAACTACAAGCTGTGATGTCATTTCAAACTGGGTCAGATTCCCCAGCTTCTAGCCAATGTTGATACTCCTGAACTGAGCGTCACAGTTTCAACACAGTGTCAGAGTAAGAGTTTTATCAGGGATAGCCCCTACAACTACGTCATCACAGCTTGATCGCCAATGGGCTGACCGTAAACTACGTCATCACAGTTCAAACATTGATATATTGAAGGAAGCATTACATTTTTGATCCCAATGATTTATCACAGCAATCACCAGTCTAATCCTGCCAAATGGCAGCTTTGTGAGCGTTCACAGTAGACAACTGTTATAATCCCCACAGTGTTGTTTGATAAATCTACAAACTTGCTAATTTACAACTTTAAACTTTGATGGAAGTTGGTATAAATAGAAGGCTTTGACAATTTGTTTGTAAACACATGGTTTATGTTATGTATATTTGTTCTGGCAGCCCATTGGCTGAGAGGCTGTTATGTCAAACTTGCATGGGTTTTTCCCAGACCCAATTTTAACTCTGACATTGAGTTGAAACTGTGATGCTCAGTTTGGTGGATTCGCATTGGTTAGAAGCTGGGGAATCTGACCCAGTTTGAAATGACATCACAGCTTGTAGTTAATTTACATATATTGCAATGCTAGAATAGAGTCATCTCTGACATCACAGTTCAACAGCATAGAAAAAAAAGTTGAGATTCCACGTAAGTATGACAAGGACTATAATTTGGCTTAAAACTATGCCCAACTAGTGCTGAATAATTGTGTGACATTTCTCTCGCCCATATAGATACTACGATAGAGGAAAACCACTGGTCTATGAGATCTGTGCTGTTAGTAGCCTGGCCCGATAGGCCTGCCACACGACCATCTCCACATCTCATCTTACTTGGGAAGGTCGACGCAATACAATGTGAGCCTCACAGGAATGAAACCAGAGACGAAAAGCAATGAGGAGAGAATTAACATAAAATGCAAGAGACCCAGTTTAAATATTTGAGAGGTAGCAATGCACAGATTGCCTAGATTGGAGCTACCTCGTCCTTGTTGACAATTGCTCAGTGCTTGTTGACAACCCTCTAAGACCTTGTTGACAGAGGTGTATCATTAAAGGATGCCACGTATAGGCCATAGCTAAAGTTCTTTGTTTTCACTTTCTCGTGAAGTATGTGAAATGGGTGGTAGCAAATTGATGGAATTACAGAATGTATAATATTTAGGTCATATTACTTTTGCTTTTAAAAGTCTCCCATGACAGAATATGTGCAAAATCCTCAAAATGACTGTTAATGACAAACATAGTGTTTAGAAATTATACAGTATGATGGATGGTTTGAACATAGATCTCTTGACGCTTAAACGTTGCAAGCAGGATTTCTACAATCAAGTTTTATACCTTCTTGATTGTTAATAATTGCAATCTCTTCCCAACTGCCATTTCCAGTGGTGGCCAAAGTAACTCCAACACCGACTTGGAGATTTCGGGTAACATTGGCCAGTGCTATTGTTTCATTTTATTGCATAACAATTCTGTGTTGTGTAAAATTGTATTGAATTATCTTTAAAAATTGTCCACAATTTTTACTGCATAAGCTTTCATTTGACCCCCCCGGAACATACAAGAACAACCTCCACGAGAACCACGGTATATGGAAAAAAATTATAGTGTAGACAAATTATCCGAAGAGAAGCAGAAAGAAATACCTGATATCTATATCAGTTTGATAGATATGGGACACTGAATCTTTCTCGTCTGAAGGCCAGGTAGTCCAGAAAGGCCAAGTAACCCCGTTTTACGGTAGATCCATTAGTGCACCCTGCTACTCTGTATGGATATGCTTTGATTGCCAAAACCTTTTTTCAAACCACTGAAATACAGATATATGTGCATGACATTGATTATATTGCATGTTTTACTGTTAAGACTCATAGAGCTGTTGATACTGAAATCTAATTCCAAGTTCAGGGCGTTGTCCTTTTCATATCTCATAGCATGCACAGATGTCATCCAAAAAAATGAAATATATATTGTGGTTAGATGTATATACATGGTCCTATTAAAAAGGAACATCCACTAATGTTGCATTCGTTTTGGGGCCAGGAAAACCAAAGGATTATTCTTGCAACAAAATCTGAAATGACAAATGTTGATTGTGGTTAGTCAAACGAAAGACATCCCTATCTCATTGCTAAGTACTCTATAACTAAGGTTTCTTCCTGTGTTCTTTGTAATTGTTGACCATTATTGTTCAACTTTGTACCTTTGTCTTGTTTGTTCTGACAGGTAACATAGAAGCAATATAATATGTGCTGACCTGCAAAATACCTACAACTCTTTTCATTTCTTTGGATTAATGTTTTGATGTTGTTGCGGTGACTTGTGTATGATATTGAGAGAATTATGCATGACTAAGCTGTATATTTTGTAAAGCAACAGGTCACAATGTATGATTAAGAAGTACGAGTAACACACCATTTCATGATGGTAAGAAAAGACGTCTATTTTAACGAAAGAGACAGAAGACCAAACATGCAACACACACATGCTCTTCGTGATCCCAATTTCTTGCAAGTTCTTCCTTTAGCAGGATTTACAATACATTAAATCAGACCATGTTATAGAAATAAATTGGAACTATGATATTTTAATCATGCTTCCAGATTGAAAGAAATAATGCAAGAAGATTATGATAATTTTTTGAATCAATTGGCTTTTGTGGTTGTAAGTAAAAGGTGTTGGGAATGTGCAATTTACATTATACAAAGGAGTATTGGTTGGCTGAGTTTGTTGCGCATTTGATTACTGTTCATGTCGGTTAATCTGGATCTATGTTGGACAGCTGTTTCAACCATCCTTCACCTCATTAAAAGGCATCCTTCTGTCCAAATCAGCTACCAAGTGCATAAATACAGGAGGTAAAGCCCTGATCATTCACTTCATGTGCTTTGTACAAATACTGTACTTTGTGCCAACAGCCTGTTCTTTGAGGCATAGATTATTTCAATTTTACTATTTCCACTTATCAGTGGCAAGAAGTGAGATATCTTTCTTGTCAATTACTTGTAGTCAACTGATTGTACAGCTTTATTATTTTAAAATACAACATTATGCAGAAGAACTAATCCGCAACATTTGCACGCATCAAAAGCTGGCAGTTTTGGCTTCATATGAAAATTTCTGTCTCCACCTGTCTTTTTTCTGAGTGCTGGCTATTACAATTCTTCCTGAATAGCAGTGTAAGCATGTAGTTTGTATACAACTAAACACAATTGTCTATTGTATAGGCCCCTATTGTAAGTGGATGGCATGACACATTGCACAATATGAATGTCACAATGCTCTGAAGCATCTTAAGCTGCAAAATGCAGAGGTGTGCACTTTGTACATAAAGAAACATTGTTCAAAGAAATCTGATTGTCCTTCTAGTATGTAAAAGCAATAATGTTACTTCAACTTACTTGACAGAGCAGAATGAAGTGCACAGATTCTTGTGTTTTTAATCTTCCCAGGTAGAAGTTATACTATAATATGCAATGGCCGATCAAATCGAATGTTATCTTTGAAAATTGAATGGATTTTATGTTGCTAAAGCGTATATAAACATTGTACAGTGATGCATTTTGATCAGCAAAACAATTTTCAGCAATGCACTCAATTATAGATATGTATTGGCAATGTATAGGCCCAATGCAGAGACTACTCCATACGCATGAATTCATGTAAGTTCTGTTTTATACTTTTAAATCAAATTCAAAACTAATGGTGTTTTCAATATCAAATCATACAAATATGTAATCCAATTAAAGTAAAAACATTCTGTTGTGCATTTCTGGCAAGAAATTGTGAGTGGGTTATTTGCCTAGGATTGGCATGTTGCTAAGTTTTTGGAGTGATCCACAAGCAACTCATATCAACAAGTCATGCTCACAACATGAGGAACGTGTGAATTTCAACAATGTACAGGCTTCTCGCTGGTGGATTGTTTTTGGGGCCTCATCAGGAAACTAAGGAGAATGTGGTTGCATCTCCTAATTTTAATTTTTTTTCTCTGGTGATGCAAAAGAGATCCAATTCAGAGTGATACACAAATAAAACATTACTGCAGAAATCTCCCACTCAGCTTTCACCACCATCTACGCACATAGTTATTAGTCACTACCTCTAGCCAAGACAAATGGCACACTTCAAAAGTTCAGGGACTAGGATGAGCAGGGTCAGCCAGAAGTAGAGGAAGTATCTTTTCTTCTACATAATTTTCTGCGTTGTGCTAATGGATTTGTTCAAATTCCTGTTTCCCGTTTGCCCAAGGACATGTTAAATGAGTTTGGATTAAACTTTGTTTTATTCTTATCATTTGCCAGCCTTTTTTGGAAGTGGCTCATTCATTGTATTGTCTTAAAACTTTTCAAAATGAGTTATAGGAAGAATCCAGCATTTCTGGAATGGTTGTTAGAGTTATTAGCAGTCATTTTATATGCAGAAAAAGGAAGGTGAAGAAAAGGAATCCCTAACATTTTTTGGCCTTTTGACATTTTGTTGTAGAACTTGATAGAATCTCACAACACTAAACTTTGTCTAAAATTGCAAATGTGAAAGGAAAGCTCTTCCGCACATTTTGTTTGGAATTTGCACAAGAAAGAGAAAATAAACCTTCTCAGGTATTACACATGTGACAACTTGTTCTTCCACCAGGTCTTAGAGTGTTGTAGAAAGTTGATGCACCATGATGAGAAGAAGATCTTCTATTTTCTGAGCAATGTCAGAGAGGTGCCTCTCAAGAAAATAACTCAAAATTTATATTCATGTGTATTGAAGGTGTCAGTTGTGAAAAATGGACAAAATCAAAGGCAGCTCCTGTTGAAACTTCTATTTTGGGAGTGGCATAGTGAACATTTTGATCAATATAATTTCCACCACTTGTAAAACACTTCGTAAGTAAGGAGTGTGTATGTTTACACGTTTGTCTTTTCATTACATGCCAAAGGTCACCCAATGTGTGTCTGTAATATACAGCTTTATATTTTCATATATATCTCTAGCTTGGAAGCAAATCAAAGTGAATTTGTGTATATCTGATGCAAAATTTTGAGTGCACATGAGTCGTTTGCCCAGGATTGGCATATTGCTGGGTTTTTGGAGTGGTCTACTAACAACTTATATCAACAAGTCATGCTCACAATATGGGGAATGTGTGAATCTCAACAACTTAATCTATTCCCTCACAAAATGGATTGTTTATTTGACGCGGTGTGAAAAATAGAAGTGGAATCAAGACTTGTAATTTGTCTCAACACATTTCTTAACTATGCAATTTTTTGCAACAAAGTTGAGATTCCGGTTTCACCTGACTAAATTGCAGATGACAAACTTGGACACAGTAACAATAAAATGTGGACCTATCCAAATAGCGGATTACTCAAATATTTGTCAATGACAAAGTAACTGGTCAATTTTTCAACATTCCATGGTTTCAGACAACAATTTACATGAAGGCTGCTAGAATAGTCTGATGAGGTTACATGGTGAACTGAATCATCAACATTTTTCTTATCATCCTGATATGTTTAATCTAGTTTCTGCAGTTTAAGAACAGGTGTATTCTGGCAAATTATTCTACCCAAAAATTGCATTCTAAATAATTTTCTTGACTGAAGAATGTATTCAGGGACTAAATCTTCTTGTTTGATAATATTAAACTTGACTTTTAAAATTGAATGTCCGATTATTGCCTATGCTTACAATCGGTCAATTTTTTATACTGGAAGAGTTTAGGAGTACTGTTACACTGTGAAAATTTAACTTTGTGAGTCACCATGCTGATGATTTGTCATCAATAAAGCATTAGTTTCCATTGGGCTTTAATTTCTGGATACTATTGTTGTATTTGTTTGGTGCCTGACAAACTAAAGGATTATTCTTGCAACAAAATCTAAAATGACAAATGTTGATTGTGGTTCGTTAAACGGCCTCTGTGGTTCCCACGCTAAAAGTTTAATTATGACATTTCCTCGGCTGTCATGATGAATCACAAAATGCACATTTCATAGAGAAATAGAAGTATCTTTCCACAAAGTAAATTGACCTGCTGAAATGTAGGACTGTTACTTTCTCCATATAATAGGTCAATTTTTTATTTAAAAGGATTTCGGGTCTGTAATACAAATACTATTTTCATTTTAATAGGTAAACTGGGCCACCTATGAAAGTCTTATTTTCCTAATTGAAAGACATCCCCACCTCATTGCTACTCTATAACTAAGGTTTTCTTCCTGCGTTCTTGTAACTGTTGGCCATTATTGAACAACTTTGTACCACTGTCTTATTCCTTCTGACAGGTAAAATAGAAGTAATATGGAACTTTTCGCTGACTTGCAAAATACCTACAACTCTTTTCATTTCTTTGGATCAATGTTTTGATATCGTTGCTGTGACTTGTGTATGATATTGAGAGAAGAATGCATGACTTAGCTGTATATTTTGCGAAGTAACTTAGCTGTTTATTTTGCGAAGTAACTTTTATGAAGTAACTTACCATTTCATTATGGTAAGAAATGACGTCTATTTTAATGAAACAGAAAGAAGACCAAACATGCAACACACATGCTCTTCATGGTCCCAATTTCTTGAAAGTTCTTCCTTTTTAATCATTCTTCCAGATTGAAAGAAGTAATGCAACAAGATAATGACAATTTTGAGTGTCAGTTGGCTTTTGTGGTGTGAGTAAAAGGTGTTAGGGAGTGTGCAATTTACATTGTACAAAGGAGAAGGGTCAGTAGGGGGTTAGCTGAGTTAGTTGCGCGTTTGATTACTATATATTATACTGCTTATGTCGGGTCATCTGGATTTATGTTAGCTGTTTCAACCATCCTTCACCTCATTAAAAGGTATCCTTCTGTCCAAATCAGCTACCAAGTGCATAAAAAGGAGGTATACCCTGATCATTCACTTCATGTACCTTGTACAAATTCAGTACTTTGTGCCAACAACCTGTTCTTTGACGCATCATTTCAATTTATCTATTTTCACGTATCGGGGAGAAAAGTTAGATACTTTTCTTGTCAATGACTTGTTATCACATGATAGCTCATGATCTAAATAACAGCTTTGTTATTTTGAAATATAGAAATGTACTACTCATGTGTGGACTGTGTGGTAATGCAATGTTATGCAGAAGAACTAATCCGCAACATTTGCACGCATCAAAAGCTGGCAGTTTTGGCTTCATATAAAAATTTCTATCTCCATCTGTCTTTTTACTGAGTGCTGGCCATTGAGATAATAGCAGTGTAAGCATATAGTTTATATAAAACAAAGCTACTTACACAATTGTCTCTTGTATAGGCCCCTATTGTAAATGAACGGGATGCCCATTGCTCAATATGAATGTCACAATGTTCTGTAGCATCTTAAGCTGCAAAATGCATTGTTCAAAGAATCGCATGCTCCTTCTAGTACATGAAGGCAATAATTTTACTTCACAAAGCAGAATGAAGTGTATATAATAATATTCGAATGTGTTATCTTGGAAAATTAAATGGATTTGTATCTTACTAAAGTGTATGTACACTATACAGTAATGTATTTTGATCAGTAAAACTATTTTCAGCAATGTATTCAATTATAGATATGGATGGACAATGTATAGGCCCTATGCAGAGACGACTCGTGTCAATTCTGCTTTGTACCTTTAAATTAAATTCCAATCTCATGATGTTTTTGATATGTCTTACCATGCAAGTATGTAGCCTGAGAAAATGAAATACATTCTGTTGTGTCTTTCTGACAAGAAATTTCGAGTGGGTCGTTTGCCCAGGATTTGGCATGGTGCTAGGTTATTGGAATGATCCGCAACAACTCATATCAACAAGTCATGCTCACAACACGGGGAACATGTTCATCTCAACACAACACATTACAATCTTTTCACTGGTTGATTGTTTTTGGGGCCACTTCAGGAAACTGAAGAGATTGTGGTTGCAAAAGTGATCCAATTCAGAATGACACTCAAACAAAACATTACTGCAGGGTCTCCCACACAGCTTCTACCACCATCTATGCACATAGTTATTAATTACTACCTCTAGCCAAAGGCGCACTTCACAATTTCAGGGACCAGGATGAGCAGGGTCAGCCAGAAGTATAGGAACTATTTTTTCTTCTACATAATTTTCTGCGCTGTGCTAATGGATTTGTTCCACTTCCTGCTTCCCGTTTGCCCAAGGACATGTTAAATGAGTTTGGATTTTGTTTTATTTTTTTATCATTTGCCATCCTTTTTATTGGAAGTGGTCCATTCATTGTATTATATCTTCAACATGAGTTGTAGGAAGAATCCATCAGTTTTGGAACATTGTTTTAAGGTTATTTGCATTAATTTATTTTGCAGGATAAAAAGAAAGATGAAGAAAATAATTCAATTCAATTTATTTGGACCAAAGAATATTAAAAAATTGCATTTGGCTGGCTGACACCAGGTGGTGAATTTATATTAATAAATCCCCCATTTGACCTTCTAACATTTTGTTGCAACACTTGATAAAATCTTGAAGAAAAAACTTAAATTGACTGTTTAAAATTGCAAATGTGAAAAGGACAATCTTGTTTGTGTGGAATTATCTGTCCATTTGTCCGTCTGTCAGCACGATTGTGGAAATACCGCTGAACGTATTCAAGTTAAACTCGTAAGGATTTTTGCACGTGTGAGCCCATATTTTTAGGAGGAAGAGCTTCCCAAGTCTGATACCAGGGGCCCTAACGTTGCCGAGCCTGATGCATGATGCATTAAAGTTGGGAAAATGAACCACCAAGCCTTTGCACTCTACAGAGTGCTGTACATGTTTCCTGACATTTCTCAATCAATCGGCCTGATAAAAATATTTCAAGTATTCAACAAGTTTGCTAAATGTTAAGGCAACAAGTTTTCAGATTTAATGAACTTTACAAAGCCAGGTATGAAAAAATAGTTTTAAGATGTTATTTCAACCAAGAAAAGATGGCGTTGGACCGGACCTGTGTGTTCCACACCTACCTTGGCAGACACACAAAAAACCTTGTAAAACTGCCGCAGCGGGTCTATGCACTCTACAGAGTGCTGCCACCTTGTGGCATATATGTGAAATCTTAGTCTTCAACAAGATCTTACAATGTCACAGTAAGTCAATACACTTAGATCAGAAAAAGATGGAAATCATCTTCTATTTTATAAGTAATGTCAAAGACTCAAAAGAGGTGCACTCAAGAAAACAAACTCAACATATAGATATATATAGGCCCTATATATTTGCCATATATAACAGGTGTCAGTTTCCGAAAATAGACAAATTCAAAAGCAGCTCCAAGTGAAACTTCTATTTTAGGAGTGGAACGCTTTCAATCAATATTATTTTACAGTATTCTTAGGACATTTCGTAAGTTGGGAGCATAATATTTTTAAATTTTCATTACACATCCAAAAAGTTCACATGCAGTTGTATCATTTTCAACTGTAAAGGACTTTTCACATTATTAATAAACACAAACTTCTCTTAGCAGGGAAGGAACACCAACCAAAGGTGTCCATATCTGGTGAGGTATTGCGAGTGGGTCGTTTGCCCAGGATTGGCATGTTGCTAGGTTCTTTGAGTGGTCCACAAACACCGCATATCAACGAGTCATGCTCACAACATGGGAAACGTGTGAATCTCAACAAGATTTCCTAGTTACTTGCCAAATGGATTGTTTATTGGAGGTTGCATGAGAAATCAAAGTGGAATCTTATCTGACTTGTCATTTTTCATTTTTTTGCAGTTTGATAGCACACTTCTTATTTGTTTAACAATTTCTGATTCTCATACCACTTAAAATGCCCTTGTATTGTCTCATTTCAGTTGGGGCCTGCCCTGACGATATATTTTTAAAAACTGTTTGTGATATAAAACCATTCAGGTAATGACATTCATAGAGGCCCCTACACAATATTCTCCCAAGCGGGATAGTCAGATTAGACAAGTAATTTGCAAGATGATTCAGGTGACTAGTGTGGAAAGGGTACTACTATTAGAGTATTAGTGCTATGGAGCTAAAAAGTGGTCAGACAGATGAAGATAAGAGTTGAAATAGATTGTACTTATGGTATGTGTTTTGAACTAAGCTTGATCTGTTTGGACACCAGACTATTTCCAAAAAAAAATTTCAAATTCTCAAATCGCTACCACCGAGTTGCTTGGGCTTGACCACACCAAATAGCATTGTTTTAAATTATCCAAGCAATTTTAGCAGTCCAAAAACATCAGCTTCTGTCTATTTCAAAAAACCTCAGCCAATATAAGATTTCAATTTTGATGTTTTTGACTTTTCGAATAATGGAAAAGCGATCACTCAAGACAGGACGGCTGTTGATAAGTTTAATATAATTATGTTATAATCCAAATTTTCCAATCAAGGCACTGGTTCGATCCAGGGGACTCTCCCCTATAATGTAACTTCTGTTATGTTCTATATGTGCCTGTATTCCCCTTGTGCTCGTATGTAATCATAATGTATTGCAGTGCAACTTGAAATCAGAAGTTCCAAGAGAGACTTTGGCATAAATTGTCAAACTATAAATCTATATATGTTTTCATATGTAAGATGCCTTTTCAATAGGTCATTACTGCAACACCTTTGTCTTTATCTTTTTATTGGAGTTACTGAAAAGGAAAATGAAGACAAGGCCCAAATAGAAATGCGCTTCTATCATGAACTTCTTCTATACATGTAAATCTGAATAAGGTACTTTCCAAACATTTTGCATTCTATTTAAATACAACAACAACAAAAAAAATCTTCACAGTTCTAAGATGTGTGGTCTGACATCTTCAATGAGGTCTTACAGTGTCGCTGTAAGGCGATACACCGAGATAAGAAAGAGATGAAAATCTTCTTCTAACTTCTGAATAATGTCAAAGAGGTGCACTCAAGAAAACAACTCAACACATATATGCCGTGTATAAAAGGTGTCAGTTTCCAAAAAATGACAAAATCAAAAGCACCTCCTGGTGAAACTTCTATTGTGGAAAAGACATGATGTACATTTCAATCAATAATATGTAAAAGGCAAAGCATGAAGACGGCACTGCCTCGACCCAAAAGATGCTTTTAAAGACACTAATTTGTAACTATAAATTTCTCAAAATTGGGACAAACAGAAAGAGCGGGGAAAGGAAATATGAAAAGTTCATCCAAGAAGTATTTGCAATGTGTGGTGTAGCTTTTTATAATAATATTATGAGCATCCTTTTCATTTGTTATCCTGAAGTGTCTCTTGGCATGGTGGCAACATGAGTCTACTAAAGTGTGAATTTCTGATGAGAATTGTGGGATGGCAAGAATTGGCATGTTGCTGGGTTCTTGGAGTGGTCCACAAACACCACATATCAACGAGTCATGCTCACAACATGGGAAACGTGTGAATCTCAACAAGATTTCCTAGTTACTTGCCAAATGGATTGTTTATTGGAGGTTGCATGAGAAATCAAAGTGGAATCTTATCTGACTTGTCATTTTTCATTTTTTTGCAGTTTGATAGCACATTTATTTGTTTAACAATTTCTGATTCTCTTATTATATTATAGGGGAGACCAGGGTAAGTTTTGCCATGGGGTAAGTTGTGCCGCCCGCTGTTGGGTTAAATGAAGAATTGGTTAAAGAAGGCAATGCCACTCATATATGGGTCAAAATTTGATAAGTCTGAAATTCTTGTCTCCGGTGTTTAACAATAATTCATGATGGCAGGAAGACCAATAGACGACCTCTTGTTGTCATTTGTCCTAGGCAAGGATCTTAGCAAAACTTATAACACAAAAAATATGTGGCAGAATACATTTATCCCATCCAAAAATAGCATTGAAGTGGCCAACCCCCCTGAAAATGGCCTGTCTCCACCAACACTTTCTTTGAAAGATTGCATCTAAAAACAAGCATCCTCGGATACAATGGCTGGTTAATCCTATGGGAAAGTAGAAGGTGAGATTTGCAGCATGCGAGAGCGTCTGAGGCAAAAAATATGAGTGTAGGAACAGTGGAACTGGAGGTTGAGGTATAGTAGGGTGATGTCTGCGTGAACTAGATTCTCTTGACGTGAGGGTATAGCAATGAAGTATAGGTGCAACTTACTGCAGTGAGCATTGCGCAAGTGTTTGAGTAGAGCGTGACAGCAGACACTAGTGTCTAACAGAGTCGCTGCCCATATAGAGCTATGGGCCGACAAATTCATAATGTGGAATACTTGTACCAAATTTCATAACTCTAAAGTAAGCGGAATATTAACGTCACAAATGGACAGTTCAAGAATGACAAAAGATGGCTGCCAGAAAGGCCTACATCTTGAATTTATCGTCATGTTCCCAATCAATACCCACAGGCGTACACCTGAACCAAATTTTATAACTCTTAAGTGAAATATTAAGGTCACATTTGGCAGTCCAGGAATGAAGAAAGATGGCTGCTAAAATGCACGCTATCTCAGTTGTCTCGACAGGTAGGCTACTCATTCTTCTGCTTTCACCCCTAGCATATAACTAGCAAAACTAGCAAAAAAAATTTTTTTTTGCGAGGACACCCCCCGACGTGACCCCCCCCCGGACTTGTAAAATATAAAATTTTAAAATTACCTCCTTCCGAGCAAGTATCCCCCCCCGAGGTGACCCCCCTCAGGACTTGTAAAATCCAAAATTTTTTAATTACCACCCTCCGAGGTGACCCCTAGCCTAGAAATACAACCAGCAAAAAAAACTATTTCTGCAAGTACCCCCCTGGAAATGTCCTCCCCCCCTCGGGCCTTGCACAGAATATAGAATTTAATACCTCCCCCGAGGTGACCCCAGCCTGGCAATATAACAGGCAGAAATTATTTTTTTTTGCGAGTACCCCCCCCCCCCGAGGGACCCCCCTCAGGACTTGTAAAATCTAAAAATTTTTAAATTACCTCCCTCAGAGGTGTTCCCAAGCCTAGAGATATCACTAGCAAAAAAAAAAATTTCTGCGAGTACCCCCCCGGATGTGACCCCCCCCCCCCCCGGGGCCTTGTATAGAATTTAAAATTTAATACCTCCCCCGAGGTGACCCCAGCCTATCTAGCAGAAATAAACTTTTTTTTTTTTTGCAAGTACTCCCCCCCCCGAGGTGACCCCCTCTGGACTTGTAAAATCCTAAATTTTTTAATTACCTCCCTCCGAGGTGACCAACCTAGAAACATCACTAGCAAAAAAAAAAATTTCTGAAAGCTCCCACCGGATGTGACCCCCCCCCCCCACGGGCCTTGTATAGAATACAAAATTTAATACCTCCCCCGAGGTGACCCCAGCCGAGCAATATATCTAGCAGAAAAAAAAAATTTTTTTTGCAAGTATCCCCCCCGAGGTGACCCCCCTCGGGACTTGTAAAATCCAAATTTTTTTAATTACCACCCTCCGAGGTGACCCCTAGCCTAGAAATATAACCAGCAAAAAAAATTATTTCTGCAAGTACCCCCCTGGAAATGTCCTCCCCCCCCTCGGGCCTTGCACAGAATATAGAATTTAATACCTCCCCCGAGGTGACCCCAGCCTGGCAATATAACAGGCAGACATTTTTTTTTTTTGCGAGTACCCCCCCCCCGAGGTGACCCCCTCAGGACTTGTAAAATCTAAAAATGTTTAAATTACCTCCCTCAGAGGTGACCCCAAGCCTAGAGATATCACTAGCAAAAAAAAAAATTTCTGCGAGTACCCCCCCGGATGTGACCCCCCCCGGGGCCTTGTATAGAATTTAAAATTTAATACCTCCCCCGAGGTGACCCAAGTCTGGCAATATAACAGGCAGAAATTTTTTTTTTGCGAGTACCCCCCCCCCGAGGTGACCCCCCTCGGGACTTTTAAAATCTAAAATTTTTAAAATTACCTCCCTCCGAGGGGACCCCCAGCCTAGAAGTATAACTAGCAAAAAAAATAATTTCTGCAAGTACCCCCCTGGATGTGTCCTCCCCCCCCCCGGGGCCTTGCACAGAATATAGAATTTAATACCTCCCCCGAGGTGACCCCAGCCTGGCAATATAACAGGCAGAAAATTTTTTTTTGCGAGTACCCCCCCCCGAGGTGACCCCCCTCGGGACTTTTAAAATCTAAAATTTTTAAAATTACCTCCCTCCGAGGTGACCCCCAGCCTAGAAGTATAACTAGCAAAAAAAATTATTTCTGCAAGTACCCCCCTGGATGTGTCCTCCCCCCCCCAGGCCTTGCATTCTACATGTCTCCCTTTGGCTGAAATGGCCACTCCCACCAAGTCCCTCATTCTCATTGGCTCTAAATGGCCACACCCCCAAAAATTAAAAATTTTTAAGTACTGCCACAGTTTCAAACGAACAACTGTCAACCCATTACACCTTGCCTAATGCTGTCAAATTAGCCAACTAAGATTGCTTCTAACCAGCAATTACCACAAACACAAACTCAACGCATGATGGCCAAAAATGCATACCTGTCATTATGCGCCACACCTCCAAATATCGACCACACCCCCAAAACCCATTATTAAAAAGGCTAGAGAATTCTCCAGAATTCTCCAGCCAACTAGTACATGATTCTGATTCAATTAAACTCTCCCATACATGGAGACTTGACTGTCAGCCTTCTACAATCTGGTCACCAATAGCTGAAATAATATTTTGTATAAGAGCAGGAGGTTGTTGTGTCAATGTCTCCAATATTGTGTCATTAGCATCACGCCAGATTTGTTTCTTAATAAAAAATAAAGGGACACACATTCTGTGAGAAAACCTTGTGTCTGATGTTGGCTGAGAACCCAAGAAAATTACTGAACTATCTGTAGCTCTCTATCATATATGTAAACCAAAATATTTGAGTATTTCTGTCTGCATGTCAGTTGTCCTATCTCAATTTTTCATTAGCAAACGCCTTGCTACTCTATTTTGACTGCATTTTTCTGGACCAAAATCACGGTGAACATGTTTCTGGTGTTCATAAGGTCATTGCATGCAAATATTGCCAGACTGCTAGTTTTGCACTGGTCCCTACAAAGATTTTTACTGTAATTATCATTAGCATCACGCTGTCATTAGCATCATGTCAAAAATGGCTTATTGCCTTTATCTCACTGAAATTTTGTTGCAGGTGACTGGAATTGAAAGCAGTTGAATATGTATTATCAATAAATGTTTCAACAGACTATTACATAACATTTTTGCATTTTCCTTGCATCTGACATGCTTAGTATGAAGTTTGATTCTTCTCTGAAATTACTAACCAAATATGGGGTGCCAGCAACATTTTACCATTGTCTAGCATCTGAAATATGGTTTAGCAAAGACATGGGGCACTGGAGGGAGTAGTGGAGATCATCTTTATTACTCAGAATCCAAAATATTGATTAAAAGAGTATTTTTGTTTGTTTTTGTAAATTTCTGGTTCAAGGATTTGTTCTATCTCAATAACTACCGGTCATAGAGACCTGAAATATAGCTCATTGTGTGCAGAATTGCCACTTTCCTATTTGTTGGTAATGCATTATTCAGCTCTAAATGGTACGGATTTCAAGTTATAGGCATGATGCTAATGACACACATACTTGGTATTTTAATTGATCAAAATGCAGTTTCTCAAAAATAATTGCCATTAGAGACCTGGAACTTGCCCAAAATGTGCCAGCCACATGCCTAATCATTGGCAATAGATTGTTTAGCCCCAAATGGCCAGGATTTTTTAGTTAGAAGTGTGATTTTAATGACAGTCGAAAAACATTACATCTAGGTTTATCACCTCAGTACAGATCAGCGGGGCATTTCGACCCTTGGACATGAAAGTGCAGTGATAGCTGATTGTTTGACCCACCCAACACAAACTTTAAAAGGCATTTCTGGAGCGAAAAATTTTCGAAATTTTTTTTCAGCTGAAATTTCAAGGTTTTCAAATTTTGACCCAAATAAGTGAATCTTTCTGTTAAATTACCCAATCCATCTATTCAATAGCGGTATTCGTACATCTACTTTTTTCTATCCATCTGTCTGTCTTTTCATGATAATTTAAATGTAGTAAAGCACCTAGATATAGTCAGATTTTGTAAACATCAATTGTTTTACCTTGTATCTTCAGGTAGACGTTCGACCCGCAATTCTAAATAACTTCCAATCATTGGTAATAGATTGTTTAGCCCCATATGGTCAGGATTTTTTAGTTAGAAGTGTGATTTTAATGACAGCCGAAAAACATTACAACTATGTTTATCACCTCAGTACAGATCGGCAGGGCATTGGGACCCTTGGACATGAAAGCGCAGTGATAGCTGATTGTTTGACCTACCCAACGCAAACTTTAAAAGGCATTTCTGGAGCGAAAAATTTTCGAAATTTTTTCAGCTGAAATTTCAAGGTTTTCAAATTTTGACCCATATACCCACTTGTTCAACACCATTAGGTACCAATAGTGCAGCAGAAAATATCCATAACAATCTTTCAAGTTGGTATGCAAGCATGAAATTTGGCACAGGTGCTCTTTCGGGTCTATTCTACCCAAAAAAAAATCGCTAGCCAAACTTAATTTCAGAATGGCCGCCAGGTATACAGCTTTTCTTTCAAAATAATGCCAAAACCAGACTAGTACTTCTCTTATTTTGGTCCAAATGCAGGTTTTTGGGGACATACATTTCATTAACAATATTATCTTGGGTGTGGGGTACTATTAGGACTGAAAAATCCAAAAGATGGCCGCCAAAAACTACAATTATCAATATTTCAGCTCTGGAGAGACATACAGAGACAATTTTTTAACCTCCACCCAGGTTTTCAGGGTCAAGGAATTCATACCACTTAAAATGCCCTTGTATTGTCTCATTTCAGTTGGGGCCTGCCCTGACGATATATTTTTAAAAACTGTTTGTGATATAAAACCATTCAGGTAATGACATTCATAGAGGCCCCTACACAATATTCTCCCAAGCGGGATAGTCAGATTAGACAAGTAATTTGCAAGATGATTCAGGTGACTAGTGTGGAAAGGGTACTACTATTAGAGTATTAGTGCTATGGAGCTAAAAAGTGGTCAGACAGATGAAGATAAGAGTTGAAATAGATTGTACTTATGGTATGTGTTTTGAACTAAGCTTGATCTGTTTGGACACCAGACTATTTCCAAAAAAAAATTTCAAATTCTCAAATCGCTAAGTAAGTATCCTTGATTTAACCACCGAGTTGCTTGGGCTTGACCACACCAAATAGCATTGTTTTAAATTATCCAAGCAATTTGTACCATTTAGCAGTCCAAAAACATCAGCTTCTGTCTATTTCAAAAAACCTCAGCCAATATAAAATTTCAATTTTGATGTTTTTGACTTTCCGAATAATGGAAAAGCGATCACTCAAGACAGGACGGCTGTTGATAAGTTTAATATAATTATGTTATAATCCAAATTTTCCAATCAAGGCACTGGTTCGATCCAGGGGACTCTCCCCTATAATGTAACTTCTGTTATGTTCTATATGTGCCTGTATTCCCCTTGTGCTCATATGTAATTATAATGTATTGCAGTGCAACTTGAAATCAGAAGTTCAAAGAGGACTTTAGCATAAATTGTCGAACTATAAATGTATATATGTTTTCATATATAAGATGCCTTTTCGCTAGGTCATTACTGCAACACCTTTGTCTTTATCTTTTTATTGGAGTTACTGAAAAGGAAAATGAAGACAAGGCCCAAATAGAAATGCGCTTCTATCATGAACTTCTTCTATACATGTAAATCTGAATAAGGTACTTTCCAAACATTTTGCATTCTGGTAGTTTTAGTTGCAAGGACAAAGTAACTGGCCAATTTTCAACAGACAAACATTTGCATGATAACTAGAATGAATGTAAATTGTTGAGATTACACAGTCAACTAATTCATCAACTCTTTTTTAATAATCCTGATTTCTTTAAGCTTGCTTCTGCAATTTAACAACAGATGTATTCCGGCAAATTTCGCTACAAACCAACACATTCACCTAAATCCATAAAACTTAAGATTAATAATTGTTCATTGCTCCATTTTATTGCGTGGTGTGGTTAATAATGAAGTAAAAAATGTACATTGAGTGTTCTTGAGTGATTTTTTTCTATGAAGAGACCTGAAATCAAAACCTATACGTAACACCGGCAATTTGATACGATTGATCGAGACTGAAAATAGTAAATCTAGACCTAAATAAACGTGTGCCAGAAAAGAAACGTTGGGAGATATATTTTTGATGGGCGTGCCATTTAGTATTCCTAGCTCTCATCACACCTGTAATTATGGTTCATAACCACTTATACTCCACAGCATTTCTTTCTCAATATGCATTCTTGCTTTGCTTTTGATAACAAGAGACTGATGTTGTTTTGTGATTGTCCGGGAATTGATCCACAAGGAACCTCTGTGATTGGACACAAATGGGCTTGGCCTAAACCTGCATTAATGCCATTACCCTTCTCACAAGCTTTTGTCTCATTGTGGCTACCACGAACAAATTTCTACTTTCTATGAAATGAACATTTATGAGCAAATCCCAGCTGGATGTCATTTGGATGAGACATTAAATTGGTTGACCCTTGTTTCAGTGTCTGTGCAAGTAAAAGATCCCTCACAAGGGTAAATGTGTTGCATGTTGAGGACTCCTCTCTTTCCTAACTCATCAATCAACCCTTGTGAGTGCCCAGAACTGGGTTTAGAGGGCTGCACTTACCATATCTATCTATCGATTTATCTATGCGTGAATGGAAGAGACCAGAAATCCCGAGAGACATCAACCTTTCTTGTTGTTGTTGTTTTTTTTTCATTGCGTTTCCAGGTAACAATTATCTCATTTTCTTTTCTTGGCTTTGGTGGCCAAAGGGCAATTAGGACACACCCATTCTACGGCACACTATACACAAATGAGTTTTGCTATTTCGGCCTCCGTTTTTGGTTCCTTTTGTATCTTTGACTGAATATGAGTCTGGGCCTGGAGAACATACATATAAATCTTGAAAGACAAACAATTTCCAAACAAAGTGACTTGGTTACAGTGCCGCCTGGAAGTAAGTGAAGCGCATGAAATGGTGCCATTGCATCAATGCTAAACATCCTCAGCAAAACTGTTTGTGGAAGCATGAATTCTCATCAGATGGGAGGAAGACATTTTGGGTCATAAAGGTCGATATGTGAGGCATGTGGGATAACAACGGCAGCCAATTTTCTTTGCTGTAACTAGTTCGAGTTAGGTATGGGACAAAGTCTTTGATAAGTAAGTGAAACACATGCCCAATGTTATTTAATAGGGAAGGGTGGTTCACTTACTTATCAAAGAATTTGACTCTTCTTAGTGACATTCTCCATAAGAGTTGCCATCTAAGTTTTTGAAACTAACCCCTTATATACTGTAAGCCCATTATCTTGAAGGGGCTTCAATTTGGTGTAACTTGTAAAAGATAATTTCTCTCTTTTTTCAAACTTATTCTCCATTGCTGGCCATAAGAAATTTTGAAAGACACAAGCTGGCACACAGTGTCAGGAGCATTTCATTTTTGTCATATTGCAACAATAATTCAAATGAAATTCTTAATTAGAATGTCAAAAGGAGGCATATGTTGGGGATTTCTTGTATTAGGCACCAAGAAAAAAACTGCCAAATATAATGGTGTGAAAAGCTACAGTCATAAATTCAAATTTGCTGAAGAAAACTTGAAGTGCCGAAGACTGACATTCTTGTTTCTCAGTCATTTGGTATTTGTAACAAGATGATGTCCTGGTGGTAGGATGAAGTTAGGAGGTATATCTAGACATTTGTGTTGTTAGATTTCATCTCGCATCTTTGTTTGTATATTTTTTGACAACCAGTTTATCCAGAAAATCAATTTGGGGTAAGTTGTCCCGTTTTGATCGGGGTGAGTTGTGCCAATGGTATTACATGGGATTTGATTTCTTACTCATCTTTTTTGTCTTCATTTGACGCAAGGTCTAAACATGTTGTGAAATAACTCACACTGAAAGGAACATGTGGTAAAAGTATTATACCACCCTCTAAACAATAAATAATTCTAGTTTTTGCAGCATTTTTAATTTTTGCATAAAATAGCACATAAATGTTTGATTAGTTTCATGTGACATGTCAGATATTAGTTAAAAACATAATGCAAATGATCTGTCTGAAGAAACGGGTAAAATACAAGGTTTTTTTGGACTAAATTAGGTGGAACAACTTACCCCGTCATGCGGCACAACTTACCCCGGCACCAGGGCAAGTTGTGCAACTTGACCTACTTTTTTCAAACGCCTGATCTTCCCAATGGTCAGACTGCCCTGAAACTTAGGTCAATTCTATATCTTGATGTCCAATTTTCAGATAACATGATTTAGCTTTGTTTTTCAGAAAATCGGCCAGACAAAAAAAATGCTGTGAAGATTCACTTGAATTAATGAACATGTTATAAAAGTCTTGCAAATTCTGAGAACAAGACAGATTTTACTCCGAACACATTTAACTTGACCCTGAGCATATGAGACCCAGGAAGTAGAATGAGAGGGATTTTATTAATTTCCATTTGTGGCATTGAACGACAACAAAAGCAACTTAAATGTCCATAGGCATGATGCGGAAGAAGTGATTTGGAAGACAAAAGAGACCCTGGTCTTTACTCTACTTGTGGTCGTTGCTGGAGGACAGGCTTTTGAGTAATTGTTGATGTTGAATTTAGGAAATATCTGTCTTGGTGTTGTGCATCATGAGTCTCCCAACTGCATAGCCAACTGAAGTTGAAATAACTTTTCCAAATCAGTGTGTGTGTGTGTGTGCGTTTGGGTTTAACGCCTCGGCAGCACCTTATTTGGCTACATCAAGGCTGACTTTCTTGCCAGTAGGCCTACTTTTCTTGTTGATGTAGGCCTTTTATTAAATTTGTATCTAAATAAATTAATACTTATGATTATTGGGCTCTTGGGTGTTTGAGTGTCTAATTTTCATGCCTCAGATGCCCCTACAGAACTTTTTCCTTTTGGCGAGTGCTGTTGAGGTTCACACGTTCCCCATGTTGTGAGCATGACTTGTTGATGTGCGATGTTTGTGGATCACTCAAAGAACCTAACAACATGCCAATCCTCCTAACAACCCTCACTTCTATTTCGGGTTCATGAATGCACAATTTTCACAATCTGATTCACACCTAGCCAGCTGCCACTGTCTGAAATATTCAATTTACCCCCATCTACTAGCTCATCAACCGCATAAAATTATCTGATTATGCATATGATGCTTACCATTGTACTCGCACACCACATTTGAAACAGGTCAGGACTATAATTGTGCAAATTTCATACAAGAGAATTGACAGCATTATTAACTTTGCATCAAAATAGAACAGTTTTTGATTAACAGATGTGTCAAATGTGTTAATCACCTTTTTATTGGTTTTTATCGCTCATCTTATGAGGAGGTTTTTTGCATGCAAGCATTTTTTTTTAACCTTTTGCAGCATTGCACTGATGCACTTTGTAGGCCTAATAGACTACACCTGACATGTCAATTGTGGATCAGAAATATACAGCAGCAGATATGCGAATGTGCTCTATGATTTACCATGCATGTACTCTGCCACCTGATGTCATGTGTACAGTGTTATAAAAAAATTGAAAAAATCCTTAAATTTCTTTCAAATCACCTGGAATGAATTAAGCAAAACATTCTAAAGCTGAAAATATGATATATTATTTGAGAAAAGTAAAGTTTTACCATGAGTACTTCATCTGAGATGATTGATATGATTATGAAATGTTGCATATGCATTTACATTTGTACCCAACCATGAACTGTGATATCGTCAGGCCTATTAGCTTTCTGGTCTCACCAAGAAGAAGGCATCAGTAACTTTCTGTTCAACAGTTTTGAAATTACTGTAAGTCTGAGGCCATTGCCTTTATTAAGATGCCTATGTTACAAGTGTAGCCATCTTTTTCAGGTGAGCATAAAAGTAAATTCAGTTTTGTTTTACAAAGCTATGGAATGACATTATTGGAGCAAATTCTGAACCTTATAAAGTGGCCTCCTGATTGGCAGGCATTTGCTCATGTCACGTGGCCAATGTATTGGCAGTAATCAATTCTGTAACATGACACTGTGGTTTTAATTTCCTATAATTCATGATATGGCCAATCTCATCACGCTGGATTTCATTGTTCTCTAACCTCCAACCATTATAATTAATGAAGGTTTTCCAGTATCTTTCTAATGCCCAATGCTTAATAAAGTAACAATGTAATAGCAGAAGAAACCTTAGCAGCATGTGAGTTCTTTGTGGCCTTTCAGCATGTAACAAATATAAATTGCTGTCATTAATTCATCATGAGATGTGACAAACAAGTCTTAGGAGTTCAATTCAAATGCTGACCACTTGTTTATCACACTCAAACATCGTCTCAGATTGCAAGTGTCACACAGCTTCAGGTGCAAGCCACACAATTGGAAATTATTCAGTATTGAGCTGGTCTACATGGAGACTCAAGGTAAGACAATTGATGTTAACAAAGTCTGACAAAATCTATGAGCTTTATTACAATTTAATTATCATGTGAAGGCAGGCAGAAAGATAGATAAGGATAGATAGATGGCTCGAGTAATCTAATGATAGATTCACTGATTAAAATCTACAAATTAGATTTGTATTTGCTTGAAGAATGATCAGTTAATGTACTTTTATATTGTTAAGTTTTTATCATTATACATATTATCCTATACATGATTTTATATACTGAATTTCAACATTTCTAAACCTTTTACATGTAAATGTGAAAGTGTTTGAATAAAATATTAATTTTAAAGCAAGTAATTAGGAACAACAGCAAATCCTGAAGGTCATAATGTGCCCCCAACTGTGAAGGCAGTCTACTTAAGGCTGTCACAGTTTGAGTACTAATAAGTGCTTCTTTAAGCTGAATAAAAAAATATTGAAAACCATGAAGCGAATCCTTAAATATTGATTTTAATAGCCTTGAAAGAAAGTTGATGTCGACGCCAATTATGTGGGCCTATAATGGCAAATGGCATCAAGTGTAAGGGTATAAGACATGTCACACAATTTGCTATTCCTAATGTGCACAAAGAAACATGTGAAGTTTCATGCATGCTTATTAAGATAGCAAGTTAGCAACACTTTTATACTAACTTTTCCTTTTCTCCTATCAAGGACAGCAGGTGTAGAAAACGAAAACATAGTTCATTTGCTCACCTTTCAAGCAAATATGAATCTAATAAGTAATTTTATTTTTGAAAATATAATTGAGAGTTCTAGAAACTTCTTATCCTGAATTCAAATGGAATGTTAATTCACCAAGGTGCATTTCCTTGAAAAAGATTGAAAATGACAACTAGACAGGTCAGATAAGTTTCCGCTCTATTTCACACACCACCTCCAATAAACAATCCATTTGGAAAGTGACTAGAACATGTTGTTGAGATTAACACGTTCCCCATGTTGTGAGCATGACTTGTTGATATATGCGGTGTTTGTGGACCACTCCAAGAACCTACATTGTAGCAATATGTCAATCCTGGGACCTGGGAAAATGACCCACTCGCAATTTCTTATAAAAAATTCACACTTTTTGTCGGTGTTGCTTAACCGGAAAAGAGAAATACATGTAGAATGTAAAGATGCTACGCCAGTCAACATATGACATTGATAGTATGTAAGAACCGTTCAATATAATAAGGCAGAGAACCATAGTGCTGGTTTAGTCATCATAGTATTACAAAGAATGCAGTAAACAGAAATCCCCCAGCACAACAGGGACGTTGTCAAACTGCTCCTGGCGATGGTCCCATTTTTCTTTAGAAGATGATAAAGCCGATAGGCTCCAAAAAGCTTACAAATTAGTGAGAATGATGCCAAATTTCATCTTTACACATTTAACTTGTCCATCAGCAAATGTGAACCAGAAGGTAGTTTCAATATCCATTGGAAAAATGCAAAAACACTTAGACTTTTGGGCTACTTATGGCTGTTGGAGGAAACTTTGACTTGACACAGTGTACCGTTTGCTCTATGCGAAGCGACCCAGTTAAGGCTTGGGTTTGGCTTCAGTCAACGCTTTAGACAGTCTGACAGATTTTTTTTGTGCCTTAAGTGAAACTACATCTTTCAGGCAAATCCAATCAAATGTTAGTGTAGCCAGTATGCTAGATTATATTCTCAAGTATACAGCACATATTTTTATATATCAAAATATTTTTTGTTGCCAAAGATATGTGCTGTATATATGAGAATTGTATCTAGCATACTGGCTATATCAACATTTGATTGAATTTGCCTGAAAGATGTAGTTTCACTTAAGACACAAAAAAATCTGTCAGACTGTCTAAAGCGTTGACTGAAGCCAAACCCGAGCCTTAACCGGGTCGCTTCGCATGGAGCAAATGGTACACAGTGTTGAGGTAACCAAAGTTTTATGTGTGCATCAATTATGCACAGCTTTTGATTAGTGCTCTCCATACTGACCATGGATTGTTTGTCAAATGACAGAAGCATTTACATTACAAAATGGCTTTGCCACATGGTTGACAGTTGGCTGTTTGTTGAACTGAATCCTCTTGTCTGGTGCATGCCTTTGATTACCTGAATAGTTTACCTGTTGACATCTAGGCAGCTGGATATATGTTCTGAATAAACAAAAACTGACACAAACAAATAATCAAATAAACCTTAAATTGGTTACATCATCCCACTTTACATGATCAGTTAGTTTGTTTCCACTGTATTAAGTCTTTCAAAATAAATTACTGAGGAATTGGTGTATATATATTGGAAGCTGGTCTTTCAAAACACAAAAATAGTGACACAACAGCCTTGAGTTTTCAGAGAAAAATGCAGAAAATTAATTCGCTGTCAGCGGCAGACGTCATTTGGTGACTGTGAACGCTTATGAAGCATATTGTTTGAAGGTTTTTGAAGTGCAAGAGTTGTACAAAGCTATAGAGCATGTTTGGAAGCTGATTAAGTGGCCCCGTGATTGGCAGAGTGTATGCTTTATCACTATAAGGGCTTCCTGGTGCTTGCCTTTCTTCATAAAGGACTGCTGCAGCCTCAATATTGATCCCCAATCTGCCTACTCACATTCATGCAAATGCCCACTGTTAAAATTCACAATTATTTTGGAAATTTTTTATTGGAATAGCAGTAACATGTAGGCTATCATAGGCTTGGTTGCGAAATAAGCACTGGTGCTGCCGCTATTTGTTACAAAATTGTTACCATCTCAATAAACTGGAAAATTTAATAATTTGAAATAAGGACAGCCTATGGTAAGAATGGCAAAGATGTTCATTTACAATATTTAGTGCAACAGATTTATGTCAATAATTTTATGCCCAATTTACCATGTATTGGCAGGAACTAATTTGTATCATGACACTGTAGTGTTAAATTTCCAAGTGGTGTAATTAATATGTAGTCTCCTGGCTATCACATAGTTGTGTCAATATCATCAGCATGATCAGAACTTCCCTGGATGAATTCTTACCATATTTTTTGCAGTATTTCACTGGCAATGCTGACAAAGTAACGGCAAAAGAAACCTTAGCAGCATGTAAGTTCTTTGTGGCCTTTCAGCATGTAACAAATATAAATTGCCGCCATCAATTCATCATGAGATGTGACAAACAAGTCTTAGTAGTTCACTTCTAATTCTGGCCACATGTTTATCACACTCAAACATTGTCTCAGGTTGCAAGCGTCACACAGCTTCAGGTGCTGTCCGTCCAATTGGAAGTTATTTAGAATTGCGGGTCGAACGTCTACCTGAAGATACAAGGTAAGACAATTGATGTTTACAAAATCTGACTATATCTAGGTGCTTTACTACATTTAAATTATCATGAAAAGACAGACAGATGGATAGAAAAAAGTAGATGTACGAATACCGCTATTGAATAGATGGATTGGGTAATTTAACAGAAAGATTCACTTATTTGGGTCAAAATTTGAAAACCTTGAAATTTCAGCTGAAAAAATTTCGAAAATTTTTCGCTCCAGAAATGCCTTTTAAAGTTTGTGTTGGGTGGGTCAAACAATCAGCTATCACTGCACTTTCATGTCCAAGGGTCGAAATGCCCCGCTGATCTGTACTGAGGTGATAAACATAGATGTAATGTTTTTCGACTGTCATTAAAATCACACTTCTAACTAAAAAATCCTGGCCATTTGGGGCTAAACAATCTATTGCCAATGATTAGGCATGTGGCTGGCACATTTTGGGCAAGTTCCAGGTCTCTAATGGCAATTATTTTTGAGAAACTGCATTTTGATCAATTAAAATACCAAATATGTGTTTCATTAGCATCATGCCTATAACTTGAAATCCATACCATTTAGAGCTGAATAATGTATTACCAACAAATAGAAAAGTGGCTATTCTGCACACAATGAGCTATATTTCAGGTCTCTATGACCAATAGTTATTGAGATAGAACAAATCCTTGAACCAGAGATTTACAAAAACAAACAAAAATATTCATTTCATCAATAGTTTGGATTCTGAATAATAAAGATGATCTCCACTACTCCCTCCAGTGCCCAATGTCTTTGCTAAACCATATTTCAGATGCTAGACAATGGTAAAATGTTGCTGGCACCCCATATTTGGTTAGCAGTTTCAGAGAAGAATCAAACTTCATACTAAGCATGTCAGATGCAAGGAAAATGCAAAAATATTATGTAATAGTCTGTTGAAACATTTATTGATAATATATATTCAACTGATTTCAATTCCGGTCACCTGCAACAAAATTTTAGTGAGATAAAGGCAATAAGCCATTTTTTACATGATGCTAATGACAGTGTGATGCTAATGATAATTACAGTAAAAATCGTTGTATGGACCAGTGCAAAACTGGCAGTCTGGCAATATGTGCATGCAATTACCTTATGAACACCAGAAACATGTTCACAGTGATTTTGGTCCAGAAATATGCAGTCAAAATAGAGTAGCAAGGCGTTTGCTAATGACAAATTGAGATAGGACAACTGACATGCAGACAGAAATACTCTAATATTTTGGTTTACATAAATGATACAGAGCTACAGATAGTTCAGTTATTTTCTTGGGTTCTCAGACAGCACCAGACACACGGTTTTCCCGCAGAATGTGTGTCCCTTTATTTTTTATTAAGAAACAAATCCGGCGTGATGCTAATGACACAATATTGGAGATATTGACACAACAACCTCCTGCTCTAATACAGAATATTATTTCAGCTATTGATGACCAGATTTTAGAAGACTGACAGTGAAGTTACCATGTATGGAAGAGTTTAATTGAATCAGAATCCTGTACTGGTTTTTGTGATGCGATCTTTCAAAGAAAGTGTAGGTGGAGACAGGCCATTTTCAGGGGGGTTGGCCACTTCAATCCTATTTTTGAATGGGATTAAAATATTCTGCCACAAATTTTTTGTGTTATGAGTTTTGCTAATATCCTAGTCTATGACAAATGACAACAAGAGGTCCTCTATTGGTCTTCCTGCCTTCATGAATTATCGTTAAACACTGGAGACAAGAATTTCAGACTTATCAAATTTTGACCCATTTAAAAGTACTGATTAGATTAGTATTCAATGAAAACTGATCAGCAGATGTACTTTTTAAGTAACCAAGTTATTAGATTAGGAAAAGCCGCTCTTTCAGCAAATCATGGAGGTCATAAGGTGCCCCCAACTGTGAAGGCAGTCTACTTGAGGCTGTCATAGTTTGAATACAAAGTTCTTCTTTAAGCTGAATTAAAAAACCATTGAAAACCATGAAGCAAATCCATATATAGATTGTTACAGCCTTGAAAGAAAGTTGATCCAAAACGCTGTTTAGGCCCCCGATTTAGGCCATGCATGGGAATAAAGTGCAAAAATGAAAATATAAGAAAAACGTACTGTCAAGAAGTTGATTGATTTTGTCTACAACAAATGGAGAATTGAATCACATGCATTGCATTGTCCTTAACACGTCATGCAATGTTTCTTTAATTTATTATGAGGACAGGAATGAGTCTCGCATTGTGTTGGCATATAAAAAATGTGCAATGGTATTATGGTATAAGGGGTTTAAGGTCTACATGTCATGCAATTTGCTATTCCACATGTGCACAAATGAACGTCTTTCGCATGCTTATTAAGATACCTACATCTTACTTTCTTTTGTATACAGTCTGCAATCAATAATATGGTTGCTTAGCAACACTTTTATACGATTGACTCTGCCTTTTCTCCATGACTAGGACATCAGGTGTAGAAAATAAAAATGAGACAAAAATGGTAAATACGATATTCCTAGGAAATGTCTTCCTTGAAGAAAAAAAAAGTATACATTTTCTTGTTTTCTGGATGGATAATAGAACAAATGATCTGGCTAATACCACTTATGATTGATAGACTGACTTCAAAAGCAGTTTCTTTGAAGTAATTACAGAATATTTGTTGAACAAAAAGTGAGTTCGGAAAGGTAAGATGCTGGGATAATTTCTGTATGACCATTACATATATTTTTACGAGATGCCAAGCCATAAACTTTGAATCCGTAATTAAAATGAAATGTCAATTCACCATGTTGCATTTCCTTGGCAAACATTGAATCATTGCATGAACTGTGTGTCTCCCTGTTTCTTAGAAGTTTATCTTTCCACCTAATTTGCCAGCCTCTCAGCCTGTGTATCCTTCTATCCCTTGATTTTACTACAGAACTGTCTATTTTGATCTCTTTCTGTTGCTCAATTCATCTTTTAAAATCATTTGGGAGACAAGTAGGCAATCCCAAACTGTTCAACATGCTGTCTACAAGAAAATAGGGAAAATGACAAGTCAGATAAGATTTCTTCTCTCTGATTTCTCACACGACCTCAAATAAACAATCCATTTGACGAGTGACTAGAACATGTTGTTGAGATCCAGACGTTTCCCATGTTGTGAGCATGACTTGTTGATATGGGTTGTTTGTGGATCACTCCAAGAACCCAGCAACATGCCAATCCCGGGCAAACAACCCACTCGCAAAGTTCTTGTCAGAAACTCACACTTTTGGCTGGTATTGCTTCTATGCCAGAGGAATCCGAGGGTTAATACATAAAAATTATACAACTTCATGTTGCAAACACTCATCAGGTGACCTTTTCTGGAGTGTGACGAAAAGACGAACATGTGAAACATTCACTCTCCTGAACTTACGAAATGTCTTAAGAGAACTTACGAAGTGTCTTAAGAGTGGCTTAAGAAATCATATTGATTGAAAGTTCCATCATGCCACTCCCAGAATAGAAATTACATTTGAAGCTGCTTTTGATTTGGTCTATTTGTGGAAACGGATAAATTTTATATACAGTATATAGTTACATGTAAAGCTATTTGCTTCAGGGGCACCTCTTTGACATCACTTAGAAGTTACAACATGATTTCCACCTTTTTCTCATCTTGGTGTTTTGACCCTCTGCAACTCTTTAAGACCTCATGGAAGAACAACTTGTCACACGTGTAATAACTGGAAAAGTTAACTTTCTCTTTGTTGTGCAAATTTAACACAAATTGTTTCAAAGAGTGTCCTTATCATATTTGCAATTTTGAACAATCAAATCAGGTTTTTCTTGCATTCACATATATGTTAATTGTTGCATGTTTGTGGGGAAAAGAGGTTCCTCCACCGTGTGAATAAAATGATACAATTCAATTGAATTTTAATTCTTCATGATTTTACAAAGTGTTACAACAAAAAGTCAGAAGGTAAAAAATATTGTGGGCTTCCTGGCCTTCATCTTCCTTTTTTCTAAAAAAAAAATTAAGGCTAATAATTCCAAAACTATGTTCAAAAAGCAGCTGGATTCTTCAAATAACTCATTGTGAAAATACAATGCACTAAATCAGTCACTTTCAAAAAAGGATCAAGGGCAAGAAAAAAAAACAGGAAAGTGAAGCTGAGTCAATTGACAAAATGCAAAAAAAATATTTGGAGGAACAGAGTTTTTAGATATATTGATTGAAATATGACTGTGCTCCATACTGAGTCCATATGTCAGTTGTTACAGATGATTTCGTATTTGTAGACACTACGACCAAATATGAATTTTGTTTCTAAACATTCTATCCTACTGGGAAAAATCACGTCATAGGTTTTTTATATCACTTTTCCCTATAGAATAAATGTCCTAGAAAACAATTCACATTCAGTCCCTTTGTCTACAATTATGAAATCATCTGTAAATGCATAGTTGGTTTTTTTTAATTTTTAACTGAATGCTCTTGTCAGGTACATGCCTTTGATTACCTGCATAGTTTGCTTATTGACAGCTGTGCATGCTGTTGGATGCAATATGTACCGAATCAACAAACAAATAATTAAATTAACCTTAAATTAGAGTCATCATCCCATTTTATTCAGATAGATGAGTTATTATTTGGTTTCCACTGTATTAAGTCTGTCAAAATGAACTACTGAGGAATTGGCGTATACATGTATATATCGGAAGCCTGTCTTTCGTGACGCAAAAACCTTGAGTTGGCAGAGAAAAATGCCGAAAATTAATTTTCTGTCAGTGGCAGATGTCATTTGATGACTTTGAACACTTATGTGGCATTTTGTTGGATGGTTTTTGAAGTGCAAGAGTTGTACAAAGCTATAGAGTATGTTTGGAAGCTTATTAAGTGGCCTCCTGATTGGCAGAGTGTATGCTTTATCACTATAAGGGCTTCCTGGTGCTTGCCTTTCTTCATAATAAGGGACAGCTGGAGCTGCTACAGCCATGGCCATAAGTTTATGCTCAGTTGCTATGCTTCACTATGGAGCTATCATTGTGACCAATTGCGATGTTGCAAATACTTGCTCAATCTTCACAATATTGCCAGGAATTATAACCTCTACACAGTAGAATGTGTTCTGATAGAAATGGTAGCATTAAATGACATAGTATGGTACTGGTGAGGCAAAATACTGAATTTGTTTGAATATAAGCATAAAGTCAATTCTGATGCTATATTTTATTTCCTTGATGGGAATAGTCACCAAAGTGTCTGGATGTATTGCGTACACATCAAATTAGGCATTCATGGTAAAATTACAATCAAATACATGCTTGAATTTTTGGTTCATCAGTTTTTACTCGGAGTATTTTTTTCTTTAGATTTGACAAATTTGGAAGTAGGTGTAGGAAGATAGAGCATTTCTTATCTGAAAAGGAAATTGTGTCAAATGCTCTCCATGTATGTTGAATATGATGAAACAAATTAAATTTCATCAGAAGAAAAAAGTTTTAGTACTTTTTTCTTACTTGAGAAATAAAAAATTTTTCTAATTAAAAACACTGCTAGCCCCGATGAACCAACGTTTAAGCTGCATATTTAATTGTGATTTTGTCATGAATGCTTAATTTGGTGTGTGCCCAACGCTGTCAGAGACTTTGGTGACTATAACTATCATGCAAATGACATGGCATCAGAACTGATTATATGTTCAAAATTCATTTAATTTAGTATTTTGCCTCACAGTCATTATGTAACTTTATTCCAGTCACAATTTTTTATCAGAACCCCTTCTACTTTATACAGACTATAATTTCTGACAATTCTGTGAAGATTGGGCAAGTATTTGTTTGTTATGATTAGTCACAATGATAGCCCCACAGTGAAGCATAGCAACTGAGCATAAACTTACGGCCATGGCTGTACACATACAATCCAACAATTCAGATCCGCGCTAAAGCTCACTGTTAAACTTCTAATTAATTTTAAAATGTATAGGAAATAGCAGCAGCATTATTAACTTTGTTGTAAAGCACTACATTCTTGGTGAGTGTTGTTGATTTTCAAGTGCTGTTGGTATTTCAAGAAATTTTTTTTACAAAATGTAACCTTCTCAAATTAACTAAATATTTCAATAATCGATTAATTTATAATGAGGACAGCCTGTGAATAGAATGACACGAGGTCAATTCCACTGTGACTTTTGGGAAAAATTGATAAATTTTCTGGCATTGTCACAGGCAAAATTTGATAGAACAAAAATTGAAACAGGATTGTGTGGCTGGGTTGTGTCAATCTTAATGCCTTAAGGATTATAGAAGTGGAAAAACAGGTCGGGAGATCAATCGCTGTTTCTGGTATGAGCTAAAATATACTGTGGTCACTCATGGGACATTTTTGGACCACCATTTTTTAGTGCGTCTTGCTAAACCTGAAATATCTATGTTCAAAAGTGAGCCTGGTCTCTTTGTGTAGGTACTTTCACTTGCTGCTGAGGGTGGCCTTCAGGTGTCATCAACATTTGGTTTATTGCATGCCTTCTCAGTTGGAAATCCGTGATTTTCCGATGTGACTCATGGGAAAATCACCGTAACTCATGGGACGCTATCTCAAAGATCACTATTGAGATCATTATTATCTAAGCTAGTGAAAATATATTCAAAATTGATTAATTAACGAAAAATTCAGATCATTAAGTACAAAAATGCAATTTTATAGGTTTAAAAAAAAACAGCTGTTTTCTGCCTATTATAAACAAGCACACACTATGGAGCTGATTTATATTTTTCAATTCAATACTGGTTAAAATATGTGGGCATATTATATAGTAAAATAATTCCCTGAATTTTTTTAAAATTTTTTTGTATAGTTTGATACATTTTGGAAAAAAATAATTTTTTGGAAAATTTCAACTAAATGGAAAATTCTGCTTTCTTGCAACTGAAACATGATTTCTCTGTATTTCAACAACATACATGCAATACCAGTTTAAAATTTTAAATGAGTTAGAAAACTTGGCAATCAGAGCGAACTTAAAAATCACCAAAAATGGTACACTTCCATGGAATTGACCACATAAATAAATTTTCAAAGTTGGGTGCATCAGCTTCAATATCAATGATTCTATGACCATGTATTTGCGGCAACTAATCTGTAACATGACACTATAGTGTTAAATTTCCAAGTGGTGCAATTAATTTGTTGGAAGCTATCACACAGTTGTGTCAATTTCCTCACAAGTTCTCTTGATATGAAATCCAACCGTAGGTTTTACATGATTTTATTTGCAATGCTGACAAAGTTATGGAATAAAGAAACCTTAGCAGCATGTAAGTTCTTTGTGGCCTTTCAGCAAGTAACAAATATAAATTGCCGCCATTAATTCATCATGAGATGTGACAAACAAGTCTTAGCAGTTCAGTTCAAATGCTGGCCATGTGTTTATCACACTCAAACATTGTCTGAGGTTACAAACGTCACACAGCTTCAGGTGCTGGCCATCTAAATGGAAGTTGTTCGGTATTGCAGGTTACCGGCTGATCGATTAATTGACGTCCCGAGTGAAAATAGCTCATGATGTGCCTTCAGCGGTGAAGACGGCCTTATCGATGCTTTGAGTACCAAGTGCTTCTTTTAGGTCAATTAAAAACCAAGAGGAAAATCTGAATTGATTTTATAGCCTTGAAACTTGAAAGATAGTTTGTCAAAACACAGGTCAGAGGGACATGGGGAAAGAATAGAAATGAAAATGAAACATGATAGGCCTATAGATATTTTGATTGATTGATTTCAATATTTAGTGTTATCTATTCTATGGAAAAATTAACTTGAGAACAATTCTCTTAGGAAAAATTCCAATGTACAGGCCTATTGTGATGCCCCAGTAGTTACAAGGACAAATATGAATACATAGTCTTGAAATTAATTATGTAAACTGTGAGCAATGCCATAAATGCTTGACTCAGTTGGTTTCATGCAGTTCACACAATTTGCTAGTCCGCGTCATGCTACTCGGATGTAACTGGTTTTAGTACATCTTACTTTCTAATGTGCACTCTGCAATCAATGATATGGTTGCCTGGCAACACTTTTGTACTATTGAATGTTTCTTTTCTCCATACCTTGGACAGCAGGTGCAGATCACAAAAATGACACAAAAGTGTAGAATACCATATTCATAAGAAATGTCCGCCTTGAAGAAAGAAAAGTATATTTTCTTGTTTTCATGAAGGATAAAAGAAGAAGCTTGCAAATACCACTTATGACTGAGCACTATACACATCAAAGACCAAAAATATGATTTTCTTGCAAAAAACGTCGACCCTATCACCGGACCCTTTTCAGAAAACTTTATGGTGCACGGAGCAGTGAATAAAAATATATTGTATAGGTTCATTTCTATTGGTTCAAGCTTTTTTTTTCTCAAGATTGATGATCTATAACCTCATCCCTTCAAATAATTTAATTTTTGCTTAAAGTAAGAGATAGTAGTAATGTCAATTATATCATTAAATCAAATTATTTAATTAAAGGTAGTAAGTCCGCCAATTCTTTTTAACATTTAACTTGTTGTTATAGATCATAAATTGATAGATTTAAAGTATAGTATACATTTCCAATCGACAGAATTGTGTGTTTTCCATAATTAAGTGAGTTTAATTGATTGTAAAGCCTTAAATTACTTAAGGAGAGCCCTGCATTGCTTGAAATGTAAACAAAGCAGGGCTTTTTCATGGCATGAAAAACTATTTGTTTACATTTTTCAAGGGAATAAACTTATTTTATTGTTATAAGAATAGCAATTAGGTAACTTTTTCAACTGGAAATTCTGGAATGTGTTAAATATGAATAAAATCTATCCATAGACAGTCAATTAAAATTGCGGACTTACTAGCTTTATTAACATTTCTCCCATAATCTGATTGCTTCCTGATTTTCTTACATTTTTCAAACTTGGAAGCACAAAAATTTATTGATTTCCTGTTCCAGGAACCATCACCTCCCACGGAGAAATAGCAGTCCACTTCGACAATTAATGATAATTATTTGTTAATTTCACCACATATAAAATGAATTAGTTATTTCCAGTGTTAATGTGCCTATAAATTCAGGTAGGAGGAATTGACTTTGTCAAAGAATTCATTGGATTCTGAAGACGTACATGTATAGGGCCTGGACAGCCGCCGTTTGGTGTGAGGTCATTGATGTCCACAAACAGATTAATGTAAAATTGTAAGTACTCGACACAGCCGACGACTGTAATATCCTGACACGTAGGCTTGGGTCCACATAATGTGCAATCATTAAACGCAGATCCTATCCAGTATCAATTGACCATTTCCATGACACCTTTGCAAGCGATTTATTATAATGGACCTGTAGTTGATATTTCCTCTTGCGAGTCTTGGGCACCGCTGCATTCTGCTGTACATGCGCCTTTTTATGCCATCTGTTTTCTTTCCCAAGCTGTTCATTTGAAGATGTGTCGATTTCTAAGGCCCTCCTCTTTCCCAAGTCTTTCAACTGCTTCTCTGGCCACTTTCTGCAGCCCTTTTATTGACCAGAGGCATACTCTGCAGGTCCACCCAAGCAAAAATCTCTATTTCTCTGAAATTCTCTCAGCTGCCTCAGCTGTCTTAATGTACAAGCACTTGAGGCAGCTTGAAGCAGCTTGAGGCACTTGAATTACATGTGCTGAGTGTTGCAGTTGGTCGCAGTGAGCTTGATCAGATTGCTGATTGTACATACCTGCGGTAACCTGCAAGACGCTGAAAGGTAAATAATCAGATGATAAATGCATGCACATTAATTTAATTATAGAGCCTGTATAAATAATATGTAACTTTTACACAGTTTCATCATTTAAAGTAATTAGGGGAAATCTTGCCTTGAGCAGGACTTCTATTTTTGGGGCATATCCGGATACTTGATGGTATATGTAATTGCTCCGCGCTATGTCAAATATTATATGATGATTGAACTCTGTCTGCACAATACAAAGGAAATTTAGATGTAATATGAGCGGAATGAAATGTTTGGTTTGGAGGCCGGAGATAGGCATGCCGCAATGCCTCCCCCCCCCCAACTTATATAAGTATACCAATTCGCACATCAGTTGCCTGCCAAAAAATATATCAGGCTTGTCAACTCTTGCTGCCCCTGCTACTTCAGTAGATGGATGATCAACTGTTCTGTTCCCCTCCCCATTTTCGTGGTTGCGGGACTATTCACTCTAAAGAGTGCAACCTTCTTGTTGCTTCTGAGAATGACTTTCACTGAAGAACGGCCATATCGGTCAAAAAGAAGCAAAAATCAGTTGGCGAAATCCATGTCAAGTCAAGCTAAGGCTCAGGGCATGTGACATTCAACATGATATTGTTGTGTTTTTTTGGTTGCACACATCAAGATTAAATCGGAATTTTTGCATACGATAAGTGGAAATTTAGCGTTTGTGTCGTTGAGCCATGATGTAATTTTTGATGATTTTTTAAACTAATATGATCAATTTTTTCCCGGTCAACCAAAAAAAAGTTTTCAGATAAATTCTCAGCTACTAAAAATGAGTTATAATAATAATAATACTTAAATCTAACATCTGAGGAAAAAATTGTTGCAATTCCAAAACATTCAATAACCAATTTTAGAACTTTGACACCTCTAAATTATTCCAGTATTTTGATCAAAAGTGTACATCAACATTGTCTGATATGAAAATATCAGACAATTGATCATTTTTTATTTCAGTGAGTTCAAATCTTGCTTCGTGTAACTCCTTGGCTTCTCACAAGTTTTTTTAAGTTGGTCAAAAATTAACCTTGTTGGAGAATTTCTGGATCAAGCCAGTGATCGATCTTGACGATTCCTGACACGCATCCCAGCACAAAAAGAAGTGCATAAGCAGTAACAACCAAATATTTACAGTTACACAATTTACAAGTTTAAAATTTACTCAAAATTTACACAATTTACAAGTTAAAATTTACTCAAAATTAACTTTTTGTGACACAGGAATTTTAACCACTTATCTGTGTTATCCTATGGCTAAATGTCCATAGAGAAAATTCCGGAAGCCAGAGGTCCGTTGGTATTTCGAAATGTCCAATAAAGTCCGTGTGACCTATAATTCACTGAAAATAGCGTCCGTGTAAAAGTAATCCAGAGTCCTGATTCCTGGTCCGATGTAATCCAGTAGATCCGGTATAATATCCAGTGTAATAATGTCCAACAGTGTGTTTCTATGTGGCGCAGGTTAATCCAATGTCCATTATAATGATGTCCATAGTTCAGTGTTTTGGTAGAAACTGACTATGTCAGCTCCTGGTCATATTTATATGCATCAAAAACCTTCCGGCATGTTCCGGTCCTTCCGGAAGGCATGACTCTTCTTCAGGCGTGTTCCAGATATATTATTTCTTCTACAGAACATTCCATTGGGTTCCACATTCAAATAAACAACTTAACTGGATCACAATGTCAAAACAATTGTCTGTTAACTGATTATCTACATCTATAAAAGCTGAGCAGCCCCTGCCTCATTCTTTCTGCACAATACACACCATCGTCCTCACTCATTCAGCCACTTACAATGCATTTTCCTTCTTATTTCCCACAAGCCTTTCAAATGTGCTATCTCCCACACACACTCTCAGCCCCGTTTTCCCCTCGATTCACCAATATTTCCATTATTTCCTTTGCTGCTGACACAGTTCCTTCGTCAGCTTACTTCCGTTTCGTCTGCTTTGTTGTGATCAAGGGGGATCCAGCATAACCAGCATTTTCGCGCCGTTTCAAAATGCCACTTAGGGCCAAATTAAAGATTAAAGTGTCACTTTGTCATCTGCAATTTACCTTCACACCTATCAATACACACTTAAGGACACTGCTCAATCATTCTGGACCAGTCTCTATTATCCCATTCACTTAATTAAGTGCTATTGAGATCATCTGTCAAACCTTCTGGTAAAGTTCACACTTCCACCCGAAGTGCAATTAGGCCAAATTCACAATGCTAATAGGCCTCCCTCATTATAAAGTATGAAGTTAATCCAAACTTGAAAGGTCACATGGAACCACTACTTCATGGATCAGGCACTGGTGGAAAGGCTGATATAATTTTTGTTTTCTGCTACTTGGTATATGTGCCGCTCAACTCAGTGCTGCTCAGTGACTTACAAACAGTAAAATATCACCTCACTCACAGTGAGGTCTCACTCCTTTAATTTATACATCAAGATAGGTCGAGATTACCTGCCATAGGGATATGACCTCATAAACAACATTTTCATGCATTTCTCTACAAAAAAGTACTCTTCAACTGCAATTTCCCTTTTTTTATTGCAAAGTCATTCCGCTCACGACGTCTAAGGTTTCTCTTCATTTTGGAATACATTGTTGAAACGAAATGTTGCCCAATGCAAAATCAACCAGGCCAACGACAGGTTGCACACTGCCTCCAGCATGTCTACTCAAAAAACCTCATGCTGTTTTTACTGTCCCCTATAATGGGTATATTCTAGTGTAATCATAATAGAATAGCAATTCAGTGCTAATTGGTGTTGCATAACAACCATCATGCAATGTTAATGTAAACAATCATACACAATAGCAAATCATTGTAAACAATGATAATATACAGAAATACATGAAATATACAGTCTGATTGACATAAGATGCACATACTATTATACAGTGCTGTATTATACAGTGTGACCTATAAAAATCATTGTAAACAATGATAATATACAGAAATACATGAAATATACAGTCTGATTGACATAAGATGCACATACTATTATTATATGATAATAACTGTATACAGAATGAATGATATAAAATATCCATACTGCGTCTGCAATATTGACAGAATTTGCCATACATCACACCCCCAAATGGATTAGTGGCCCCCCCACTGGCCCCCCTGTTTTCAGATTTGAGAAATTAAAAAGATTATTTAAGTAGAGCAAGTCCATCAGTGTGACCTGAGTCGGCGCTCACCAGAAATTGCAGAATGACAGTTGCCCTTTAAAAAGTTCTAAGGCATTTCACAATTTTTTATTTATCTTTGAAATTATTTGGCAATAGGAATACCTGCATCCAAACTTTTAAGTGCGACCTTGTGACTTTGGCCTAATTTTCAAGATCCAGATTTAATACAACTTCAAAAGAAATCTTGTGGATACAATTAGTCGTTCAATATGTATATTTAATAATCTTCCTAAATTGCTTGCCATTTTGCCTAGAATCTTAGTGTTTTTCCAAATGTTAACCTGCCCCTCCCTCCAGTATGCCTACCTGTCCATTGCAGTTTCATGTAAATTCAAAAAATTTGTGATTTGAGGAAATCTTTCCCTTGCCATTGTTTAGCCAAGAAATATTGCGCCTTTGGAATATTTCTGGAGAGGACTTCTTATTCAGATTGATTTTTAGTAGGCCTACAAACTGCTCCGTTTTTCATGTGTTGCATGGAATTTCTCTATATTTTTGCAATCTGTGTCATTTCCAGCAATCGCTATCAGCTTTTTGGCCTATTCAAGTAGATAAACAAAAAATTAACTTCATGAGACCATTCAAGTCCGTGTTCAACTTGTATCTTGGCAATGATTGCAACATCACATTATTGTATGCACCCTTGAGGTTTTTCTTCTTTATGTACAAGCATGGTCATTGATGTCGTATCAGGGAATTTTCAACCAGATACGGGCCGTGCTCTTTCAAAAGTAAGAGCAACCCAACCCCAATCAGCATTATGAATCAGTAAGTGCTATTTTCGCAACAAACTGTCCTCTCATTCCAGTGGCGTCAGTGTAGGTGGGACATTTGCAGCACAACTTTTTGGCCAAAAAAAGGGGGTATTGTTAGAGGAAAAGTTTTGAGCCTTTCCTGGGACCCACTTCCGTGAAGGCTTTGGCCCAATTTATGAAACTGACGCCCCTGTCTCATTCCGTGTGCATAACAAATTGACCAGCGGAAATCAACATTCTGCTCTTTGTCCAACTGTTTTTTGTGAAGTCATTTCTTTCTAAAAAAGTACTTGCAAAAGAACATTTTGTGGTTTTTGTACCATATCTAAATTGTATAATAAATGCAGTAAGTGTTGCCAGGAGAAAAGAGTGTCTATATTCCTTTGTGACTTGTAAAGAGGGCTTGTGTCACAGCAT
The DNA here is from genome assembly GCA_026936325.1 of Platynereis dumerilii. Taxonomy (NCBI): domain Eukaryota; kingdom Metazoa; phylum Annelida; class Polychaeta; order Phyllodocida; family Nereididae; genus Platynereis; species Platynereis dumerilii. Next base: position 97,403,295 of record JAPTHN010000002.1, read on the forward strand.
TAATTTTTGCCCTTGTATTGCCCCAAAAATGCCGCAAAAGGTGGGCCCCCCCAGCTCAGACCCTGGCCCCCCCTTGCCCCCCCCCACTCCTGGATTTCTAGCTACGCCACTGATATGACAACACAAACCTGTCCATTTCAAATTGAAAGCTTCTAGAAAGCTTACAAAGTTCACCAAGTCAGACCTAATTACAAATGAGCACAGTGGCTGAGCTATGGGGGGGCCTGGGGGGGCCAGGGCCCCCCCAAATGGATAACTGGCCCCCCCACCGGCCCCCCCATTTCAGATTTGAAAAATATTATTGGAGCAGCAACAGTCACTGGAATACATCCGTCTAAAGTTGTTGCCTTCACTGGCGCTAACTTCTACCCAATTTTCTCTAGAATGACAGTTGCCCTTTCAAAAGTTCTGAGGCATCTGATAATTTTTGATTTCCCTATTTGAATATATAGATCTAGCAATATGTGTACGCAAATAAACCTTTTAGGGGGTGAGTGACATTTTCTTGAATATCAGGATCTAGATAAAATAATATTCCAAAAGAAATCTCTTTGAAACTAGCTATTGATTGTTAACTATGTTTATTTAGTTATCTGCCTGAATTGTTTTGCCTTTTTGCCTGAATCTTAGTGTTTCCCAATTTTTTTGGGGCAACACCCAAAATAAGGGTGTTTTGGGGAAATCTTTCCGTCGTCATTGCTCAGTTAAAGAAGTAATGCTCCTTTGAATTTTTTCTAATTAAACCGATCTGCTTTACCAGAGTGATTTGTACAAACTGCTCAATTTTTCATGTGTGCATGGATTTTCCTACATTTGTGTCATTTGCAAAAATTACTACTACCTTTTACCTATAAATTTGAGGAGTTGGGTAGATTTCCATCAAAAGGACTTCTATAAATTTTTGATTTAGACCTATGAAATCAGAAAGAGGACATTCTTAGCAGGAATATAATGAAAACTTGCAAAGACAGTTATGAAAAAAAAACAAGAGGAGCATTTCACTGCAAAAGATAGGGCTACTCTTTGTGACGGTCATGGGTCAACTCACCAGGGGAGAACTCGCCAGGTGACAACTCACCAGGCCAAAAACTCGCCAGATGAAAACTCGCCAGGCCACAAACTCGCCAGTTTATATTTATTTTGGCCTATAAACAGCTTAAAAAATATTACTGTTTGTGTTGTATCGATGGTATAGGCCTATCTATTGTATGGCCCATCTTTAAGTGACAAAATCGGGTCAATACATCAATTAGAAGTGGTTATAATTGGAGTTTGAAAATTAAAAAGTGACTAAAAAACGGCTGGTGTAACTACCAGAGTAATGGCAATTATAACTTCCCCTTTCAAATAATCAGACCTTAACATTTTCAAATTACTGAACAAATTCCTGCAGATATCAACTGTCTAATTGTTTCCAGTCACATATGCATATCTTATTGTCTGTTGTAAAATTAAGGACAATGCAGAATTATCAATAATTGCGGGTCACTAATTGATTAGGCCTACTCAACTTCTGTCTTCCTCAATACCCCTCAACACCCTTAATTCCAAACTACGGGCATTGTAAACTTTGCAGTGATCAATAGGAAGCATTACTGGGCATGCATTTTAATAATAAAAATTCCCAGCTTTTAATTTTATTTTTTGACAACATCTATTTATTCTTTTCTATACTTCTGGTCCATCAGGGTCGTATTTCTCTGCACGCTGCATGCAATATCAATTATTAATTTGTTTTAAATGTGAAAATTTCAATAAAATTTCAATATTACCTTAGATATTTATTCTCCTTTTATCAAACTTATCAGACGTGTCATATATTTACAAATTTGTGAGTGCTCCTAGCCAAGACAGACTGTATTTCATATATCGTGGATTCCCAATTAGACTTGTCAAACTTACCAATTTACTAAAAATGGAAGAGCAAGCACATGGGCCAATGCTAATGACAACACCGCACATTTTATCTGTAGGCCTATTCAAATTGAATATCAATTAAATGTTGAATAGCTACCTAACCTATTTTTAATTTATTGAAAGGGAACAACTTAAAATAGTTTTAATTTCAACTATATATTTCCTTTTTGTTAACTAAAGTGTAGGTACCTTTATATTATATATTATTTAGGCCTATTATGTACTTTTGTAAATTGGATGAAGAATTATTTAAGATGTCATCCAGAATAAAGAAACAACTTCACAAATTTTAATATTCCTTCTAAATCGTAGGCCTATTTCTTATTTTGTTATTTACGGGAGACATGCAGTCTAGAGTAATTGTGTTCTTTTAGTTTTCTGTGTTCTTAACAGCTGTGAAATTCAATTGCATTCCACTGACACTGCCGTTTGTTTAACCAAACTGTTGTTAGTTCAATTGAACAATTGTTCATAGCCACAAGGTTGATAAAAGAAAACGTGCCAAGTTAATTGTACTGATAAATCTGCGTATTTATAGCAATTAGGCCTAAGAGATTGTGAAATTAAATCTTGAGAACAAATTTTTATTGTAAACTTAAATAAAATTTTATTTTATTCCTGCACTTCATTTTTTCTGTAGATTTAGGCCTATCTGCGCAAAAGAAAAAAAAAATAGCCAGGTTGCATGGTGCTGCTAGAATTGTATTGTGTGTACCAGAATAATTGAAATTTTCTTTAAATCAATGCATTAAGATTTAGACATGTATGCAATAGATTTAATTACCATGATTTATAGGCCGAGATGTATCTGAGTGCGTGATAGATAGAAAGTAGGGCCTATCTGAAGGGCCTATAGATATATCCAAGATCGATGCACTGGTTTATAGACTGATCTATAGATAGACAGCTAGATATCATAAATTTATTCCGGTATTAAAACTTAGAATCTCGAATTCCATGTAAATTTGCATTTTTCAAAGAAAGGACTTATGCATTAAAGGTTTTATAAATACTGACAATAAACAACCAAATTAACACAGGGCTATAAGAGGTAGCCTGGCGAGTTTGGGAACTGGCGGGAAGTCATCTGGCGAGTAGTGGGCCTGGCGAGTTCTCTCCTGGCGGGTTGACCGATCCCCTTTGTGACTCATGGTAATTGGTGAGGTGTCATTGTCATACTTTTTATATCGGAACCATAGAATAGACAGTCAATATTGCTAAGTCGAACGTAAAGAAGACCTGTAATGCTGATTCAATTTTTGTCCATATAATGCCGCAAAAATGCCGCGAAAGGTTGGCCCCCCTAGTTCAGACCCTGGCCCCCCTTGGCCCCCCCACTCATGGATTCCTGGCTACGCCACTGAATGAGCATGATAAAAAATTATATGTGTGAAAAACAAACATTTAGATTTTGTGATGATTCTGGCCGTTAACTCTCAATATTTAGTGTGTTACTCAACCTGCTGGGAGAGTGTGTTACTCTCTGAAATGATATCACACTAGAGGGAGCTCTTACAGTGTTCCAAGGTGTGGACGCCACCACTCTGACAGATAGAGAAGTTCTGGAAGTGTAACATGTCTTGTTGGCCACGCCTGTGTGATCTGTTTTCAGATTTAAGAAACAACTCTTCAGGGCCAACTGAATACTTTTTAAAATTCGATTTGATTGTAGAATAAAAGTATGTATATTATAACCATTGAGTGTGCATTTCTATACAGGGCTTTGGAGTCGGAGACTCGGAATCAGGAGTCTGAGTCACAGAGTTGGAGTTTTTCGGGTGGAGTCAGAGTCGGGGTCGAAAATTGATCTGGTGCTGACTTCTTAAAATTACTCAAAATAATTGACAAAAGTACAAAACACATAAACAATGTGAACTGCTTTAAATTTTAAACAACCAATCACACAAAACCTCTCTCCAAGACGACCATTAATGTGTAAAATCCAATGAAATCATTGATTCATTGTGTAATAAATTTCTTTCTTTGCCGACAACCTGAATGTTGATGCCGATAAGAGGAGTCAGGAGTCGGAGTCGAAATTCTGGAGAGTTAGATAAAGTCATTAAGGAGTCGGAATCGGAGTCGTTTTTCAGTAAAGCAAAGGAGTTGGGCATCGGTGTACGGGACAGGCGTTTCGCGGGGGGGGGGCTGTCGCTATTTTGCCCTGAAATTTTAACATGGCACGGATGTGACCAGGGCAGTAGATCTGCCCTGATTGGTCAGGATTTGCCCTAATATATGCTCTTTGCCCTGATGCCACCCCCTGCGAAATACACCTATGGAGTCGGGAGTAAGAGTCGGTTCACTTGCTGCCCGACTCCAAAGCCCTGGAACTTCTATACATACAGGCCTATAAATGCTTGATGCATATATGGAGATCAACAATAATTATTTACCATAAAACTTATACATAATTATGTTATAGGCCAATCCAATCTACTACTTACTTTTAAAAGCCTTATAGACAGTTATAACAATGTACAAATCACCAGGAGCGATACAGAAAATTTTGGTTGGGGGGGGGGGTCTATCGGGCTATTGCGTCGCAATACGCAAACCCTTGACAGCTCTTGACATAACATGATTCCACACAAGGATATATAACAAATACAAATTTCATCTGGTTAATTGGGGGGGGGGATGCATCCTCCAGATTCCCCCCCCCCCACTGCTCCGTCCTGGTAAGCCAAGCCATGAGCCTATGTAGGCCTATATGGCTACCAATGTAAAGAATATATATTAGTTATTAAAAAATTATTATCATTTAACAGTAGAAACTGAGTGATAACAGTTATTAGAGTAGAAATATTGTTTATTAGTGTCCTGGGTTAGTGCACAGTGCTTTGAAGTTAGTTGAGTCATTTATACTTAAGTTAGGCTGCCAGTTATAAGTGAACTGTTACTATGATTATGCTGCTGACTGGATGAATCAACACTTTTCTGGGACTGGGAGGGCGCTTTTTTTCAATAATTAAAAATAAAAGTATTTCAGCGTTCAAAATTTTCTAAAATTTCAATAAAGCCCATTGAATTTTAAATAAAATTGAACAATTTTAATCTGAAATTTAAACTACATGATTTGTTTTCACACTTAGGCCTACCAGGCCAATGTTAGCTTTCACAACCATGCCTTTCCTGCACATTAAATCGGTTTTTTTTGGCAGTTTAAAAAAAAAATGAACATTTGCCTCCATTTCAGTGTAATAAAATGTACTAATTATTCTAATTGATTTGACAAATTGTTAGGTAAGTAAGCGGAAATGTTGCTGAGTTACCTTTTGGGCCAGGGCTCCAGGAAATTAAGTGATTGGGTCATTAATTGGCCACTAAGTAGCCACAGTATAGTAGTCACATCGGTGTGCAGCCAAAACGGCGATAAACCAGAACGGCTATTCGTATATTAACCATAACGGCAATGATAAATTTGACTAGAAAACAAGAACGGCTATTCCACTATTTTTAGGTAGAAATAAGCTTGCAAACTTACTAATTTTACTTTAACATTATACATTTTGTTATCCAGCATTGTTTCCGTTATCAAAAAGATCATTTAGTTATGTTTTTTGTTACGTTTTATCAAGTTTTACACATTTAGTTAATAGGTTTAGCTACATTATAACATGTCAAATTAGACAACAAAAATGTTCCGTTATTTTGCTATAAAGTGACAAATATCATGGATGTGAACTTTTTGGTTACTTTGTAACAAATATTAGAGGTTTTTTTGTTGAAAGATAGTTTCTAAGTTGACTTTTTAACTAAAATTGTCATCGCCGTTTTGGACTTCGATCATCGCCGTTTAGGCATTGTTTGTAAATATACGAATAGCCGTTCTGGTTTATCGCCGTTTTGACTGGCAGTCACTACATCACAGCTCTGTGTGAAGCTCTTTGGTAGCTTACATTGTAACAGTATACATATTTATCGTTGCTTTGTTGACTAATTGATGCTTTGCAACATGCTATGTTAACTTACTGTGAGCGTACATGTGCGGTGTGTAGTAGTACTACAACTGTTGACAGCTGCTGATTTTATGAATGGGACTATTTACAGGTGGGCCAAGGATCTTCGGCACGTGACCTGTGATTATAGGAATCGACCAATCACAGAAGACTAATGCAGTGACGTCACCATGTCGGATCCACGTGCTCCTCGTGATGGCTGGCAGGCAGCGGCTAAACAAAACAATGCTCAGAAAGCTGGATCTGCTTCAAGAGAAAACAGAGCAGACCGTCTGCTCCCAGATCCCACCATGGGCAATGGGGCAAGTGCCACCCAGATAGTGGTGGATGGGGAGACTCTGGATCTTTCAAAGGTCAGAGTTGTTCTCCCCGAGTTGCGTCATCAGATCAAAGTGAAAGACGCGGAATTGGAACGTTTTCGCATCGAGGTCAGGGAGTTACGCACGGTGTTACACGAAAAGGACTCGGAGTTAGTCAAACTCAAAGCTGAAATAGACAAGTTGCAATGTGTTTTGGATGCTACCAGGCCTCTCCACAAAAATGGAGAGCCGGATTTCCTATCAACGATTCACGAGGACGATGCAATGGAAGCTCGTGTGCGAGGAGCATACAACCAAAAGAAACAGGGCGTTTCTGGCGAAAGTTCGGGCACTGCCCAAGGTGTCAAATCTACGGAAATTACGAGATTCGATAAAGATTTCAGGTAGGTTCAGTTTTGATTTTGCAAAGTGACTTCTGCATTTCATTTAACAAACTTCACAAACACCTGAAAGTTTTAGCAGACGTCAAGCTGAATTGTGTCAGGTGACGTATCCACGACGCTCATGACGTCACGTTATTTGTAAACATCAGCACATGCACAAGCATGCACGTGTACGTGTGTCTCCAATCTTCACTTCAGGCCTGTAGACACAAGACAGGCCTATTAGGCTAACGCTATTAAAGGCCTAATTAACTGCTCATACTTAAAAATGCACCCCTTTTAACAAACAGCTTAAAAACTAACTTCTTACCAAGAGGCAAGAGTACCAAGTACCAAAAAGCGTAGGCCTATGTGGCCATCAAATTTTGCGCTCTGTGAGCTGAATATCAATATGCAGTCCTAGGGTCTGGAACGTTTCAACTAGCTAAAAAAATAAGTCCAGATATTTTATTTTGGCAGTAAGTTTTTAGCCAATGAAACAATCCATGATTATCAAAGTCTGAGGTTTAATTTTTGGATTATCAGGATGAGTACACCATGACCAAACATTATTTGGACTAAAGTCAAGACATTTTATTTTGGCAGTAAGCTTTTAGCCAATAAAACAATCGATGATTAAGTCTGAAGTTTAATTTTTGGTTTATTAGGGCGAGTACACCATGACCAAGCATGATATGGATTAAATACATGTCCTCTAATCCCCCATCCTTATCATACAGGCATTTACAATGCTAAATTGCTGCTGCTTTTCAGCACATTTAGAGCTATTTTTAGCCTTCTGTGGTGACATCATCAGCATTGTTGGCTCTATGACATCACTGAAACAATGGTGACTTCACAACAGCAGCAATAGAAGCAGTAGAAGAAAATGGCTTCTTGAGCTGTGTTGACAGCAATGTTATTCTAATGGGACTTCCTAAAAACCAGGGCTATGAGTGACCTGCCAATATTTCCAAATGTTAATGAAACTGTTTGGTCAAAGTGTCAGGAACAGGAGGAGACAAGTATTTTTGTCAAGAGTAAGGTATGTTTTTAATTATCAGCCGAAAACTTACTGCCACAAAAAAAATGACTAGACTTTTTTTTTTTTTTTTTTTTTTTAAATTGATGTCCTCTAATTCCCCAGCTTTAATATTCAGGCACTTTAATAAAATGCTGAATTGCTGCTGCTTTTCAGCACATTTAGGGCTATTTGTAGCCTTCTGTTGTGACGTCATCAGCATTGTTTGCTCTATGACATCACTGAAACAATGGTGATGTCACAAAAGCAGCAATAGAAGCAGTAGAAGAAAATGGCTTCTTGAGTTGAATTGACAGCAATGTTATTCTAATGGTACTACCTCAAAACCAGGACTACAAGATGCCAATACCTCCTCCAAATGTTTATGAAACTGTTTGGTCAAGGTGTCAGGAACAGGATGAGACAAGTATTTTTGTCAAGAGTAAGGTATGTTTTTAATTATGAGCCAAAACCTTACTGCCTCAAAAAAATGACTAGACTATAATGCCATCATCCTTCCTATTTCCTTCTTTGGTTCTTTTCTTCCGTCCCTCTTTTTACTTCTTTTCGTCCTTCCCTCTTTTTACTTCTTTTCTTCCTTTCTTCTTTTTTCATCCTTCTATTCTTCCTTCTCTTTTCCTTCCTTTTATTTTCTGCCCTCCTTCTTTTCTTCTTTCTTTTCTTCTTTCTTTTCTTCTTTCTTTTCTTCTTTCTTTTCTTCTTTAGTTGGAACATCGATTGACAGTCCTTTTAAAACTACATTGCGTTTTACACAGAATCAGCTACCATATTGCCTTGAATTTCCAGACCACCCTTTAGCTGAAGCACTTGTTTAGTTTGCAGTCTGAGTTGTGACATCATCCACCTGAGTTTGTGACAGCACTACAGATTCGGTGATGTCACAATATTAAAGTCGACAATTGCACCACCACAAGAAGTACAAGAAATTAAGAATATGGTTCCTGCCTATGCAAACTCATACATGTATATATATATAGTTTGGAAAAATCTATGTCTTTCTCTGGAAAATGGAAACATTTTGAGAATATCAGTTACAACAATTATTATGTCTGCTATACCTGGCAGGCTGGGCACCAGGGCTGGGCAGGTCTTGGATTATCAATTAATCCACATTTTAAGCCTAAATCTTAACTTTCTACCGCCTGTTTGTCTGCTACATGACTTGATTTGCTTGAAACAATATCAAATAATCTTGATTACCAAATGAAATAATCTATAGGAACCTCAGTCATTTTAATTACCCAAAATGATTGGGCTCCTCTTGACAGACATACATTTTGAAGTGATAAGTAGGCTACATATAATATGTACTTTCATCTTTAATTAGGCTATTGTTTCTAAAGTTAGTTATTAATAGTTTTGCTTGACTTGTTCTTGTTCCAAACAGTGGCATATTTAGGGGGGCCATTGGGCCATGCCCTCCCACCAGGCCCAAAATTTTAAAACATGCATGGAAGTGATAGGAAAAGCCGCGGAGCGCCCCGCATTGCCCCCATGTAATGGTCCCTCCCCTCAGGCCATTTCTAGATATGTTCCAAAGTTAATTTTCATCGATTCCAAGCCCATGGTGAAATAAATTCAGGTGATAAAGGTAAAGGTACTTTTATTTAACGTCGGTAGCCAAGTTAAGTTGGTGACTTTTTTACGTTTGATGCGAACGACAATGTCGTTGAATGACGTAATGGCCAGCCTGGGGATTGAATCCGGGTCCCTCGGTTGTGAGGCGAGCACTCTGCTGAGTTAGGTCGGGACTGACAAATATATGACAGGTTTATACCATTCGACACCTCTGTCAGCCAATCACATTACAGTATTTCAGGGGAATAATTCCCATATTCTTTGTTGTCCAGTTATCCTGTCATGTTTGACTGTTTGAGTGTTTGTCTCATGGTATAAGCCGGTTATTCACCATGGGATCAGGAATATGTGTTTATCACACCTCGGCCTAAAGGCCTCGGGTGATAAATCACATATTCCCTCTCCCGTGGTGAATAACCTTTACTTATGCTGCATATGCATCACTGCATCATTGCTATTGTAATAGGCCTAAATGTCTTTATTCTAAATGTGCTGAAGAGCTGCAGCAAGTAAGCAAATTTAGCAATTAGCATTGTAAGTGCCTGTATGCTAAAGCTGGGGGATTAGAGGACATACATTTAGTCCAACTAATGCTTGGCCACAGTGTATTCACCCTAATAATCCAAAAATTAAAGCACAGACTTAATCATATATTGATTTTTTTGGCCAAAAACTTACTGATTAAAAAAATATCCGGACTTTAATGTAGCCTAATTCCTGTTACGAGTAAAACGAGAACGTCATCCTGGACAGATCTGCTTTACATGCATGCCGGACAGCATATGATCTAACATTTGCCAAATTGTCATGTCATTGAGCAATGCTGCATTCATGTCATATTTGTACTTTTTGTTCAAGGACAAATCATTGTCATGCAATCAGCATTGTGCATGCACAACAATGGGCAAAAAAACGGGCATGGAACATTTTCTTGGATGCAATGTCACTAAATTGCGTATGCAATTTTTGTGCAGACATCTTTGAATCAAGTAAAGTCTCTGATGCTTCTAAAATCCCCACTTGGGACAATATATGTATACTCTACATATCTGAGCAATAATAGTTTCACAGTGATACATATTTTGAAATGGTATGAAAGTAAATATATTTTTGACCCACACTGATAGAAGGTGTTTTATTTCATGGTAATCACTGTTCTTTGTGGATATTCTAATTGCAACAAAAAGCATGATATGATGTCACAAATTGGCACATTATTTGTCTGACAGATTTTCTCAGCAAAAGAGTTACTTTTTTCCATTCCTAATCCTTATGAAGTTATGATTATTTTATGATTTCTACAGCTGAGCTTTCTGTACATGTAGCCATGATGTAGGTGCAACAATGTCTGTAGGTATAGACCTTTATATGTTGGTTCATATTGCTTGGGTTATTTTTGCACCGAAGTAATGATTTCTGTGAAACCCCTAAGCATCCACCTGGGGCATCCTGGGTTTTCCTCTGACAATAGTAATATGCGTCACTGCAAGGATCCTCATTTGCCATTTACCTCTGCTACTTGTCCCATCGGCCTTTAATATTGTTCTTATGCAGCATGTGATTGTGACATCATGTAGATTGTTGCTTTACTTCGACTCTTGAGTGATACACTCTTAACAAAAAGGTTTTATATGGAACCTTTAAGAGTTCTATGAGCTGGTATAGATAAGGAACCCTATAAAAGGTTATTATTCAACTTTTAAAAAGGTTCCAACAGCAAACAAAAACAACACTTAGATAATCCAGCTGCACTGAACTCCCACAATGGAACCCCTTTCTCTGAGTTGGGAGCATTGAGTTCAATCATATATACCCTCAAGAACCTTTTGTGTTAAGAGTGTAGGCCTATATCATGGCTACATAGAATCCAGGAGTCCAGGACTGTATCTAGAGTTCTGCTTTTGATAAGGTCTAATAGGGCCTAAATCGTTTGCTTCTGCCACAATGCCTTAGGAAGTTTGGATAATGGTGGTATATCGTCAACACAATCCAGTTTGATGTCCAGTATCGCTTTCGTATGTGAAAAAGTGGTATCATTTCATATCCCGATTCCCTATCCAGTTTGATCCCCTTCGGGCTGACAAGCAATTTACTAATTGCCAACTTTCTTAAATATTTCGTGCCTCCAAAACTTGGGTCCGTGACTCCGCGCTCAGTTGAACAGTGCAAGATTTTGCATGGACAGGAGTCACACAGGACTTATGCCTACTCTTTTAAAATAAAGCTATCTGCAGTCTAGTTAGTTCCTGAAGAAATGCTACAGCCTCGATTCTCCTGGCTTAACATCGCTTAACTAAACATGGCAAGCCTATACATGCTTCAAAGCAAAGAAGAAAGGCTTGATCACAAAAACGTGAAATTGAAGTCTTGTTTACCTTGTGATGCTTAATATTTCACAGGGATAAGCACCTTGAGTATTAATCTGGGACATTAATCTCAGTAATGGCCCTCCTTCAGTTTGCAGTGCTTTGCATGTGAAAGAGGCTCTTTGAAGCCAGCCCATCCCATGATGAAAAGATAGCAACAGGAGTCAGGCAATGAGCTGCAATGAAGCCCATATCTCCCATGCTTCCATTCAGTCCATTGTGAAACATGTCACTCATGAGGTAATGTTGAGAGCATTGGAGCTCATTCTGGGAGCATCTCCTGTAGATTAAGGGCCTTAGAATGTAGCTCAGCAAAAAGGCAAACTGACTTTGCATGCTCTATGCTATGCAGCTAAGGAGCCATTATTAGGATCCTACGGTAGCCTCGTGAGTAGACCATGCTCTAAGGCATTGCAATATTTTGAAATGACCTGTAATTGATAATTTGATATGCTGAAAATGTAGTCGCATTTGTTGTTAATCTGTCCTAAGGCAAAGTTTTGTTATTGGATTTAATTTAAACGAAAACTTCTCATGTATTGACCTCTCTGCATTAGCGATGTACCGCTAGTCTGCTACCACTTTTTCGCTTCTACTGATCTGATACCGATCCTGATATTTTGTTACCGATACCACCGATTTCGGATACCATTCCGATACCGATACCATTGGTTAAATGTAGAGTAGTGCTACCGATCTGATCCGATACTGCTTTTTAGTGCTGAATCGGCACCGATACTGATCGTTAGTATCGGATCGGTAATCCCTACTCTGTATGACTTCTGCCCTATTGAAAACATGCAATATGTGGGCCTACTGTATCAAATTTTCTTACAAAGTAGTCAATGACTAGTCATCCTGCAATTCCTGCATGCATCTCCTCTATTCATTTACTTTCTTCATTCTGCCATTCTTTTAGCTTTGCAGTTACAAACCTTCCTTACCTTTGCCTTCTTGACTTTAATTGATTTACTGTAATGTGTTGTATTAATTTTTATATGCCTTGCTTTTGTTGCTCCTTTTTTACCCATTCACCTGTTATTACTTCTATTTGCAACTTTTCTCCAAATGCTGTTGAAGAGACAGCTTCCAAAGATCATAACAGTAACTGTGAAATTGGCCTCCATATGATGTCTAATAAACAGCCCCAAGACAGGCCTTACAGACAGTTTTCATTTTGCTGGGCCAATTTCCCCTTCAAAGGAAGTGATTATGATTAAGGTTGATGGCTTTTTCATATTGGATGCTCAGCTATATGTATAACAGTGTATACCTGAACGTATATAGGCCTATTCATCACTTCTTCTCCGAGTTCTGAGAAATCTTCATCGGGCAATTGGCTTTTTGACTGGAATTGGAAGCAAGTTGTAAGATGTACAAAGGCTTACCTATATGCACAGATATTGCTCCTTCTTTGTGCTAAGGCTGTTGAAGAAGCGTTTCCATGTTTTAGAATTTAAGCCATTTTTGGTTTCTTGAATTTTTTGTATATTTGCAACTTAGAATACACCCACTACATTTTCTGAAGTACAATATTTTAAAATTATATTTATCAATATTAGGAATTATGAATACTTGTTTATAAGACAATGTTCCATGTCTTTTGCTTTTTCAATGTAAAGTCGTTTTGTGAAAAAGATAATACTAGATAGAGATAGATATGGCAACTTTTTTGGTAAGTGCAGCCACCTGAGCCCAGTCCTGCCTGGGCGCTCAGGAGGGTTGCTTGATGAGATTGGAGCGAGAGCAGGAGTCCTGAACATATTAAACATTTAGTAAGTGATTTACCCCATGTGAGGGATCTTCTACTTGCCCGGCACAGTCATTGATGTGACAGGCTGCCAATTAAATGTCTCATCTGAGTGACATCCAGCTGAGGTTTTTCTCATGAAGTTCCACTGAAAATTTGGGCTCCCCAACTTGGGCTCACGTTGGTGTGTATTTTATCTCCATCCCCCTATAAGTTATTGAAGAATTGGTTAGCATGGGGATTTTAAAAGGATAGATAAACACATTGTCACCCGACAACTAGCTTTTTATATTGTAAGAATTTTCTGCCTGGAAGTCTGGAGAGGGATTTTGCAGAGTCACCATTCTCCTTCCCTGGCATTGCTGGCAATGTCATTAGTATCAAATACCTCAATTCGGAAATGGCTTTTGCTCCTTCATTTGGAAAGTGGAATTTATTTACATTTCATTGTAATGTAAACAGTACCCAATGCTGTAACAGTCTACATACATGTGTTGTACATACGTGTACGCTACCTTTCTTTCGCTCATTGTTTAATTAATGTTGGGCTTTGCTGGCCCACCGCTGTAAATTGGGGATGAATCCTGAATGATGCAAGGGCTGCACTGTTAATCAAAAATGTCTCATTGTTAGGGATGTACCGATCCGATGCTGTGGATCGGTATCGGTGCCGATCCAGCACTAAAAGGCAGTATCGGATCGGTAGCACTTCTCTCCATTTAATGGTATCGGTATCGGAATGGTATCGGAAATTGGTGGTATCGGCAACAGATTACCAGGATCGGTATCGGATGGGAAGTGAAAAAGTGGTATCGGTGCATCCCTACTCATTGTCAAGATATACATATTTTGCAATAATGTTATTGTAGAAAGATGCAATAAATGGTAATTTTCACTATATTTGACAAAAAATGCCAATTTGTGGTCTTGAAAATGAAACTTTTATGTGAGTTTATCGCATGATTTGTTGACATCGCGACACGGTCATGCAGCCTGACCAGGTCTGATTTATGATTGATTTTCATTAATTACCAGTTCAATATTGGTTTATCGATATATCAAAGATAGTTTGACTTTGAAGTATCTCTGCAAATATATGGCTCCATAATAATGTCGGAACTTAGATGTGCAGTGTTATTTTTCTGAAATATCTTTATGATGTTAAATTCGATTGGTGGCATGTGGCCAGTTTGATACAGGAGTGTATAATTTGGCTGGTGGTCAATTCTCATGTTTCCATCTCATGAGCAAACTTGCAAACATTGCAAGCTGGCAGAATAGAGGCTGTGAAGTCTGTCTTTATAATAAATTTCAACTAAAGACTAAGAACTAATTCTGAATGCAGTCTCCTTGGACCTCAGTTTGGTGCCAGCTGCCTCAACTGCGTTCTCATTACCTGACTGCAAATTTCATTGGTTGAACCCAAAAATTGACTGCCAGCTGACAACTTTGCCAGCTGGGAACATCCAAGCTGACTGTCTGCCAGCCAGCCGGACACCTGCTTCATAACAGATAATTGGTATAACAGATCATGGGGGGCCCCTGTTCCATCTCATCATTACCTCTGTCTCAACAGCAGGATGCAACTCTTAATTTTTTGTATTATGTAGGTACTCTAGTCACATAATTGATATTATCATGAAATAAACATGTAGGTCAAACTATCTGATCATAAGTGGTTACGTGTTTAATTGCAGGTCGGAGATTTATTCTTTTATTAACGAAAAGTATACAAATCAATTGACATGATCATGCTATATTCCCTAAAATAAGCAGAGAATTTGTAGAGACACGTTTTCCTTGACATGTATAATTCAGAGACTTAATTGGATGGCTGTCAGATTCTCATTATAGGCACCTGAAAAAGATGAACAGATCCAAAATTGGACTGAAAAGCCATTATGGTCTGTGGGAATCTCTAGCAATTATCTTATTGTGTTACTAATTCGCTTCTTTGCCTCATTACTTTTGTCTTCGGGGGATTACAAGAAATACTTGCCGCGGGTATCAAAGAATGAGCAGGTCTCAGAAGAATTAACTGCTCATTCATTATTAATACTGATGAAGCTTTGACAAAGAGTCTCTCAACAGGAGCAACCCACTGGTCAGTGACTGAGTGAGAAATGATACCATGCAACTCCATGGCAATGTTGTCACAGTCAGAAAGAGCAGTGTTGCTATCTCCTAAAGTGCTCCAAGCTCCTGTTTCCTCTTGAGGATTACACTTGAGCATTCTCTTTGGATTTTCCCTCTTTATTTTGCTTTGAGTGGCCATATATACGTGGAGTGTAAGGTTTCTGAGAGCAATTTCAAGTAGACAAGTCTGACAAGATGAAGCACTATTCTGCAAAGGAGGACTAAAGTGGGAAAATGCCAACAGAAGGAAATGCAATATGTGTTAATCTGAATTTGATCCCTTTATACTATGTCGTTGTCTCATTGACCAGGTGTATGTTTTGAAGTAAAATATTAGCAACTTCACTAAGAAAGCTTCCTTGCAATGCGTTCATTTTCCGAACTTTACATAAATATATATATATATAGAAGTCTGACATTGTAGTTGGAGATGCCATAGCTACCATCTTGAACTCAAAACTGACACAGAAGTACATGTAATATCTTCCATGGATTGACAAATGATGACGATCCAGTTAGTGAAGCATCATCTTGAGCCATCTTCTATGTCATGCTTAAGGCTTGATACATGTATATGAGCTAGTTGCTTTTGTCTTTTATTGGCTTATTTGCGATGTGACATGCTCTGATTGCATCGGCATTATACAGCCTCATAAGCCAGCATCAAGTGAGTCACTGTGAGTGTGCTATGGTCATTTACAATCTCTTACAGTCCTGACAAGCGATCAGAGTGAATTGTCCTCATGCCACAGTAATCTCCTGTGTGATGCAAGTGACAGCTATAGTAGTGCTCAACATCTTGTCACAGGCAGAAGGATGGCTGAAGACTCCTCCACTGAGATTACCAGTGTCATCTCTGCTCCTTGTGTTTCTCAGCAGTTTCTGACTGTCATCATTGTCAATGTCAGCAGTCTTTCTCAGTTGATGTTACTTGGATGAAACCTTGAGGGGGAAAAAGAAATAAATTTACCAGATGACTGTGTTTTAAACTTTGCGAGTAATGTTTCCCTTGCAGTAGAGTGCTGAACTGCTGGTATTATTCCTGAAATTGCTTGGTATTATTCCTGAAAATTGCTTGAAAAATGCTTTGAATATTCCTGTTCTGTCTGACAGCACTGTCAATTTGTTTTCATGACGCAAATAGCAAAGCATTATTTGTGGAATTGAACAGTGGCATATCTACTCCTGCATTGACTTGATTGATGGCTGAATTTTGAATTGTCAAAAGATGGCCTTAGTGGATATGGAATTTTGGATAGCGGATCATTGATCAAGCCTAAATGGTGTTGAATGAAATGTCACGTTTATTGAATAATATTTTATTTACCACAAGTCCCCAACATAGAGATTCTGGAAAAAGAAGATGACACATTGCTTTGACCTCCTACAAATATCCAACCACATTCTAATTATAGCATTATGCTTCATTGTATCATTTCAGTGGCGAGTCTTTTTTTAGCGTCTCTGGGTTCAAAAATAACTATGATGAGTTATAAATATGTTGCGATTCTTGAAAATAACCAGTTTACGTCAAGCTTCTTCAATTTTGTAATTCTTTCCAAATTGACAGTTTCTAATAGCATCAGAATGAAGTTTCCTTCAAATTACTTTGCCTAATGGTCTGAAAGTGAACAACAATTTTCACAATTAAAAAGGTTTTTACTGAATTTCATTGTAAATCAAATCATTATTTAATATCTCAATTCTCATGTGATTATTCAAAGAAGACAAGAGGTAGTAGTATAGGGCTCAGGCTCTGTCTACAAGTGGACTGCTCTTGCATTGCCACAGATCAGAACTTATGCTGTCTTGTGTTGCCACTTAGTGATTAGTGCGCTGTTCCGCGAGCTCCTGCGAGCATCCACATCATTTCGATCACAGGAACACACACAATTTTGTCTATAAGAGACCGGGGCTGTTTCTGAGTGTTCTGATGGCCTTGTCTACTTCCTTAGAGAATGTGATTGCCGAGTTTGATCAATGTTGAATAGAAATTTTGTGAATGTGCAATGAAATTGGAACTATTTCTTCGGACAGCAATGATGTAGCATACAAAATCAACTTTTGTGCCAGGTGGCAGCAGCATGCAGTTCTCATTTTCACCAGACTGGCTCAGGCTACTACTACTCTGCTCTGCTTGAAGAATGTTCCTTGGATTTGTACCGTAATTGCTCTGAATTATGATATGTTATGCAGTTTATATATGTATATGTAACTATGTGTGCTTGCGGTTTTAGTAGAAAAATTAATGGAATACAATGTCATTGTTGGAGTCCCTGCGGGGGCTAATTAATTTTAATGAGATGACGACTTGAAAATATTCAGTACCTGCATACGCTACTTCCTAAATCCCAATTGACAAACTTGAAAATATTCTGAAACTCTGTAACAGGAGAAAAAACTCTTCATAATTTATCATAAAGTTATGACTTGGGTCACTTATGTAAGTGATAAAAGGGCTCAAGATATGGTTGTTTGTAACATGCCAACTGACATAATGTACCTGACATCAGAAATTGGCATCAGCTGACTCAGCAGCTGTTTGTCCAAGCAGGGAATGTGTAAATCACCACATAATTGATTGTTATGTCACTACTGCTTTTGAAGTGAGTCCTCATTGCACCTGCCACATTAGCTGTGCCATGCACATATATTTACCATCATTCATTGAATATATTGAATTTTGAGTAATTCGATCTCTGCATGAGTATTGCAATGCATTGTAAATGTAGCTCTACATTATGCAATGAGATATCCATTATCCAGTATCCACTCTTGCATATTTTATTGTTATTTATAAAGATTATGATTTGTAAGAATAAAAATGAGAATAAGAATTACAATTTATTTTGGCTTTTAGTCTTCAAAAATAAAAAAACATACATATTGTAGAAAACCTTTCAAAGAAAATCTTCCTTCTTCTTCACAGAATGATGAAAATCTGACTATGCTGTGTGAGGGAAAAGTATTTCTTTTCTTTGAAGCACTTCTCCTCGCTCAGTCCAAGTCCCAACTGCTTGAATTTCTGTTTGACTTTGAGGAGTACACTTCTGTCAGAAATTGTCTTTGGATATTTCCCTTTGCTTCCATAAGACTTGTGTAAACATGAAGACTATGATGTCTGAGAACACTTTGAATTGGGCAAGTTGAAGCAACTACAATGTAAATCCTCAATGTGTGCTGCTGAAGTCTTCTCCCCATATGTCTTATTGCCCAACAGCTCTCTCTACAATCTACACTCTACAGCATCTTTCATGTAAACAAGAGAATGCAAAATCCACTTACTTTGTCAAGGTTTCTTGACCTGAGCCTTGGGTTAGATGAGGACATCTTGAGATCACTTAATTGTTGGTGCAATCAGGAAGATTGACAGGCTAAGCAGGTAAAACATCTCAATGGCCAAGGCGATGGTTCTGGCTGATCCACTGACCAACTATGTATATAGTGACTATTCAATTGGTCATTGTTACCTTCATAAAAGTCACCAAAGATAATTTAGGCGTCTTTGCCTCTGCATTCATTTTGTTAATGCAGACTGTAAGCAAAGATATGGTCCTGAAATAAGCTTGGATGGCAAGATTAGTTTCCCTGGAGACCCAAATCCCAGCCATCAACCGCCAAGGAAGTCTATATCCTGGAATGATGCAAAGTGCCAATTTTCTAACTGGATGATATATCTGGATTTGTATTATAGACCTTGGGATCAGTTGGACGGTAATTTATAGATGAGCAGATCATAAGCTGAAGTAGAAGTGCTGCACAATCTTTCAAAAGCTACATTGTAGGAGATGGAGGATGCTAAGGTGTCACTTGCGTTAGTTTTATGATGTAAATCAGATTTGCTCCATAACCCTCCAGCAATTGGAATCAAACAACTTACCATCTGGTTTTCCTTTGCTGCAATACTGGACATGCTTAGTGTCTCAAATATGTCTTGTATTTTTACATCCAGGGCTAGAAAAAAAAGTGAATTTGGACCTTTTTCAAAAATTTTCAGGGAGATTGAAATTTCCAGGCAATAACATGCCCGAATTCTCTACTTTTTCCAGCCATGTAAATTACATCCCTATTTGTCCTGCTGTCCCTGAGTCTTTTTGCATCTGTAGGTCTTTTTGCACTAGATCTGTAAGTCTTGTCTTGTCTAATCATCCAATTAGCATGGCCGGCATTGGCTGTGGGGAGTTATGCAGATTTCTGTTATTGGGTTAACACATGGAGCCTGTCTGGTGCACCTGCCTGGCTGTCACTACCTGTTTAGCTGGTTTGCTGAATACCAAGCAGATTTAGTTGACATGCATTTATTGCTATTGGTCTAAATGAGTCCTTCTGAATTAGTTATCAACTATGTTCTACATGATGTAGTATTTACTGTTGAGCACATCGAAGATTCAAAATAATTACTGTTGCATTGTGTTTTAATATACATGTGCAGTGTGCTGTGAACACATTCACATGCACTCATTACAGTAGATCTATTTGACATTCACGCATTGCACTGTGAATTCCAACAAAATATGGATGATGAAAAGTATGCATATGGAACGTGGAACGACTTCTTGGTGATAATTCACTCAAGTTTAGGACAAGTTTGATAGTTTATTGTCAGTAAGATGAAGCTCATCTGAAACTTTTATGACATATGATAACTTGATTGGTTTTGACTTGTCAGAATCATCTTCAAACATTTTCAACATCCTTCATCACTGTGATAAATGGTTTTGCGCAAGTCTGTCACACCTGGTCAAAATAACACTGAGCAGTAAGAAAATAGAGACTGGATACCTTCAGATAGTTGCCCTACTGCTCTGGGCACATGTCTGATCAAGGACTTCAAGGCTGCTCTTGATCTATTGATGTGGTCCACTTCTTAGTAAGACCAAGAGTCGAAAATTGTTGGTGCCAACATCTGATATATGGCTATGTCTCGTAAAATTGATCTTTAATCTATTTCTGATCACTTCCCTTATTAGGTTGTGATCGATGTGTTTGTTTGTCAATATGCATGGTGAACTCCACCTTTTAATGGCCATTGCTATTAGGGTCCACACTATAACAGTTCTTTGTTGTGCCTCGGATCCTTCAGGTATTCTTTCATTAGAGACATGTTGATGCAGGCCAGGATCTTTCTTTCTTGTTTGTTTCAAATGATACATCAAATGATACATCAAATGATACATCAAATGATACATCAAATGATACATCAAATGGTACATCAAATGGTACATCAAATGATACATCAAAGAAAAACAACAGTACATCAACCACACTGTTTGTCATCTGTGTTGCACTACAGCCTTATTACTGTCAGAAAAGGTGTGATATTTGGTTAGTTAAGCAGACGGTGACAGAGCACCGGGTCCCATATGTGTGACCAGTGAGCGACATCGCTGTTAGAGATAGCACAGAAAGCAAAAAAGGGAAGATGAATTAACAATAGACTATGTCCTGTAAAAATGCCTTGTCTTGTATTACATTCTCACTGGATCAGATAAGGTTTTTCCTTATAGATGAAGACAATTCTCATGGGAAGTATCTCAATTCTGCATGAAATGGGACTCCCAAAGCATGGAAAATGCATATAATTGATTTACCATATCAAAAGGGATCCGCAAGACGGTCAAATATTTCTGCCCAGATGTTTTTGTCACGAAGCAGAATGGAAACGTTGCTTTTGAAATATTAGAACTGTCAATAAAAATCAGTATTTGCATACTTCATATATTTCTTCTGAACAGGGCAAGAAAAATTGTGAATTTCCAGGCAATATCATAAAGTATGATAAAATTTCCCACAATTGGTCGCGATTTAAGCGACTACTTCCTTTCTTCAAAAATGTACAGGCAGATTTAGAAATTTCCAGGCAATGACATGGCCGAATTCCCCTGACTGAGAACAGTCTGTCATTCAAGCAGGCGAGCGAGCGAGGCTGCAGACTGACGAAATTCAAGTAGAATTGGTTATCGAATTGGCTTCTAGGTCACTGGGACTGTTGCCCTTAAGGTCCGCGCTGCTGCCTGTCAGGTCCGCACCCAGCAGAACTCAGCAGAAATGTGTTGGGCTGCTCAGAATTTCATGTATGCGAGGACGTGATATAGAACACTCCAAGTGAAATGTTTTAGCCTGCTCGCTCGCAACTAAAGCAGGCTATTGTAGCCTGCGAATTCCCTACTTTTTCCAGCCATGCTTCTGAAATAAGTTGGATGAGATTGAAATTGGTACAATATCTGAAATGTTTGTTGTTTAATCAATGAATAGTTGACTCTTTTTTGCTTGTTGGACATGTTTTGTCAGTCTGTTGAAATAATGACACAACTTGTTTGTTCCGATTGGTCATAAAATGAAACTGAAGTATGACTTCATTGAGATGTCCCTGAGCACTTTGATGTAATTCAAGGGCTGCAAGTTTGTCAATTTGTCATTGGCCTACTCAATATATGTTTTACTGGCATACCAGTGGACCAGTCTTGGCTTTGGTCTAAGACCCGAAGTCAATGAATCCACATGCACTGAACAATCAGTATCAGTAATTTGAAGAGCCTGCTACACCAGTCTTCTTTAATTTGCAGTCCTTACTTCTGCAAGTGGTCAGAGTGAGTTGTTGTCCTGTTCTATTGAGACCCTGTGTGATGCAAGTGACAGCTATAGTAGTGCTCAACATCTTGTCACAGGCAGAAGGATGGCTGAAGACTCCTCCACCAAGATTACCAGTGTCATCTCTGCTTCTTGTGTTTTGCAGTAGAATGTCTTATGACTAATGACACTCTTGAGCCCTTTAAGTCAGTATTACAAGGAAACTTTTAGAAGGGGAAAAAGAAAGCAAAGTCAAAGTCAAGTCAAAAGATCTTTATTTTTGGTCGGTAATAAGGAAATTTACCAAGTGATGTGAAGTGATACTTGGTTTCAGCGAAGTCCTGAACTTATATAGATATTTTCCCAATCTAGTCATTCTTGCTAAAATGTTAAAAGAACAGCCGGTATTATTTAGTGAACTTAACAGAAGCACTGAAATGAACAACATGAGCGAAGCAAACAGTCTAAATGTTATTGCTTGGAGTCAGTGCATGCCAACTATTTTCTAATTTTGGATTTAAACCAAAAGGGATTGCTGATGATTATGAAGCTATTTATAATGGTGCAGATACACAGGTAAATTTGTTATTGTTCCTGTAACTTTATCATTACATTTTGTTTATCATTCATGTTAATAAAGACTTTTATCTTGGGGATGACAAAGAGATTGCTGCTTCAACATCCTCCAAATTGCCAATCACATCAAGATTTAAAGCATTATCCTTCATTATGTAGTCTTTATCTTTTAGTATTTTGTAGATTTAATTTGTTTTAGAAATTACCTCATTGACGTTTTCAGAAGCAGTCTTGAAAATAGCAAGCATCTTCAAATCTTCAATTATTTGCGAAGTTGACGGCTTCTATTAACGTTGGAATGAGGTTTCCTTCAAATTACCTTCGGTAATGGTCTGAAACTGAGCAGTAATTTTCACAATTAAAAAGGTATTCACTGTCGTTTTCGTTAGCGATGGATCGTTTTTAAGAAATTTGTGAAATCTCTCTGTTCTCTTAATTATTTAATGGAGGCAGATTAGAATTAAGCTGGAAATTTAACAAAAATTATTCTTTTGCAAAACTGATGCTTTTTATGTTGAAAATATAATTATTTCACTTTTCGAAAAATACATTTTTTGCTTGTTTTGGGACTTTATTATTAGTTTTGCATCAGTACTATTACAATCCTCAATGATGATCATTGTTTGTCAATGATGGCGTCAATGGATGGCCTTAAGAACGGTACATTCAAAATGTTGCAACTTTAAAACATTTACGGTGTCGTGAATTGTTATAGCAACCTGACATCTACATTTAATGGTTTGTCGCCCAGTCAAGATTGACTATTACAAAACTAGTTTTTAAGCCTAAGCTATTACATAGCTTTTGGCTTATTACGATCCTGTGTTTCCATGCCGGCTGGCAGTTTTTGTTTACACTTTTCCTATCACCGATGATTACTCAGTCAATCATCCAAGTACACCAACCATACTTCTCCCATGTCTTTATTTACCCCTAACCACGGGTCTGAGTTGTATTTCGGACATACTGAGTTCCTTATTCTTGCGATCCAAGCCATTTTACTTCCCTCCCCTCACGCACAACCTTCCAGCGTCACCATTTTTCACAACTGGACGATCGGCCCACTTCGTGTTGTGACGTCACTATCAAATGGCGGGAATTCCCGTGAGATGGCAGCACTGGTAGGCAAGTGCTGCAGTTCAGTACAATCACACTAGGAGTCTATGCAGATAAAACCACTGATTTAATACCTGTATTATGATGAATGTAAATCTATGGATGAACCAGGGCAATCACATTATTTTATAAATTAATGCTATTGTATCTATAGACTTATCTATGTCTTTTAAGATATTTAAAGCAATGTTTATTTCTCTAGCTTAGGCTTTACATGCTTTGCATGGTATTTTTGAAATATAACCTTCTGACAAATTAATGCAAGGATTATGAATTTGTAATAGTCATGAGCAATTGATTATAAAATACAGCTTGAGTTTAAAAAATGATTTGACACAATGTATAGAATAACTATAGATACTGTAGAAAACACATCTTGGTCACTAGCCTACTCGTAGAAGCATGATGGATAATTTTTTTCTTATTGTCGTCATTAGAGTCTTTTGAAGAAAGCGATGTTTCCACATCATAGATGCAGATATGACAACTGTGTTTGAATTATTTTACCTTTGAAGCACTTCTCCTTACTGAGCCCTAACACCTGATATTTTTCCTTGAATTGACTTTTAGGCTTACACTTCTGACAGGAATTATCCCTGTATGATTCCGCCTTGCTTCAAGTAGACATTTAATACAAGAAGTATAGGATTACCTGAGAGTGGGAACTCCTTGAAGTGAGTCTCAGTTTGTATTTTGAAAGTCTTCAGCCAGATGTATCATTGCTCCACAGCTTCATTGATGTAAACAAGAGAATGTGAAATCCACTTACAATGAGTAAACAAACTAAACATTACATGCAACCTTACAGCAATTGTCCTGGAAGTAAGTGTAGTCAGTAGTAAATAGGTTTATTGTAAACAATTAGTGCAGCCTGGCTGAGTTTTGCTATTTATCTGCAGAATGCTGCAGCCTCCAGCAAGTCCAGATCTTAGTCCAGATCATACAGCTTTTGTTTGAAGCAAGTGCCCCATCATGTTAGTGATCTATCAATGCAGATGGACTAATGGTTAAGAGCATCAATTTTGTTTATGCTACCACTTACTGTGGTCGTGGGTTTGACGTGCTCTTTGCTGGCGCAACTGAAAGATCCTGGACATCGTGAATAAATGGGGTATGTGCCAGATTCCTTGTCTGCTCATCACTCATCATCGCACGTCGGTCACCAGCACTCGAGAATGCTAAATATTGCATTTGAACCATGGGTGATGTTCCTCTTTTCGCTCTTCGTGGCGCTGTTCGATGTGCATGACTGAGGGTAAATATGATTTAATGAAATGCAATCTACATATCTATATGTCTATTGTTTGTGTATCTATCTGTTTGAAAAGCTCATGAATAAATGGAGCATTTCGAAAAAGAACTCGGGACTTTTTTCTGAAAAATAAAGGAAACTAACGCTCATGTGTGGTCAACACAGCTTCAATTATTGTTGACTCTTGACGGAGGTCAGCAGATGTAATAATTTCTCTGTTTCACTGTTTGG
Organism: Platynereis dumerilii; assembly: GCA_026936325.1. NCBI lineage: Eukaryota > Metazoa > Annelida > Polychaeta > Phyllodocida > Nereididae > Platynereis > Platynereis dumerilii. The sequence goes on from JAPTHN010000002.1 coordinate 97,428,473, forward strand.
CATTGCAAAGGCTTTCTTGTATTGGATTAGTCAGGCGGGACACCACAAGGTTAAAGTTGGAGTCACAGGAAATGTGACTTGCTGGACATGCCAGAAACCGAGCAATGATGAAACTCTAGAACTAACTGCCTCAAAGGCAAATTATTATAAGCGGATGATAATCTATTCAGTGAAATTATTCATGCAATTCTTGTTAAACATTTGGCTAACTAACTGCTTTAGATATGTGATGAAGTAATGATGGGATTGCAGACATCAGAAAACGTTCTTAGTTGTCATCTTCAGTAGTTTTCTCTTCAAAAATATATTCCATTCTGAGTGTTACAGTGAAGCTTTGCCAAATCATTGCTAATGTATAGGTAATCTGAGCTTGTGGTTCATACTGCACTATCAGTTGTTATCTTGTGGTTTGTGGGAGCCACTGGTGGTGATTTGGGCAATTTTTGTCACTGCATCCTTTGGGCTAAGGAAAACAGGCAAGGGTATGGGCGTGATATTAGTTAGGATTCTTAGACTTTTTTTCTGTGAATAAGAAACAGGTTTCTTCCCCAGTTTCTAAAATCAAGACCGTCAATTATTGAAAAAGTCTGTATTTCCCTTCTGTAAGTCACATATAATTTTTATCCACTTATTCTCTCATGTTTGACCGTTTGAGTGTTTGTCTCATGGTATATATGGCGGTTATTTACCATGGGATCGGCAATAAGTTTATCACAGGTCGGGCAAAAACTCTCTCTGGCCTATAGGTGAATAAACTATACATATCTGGATTGTAGATCTGAGAACATATAATTATGGTTACCATGGTGTAGCCTACAATGTTTACTGATGAGTGATGAGTTCTTGAAGATGTTAAAAACTCTTTCTACGACCGTAGATGAAAATACATTTCAATGAGTTAGCTTGGAGTGTAATTGCTCAAGTAAGGAACCCTAATACCTTGTTTCCTCTAGTATCAATACGTGAACTTGTTAATGTTGCTTTCTTTCTGCTTGGTTTCTTGTTTTGCTGTCCCTGTGCCTTTTTGCATCTGCAGGTCTTTTTTCGTAGATCTGCAAGTCTTCTGTCTTGTCTAATCATCCAATTAGCATGGACGGCATTGGACGTGGGGAGTTATGCAGATTTCAGTTATTGGGTTAACACATGGAGCCTGCCTGGTGCACCTGCCTGGCTGTCACTACCTGACACGAGCTGTTTAACTGGTTTGCTGAATACCAAGCAGATTTAGTTGACATGCATTTATTGCTGTTGGTCTAAATGAGTCCTTCTGAATTAGTGATCATCTATGCTCTACAAAATGTACTAGGTTAGACTGCACATCATGCAATAGCACATAGAAGCCTTAACGGAATGACTGCTAGTTTTGTTTATCGAATTGTGGTTTGTACAGCGCAGTTCCCCGAGCAAAAATAAATATGAGTGCCAAAATGCTGTTGGCGTACCGTGCTGTGGTATTTTAGCTAGCGAATTGGTGAGTAACCATTTCTGAATCATATTTCAGTGACATGTGAAAAAACTTAATTGGTTTTGACTGGTCTTAATCGTCTTGAAACTTTTCAACATATCACATAACTGCTGTGGTCGAAAGTTTATCCATTTTTCTGTCAGAGCCAGAACACGCTGAGCAATAAGATAGTGTTGAGAGACTTGATACCTTCATGTATAGCTGCCTCACTGATCTGGGCTCATGTCTGTCAAATCAATGTTGCACTCAGCACTTGTGTCTATTGATGTGGTCTACTTCATAGGAAGTCTATGAGCTTGAAAGTAGTACCAACACCTGAAATATGGCTGTCTCCTAAAATTGATCTTAGATCTATTTCTGAGTTCTTCCTTAATTAGGTTCTAATCGATACACTGTTAATTTTGAATTTTGAGTTAGCTTAATTGATTGAGATGGTTGCACAATTCCTTTGAGCCAAGATAGCTTGTTGTTTGCAAGTTATAACAACATAAAGATTATCATAACTCAAAACGGCAAGTTATCATGGCTCAAACAAATTGTGCAACCATCTCACTCAATCATTTGAGCTAGCTCAAAATTTCAAATATTACTGTGTAGACTATGTTTTGTCAATACTGTGAACTCCACCTTCTTACTGATTTTTTTATCAGTGTCCTACATTGTTCGTTGGTGTGCCTCGGGTCTATGTCAAATTCTTTCATCTGAAATACCTTGTATGGCCACAGGCCAGGATCTTTCTTGTTTGTGAAGAGAATGAACAGCAATACATCAATCAGTCTGTTTTCCATTGTGTTGACCAAAACAAGCTTCCTGCCAGACAAGGTGTGATATTTTGTTAGCTTCGCAAATAGTGATAGAGTTCCCTTTCCTATTTTCCATATGTTTGTTGGCCTCATTGTTGCCAATGGTATAAAAAGCAGAAAAAAGGCAGGGCGAATTAATAATGTGGCTTCTCCAATAAAAATTCCATAGGCCTGGTTGATGCTGTTATTGCATTCACACTGAATAAGCCTAGATTATTCTTTGTAATATAAATTGTATCTGAAAAAAATTATCCCATTTTTAGCAGATGTAAAAATTCTAAAGAGTTAGCCAAAATTAATTAATCAGAAAGAATGAGTGGACTGAAGAACCTGTGACATTGACAGTCTTCTTTAATTTGATGCAGTCCTAGACTCTGGACAAGTGATTTGCGGCAGTTGTTATCCTGTCCTAGTAGGTCGTGAGACTTTGTGTTGAATGACACCTATAGTAGTGCTCAACATCTTGTAACAGACAGAAGGTTGGCTGAAAACTCAACTGGTGTTGCCAGTGTTATCTCTGCTCCTTGTGTTTCTGCTCATATTTGATATGACTTTGAATCGGCAAAGTTTAATTTTGTCACATCTTGACAAATTTCAGTTTCGTGATGGATGGCTTTAGTCTGTTTACAGTCTGTCACTTTGATAAAGAAAAAATGAGGACCAGTTCACTGTAAAAAATGCACTGTGTGACTCATGATGGCCGATGAAGTGTAATCTTTAAGTTCTCTACTTTCAACATGGGAAACGTAGAGGCTGTTTGATTAGCCATGATCAAGAGAAGGCTATTTGACTTGTCATTACTGATGTTAGAGTGAAATCCAGATGCATAATCCTTTCGTTTGGCTGTCACCAGCAAGCAGCATAATTCAGTCACCTTAAATCAAATTAACATTGAAAGTATTGGGTATGATCATGACAAATCATCAGCATGAAGTACCATTTTCACAGACAGACAGACAGACAGACAAACATTTTTATTTGGCCATTTGTACATACTACATAATAAGTTCATATCATATAGATTATCCAGTGGCCAAGGAGGCACTCACTAAGTCAGTTAGCCGACGCTATCGTGGGTGCCCCCTTGTCAAAGTTACAATACAAATATTACTAAAGTAAGTAGACATACATGAGATAAGAAATAAAGTTATTGTTACAAGAAGTATAAAAAGTAGTTGAGAGGAGATGAGGTTATGAAAGATGAGATGATATGATGAGAATGACTAACACGCATATGATTGATGTCTAACTGTTTATGGAGTTTATTAATTTACAGTGCGACAGTCCACTCTCTTTCTATATCAAAGTGACAGACTGTAATGAAAGATACAAAAGTCAGCTACACATGCACATTGGTAAACAAAAACACTGCCATAGATCTTCAAGCTATTGGTAGAAAAAGGTCAGGCGATTCACTGTGCCCCACCAGTAAATTCTGGGGACATAGTAGATCGGTGCTCTTTTGTTTTTAAAAGTTAAATACTTAATATATGTTTACAGTAAGCATGATGCCTAAGAATATTTCCAGTGAAGTACTGCCTTGAAGGACAAAGAATAAAATACAATTGTAGACGGTCCGACACTTCAGACATTTGTCGTCTCTGGTGCGTAACCAAAATTTGGCTCAAAATTGATTTCGAGTCAAAATCGTACTTCAACTTACACTGACAAAACAATACATGATTGTATGCTTCATCAAAGGTGTCCTTCAAAGTAATCCGACGAATGACTTTATGGTATATTGCTTATCGCCATTTTTGGCATCTTCTCAACTGATTTACTGTGACAAAAGATTCCCTGTGTCTCCGTTCCCCCTAATTATGCACATCATGAGCTGATGAGCATTCCAATTTATACTTCGTACTGACTAAATTATGTTGACAGATTGTGCTAAGTGGACCTCCTTGTCTTTCGAAGTTCTGCTTTCTGCACAATGCGCATACTTCAGGAATCATGATAAAGTTAACTGAGGCCATGTATTTTTGCTATGCCTGTCCTGCTATTGTATCATCAGATTCTTATTATCTCTTAGTATTGTAGATTTGATTTGTTTTATGGATTACCTCATTGACGTTTTCAGAATGCACGTCTTGAAAATAGCAAGTATCTTCAAAACTTCAATTATTTCCAAAGTTGACAGCTTCTATTATCGTTTGAATGAGATTTAGTTCAAATTACCGCCTCTAATGGTCTGAACTGAACAGTAATTTTCACAATTAAAAAGGTATTCACTGTCATTTTCATTAGCAATGGATCGTTTTTATGAAATTCATGAAATGGCTCTATTCTCATAATTATTTATGGAGGCAGATTGGAATTCAACTGAAATTTAACTAATTTTTGAAAAAATAAATTCTTTCATGATCTGAAACTGATGCTTTTTATGATTGAAATGTGATACCACATTTAGAATTTTTTTGTTGTTGCTTATTTCGGCACTTAATTTGGTATTTATAAGTATTAATTGTGGTCCATGAATGATGTTCAGGAATCATCAGGACTGTAGGTTACATTTGGCATGACTTTAAAATGTTTATAATCCCATAGATCCTGTAATTGCTATCAGTAGAATTAACGTCATTGTGAATTGAAATTTATACATTTATACTTAAGCAATTATTAAAAGTCATGAACAATCAAAAATCAAAGAGCTTGAGTTTACAAAATTATGGGATACAATATTCGAATGATATATTGAAAACACATTTTTGTTGACACTTATGGATCATTATTAGTGCAGTCTGTTGTGTAATTCCGTAGGATTTGTTTGCTAAAATTGATTTTTTCGCAGATTTGGGGTCAATGGGCATCTAATAACAAAATATTACGGGGGACGAATTTTCCCGCCATTTTTACCCCTCCTGTGGGGGTATTTTCAAAATGGCCGCCAAAATCACAGACAAATCTGCTTTTTCTCATATTTCAGTCCCTAGTTAACATAAAGTAGCAAGAAAAAGATCATTTTCAATGTTTCTTAGGTCAAGAAAGTCATTCTGAAGGGTTTCAATGCCATACATGCAATATTTGGCGGGCTAAATCCAAGATGGCCGCCAAAATGGCTGCTCAAATGTTGACAACTTCTATATCAGCCCCTAATTGTCATAGATAAACAAATAAAAGGTCATTTTCTATGTTTCTTGGGTCAAGGAACTCATTTGTGTACCTTTTAGAACCATAAATATGATATATGATCCAATATATCCATGATGGCCAACAAAACTGGCCGAGCATATGACCAAATGCTAAGTAAAAATCATGTAACTACTCAGGTTTTTGCCGTCTTTGGGATCTTTATGAATCATATCACCAATAGAGGAAGAATGAATGTATTAAAGTGCGGTTAAAGTATAAAGAAGTTGTTTATAAGCTTGGTTGAGACAATTATGATGGCAGCCCAATTGCTAATATTTATGGTGTCAAGAAATCTAAGGCGGCCAGAATGGGCCCCGAACCTCATATCATTAACAACTTTGACTAAAGTTGAACAACAAATTTTGTCAAAAAACAGGTTGAAAAAGATTTTGAACTCATTCAGTAGACTTTGGTACATTAGAAATTATCGATAAGGACAAATTCACACTATTTTGCAAATTTGTAGTACACAATATTTCCACCATAAAAAGGACATGCTATAATTGATAGATGCAGAGAAAAATTAGCCAGATGTTAGAACTGAAGATGCTGCATGACGGCTGCAATGGTAGTTGTTTTTCAGATGTTGAGATACATAATAAATTAGTGAAAAAGGGTGTGTGAAATATAAGCATAGGTAGGAATTTATAATTTTGAATGTACACTGATTACACAATGGACGGTTATCTCCAAAATAAAATAGTTTCTGTAGCATGTAGTGTTGGTAAACAGATCATCAGATTAGGCCACCAACTTTGTCATGTCTGTCAGGATCAGTTTCACAGAGTTGTGCCAGTGATGTTCAGTGCTGGTCTGCAAAAGATCTCACAACAGTACAAATACAAGGAAACTTTGAATTGTTGCTCTGTGAGACCTCCCCAATTGATGCTGTGGTCCAGGGGCACAATTTGGTGGGGGACAGGGGGGGCAGGACACACCCCCCCCCACATTTTTGATCCCGGTGGATATAGTGTTAAATGTACCTCCCACTTTTTTTGTGTGAGAGCAAAATGTGTTCATAATCATGGCCTTCAGGCTCAATTTGGTAAGAGATGTGTTCCCCTCCTTTCTGCTTGCGCATGTTATCATGCAATATAAGAGTTTGTAATTCATTGATGTAAAAATAACTGACTTCGTTTTTTCCCATATTATATGCCGCGACCAACTCTGAGTCACTGGGTGTCCCTCCCACAGTTTCTGAGATAATTACACCCCTGCCATGGTCATCAAAAATTGACAGACCACATCAATGTAACATTTCAGTCTTGGGCATCCCAAAGGGAAGCTGAAGTTTTTCCATCTCACAGACAAAGTCTACCTCAACGGACTTCAAAACACAATTACATATTGCCCTTTTAAAAACCTTGGCAGGCCTGTTCAAATATGAGCCTTGCTCAACTCCCCTGGGAGTATACAACCAGTCAGCCATTTCCATTGGACACGATGTCACTCTACAATTGTGATCACTGCCTCCAGGCAAGTACTCATTTACATCTTGGTGAAGTAAAGAGCTACAGAGGGGATCTGCTGAGTTGCCCCATGTCATCATGGCTGGGCCTCGAACTGGCAAAGCTACTAACCTGGCAGCTACTTGAAACTTAGTGGAAGATAGCTACTTGAACTGGCTACCTGGTACAACCTGGCATCTGCTTGAGACTAGTCGAAGTGCCACTTGAACTATCTACCTTTTATTATTTATATTATTTATTACAAGTTTAAGTACATTATAATCAACAGAATGCTGATGCACTTTACAAGGTATGAAATAAAATATGTGTAGAATATAATATGTAAATCTATAAAATGTATAAAAAAATATCAAGAGTCATTAAAAGTGAGAGTGAAGAGATAAGTCTTTAAAGTCTTTTTAATAACATCAATGGAGGAAATTTTTCTCATTGGTGGAGGTAGACCATTCAAGAGTTTAGGGGAAGCAACTTCAAAAGAGTGATCTCCATTATTATGCTGAGTACCTGGCCTGAGTGACAGACAGGAGATTGTCATTGCTGGAAGGCAATGCACATCCGGGGTTGTAGCTTGTCAAATAGGTCTATGATGCATAATGGTTCGAGACCATTTAAAGAATGTTAGCATAATAACCTTGTAGTCAATACGAAACTTGATGGGAAGACAGTGAAGGTCTTTTTAAAAGCACAGGGGAGATGTGAGCATGTTTAGGTACACACTTGATGACATGGGCAGCGCAATTTTGGACTAGCTGTAGTAGATCTAGAAGTGTCTTGGGCAGACCGCTGTTACAATAATCCGGGTGCGTGGTCACATTAGCTTGGACAAGCTGCATTTTCAGTGATGTATTTTTGCACTTTATGGATCAAATGGATGGGTAAAATGCCTTTTTACAAATAGATTTTACATGAGATTCCATTTTCAACATAGAATCATAGTGTTCTCCAAGATCTTTGACAGTGGTGCTGATGTCTATGTCCGAGCCACAGATGTTCATTGCTGTTATGTTGTGCGAATTTAGCGATGGTCTGGCGATGACAAGGATCTCAGTCTTATCATTATTCAGTTTCAAAAAATGTGATCTCATCCACATGCCAACACTCGCACTGCATGAGTCAACAGTCCGCAGCATGGAGTTGATTGAAGAGGCAAACTTGGGGCTAAAGGACATATAAAGATGTGTGTCATCAGCATAGAGGATGAAAGACATGCCACTGGACTGATATAACCTTTTGTAGAGGTTGTGTGTAGAGGCAGAACAGCATCGGTCCCAAAACGGAGCCCAGAGGGACACCACAGGGAAGATTCCTCTGAGTGGAGATGATGTTTCCAATTTTGACAGACTGATGGCGCTCTGTCAGATAGGAGCGAAACCATGCCAATGCTTTTCCAGTTATTCCAAATTCCATCCTTAGCATGCTTAGTGTTCTTAACAATACAACGTGTTCGATTGTATCGAAGGCAGCAGACAGATCAAGGAGAACCAGAACAGCTCCTCCCTGACTGTCCCTGACTGTCCACTGCCCTCAGGAGGTCATTCTGCACTCGCGTCAGTGATGACCTGGCAGTTACCACTAAGTTTCAAGTAGCTGATAATATATATCTAATTATCTATTTTTCTTTCTTAGCTCCTCCCATATTTCCTCCTCTATATCCCTCCCTGCCTACCTCCAGTGGCATCAGTGTACGTGGGGCTGGTGGGGCATTTGCCCACCACTTTTTGACCGAACCATATGATTCAATTTGAAAATGTTGAGGATTCCACGGGACACCTTTCTGTAAAGGCTTCAGCCCAATTTGCCCCAACACTTTAAAATGAAACTGACATCCCTGCCTCCGTCATTGATCAGTGACCTTCTTTCATTCCACATGACTCAACTTGCCATTGGCATTCTTCAATATATTGTTTCTGCTAATTCATAGATACTACTCCTGTCTGACTCTGTATCTATAGGCGCTGTGCTGCAATGGCGAAACCTCATTTCCAACCGCCCCCCTCTTCATACTTCTTTCCTCCATTTATTCTCAGAGCCTCTTTCTGTACCTCTTCCCTTCCGTCTTTGTGGTTTACTCCCACCTCCCCCCCCATCTAAATGTGTGCTTGTCCCCTTGCCACTTTCATTCCAGTTTGATTCCAGTATGTCTCCTCATCAGGCAGCTGGGTGAGTGTCTAAAGGTCTTTACTAAATATAATTTCGAACCCAAGGTAGGGTACCGATTTTTCCGAGGTCTTTCATGAGCAAAATCACAGCTGGATGTCGTTCAGGTGAGACATGAAATTGGTGGCCCCTTGTATCAGTGTCTATGGATGAGTAAAAGATCCTGCGCATGCACCGTAATCAAGTGCCCGGAACTGGACTGTACTTTTCATGTCTATTCGTCTATCTTCCACTGCATATCTCCTTTGAATCTCCTCTACTCATCCTTAATCACCTGCCCTCTTCTTAGTTTCCCCTCAGCTGCCTCCCCATTGATATGCTGCCAGTACACTTGCAATTGTGATTAGATAAGAAGGTATGTGCTTGAGAAAAATATATGCAGGAATTTGCCGAATAACTTAGAGGTAAGGTTTGGCTATATTTTTGCAAAAATGTTATGTAATATCCCCAACAGTTGGGGTATTCACATAAGATTTTGTCTGATATCTATCAAAGTCTACTAAATAGGTTTTAAACAATTAAAAATCCCATTAGAGACATAATTTTCCTGGGAAAATATTTAGGCAAAGTCACAAAGGTAATATTAGGTTTGGGAGCCACAGATTTCTTGCCTCCATAAATATTAACAATTGGGCCACCACCATAATTCTGTTAATTCTATACACAGGGCTTGTCAGCAACTTTTTGGTAAGTTTCACACTTTATCCACTCTTTAATATCATTCATTCTTTCTCTCTTGGTGATATGATTTGTCAAGACCCCAAAGACGGCAAAAACTTGTGAAGTTACATGGTTTTTATTAAGCTCTAGGAAGTATGTTCAGCGAATTTTGTTGGCCATCATGGATATATTGGATCATATATCATATTTATGACTTTGAAAGGTACATATTTGAGTTCCCTGACCCAAGAAACATAGAAAATGACTTTTTATTTGATAGTCTATGACAATTAGGAGCTAAAATACAGACATTTGGGCAGCCATTTTGGCGGCCATCTTGGATTTAGCCCGCCAAATATTGCATGTATGGCTTTGAAACCCTTCAGAATGACTTCCTTGACCTAAGAAACATTGAAAATGATCTTTTTCTTGTCACTTTATCTTAATTAGGGACTGAAATATGAGAAAAAGCAGATTTGTCTGTGATTTTGGCGGCCATTTTGAAAATACCCCCACAGGAGGGGTAAAAATGGCGGGAAAATTCGTCCCCCGTAATATGTTGTTGTTGGATGCCCATTGAACCCAAATCTGCAAAAAAATCAATTTTAGCAAAAAAATCCTACGGAATCCATATATTGGACATATCAAACCACACTATTATGGATATTTTTCTCATTGGCAGCATTACAGTCTTTTGAAGAAAACCTTACTGTCGACATCATAGCAGTAGATCTGACAAGTGTGTTTGGAAATATTTTCTTCTCTTTTCTTTGAAGCATTTCTCCTGAAGCCTGAAGGCTTGATGTTTTCTGTTTGACTATGAGGATTACATACACTTCTGTCAGAAATTACACCTGTATTTTTCTCTTTTGCTTCAAGTAGACATACATAAAGTTCTGTAAGATGTCTAAGAAGACTTTAAAGTAAGCCAGATGAAGCAACTGAATCTTCAATCTCTGTTTCTTGTAAGTGTTCAGCCCAGAAATTTTATTGTTCAACAGCCCTGAGTCTCTATACTGAGTCTATGCTGAAGCAAAGGATCATTGATGAAAATAAAGAGAATGTGAAATCCACTTACAATGAGTTTACATTACATGCAACTGAACAGCAACTATCCTGTAACCCACTGTAGCCTGTGGTAAACAGTTTTATTGCGGACTCTTTGTCTGTGTCCGCACCTTCTCAGAAGTTCTCAATCTGTCCAACTCTTAAGTAACGTTCTTAGAGGTTTTTGTTTGAAGCCAGTGTTGCATCATGTCTTTATGTCTATGTCAATGTTGATTGTTGCCTAATCATTATACAATATATACATTGTTACACAAGCATGAAACTTAGCAGTGGCTTTCTCTTCAACAACATTGCATGCCTTTTTTTTTACAGTGAAGCTTTGCTAAACCATTGCTGATGCATTGGTAATCCTAGCTTGTGGTTCATACTGTGCTGTCAGTTGTTATCTTGTGGTGCGTGGGAGTCACTAGTGGTGATTTGGGCAATTTTTGTCACTGCATCCCTTGAGCTAAGGAAGGCAGGCAAGGCTTGAAGGGTATGGGCAGGACATTAGTTAGGATTCATAGACTTCTTTTTTGTCAATAAGTAAAATGTGGCTTCCCTGGTGTCTGAAATCCTGCCCTCAATCATTGAGGAATTCTTTATCCTGATTGCTGGAGCCAATTTTATGACTTGATTATATAAATTGGTTGTGGATCTGAGATATGGATTTTTTCTGTGATGTACAATGTTTACTGATGAGCTCTGTAAGAAACTATAACTCTTCCCACAAAAGTAGAGATGATGGTAAATTTAACTTGGCATGTATTTATTCAAATAATGAACAATAATATCTTATTTCCTCCTGATCAGTATTTATAACCATTCCAAATGTTGCTTTCTTTCTGCTTCGTTTCTTGTTTTGCTTTCCCTGAGCCTTTTTGTATTTGTAGGTCTTTTTGCACTAGATCTGTAAGTCTTCTGTCTTGTCTAATCATCCAATTAGCATGGATGGCATTGGACGTGGGGAGTTATGCAGATTTCAGTTATTGGGTTAACACATGGAGCCTGCCTGGTGCACCTGCCTGGCTGTCACTACCTGACACGAGCTGTTTAACAAATAGATAGGCTTCCGAATGCTCAGCAGATTCAGTTGACTTGCATCTATTGCTGCTGGATTGAATTTGTCTCTTTTTAATGTATTTAGAAATTCAGTGTGATTGACAACATATCATGAATGAGCAGTCTAGGAATTGCTGGGTTTAGTTTTTCACTGAATGTATAATGTACTTTTCTAGTTTAAAACTGATCTGTTCATCCTTATAAATTAACTTTACCTGCCTGCTTTTCAATAACAGTAGGTTGAAATGCTCTTATTCTTTAGAGCTGTCAGATCATGTATGTTTTCATCTGGACAACGTCTATTCTAAAACTTGTCTTAGAATGGATTAATTGAAAGGACATTCTATACTTGTCGCTTGTGTAAGATTTCATCATACGATAATAACTTATTGTCACTGTAGTGTATACAGTAAAATTTGTTGCGGCATAATCATACAAATTTTTCAGGTAGTCTTGTCTTACAGGTCATATATTTTGTGTTGATCAACCTCAGTCCACAGGTCTTTTCGATACACTCCACAGGAGGAAACATCTTTTCTTGTGTTCGCTTTTGAAGTGCATCCTTATTGATCCTTCTACATTACATGTATTATAGCATCAAAACCAAATTTGTGTCATTGAAAAGAAAACCACTTTTAAAAATATGAAGAATTTTTATAAAATTGCCAGTTGTAACAGATCGGAAATAGAGTGATGATTTTGTTCTTTAGTGCTTTATTTTTATGAGGAAATTGCAATGCGTATAGCCGTATACTCTACTTTCAAGGTTGAACATGAGAATCTTGAATGATGCCGCAGCAGCCTTATTAATTAGGAAATTCTTCAACATGCCTAAATATTCCATTTAGATTTGAGAACCCACAAATTTGAAGAAAATGACTATATTATTCAGTGAGAGATTCGGTGTTGAGTAGTTTACTCTAACATAGGCATACTATGTTATTGTGACCACATTGTCACCAGAAGTGTTAATTTTTGTAACAAAGAAATTGCATAATATTGGTATGACCTCAAAGTATACTTTAGATTGTTTGTCTCCACTTTCAGAAGTATGCTGGAATATATTTCTTACTGGCAGGATTAGTCTTTGAAGAAGGCTTGCTTCCTCATCATACAGTTGTGGATCTGACAACTGTGTTTGGAAATGTTTCTTTTTCTTTGAAGTATTTATCCACTCAGCCTGAAGGCTTGATGTTTTCTGTTTGACTTTGAGGATTACACTTCTGTCAGAAATTATGTTTTTTTAATACTTTTCCTTTTCCCCTTTGGTTCAAGTGGACAAATACATGCAGTATAGGAAGTCTGAGAAGTTAGAACACCTTGAAGTAAGCTAGTTATTGCAATTGAATGTTTAAAATCCTCAATTTATGTTTCTAAAAGATCTTCAGCTGGGCAATCAGTCTAGATGTATTATTGCTCAATAGCTCTCTGTCAGCAGTTCACATCCTTGATGCAAACAAGAAGAACATTTTAAAATCCACTTACAGTCTTACACAGTCAGTAAATATAGCGTGCAACTATCCTGTATAACATAAGACAATGCAGTCTGTTGTAAGTTGCACACTTGCTATGTACAAGATAAGATAATTGCAGCCCTCTATATAGTGTATTTCTTGCTAGTTCTTCCATGAAACAGGGAGAACATGCTCTCCGTGTATCCTACAGTCGATTTGATTATGAAAGTTTCTGCGAGTTAGTGGGGTTTGTCTAGGCCTACCAAACTATCAATTGGTGTGTGGGAGTCACTGGTGGCAATCTTTGTCACTGCATCAATTGGGCTAATGAAGACAGGCAAGGGTATGGGCATGACATTAGTTAGCATTCATAGACTTCTTTTTTGTCAAGATGTAGGATTTCGTTTCCAAAATCGTTGCTATTTATCATTCAAGAAGCCCATTTCCAAACATGATGTAAACGATCAATGTCAGCCAATGTCTTATATGTCTAGATTTTGAGTGAATGGATTTTTTTAAACCATAGATTAGTTTTACCTGCAAGAAGAAGGATGAAGAAGAATTACTTCTGTTAGTTTCCATGAAATGTCTTTGGAAAAAATCAGACCTGCTAACACTCTTTAGCTAATGAGTCAAACAAGTCACCATCTGTAGAGTGTAGACAAAAAAATACTTTTCTATAACAGATCACTCGCCATCTGGTTTTTCTCGCAACAGTTTCACTGCTCTCTGCGATTATTTTGCTTACTTTATGATTTTTTACACTGTGTCTTGTCTTGCTGTCCTTATATTATGCTTTTTGCTTCTCTCAGACTGCTGTCTTTTCCAATCATCCAATTAGCATGGACATGGGTAGATATGCAGATTTCAGTTATTGGGTTAACACATGGAGCCTGCCTGGTGCACCTGCCTGGCTGTCACTACCTGACACGAGCTGTTTGGCTTGGTTACTGAATGCCGAGAAGATTTAGATGACATGCATTTATTGCTATTGGTCTGAATAGGTCCTTCTGAATTATTAGTGATCATCTAGGCCTATATTCATTATTGTCCACAGGCTTTGTTGCTCAGAATCACTGTCACATCATACATCAAATTGATGGACCTCCTGTGAAACTCATCTGAAACCTAGCCCAGTGACTTTATGAATTCAGTTTTATAGCAAGTTGTCAGAACTTTCTTTCTAAGAGTTCCCTCTCCTCTTGTGAGAGGAATTTTAGCATAAGTTTACATGGTTTGAAAATAATTGAAATGCGTGGCAGTCAGTGCTGTCCATTCATGATGGACTAACCACATGAAATTTATCCTGTAGATTACTTTTAAAATTGGTTGTGACAAGTCGGGAGTCTTAATACCTCATCCGAAATTTACATTGGTGCTCATTGATACATAATCATAAATCAGTGTTGACAAGTCTGAAATTGTCTTCGAAGCAGCTTATAATATTTTACAAACTACTGTGATAAAGATTTGCATCGGTTTATCACACCTGGTCAAAACATGCTGAATTGTTAATTGAAGAGAAAAGAAAGAAGAAGAAGCCAATAACGGACTTGATACCTTCATGTAACTGCCTTACTGCTCTGTGCACATGTCTGTCAAATCAATGTTGCACTGGTGTCTATTGATGTGGTCCACTTCATAGTAAGCCTAAGAGCCTGGAGGTTGGTAATGCCAACACAAGTCTGAAATATCACCATGTCTCGTGAAATTGATCTTTAATCTATTTCTGATCACTTCTCTTATTGCACTGCGCTAGCCCACCGCTAGGTGGCTAGCAGTGCCTTCTTTTCGTAGCCTTCCAAATTCGTCAACTAACATTTGCTGCAAATTTTATGTGTGACCTCCTGGTTCACTGACATCACTTTAACGGTTCTCCTTCACAAGTGTGTTCTGTATCTATCATGAAGTTTTTCCCCCACGTGTTCAGACTTATGTTTAGGGGGTTAATCGTGTCATATTCCAACTATTCTGCCTCCGACATTTCACCACTGTCCACTACAGCAGGCTGCCTGGCTGCTGCACAATGTACGTGTTTGATGCACCACTGGAATCTGGTTAATCGGTTGCATGGAACTTCATGGAGTACAGTGAATGCACCAGGTCACCCAGGTTCTTCGGTTGAAGTAGACTTCTGAGGCACAGGGATCAAGCAATTTGCCTCTACGTGACAATGCTGTAAACAACTGCATAAAACACACACATGGCCCTGTTAATTCCCTACAAAGGTTATAAAGTTTATGTTTTTTGTTGGATATTATCTTTCTGTCTGTCAACAACACATTTCTGAAGAAATAAGAACAAAGTAATACAGCTGAAGTCCATTAAAATTCCTATTTTGTACCCCATACCCAGAAACCACTGGATCCTGTTACATGGTAAAACTTGGCTTGGCAATCTATTCACCAATTTCACTTTTACATGGAATGAAGAAATCATGTAGGCCTACTTTCTTATCCAGTAAAATGGGCTGAAAAAGGCCTATAATACCTTTATTATGGTCAGTGATAGGATAGTTCTACAACAAATACATTCCAAAGCCATAGGCTGTGATAAACCTCATCATGGTATTAACACAACATAAAGGTAAGTAACATGTATGGATAGATAGACGAATAGATAGATAGATAGATAGATAGATAGATAGATAGATAGATAGATAGATAGATATATAGACAGATAGACAGATAGATAGATATTGATGGATTGATTGATTGATTGATTGAATGATCGATTGATTGGTATTTGGCAGATTAAGTAGTATGATAGACAGCAGGGGTGTATCTAGAAATGGCCTGGGGGGGCCAATATATGGGGTGAATGCGGGGCGTGCTCCATGGCTTTTCCTATCTCTTTCATGTTAATTTTTGGCCTGAGGGGGGGCCATGGCCCAATGCCCCCCCCCTAAATACGCCACTGATAGACAGATATATAGATTGGTTGTTATTTAATTGCATATCTGGGGAGATAGATATTACAAAATGATATGAGACAGACACATAACGATAGTTTGATAATACTAAGACAGAGAGATAGAGAGACATGTGTATGCTTAAATAGAGATGGATTGTCAGATTAATAGCAAAACAGTTGGTTTAACATTATTTTAAAATTGCAGGGGGTGAAGTCACGAGAGGTATTCAGGGAAAGTAAGTATTCTCAGAGTGGAGGTACTGTGATGAAAGCTATCCCCGATTCATAGATTAGATAGGTAGATAGATAGACAGATAGATGGATAGATAGTAGGCTTATAAATATGACATTTATGCCTATATGTGTTATTTAGGAAACATTAGTTCCTGAAACACTGTCAGAAATGTGTTCAGTCTCACAGATATATGAAGATAAAGCCATCCATACATTAAATGGCTGTGTGTATATTAATACACAGAAGTTTGTAATAATGGTTTTGTTGAGCTATTTTGATTTATCAATGTAAATGTGATCTGAAACATAAAAGTTTGCAAGAGTTTGTTTGGCCAGTGCCTGTGTTCCTATGCTGAGACTGCAGCTGCAGCAGGCACAGTCCACTCCACACTGCAGAGGGAGCTATGCAGGACACAGGTTTCACAGGGTTCAATGGGAGTGAACAGTCCTACTGGTGAGATTAATCTTAGGAATTGGCTGTGTTGCTACCACACGTCATGTAGGTTACCATACGTCACAAAAAGGTTTTTTTTTTAATTTGCAGTTAGTCGCTTATTTTCCATTTTATGGACTTGTGATTAGGTACTTTTGTTCCTAAAGTAATATGCCCCCTTACTAGGGCTAGAATTTTTAGATTTATCTTGATAGATTTTACCCAACATTGAAAATACTGATTTCAGGAATCTTAATATTTGTATGTCCTACTGTCATGCATTGAAAGTATTTATTTGTTGATTATAATATTATGAGATGAAAAACAGATCCCTCTCTATTTCATGAGGGTTGTTTTATCTGGGGTCACTGCATGGACTAGGGGGTATTTTCGTTGCAGAATCTGCAACGTGCCCTTATCTGGGTTTGGAGCAAAAAGAGGGGGGCAGTGTCAGTGGAGGAGCAGGAAGTAATTGAAGCCACCTGTTTTTCACATCAGCTAATCCATGCCAAAAGGGTGAGAACAAAAAATGGAAATCCCCTTCATTATTAAGTTAATATTAACACAAAAATTATTTATTTTGAGACTAAATTATTTAGAAAGTTAATGAGGAAATTCAAAATTAAATTACGATCAAAATGATACCAAAAAGATTATATCGGTGTGCGCAAAGAAGGGTGCCACATGATTGAAATCAACTTCTTTAGATAATCTTGTCTTACAATATATGCCTGAATTTTTGTAAAAATACATTATGCCAAATATTATATTCCATCATGGCCATAATACAGTAAACTGTTGTCCCTGGGTCATTCCATACCAAATCACCTGACACCATGTCAGATAAAAATAGAAAAATCTCGGATTTAGTACTACCTGAGGTAGGCACTTGGGCATAATTTGAAGTCTGTACTGTCAAAAGCCATGGAGATATGACCATTTGAAATATAGAGTGATTTTTTAACTTTTTGGAAAATGCATTTTCGCCTGGTTTTGAAGCTGTGTTTTGAGTCACATTTTGCAACTGCAGGTTTTGTAATTTTGTTAATAGGACAATTGCCCTCATATTTTCAGTTTCTGGTGTCAGATTTGAAATATTGCTTTTACACAATTGGTGCCAGAGCTCCAAAAATGGCCGAGAAGTCAATTTTCAAAAACAGATGTATGGTTATTTGAAAGCTCTGCCACAGGAAACTGACTGAGCAATAAGTAGTATTGGTAAGCTTATATACAGATTCAGATTTTTTTTTTATTATCACTTATATACAAAATAAACAAGTAAATACAAAATTGATACCCGAAGGCATAGTTGCCGCTCATGGGTATCAAAACTAGGCATACATAAAGTAATATTATGATATTAACATAAATTAAATGGTAATAGAAAAGAATAAAAAAAAAAAAATTAAAAAAAAATTAAAAGGAAACAGAAAACGAAATACGGAATTTGGTCAACTTATATTATCTAATGTTTTAGATATAGTCATATGCACCATTACTCGCAGGCAACTCTATGATAAAAAAAATGAAATTAAGTGTGATAGATGTGATAACTCACAAAATTGAAGTGAAACAGATTTACTAATTTGCACAAACATAGCAATTTGTAGAAAGACATTCTGAAGTATAAGAATCAATTGTCAATCGTTTGAAATAAAATTTGACACCATCAAGGCTATGAGTAGTTAATATATGAAATACCGTGTCTTGCAAACTCATGTCTCACAGAGGGCAGCGGCACATCATTTGCAATTCTTGTATTGTGGGAATGACCACGATAGGCATTCAATCTATCAATCATGTCAATATTGAAATATTCTGGTAACATATTGTTATGGAGTTTATAGCAAAATTTGTAATCACCCAGTGCACACAGATCCTTCAGTTTAAGTAAGTTAAATTTTTTAAAAAGTTGTGAGGTATGCGAATTGTAGCTACTTTTACTAATTATTCTGACTGCTCTCTTTTGTAATTTAAAAAGTTTACTAGAGGACCAACCCCAGACCATGAGACCATAATTCAAATAGGAGAGAATAAGAGCATTATATATTTGTAGTAGAACGTGAGACGGCAATAATTTTTTGATTTTGTTCATAATTCCTAGCGTTTTTGATATTTTTTTTGACAGACCCTGAATGTGATCTTTCCATTTCATGTTTTCATCAAGTATGATTCCCAAAAAGTTAAATTTTTTGACAAACTCTATTTCTGTGCCATCCAAAAATAATTTAGGGGCAGTAACTTGTCTTTGTGGAGCATGAAAAATTATAGCTTTGGTTTTGCTAGTATTTAAAGAAAGTTTATTCAATTTTAACCAATCTACTATTTGTTTTAATTCATCATTAAGGGTCGAAACACTGTTATTAATAGAGTTTGCATTTAAGCTGGTAAAAAGAGTTGTGTCGTCTGCATAAATGATTGGAGTGAATAAATTGGTAGCTTTGGGGAAGTCATTCATGTAAATGATGAACAATAATGGGCCAAGTATGGAGCCCTGTGGGACTCCACACTTTATTTGTAATTTATTTGAGGCTACATTGTTAAATTCAACAAATTGTACTCTGTTGCTTAAGTAGCTGTGTAGAAGACTAAGTGAGTTTTCCCTGAAGCCATAATGTTTTAATTTAGATAATAGAATTTTATGGTCCAGCGTGTCAAAGGCCTTTGAGAGATCCAGGAAAATATTGATAGGGCACTTGTTTTTATCCACGTCTTGTATTATTCTGTCTACTAATTCCAGGGAGGCCAACTCGGTGGAGTGACAAGAACGGAAGCCATACTGACTTTTATAAAATAACTTCAATTCAGAGAAATGTTCATAGATTTGATTGTAAATAATTTTCTCAAAGACCTTAGACACGCTAGATAAAATCGATATGGGTCGATAATTTTCAAAGAAATGTGCATTATCTTTTTTATACAGAGGATTAATTTTTGCTATTTTCAGTAAAAAAAAATACAAATATATATAATTATGAATTCACAGATTTTAAAAGTTTTGATTTGTTAAAGGACATCAGGTGAACTGAAAAACCAGTTTCAGCAATTATTTCTTAGTCATTATCTTGTAGCAAAGCTTTCAAATATCCATCTGTTTTTGGAAAATTTGACTTCTCAGCCATCTTTGGAGCTGTGATACCAATTGTTTAATAGAGATATATCAAATCTGACACCAGAAACTGAAAATGTGGGGGAAATTGTCCTAATAACTAAAATATAAAAACTGTGGTTGCAAAATGTGACTCTTCACACTGCTTTAAATTCTGGCGAAAATGCATTTCCCAAAAAGTTTTAAAAAAATCACCTTCTAGGTTTATAGCACTTTTCATTGTCATAGTACCTATAAAATCAGTCATGTTGCAGAATGGGTCGAAGTTGCATTTTTAAAAGTAATCAAGATCACAATTTTGATGAAAAAAAAACAACACTTTTTTGCACACGAGTAAAAGGTTTTGAGACTTCATGGATCTGATTATATACAATGAATTAACTGCATCCTCGGAACCTTTAAATTAAGGCTGCCCATTTGATCTTGTGCCTGTCCCCAATATTATATCGAATGCCCTTGCAAGTGTGTCTTTTTCAAGTTTCAAGATGCATAATCAGCCAAAAAAAAAGGAAAGAAAAGAAAGCACACAGAAATACAATTACTTGGCATAATTAGCATTTTAGAATCCACCCAGTCTAGAAATCTTCTAGTAATAGTATTGCTAAATGATGAAATTTGTTTAAACACTTGCATGACATGGCATGCTATTGAAACTCTAACGAAACCTTCACACATGGAACAAAAATGAAGAATTGAGTCACTGTGCATTGCTGAGGTTCAAGATTGACTTTGACAAATGGACTTCACATGTGTTCCATGTCATCAGAAAGATAAACCAGGACCCAGTAGGACCGACCCCCCAACACTGCTAAGAGACCATTTTACCCTATATAGTATGTACACTGCACATATTCAAATCCCAATAATGAAGTCCATTCCAAGATAAGTATTGGCCTACAATCATTGTGTAGGGGAGAGTGCAAAAAAAACGAACCTCTTCCTAAGATGTGCACCCCTTTGTTTTTCAGCTAATAATAGATTTGGGATGATCCAAATCATATGATTAGTCAAATATTTTGATTATAGAATTATTTCATCACATTTTGTAATACTGCCAAGCATAGGTGCCCTGAAACAAGGACCGGATGAAAATGGCTCCATTTCTTATTAGATTTCATGAATTTAAGCCTGTGCACCGACAATAATGGTGGTGGAGATCATGCGGAGACTACGCCATGTCTTTTCTTATTTTCTGGCTAATCTAAGAAAAACTAATCCAAAATGCCCTTTGGTTGTTGTAACACAACAAAAATCGGAAAAACATACACTGTAACCTAAAGGGCACACCCAAGTCTAAGTCCTCCATGTTAAATGTGAAGTGCAAGTTTTTGTGCTTTTTAAGAACAAAGTAACTTGCAGTGAAATATGGAGGTGCCTTTTGGGCAACTGTGAGTGTGCTTTTTTGGAGATGGGTGCCTGAAAGCCCAATTTTATCTCAAAACTATTTCATCCCGTCAAACAATATATATATATATATATAATGTGTAATATTTAGTTTCCTAGTCATATTTTGATAGAATGTACAAGCTAATATGAACATTTATTAGTGAACATCATTCTGATATTCTAAGGGATGCATCATGTCGCCAACTCATTAGCGCAGTGCATCACTCATCGCTATGCGATTCGTACATGTCTAGTTAGGTTAAAGTCTGTACGCCATGTTTGTCAAGACAGTGAACTCTGCCTTGTTTTCAATCATTAGTGACTACACTGTTCGATGTGTCTCAGGTTTTCCTTTTGCTCTTTCAATGATACGAGTGATGGCATTGTGACTACTGGCCAGTTTCGATATATTGTGTCTATTGAAGATGTTATCAAACACATCATATGATGAATCAAAGAGTGAAAATCAATTGTTGTCTTCGATTTATGTGGATCAACACAGCCATCATGCCAGAGGGAAAGTGATATTTTGCTGGTTTTGCAACTTGTGATCTGGTGGACATATGTTCCAATAGGGTTCGGACGATATTGGTGTTTTGATATGCATTATCTACGATAGTAATACAGGTTATCATCCCTGCCCTATCTTCCACTCAGTTACTGGTTGCTTGAAAAAAGAGACAAACACAATATCGGATGACAACACAATATGACGCAACAACTGGTTCTGTGGCAGTCAATTTGTCTTGTCTTTGTTTGCATAGAAATCACGTGTCGAAAAGAAGACCTCATTTCTTTAAAGATTTGTGGAATATATGCTGTCTTTAACTTCAGAAATGTAGCAGATGGGGATTCACATGTGACTCAGTTCTGTTTCTCTCAATTCTTCAAGAGATTGATTTATCCCCTGGTTTAGTTTAAGAGGAAACTTTATCTTCAATAACTTTGTAACTCCTTAGCATCTGCTGACATTTTTCTCTGTAGACCCAGAATTCTGAGGATGCTGTTTCTATCCATGAACTTGTGTTTTGTTTGTAAACAGATGTTCTACCTCCTTTCTTCCTTTTCCTCACTTTAGTGTATAGGTTGAGTACTTAAGTTTGTAAGTTTATTGTTGGTTTTCCAGATTGCCAGGTAGGCCTACTTCAAACTGGATGTTTTCTTACAATGTGTGGCAGGGTTGCAAACTGGAACGGAGAAGTGAAGATATGTCTCAGGAAACAGTTGTTTTTTTGCAACTAAAATTGGCCGAAAACATGATAGAATCCCTCTTAATTGAATAACGTCACGCACTGAAAGAATTAAAAATTGTGTGGGATGGTATTGCACATGGAACTATAGAAGTGTTTTATGCATAACAGTCACTCTTACCAAGATAAATTTTATGTAATCAAACATTTTGCCTATAAGTCACATTTCTTCCAAGAAGAACTAAGAAGACACATGCTAGAAATATTAGTAGTTGCAAAACGGGTTGTAGTTTGGCAGAAACAGGAGAGGGCGAGAGGAAGCCGTGATGACAGAAATCTGGTCTGACAATGACAGAAATCTAGTCTATATATAGTAATTCATCTTGAAAAATATGACACATTACAGTAGACAAACTTCGAGTGTTTACATGCAATACACTTCTAGGCTGTTACTGACATCACAGCCCTATCCCTGCCATGTTAAGTGACCATAACTTTTATACCTCATAAATGTGTGACTGACTCATAGCCCATACATACCATGTTGTGTGATAGGTGTCATAGCATTCACCAGTGACCTCACTCCTGTCTCTCTGAGTAATAGGCCTGCAATCAACAAAGCTTGACCACTGTCAATGCTACGTGTCTGCTGCTCCTGGCCATCCTGACCACAAGTGCTTCATTTTAGCGAAGTTATAACAAACAGTTTAATCTTCCTCTGGTGTGACAAACAGAATTCACAGTTTGAGATATTCAAAGCAATCGTATCTATGTTTGAATTTTTAATTGTTGTCTGTTTGTTGTTCCAAATATTTCTTTGAGGAAAAACACAAACAATTATCTAAATTATAGATATTTCAGGCCAGAAAAAGCTGTGAAGGATTAAAATACTTCAGAATTTTATTGAACTTGTTGGCAGGGCAAGTGTAAACGAGGTATGCAATGGAGGGATGCCCCTGGCTTTCTTATGTAGCTCCCTTGTTAATCAAACAGGTTGCTACATTTTATATACACAAAAACCCTGCTTAGACACAAGCATGCATATAATTCTGTCGCACTTCTGCCATGATTTATAACTCGCTATCGCAATTCAGATGGATAAGCTTTCATGTTGACTGACTGTGTCAACACCACATCTTTCATGAAGAGAGCAATGATTATTGTCAAATGGGTCAGATTTATGACTCAGTGACTGCACTTCATATGACAACTGTTCTACTGCCCATTCACTTAGCATTGCTCTGATACACGTCACTGAGCCAGATGTTGGTCACTGCTGCATCTATACATGTCATTAGAAGTCCTATGAGTCAGTGAAAGAGCCACCAGTTTCAATGGTAAAGATTGAAGCAACAGCTTTAGTGACCTCATTGATACTCTGAAACCAGTCACTTGTTAGCACTCGAAGTTTGTCTACTGTAAGATTAACAAATAGACTCGACTTATCAATCTTGAAAAGTAAAGCAGTCTTATCATCATAATCCCTATTGCAGACAGCCTTTTTAGTTTTCATTAGAAGTTGGTGCACTGAGGGTGTGGTTTTTTCATTGGCAGTTTTGGGAAAATACCTGGTATGCCACTAACTTATAGTTATATATACATGATGCTGTTTTGAAATAATTTTCATAATACTGCTTTGAAACTATTTTCAAGTAATAAGGCAAACCTGATTGTATTCTGTATGGTCTTGTTGCTAAAGATTGGTACCAAATATATAGGTATAGGAGGTCTCAATTGGCCAATACAGCCCAACAAGAAGTGTCCGACTCAAGGTTGCACCCTCTAAGTGTCCGACTCAGAGAATCTTACCCTAGCTATTTTATAATTATGTATGTCAAAAGTGGACAATGTCATGTGCTTGCGCATACTTCTGGATTTTACGAATTCCGAAGGACACTAATTTCAATTTAGTCCAGTAAATTTGCCCTATGCCCCCAAAAAAATTGCAAGAAATTGTTTTATTGCATTTTCTCATAGTATAGTGTCTTAGGAACAACATACTAAAAGTCTCCCAAAATTGGGTCAGCTAAAGTGGGTTAATTAGGTCATCAAAAATTTGACCGCTAATTACCCAAAATGTTGGAAATATTAGTCTATTAGAAGCTTATTAAAGCATGTTTTAGGGTAAGAACGATGTTTTATGGTTAATTTGCTACTCTGGTGTGTCCTGAGGCAGATTCAGCCTGGTGTCACCTTGGCACCCTCAGGTAACCTTTTTATTGGCCAAAAACAAAATGACCACCAACCATTAACAAAAATGACCATAACTTCCTTGATATTTATGATAGAATGCTGATTTCAGTGTCTATACCCATGTTTTTAGGGTCAAGCAATGTATTAAAACCATCAAATTGCTAATTGCTCCTTTACAATTCATAATACACCTAAAATATATGCAAGGTATTGGTAAATGAATGAACTATGGCAAGTTGGCTGAGAAGGCTATTAAGCAATATTTCACATGCACAACTTCATGATAATTTCCCCATGAAAGCTTTTGGCAAATTTTTAATTTTAAAAATAATAATTTATATATCAATACAATGCCTTGAAAATGTCAATTCTTGGTATCCAACTCATAATGATGAACAAGTGAAAGTTGAATTGAAATCTGTGTATCAGTCAATTGCAAAAGATTTCCAAGTCCTTCCAAGTTTTGATTATTTACACAGAAGTTTATAAAATGACCACAACATTGTAATAACAATTACCATACCCTCAAAACCCACAATGATTTAATTTATCTGCACATGCTGCAAAATTTTAAATTCTGTATTCCAGAAAACCCATCACTATGTTTAAGTTCTTGATACAGGCCTATGTACTAAAATGTTACAATGTGTCAGCAAAACGTATTATTGTATTGTATTGTATTGTATTGTATTGTATATACTATCATTCATGCACTGCAATGCAGGCACGAAATTTGTGGTGAGCCTTCCACAATGATACAGCTCAGGGCAGCCATAGTACGGCGCCCATGGGCAGAGACAAGGGGAACATTGCCCAAGGTTCCCATGCCTTAGCATTCTCCAGTGTTGGTGATCGCCATATGATGATGAGTGATGAGAAGACTGTGAGTCTGGTACATACCCTATTAATTCAGAGATGTCCAGGGTCTTTCAGTTGCCCCAGCACAGAACACTGGATACAACCCGCCTCCATTTAATGTCCCATGGGCTCGGACCAAATTGAGTTCCAGGAGTGGGAGTCGAACCCACGACCTCACAGCCAGTGGTAGCACAAACAAGCGCCTTTAACCATTAGGCCACGGGGAACATTATGGCTCTGCAATTGAAATTGCATCCTTTAAAAGTTTCCACTCTGACGATTTAATTTGCTCCTAGTCGTCTCTGCATGACAATTGTGGAAAGTTAAACATGATATTCTGTGATCGATCACGACTACATCTGCACTGGATATTCTTCACAGGAGAATTTGAAAGTACGTATTTCCATGTTTGTCTGCAGTTGAACACAATTATTTGAAGAGAAAAGGCTTTTTGTGCAGGTTCTAATTTGATCAATTTCTCAACACTATAGGCTTTTGCCACATTTTTCAATGGCACTTCATTTAATAGGGGCCTCTGATTTCCATTTTTGTTTCCATATCACTTGGCTGTGAAAGATGAGATACAACATCATCAAACCCAGATAATATTGTACTTCCCACTAACTCCAGGGATCCGTTGCTGTCTTAGTCGTATCTTCAAGGTGATCATCTTCCCTTTCTTCTGTCTTGCTAGTAAATATTAATATGTGTTTGAACTTGATTCGATCCATTGATTCCATTCTTATGATTTTCTTTTCATTACTCATAGCCATAGGACCTGGATCTTCAGTTACCATGAGCTGTTCATCAGCGGTATCTTTCATGTTATATCATGGAGATATTGGCTGATCTAGACTCTCTTCTTGTGGATGGACATGGCAATTGGTGCACAGATCTGGCATGTGTTCATTTTATTTGGCGATGTCTTTACATCACTGGCTTTCTTTTTGGCCCATGAAAATACAGGTCCTCTGGCTTTGAATAACGAGAAGAAAATCATGAGAATGAAATGACGGAACCGAGTCAGTGTTACACATAAAATGATATTTAGTGACAAGAAAGACAATTTTCTCTCAACAATGTCAACAGGCAAGACCTAATTTGGCTAACTTCCCGATATATGCCTTCAAGAGACTGCCATGTGATTCAAGCTGAAGGAGAATCTGATCGGACAACATCAATGGCAGATCTCAAGGTGATAAAGCAGATGCACGGAGCGGAAGTGTGCACCAACATACTATTCCTATATGCTTCACTTGGTGTGACATGACTACCAGGGTATTGGAAAGAAGACAGTGGTACCCAAATTGATCAATCGAGATTGTACCCTAAAAGTTTTACGACAAAAAGTCATTTTTTTGCTGAAAGCAATGGATGCAAAGCTACGGTTGCACTGTTTATAGGCAGGTTGGGAGATGGTCTTCATTCGAAGGAAATATCTTACGTACGAAAGTGACTGCTGCAAAAAACTATCTTGCAGGAGCAATTGTCACCTACAGCCTCAGCTGCATGTTATCACTCTTTGTCAGCCCAGATAGCTCAGTCAGTAGAGCACTCGCCTCACAAGAGAGGGACCCGGGTTCAATCCCCAGGCTGGCCATCATGTCATTCCACGACATCGTCGTTTGCATCAGACGGAAATTGGAGGCGCCATGGGCCCAACTGGAAACAAGTCATTGACTAAGCTTGGCTACCCACGTTAAATAAAAGTACCTTTACCTTTACCTTTACCTTTGAGGAGCAACCACCAGGTGAAGATATGCATGGCTATGATGAAGGCATGAATGCTACATAATGGGAACATTTGGGAAAAGCAAGGCAATTGTCTAATGCAGAAACAAATCAAACAATTAACCATGCATCCCTGATATGAAAGTTACGAATCCTGCTCCAGAAGCATTTCAAAGTTATTTGTTGAATATCTGCGAGGTTTCTCAGATACAAATGCAGCAAACTGCTTTTTATTCTGTATTTGGGCCATGCCCGGTGTAATCTATGACAACGTGGACAAATCCAATTTCAAAGTGGCACTTCATCTGAGGAAGAAAGTGTCAAGGAAAAGTGGCCATGGCCAGTTGTATTTTTGGATAATTGCTCATGTGATATCACAGTGACACCTGTATGAACAATGAATACCATTGGGATAAGCATCACACAAGGTGATATGTTTGAAAAGATTTGTGTGAGTTGTAAATTGAGTATCAACAGGCCTATTATAAATTAAAAAAATTGACGATTTCCAATATCTTGTAATGATGTTGTATACACTCTTCCTGTGACATGAGTACAATAGATTTAAATCTTCTTGTCATTTTTAAAGAATTTTATTATAAATTGTCACTTTGCATTTGAAGAAAAGCTTTCATGGTGGAATTACCTGGAAGCAATTCTGTGATTGTGAATTACGCTTAGATTTTGCTTCTATCCTCCTGACCTAGTTAATTTATTTATCAATATTTTGCTTATATTGAGGGTATATCATGAATTTGAAAGGAACTATTGACAATTTGATGGTTTATTTGCATTAGTTGACCCTTAAAACATAGGTACAGACACTGAAATCAGCATTCTATCACAAATATCAAGGAAGTCATGGTAATTTTTGTTAACGGTTGGTGGTCATTTTGTTTTAAGCCAATAAATAGGTTACCTGGGGGTGCCAAGGTGACACCAGGCTGAATCTGCCTCAGGACACACCAGAGTACCAAAATTAACCATAAAACATCATTCTTACCCCAAAACATGCTTTAATAAGCTTCTAATAGACTAATATTTCCAACATTTTGGCTAATTAGCGGCCCAATTTTTGATGACCTAATTAACCCACTTTAGCTGACCCAATTTCGGGAGACTTTTAGTATGTTATTCTTATGACTCTATACTGTGAAAAAATGCAATAAAACAATTTCTTGCAATTCTTTGGGGGTCAGGGCATGTTATGACATAAATTGACTGGACTAATTGTTCATTTTGAAAGAGACACTTCACATGAGGAACGTGGCAGATGGCTAGCTCACATGTTAATAATTGTCTATTCCTATTGTTTCTATAGAATTCCTGGGAAAAATCAGCAGATGCCAATTATTCCTACTAAGTTAAAGTTGTTGATTTTTCCCAGGAATTCCCTAGTAGTTCAAGCATCACTAAAGACTTGAGTTGCTTGACTTGTGTGTTTTTTGTCCGAATTCTCACTCCTCTTTCACCTTCCATTGCTGTTTTATTGCCTCTTCAAACTTAGCTTTCTGCACTACACAGACTACATGATCTGTCCAGGTGCATATGCAGTTGCTTTTGGTACATGCCAGGTACCACTTTGTAAAATGCATGTGATACTGATGTCTTTACACACAATACATTGATGATCAATAAACTATCAATTGACACCAGCCTTCGCTGTCTTCGGACTTTATAAATGTTCGCTTTGCTTCTCAAGTATATGGTACAGTGAGCGTACCTTGCTAAATGATAGATGTCTTACTCTTTGCATGCTGCATGTGACCTGAACGGAAAAGATGTAACAATAGCTTATATTATCATTATGCTGATGGATTAAAGGCCTATTCCAGTCCTCCAAGAAAAAACAACCAGATATTACCCGAAAGATGTAACATCGGATTTCGTCAAGCAACGCAATAGATCCAGATAACGTCCATCTTCTTTGACAGAAATTTACTCCATTGCATTTAGACATGAAACATGTGCTTGGTGCTTCTCACAGCAAAAAAACCATTAATGTGATTTGTAAACATGTTTCACAGTTCAGCTATTGTTTCATTGTCAGACACAGTAATTTGCTGTGTTTTTTTTTTCAATGCCAACAAAATCTTCTGAGCCAGAGATGCTCCTGCATTCTTTGGAACAATTGTGAGATTTGAAATCGTTAATAAGAAAATTTTGCTTGCTTAACCTGTTGCATGTATCATACATGGTGCTGTCTGACAGTGACGTTGGCTCGCACAAGTCTTCCTTGCAAGAAAGGTTTCTGCCAGAGGTTATTGCACTCACCCAGGGTGTGGCTTTTCATTAGTTCTGACAAAATACCTGGTTTGCCAATTTGGTTTATAGCAGACAAATATTTCTGCATGAGGACTATTTAAGTCCCATCTATATTTTTCTATATTTATAGCATTATGATGAACGTTTTTTCACATTAACGACCACTTTCATATTATATAGTGTTCTAGGATTAAGACATGCAATTCTATAATTCACTGTAGTCGTCTCACAAGTGTGTAAATAATGAATGGTACTTCCCTTTCTATATATAACATGTGCAATGTTCGTTTATTTGTGCTCTATTTCTTAGATTAGGAAGACTTAGTTTTGAAATCCATATCATATATAGATAAAAATAATTCACATTATATGAACAAAACTTGAAATCGTCTGATAAATGTTTTAAATTATTTCATAAGAGTCTCGTCTTTGTCCACTGAACTCCGCAAATACGTTATGCTGTGTAAATCATGCACTTGTCTCCTTTTCGAGAAGAAAGTTGCTGATACATTTTGCACAAAGCCTCCCCAGAGAGGTGCCGAGGTGGCATATATATTTTTATCCAAATATGGCACATCCACGCATGGTAGTGAGCGCACATACACGCGCGTGTACATGTATTTGCGCGCATCATAACGCGTGTATGTGTTCACGATCACCTGTGTACATGCCTTTCAGCGCATGCGTGTACCTGCATTCACGACCACGCGTGTATATGCGATCGTATATATGCTATCCAGCTCACGCTTTGATATGCTATACAGAGCATGCTTGGACATGCCATCCAGCGCAAGCTTGGACATGCCATCCAGCGCAGTTTATTTATCAGAACACAGGAGCCCCTCCAGCAGTGGCGTATCCATGGGAGATGGAGGAGGGGTCTTAAGTTTGTGGTTTCTGCTCTTCATATTAGTTTGTAGCTGAACATTAATAGTAAGTAAGTAATTTATTCAGCTAGTGATACATACATATAAATGAACACCAGAAAACATTTTGCTGCATCATACACTAGATATTAAAACATTACGATGACTAGAACAGAAAATGGTATATATAAAGAAATTATGCGATGTAAAATTGATTGATTTAAAAACATTAGAACATAAAAACAGTTTACATGTTGACTCAAAATTTGGATTTAGCAGCTAAAAGCGGCATTCAGCGGCCCCCGACCCCTGCCGCATAAGCTTCAGCCCTTCGGGCTTCGCATCCTGTGGTAGTCCCATCTCTGAACTTGAAACCCCCCTTCCAAAATTCTTGGATCCGCCCCTGGGTCCTCTCGCCAATTTGGATGTGCGCTGTAAAGCATGTCCACTCATGCGCTGTATGGCATGTACACTCATGCGCTGTATAGCATGTCCACTCATGCGCTGTAAAGCATATACACTCATACTCATAAGACTTGATGAAGGTTCAGCCAATAATTGCGTACATCTGCAATTGTTTCTAATGTTTCCTTTCATGTGTTTTTCAGATCTAAACAGCTGATCAAAGATGCTGTTCTGGACAATGATTTCCTCAAGAAATTGGATTCCATACAGGTTTCGGAAATTGTGGACTGCATGTACGAGCGGAGGGTCGGCTGTGGTCACTACATCATCAGGGAGAATGACTTCGGTCAACATCTTTACGTATCTGCTGGTTCGTATTCTTAATATCAACATATTTCTCTCCCAAAATGAATTATTGTGATTTTGAAGAAAGATAAATGTATGTAAGATTCTGAGCAGAATAACTTCCCAGTAAGAACCTTTTGATGTGTAAAAACAAGCTTATAATGCAGAACAAAGATGAGTATAAGAGGGCTTTAATTGAATCCTATATCAGTATGATTATGCCACAATGATATAGGCCTATATACATACATTTCACTTTGTATGAAAAGGAAAGGCACATTTTGAGGAATTATCACGTATTCTCATCGTAATTACAATTTACTTGAGAACTTTAATAGATTATGAATCAGTTGTGAACAAATCTAAATTGATATATATTTGTAAGTGATTGCACTGGAAGAGTGCAAAATCGATAGAACTGTTGTAGCATAACTTGAGTGTTTGAATCCTCAGATTTTTAGAGATTTTTCTTCTGAGGTTTTTATTACGTTTAGGGTTGCTTGTTTTTATACTGATCTATTTCAGTGTTCTGGGAACCTTAGCCCCAGCTGGTAACTGGGGTTAAGATGGCAATACAGATAGTGATGGAAGCAAGATGGGGTTTAGTTTAAAGTTCTAAGAGGGCATAGGGCTTCTAAGTTCTTGTGTACTGTTTATAGAAAAAAATTTTCAATAGAAGAAGGAAGTGGTACAAGAACAAGAAGATGTTTTATTTAGATATCTTATATGCTAGCAATACTCATTCTGAGAACCTCTATACAATTCTTTGTAAAAGTTTCAGTTCAGTATAATCCATTTCATAAAATGTAAAAAGCTTCTGTTTCTGGTAGGCCTATTTATGTTAATTATTGCTTTGGTGTACTGTTGATTTCATTGACATGATCTCTTTATCACAACATTGTTGAAGTGGTGTGTCTTCAATCATTCTGGTCAATGTGCTCATAGACATTATGGCTGAAAAACCCTTACTTTGTAATGTACACACATAGTCCTTAAATATGTCATGCCTTGGGATAGCAATAGGCATTATCATGTGTATGTGAGAGCTCTTAGTTTTTGTTCAAAAAATCAGGAAACCAACTACATCTTATAGCATGTATATTCTGCAATCTGCAGGTCTGCCTGCTGGCTCATGCATACTGCATCAGAGTATGTGATGGCTCGTTATGTCTCATCACCACTTGTCACTTGCATTTAGACATGAAACATTACTGCAATTTACATGTTTCAGGTGGTGTTTCATTGTCAGAAACAGCACTTACTGTCTTTTTTCAACACTGACTGTGCATACCTAATTCTTCTGGTAGCCTATTTGTACGGTGAGCATTCAATAAGCATAGACTATATAGAACAAAACATTTGTGAATACTTTATATGTCATATTATGATTGAAATAATTGTAAAATCCGTGCATATATAAATGAAACATTTCAGATTGATAATTTGGTATGCATTCTTTTGCTTCTAAGATTTATCAAAATGTACTCAGTTAGTAATAAGAATAAAATGTACATATCAATTAAGTTACATGATGTACAAAATTGTATGTGTACATTATACATGAGCAGCAAATGATTAGTGATTTATGTGGACAGATTATCAAAAGAAGCCTTTGTATGAGATGTAAGGACAACAATTGAACAGTCAGTAAGTGACAGTATGACTGCACTATGCAGCATGCATAGCCTTACGATTTTAAAATATTTACAAATTTAGAAATTCAAATTTGCAAAAATGTTACTGTGGTGTTTACAAAGTAAGAAGATGGATGAATTGAGCTTTCTAGTTTACACCTGACTCATATATTTTTAACTTGTGGGCATCTCCTAGACATCTTCTCCGCATCTTCTCTCTGGGCACTTACAGCCTTGGTGAAATGTGTGAGACAGTGACTGATTGCTACCACCTGTAATATATGAGCTCCAGAACATTGCTGTCTGCATATTCCCCATGGTCTTTGCTCTGCAATGCTCTGCTGTACACGGTGCTAGCCTGCTAGGTTCATATTTTATGAGTTTAGCAAACCTAATGCTATGTAGAATTCTTGAACTTTCAAGAAGGTTTACCTGGACCACAGCAAATCATCAAAATGGGAGATTGATAGCTGACTGCAGCCTGCTTATGTTTGGCCAAACTTCAAATGAGCTCCATAAAGTCATTTGAGATCTTGTGCTTTGAATCAGATTGCTTGTTGGCTGTAAAGTTGAGTATTCATCAAAGGCCCACTGTCAAAAGTGTTGAAAGTTGAAACTTTGAAAGATGCCTGAGATTAACAACTTGCATCTGATTATAGACAATTGAATTTGTTCCCAGGAGAGAACAGTACATGCAAAGAAAGAACAAAAGCTATGCATGCAACAACTCCGCAGGCTGCTTGAAAAAAATAAATGTTATTGATCATATAATGTACCTGTATGTACCTGCATATAATGTATCCACTTCCTTGCACCCTCTACCTTGAGTGAGTCACAGTGGTGTGATTGCACAGCTGTTAGTGAGAACTTTGTTATGTCTATGACAACCATACAGTAGCAGCAGATTCAGCAGGTATACAACATGCCTAGCAAATGGTGAAAGCTTCTACCAAGACTGCCAGAGGCTTACATCAAGTAAAGCTGTGAGATTCTTGGATGCAAGTTTATTTCTTGGAAAAGCTCAGATACTTCCAGTTGCTACATATACACATGTTAGTCTCCCCTCAACAGATACAATGTATGTCTATGTGTGAAGTGTGGGATGACTACTGAAAGTGTGGTAGTTCCCCCAAGCAATGCCTGCAGCCAGCTGAGCTTCTGAGCTGATGTTGAGCACTCCTGGCTTACTTGTAAGTTGAAGCAAGTCTTTGAGACTGTGAATGCCTGTGAAGGCTTTGATGGTTGTGATAAGACAGTTGAGATGTGATAAACAAGCTTTTTAATGACCCTCGCTCTCCCTCAGTCGTCTAGTGAAGTGTTGTAAAGCCGCAAGAATACCTCAAGTACTGAAGAAGTCACTTTCTCTTGAAGTCCACAGTTCGTTAAATAAAAGCAATGCATGCCTCCAAGCTATGCTTTTGAGCTGATATTTGTTCTTGGCTTTCTCTGTATGAGAGGTTAACTGTGATGACTGAAGAGGCTGGAATGGAAGTTGTGGTAAACACATTCTGATGATTGTAATTGTAAGCCTACAATTTCTGCACAAGTGTTAAAACTGGTTGCAAAACTTGAATTTCCAGATGTTACAGTATATACAAATTTTACTGTGTGCAGTAACATGAAATGATCTTGTTTTGCACAACATCAAAATATTTTTGATTCATATGGACAGGTTATAAAAAAAAGCCTTCAGTTCTATTGATATGAGATGAATGGCAATAATTGTAAAGTCAGCCCATGTATAATTTGGTATAATTTAGAAGTTCAGAATTCACAAAAGATATTTCTGTGTAGTGTTTACTACCCAGTAAGAAGATCAGTTCAGTTCATTTGTCCCTGCCCGGATCTGCCTGGTTTCTCACCCATGGGGAGTTGCACTCTAGTATGTCCATTACTTTCTGTATTTTTTCCGCTGTCTCCTTTAGTCTTGCTTGATTTTCCTCAAATATGTCCTGCACAATTATTTCCCTACTCATCTGCTCAATTCTGTGCATGATTCTAGGATGTGCTCTTGGTTTTCCTCTTCTGTTTTGCAGATCCTGCGTTTTGTGTCCTGGAACATGTTTTTGCAGTTGCATTTCACTCAAGAAGTGAGAGCAATTCATGCCTCAAAGAAGGTGTGATAAGGCAGTTGAGATGTGATAAACATGGAAGCTTTCTGGTTTACACCTGATTATATGTTATCAACTTGTGGGCATCTTGTGAGCTGCAGATCATTGCTGTCTGCATATTCTCCTTGGTCTTTTCTCTGCAATGCTCTGCTGTACACAGTGCTAGGCTCATATTCTATTAGTCCGTCAAACCTGATGCTGTGCAGAATTCTTGAACTTCCAATGAGGTTTACCTGAACTGCAGCATAAATCATCAAAATGGGAGTTTGATAGTTGACTGCAGCCTGCTCCAGTTTAGCTAACCTTCAAATGAGCTCAAAAAGTAATTTGAGATGTTATGTTTGAATCAGATTGCTTGTAGGCTGGGAAGTTGAGTATTCATCAAAGGCTTACTGTCAAAAGTGTTGAAAGTTGAAACTTTGAAAGATACCTGAGATTAACAACTTGCATCTGACTATAGATAATTACATTTTTCCCAGGAGATAACAATCCATGCAAAGAATGGAACAAAAACAAAAGCTATGCAACAACTCAACTCTGCATGCAGGCTGCTCGGAAAGACAGAAGGCAATTGATCATATAATGTACCTGTATGTACCTGCATCAATCTGCTTGCTTTTATACCTACTGTACTTTGAGTGAGTCACAGTGCTGTGATTGCACAGCTGTTTGTGAGAAGGTGAGAATGTGTGATGTCTTATGACAACCATGCAGTAGCAACAGATTCATCATGTATACAACATGCCTAGCAATTCGTGAAAGCTTCTACCAAGACTGCCAGAGGCTTACATCAACTAAAGCTGTGAGACTCGTGGATGCAAATTTATTTCTTGGAAAAGCTCAGATACTTCCAGTTGCTGCATACACATGTTATTCTCCCCACCACAGATACAATGTATGTCTG
Source organism: Platynereis dumerilii (assembly GCA_026936325.1). NCBI lineage: Eukaryota > Metazoa > Annelida > Polychaeta > Phyllodocida > Nereididae > Platynereis > Platynereis dumerilii. The sequence goes on from JAPTHN010000002.1 coordinate 97,464,299, forward strand.
TGTCACTGTGTGTGTGAAGTGTGGGGTGACATCTGAAAGATCCCCCAAGCAATGCCTGCAGCCAGCTGAGCTTCTGAGCTGATGTTGAGCACTCCTGGCTTACTTGTAAGTTGAAGCAAGTCTTTGAGACTGTGAATGCCTGTGAAGGCTTTGATGGTTGTGATAAGACAGTTGAGATGTGATAAACAAGCTTTTTAATGACCCTCGCTCTCCCTCAGTCGTCTAGTGAAGTGTTGTAAAGCCGCAAGAATACCTCAAGTACTGAAGAAGTCACTTTCTCTTGAAGTCCACAGTTCGTTAAATAAAAGCAATGCATGCCTCCAAGCTTAGTGAAATAAAAGCAATGCATGCCTCTAAGCTTAGTGAAAAAGCAATGCATGCCTCCAAGCTATGCTTTTGAGCTGATATTTGTTCTTGGCTTTCTCTGTATGTATGGGAGGCAGTTATGACCGAAGAGGCTGGAATGGCAGTTGAGATAAACTCATTTTGATGACTTGTAGATATACATGTATGGCCGCAATGTCGGCTCAAGTGTTAAAACTGGCTGCAAACTAAGAATTTCCAGATGTTACGGTAGCTATACAAATTTTACAGTCAGTATGTCTAATAACGTGAAGTGATCTTTATTGCACAACATCATGTTAGTCTACAGATTTGTCTTCACATGGCAAAGAGATAACTTCTGAAGAATCACCGAATTACCCTGAATTATTGGTGCAGAATATTTACTTTCTGTGTGAAATATTTAATAAGTCAAAGACCAAATCTTTCCTTTTCAGCAGGACATATGATTATTTTGTTTATGAGAAATGTTTTCTTATTTTCTGAAGAAATAAGTTCTCACTCCTGATACGGGCTTACTTGCTACTAGGTTACCTGATCTTGTCAGTGGTGTCATGTCATTGACACTCATAATGAGACCATTTGGAACTGTTTATTGCCGGATGAGTAAAGATCAAGGATGCCCTCTGCTCCAAGATACTAAATTCCTCTTCAGTTATCCTAGATGCATGGCAAGATGACTAAGGGGGGTTATTAATGTGAGTTTGGTGGCAAATTGTGGTCATACATCAGTGAAAAAATAGCCATTTCAATAGAACTTTCTACAAGAAGGATTATTCCAAAATGATAAATCAGTGTTCAGATATTGTTCTCTATACCCTGGTCTTAGTGGTCTACCTGGGGGGAAAGCTGAGGTTAGGAAAAGTTGGTAAGTGATGCATTCAAGTTTGTACACGTTATATCCATATATTCAATTTTCCAGCACTGAGTTATCTGGTTATTCGAATAATTCCTTGCATCATATAAGGAGGCTGAATGTGCAAAATGTGTTTGATTTTGCCATTTGAACACCGAGCGTCCTTCGGATACTCCACTTATGATATCCATTATCTAATTGTCTTGATGATTTGAGGTAATGTTCTAAGTAGATAATGCCGATGATTGTCATTTATATTTCTTGGAATTGAGCTTCATAATCCATTAATATCCACTGAAGATATTATTATTTATTAACAATAAATTGTGTAAGTTCGTGAGAAAATTGAGATTCTAATTTGCTTTCTGTATACTTCCTGGTTATTGTCAAATGAAGACATGCTGACATATAGAAATAAAATGAAAATCACTGATTTTGGGTTGACTTACATAATTTATTAGTCTTAGTCGTATTTATAAGTTCTATTTATGGCTCAAAATATTCCATGAACCTAATCAGGACTCCAAATAGATAAATGTGGGCCTACCTGTTGACTCAACAGTGGCGTAGCTACAGGGGGGGCAGGGGGGGGCGGTCGCCCCCCCTGGCTCCATCCTGACCAAGAAAGAAGTGATTACATTGTCATCAAACGTTGCATTTTGCCGATGGCGCGCCTCTGCCGCGACAGCGATAATAGCTCCCCCGACAAAAATGTTCCATTTCCATCGCTGACTTGAATATTTTGCCCCCCCCCTGGAAAATTTCCTAGCTACGCCACTGTGACTCAATGACACATGCATACTGCATCAGAGTATGTGATGGCTCGTTATGTCTCATCACCACTTGTCGATTGCATTTAGACATGAAACATGTGCTTGGTGCTTCTCACAGCAAAAAACCATTAATGTGATTTACATGTTTCACAGTTCAGCTATTGTTCCATTGTCAGACACAGTAATTTTGTGTGTTTTTTTGGTTTGGTTTTTTTTCAACGCCAACAAAATCTTCTGGGCCCGAGATGTTCCTGCATGGTCCTTCAGCCTATGGAAAGATATAACAGTGATATGGAGTAGCTATTAGAGCCTATAAAAATATGATATTGTACAATTATAAATGTGTGAATGCGCTTGCATTGGATGATTCATCAATATGCATTTTGTGAAGAATTGGTCTAAAGTGAACAATCATTCATGTATTGTGATTTATTGTGTGTTTATTCAAATGAGGACAGATTTCGAGGACATAATATTTACTATTAATTGAAGTGATACAAATGGCAATTATCACAGTGTGAAAGGGAAAAAGAATACCAACCATGGCTATAATCACTAAACAAGTGTACAGTTCATTTGAAGAGTTCAGTATTTGCAAAGTTAAAACACTGGATTGGCAGCATTGAAGATTGATGGTGTAAGCTGGGAGCAACTCAAGATGTACAAGTATGTTTTCGCTAAGAAGGCATCTTCCTTCTGCAAGTTTTCCGGCTGTTTGGTCAGCATGACTTGCCACTGCCTTGGCAGTTTGTGCCTGAGTTCAGATTTTATTTACATGGGCACATTGGTTTGCATAGCTCTAGCCTTGGATGCTTGTATTTTTTGGACTCTGGCAAGGCGAGCTTCTTGGAATGCAGGATGAATCTTTGAAATGGCTCTTTTATGGTTGACTGCAGTCTGTAGATTTTTAACTGTAAATCAAGGTCTTTATGACCTAAAAGAGACTCGAACTGTTCTCTGTTGCATAAAACTTTCAACTGAGAAGTCAAAAAACTGCTTTCTTAGCCTATCCAGGAAAGAGTCAGAAGGTAGTTCAGATGAAATGATAGACATCTGGCTGCAAGTAATTAGAATTTTCACGCAAGAGCTAAGAATACAGGGCATGCCACTACTAAGAACAAGTTGAGTTTTCTTTCATGTGTTATACTGGATGAAAAAGAAAAATATTGATCAAATGACATCTACCTAAATGTAACTTGGAGGCTTGGAACACTGTGTTGTGATTGTAATATGTTTGTGAGAATTTTGTGATGTTGCCTTGTCACAGTACAAAGCCATACTAGAATCACCAAGCTCTGTATCGTGAATCATTCAGAATGGTGAAAGCTTCTTCAGAGATTGCCTGAGGCTCAAGTTAAGCTGTGTGATTCTGTGTATGAAAATATATTTTCAGTTACTTCCTGGTAACAACATGTGTTATCCTCCACTCAGCAGATAGATGTGGGAAGTGTGGGATAATAATAATAATAATAATATTAAGTACTTATATAGCGCCAATTCCAGTAAACTGCTCATTGGCGCTTGGTTAGATTAGCTGATATCTCCGTAAAATTTTGCAAAAAGATAGGTTTTCAATCGCTTCTTGAAGTTATCCAGTGTCCTTGATTTTCGTACATGTTCAGGTAAGCCATTCCACAGTATCGGTGATGAATAGGTAAAGGCTCTATCCTCAAACTTGTTTTGATTTTGTGTGGCAGGTACCTCTAACAGCATTTTGCCATTGCTGCGGAGGTTCGGGTCATTTTCAGGTTTTTGTTGAATAAGACATCTGAGGTACTGAGGTGCTTGATTATTCACCGCTTTCCATGTAGTTGTCATAAGTTTGAATTGGATCCTTGCAGGAATTGGAAGCCAGTGTAACTCTTTTCTGTAATGACTAACTTTATCTTGTCTTTTTAGCCCTTCAATCAGTCGTACAGCAGAGTTTTGCGCTACCTGGAGTTTATTTATCACTTGTTTTGAGGAGCCATAGAGCAATCCATTTCCATAGTCTAAATGAGGAGTGACTAATGCATTGACAGCTGTTTTGATTGACTCCTTGTTCAGTGACTTACGCAGTTTTGAGACGTTTCGAAGGTTAAAATAAGCGTTTTGACACATTTTGTTTACTTGCTTATGCATTGACATGTGTTTATCAAAGAATACACCTAAATTTCTGGCATGATCTGTCGCTTTTATTTCGACATTGTCCACACTGATTGACGACATGTGAAGTTTCTTGAGTTGAAATGGTGAGCCAATGAGAAGTAACTCTGTCTTTTCACCATTGTTACAGAGTTTGTTTTTGTGAAGAAAATTGCGTATTTCTGTGATGCATTTTTCCATTTTCTTTGTTGCATTTTCCTCTTCAAGAAAAGTTGGCTTGAAGGAAAGGATTAGTTGTTCATCATCGGCATACTTTTGATCATCAACCTCATTTTCTTCAGCCACCTCACTTATAGGAGCAATGTACGAATTGAATAAGATCGGACCGAGTTTCGATCCTTGAGGGACGCCATATTTTAGTGGCAGTTTGCTTGATTCCGTGTCATTTATGAGTACAGATTGAGATCTATTGGTGATGTATGATTTGAATGGCACCTGAATGTGGCATCTGAATGTGGCATCTGCCTCCAAGCTATGCCTACAGCCAGCTGAGCTTCTGACAATCTGTACTATATTCCACACTCCTTGGTTACTTGAAAGAAGTCTTTGAAACTGTGAATATCTGTGAGACTGTGATAAGACAGTTAAGATGTGATAAACATGTTTTTAATGATCTGCTATGTTCCTCAGTCCAATTAGCCCTGGGTCCCTGTCTCCCAATGTAACAGTCCAGTGAGGTTTCAAGAAATTGCAATAATTTCTATAATTGGTACAGTTTTGGAAGTTTGTTTCATCCATGATGGGTGAGATAAGACAGTTGAGATGTGATAAACAAGTTTTTAATAAATGACCAAAAAAGGTTCTCTGTCCAATTAGCCGTGGGACCTGGTTCCCAGCCTCCTAAAATAACAGTCCATGCCGTGAGGTGTTAAAAAATTGTTATAATTTCTATAATTTGTACAGTTCTGGAAGTTGTCTTCTGCCTGTGATGGGTGTTAAAAGACGGTTGAGATGTGATAAACACGTTTTTAATGACCTGCTTTGTTCCTCAGTCCAATTAGGCCTTGGTCCCACCCTGCCTCCCAAGGCAACAGTCCAGTGAAGTGTCAAAAAAATTGCAAGAATATCTATAAATGATACTGTAACAGTTTTAGAAGTTTGTTTCTGCTTGTGATGGGGTGCGGTAAGACAGTTGATATGTATAAACACGTTTTTAATGAACTGCTATGTTCCTCATATCAGTCTAGTGAAGTATTAGGAAATTGCTATAATTCTTCAAGTGGCACAGTTCTGTTCTTGCTGTTGCAAGCTCAAAGTATAATGTAAGGTTTTCTTTGCTTTTACTCCACAGTAAAATTTTCTGAAGTTCTTTCTGCCTTTGCAGTCACTTTAAATGATGCATGCCTCCAAGCAGTGCTTTTGGGTTGATATATGTTACGCTTCTGGTCGGCAATAAGAGTGTTAAAATTGCAAATGGGTGTGTGAGAGCGCTGAAAGGGCAGGGTCTGTGTGGTATAATGTTAGTTGTGATGATGATTATAAGGCAAAATATGAGAATTTAAAATTCCTGATGCCCCAACCGTTTTCTAAAGGCGAAAACTGAGCCTCTATAATTTATTTGAATAATCATAGCCTCTTGTGTCTGAATGTTACATTTATGATCATTGCAGTATTGCAGATGATGAGAATTTAAATGTAAGTGAGGTCAATTTTTCTAAAGAAAGCAGTGTGTCCATTCTGGTGCTGCATCTAGTCAGTGTGCATGTGAAAAAGAGATGTTATGTAAATGACACTCATAATCAACATAAGAAGATTACAAATGAGACCATTTGAGACTGTTTATTGGAGTGATGTGTTGAGATCAAGGATGCCCTTTGGCCCAAGATACTAAATTCCTCTTCCGTTTTTCCCAGATGCATGACAGAATGACATCAGGGAGGTTATTAATGTGAGTTTGCTGGCCATATATCACTGGAAAGGAGCCAATTCAATACACGCTTACAAACAGGATTTATCAAAAAGTAATGACTTCTTTGAGATTAGTGTAGTGAATTCTAGTACACCTGCCAATAATTCTGTAAGTATTCAATTTGAAGCCCGCACTTCATTTGTGAGTATTTCAAAATTCCTCAGGGCAAAGAACCCAATATGCTTTAAAAATCTGCAAATTATTTTAGGGCAATGACGGTCAGTTTATTTGAAAAGTGTTATATGTAAAAGGCTGTATTTCTTATTTTACTCAATGATATATAAGCTGCAGCATTTTGAAATTTCACCAAGAGCTAAAAATACTGGGTACGCCACTACTCAGGACAAGTTGGTTACTTTTGTGGGTTACACTAGATGAAAAAGAAAGATATTGATCTAATGGCATGTACCTCAATATACCTTGGAGGCTTGGAACACTGTGTTGTGATTGTAATATGTTTGTGAGAATTTTGTGATGTTGCCTTGTCACAGTACAAAGCCATACTAGAATCACCAAGCTCTGTATCGTGAATCATTCAGAATGGTGAAAGCTTCTTCAGAGATTGCCTGAGGCTCAAGTTAAGCTGTGTGATTCTGTGTATGAAAAGATATTTCCAGTTACTTCCTGGTAACAACATGTGTTATCCTCCACTCAGCAGATAGATGTGGGAAGTGTGGGATGCCGGATGGCATCTGAATGTGGCATCTGCCTCCAAGCTATGCCTACAGCCAGCTGAGCTTCTGACAATCTGTACTATATTCCACACTCTTTGGTTACTTGAAACAAGTCTTTGAGACTGTGAATATCTGTGAGACTGTGATAAGACAGTTAAGATGTGATAAACATGTTTTTAATGATCTGCTATGTTCCTCAGTCCAATTAGCCCTGGGTCCCTGTCTCCCAATGTAACAGTCCAGTGAGGTTTCAAGAAATTGCAATAATTTCTATAATTGGTACAGTTTTGGAAGTTTGTTTCATCCATGATGGGTGAGATAAGACAGTTGAGATGTGATAAACAAGTTTTTAATAAATGACCAAAAAAGGTTCTCTGTCCAATTAGCCGTGGGACCTGGTTCCCAGCCTCCTAAAATAACAGTCCATGCCGTGAGGTGTTAAAAAATTGTTATAATTTCTATAATTTGTACAGTTCTGGAAGTTGTCTTCTGCCTGTGATGGGTGTTAAAAGACAGTTGAGATGTGATAAACACGTTTTTAATGACCTGCTTTGTTCCTCAGTCCAATTAGGCCTTGGTCCCACCCTGCCTCCCAAGGCAACAGTCCAGTGAAGTGTCAAAAAAATTGCAAGAATATCTATAAATGATACTGTAACAGTTTTAGAAGTTTGTTTCTGCTTGTGATGGGGTGCGGTAAGACAGTTGAGATGTATAAACACGTTTTTAATGAACTGCTGTGTTCCTCATTTCACTATCAGTCTAGTGAAGTTTTAGGTAATTGCTATAATTCTTCAAGTGGTACAGTTCTGTTCTTGCTGTTGCAAACTCAAAGTGTAATGTAAGGTTTTCTTTGCTTTTACTCCACAGTAAAATTTTCTGAAGTTCTTTCTGCCTTTGCAGTCACTTTAAATGATGCATGCCTCCAAGCAGTGCTTTTGGGTTGATATATGTTACGCTTCTGGTCGGCAATAAGAGTGTTAAAATTGCAAATGGGTGTGTGAGAGCGCTGAAAGGGCAGGGTCTGTGTGGTATAATGTTAGTTGTGATGATGATTATAAGGCAAAATATGAGAATTTAAAATTCCTGATGCCCCAACCGTTTTCTAAAGGCGAAAACTGAGCCTCTATAATTTATTTGAATAATCATAGCCTCTTGTGTCTGAATGTTACATTTATGATCATTGCAGTATTGCAGATGATGAGAATTTAAATGTAAGTGAGGTCAATTTTTCTAAAGAAAGCAGTGTGTCCATTCTGGTGCTGCATCTAGTCAGTGTGCATGTGAAAAAGAGATGTTATGTAAATGACACTCATAATCAACATAAGAAGATTACAAATGAGACCATTTGAGACTGTTTATTGGAGTGATGTGTTGAGATCAAGGATGCCCTTTGGCCCAAGATACTAAATTCCTCTTCCGTTTTTCCCAGATGCATGACGGAATGATATCAGGGAGGTTATTAATGTGAGTTTGCTGACCTTATATCACTGGAAAGGAGCCAATTCAATACACGCTTACAAACAGGATTTATCAAAAAGTAATGACTTCTTTGAGATTAGTGTAGTGAATTCTAGTACACCTGCCAATAATTCTGTAAGTATTCAATTTGAAGCCCGCACTTCATTTGTGAGTATTTCAAAATTCCTCAGGGCAAAGAACCCAATATGCTTTAAAAATCTGCAAATTATTTTAGGGCAATGACGGTCAGTTTATTTGAAAAGTGTTATATGTAAAAGGCTGTATTTCTTATTTTACTCAATGATATATAAGCTGCAGCATTTTGAAATTTCACCAAGAGCTAAAAATACTGGGTACGCCACTACTCAGGACAAGTTGGTTACTTTTGTGGGTTACACTAGATGAAAAAGAAAGATATTGATCTAATGGCATGTACCTCAATGTAACTTGGAGGCTTGGAACACTGTGTTGTGATTGTAATATGTTTGTGAGAATTTTGTGATGTTGCCTTGTCACAGTACAAAGCCATACTAGAATCACCAAGCTCTGTATCGTGAATCATTCAGAATGGTGAAAGCTTCTTCAGAGATTGCCTGAGGCTCAAGTTAAGCTGTGTGATTCTGTGTATGAAAATATAGTTCCAGTTACTTCCTGGTAACAACATGTGTTATCCTGCACTCAGCAGATAGATGTGGGAAGTGTGGGATGGCACCTGAATGTTGCATCTGAATGTGGCATCTGCCTCCAAGCTATGCCTACAGCCAGCTGAGCTTCTGACAATCTGTACTATATTCCACACTCCTTGGTTACTTGAAAGAAGTCTTTGAAACTGTGAATATCTGTGAGACTGTGATAAGACAGTTAAGATGTGATAAACATGTTTTTAATGATCTGCTATGTTCCTCAGTCCAATTAGCCCTGGGTCCCTGTCTCCCAATGTAACAGTCCAGTGAGGTTTCAAGAAATTGCAATAATTTCTATAATTGGTACAGTTTTGGAAGTTTGTTTCATCCATGATGGGTGAGATAAGACAGTTGAGATGTGATAAACAAGTTTTTAATAAATGACCAAAAAAGGTTCTCTGTCCAATTAGCCGTGGGACCTGGTTCCCAGCCTCCTAAAATAACAGTCCATGCCGTGAGGTGTTAAAAAATTGTTATAATTTCTATAATTTGTACAGTTCTGGAAGTTGTCTTCTGCCTGTGATGGGTGTTAAAAGACAGTTGAGATGTGATAAACACGTTTTTAATGACCTGCTTTGTTCCTCAGTCCAATTAGGCCTTGGTCCCACCCTGCCTCCCAAGGCAACAGTCCAGTGAAGTGTCAAAAAAATTGCAAGAATATCTATAAATGATACTGTAACAGTTTTAGAAGTTTGTTTCTGCTTGTGATGGGGTGCGGTAAGACAGTTGAGATGTATAAACACGTTTTTAATGAACTGCTGTGTTCCTCATTTCACTATCAGTCTAGTGAAGTTTTAGGTAATTGCTATAATTCTTCAAGTGGTACAGTTCTGTTCTTGCTGTTGCAAACTCGAAGTGTAATGTAAGGTTTTCTTTGCTTTTACTCCACAGTAAAATTTTCTGAAGTTCTTTCTGCCTTTGCAGTCACTTTAAATGATGCATGCCTCCAAGCAGTGCTTTTGGGTTGATATATGTTACGCTTCTGGTCGGCAATAAGAGTGTTAAAATTGCAAATGGGTGTGTGAGAGCGCTGAAAGGGCAGGGTCTGTGTGGTATAATGTTAGTTGTGATGATGATTATAAGGCAAAATATGAGAATTTAAAATTCCTGATGCCCCAACCGTTTTCTTAAGGCGAAAACTGAGCCTCTATAATTTATTTGAATAATCATAGCCTCTTGTGTCTGAATGTTACATTTATGATCATTGCAGTATTGCAGATGATGAGAATTTAAATGTAAGTGAGGTCAATTTTTCTAAAGAAAGCAGTGTGTCCATTCTGGTGCTGCATCTAGTCAGTGTGCATGTGAAAAAGAGATGTTATGTAAATGACACTCATAATCAACATAAGAAGATTACAAATGAGACCATTTGAGACTGTTTATTGGAGTGATGTGTTGAGATCAAGGATGCCCTTTGGCCCAAGATACTAAATTCCTCTTCCGTTTTTCCCAGATGCATGACGGAATGATATCAGGGAGGTTATTAATGTGAGTTTGCTGACCTTATATCACTGGAAAGGAGCCAATTCAATACACGCTTACAAACAGGATTTATCAAAAAGTAATGACTTCTTTGAGATTAGTGTAGTGAATTCTAGTACACCTGCCAATAATTCTGTAAGTATTCAATTTGAAGCCCGCACTTCATTTGTGAGTATTTCAAAATTCCTCAGGGCAAAGAACCCAATATGCTTTAAAAATCTGCAAATTATTTTAGGGCAATGACGGTCAGTTTATTTGAAAAGTGTTATATGTAAAAGGCTGTATTTCTTATTTTACTCAATGATATATAAGCTGCAGCATTTTGAAATTTCACCAAGAGCTAAAAATACTGGGTACGCCACTACTCAGGACAAGTTGGTTACTTTTGTGGGTTACACTAGATGAAAAAGAAAGATATTGATCTAATGGCATGTACCTCAATGTAACTTGGAGGCTTGGAACACTGTGTTGTGATTGTAATATGTTTGTGAGAATTTTGTGATGTTGCCTTGTCACAGTACAAAGCCATACTAGAATCACCAAGCTCTGTATCGTGAATCATTCAGAATGGTGAAAGCTTCTTCAGAGATTGCCTGAGGCTCAAGTTAAGCTGTGTGATTCTGTGCATGCAAATATATTTTCAGGAAAAGCTTTAGATACTTCCAGTTACTTCCTGGTAACAACATGTGTTATCCTCCACTCAGCAGATAGATGTGGGAAGTGTGGGGTGGCATCTGAATGTGGCATCTGAACGTGGCATCTGAATGTGGCATCTGCCTCCAAGCTATGCCTACAGCCAGCTGAGCTTCTGACAATCTGTACTATATTCCACACTCTTTGGTTACTTGAAACAAGTCTTTGAGACTGTGAGTATCTGTGAGACTGTGATGGGTGTGATAAGACAGTTGAGATGTGATAAACACGTTTTTAATGACCCGCATTGCTCCTCAATCCAATTAGCCCTCGGTCCCAGTCTCCCAAGGTAACAGTCCAGTGAAGTGTTAAGAAAATGTTAGAATTTCTATAATTGGTACAGTTCTTGAAGTTTGTTGCTGTTTGTCATGGGTGTGATAATACAGTGGAGTTGTGATAAACACAATCATCTTTAATGACCTTGGTTCCAGTCTCCCAAAGTAACAGTCCAGTGGGATGTCGAGAAATACTGCTGGTATAATTTTAAAATTGCAAGTGTGGTGTGTGAGAGCACTGAAAGGGTGAGAGATCTGTGCATGTTGTGATGATAAGACAAAACATGAGAATTTAAAATTTCTAACACCCCATACAAAAATAAACTAGGAGCCCGTATAGTTTATTAAGTTTACTGAAAAAATCATAGCATCCCATGTCTGAATGCTACATTTAAGATCAGTTATTGTAAATGCTATGATGAGAATTTATATAAGTGAGGTCAATTTTCCAAAGAAAACAGTGTGTCCTCACTAACATTCTGCCACTACATCTTGTCAGTGTGAAAAAGAGATGTTACGTAAATGACACCCATATTCCCCAGAACCAACGTAAGATTACAAATGAGACCATCTGAGACTGTTTATTGGAATGATGTGTTGAGATCAAGGATGCCCTTTGGCCCAAGATACTAAATTCCTCTTCAGTTTTTCCCAGATGCATGACGGAATGATATCAGGGAGGTAATTAATGTGAGTTTGCTGGCCATATATCACTGGAAAATAGCCATTTCAATACACGCTTACAAACAGGATTTATCAAAAAGTAGTAATTTCTTTGAGATTAGCGTTGTGAATTCTGGTATCCCTGCCAATAATTCTGTAATTATTCAGTTTTGAAGCCCGCATTTCATTTGTGAGGATTTCAGAATTTCACAGCGCAAAGGACTCGATATATAGTAGAGCAGCTGGAGGCCAAAAAGTGCAATATTTAAGAAGATACCCCGCACGGAAGTACAACAGCAAGTTTCATATACCAAAATGTGCGGAAAATTCTCTAGTTTCAGGTAATGCTACTAAAAAATGCTGAAATTGTGTGCGAACTTGGCAGTACAGGTTTCCATGGCAACGGATTCATTCAAATTTACCGCAATACTTGTTTCACTAAATACTGCATAAAACAGAGACAATTAGTGATAAATGAAATCTGACTTCACATTATGGTAAATCGGAGAATGGGTGAGCAGACTAAGAAAATCATTGACACCCATTGTTTATATGGTTGCCATGACAACCGAGAATTCTCAAAAACAGTTAATTTTTTTCTGAAAGTCAATGATAACTTCTCTAAAACTAAGGAAATTTACGTATTTTTAGGATTTCAATTACATGCACCTGAAAGCCCTTTTTCTCGGCTTTCTGGTGATGTCTTTCTTTTTTCTGTCGGTTTAATATCCTTGACACAAAGTGTTACCAAAGTAACCCAAGTAAACAAATTCGAATCCACCAGTAAGCTCACAATTTCCGCAGTATAGAAGAACAAGCAATTCAATTCAAACTTTTTGTCATCAGAGGGTGGTCCATGTGTGAGGGATACTTTAAAAATGTTAAAATTATTAACTAATGATCAAATTGGTTGCCATGGAAACAATCAAATCGGCAAAAATACACCATTTTGAGAAAAGAACCTCATGAATATGAGTTTGTGTCTCATTTTTCATGAAGAAGTATTGAAAAATTTGTGTAGGGAAAATTTATCATTAAAACATTTGAATTTCACTTGGTTACCAAGGCTCAGCATTTGTTTATTACCTTAGCAACTGATAAATATTTACATTTTGGTGGTATTGGCATGCCTCAGTCTGGACAGCTCAGACATATTTCTTGTCACATTTGATCCGATTTTTACTGTTTGGTGTTTTGTATCACCACTACATCATTCTTGAAGAGAGATTCACCTCCAGTTGGGTTATCCAACATTTTTAGAACAAGGAACTCAATTAAATTTTTTGTCATCAGAGGGTGGTCCATGTACTCCAAGAATATCAAAATGGTTATAGGATCAAACTGTTTGCCATGGAGACCACCAAATCAACAAAAGTATGCAATTTTGAGGAAAACATCCGCTGAGTCTGAATTTTAGTCTCTGTTTGCATGGGAGAATATTTAGAAATTTGAGTATGGAAAATGCCATTCAAGGTTCATCATCAAAATATTTGAATTTTAGTTGATTCCCTGTCAGCATGCCTCGGCGGTCCAACGTCGGCCCAGCGTCAGTCAGATGTCAGTAGCATCGGACCATCTTCAGCCGACGTTGGACCGCCGAGGCACTTTGATAGGGTTATCAAGGTCCAGCATTTGTTTATTAACCTAGCAACTAACATATTTTTAGAAATTAAGCCACAAATTCTCACTGCAATGCCACATTGACACCTCTGACTGAACCTCATATCTTTATGGATTTGTGCCACCTTCTGATGGAATGGTCCTCAATAAGTATGTTCCAAGGTGAGTGGCAACAATATAAAAGGAACTACACATATTTCCAGGTCAGCTAAAGTAGAAAAGAGACAAGCATTGTGATTCACTGCAAGTCTACACTTCAGATTGCCAACAAACCAATACTTGATTGCCAGGCTCAGTCACAAGAACTAGAACCTGACAGTTACATGGTAGAAGCAGCTGACAGGCCCAATGTATAGGCCTATGTGGTTGACATGTTTAGGGTTAAGATAGTTGTATGTATCGTGGTAAAGCATAATTTACAGGTACAGTTCAAGCTCATAGACATGCATGCTCCTAATCAGCGGTATAACATACTGATGACTAATGTCAGAGCAGCTATGTTGATACATGCCACTCTTTGCTTTGCAATATCTATCAGTTTTTTACTACAATGACATTGCTGTTCAGCAGCAGCAAAGCTGTAGACTGAGTCTATCGAATGGGTTTCCAGTATGCCCAGATACTGCTGCTCAGGTACATGCCTTGCAGAACAGAGCAAGATGGATGGATGATTGGGGATTTACTTCCTATATTTATTCACTTGGTAGGCTAATTAGAACAGGAGGAGGACATAGAAATGAGGCGAAGGATGATTGAAACAGCAGTCCAAATTAGGCCGAAAGGAGCAAGCACTGTGCTTCATGTATGTGTTCATTGACTTCAAATACAGCACCATCAATGAAATGTTGCGGCTGCTCACTCCACTTGCACAACCACTGGCTACTTTACTGCAGTGACATACCTGTAATATGATTAAGTAATTGATTCGAGCAGAAACGCAGCAAAAAACTTGTCTCTGTTCAACTTTTTGCTTCACTTTCTCCTTGTCTGTTATTTTCTTTTTGTCTCCTTGTCCACTATCTCTTCCTTCCATACCCTACCAATGCTTGTCTTTCCATTCCCTCCTGCTCTCAACTCTCCATGCCCCCTCCCCCTACATAGTCACTGTTCTACATTAGTCTCCTGTTTCACTGGTCCCTAGTCTCCTCTTTCCATGACTCCCCCCTCTCAGTCTCTCCTTCCTACTCTCAATTCTAATTTGTCTTAGTATCCATCTCCATAGTATCCCTCCTTGTCCATCTCTCAAATCTTAGTACGTCCCTCTTAGTCTGTCCCTCATAGTCTATCAATTCCCACTCCTTTCCCTGTCAGCATGCCTCGGCAGTCCAACGTCGGCCCAGCGTCGGTCCGATGTCAGTAGCATTGGACCAGCTTCGGGCCGACGTTGGACCACCGAGGCACGCTGATTGGGAATTGTCTCTTCCTTTCAGTCTCCTCTCTCATAGTCTGCCTCACCTGACTGACAATATTCTGCTGAACACAGTTTGGCTGCAGACTAACAAACTCCAAGTCGAACTGAGTCTCAAATTTGAATCTAGGGCACTAGACCTGTTGCCTATCAGGAATGCGCCCGGAGGAACAGTGCACGAATAGCCCAAAAACACATGTAAGGGCAGTCCTGACTGGCACCACAACCAATGAAATGTTGTAGGGGTGCTGGAAGGAAACGAGGGTGCAGGGGCGACGGTCGAGAAAGGATAAAAATTTATTGCAGTGGCAAAAACAGTTTTTTTTGCCTCAATTCACAATGAATTAAGACTTAATAATATTTTTATTTGAGATCGAAAGGGCGACATTGCCCCTCCTTGCCAAGGGCAGGAGGGGCAATTGCCCCCCCTCCTTTCGCCCCCTGTTCCAGCATCCTTGCATTTGTCCCCCTCTCCCTCCTCCATAGTCTCCTTTTTTTATCTTCTTCTCTGCTCCAAGGTTACTTCCCTCCTCCATCCCCTCTGCATTGTTTCAGGTACACATTTATATGCAAGATGATGCACTTCCTCCCTTTTGGCATGCCTCCTCGTTTAATAGCTATTAATCCATTCACCACCTCAATGTTAGGAAGGAGGGGGATAACAGGGGCGGGGACAACAAGGAGGGCTGTGGCTAGTGAACTTTTTTGAGGATTTGAAGAATGATGTGTGGAGGGAGGAAGCAGATAAGAGAAGAATCAGGCTGTGTGAGATCAGGAAGTTTTACAGTGAAAGGCAGAGGGGGGAAGATGATCTTTGATTGGTACTTTACATTTGAAATAATTGGGATAGAACAAAGAGACAGCCATGAGGCAAAAGATGATTAACAATTACAGTAGACGAACATCAAGTGCTTACAGATTGGACTGAAATGTTCCTTGTGAGACCAGAGCCCTATACATGCCATGTTATTCTTATGAGTCACAAGGAATTTATGAAGTCATAGTCTATACTAGCAATGTTATCAAATCTAGAGACCAACTAAGTGACAATGAGGTCACAAGTTTCTCAATGACACGTCAGCAGCATATTTCAATGCCATGGATAGCTAGGGCCTGCTGTGAGGTCATTGATTTCCACTAACAGCCAAATGTAAGTACTCGCCGTTCGTCTTAGCCTTCTCCCTCCTGCTTACTCAGGGTGTCCTCCAAATGTCATTGTCTGCACGCTCCCTTTCTTCATTCTCCACTGTCTCTGTCCTTCTTTCTAGCCTTAAATTATCCTCTCTGCTCCCATCACCTATTTCACTTCCATCTTATGGCCCAACACAAATGTATTCTTAGCCTTATTTCCTTATCCTTCCTTTCTCTGGTCCCTTGTTTCCCCTCCGAACCCTACTTATACTAGGCATGTACTTCCAATCTGTCTCCCCATATAGGGCTTCTAACGCAGTCGGGCTGCAGTCCATTTATACTAGCATAATAGTACTGTTACTGTCAAGAACTTGCCATCGCCGGCATTATACTGATGGACATTGGACACTCTCTTTAGAAACCAGAATCTGAAGCCTGTAGTATAGGACAACAACTTGCAACAGTGACTGCTCACATCGTTCATGTTGTGTACATCTCCCAAGATTGAACTCCCTTGAAACTGAATCAAAGAAGATGCGAAAAACAGTTACTGTACAGACAAACACTTTTAGGCTGCGCAGTTCATAGGTAGTTGCAGCTTGAATGATAGTGAGACTAAACATTCACATGTGAGAGTATTATGACTATATCGAATATAAACTGATAGATAGATACATGTAGATAGATATAGTGCCCTAAGTGCAGCCCTCTAAGTCCATGAGGGGTGCTTGATTAGATGGTTGAGAAAGTGTAGGAGTCCTCAACATCTTACACATTTAGCCCGTGTTAGGGATCTTTTGATAACCGAGCACAGACATGCACTGATTCAAGGGGCCACCTATTTAGCATTTCATCTCATCAAGGTACACTAAAAATATTGAATAACCCAATTGGAGGTGAATCTCTCTTCAGAAACTAGAAGGCACACTAGTGTGCAATGGGCGGTAGTTATGGCATGGAGTGCTTTGCTGAGCACAGGTGATGGTGGTATATATTTCAGTTTAAGTGAAATCAAAAAAAATATCCACCTCAGACTCCTATTCCATCCCGACTCCTATCCACCTCGACTCCTACCCACGGCCACCGCCATATATTCTGTTGTTTGTGAGTCATCATGTAGGGCTTACCAAGGTCACAGAAATGGTTCAAGGTCATCCATGTTACAAATCATTCAAGGTGTTACTGTGATACAAAATCCCTGTGAGTTTGGTGGTCCCAGGGAGAATAATAGTGGAGTTGTCGTGTATATAAGCTTTTAACGAATATGGCTGCCAAGGTCACAGATATAGGTCAAGGTCGCTGATGTCAAAATTAATTCAAGGTCTTACAATGATACATAATCCCTGTCAGTTTGGTGGTCCTAGTGTAAATACAAGAGGAGTTATCGTGCACACAAGATATTCACAAATATGGCCGCCAAGGTCACAGAAGTAGGTCAAGGTCACTCATGTCAGAACTCATTCAAGGTCTTGCTGTCATACACAATCCCTGCTAGTTTCATGATTCCAGGATTAATAGAAATAGAAGAAGAAATTGAGTTATCTTATACACAAGCTTTTCACAAATATGGCCGCCAAGGTCACATATGTAGGTCAAGGTCACTCATAAGTTATGCCTGGCGAGATGTCAAGGTATTTGATGTATTTGACTCATACTGGAAGTCTGGGGCAGCCTGTGCAAAGTGAAATCATCGTCAATAGGGAGGACAACTGAGACTACCAAACCTCACACTACAGCAATATGGGCGGGATGGCCTATGGCCACCGCCCATAATTATGTTGTGGTGATACAGAACACGAAACGGTAAATCTCTGATCAAATGTGACAAGAAATATGTCTGAGCTGTCCAGACTGAGGCATGCCAATACCACCAAAATGTAAATATTCATCAGTTGCTAAGGTAATAAACAAATGCTGAGCCTTGGTAACCAAGTGAAATTCAAATGTTTTAATGATAAATTTTCCCTACACAAATTTTTCAATACTTCTTCATGAAAAATGAGACACAAACTAAGAATCATGAGGTTTTTTTCTCAAAATGGTGTATTTTTGCCGATTTGATTGTTTCCATGGCAACCAATTAGATCATCAGTTAATAATTTTAATATTTTTAAAGTATCCCTCACACATGGACCACCCTCTGATGACAAAAAGTTTGAATTGAATTGCTTGTTCTTCTATACTGCGGAAATTGTGAGCTTACTGGTGGATTCAAATTTGTTTACTTGGGTTACTTTGGTAACACTTTGTGTCAAGAATATTAAACCGACAGAGAAAAGAAAGACATCACCAGAAAGCCGAGAAAAAGGGCTTTCAGGTGCATGTAATTGAAATCCTAAAAATACGTAAATTTCTTTAGTTTTAGAGAAGTTATCATTGACTTTCAGAAAAAAATTAACTTTTTTTAAGAATTCCCGGTTGTCATGGCAACCATATAAACAATGGGTGTCAATGATTTTCTCAGTCTGGTCACCCATTCTCCGATTTACCATAATGTGAAGTTAGATTTCATTTATCACTAATTGTCTCTGTTTTATGCAGTATTTACTGTAACAATTCTTTAAATCATTTTTTATATATCCGTTGCCATGGTAACCACCACTGCCAAGTTCGCACACAAAATCAGCCTTTCTTACTATCATTTCCTAAAACTAGAGAATTTTCCGCACATTTTGGTATGTGAAACTTGCTGTTGTACTTCCGTGCGGGGTTCATCCTGGAAATCGGTCTCCAGCTGCTCTACTAATAATATGTCTAAAAAATTAGCGAATTGTCTTTGGGCCAAGAGTTGGCAAGACAGTCTATTTATTTGAAAAGCATTATGAGTAAAACTGTAAAATGTTGTATTTCTATATTTGTCTCAATGATGTACATGTATAAGGAATGTTTTCACAAATACGTATATGCATGGCAAGTACCGAACCCCACTTGAAGAAGTTGTAGACTTGCTTTAGGCCAAAACCAAGGCGGTTGTGTGCCTCTTCATTGTTGAAGTGAGAGAGTATAGGAGTCCGCAATATGTTACACTGTGTAACTTACACATTTATCCCATGTGAGGGATATTGTATATACTAAGCACAGATACTGATACTAGAGCACACCAACTTAACTTCTTGTCCAAATGACATCCAGCCTGGATTTTGTTCTCGATGGACCACTGTGAAATGTCTTGGTTGACAAACTTCAGCGGAGCGGGCCTGTAGAGAATAGTGTATCTCATGGAGATAACTCAGATAAACTTAAATTAAAAAATTGTAAAGAAAACAGTAAGCACACATTTGTTATGTAAAGTCTAAAGAAAACAGTGAGCACACAAAGTATTTGTTTTCAAAAACACACCTTGGCCTTTTGGGGATACTGTGTTAAAAGCAACGAAGGATGTTTTGTGTCATTCAAGAAATATCGCCACGCCAGCACACCTGAGTCACGGACTTGTGTCTAACCTCTTGACAATAGGGCCAAAAAAAGATTAGGTGTATTTCTAGATGCATAATAACATCAGGGATATTTAATTTCCTGTTATGAATATTTGAATTCACTGTAAAGGTACATATAGTTCAAAAAGTAGTCTGTTAAAAGATCAATAACTAAATGTATATAAAAATTGAAAGGTGTTGTACTTTGAGGGAGTATACATATATATCAGCAGATTTGTATTGCTTTGCACTCTCTATGGTTTACTATTTACAAAGCAGTCTGTTACTTCAACTCATTTACCGCATAAATGACAATGTCTAGGCATAATGTTGCCTGGGTTTGATTCCTTTATGAAAATGTCAGGTGCATTCAAAATCTTAAAATCTTGTGATGTTTTTATTCGAATGGAAATTTGTTACCTTTTGAATGTTCAACTCATTTGCTTTCAGGTGATTGGCCCTTATAGTAATGACACCATCTTATTAAGCTTAATCAATGCAGAAATGCCGGATGTGAAGCCACATCACCCTATTCTATGAAAATATCAGGTGCATCCGTTATGTGAAAATCGATCTCTTGATGTTTTTCTCGGAGTTCAGATGTTTTACCTTTTGAGCATTGAAATAAAATAAAACATTCGCGTTTAGGCGATTTAATCTTGTTGTTATAACACTGTCCTATTAGGCTTAATCACAGCAAAAATACTATATGTAAAGGAGGGTAAAACCATGTCACCCTATCCTCTAAAAATATCAGGTGCATCAAGAATCTCAGAATCGTTTGATGCAACTCCAAGTTCAGATGTGTTACCTTTTGAGCATTACAAATAAAATGACACATTTGCTGTCAGGCGATTGACCTCTGTTGTTATAATAACGTAAAGAACTCAATCTCATTGTTTCTATTTTATTCTATTTTTCAGAAGGGGAGCTGGAGGTGTCCAAGAATGGCCGGGTGCTGGGTGCCATGACTTCGGGCAAAGCCTTTGGAGAACTGGCCATTCTCTACAACTGCAAAAGGACCGCCTCTGTCAAAGGTTCGTCAAAAGCTTTTATGTCTTTTTCTTTTTCTTCCTTTGAAATGTTGGAATTGTGTTTTCCTGTGTTTGAGTTGTGAAT
Source organism: Platynereis dumerilii (assembly GCA_026936325.1). Taxonomy (NCBI): domain Eukaryota; kingdom Metazoa; phylum Annelida; class Polychaeta; order Phyllodocida; family Nereididae; genus Platynereis; species Platynereis dumerilii. The sequence continues at coordinate 97,484,946 of JAPTHN010000002.1, forward strand.
GTCATTGATGTTGGGATAACCCAGGCAGAAACTTGGCAATGGTCATGCCAGAAAAGCATGTTTCATGTTAACAATTTTCTCCTGGAGGCCAATGGTCTGTGTTTAAATTTTGACATCAAAGCCAATGATCCTTTACTTTTAAAATGTAAGGGATGTTTGACTTGATAAACATTGCTTTGTTATGATAAACCTTCTATGTGACTTTTGCTTGGAAGGTTAACTCTTTTAATGTAAAAAGAAAGCAAAGGTGGTGTGGTAAAGCTTACAATCGTCCTCATTTTGAAACCTCGGCATATTTGTGTCACTTCAGCCGGTGGTTTTTCTGCCTTTACCCACCTTAATGTGCCAAATGTTGCCTAACTGCTTTGATATTAGGCTGGTACATATGAACCTTCCAGTGTTTGAAGGCATTGTCACGCCATTTTCAGAGCATTGACAAGATTAGGGATGGACATCGTTTGCAAAGTTCGATACGATACGTATCGTCGGTACTCATTTATCGGTTTTTTCATACGTATCGCGATACACAAATTATGCCACAAACTAATTTACTGAAAATGTGTGCAGCGAAACTTACATTTTGCTTCTCAAACCTAAACTGTGCATATTAATAAATTTTTCAAGCAAAATAACGCAGTTGAGGCAGTATCGGTTCGATACGATATTGCTAATCATTCGATTTCGATTATCATATCAAAATTAATTAATGATCGATGCGGTTCAACCAATATATAATGAAACGATGTCCATCCCTAAACAATATATTGTCAAGACATTTTACCTAGGCATTGTCAAGGCATAACCAATTTTTTCATGTAATAAAACCTTGCTAAAAGCAATCAATGGAAATGAAAATGGAAAAAGTATGCAAAACTATCTTTTCGTGACCATGATGCCTCTGTAATTCTGAAAGATGCCATTAACCATACATTTCGAAATCGTACTGGATTACTGGTGACGCATGCCAGAATCCAGCAGAGGACAGCAACCAATGCCAGCACGTATTAAAGCAATCGGTGCGGTCTCGAAAGCATTAGTAGAGGAAGGACAATCGGATGACTCGTCAGTGGAGTTGTGGTGGTCGTTTCATGACTTGTAAGACAGTGATCCAGGAGAGACCGAGGGACCTTGGGCCGGATGCTCCATGCAGTAAAGGAACTTTCTTAATGAGCACCTGATAACCTGCTCATCCCCTGATACCTCAGATCACCTGTTTAAGCTGGGCCCAATTACAAATGCTGCAGAAATGTTGCTGCTTTAGCTTGCTTTGGACGTTTGGCTGTGTCCAATGCAATTGCATCCGTTCTAAAGATTCGTCAGCAGGCCAGCGGGTCAAATAAAGAAATGTGCTCCTCGATGTCCTCATGCGCTGACCTCTATAATTCTGCACGGTTTCTTGTATCAAATCAAATCTGGGCAAATTCTAACTTTTCTGTTCTGAGTATGCGTGTGACAGGTAGTAGCAACAGAAATAGGGTATTAGTGCAAATTATTCAATCTTTTTAAATACGAAAAAGATTCCTCACTTGCGGTAAATGTTTAGCATGTTTAGGACATTCTCTCCCATCTCAGCAATCAATCCGTTGCGCAGGGACTTGAACTGGTGACCCTGTGCTTTGCAGGCTACCACCTCAAACTGTTAACCCCTGGCATTGTGGATAGTCACTTGAAATGTGTCCAACCCCAGCCCCATGATAGCTTCACTGGAAAATATATTATCTTTTTTCTTTGGCTATTGTGCAGTGTGTTGCTTTAGAGTAGAAATGTGCGATATTACGTGTATGAATGTTTACTCCGCTAGCACCAATAAGAATATGACAATTTAACACAATTTGTTTGGTAATGCAAGATTCCAAGCTGTCACTTCTACTTTGCATCAATATTAAGATTTAATTTTTAAACCAGGCCAAATTTTGCCACCGTCAAAAAACTATAGCGGAATTTGAGAACAATGTTTGCAACAGAAAGAGATCGGCCTGGCTCCTGTTGCAACTCGAGGCTCGAGAATGTCCTCCAAGGTGATTTGTCATCCATATGACGTTTTTCTAATATTTTCAAAATGAAGTTCAAATTGTGTTTGACCTAGTATTTTATGATTCACATCTTGTTAGAGAATAAGAGAAATCTATTTTTAAAAGCCGGATATATGTGTTTCTTAGCTTCGCAGATTGACCGATCCAAGTCACCCAACAGATTTTCTTCCATGAAAAAAGTGCTTATCAACAGTTTTTATCAAATTTACATTATGGAAATTAAGATTACAGTTTCTCTGTTGTCCAACCGACCAACTCTAAAAAAGGTGCGTCGGGAAGATGCGAGAAGTGAAGGATCAGCAGACTGTACCTGTCCCTCTGATTAACAGCCTCCACATCGTGGAGGGACAGTCAGAAATGGGAGGTCAGCTGAAACAAAATTAAAATCAGTGTGCCTACCCAAGCCAAGTCAAGACTGATGGGAAGAGTCTGAGCTCTGAACAAGAGAAGCTTGGCATGTCTTATCAAAATCACACATAATACATTTTGACATAAAATGGCTCTCTTAAAATCGCTGTAAACAGGCTTTTAATATGTCAAAAAACTCAAAGTAATGATATGAAGTTGTGTATCTGGTATATATCCCCCATGTGGCATGACAAAATTTGATGTATTGCTTATAATAGATGAAAGGTGGTGACTTTATTAAAACCTGTGTAGAGGTATAGATGGCGCCACATGTGGCACAAATTAAACAAATAACTGTCATTTGTCGTCTGCTAATATTCAAACTTAAAACTGCCTCATATAAGTGGCTACAGTCTGTTTGTCCAAATAGAATGAATAGTTGGATACTATGTATCATTATGAAGTGTTCCAGTGGACTCACTTTCTATCTCCCCCCCTAGGATTCTAATTCATGCTGAATTCTTCCAGACTGCAAGCGGTGCTTGCAACTCATCCTAGGGAGCATACTGTGTTTCATTAGAGGGAACATTCAATTAATCTAATAATTTTTAATTGTTGTGAAATAAATAACTGGATGGGGAAAGAACTTACCCAAGGGAGCATACTTTATTTCATAAAAGGGAGCATTCAGTTATTTAAATAATTTTAAATAAGGGGATTGGGAAAGAAGCAGTCTGGTTCCAGACTGAAGGATCAGTATGTTTGGCCTCAGTTCAGCTTTTGATTTGTCCTGCATTATCCATTATTAAATGAGAGAATTATATTGTAGGGTTACCTGAATTATTATTCTCATAATATTATATGCTTCATTCAATGGATGACATTGCATTTGATATATCTAGTGAGTATAGGGGGAACGGGGGCACATTGGGACGCTTTTAACGTCTACTAATTTTGCTCAATGCTGAAAGCACTGAAGAACTCAGAAGTTTGCATGAATATCACCAATACTATTGAGCTTAAATGCAAGGCATAATAAACTAGACTGCACCTACCCTTTTGCAGCCAGAGAGTCGTAAAAATGACTGTCCCAATGTGCCCCGGCTAAAACAGCCGGGGCACATTGGGACATCAATTAAAAAATCATTTTAACACTCCACATGCAATAGATATCACATATAAATAGTGCGTAAGATAATATGCAGTGCATTAACACTTTGTAGTGCCAATAGTTCATAACTTTAAACAGTTTTAAACATTTAACATAAACTGTCCTGGGTGCGGACATCTATGTAAGTAACACACAGTGCTTTGCGACAAATGTGTTCACAGAGCATGGTAATCCACTATGCCTCTATTCCCTGTGGCCTGAATACCTGTTGTGTGTAGTCCCAGGTCATTCAGTTGCTTTGGACACTTAAATTCTGCCATATTAAGGGCGTCCCAATGTGCCCCAAATTCACTGTCCCAATGAGCCCCAATATGACTTTTACACCAAAATGCTAATTTCTAGGACACCAGTGAGTGTGTTTATCACGATAGCAATTCATAACTGTTCATTACGATATGTAAAATTCATATAAGCACTGACAAAGCCTCATTGTTCATGGTTTGTCCACAGAATGGTTTGAATTGAACCCTTCCATATTTACTTTTGTGGTAGGAAAACAAACTTTTGCTCGCCATACTTCTGCATGTGGCTGTAATTTGTCTATAAAACCATGGAAACATCAGGATGTGAAATTACAAGGTATGATGGCACTACCATATCATATACCTTGCCAGGATCCAAGAAAACCCCACCGTCCCACAGTGCCCCGCGTCCCAATGTGCCCCCGTTCCCCCTACTAGTAATTGCCATGCATGTTCTTGCAACTGAACCCATGAGCATAAAATCCTACTCATATGCTCTCAGATAATTATCCTATTGTGGCATTTCAATCTCTTGATTGAAGTCACTTGTATCCGTATCATTTGTGAACAATGCTAAAGAGAATTTGCACTGAAATGAAATGACCCTGCATGTTTTATGCCTGGCTAAACCTTTGTGCTTTTTGATTAATTGTGCAATTTATTTGGAATACAGCCATATTCAAAATCCATTTGCCATGTTAAAACTAAAGAGATTATGCTAATTGAGGACAGCAAGTAACTGCTGCATGTATGCATGGTTATTTAGAAGATTGGCAAATAATTACCTCGCATTACTCCCCTAATGGGTCCATCCATTGCAAAGGTAACCACCTCACTTAGATGGGATCCTACAGTGATTGACTGTATTGCAACAGAGACATGTGTCTGTGTCAGCTATGTTCATTATATTTGAAGGGAACAGTACAGCTCGCTGATGAAAAAATTTAACACTTCTAAACTAGGGATGATTGAATCACCCTGTTTCACACATGTTTTTGTTGTTTTTTACTGGCACCGCATCGCCCAAAATTGAATCTGGAAGTTTTTCTATCACATTTTGGTGATGTTTCGGTGCTTTTTTGGTCAGATTTTTAACGGCGACCGTACGCGCTAGAAATGAGACGGACAGTAGGTGTATTGCAACCTGCTCCCCTACATGAATGAAACAAATTAGTGAAAGCATATTAATACAAGGCCTCATTTCTTATTATGAAGAGACTCGCTCTGATCTTATACTTTTAATTATAATCTCATACGAAATGGTACATGTTCATTGCTAATAGCTACAGATGAACCTTTTGTGGCGGTCTATTGTGGTCTTTAAGGTAAAAATTACCTTCTACCTTTGGGAATTTGGGAATTTACCTCAAAGTGGACCTGGTGCTATGCCATCTTTTTTTTCATCTGCCTCTAAGACTGGAAGTGAAAAATAGCCTACTCTCTTTACTGTTGAAAAGATGTTAGAAGCCACACTAATAAGACATATACATTGTACTGCCTACACAATGACTATCATTGCCTCATTGTTGCTCAGTTATTATGGATGGCATTGTCCATTTAGTGACGTTTTGCAGTCTGTGTTCAACAAAGAGCAATGACAATACATTTCCCCTGAGGTCAGCCAGGTGACATCCTGTTGAGATAATAACTGATTTGTTTGTTATAATGATATATGATTCTCACTCAGGTGATGGCATCCAGGTATTAAGGCTGCTCATGATATATTATTGTGCGACATGTGAGATGTATTGCATGTGTACTCTTCTAATTATAGAAATATTATGCATGGAATATTAGAATTGCCCATTATCTGAAATGAAACCTCCCGGGCTGTGTTGAAATTGTACGTCCAGGTCTATGTACCAAAGACCAAAGTAGGTGTATTTTTGAATAATTTTCCAGTTTTTGACCTCCCTGAGGCTTCAAATTTTATATAGATAATCATTGTAAAGCATTTTGTGCTTCTTCGAATAAATGTGCAAAAGATATTCTTCATCTTTCAAGTATACCAGTATCCCATCTGCTTATTTGCAATAAATTCTATGAAAAGAAGATTTACAGTTCAAGATTGTTGGATTTAGCCTGGCTGAAAATTTGAGCTTTGCTGAGTGCACTAAGGTTTGTTTCTATAGTAATAGAAAAGTAATCTAAACCCTTACTTCCAATGGGTACAATATTCTAAAAATAGATGACATCGATGGAAAGGTCAGTCAGAAAAAAACTTATTGAAAATTTTTGAAATGCCCTCGTATGTGAAATTTGGTTCTTATAAGATGACCTTTATGAAACAGGAAAATTAGTAATTGAGTTTTGTTACTTAATATATCATTCTGAAGTCCAAGCCCTTTTGATTTATTTTTTTGTAGAATATTGATGAAGACTAGGGGAAATGACCCAGGCTGATCTGTAGTATATTCTTGAAGGTCTCTTGTAACACTTCTTATCCATATTTCTTCTTTATATAATTTTCTGGGAATATGATTTCTGGATTAATGTCAGCTGATATGGATGGCTCTTTCATCCACCATTTGAGGGGAGGATTAACTCCATGGCCAAACCGAAGTCTCCATAAAAAGCAAAAAATTAAGTTAAAAAAAAGAAGCAGTTTGTTGCAGAAATCTTACAAGGCCGTCTCTTTCTTTGCGTGCAATTTTCTTCCAGTTCTCCTTCATGTTGCGACAATGATTATAAAAGCCTTGCATTGTCACAAGATCATTAATGAAATTGCTCTGTGACGATTCAGTGTGAAAAAAAGTAATTCATTGTGCTTAATTGAGGACAGAATATGTATGATCCGACTGACTGTCAGTGATTGGAAACTGAAAGAAAACAATCTTTCTGTGTTTTTTTTAGATTCTATGAATTAGTTTCTTCCATTCTATGTACTTATTATAAAAATAATGATGTTCTAGAATTTCCTCATTCACTTTCTAAGTTCAAAATTCACACCTGTCTGAAAGGATTTGTGTTTCATAGTTATTTACATCTTGGAACAGGTGTCAGAAGGAAAAACTTCCAATTTTAATGCATTTGCCTGTGCTGATGCTCTGTTGCTCCTATGTGTCACATGAGATTCATTCAATTGTCTAAATGAAATGATTGTCACTGCCTTTGCAATATTGAAAAGAGCAATGAGACCATGGCAGACCTGTACCTGGTCTTGCTTTGCCAGTATGCGATCCATGTGCTGCGCATCAGGTGGTTTGCTTCCTATTTGCGCTGAGTCTTATTATCGCCCGTGCTATGCTATGCATAGGGCGATTATGCTTTAGTGCTGAAATCTACTGAAGGGGTGAAACAACCAATGCTGTGGCCTCAACCAGCCCACTCTGGAAGTTCTTATCATATGCATAACACATTGATACCATTGTAGATGTGCACAACGGTTGGTATTTTCAGTTTAATTCAATATTAGAAAATTTACTATTATCAGTTTTAGAGGCTATCAAGGTCCAGAAAGCCTGCATTGTGGTGGCCATTTTCCCTTCCACAGGGTGAGTTTTAGTACACAGAATGGCCACTGCAAGCAGCAACTCATTCACATACATTACACAAGAGGGCAGCACCTGCAAGTCCTTTGCCAGTTCCTCCCTTTGCACCACATTCTATTTCTTGGAAACTCAGCAATTCCTGCATCTCAGTATAGTTCATGCATCTTTCCAACTAATTATACAGGTAGTATTGTATCTATTTCATATTCTATTCTCTTCCCTCCAATCTACGGACAACTTACTATATATTATATAAATCTGTTTTATATTTATGTAAATAAAATACTGGTTATAATATACACTCATGTAAACAAAAGATAGACATATATAGATAGATAGATAGATAGATAGATAGATAGATAGATAGATAGATAGATAGATAGATAGACGGATTTGCAGACAGATAGGATAGATGGATGGGATATACAGTAGGATAGGATAGATGGATAGTATAAACAGATAGGATAAACAGACAGGATAGATAGATAGATAGATGGAGGAATGGATTGACAGATGGATTGATGGATATATGGGTTGACAGACGGACAGGATAGACGGATGGGATAAACAGATAGGATAAACGGATAGGATAAACAGATGGGATAAACAGGTAGGATAAACGGATAGGATATACGGATGGGATAAACGGATGGGATAAACGAACGGGATAAACGGATAGGATAAACGGATAGGATAAATAGAAACTTAGATAGATAGATGAATGAATGGATTGACGGATGGATTGAATGATAGATAGACGGATGGATAGACAGATTGACAGACAGATAGGATAGATGGATGGGATAGATGGCTGGGATAAACAGATAGGATAGATGGATAGTATAAACGGATAGGATAAACAGACAGGATAGATAGATAGATAGATGGAGGAATGGATTGACGGATGGCTTAATGGATAGATGGGTTGACAGACGGATAGGATAGACGGATAGGATAAACGGATAGGATAAACAGATAGGATAAACAGGTAGGATAAACAGGTAGGATAAACGGGATAAACGGATAGGATAAACGGATTGGATAAACGGCTTGGATAAACAAATGGGATAAACGGATAGGATAAATGGATAGGATACACGGATAGGATAAACGGATAGGATAAACGGGATAAATGGGATAACAGATAGGATAAACAGATAGGATAAACGGATAGGATAAACGGATAGGATAACGGGTAGGATAAACGGGTAGGATAAACGGATAGGATAAACGTATATGTTAAACGGATAGGATAAACGGATAGGATAACAGATAGGATAAACGGATAGGATAAACAGATAGGATAAATGGATAGGATAAACAGATAGGATAAACAGATAGGATAAACAGGATAAATGGGATGAACCAATGCTTATGGGGTACTGGATAAACGGATAGGATAAACGGATAGAATAACGGATAGGATTAATGGATAGGATAAACGGGATAACAGGATAACGGATAGGATAAACCGATAGGATAAACGGATGGGATAAATGGATAGGATAAACGGATGGGATAAACGGATAGGATAAACGGATAGGATGAATGGATAGAATGAATGGATAGGATAAACGGATAGGATAAATGGATAGGATAAATGGATAGGATAAACGGATAGGATAAACTGATCGGATAGATAGATAGGATAAACAAATAGGATAAACAAATAAGATAAACAGGATAAATGGGATGAACAAGTGCTTATGGGGTACTGGATCAACGGATAGGATAAACGGATAGGATAAACAGATAGGATAAATGGATAGGATAAACGGGATAAACAGGATAACGGGTAGGATACACGGATAGGATAAACGGATAGGATAAACAGATATGATAAACGGAGAGGATAAATGGATAGGATAAATGGATAGGATAAACGAACGGGATAAACTGGCTAACGGATAGGATAAACATAGGATAAAACATGCGGGGCATGGGCGATGCTGTGCCATTATATGTGCTTGTTTCCATATCATGTAATTCATATATCTTAGTGGGTTCTAGCAAAGCAAGTAGATTAGAGCCAAAAGGATAGGCCTATTATGTTACTGTCCTGGTTGCATTGAACTGGCTTGCAAACTGCTTCTTGGTTTCTTTGATGCATGTTCCGCTATTCGGAGTAATTCTACCCATTTTGTTCCCAGATTGGGCTGATTTTATTTGTGGACAGGTCCCATGGTTCATAACGTCAGACACATTTGTTCTTGTCCTATTATTCAAGTTCAACCTCTCACAAGTAGTACCGTCTTGCCTAATAGGGATGCACTGTCCATATCTGTTTATTTTCTCCCTATTGCTTTTACGCCGAAAAACCATCCGCTATGAATATCTGGAAATCTCTAAGCTTTTGAACAGCGTTCCTCAAACTGTCACTGAAAGGTTTTATGAAAAGTTCAAAAATAGCAGATTTGATAATCTAGCCAGTACATTTTCCAGACTTTAAACTGTGCATTAATTATATCTCCTCTCAGTTGGCCACAAGAGATCGAAATACAGTTGCCTTAAGTGGGATTAGCTGGCATTTCAAAGAGAATGTAGTAGATTGCATACCCATAGGGCAATTGTGTTTTGTGCTGATGGAGACTGCCACTTTCATGCTGTCCCTTCAGGAATTGGAAGTCATGGCTTTGGTCTAGCCCTGCAGTACAATCTTCTTGTAAGCAATATGAAGCTGTACCTACTAAGCTGTCTAAGCACTCATACTTCTTAAACCTAGGATTCTGATTCAACTTCTTTTGCACTTAATTTGATTATGTTGTTTACAGCGAAACACTTTGATATATAATTAAAGTGGACTATGGCACTGTGAAAATGGCACTTCGTGAGTCATGATAGCCGATGAAGTGTCATCTTCTCTACTTTCAACATGGGAAACATAGAGGCTGTTTAATTATAACAAATTGTTTCGCTGTAAGTTGTGTGTCCTTGTATCTGTACTGAACAAATCTGTATTTGACATGAAGCCATTCATAATCTCTTTGGAAGTGGAGCTTACATTCTGATTTCTATGGCCATTCAATTGCATGCATGGTTACAGCGAAACACTTTGATATAGAATTAGAGTGGAGTGTGGCACTGAAAATGGCACTTCGTGTGTCATCATGCTGATGATTTGTCATGATCAAACCCAATACTTTCAATGTTAATTTGATTGAAGGAGACTTATGCCACTTGTTGGCGACAGCCAAACGAAAGGATTATGCATCTGATTTTCACTCTAAAATTTGTTATGAGAAGTCAAATGGCTTACTCTTGATCATGACTAATCACACAGCCTCTTTGTTTCCCATGTTGAAAGTAGAGAAGATGACACTTCATCGGCTATCATGAGTCACGAAGTGCCATTTTCACAGTGCCGCAGTCCACTTTAATTCTATATCAAAGTGTTTCGCTGTAATGGTCAGGTTACTCAAGATTTAAAGTAGAAAGCAATTGTCATCCAGAAGCATCGTGAGGACTTCTTTGACAGGAGCAATGGTTTAAATGTGATGGTGCACTAAAGCTCTTTAACCGTTTGATCTATTTAGCCATGTGTGTGTTTCAGTTTGGAGAGGTCGTAGGACAATGTAGGTTTGCTGAAGGTACATCCCTGACGTTGTAATGGAAGATAAAGTGGCTCTGTTGTACCAGGAAGAAAGGCAAGGAGGAAAACCATCAGGAAAGTGTTGTAGAAGTTTGAGGTGTTAGGAATATGCACTCAGGTGGTGGAGGAGTGTTGCAGGAGCATGCTGCTGTCTGCAAAAGTCTGGTGGCAATCAGCAAATGGCAGTGATCCCCAATGGTCCCCTGGCACAGCTACCTTAATGGCCAAGGTGTGTTGAGCTGTCTATCCCTATGTCATTTTGCCCTGTCCACTCAGCTCATGACTCTGTACACACAGTACAGCCTGCTGCCAATCAGTGGTGATTCAGATGCCTGATTCAGAATAAACAGTACATGTAATCATGCAGTGTAAAATCACCAGCTGTATCAGAATCAATGGCTGTTTAAGGGATTGGAAAATAAGGTGAACATGCGTGGCCATCCAGAAACCAAATGTTCACTAAATGCTCTTCAAAGCCACTTGTCTGGTGTTCATACATCGGTTTGACCATATCTTTCAACCTATATATTGTCTGAATTATTGTGGTGGCATATAGTTCAGAACCATCTATGTTCTGAAATCATCACCTCCTGGCCATCACTGCTGTCAAAACATCATGGTAAATTTACATTAATCATGCGACTGTGCATCTCTCTATGTATCTACCTTCCCTTGATGACTGTAGATGCATCAGTACAGATGTCCCCCCTTTATAACTTGTTCTATTCATAAAGCATGAGTCTACAAGAGCACTAAGCACAAAGCAGTATCATTTGGACATATGGACGGAAATTAAGCTGAAACAGCCCAGGAAGGACACCTTCCCAAGGTGTAGCATCTTGTGTCATGTCCACATAGTTGTTCGGAACTTTGTCTCTCTCCAGGGTCCCCACCAAACAGGGAAAACATGCATTACAGGGGAAATGTTGAATATTATGCAAATGAATGTCTTCTCTGCTAGAACCACAATTAAAGAATACAAAGATTTAACACAATTTGTTTGGTCGTGCAAGATTCCAAGCTGTCACTTCTACTTTGAATCAATTTGAAGATATCATTTTTAAACCAGGCCAAATTTACCATCGAAAACCCTATAGCGGAATTTTAGAACAGTTTGCAACATAAAGAGATCAGCCTGGCTCCTGTTGTAATCCGAGGCTCAAGAATGTTCTTCAAGGTCTGACTGAGCACAGTCTGCTTTAAAGCAGGCGAGCGAGCGAGGCTGCAGACTGACGGTATTCAAGTCGAATTGGGTATCGAATTGGAATATAGGTCACTGAAAGTGCTGCCTAGCAGGTCCGCGCTCAGCAGAACTCAGCAGAACTGAGCTGGGCTGCTTCAAAAATGCATGTGTGCGAGGACGTGAAATACAGCACCAATTCTGAAATATTGTAGCCTGCTCACTAACGCTCGCAACTGATTTAGAAGGCTAGTGTAGCCTGCTTCAAGGTTACGTGTCATCGGTGGTTAGTGTTTTTATCACATATTCAAGTTTAAGCTGTCGGTTATGTTGTATCTTATTCAATTCATGTCAAAATTGTAATTGAATTTGAAAACATTTTGCAGGACAATTTTGTGAGCACCAGTTATTTCATCTTTTGAGTCATCTATATATATGCATAGTTCATTGTTAAAGAATTACCAGAATTATCATGTTCATATAATATTTAATATAACTTGCATTTGATATATAATGAGTAATTGCCATGTTCATTGCAATTGAAGCTATGATCATAAAGTCCTACTCATATGCTCTCAGATAATTTCCTATTGTTGCACTTCAATCTCTTGATTGGAGTCATTGTATCCATATCATTTGTGAACAATGCTAAAGAGAGTTTGCATTGAAAAGAAATGACCCTGTATGTTTGATGCATGACAAAATATTATATATGCAGTAGCAAAACCTCTTTTAGCCTTTGTGTGCTTTTATAATTAATTGTGCAATCATGATTTCTTTGGAATACACACAGATTTCAAATACATTTGCCATGTTAAAACTAAAGAGATAATGGTTATTGAGGAGACAGCAAGTAACTGCTGAATGGATGCATGGTTATTTACTAAAATGGCAAATAATTGCCTTGCATTACTCCCTAATGGGTACATATGCATTCATTCCATTGCAAAGGTAATCACCTCACTTAGATGGGATGTTACTGTGATTGCCTGTATTGCCACAGAGACATGCGTCTGTATCAGCTATGTCTACTCTATTATAATTATGAAAGGAGTTGTGCAGCCCTCTGATGCAAAATATATTCTTATACGTAATTATACATGTTCATTGCTAATTGCTGCCGATGAACCTTTTGTGGCGGTCTATTGTGGTGTTCAAGGGAAAAATAACTTTCTACCTTTGGGAATTTGGTAATGTACCTGAAAGTAGACCTTGTGCCATGTCATATTTTTTGTGCAACTGCCTCTCAGACCATGGAAGTGAAAAATACTCACTTCGCTGTTGGAAGGATTGTTAAAGGCTACACTAATAAGACGTATACATTGTACTGCCTACACAATGCCTGTCATTGCCTCATCTTGCTCAGTTATTATGGATGGCATTGTCCATTTAGTGACGTTTTGCAGTCTGTGTTCAACAAAGAGCAATGACAATACATTTCCCCTGAGGTCAGCCAGGTGACATCCTGTTGAGATAATAACTGATTTGTTTGTTATAATGATATATGATTCTCACTCAGGTGATGGCATCCAGGTATTAAGGCTGCTCATGATAATATTGTGCGACATGTGAGATGTATTGCACGTGTGCTCTTCTTATTATAGAAATATTATGCATGGAATATTAGAATTGCCCATTATCTGAAATGAAACCTCCCGGGCTGTGTTGAAATTGTATGTCCAGGTCTGTGTACCAAAGACCAAAGTAGGTGTATTTTTGAATAATTTTCCAGTTTTTGACCTCCCTGAGGCTTCAAATTTTATATAGATAATCATTGTAAAGCATTTTGTGCTTCTTCGAATAAATGTACAAAAGATATTCTTCATCTTTCAAGTATACCAGTATCCCATCTGCTTATTTGCAATAAATTCTATGAAAAGAAGATTTACAGTTCTAGATTGTTGGATTTAGCCTGGCTGAAAATTTGAGCTTCGCTGAGTGCACTAAGGTTTGTTTCTATAGTAATAGAAAAGTAATCTAAACCCTTACTTCCAATGGGTACAATATTCTAAAAATAGATGACATCGATGGAAAGGTCAGTCAGAAAAAACTTATTGAAAATTTTTGAAATGCCCTCGTATGTGAAATTTGGTTCTTATAAGATGACCTTTATGAAACAGGAAAATTAGTAATTGAGTTTTGTAACTTAATATATCATTCTGAAGTCCAAGCCCTTTTGATTTATTTTTTTGTAGAATATTGATGAAGACTAGGGGAAATGACCCAGGCTGATCTGTAGTATATTCTTGAAGGTCTCTTGTAACACTTCTTATCCATATTTCTTCTTTATATAATTTTCTGGGAATATGATTTCTGGATTAATGTCAGCTGATATGGATGGCTCTTTCATCCACCATTTGAGGGGAGGATTAACTCCATGGCCAAACCGAAGTCTCCATAAAAAGCAAAAAATTAAGTTAAAAAAAAGAAGCAGTTTGTTGCAGAAATCTTACAAGGCCGTCTCTTTCTTTGCGTGCAATTTTCTTTCAGTTCCCCTTCATGGTTGACGTAATGATTATAAAAAGCCTTGCATTGTCACAAGATCATTAATGACATTGCTCTGTGACGATTCAGTGTGAAGTAAAGAAAATTCATTGTGCTTAAATGAGGACAGAATATGTATGATCTGACTGCCTGTCATTGATAGGAAACTGAAGAAAAAATAATCTTCATGTGTTTTTTTTCACCATGAATTAGTTTCTTTCATTGTATGTACTTATTTTAACAATACTGATGTTCTAGAATTTCCGCATGCACTTTCTAAGTTCAAAATTCACACCTGTCTGAAAGGATTTTGTGTTTCATAGTTATTTACATCTTGGCACAGGGTGTCAGAAGGAAAAACTTCCAATTCTAATGCATTTGTCTGCACTGAAGCTCTTTTGCTTCTATGTGTTACATGAGATTCATTCAATTGTCTATAAGAAATGATTGTCACTGTCTTTACCATATTGAAAAGAGCAATGAGACCATGGCAGACCTTTGCCTGGTCTTGCTTTGCCAACATGCAATCCATGTGCTGGGCATCAGGTTGTTTGCTTCCTATTTGCGCGGAGTCTATTTCAATATCATGGTATTCATAGATCTTAATGGTTCAGGCAAAGCAGGTAGATTAGAGAAAAAGGAATAGTCCTGTTATGTTGCTGTCCTGGTTGTATTGGACTGGCTTGCAAACTGCTTCTTGGTTTCTTTGATGCATGTTCCGCTATTCGGAGTAATTCTACCCATTTTGTTCCCAGATTGGGCTGATTTTATTTGTGGACAGGTCCCATGGTTTCACAGGCACATACTGCATTTCATATTATTTCCCCAATCCGCATTATTCAAGTTCAACCTCTTGCCACTAGTAATGCCTTGCATGATAGGGATGTACTGTCCATATCTGTTATCATCTGCTTATTGTTGTTACACAGAAAAACCAGCCAGAACATCTAGAACTGTCATGCAGCTTGTGAACAGCCTTTTCTCTATCTTTTGCTGAAAGATTTTACAAAGATTTCGAAATAGGGTAAGTTGATAAGCTGGCCAGTGTATTTTCCAGACTTTAAAGTGTGCATTTATTATATTTCCTCTCAGTGAGTCACTCGAGACAAAATACAGTTGCCTTAAGTGGGATTAGCTGGCATTTCAAAGAGAATGTAGTAGATTGCATACCCATAGGGCAATTGTGTTTTGTGCTGATGGAGACTGCCACTTTCATGCTGTCCCTTCAGGAATTGGAGTCATGGCTTTGGTCTAGCCCTGCAGTACAATCTTCTTGTAAGCAATATGAAGCTGTACCTACTAAGCTGTCTAAGCACTCATACTTCTTAAGCTTAAGTATCTCATTCTGCTTCTTTTTGCACTTACTTTGATTATGTTGTTTAAGTTGTGTGTCCTTGTATTCAAGTTGTACTAAACAAATCTGTATTTGACATGTGGCTAATCCGAATCTCCTTGGAAGTGGAAATTACAATCTGGTTGTTCATCACTAAGTCTTTTGGTTTCTGGTCAAGTTAATCAAGATTTATATTAGAAAGTAATTGTCATCCAGAATAATTGTTTGGGTGTGAGGATTCCTTCGAGTCAGACAGGAGTTGTGTTTTAAATTTCGATGCTGCACCGTAGCTCTTTAACCTTTTGATCTATTTAGCAATGCACAATGTTGCACATGTTCCAGTAAGCAGAGGTTGTAGGACAATGTAGGTTTGCTTAAGTTACAGCCCTGAGTTTGTAATGGAAGATAGAGTGGCACTGTCATCCCAGGAAGAAAGGCATCATGGAAAACCATCAGGAAAGTGTTGTAGAAGTTTGAGGTGTTAGGAATATGCACTCAGGTGGTGGAGGAGTGTTGCAGGAGCATGCTGCTGTCTGCAAAAGTCTGGTGGCAATCAGCAAATGGCAGTGATCCCCAATGGTCCCCTGGCACAGCTACCTTACAGTGAAACACTTTGATATATATAGGCAAAATGAGGATCAGTTCACTGTGAAAAATGCATTTCTTGACTAATGATAGCTGATGAAGTGTCATCTTCTCTACATCAACATGGGAAAGATAGAGGCTGTTTGATTAGTCATGATCAATAGAAGGCCATTTGACTCGTAAAAATTGATTTCAGAGTGAAAATCAGATGCATAATCCTTTCGTTTGGCTGTCACCAACAAGCAGGATACGTCTCCTTCAATCAAATTAACAATAAAAGTATTGGGTTTGATCATGACAAATCATCAGCATGATGACACACGAAGTGCCATTTTCACAGTGCCACAGTCCACTCTGATTCTATATCAAAGTGTTTCACTGTAATGGCCAAGGTGTGTTGAGCTGTCTATCTCCACGTCCTTTTGCTCTGTCCACTCAGCTCATGACTCTGTACACACAGTACAGCCTGCTGCTAATCAGTGGTGATTCAGATGAATGATTCAGATTCAACACTAATCAGGCATTTTAAAAATCACCGGCTGTATCAGAATCAAGGGGCTGTTTAAGGGATTGGAAAATAAGGTGAACATGCGTGGCCATCCAGAAACCAAATGTTCACTAAATGCTCTTCAAAGCCACTTGTCTGGTGTTCATATGCGGTTTGACCATATCTTTCAACCTATATATTTCCCGAAACTTTGTTTGTGTCATAGTTATTGATGGCACCGTATAGTTCAGAACGATCTATAGTCTGTACTCCGAAATCATCACCTTCTGGCCGCCCCTGTCGTCAAAACAATATGGTAAATTTACATTAGCCCTAATCATCTGACTGTGCTGCTCTCTATGTAGCCTATCTATACTTCCCCTAGATGACTGTAGATGCATTAGTATATACGTCCCCCTTTTATACCACATCCTATTCCTATAGCATGAATCTGCGAGAGTACAAAGCACAAAGCTGCATTATTTGGATATGTGGAGGGAAAATGAGCTAATGCAGGCCAGGAAGGACAGCGTCCCAAGGTGTGGCATCTCTGTCACATCCACATTGTTGGTCGGACCTTGGTCGTGCCCCGCTGCTTTTAACTTGATTCATGTGAGGCTGATGCATCTGCTGAATGACTCAGTGTCACTCTCACTCTATATCGTGTTAGGTGGGACATTGTGTGTGTTTCCTATCTTTTCTGTGATCTCCCAGCATAGGGTATCCTCCCCAGGTCTATGAGGTGAATCCCGTTACCTGCACTGCTGTCTGTACAAAGTAGACTTGAGGCAATTGTATGACTGACACTGTGAATCTATGAAAAGGGGGATTCAGCTCAACCGACCAGAGGGAGTTGACACTCTCGGACATCACAGAAAGCACACCACGTCCTCCATTTATTTGTCACATTGGCTTTATCTCTCTATTATACAAATAAATGGCAGATTACACATTTTAATTTGAAGCAGTTGTATTACTGCATATGTTTGTTGGATCCAATGTTGCAACAACAGACAGCAGCCTCACAAATCACAGGGGAAAAAAAGTTAGATCAAGTATTGCAACCGAACGTATCATTGTCTAATGACATTGTCATGTGTGTGGCTTTGTGTGGTTTCTGTGATGTGAGAGAGTCATGCGGTCTCTCTTTAGCTATTTAGTTGAGTTGAATATTTTTCAGTGGCCACAATTTTTCACAAGCTCACTATTATACGTATGTGTCCATCATTAACTCACATTTCCTTGTATATTGACAGCAGTAAAAAACAAATTGATATATATATATGCACTGTATCACATTGTAAATTTGTAGTGCTGCATTTCAGAAGTTGATATTGCCTCTGCTGTTTTGAAACCTTGAAACTGCAAACAATCAAGCAATGGCTCTTGCAATTTACGATGAGCGAATGAGATCTCAATATTTTGAGTTTTGTTAATTTACACAGATCCCTGACGGGTACAAAAACTAATGACTTCTATAATCGGTGTCGATAATATCATTAACATGTGTCTAGATATAACCAGATTCAGACGAAGAGCAATTTTCCCTGGCTACAAATGTTTTATGTTTTGGTTCAGGCGTCAGATGTGAAAATTTTGTAATTTTTAAAGCGCATCTGTCTACACAGGTCCTCAAGTGCTCTTGTGTGTCACATGAGATTCATTGAATTGTCTGGAAGAAACGATTGTCAGCATCAATGCCGTGTTAAAGGAACAATGAGATCAGGAAAAGCCTTTGCTGACCTTGCTCCCCCGACACGCAACTAATGCATTTTCATGGAGTTGCATCAGGTTACTTGCTGTCATTGCACAGAGTGTATTTTCATATATATACTCCATTGTTATTGCTATTGTATGTTCTCTCCAATTCTGAATGAAGTTCTGGAGGAAAGCAGAGATCATGTAGAATAGAGAAAAATGGTACTTTAGAATTGGTATTAGCTACTGTTCCAGTTGCATGCTGAGAATTGAACTGGCTGCCAGTCATGTATTATATATTTATTCCATCAAAACTGATAGTGTCCAGTGATCTTATATGGCAAGAGTTTCCTATAACAGTATGTGCTCAAATTGGTCTTCTTTGATATTTTCATCACTCATCCTTCGACAAGTCGGCTATACCTGCTTTTCGGAATATCACAGTTTGACACCTGCTGATGGAAGTGTTTAGTTGGGGACTTAGGAATATATTAGTATACATCCCTACATCCAAGTATGCAAGCTTTTGAAACAGAATTTCTTTTTCCTTAGTTGTCGCAAAGGGGGTTATCAGACAAGGCACTTTTGAGAGATTTTGAATAACTAAGGTAATAAGCCAGCATGTTTTTGCCTCAGACTTTTCAAGTATATACGTACTATGTAGTGTCTGAGAGTAGGTCACTAGAGACAGAAAGAAGTGGCTCTAAGTGAGATTAACTGGCATTTCACAGAGAAGGTAGAAGATTGCAGTACCCAAGAGGCATATGTATAATGTGCTGGTGGAGACCGTCACTTTCCTCTTGTCCCTTCAGGAGATGGGAGTCATGGCTTTGGGCTGGCCCTATCATGCTGGCTTCTTTTTAGTTTTAAGCCGTACTAAGTTTTGCTATAAGCCCTTTCACTTCGGATGTAAACTTATACTTGTCCAGTGCTTCGATGATGTCTTTGCAAATTTGGTGTCCTATTAGTACTTAACAAATTTGCATGTATTTGATGACTCATACTGGTGTAAGTTGGTAATATCCTACACTATTTTATCAGAACAGCTAGTAGCAAGATATAATTGTGCCATCATGCAAGGAAGGAAAAGATCAAGAAAGAACATAAGGGAAGTGTTATAGAGGATTGAGGTGTTAGGGAAATGCATGTGGTGGAGGTGTGCTTCAGGAACAGTCTGGTGGCAATCAGCAAATGGCAGTGATCCCCAATGGTCCCCTGGCACAGCTACCTTAATGGCCAAGGTGTGTTGAGCTGTCTATCCCCATGTCCTTTTGCCCTGTCCACTCAGCTCATGACTCTGTACACACAGTGCAGCCTGCTGCCAATCAGTGGTGATTCAGATGCCTGATTCAGAATAAACAGTACATGTAATCATGCAGTGTAAAATCACCAGCTGTATCAGAATAAAGCAGGATGTAAGTTGCACCAGCAGTTCACGGATCTCTCAAGTTTACCTTGTACGCAACGGTAAAATGAAGTTCAAATGTGATAAATGTTTGCAAGTTATGAATATTGTTTCTGGGTTGGGTGTTTGTTGTTCACAAGGCTGAACTTATTGTGGAGTTTACCTTTTCATCACCTTCTAACTATCACTACTGTCAAATCATCATATATTTTAATCATCTGACTGCAGCTCTCTACACTCTAAAGTCATGTGTTCTGAAACGGAACACAAATTAGAACACTATATCGTAACACTTTGAGAACGCAGTCATAGCGTTCCATTTAAGAACTGAACACTGCAGTTCATAGTTAAACACTAGCGCTTTATTGAACAGAACATGTGTGTTCCATAGTTAAACACTAGTGCTTTATTCAACAGAACACATGTGTTCCATAGTTAAACACTAGTGCTTTATTCAACAGAACATATGTGTTCTATTACAGAACACACTGAATGCCGTCCAGCAGGGAAAACGCTAGCATCCAAAGTGTGCATTTCAGAACACTGCCAACACTATGGACGCTGAAACAGATTGAGAACACTCATCTAGTGTTCCAATGTGTTCTAATGCAGCCATTAGAACACATGTGTTCCATGATATCTAAACACTTCAAAAATAAGAAATGACAGTTGATCCTTTTTAACATCTATATTAACAAAACATTACATTATGTAAACAATTTGTGAAATTTGCTTGGCTTAATCTTCAAATATTTTAAATTTCTGATATATTTCACGATAAACATTTATAATCAGTAGGCCTAGCCATTAAATTTGACTTGGTCCTCAATACAATGACAAAATATTGAAAAGAGTCTCAAAATGTTGAGTAAGGCCTTGGATATAGCTTGTCGAAGATGCAGTAAGAAAATTCATCCTTATGAGTCGATAGATTCCACAAGTATCCAATATATTTTTGTCATATTTTTGGAGAAAATCTAGGAATTCACATTGTTTACATCAAATCCACGCCATTCCACTTAGTTCTCGCCTGAAAACTCGCATTGAGAGCTTGGGCAAGACAGTGTCTTCGAGTTGGTGAATGCGACGATAATTCAAAATTACTGTGATTTTTAATGAAAAAATCACCAAAAAGATGACAGTTGGATGTTTCTCTCAGTTCTTGAATAGGCATCAATATGTTGATGAGCAGCAAAAGCGTTTGTCCATTATCATATCGAATATGGTTGTTTTCGATGACAACCCCATTAAACACTGCGATCATGAAGCCTCCTGACGCTTCGATTGCCATCTATTTGTAGTGTCTGTTCATCATGATCCATGTGACCTTGCTGAACGGACAAGGGGATGTTTGTTGTCGATTCTTCAGTGCTTTCTCGAAGTTTTCATCAGCGACATCCTAAAAAGTACAATAATAAATTGTGATATTATCATAACATAAAAGTAACTGGCAAAACAGATTTTATTGCTGGGTCAAGTACTGGTGTCAATGTGACTATCCCTTGAAACCAATTAACCAAATTTTAAGCTACTAATACATCAATCATAGGCTATTTTAATGTATCATAAATTATCATTCCAGCTTGATGAGCAGTGTTCCTGCCCAAGTGCTGCAAGTAGATGTTTAGGCAGATTCCATGAACTGTATTTATGAAATCCATTTTATATAAAAACACCTTTGACAAACGATAACCAGAAAAAAATATTTACCTTCTTTATTTGAATCATGAATTTGGTCTTCTCTGTGGACTTCCTTCATTGGAAATTGCCCCTATTATCCACACGCTTGATGCATGGCGTCCTGCAAGCAATAAATTGATTATTTCTTTTTTTAATTGTGAAACGAACCAATGGTGAGGAAAGGCTAGTGCAGGTTTGCATTTGGTGAAGCGACACATATTCATGACTTAGTTTGAACAGTAGAAAAATGAACCTGACATTCATAGATTGGCCATGCAAGTTACCAATGAGTTTTATCAGATATTGCAACATTCATGGGCAATTTAAGGTAGATAGGGTAACTGCTAATAGCAAATATCTGACAGTTAAAGCAGACTGCAAATTCCACAATGATATGATCAATATACCTTATTATTTCTTTCTCTTTTTGGACACTCATCCTCTGCCGATTCATCCATTGCAATAATAACACATTTCAGATTTTCTGCAGCCTTTGTCAATCTGTCATTTCCCCCATGTTAAAATTGAATTACCACAAAAACCTGCAAGACAGAAATAGTTACCATCACATTAAGTTGTTATTCGTAAGAAGAATATCAGAATTTCAAGATGATACTGATCAGTTTGTTAGTTTAATTGTTTATACTAGTGTTCTGTCTTTGAACACATATGTTCTACACCCGGTAAATAAAATTCAAGAGCGGACTTTTGGTTTTTTTTTTATTTAACCAGTGTCTGCAGATCACCCTAAGCTACTCCATCCACAATATATTATCAAAATAGATTGATTGCCCTTAGACAGTTATTTTCGAAAACAAAATATAACATCTCTTGACATTGCTATGTAATTTTTGAAAATTTGATGAAAGAAACAAGCAACCATTTTAGAATTTGGTACATTTTGTGCACAAACAGTTAAACAATGTGAATTGGACTGATATCAGAATATTTTCCCAGCCACACATTACCTGTATTTCAAATCCAGGACAGATGATGCAGCTCCTGCTTGTTCAGCAAAATGGCGTCTGCAGAAGTATTCCATTTGATGATAAAAGCACCAGAAGGTGGCACCAGTGTCTTGTACACTGATGTTCTGATTTAGCACACATGCGTTTAATAAGGATCACCCAGTGTTCTGATTTAGCACACATGCGTTTAATAAAGATCACCCAGTGTTCTATCTGGCATACATAGTGTTACATGTGTTCCAGATATGTCAAAATAGAACATTGCAGAACACATAGTGTTCCAGCCAGAACACATAGTGCTCCAGCCAGACCACATAGTGTTCCAGCCAGACCACATAGTGTTCCAATTTGTGTTCATTACAGAACACACTGGACGCGTCACAGTGTCCACTACTTTAGAGTGTATGTATCTACCATCTATAGATGACTGTTGATGGCATGCATTAGTATATGTCCCCCTTTATACCATGTACTATTCATAAAGTATGAATCTATGAGAGAACAAAGCACATAGCTGCATTATTTGGATATGTGGAGGGAACATGAGCTAATGCAGGCCAGGAAGGACAGCGTCCCAAGGTGTAGCATCCCTGTCACATCCACATTGTTGGTCGGACCTTGGTCGTGCTGCGCTGCTTTTAACTTGATTCATGTGAGGCTGGTGCATCTGCCAGATGACTCAGTGTCACTCTTACAATATCGTGTTAGTCTGACATCCTGTGGTTCTGTGCGTTTTCTGTGATCTGAAAGTGATGGTCTACTGGTTGTCTGTTATAGGAATTTTTTCTGCAATCAATTCACAATGTAATCCATACTTTGTCGGCCGTGGTAGTGTAAGGGACAGAGTTGTGTTGCAACTGAACAATTTAGTGAAAAGTAATATTGGGGCGAAATGATTTCTCTCATGTCTTGTTAAAGACATGCTCGTGTAATATCCTTACTGGCAGCATTGTTACATGGTAAAACATCCCAACTTTATTTTTCTTATACATGATACATTCTACAAGGACAATGGCTGAAATTGTAACCTAACTCATTTAATCTTGAGTTTTTCTGGTAACTTACTTGATGGCAAACTAGAACATTAGAGACTTACAGAGCAAAAGAAATGTTTTCTTTGTAGCAACCAACTTTTCTACTAATGTTGATGTTATGTAAAGTTGAATAACATGCGATTGTTCCATTATTAAACAGGATGTCGCTTGAAAGTATGTTACTCCAGTTCGCTAATTCTAGCCAATCTCAACTAAAAGTTTCTACAAAGTTTGCCATTTGCTCTTTCTGTCTGGTGTCTCTAATTTAAAACTGTTTGGAAATTTGTCTTTGTTGTGAAATTACCTTGTACTAGTTGCGGTGGAATTGCTCAGAACTCACAATTGGAGATGTATAGGCCTACTAATTAAGTGTCCTTAAAAGGTTAAAACTAGACAAAATAATCAAGTTCATTTTAAAGTCTTATATAGATTTAGACTACCTTGCCTCTTCCTGCCTTTTGGTAATTACAATTGATTAGACAAACTCATTTCGCTAGCTCTTCCTTTGATATACAATTATGGATTCCGGGTGAATTCGGCGCGTAGGAGAATACGGCGCCTGAAAAATAGTGAGTTCGGCGCAAAAAGAGGAGAATTCGGCGCAGGTGAATACGGCGCCTACTGAATTCGGCGCCCTAAAAATAAATCATGAATTGATTACCAGTTAAACTAAAGTAAAGACAATGGGTTTACAACATTGTATTGCTACATTTGTAGACGTCAACAAGTGTCTGGAAATGTAACGTTAGTAAATTAATGACTTTAAATTAAATGTGCACGCTTGTCAACTGCTAGCTATAGGCTGACTGAAGTTTGAAGTTTCAACTGAAGTTTAAATGAGGTCCCCGCGCGCCGCCATTACCTACAGAGGGCGCTGAACGTCAACTCAGTCCCAGAATGTGACTTCTTCTTCTTCTTCTTAAGGCGTGCAACGTCCCGGGTCGCCGGGTTAGTTCTACCTGTTTCCAGGGAACAGCACATGAAAGTATCGGGCGTTTACTTGTATCTATTGTCTTGTGATGACCGCTGTATGATGATGATAATGAGAAGGCTGGGAGTCTGGCACATGCTCCTATTAATTCAGGGATGTCCAGGGTCTTTCAGTTGCCCCAACATAGAACGTTGGATACAACCCACCTCCATTTTTGGTAAGGTCCCATGGGCTCGGACCACTTGCCTTGTTCTTTGTGTAGTTCAGTCAATTTTCGTGTGGTGTCGCTGGTGTGCATGTTTCTATTTTTGGAAGTGCATGGTCCTTTGCTGGTTTTCGTGTTTCTCGAAGTTTCTTTCTTGGTAATGGTGCAGGCTTCCATCTGGTGCTGGTGTCCCATCATCTAGGCTTCATTCTAGTGCTGGTGTATCTGGTTTTACTGAGTGAAGTTCCAGGAGCGGGAGTCGAACCCACGTCCTCTCAGGCCATTCGATTCAAAATCAACTGCTGTAACGATTAGGCCACTGGGGAACGTTACGCTGCATGCAGGCAGTAGAACAATGGGAGAAGCAGTGACCTGAGGCACAAAAATGGCTCTCCTGACCTTAATACTCAACCGATTTACAAAATTTAAAAAGCATCACAGAGCCTGGAATAATACCTAGCTAGTCATGTAAAAAAATTGGTCTTTAATACGTAATTTTCTCACGAAAAAAATCCGTTAACTTCAGAAACTATTTTTTGCTTTCATAAAAAAAAGATTTTCTTGTTGATGGCAACACATACAAAAAGGGTGATGATGTCAAATGTTGTGTTTTAAAAAGGGCTAACACAGAAATCACATTCCACATTCCTACAGAAAGCTTAGTTCTTAAAATACAACATTTAGAGAGCAAAAAAGTACTTTTTCACTCAATTTTGAGGTAAACCGGCATGCTCAGAGGCTCATATTTTGCAATGAATTGCAAATAAAACACATTCAATATGAACCAGACAGAATCTTGTATATATATATATGCCATAAAGATTCCAAAGTTTGCATTAAATTGAACAAAGAAGACGGTTGAAGTGGTCAAGTAGGGCTATAGCCTACTGTTGCTATAGTAGGCCTACATCTGACCAGCAGGCAGTACACTGGCTGGCAGCATGAAGTATTCAGCATTCTGTGAATTTTCCTCACTGTCCAGAGCATCTCACAGAACTTGAGAAGAAAATTAAGAGAAACATATTTTATCATACATGTACAGTGCAGAAAGTTATTTATATGTAGGCCTATGAGAGGCCTATATCTCACGATGGCAGCCACTGGTCTGGGCTGTCAGCGCTGCCGAGCTGTTGCACTCATATCAAGGAAATATTTATATTTATAATATAATTCGCTTAATTTCAGCTACTAGCCCCATGAATCCATGATGTCAGGTAATTCAAATGGAATAGGCCTATTAAGAAATAGAATAGAATATTTTATTGACCTAAAAAAATTAGGCCTTCAACTTAATCATAAAAATTAAAATACACTATCAATCCATAAGCAGTTTAAAATTTAAAAGTGTCTTAAAAGTTTTTAAATGCAGTTACAAAATAGCAATTATGTGTGTTTGGTTTGCCCAATATACCATAGAACTCAACAGTATGTTTTGCCATTGCAATTCACGCCTGTGAATGAATCCATCTGTGCTTATAGCAATTGAAGTCTTCTGGGTCATCATCACCCTTACAACAAGCACTCTTAGAGCACAGCACCGGCCATGCTGCACATGCTTTATCAGTGGAATCGATAAATATATATATATATGTATGGTGGATGAGAAAAAGAAATATATATTTTATGTATTTTTATTTTTCGATTACATATACCTGGTGGACGTGGGTGTATTTTCAATTAATATCAGAAATGACTTGCTCAATAAAAACTGTTTCTTTTCATTTTGCCTCGAATTTCAGTAACTTTTTTTTAAAATATTCTATGCATAAATATTCACAGTCTAGTTTTTCCGTGAAATGATGTTTATTTTGTAGCTATTTCAATACTTTAATGTTTCCCAATAATAATATAATTTTATGCATGGAGTTTAAATTGGAATGAAATAAGTATGAAGCTGATTGAAAATATTGGGTACGAGTACAATTAAGCTGACAGATGACAGGGAGGTGTGAAAATGAATTGCACTTTAGGCCTAAATGGTGAAGTCTTGAAGAGCAATTCAGCATTGAACAGCAATTATTGATTGGAAAGGAGCAAATGCAATAAAAGATATCAAGACCCTGTTAAGTTCTGTGACATATCAAATACAGCACACAGTGCAGTGACAACCCAAATACACAAGAAAATGGCGACGCAAATCAGTCTGACCCACCCAGCGCTAGCCAGTGGAGGGGATGTTTATAACTCTAATATTATTGCATTTAACAAAAAAAAGACACAATTGACATGATCTACGATATTATAACTGAGAAATACATATAAAATAAACCCTTTGAATGGACTGGTTTGGCCAGGAGTCTCGTGACTCACATCGGATGGATATCACTGCATTACCGTCCTATGCATAGGATGCATGGCCGGTAATTACATGTGGTTCTGTGACTTTAATTCTAATTAATAAGTTTATAACAATAGTTTTTTTTTCAAATTATTTTCAAAAGGTGGCATCCCTCCCGGACATTGAGGTTGATCTAATGTTGGTCTAACGAAGCATTTAACCTCCTATCCACATCGGACCCAACGTTCTGAAACTACGTAATTTGTCGACACATTTCTCAGACGTTAATACGTACTTTTAGACGTTGATACGAGTGATACAAGCCGTATCTGACTCTACGAAGCATTTTAAAGGGAAACTGAACACTTGTATCATTCCTACCTTAGTTGATGCCCTATGCTGTTAACATCACATTGGTATGGTTGAAATAGTCCAATTTACAATTGTATCAAAGTTACAGCCATTTTCATGCTGCAATTTGTTACCCCTGCCATCACCATGGGGGCAGCCATATTGCACTCAGTGCCCCCTGGTGTGTGACGTCATACATGCCCATCTTCAAACTGCAGAACTGCAGAATTCTGCAGTTTTTTTGCAGAACTGCAGGAAGAAATTATATACTCCTCCAGCATGCCTTGCAGAGTATCTGTCTTAAAAGAAGCCACGATCACAAAGTGAAAAGTAAAGCACTTATGATCAGTGATACAGTAACTGATGCAGTGCAGGCCTATACAGCTAATTATGACAAAAGTATGTTTAGCTAAATGCTTTGTCAATATTTAAAGCCTATATAATCTTGTAGCCATTCAGTAATTTTTTAAGCCTGCAATTCTTACTTTTTTTTATAAAAGTAGCTGTTCACCTAGAAAGGTAGGCCAATAAAAATCTTTGTAAATGTGCAGTGCTACAAAAAATATGATATTACTTTAATGCCATTAGAAATATAGGACAAATTTATTTCATTGGAAAAGAAAGGATAAGTCACAAGCAAGCACTGTAATTGCCAAATAACAGAGAGTATTATTAGGGCCTTATTGGCTATTTGCTTTGTAATTGAAAGGTGGTAATTGCTGTTAAACAAGCACTTGTTCCTTTTTTTTTGGTAATTGGAATCGAGAAAAAAATGATTGTGTTGAACTTCAATTTAGTTGAAGTCTTAAATGGCAATTAGGTATGGATGGGTGTTTTGACATTGCTGGGGGCTTGACTGCATGCTTGCTTCTAATTGGCTTTTGGCCTGAAGCTGGGCTTGCTCCTGATTGGCTGAGGGCTTGGGCAGGATTGACGTCACTTCCTGTGCGTGAAATCGGCGCGGGAGGCTCAAAATGGCGACCTACAGCGCTATAGAAATATGCACAGTAATTCTTGGATATTTAAGTAAAGAGACTCAAAATTCAGCACATGAATACATGAGTAGAATCCCGTGATACATGGCCATCTTTTAAGAGGTAAAGTGCTCAGGTTGTCTGTTTCACTTTAACGCGGGAAATACCTCCCCCGCACCTATAATAAAGTGGCCTCGCCTTATTTTTGCGCATGCGCAACGAAGCAGTTCCGCCCATCATGGCGCTGGATTCGAGAGGAATGTTATGAAGCGCTCGGAAATACTCTGTTTTCGATGGATTAAGTGCTTGACAGGACCTATAAAGTTGTGAACATGAAGGATTTATATCTTGTGGACTTATTTGAACAGTGTTACGGACTTTACGGATGATATTCTTGGACTTTTACGTCGCCGAAGATGACCCGTTGAGCGTAATGGATCGCATTGGATTTACCGGGATTCGAGACGGTCGTGTTCGATGGATGTTTGAGGTAAGAATTGAGCCTGCATTGCTTGTTTCTGTATGCGAATGGAACTAATGACAATTTTGAACCTTTTGTAGCAGTCACAGGTGTGTAGGTTATGCACTGGATGCAGAAACTATCTGAAAAGTTAGCCCCATTCACTCAATGATAAAAAATGGGGAAAATCATTATTGCGCGAGGGGGGGGGGGTGACTGGGCCGTCCAGCCACCCAACCCCACTGCCTTTTTATTATTCTTATTATTCTTGATATTCGTGATGGTACAGCTCAGTTATTATTTATTTTTGTAGCTAGTGGGATTCAAGGATGTGGGGGGGGGGGGGAGATATTGTTTTTTTCTCTTTCAATCTGCAATTATAAAACATAAAAATTAAAGCAGTACAAACAGAGCTATCCAAAAAGGATGGCTCCCAAAATTAATAGACTTTTCTTCCTCATTTTACTGAGCAGTCTACAAGTCCACTTAGGACTATAAGATAAAATTATATAAAAAACACTTACCTTGCATGGTGAAATTGAAAATGTTACTGCAATTTTACCTTGATAAAATTGGAACATTCTCGGCATCTAGGACAGTTGCAATGAGGCAACGTTAAACTTGGGTCTCATTAAATTTTCATATGCATCTTTGTGGGTGTGGAAAAAAATTAAATTATTTTTAAACCAGGATAAGCTTTCACATTTTTAAAAGTACATATGTGGATTTAATTTTTACTGGTGTGTCAACTTTTTCTTCATGGCTTCATCTAATCGACAACAGCAACCATCCTGTTGGAGTTTTTATATATTACAAAGTTACCAGAAAGATTGGAATAGGTATGGAATAGATGGCGCTACAAGCTCTCTGAGAATCAGGATCCTAGGTTCTGCAACTTTGTACAAACCTTCAACAAACCTTTGGCAGATACGTATGATCAGACGTTTGACCTGAACATTACTTTCAAACGTTGTCCATACATCTCAAAAACACGTTGGAGAAACCTTGGAACTTACGTATGACCAAACGTGTGACCATACCTTTGATAAACCTATGAATCAAAGGTATAGTCATACGTAATAGCCCAAGGTTGCTAAAACCTCTCAGATGAATGTTCGACAAACCTATGAATCAAAGGTATGGTCATACGTAACAGTCAAACGTTCTTCAAACCTCTCAACCAAAGGTATGACTTACGTAATAGTCTAAGGTTTTATAAACCTCTCAAATGAATGTTTGACAAACCTTTGAATCAAAGGTATGGTCATACGTAATAGTCAAACGTTCTTCAAACCTTTCAACCAAAGGTATGACTTACGTATGACTGACACGTTTATCCAAACGTTATAACAAGACGTTCTTCCAACCTCTCAACCAAAGGTATGACTTACGTGTGACTCGAACGTTAGGCCAAACTATAAAACAAACTATCTGCCAACCTCTTACTAACATTGCGACCTACGTTTGGTTTTCCATCTGAGTGCAACGTTTGGAAATTACATTTGCCCTACCTTTGTCATACGTTGTTTGGCCCAACGTTTGATTCTAACCTAAATAGTTACGTAGCGAAAGGTTGGATTTACGTTGCTGCTCGGGAGGGATATAGGCCTCAAATTTTTATCTTAAAGAGTTGAGAAATTTGTAGCTTTGAATTTTCAAATAGGCCTATTATAAATCTTCTTATTTTATCAAGTTACTGGAAGAGCGGAAATAAATCACGTTGATTGAATGGATCTAAACTTGCAAATCGGATAAAATTGTGACATAAACGACTAAAAATACCGTACATATAAAGTATTAATGCCTCAACTGTAGAAATAAGCATTGCTTAAATTGTGAATGCCCTGTTGTTATTGTGAATAAAATATTTGGAGTACCACTACTCTTTGTGGAGAGGGAGAAAGATGACGGGGAAGGAGAAAGAGGAGGGGGAGAGAGAGAAGAGGGGAGGGGGATAAGGAGGAGGGGGAGAGGAGAAGAGGGGAGAAGAGGGGAGGAGGGGAGGGGAGGGGAGGGGAGGGGAGGAGGGGAGGGGAGGGGAGGAGGGGAGGAGGGGAGGGGAGGAGGGGAGGGGAGGAGGGGAGGGGAGGAGGGGATGGGGAGGAGAAGGGGAGGAGGAGAGGGGGGGAGGAGGAGAGGGGGAGGAGGAGAGGGGGAGGAGGAGAGAGAGAAAATTAGCTTTATTTAGCACATTTGTATGAAGTTTTACATGAGAAAAATCGTATATGAGAAAAATCATAATAATCTAGGCTTTAATAATATGTCATCGAAACTTTTTAAAATTATGTGAGGGGGAGGAGGAGAGGGGGAGGAGGAGAGGGGGAGGAGGAGAGGGGGAGGAGGAGAGGGGGAGGAGGAGAGGGGGAGGAGGAGAGGGGGAGGAGAGAGGGGGAGGAGGAGAGGGGAGGAGGAGAGGGGGAGGAGGAGAGGGGGAGGAGGAGAGGGGGAGGAGGAGAGGGGGAGGAGGGTAACAGAAAGCAGAGAACAGAGAAATGAAGGAGTGGATGGCAGATACATGTAGGTTTAGGATGGGAGAGCTTTGGTAGAGAAGAGCAGAGGGAGAGCAGTGGGAGAGGAGGGTTAGAGGAGAATGTGAGAAGGAAACTTGTATTGGAAGGATTATTGGGGCTTTACTTCCTGTATATATAATACCCTTGGTAGGCTAACTAGGACTGAAGGACATGGTAATGAGGCGAAGGATGACTGAAACAACTGTCCAACATGTTCAAGTGACCCAACAAGAGCTGGATTCAAACCCATGACCCAGTGATTGGAAGCTGGCACCCGGGGGGGGGGGGCTTCTCACTATAGGCCTATGTTTGTCAACACCTATGTTCGGCTGAAAAGGGCTCTTCAAGGGGTCATTTTCCCTAGCTAAGGGTCCTAAAATGAGGTCTGAAATTACCTAGACCTGGTCCATCATTTCTAGAATCCAAAATTTAATTGAACTTCAATTAAGTAATAGAAAAGTCATGCCTCATCGAGGGTGAATTTTCCCTAGTTCAGGGTCCTCTTTTTGGGTTCACGGCACTCCATTACTGGGTCTTGGTGCGAGACGCTCAGCTGAGCACCCCCGTAAGTTTTTGCGATGAGAACCCCCCCCCCACCTACTGAAGGAAGATGAGGAGGGGAAGAGAAGGAGAGAGAGAAGGAAGAGGAAGAAAGAGGGGAGGAAGAAAAGAAGAGGAGGAGAAGAAGAGGGATAAGGAAGTGGAGGAGGAAGAAAGAAGGCGGATGGGGAAGAGATACACTGTATAATTTGAATTTTGAGTCAGCTTAAATGATTGAGTGAGATGGTGGCATAATTTCTTTGAGCTATCATGACTTATTTTTTAAAAGTTATAACAACCAAAAGATTATCATAACTCAAAACATCAAGCTATGTCAGTTCAAACAAATTGTGCAACCATCTCACTCAATTACTTGAGCTGACTCAAAATTTCAAATTTTACAGTGTATAGATGGATGATTGAGGCTTTACTTGCCTGTATTATGCACTTGGTAGACTGTATTATGCACTTGGTAGGCTGTGTATTACGCACTTGGTAGGCTGTATTATGCACTTGGTAGGCTGATTAGGACAGGAGGAGGGCATGGTAATAAGATGGAGGATGATTAAAACAGCCGTTCAACGTAGGCCCAGGTGACCCAGCAAAACCTGGATTCGAACACTGGGTCCAGAAATTGGCAGCCCAGCAGGCTACCACTCAACCAACCCTCCCCCTGGGATGGGGAAGAGAAGGAAGAGGTAAGGAGGACCAGATGGGGAGGAGGGAAGGCCGGAACAGGAGGAGAGAGAGGAGGAAGAGAGGAGGGACAGCCATAGAGGAGGGAGATGTATAGCTAGATAGACTTTATTCAGCCATATTAAAAGAGAGTACAGACACGTATACATGACAACAAGCAGTACACTGTTGTAATGCGGTTCGGATTGCACACAAAAAGTTAAAAACTTATTTCCAGTGTGGTCCGGACAACCAAATGACGTCAAAGGGCAATAAAGGCTATCCAGGCTGCTAATAATAGTTATACAATATGAAAAAATTAATGTGTAACAGTAGCAGAAATTTCTGGGAAGGAGGGAAGGAGGTAGAGAAGGCAGAGAAGGCAGAGCAGGAAGAGGAGGACAGGGAGAGGAGGGAGAGAAGGGGATGAGGAGGAGGAGATAGACAAGAGAAGGAGGAAATAGTGAAGGAAGAAGAGGAGGGATAAATGAAAGATGAGGAGGGAGAAAAGGAAGAGGAGGAGCCTTAGTCAAAATGTCAAAGCTAAAGACGGAAGAGGGAGGAAGGGAAAGAGGGAGGGAGGAAAGGGAAGAGAGGGAGGGAGGATTGTCGAGAAGGGAGAAGAGACTCCGAGAGAGGGAGGGAGGATTGTGGAGGAGAAGGAGTACAGGAACAGGAACCTAAGGAGGCGCCAAAGGAGGAAGAGGATGAGGAAAGAGGAGGAGGGAGGGGAAGAGGAGGAGGGAGAATATGAGAGGAGGAAGAGGAGGGAGAGGAGGAGGAGGGAGTAGAAAAGGCAGAAAAGGAGGACGAGGTTGGAGAGGTTGGGCCAGAGGCTGATTAACAGAGGTCGGAGCAAAGGCAAGCAAAACATGGGACAAAGAGACAACCTGTTTCTGTAATTCTGTTCAAGTGATTCGTTGAAGCGGGGGTCTATTATGTCCTTTTAAAATAAGAACTACTCTATGATATTTTTCCAGACACTTAATAGGCCTATATTTGATTGCCAGAAAATAATTGGAAGTTCCAGGCCGCACTTATAACAGCCTTCTTTTTTCGCATTCACATCTAAAGAAACAATAGTGTTTATAACTGATAATATACCAATTACACATTTCTGCTTCACATAGTTTTTTTAAAATTTCATAACCTCAAATTGTCAAACTCCTTTCAGTAAAAATTCATCTAAATTAGCAGACAGTTTAAACTTTCAGGTGCTAAACATGCCTGATGTATCTTCAAAGTGTGCTGTATAATAATTATTTTATAAAATAAATGATAACTTTTAAGGTGTTCTCTTGCTATCCACATACAGGTTTTAGGAGAGGCAAGAGTGATCGCGGAGGCAAAAAGAAAAGAGTTTATAAATCAGGGATAATAACTTTTGCTACAAGCTGGAAAACTACAGTAGTTACCCACTGGCCAGCCTATTTGTTTTTATTGTGTGTCTTTAAAAGGGTACATGCTCACCTTTATGATGTAAGAAATTCTAGTAACTATGCTATTTAAAAATCATAAGTTTATAAAACACACACGATTTAGAATAACTTAATATTTTAGCAGAATGTTCTTAAATTATACATCAAAGATATGTATGATTAGCTTGAATCTGTTTATTAAAATATATTTTTTCTCATACAGGTTAATTCTCATATTCTTTCAGATAATTGTAGGCTACTGCACAGGGTGGACCAGTTTCTTCAGTAAAGTACTGCAAATTATACATGAATCAACTGTGGGATTCAGCCACATTAAATGACCATTCACCCATTCTTGCATCACACCACCACCTTTATTTAGCACACACATGTAGGCAATACATTTTATTGGACAATATTGGATGCTAGTTGTAAGTGCTATTTTTAGAAAGGTCTGCTACATGCTAGGCTCAGTGCCTGCAGCCGTGGCCGTGGATCATGTTTACTAGAACACAGGTCTGTGTAGGCTGCAGCTGTGACTGTCACTGTCAGATCTTGTCAGGCTCAGGGATCAAGATTTCTGTGCATACATATTTAAATCAACTTATACTGAGTTTGCCTATTCAATTTTACACTTGTGCATATTGTATTTACTGTGTAACTAGGCTTGTTGTGGACTTCATTCGACCAAACCAACCCAATGCAAGCGTCTCTTGAAGCCTGCGTGAAACTAGGTCAACCTGCAGGACTGAGTTGCGTCACAGCGCCACCTGGTAGATAAGCTTCGCGGGGACCCCATTGATAATGTCTGAAGTTTGAAGTTCTGCTGGTCTAAATAAAAAAATATGTTGATGTCTAGAAATGTAACAATTTAGTACACCTATAGGCCTACGTACGTGGTTGAAGTGAGTTGGGCGGAAAGCAGAACTTTTTCTTTTTTAATAAAATAAAGTTTAATATTTTTCTGCTGTTGATGGCTTTTTTATTATTTGTGGACATCTATTGAGCATTCTTCGTTTTTGCTTATTTCTGTCTAATGTTCAATGACTTTTTTGTGCCCTTGAAGGCTTGATCTGCCATCAATCCATGATTGGTTGATAAGAATATAGGAGGCGGGACTTCTACCATCATTTTGCTTGTCAATCATTTGTGGCCCTCCCAGACATATGGCAGGCCATGCAAATGAGAAAGGTGATTGAACTTTTGAAGTGTCATCATACAAAGTAACAAATTAAATTGTAGCGCAATGCAATGTAACCATATTCCAGACTAGATCAACAAAACAATGTCTGACTTTTGTTGCGCTAAAGTGCAAGATACACTGTTATTGCCCCCTCCTTGCTTCTTACCTGATTTTCTTAAAACTTTCTTAAACTCAGTGACCTCTTAATTAAGTTTTACCTGTGTCATCAGAAAAAGAGGAATTATAAGATCTGGGGCTGTGTTGGTCATAGAAAGGTGGCGTTTTCTTCTAACCATACAATTTCTTCTTAAATGTGAACTATTTAAGTTGGAATATTGATGGATGATTGCAAAACATTGTTCCCAAAAATTATATTGAAACACCAGAAAATACTGAATTCTCTATAATTGACTGTTTGTTAAGAAACAAAATTAAAGTCATCATCATATGTTTAATTTTTTTTAAAAATCTTTTTGCATGCAACATGTAAGTTATACCTTTCTGTCGTATTCAGTGAATCATCGCATGATCTACATGATTCACACAATGCAAATTCATACAATGTGAAGCCAAAGGTGTGAATTGCATGGTATCATATAAAAGCAGATACCTTAGAATTCCGAGCTTCTTAATTGTTTGTAATTGCAATTATCAAAGTTTGATTGATTCAGCTGCAAATTGAACAATTGCTTCAGAACTTTCAGAGACAATTGCTTTTGGCTTCAAAGCATGTTGAAGTAATCAACAAACAATGCATTGAAACCAAGGCATTGAGAGCCTTGGTTGCATTGATTCGGATTACTTTTAATAATTGCAAGTTGACTATCCAATTGAAGCCAAGGCATGTGATCAATAAGCCAAGATGCACTGTATTCAAGGATGGCAATTTATATTTAACGGAAGATACAATGGATACAGAAATTTAGGATAAGGTAAGTTTAGAATTTTTTCAATGCAGGCCTACTCAAACAGCAATAAATGAAAAAGTTATTCCATTAGTGATTTAATATATATGCTTATACGTTTGTTGTTTTTCTGTTTCCGTGAACATTGTTTGTGAATTGTGATGTCCATTTTATCAACAAAATATCCGTTTCAAAGGGGGAGTTTCTATGACCCCACGACCTGAAATCGATGGACTAAAAAGAAAATTATTTTCTAATACTCAGGTGAATTTAATCCAATTTGATTCAATGCTCATGAAGGTCAACATTGGATGCAAAATACTCTTTCTAATAAGTAAGTATAGTCTTTCAAACAAGAATAAACCAGTACAAGACAAATAAACAAGTAAAAGAACAAACAGACATCAACATTTGAAAAGTTCATGAACTTTTAAAAAGTAGCTTTTATTTGAAACCATTTGAAGAAACTCTTTGAGAATGCTGTCACACGGGAGTGAAAAAGTAAAGAACAATCACATGCATACTTTTGTAAAGTTTATTTAGCATTATTAGCTTTTATTTGACCAGACGTCTAGACTATATAGACAAGCAATGTAGATAGTAGTGCTATCATTAAATTTACATTTACGCAGTTATGCGTCATTCAGTCATTCAGTTTCCACTGATCAATTTATAAATTTCGAGTTGTCAAAGTAGTAGACAGTAGCTAAATGATTGCATGAGCAACAAAATAACTATTATTAATGATAAACCAAGCCAACTTATAAGTAATTCAGTATAATTTCCAACGCGCCGAATTCACTTTGGCGCTCGCCGAACTCACTTCTTTTGACTGGCCAATTAAAGAGAGCTCGGCGCCACCGAATTCAGAACGCGCCGAGTCCACCAGTTTCCCAATTATGTCTGTGAAGACAAATATATCATGGCACTGATGACTATGATCACTTGCTGCAGTGTCAGAACAGCAGCAGTTATTATGTATTTTGAACATATCTAAGAAACATGATCACATTGTAGATTAGCAATTAAATGACCTGCACTGCTATAGTCTTTTGATAATGCTGTGAAAGCTGTGAAAGCTTGCTTTTGTTATCTTGAGACCTTGATGCTGCAAACAAGCATGTGACTGCATATGTCAACTATAATAAGCCACTCACTGGATTTATCAATTTGTGAATTCCCAATGAGGAAAATGAGATTTCTGATTTACATAAATCTCCACCAGGCACAGTCTAATCTAATGGCTTCTGTAATCTGGATAACAGGTGCCTAGACATAACCAGATTCAGACTGCATGAGAGGAAAAGCAATTTTCCAATCCTTGCACTTCAGATGCTTTTTGTCATATCCGTTACCACAAGGTATGGAGTCAATTAAATGTGGGTACTATGATACTACTGTCCCTGGGACAATAACTAATGATTTCACAGACAAAGCCTTACAGTCATGATAAAAGTTCAGAATAGTATACTAAGTGATGTTGAGGTTATTCGTTGAATGGCAGTAGGACCGGACCCATTGCTCCTTTTTGAATACAAGACAAAATTTTTGAAATGCTGAGTCGTACACACATTTCAGTGCCATCCCGCAAGACGTAGAACCGGCATTTTCATGTGAGGGTGAAAGCACAGTAAAGGCCTCCATTGCGTTTTGGTCAGATAAAAGTAAATTTAGGGTTCTATAAACCAATTTCTGACATAAAGAAGAAACAGTGCAGTATTTAAGCTTGATCAACAAGTAAATGTGAGAAATTTAGGCATTTTTCATGAGCCTACAATTAAAACCATGCTCTGGGTAGACCTTTAAAGTGGGTGTAATTTGTCAATTTTAGCATGTAACCAGCGGCCCTTTTTCTGAAGCACCATCTATTGCAGCTATGCTGTAGCCTAATATTTAGTTCACATTCTGCCGGTGACATTATCTGTTTACTGTACCTCCCTGGCCTTCTGTTTGGACCATTGGCTGACTTTTCAATATGATGATTATGGCAGCCATGACTTCCAAAGAAAAGGTCTGCTTGTAACCATATTTTTGCAAATTTACAGTCAGGGGCTCAAAAGGCTGGCTGGATGGTATTTTTATGTAATAATTAACCGAATTTGGTCCTTTTGCCTGGATATGATATTGGTTTAATGAATTTAAGCAAAAAATTTCCAATGGCCACTGATGATTGTGAGATACAAGAAGCTCTAATGGCTAAAATGGATGTCCGTCCATTACGTCCACAACTGATTTTTTGGTAATTTAAATGAATTAAAGACCAGCTAACATGTCAACTGAGATGGAAATGCATGTCTATCTCTCTTTACCTATGTATGCAACTGAAAAATTAAAAAACACAATGAATTTAACTTATACACTGGACACCAGGCTAAAAAGTGTAAATGTCCGTCCATTACGTCCACAAAAATGTTCAAATTAGTCTGGGGACTGATGTTTGGAGGTCTGGTATGTCACAAATAAAGCAGGGATACCATGTTTAGTGACAAATTTGGATTATTTTAGTGAATGCTGACAAGGCTCAAAAATTTAATTGGTCACACTTCATGCAAACTGTCCATATCACATCTGCGAAAACTGACGAAAAGCCAAAGGTCCGTTTCAGTGGAAAAACCTAGATTTTCATGGAACTTTCATAATGTAGTTCATAGCAGCCCAGCAAATACCTGTCTTGATTTATTAGACAAACATAATTCTGTATTATACACATTAATAGGTTTAAAGTGATGTACTACACTTGCACTTCTGATGAAAATAATTATTAGGTCATAGGGGCCAAATATTGAGGCGCTTATTGTGCTTTCACCCGTGACAGGTTAAACGTTTACCACAGACAGAAACCGGGCCAGGCACCTTTGGCAGATTTTCAAGGAAGATTTACATTGTATTGCCCTGGTCTGAGGTCATGTACATTAACCTCTATCCCCCACATCAAAGCGTCAGTATTCTTGTGTGATGATTGTTTGACAATTGTATGAAGCCCCTCATACGTAGCTCCATTTACTTGTTTCCAAACACTAATGTCTGTCTTCTGATACTGCACTGTCCAATGGGCTCATATGATTATCCTCCATGCATTGGCCAGCAGCTTTCTAAACCCATTCATTCTCACCTTCCCTTTGCTGTGCAGCTATATTATACTTTGCTTTTACCTACTTAGTTTTTCCTCATGGGCCCAAGGCGCTAATAATCTTCTCATATCCTGGTGTTTATTCAGTTGTCCCAGGCACATCAGGGCCCGATGATGAGCCATTGACTTGCTGTGTTTGCCAGCGACTGGTGAAGCCCACTTGCCAAGAGACTTGCCAAGAGACTTGCCCACTCATTATGGCTTGGATGTATTGCCCGAGGCCCCTTGGCTAATCCTTCAACTGGATGACATTTGCTTTTTGCTCTGCGCATGAGTCCCAGAGATCCGGGCCAAGAGATAACCTTTCGACCACTTCGGCCTCGCTGACTCGGACTGATTCCTCGTCTTTTTCTACATCTAGAGCTACACAGGGAATGAGCCTTTGGCCTTTTTACGCTCATTTGGAGCAGTAACAAGAGAAGTGGCCCAGTCACTTCCCCCTTTTTGTCTCTTGATTGAATTCCAGCCCCTGGGTGATCTCTCAAGACAAGTATGCCATTGTCTTGACTCAACATTCTTGAGTGTGTATCAGGTCAAGGTCTCTGAGACAATGGAGACTTACTTGAATTCTTACAGTAAAATTAAGAAAAAAAATACAGATTTGTCTTCTGATTGATATACATGCATAAATATGCTAATGTTTGAGAACGCCTGTATACGTAACCAGATGCTTCAGCATGACATAGTCAGTTTCACAGCCTCACAGCCAATCAGGAGGTGCTATAGTCTGCTATAATCCAATCAAATATCTCAAAACTATGACATAGGGGAACGAGGGGCAAAACGGGCCATCTAACTTCGAAGGCTCGCTGCACAAAGGTGGTATATCATGCGAATGCCAAATAAGGTCTGATCCATGAAGAAGTACCAATACCACTTGCTCAAAAACTGAAAAGTGCTTTTTTAATGGTTCCAATTCTAATTTTTCCCTATTTTCAAAAATGCAACTTTTTCATGTGGGGCAAAATGGGAAGAAATAAAGACACAAAAGTTTTGAAATTAATCAGCTGTTTTGATAACAGCCTAACTAAAAGCATGTTGACAAACAGAAATGCATTAATTCCTGTCATTGCAATGTAAGAATATTGCAGAATAATATGATGATGCCAAAGCATAGAGAGACCACAGGATGAAGATCCATAATTTTTCATGAGCTGAGATTAGTGAGAAACAATTCTTAGTATTTATGAAACTGTTATTCTATTATTGCCGTGATAAAAAAAACCAGAATGCAGAAAATCACCTCACATCATAAAATGATTTATGCCAACTGTATAGGCCCATAGCCAAAAAACTATCATTAAGTAGTATAACAATTTGATCAGACATATTCATGATCAATATCTTCGTGGCATTGTAGATTTACTCTGCTCTGGTCTTTTAGCACTTTATAACTTTTCGTTATTATGGCATGTTCGCACATTCACAATTAAATTGGACAAGACAGCCACGTCACCCCACTTGATTGTTATAAATTTCTAAGTTCAAAATTGTGACATGGACTAGTTCCACAAATCTCTTGTGATTTTTTTCAAATTTTGCCTGTTATATAGCCAGAAAATGCATCAAATGTCTCAAATGTCATAGTTGAATTGACCCAATATCAAGCTTCAACCATTTCTAGGCTGGGATTGCTTTTTTGTGCTTCCCATTTTGCCCCCGCAGGAGGACTCCATATTGCCCCAACCATGCAGGGTAGATTAATAATGACCTACTTACACATGACTAAGCACCAGACTACATTATTTTGCTTAATAAGCAAGCTTAGTAGTCCTCTTATAACACTGACTATAAATTATTCTGTTGGGAATGTCATTGGAGGTACTACAGCATTTCCAAAAATTCGGATTTTTTTAAGAAAATCAATCAAAAACTTCAAATTAAAATAGCT
Source organism: Platynereis dumerilii (assembly GCA_026936325.1). NCBI lineage: Eukaryota > Metazoa > Annelida > Polychaeta > Phyllodocida > Nereididae > Platynereis > Platynereis dumerilii. The sequence goes on from JAPTHN010000002.1 coordinate 97,526,125, forward strand.
GCATACCTGTAACGTTCTCAACCACAAAACCTTCAGGAAAAGTTGGTCATGTATCTTATTTTATTTTTCAACCGAAAAATTAGAAGGCAGGTCAAAACATTCCGAGAAAACTTAAAAAACCATTTTGCCCCGCCGGTCCGTATTGCCCCTTGTTCCCCTACTCCTTGTAGTCAGGCTCCTCGCCCACTCAAGTTTTGCCACAATCAGTCCTTTTGACTTTTGCCGTATATTTCCTTGATTGTGTTCTGTCTCATATTTCTGTGAATCAATTAGGAAAGTCATCATTTGCAGTTGATATCATTGTATATGCTGAAATATATTAAAAGTTACAGCCAGTTGACTAATGGGTTCCCCTCAGGGATGTCATTAGCAGAACACAATAACCTTGATTCAGCTACAAATGAATTGTTGAATTTTGAAAAGTTTTAATTGCATGTGTGCTGAAAATGTACGATACGTTTTATACATCACATTTCAATTGGCTCCCTGACAGAATACAAGACGATTGGAGTAAAAGAGCATTCTGACAATTGGTGCCTGAGGTTTTCGTTTGTATGAGACCTTGAGAACTTTATATTAAATTTTGATAAGATTTCACTGAGATTTTATTTTATTGGTAAACCAAACCTGCATTTGCATGTGGTTGAGGTTCCTCCTTGCTCTACTGAAGGTCTTTGCCTGCATGGGTTCGAACCCCAGTTTAGGAACCCGTCATTTTCAGTGGACCTTCATGAGTAATATCCCAGCTGGATGTCTTGGGAATGAGACTTTAAATTAGCCGCCCCTTGTATCAGTGTCGGTCCTGGGCAAGTAAAAGATCCCTCGCATGAGATGAAAGCGAAACATATTGAGGACTCCTGCTCTCTCTCTCATCTCATCAATCAACCCTCGTTAGTGGCCAGAACTGGGCTTTAAGCCTTAGAGGGATGCACTTTCCATATCTTTCTATCTATGACTATTATCAACATGTGACACAGTCTGATAGTGTATTCTGTTTTTCTATTGCAGCGTTGGTGGATTCCAAAATATGGGTGCTAGATCGACGGGTCTTCCAGGCCATCATGATGAAAACTGGAATTCAAAGACAAGAAGAAAACATGCGCTTCCTCCGAAGGTAAGCTCATTGTGTTGATCACCGCATTTGCCACGGGAGGTCTTTTTAATGAATGTCGGGAAAGCAGAGAAAGCCGAGAGACTCGGCAAGGGAGCTTTGGCTGGAATGAGATGTGCCGTGTACTGGCTGAGCCGTCTGTTCATATGAATTGGAGGTGTCCTGCAGTTCTCTTGATGAACAGATAATGCAGGATTGTATTATACTTTGCTCAGACCCCAAGCAGGGAAGTGCTTCTATGAGCTTGATGTTGATGCGCTTTGTTGATGCGCTTTTCTGTCACTCAGATGTTTTGTCTGAAGCTGCTAGAAGCAGCGACAGTGTGACTGTGTGACAGAATAATATTATGTAGAAGCTGTACATTGAACTTGAGGTATAGCACTCTAGCAGCATTACATCTCCAAATGTGGTTTGTGAGTCATTCTCCGAAGACGGAGTACTTTGAGGGCATAAAGGACATGTACCTTTGCCTCTGTGCCATTGCAGAGAGGAAGAATTAAGAAATGAGAAAAAAAAATGGGTTTAGTAAATCACATTGCAGGAATATCATCCTCCAGGGACCAATTTCTGTGCCATGGTTGCATTGTGAACATCATCATCATCATCATCATTATTTCCAGTAGTTGCCGCCTTTTTAGTCAAACCGCATACAGTTTGTTTAGGTTTTGCCTCAAGGGGATTAATCTAATGTATAAGTTTTAATGTTTGACCTGGATTTTTCGCACAAGGTTTGGCTCTGGACTGATTGGAAAGGATAGAGCTCCTCTTGGAACAGTATGAACTTTGCACTATTCCTAAAATTTGACAATGACTAGATGACCCATGTTTGATGTTTTATTGCCACCAAAATGTATTGATAAGACATAAATTCAACTGCAATGAGGGAAAGACATTTTATAATGATGGGTTTGAATTCTTGGGTGTCACCTTCAATGTGTCTCACAGACAGCAGGACTTTTGGTCCATGAAAAAAAAAACCTTTTTGAAAGTTTTGTTATTTAGGCCGGTCTAGGAAATACAATGCTATTCCCCTTTGAGGAGTAAGAACGCCTCATGTTGTTGTGACCGCAGTTCAGATATGACATAGCAGGCACTAGATTCTGGTCATTTCATCAGACCAGGCTACTTACTAGTACTTGGACTAATTACCTGGGAATTAGGTATAGCATGCATGCAGGCAAATAACTGTGCGTAAATTAGTAGCCCAGGAAGTAGTTTGGTTGTGCCAACACAGACGATACTATATGTACATGAGATTCTTCCAGGAACGGTACTATTCAGCATAAATCCTTTGGAACTTCTAAATGGTTCGGAAGGTTTAAAATTTTCTCTTTGGGGTTGACCCGGTTTAGTCAATGCAAGAGTTTCTAAGATGTGCCATCAAAAAGACTATTGCACAAGTAGCGGTAAACTATCACAGTGGCTTAGAGTGTGGTGATAATACTGTTGAGTGTTGATGTTTATAAAGGAGCTTAAAGGTAGCTCCTATAGTCTTTTTGTAAACTAGCCGTAATATGTTGTGATGTAAACTGGAAATGAGTCAGATGTAACATTGACTTCCTTGCAAGCTCTTGCATGGAACTACTGAAAGAACTGTGGTTATAAGAACTACATGTGTTCACTGTACATAAGAAATGTGCAGGGCACGGCAGGCTTACTCTTATCAGTGCAGGAAGATAAGTATTGATGGCAACCTCGCTGCCCAATTTGGCTTCATCTTTGATGTGATTGTCATCATCTGCCATCATGATTCCTCGCTCCTTGCGGATGCCATTCAGAATCAAGAGGCTATACTGATGCCTTGTTGAGTCCAGATGCCATTTGCCATGATGTGGCTGCCATCCGGCTGACAAATTATGTTCAGAAGACACTAGAACTAAACTCGGTTAAACATCATCACGTTTGATGCTCCATCGATCTTGTTGCAGCAATTTTGTCATCTAGGACTCATCTGCCAGTTGCACAAATTGTGGGAATCATGTTGTTGATATAGGCCATCTTGTTGTCCTACTTGTTACTTACACGTCTTAGACTTGTATCAGAGGGACTTACTGGACTACACTACTATCCGCATGCAGTGCAGATGTTTTGAGCCTTGACACAGGTTTAAGTCAATGTGAAATCAAGATGCATTTAGTTATGTGGTCATAGTGCTATGTAGTCTCAATCTGTCTGAATAACCTGTCTATAGATAGAAATTCAGAAAATTGTAAAAAACGGTCAAGTAAGCTTAAAACTGACAGTATCATGCTACAGGACTAGTTATTTGAGATTATTCAGATTTTCTCTAAATTTAACGTCTTACTTTTCTACCAGCTTATTTTGGAAAAACTTACAACTGACTGCACTCAATTATGATGTTTCCAGGCTTATGGCTTCCTTATTAACCGGTCTTATTACATTTCGGAGAAGGCCACAGATAGACGACTGTTGTGTCAGAACAACTGGAGTTGTATTTTATTTGTGGATAAAATTTTGAATTTATATATTTATTCTTGTCTTGTATTCTGCTGAGGACCGTTCATTTTCTTTTCAAGTTATTTTTGCAGTTCAGGTAAAATTTCAGAAATGAGCTGAAGGTATCAGGTGATCTTTTTATTTGGCTAGTTATTGTCAAAGTGAAATACTTGAAATAGAAGTACAAAATGTAGCAGAAATCCCTTTACTTTCAATGCCAAAACTGTCCATATTAACTGAAGTAATTTTCAAAGTCTTCTAGTTGTTTGAAAGTGAAAAGTGTATAAGTAGAATTCACATGGCAATATCCCTTAATTGAAAGTGGTGTCCCACAAGGTTGTGTTTCGTGGCCAGCTGTCTTTGTGGTGGCCCCCAGGATACAATACTGATCAGTGCTTTACAAACTGGAGCCATGAGCATGTGTTATCCCTTCAGTGATGGTGGCAATCTTCTTATGGAAGCTCAGCACTCTTCAGCTCTGCTCTGTGTGCGGGAACTCAGTTGAGACACAGGAGGAAATTACAGCTGGAGGCTGCACAGGATGTGGCTGAAGTTCACCATTGTTGTGAGGCCCCTTACTTCCCATCTTGTCCAAACGAAGAAGCAAGTTCCTTTCGTGATCATCTTTCCCAGCTTTTTTCCAATGCTTATCATGTGTCAATAATATATGGGGTGCGAATCTCTTTGACAATGTAACAATGGTCTCTTAGTATGACTGTAAGTATTTTAATCTTTAGGAAGGGTCAGCCTGGATACAGAGATTATTGGAAGAAACTAGCTCATGTTGAAATTGGTTCCAAGTGTTTGTATGCTTATCATGTGTGAGTAGTAGAAAATTTTGCTGGATCTAAAATAGAACCCCATTTGTCAAGAAGACTATTTTAACCACCATTGTGTTCCAACATTTATAAATCATTTCTGTAATTGGTAGTCTCATTGGAAACTAGCCATATTATGTTGTGATGTGCTGGACATGAGTCAGACATGGCATAGATTTCTGTTCACCAAACTACAAACAGAACATGTGGATATAAGAACTATGCAGTAAGAACTGTGCTGGCTTACTGTTATCAGTGCAGGAAGATAAGTATTGATGACAACCTCCATGCCCAATTTGGCTTCATCTTTGATGTAATTGTCAACATCTGCCATCATGATTCCTTGCGCCTTGCAGATGCCATTCGAAGTCAGGATGCTATACAGATGCCACGTGGAGTCCAGGTGCCATTTGCCATGATGTGGACACTAGACTAAACTTGGTTAGACATCATCACGTTTGATGCTCCCTCTTGTTGCTAGCAATTTGTGAATCTGCCAGTTGCACAAATTGTGGACATCATGTTTTGATATAGGCCACCTTGTCCTTGTCCTACTTGTTATTTACGTATGTGTCATGGACTTGTTTAATAGGAAGTTACTGGACTAAACTGTCATCTGCAAGCAGTGCAAAATTAATTTAATGTTTTGAGTCTTGACACAGGTCTAGGTCACTGTGAAATCAAGATGTATTTAGTCATATGGTCATAGTGCTATGTAGTCTAATTTGTCTGAATAACCTGTCTATTGATAAAAATTCAGAAAATTGTGAAAAGTGGTCAAGTAAGCTTAAAACTGACATTATTATGCTGCAGGTCTAGTTATTTGAGATTATTCAGATTTTCTCTAAATTAAACGTATTATTATTTTTTTGCCATCTTATTATGGAAAACTTGCAACTGAGTGCACCCAATTATGATGTTTCCAGGCTTATGGCTTCCTTATTAACCAGTCTTGTTACATTTCTGAGAAGGCCATATATATAGATCCCTTTTGTGTCACAACAAAAGGAGATGTACTTTATTTGTGTATACAGATTTGCATTTATACATTTATTCTTGTCTTGTGCTCTGCTGAGGACCGTTCATTTTCTTTTCAAGTTATTTTTGCAGTTCAGGTAAAATTTCAGAAATGAGCTGAAGGTATCAGGTGATCTTTTTATTTGGCTAGTTATTGTCAAAGTGAAATACTTGAAATAGAAGTACAAAATGTAGCAGAAATCCCTTTACTCTCAATGCCGAAACTGTCCATATTAACTGAAGTAATTTTCAAAGTCTTCTAGTTGTTTGAAAGTGAAAAGTGTATAAGTAGAATTCACATGGCAATATCCCTTAATTGAAAGTGGTGTCCCACAAGGTTGTGTTTCGTGGCCAGCTGTCTTTGTGGTGGCCCTACAACACATAATTCTGTTCAGTAAATTACAAACTGGAGCCATGAGCCTGTGTTATCCCTTCAGTGATGGTGGCAATCTTCTTATGGGAGCTCAGCACTCTTCAGCTCTGCTCTGTGTGCAGGAACTCAGTTGAGACACAGGAGGAAATTACAGCTGGAGGCTGCACAGGATGTGGCTGAAGTTCACCATTGTTGTGAGGCCCCTTACTTCCCATCTTGTCCAAACGAAGAAGTGAGTTCCTGTACTGATCATCATTTCCATGTTTTTCCAATGCTTATCATGCGTCAATAATAAATGGTGTTGCAATCTCTTTGACTATATAACAATGCTTTGACAATGAACTCTTGGTATTGCTATTCGTATTTTAATCTCTAGAAGGGGTAGCCTGGCTGGAGGAAGTATAAAAACGAAGAACTAAGTAGCCTATCCGGTGTCAATAATAGATGGGGTGGGAGTCTCTTTGACTTTATAACTCTGGTCTTCTGATATTTCTATGAGTATAGTCAATCTTCAAGCAGGATATTTAAATGTGTTTCATAAAATATGCAGATGACACCAAATATGGCACTTCTACCTTGTTTACCTCTTTCTGTAACTATATTGTCTCTTGATGTTGTCAAAAGCATAAGCTTATTAAATTCAAGATGTATTTAGGTCAATCTTTCATTTATTTTGTCTTTGATGTTGAAGTGGATACATTTTTTAAATTTTGCTGATCTAATATAGAACCCCATTTATCAAGAAGACTATTTTAACCACCATTGTGTTCCCAACATTTATAAATCATTTCTGTGACTGGTAGTCTCATTGGAGCCATATTCTGTTATGATGTGCTGGACATGAGTCAGACATGGCATTTCTGTACACAGAACTACAATAAGAACATGTGGTTATAAGAACTATGCAGTAAGAACTGTGCAGGCAAACTCTTATCAGTGCAGGGAGATAAGTATTGATGCCAACCACCCAGCCCAATTTGGCTTCATCTTTGATGTGATTGTTATCATCTGCCATCATGATTCCTTGTGCCTTGCGGATGCCATTCGAAATCAAGATGCTATAGAGATCCATGTGGAGTCGAGATGCCATTTGCCATGATGTGGATGCCATACGGCTGGCAAGTTGCCTTTCAGAAGACACTAGACTAAACTTGGTTAGACATCGTCACGTCTGATGCTCCATCTTATTGCTAGCAATTTTGTCATCTGCCAATTGCACAAATTGTGGGCATCATGTTGGTGATATAGGCCACCTTGTCCTTGTCCTACTTGTTATTTACGTATGTGTCATGGACTTGTTTAATAGGAAGTTACTGGACTAAACTGTCATCTGCAAGCAGTGCAAAATTAATTTAATGTTTTGAGTCTTGACACAGGTTAAGGTTACTGTGTATTTAGTCATACGGTCATATTGCTTTGTATTCACATAATCTGTCTGAATAACCTATCTAAAGATAGAAATTCAGAAAATTGTAAAAAGCAGTCAAGTAAGCTTAAAAAACTGACGTTATTGTACTGCACTTTTAGTTATGTGAGATTATTCAGATTTCTCTAAATTAAATTTACTTTTTTGCCAGCTTATTATGGAAAACTTGCAACTGACTGCACTCAATTATACTGTTTCAAGGCTTATGGCTTCCTTATTAATCAGTCTTGTTACATTTCGGAGAAGGCCACAGATAGACGACTGTTGTGTCAGAACAACTGGAGTTGTATTTTATTTGTGGATAAAATTTTGAATTTATATATTTATTCTTGTCTTGTACTCTCCTGTTGTCTCTAAATAGCCCACACCGGTGCTGATGGGGCGTAAAACACAAACTCACTCACTCACTCTCTCACTTGTACTCTCCTGACGACCGTTCAGTTCCTTTTCAAGTTATTTTTGTAGTTCAGGTAAAAATTCAAAAATGAGCTGAAGGTATCAAATGATCTTTTTATTTGGCTAGTAATTGTCAAAGTGCAATACTTTAAATAGAAGTACAAAATGTAACAAAAATCCCTTTACTTTCAATGCTGAAACTGTCCACATTAACTGAAATAATTTAAGTCTTGCGGTTGTTTGAAAGTGAAAGGTGTATAAGTAGGTTTCACATGGCAATATCCCTCAATTGAAAGTGGTGTCCCACAAGGTTGTGTTTTGTGGCCAGCTGTCTTCCTGGTGGCTTACGACACAATTCTGTTCAGTGCTTTGCAAACTGTAGCTGTGAGCCTTCAGTGATGGTGGCAATCTTCTTATGGGAGCTCAGCACTCTTCAGCTCTGCTCTGTGTGCAGGAACTCAGTTGAGACACAGGAGGAAATTACAGCTGGAGGCTGCACAGGATGTGGCTGAAGTTCACCATTGTTGGGAAGCCCCTTACTTCCCATCTTGTCGAAATAAAGAAGCGAGTTCCTTTAGTGATCATCTTTCCCAGGTTTTTCCAATGCTTATCATTTGTCAATAATAGATGATGTACATATGTAGATTGGGTTGGTAGTCTCGTGGTACATGCATCACTTTATATCTTAGAAAAGCCTGTTGAAATGTTGTTAATAAAATATGCAGAAAACTGATAAGCATACCTTTTTCTTCTTGATCTATGTCATTATGTCTCTTGGTGGTGCCTAAAGCATTTGATTTAATCTTTTGAAAAGCCACTGAAATTAGGTTCCATTAACTTTTCTGATAGTCCCTCTTTCTTTATTGTCAAGTTGCTTAGTCTGTCTGGATTATTCATCATTCATAAGCCAGTTTGAAGTAAAAGAGCTTGTTGGTTTTCCTTTTTTAGTATTAATTGACATTTTAAGAAATGTGTAGGATAGATAAGCAGAGATAAGTTGGTAAACTATAGATCTAAGATCCAATTAGCTTCATCCATCCACAAAATTGCCATCTTGACTCAGCCTCTCGCTGTGATAAAGCTTATCGTAAATTTACACAAGAAACTCCAAGCACTCGTGTATGTTTGTGGTCACTTATATACTGTATAACTTACTGTACTAAACAAGAGATTTTGATTTTTATGTACATGTCGTAAAAATGAAATAGGCCCACTGTAGTTAGAGAGATTTTGCTGGGAGTTTGTTTATGCAGTCGTACATTCCTTCCGGTATATGCCTTGAGATGTCAGCCTGAAGGCCTTGTTCCTATTTTGTTAATGACTCGAAGGGCCGGTTGATCAATAATGTGTAGTAACTCATAAGGCTTATTCTTCTGCAACTTTTTTTTCATCGTCATAGTTTCCGTATTCAGTGTGGAAAAGTCAACTGACTTGAATCAAAAATACATGTATATTATCATCACCTCAGCCATGAGATAAGTAGGGTATTGTCATTAGATGACCCATGCAACAACCACCCATAACGCCCTCATTTGCAGGGCCGACAATGATTTTGAGGGCCGACAATGATTTTGAGGGCCGACAATGGTATTGTCAGCCCTGTGATGACGTCATGACTCATGCTGCCTGGCAACCATGAGCATCTGAATCTATAAATAGATCGTGACGTCTTGATTTTCAAGGCCACAAGTAGCGTCACAAGTTTTGTTGAAATCTTACTGTGGCAGTGTTGGTTTTTTCTTTTATTCTCAGTCCCTTTTGATCTGATTACACTGAAATTCGCACAGGATCTTGAATACAGTATAGTAATGCACAAGAACAGATAAGGACATCAGAGTGCATACATTTATTGGGATTTTAAAGCACTGTAATTGGGAAGGTCTGAAAAGTTTTATGGCAGGTGAATTGTTTGAGTAAGAGGTAATGATAATAGTAATATCATGACCTGTGTCGGGCATTATGGGTGGTTGACAGCCCTCGGGCTTGCTTGTCAGCCCTACGATTGTCAGCCCTCGTTCCTCGGGCTGACAAGAAATTGTAGGGCTGACAAGCAAGCCCTTGGGCTGTCAACCACCCATAACGCCCTCCACAGGTCATGTTATTGTTATATTGTTTCTAGTATGTCCTATTTAGCTTTCATTCTTATTGGCTTATTTTCAAGAGAATACTTCTTGCAGATTCTTCATAAGAGTTTTTCATTCGAAGTCAGTACAGAGTACAGACGTTATCTTCTTTTTTGACAACATTTATGTTTGCTGTAAAGGAGGGACAATAAATGCCTTGGTTACAACGTAAAACTGGCAATTTCTTCGGTATGGTGCATTTATAACTTTCCATCTACCTGCCTGTGAATCTACTACTTGGTGGTAGCGCGCTGAGCTGTGAACCTCTTGGTCTCAGTGTCACTTCCCGATTCTGGCAACCAATATTAGATGGATGTTTCGTCCTGTGCCAAGAGTACATCTCGCCCATTTCCGTCATCTCTTTGCCTGTGCTAATAAGCCTTGCCTGTAAATAAATGCAGAACCTAAAACCCTATCAGCCCGCCATAATCTACAAATATGCCAATACCATTACAATTATTATATGTATTAAGTTTTTACGCTTATGTAATCCAAAAAATTTTTTTCAACAAACATATTAAGAGACTATTCACCATGGTGAGACGAATGTATGACCTTGGTTCATATGTATGGTACAATCTTCCATGCAATTATTTCTTTCAATTAATGTAGGCCAGCGTTGTTTACCAGGATGTACACAGTGTCTCACAATATATCAGACCTGGGGCTGAGGACTCCTGGCCAAACCTCATGGACAATCCTGCCAATTTGTAGCTGTGTCTGGGAGGATGCAGCTGCCCTGATGTACAGAGCTAGTCATCATGCAAACACGCAAGTTTACAGCTGTCACTTCATATGTCATGTGTAAACGGTGGTTTCCTGAGTGGAAATATCCGAGAGCAAAACAGCTCCTTTGCTCATATTTGCCTTGAGTGTCTTGATTTGCAATACGTTTTAAATGTGGAATGAAAAACAGGAATGACTGCAGCGAAGCTAGTTGCACCACTGACTGGTCAATTTCAAATCAAACGGTAATTGCCGCAGCTTCCTGTTGCTTTGCCCTGACAGATTCATGAATGTTTAGGTAGTGAGCTGAAAGTTTAATCGTGTTGCAAAATGTAAATCTTTGGACTGACCTATGATTTTATATTTTTGTTAGCAAAAATTAATAAGTTGCGGGACTTCTCAACTTTATTCATACAGGATCAATGAATGGTTTATTTAGAGCCGAACTTGCAGTTTGTGCGTTCTTTGATCTTCTGTATATTGCATGTACTCGATAAATCCAGTCTAAGCTCTGCTGAATGGTACCAAATGTGGACATATGGACTAAGACCAGACATACCTTGCATATTAGGTCAGTTAGTTGTCCTGCTCCGTTTTAATGTTGCTAATTTGCAGTTTTGTTAGTTTGCCTGGAGGATATACTTTAACACGGATAGCAGTCTCAAGATGTCTTAGTCTGGGCGTATCCCTGGATATAAGCTCCCTTCTGGTATCCATAAAATATTAAAATGTCCGTTTTGGATTCCACTATTCATTTTGAAAAAGAAACTTAAGATAAGAAAAGAGAGTCGCCCTTCTTTAAAAATTGGCTGACTCATAGTTTGCCAAGAAATTGCAGGTGCATGCTCACTGTTCTGCTGTCTCATTCTATTTTCTTGTCCTTTTTAGCCGTTTTGCTGATGGTTATTAAGACACTGGAATAAATGCATTAACACTATTTTCTTGTTAATCTTGCACTCTTCTGATTTGTCACAATTAACATAGATTTGTCAAAATACTCATTAGAGTTGGCCTTGTATTCTAGCTTTGATAAGACAGGCATCGGAGTCATTTGGTTAGATGATTAAACCATTCATATATTGTAGAACACCCATTGCATTTGTTACATTGAGCTTTTTCAGAGAAAAATGGTCAAAATCTGAGGAAAACACAAAACAATGATTTTCAAGACTTACAAAATTAATTGATTACTGTCTTTGAGAAAAGGTTGATCATAATGTCACCTTTAGAAATGTATGTACTTGAGTTTCCCTGTTATTTCTCTTCCAATGAAGGCAAAAACGAGCTTCAGTTTTTTCTCAACGCCAAATGCTAGCAAATATCATGTATCAATTTCGAGTATTACAAACGTATTCATGAACAGTTTATTTTCTGATTTGCTGATAAGTGAGACTTCTTCTTATGAATCTGATGTAATCATCTTTCTCTGACAATCACAATTTTCTTGTGTCAACTCTTTTAAGTTGTGCCTCTAGCTACTATAGAATAATGAAAATATCTTGTGACAAGTTCCTTACAAGTCTCCTAATTAGCTTGAGGTACAGATAAAGCTGATTTTGAAATTTCTTTGCAGCAAGGTTTCTCAAACTTTACGACAGAGCGATAACCTGGAAAATGTCAAAGTTAGCTCCCATTTTCCTTCCTTAGCATTCCGAAACGTCTGCAATTTGCATCAGAAATGATTGAAGATAACACCATTTCCTTCATCCTTCATAATTAATTGGAAAATTATTTAACCAATGAGATATTATGCTGAGAAATAAAGTAAGTACAAGAAAATGGGAATGAACAGAGTTTTGAACCATTAGGTTGTCAGGAACTGAACTTTTGATAAAGTAAAATCAGATTTGATTGATTAAGAAGTTAACAAGGCATTTTCAGATTTGCCTGCTACTACCAGTTGAAAAGTGTCGTGTTTGCGGTATTACTGTCCTTCCTGGTGCGATGGGTTAAATTGCTAATTCTTAAGGTCGGACAGAATTGCGTGCACAGAGAAGTTTGACACAAAGTTGAAGCAAAAAGAACTTGCAAGGTGTTAGGTTTCCTATGAAGCCAGCTTAACTTCCTCGTGAATTGGCAACTCTATGGATTAAGAGGTCATTCTAGAAGACCCACAAATTCAGTGTAGGCCTATAGAAAAGCATTTGCAAAGCATTTCCAAAGCTCAGCCAACATCAAGCTGCCAGGCCTGGTCAGATTGAGGTGCCTTTTGATTGGGAATCCCCACAGCGGCAAAAGTCCTCTCCTTGATATAAAAGTCGTCCGGAAAACGGCAGCAATTACGAGTAAGCTGAACAAAGTGTCACAGAAAATCTACACAACAACTTCGTCACAGCGCTGACTGAGCTTTATACTGTTCAGTGTGCTGCGATTTTTGTAGCAATCGCAACCTCCACGGAATTGGAAGACAGCAAATACTTGTACTTCTCGCCAAAAAACAATGGCCTCATTACTGTAAAAGACAATTTTTCTGCATGTGCTTAAGACGGTAATTGCCATAGAAAGTGATGCAGCTGGTTTTACGACTTCTGGTACTTTTGGAAATACTGCATCTTTTACCTCTTTTGCATTTCTTTTATTACCTTGTATTTATTTGCCCTTGAAAATAAATGATGAAATGTTGCTCTACATGATGAAATCTCAATGAAGTTGTAGAATTTAATCACCCCAAGTAGGACATCTTGTGATCTGAGCCCTTTTAAGTTTCGCATCTCGGTTGCAAGTTGCCAAGGACATTCATTCTGCTGTGGTTACAAACTTTTACATTAATAATGAGTTAATATGACTAATAGCCTCATCGAGACGTAATTACTGATGTTAAGATATTTGCTCTATTAGTTAGTTGAGGGATGTGTAATTATGTTTTTGTTATGCACAAATTTGACTCTTCACGTTTCAGCCAAGCCATCATAATTTTAAATAATGTTAGATGAATCTTATTTTCTTGTTGACATTTTCTTATTCGCTGCCGAGACTAATTGTCATGTAGCAATTAGGCAATTCTCAATTAATAAATTTCCTTATGTCATAATGACTGTTTCTTTTCATTTCTATTATCTGATTTTTTCTGGAATATTTGCAAATTACCTCAAAATTACCTGATCCGAACATGGTAGAGATCTTCACAAAATCTAGCAGAAGTTATGACTAGTTGGACAGAACTTTTGGAAAACCTCTTGTATCAAGGTTTTTCTGTGTGCACATGTAATCACATCGATTTTCCAGGCAAATCTAAATTAAGAGACTACATTCATCATTTATACTTCTCCCACAGACTGAATGTATGACCTTGATGGAGATATATGGTACAATCAATACGTGCAATATTTAAGCAATAACTGTCTGTCATCGTTGTTAACCAGGATGTACACAACATCACATACATGTATATATGCAATATAATACAAGAGTCCTGTAGCTGAGGACTCCTGGCAAAATCTCATTGCCAATCCTGCCAATTTTTAGCTGTGTCTCAGTGTCTGGGAGGATGCAGCTGCCCTGATGTACAGAGCTATAGTCATCATGCAAACACGCATGTTTACAGTTGTCACTTTGGATGTCACATGTAAATGGTGGTTTCCTGAGAGGGACTTGTCCAAGAGCAAGATGACTCTTTTGCTCATGCTTTCTTAAGGTTTCTTGATCCGACATATTTTTTAAACATGGAATGAAAAGCAGGAGGGTGAGTGCAGGATAGCTGTCGCAACACAGACTGGTCAATTTCAAGGTAAATTGGCGGATCAGTGACACTTCATTCAATAAATGTAATATGATCATCTTTCTCTGACAATTATCATAACTTGCTTGGCTCAAATCTCAAGTTGTGCAGCTACTATTCTCAGTATCGAATAATGCAAGTATCTTGTGACAAGATCGTATAAGTCTCCAGTAATCAGCTTGAGGTACGGATAAAGCTGATTTTGAAATGTCTTTTTTTGGCAAGTTTTCTCAAACTTTTACAACAGAGCGATAACCTGGAAAACGTCAAAGTTAGCTCCCCTTTTCCCTTCTGTACCATTCGGAAACCTCTGCAATGTGCATCAGAATTGATGGAAGATAACGACATTTCCTTCTTCTTTCAGAATTAATTGGAAAATTATCTAACCAATGAGATATTATGCTGAGAGATAAATTAAATACAAGAAAATGGGAATGCACAGAGTTTTGGACCATTAGGTTGTCAGGAACTGAACTTCTGATAAAGTAAATCAGATTTGAATGATTTTAAAAGAAGTTAACAAGGCATTTTCAGATTGCCCTGCCAGTTGCGAAGTGTCGTCTTTAGACACTTGATGTCCTTACTGTCTTCTCTGGTGCGATGTGTTCAATTGCTAATTCTTAAGGTCAGACAGAATTGCGTGCACAGTGGAGTTTGACACAAAGTTGAAGCAAAAAGAACTTGCAAGGTGTTGGGTTTCCTATGAAGCCGGCTTAACTTCCTCGTGAATTGGCAACTCTATGGATTAAGAGGTCATTCTAGAAGACCCACAAATTTCGTATGGGCCTATAGAAAAGCATTGGCAAAGCATTTCCAAAGCTCAGCCCACATCAGGCTGCCAGGCCTGGTCAGATTGAGGTGCCTTTTGATTGGGAATCCCCAAAGTGGCGAAAGTCCTCTCCTTGATATAAAAGTCGTCCGGAAAACGGCAGCAATTACGAGTAAGCTGAACAAAGTGTCACAGAAAATCTTTACAACATCTTTGTCACAGCGCTGACTGAGCTTTATACTGTAACAACTGTACAGTGTACGACGCTGTCTATAGAAGTCGTAACCCGCTGACGCTTAGCATAAAGATAATTGTCAGAAGCACTGATGGCAATTGGAAAACTGCCAAAACTTATACTTCTTGCCATAAAAACAATGGTCTCCTTACCATAAAATGACAATATCTTGCCTGTACTTTAACCGGTAATTGCTATAGAAAGTGTCAAAGTGATGATGCTGGTTTTATGACTTCTGTTACTTTTAGAAATACTGCATCTTTGTCCTAATTACCTCTTTTGCATTTCTTTTATTACCTTGTATTTATTTGCCCTTGCACTATTGAAATGCAATGGAAAATTTGCTCTGACCTAATTGGCAATGAGCATGCCCAGGCGTTACCCAGTTCCTACTGAGCATGCTCAGAACTATTGAGCATGTGCAGTGAGCAATAACAAATAGTAGCCATTTTGAAATTTCCGCACTTCAAATATTCAAAGCCAGTTTTAACTACAAGCTACATGAGGTTCACTCATCAGACATGGCTTATATTTATCTAAATTTTATAAGGAATTTTTTGATGTAGGTCTTATTAGTGAACCCCATGTAGCTCACTTTCGGTTCAAATTTTACCATGAATGACAAGGACAGTTTTCATAGTGCCTTGAAAATAAATGATGAAATGTTGCTCTACATGATGAAATCTCAATGAAGTTGTAGAATTTAATCACCTCAAGGAGGACATCTTGTGATTGGTAGCTAGTCTTTAAGTTATGCATCTCGGTTACAAGTTGCCAAGGACATTCATTCTCTTGTGGTTACAAACTTTTACATTAATAATAATATCACTAATAGCATCATTGAGACTAAATGCTGATGTTAAGATATTTGCTCTATTAGTAGAGGGACGTGTTATTATGTATGCACAAATTTGACTTTTCATGTTTCAGCCAAGCCATCATAATTTTAAATAATGTTAGATGAATCTTATTTTCTTGTTGACATTTTCTTATTCGCTGCCGAGACTAATTGTCATGTAGCAATTAGGCAATTCTGAATTAATTAATTTCCTTTTGTCATAATGACTATTTCTTTTCATTTTTATTATCTGATTTTTTTTCTGGAATATTTGCAAATTACCTCAAAATTAGCTGATCCGAACATGGTAGATCTTCACAAAATCTAGCAGAAGTTATGACCAGTTGGACAGAACTTTTGGAAAACCTCTTGTATCAAGGTTTTTCTGTATGCACATGTAATCACATCGATTTTCCAGGCAAATCTAAATTAAGAGACCACATTCATCATTTATTTCCAGAGACTGAATGTACGGCCGTGATAGAGATAAATGGTACTATAAAAGTAATATACTGTGCAATATTTCATGCAATTACTGTCTGTCATTGTTGTTTACTAGGATGTACACAGCATCACATATATATATACGAAAGTCCGGAGGCTGAGGACTCCTGGCCAAATCTCATTGCCAATTCTGCCAATTTGTAGCTGTATCTAGGAGGATGCAGCTGCCCTGATATACAGAGCTAGTCATCATGCAAACATGCATGTTTACAGCTGTCACTTTGTATGTCACATGTAAATGGTGGTTTCCTGAGAGGGACTTGTCCAAAAGCAAGATGACTCTTTTGCTCATGCTTTCTTTGGGTGTCTTGATCCGACATATTTTTTAAACATGGAATGAAAAGCAGGAGGGTGAGTGCAGGATAGCTGTCGCAACACAGACTGGTCAATTTCAAGGTAAATTGGCGGATCAGTGACACTTCATTTAATAAATGTAATATGATCATCTTTCTCTGACAATTATCATAACTTGCTTGGCTCAAATCTCAAGTTGTGCAGCTACTATTCTCAGTATCGAATAATGCAAGTATCTTGTGACAAGATCGTATAAGTCTCCAGTAATTAGCTTGAGGTACGGATAAAGCTGATTTTGAAATGTCTTTTCGGCAAGTTTTCTCAAACTTTTACAACAGAGCGATAACCTGGAAAATGTCAAAGTTAGCTCCCCTTTTCCTTTCTGTACCATTCGGAAACTTCTGCAATCTGCATCAGAAATGATGGAAGATAACGACATTTCCTTCTTCTTTCAGAATTAATTGGAAAATTATCTAACCAATGAGATATTATGCTGAGAGATAAATTAAATACAAGAAAATAGGAATGCACAGAGTTTTGGACCATTAGGTTGTCAGGAACTGAACTTCTGATAAAGTAAATCAGATTTGAATGATTAAGAAGTTAACAAGGCATTTTCAGATTGGCCTGCCAGTTGCGAAGTGTCGTCTTTACGGTTTTACTGTCTTCCCTGGTGCGATGTGTTAAATTGCTAATTCTTAAGGTCAGACAGAATTGCGTGCACAGCGGAGTTTGACACAAAGTTGAAGCAAAAAGAACTTGCAAGGTGTTGGGTTTCCTATGAAGCCAGCTTAACTTCCTCGTGAATTGGCAACTCTATGGATTAAGAGGTCATTCTAGAAGACCCACAAATTCCGTATGGGCCTATAGAAAAGCATTGGCAAAGCATTTCCAAAGCTCAGCCCACATCAGGCTGCCAGGCCTGGTCAGATTGAGGTGCCTTTTGATTGGGAATCCCCAAAGTGGCGAAAGTGTTCTCCTTGATATAAAAGTCTTCCGGAAAACGGCAGCAATTACGAGTAAGCTGAACAAAGTGTCACAGAAAATCTTTACAACATCTTTGTCACAGCGCTGACTGAGCTTTATACTGTAGTGACTGTACAGTGTACGACGATGTCTATAGAAGTCGTAACCCGCTGACGCTTAGCATAAAGATAGTTGTTAGAAGCACTGATGGCAATTGGAAAACTGCCAATACTTGTGCTTCTTGCGATAAAAACAATGGTCTCCTTACCATAAAATGACAATATTTTGCCTGTACTTAAAACCGGTAATTGCCATAGAAAGTGTCAAAGTGATGATGCTGGTTTTATGACTTCTGTTACTTTTAGAAATACTGCATCTTTGTCCTAATTACCTCTTTTGCATTTCTTTTATTACCTTGTATTTATTTGCCCTTGCACTATAGAAATGCAATGGAAAATTTGCTCTGACCTTATTGGCACTGAGCATGCCCAGAAGTGACCCGGTTCCCTACGAGCATGCTCAGAACTATTGAGCATGTGCAGTGAGCAATAACAAATAGTAGCCATTTTGAAATTTCCGCACTTCAAATATTCAAAGCCAGTTTTTACTACAAGCTACATGAGGTTCACTCATCAGACATGGCTTATATTTATCTAAATTTTGTAAGGAATTTTTTGATGTTGGTCTTATTAGTGAACCCCATGTAGCTCACTTTCGGTTCAAATTTTACCATGAATGACAAGGACAGTTTTCATAGTGCCTTGAAAAAAAATGACGAAATGTTGCTCTACATGATGAAATCTCAATCAAGTTGTAAAATTTAATCACCCCAAGTTGGACATCTTGTGATCTGTACTCTTTAAGTTGCGCATCTCTTTTACAAGTTGCCAAGGACATTCATTATCTTGTGGTTACAAACTTTTAAATTAATAATAATATCACTAATAGCATCATGGAGACTAAATGCTGATGTTAAGATATTTGCTCTATTAGTAGAGGGACGTGTTATTATGTATGCACAAATTTGACTCTTCACGTTTCAGCCAAGCCATCATAATTTTAAATAATGTTAGATGAATCTTATTTTCTTGTTGACATTTTCTTATTCGCTGCCGAGACTAATTGTCATGTAGCAATTAGGCAATTCTGAATTAATTAATTTCCTTTTGTCATAATGACTATTTCTTTTCATTTTTATTATCTGATTTTTTTTCTGGAATATTTGCAAATTACCTCAAAATTAGCTGATCCGAACATGGTAGATCTTCACAAAATCTAGCAGAAGTTATGACCAGTTGGACAGAACTTTTGGAAAACCTCTTGTATCAAGGTTTTTCTGTATGCACATGTAATCACGTAGATTTTCCAGGCAAATCTAAATTAAGAGACCACATTCATCATTTATACTCCTTCCAGAGACAATGTACGACCGTGATGGAGATAAATGGTACAATAAAAGTAATAAACTGTGCAATATTTCATGCAGTTACTGTCTGTCATTGTTGTTTACTAGGATGTACACAGCATCACATATATATATACGAAAGTCCGGAGGCTGAGGACTCCTGGCCAAATCTCATTGCCAATCCTGCCAATTTTTAGCTGTGTCTGGGAGGATGCAGCTGCCCTGATATACAGGGCTTGCCTTCATGCAAACACGCATGTTTACAGTTGTCACTTTGGATGTCACATGTAAATGGTGGTTTCCTGAGAGGGACTTGTCCAAGAGCAAGATGACTCTTTTGCTCATGCTTCCCTTGAGTGTCTTGATCCGACATATTTTTTAAACGTGGAATGAAAAGCAGGAGGGTGAGTGCAGGATAGCTGTCGCAACACAGACTGGTCAATTTCAAGGTAAATTTGCTGATCAGTGAGACTTTATTTAATGAATGTAATATGATCGTCTTGTCTTACAATTAATCATAACTTGCTTGGCTCAACTCTCAAGTTGTGTCTGTAGCTACAATGAACAAATTAAAGTACCTTGAGACGAGTACCTTGTAAGTCTCCAGTAAATTTAGCTTCAGGTACAGATAAAGCTGATTTTGAAATTTCTTTGCGGCAAGGTTTCTCAAACTTTTACAACAGAGCGATAACCTGGAAAATGTCAAAGTTAGCTCCCCTTTTCCTTTCTATAGCATTCCGAAACTTCTGCGATCTGCATCAGAAATGATGGTAGTTGAGCGCCATTCCTTCATCCTTCATAATTAATTGGAAAATTATTTAACCAATGAGATATTATGCTGAGAAATAAAGTAAGTACAAGAAAATGGGAATGAACAGAGTTTTTAACCATTAGGTTGTCAGGAAACTTTTGATAGAGTAAAATCAGATTTGAATGATTAAGAAGTTAACAAGGCATTTTCAGATTGGCCTGCCTGGTGGGGAAGTGTCGTCTTTACGGTTTTACTGTCTTCCCTGGTGCGATGTGTTAAATTGCTTATACCATTCGACACCTCTGTCAGCCAATCACATTACAGTATTTCATAGGAATAATTCCCATATTCTTTGTTGTCCAGTTACCCTCTCATGTTTGACTGTTTGAGTGTTTGTCTCATGGTATAAGCCAGTTATTCACCATGGGATCAGGAATATGTGTTTATCACACCTCGGCCTAAAGGCCTCGGGTGATAAATCACATATTCCCTCTCCCGTGGTGAATAACCTTTACTAATTCTTAAGGTCAGACAGAATTGCGTGCACAGCTGAGTTTGATACAAAGTTGAAGCAAAAAGAACTTGCAAGGTGTTAGGTTTCATATGAAGCCAGCTTAACTTCCTCGTGAATTGGCAACTCTATGGATTAAGAGGTCATTCTAGAAGACCCACAAATTCAGTGTAGGCCTATAGAAAAGCATTGGCAAAGCATTTCCAAAGCTCAGCCCACATCAGGCTGCCAGGCCTGGTCAGATTGAGGTGCCTTTTGATTGCGAATCCCCACAGCGGCAAAAGTCCTCTCCTTGATATAAAAGTTGTCCGGAAAACGGCAGCAATTACGAGTAAGCTGAACAAAGTGTCAGAAAATCTGCACCACAACTTCGTCACAGTACTGACTGAGCTTTATACTGTAGTGACTGTACAGTGTACGACGATGTCTATAGAAGTCGTAACCCGCTGACGTTTAGCATAAAGATAGTCTTCGGAAGCACTGATGGCAATTGGAAAATTGCCTAAATTTGTACTTCTTGCCATAAAAACAATGGTCTCCTTACCATAAAATGACAATATTTTGCCTGTACTTTAACCGGTAATTGCCATAGAAAGTGATGCAGCTGGTTTTACAACTTATGGTACTTTTGGAAATACTGCCTCTTTGTCTTAATTACCTCTTTTGCATTTCTTTTATTACCTTGTATTTATTCGCCCTTGAAAATTCAAATAAATGATGAAATGTTGCTCTTCATGATGAAATCTCAATGAAGTTGTAGAATTTAATCACCTCAAGGAGGACATCTTGTGATCTGTAGCTAGTCTTTAAGTTGCGCATCTCGGTTACAAGTTGCCAAGGACATTCATTCTCTTGTGGTTACAAACATTTACATTAATAATGATTTAATATGACTAAAAGCCTCATGCAGACTAATTACTGATGTTAAGTTATTTGCTCTATTAGTTAGTTGAGGGATGTGTAATTATGTTTTTGTTATGCACAAATGTGACTCTTCACGTTTCAGCAAAGCCATCAGAATTTTAAATAACGTAGGATGAAACTCATTTTCTTGTTGAAACTTGCTTACTCGCTGCCAAGACTAATTGTCATGTTGCAATCAAGCAATTTTCAATTAATTAATTGCCTTATGTCATAATGAGTGGATGTGTTCATAAAACATCTTGGAATTTTATTCATGGCCAAAATTTCAGAAAAAACATTTTTTGGTTTGTGCGCAGGCATTGTTATATCAAGGTTGGTCCTATTTTCGTCTTTGCATTGCAAAAACAAAATGGTGCATGCATTTAAAAATAAAATCATACAAAAATTAACATGTAAAATGGATTTTCGCAAGATTGGCTTTTTATGTTCTATTAGAAATTAAAAAATTTCTAGACCTCTCTTTACACAACACACAATTTCCAGCTGAATGGATGTTATGCCAACATGAACGAATCATTGTGCACATATACTTTGTGATTGATTGTTGTGCATGTTGAGATAAGTGCTTCACCATGTCACAGGAAGCTCCAAGGTTGATTTTCATTTTTTCCTGAACATTGATACCCAATTCAGTTCCCATTGACCCTGAACATGTATTTGCTATGAAGGATGCAACACTGAAAGCCATGCGGTTGCTTCAGTTTACCTTGAATATAGATAGATAGCATTTACCCGTGATAAAGGATAACACAAATGGCAGTCAAGCAGGTTTGTGGCAGTCTGGAGAATGAGTCTGAGAAAATGTCAGAGACAGGAAAAATATGGACAGTAAACAGCATTTTCATTATATGTCAGGGGGGGGGGGCGACCATTTTGATTCTGTGTTAAAGAAGTAACTTCTTGGGTAGTTTTGGTGAAACAAAAGAAATAGTTGTGGGCAGTGTTAAAAGATTTAGAAATTAATAAGTGAGGACGTCAGACACCCAAAATAAATAATGACTGTCGGCGTCACTGTGAAAGATATGATTTCCCGTGGAAGAAAACTCCCAAGTCCCCCCCCCCCAAGAAGGGGAACTGAATGATATACAGCTGAAATGAGATGTAGGTGAACTATTGTTTAGTCTGTAAATAACTGTATAAAGGAAAATATTAAGGTCACAATGGGCAGTTCAATAATTAAAAAAGATGGCCGCCACAAAATGGCAGCCTTTTTGGATTTGTGGACATGTTTCCAAGTAATACCTGCAGGAAATACCTGTACAAAATTTCATAACTCTAAGTGGAATATTAGGGTCACAGCGGGCAGTTGAAGAATAACTGGCAAAATGGCCAATGCAACATGCCGGCCATCTTGGACTTCTTGATATATTGCCAACGAACACCCACAGGTTAATACCTGCATCAAATGTCATAAGTCTCAGCAAAATATGAAGGTCGAAGCGGGCAGTTCATGAATGAAGAAAGATGGCTGCCAAAATGGCCAGCACACAATTGCTGCCATCTCGGATTTCACAACATGTTCCCAATCCACATGCATAGGCCAATACCTATACCCAAATTTCATAATTGTAAGCGAAATATTAAGTCACAGTGGGCAGTTCAAGCATGAAGAAAGATGGCCGCCACAAAATGGCAGCCATCTTGGATATCTGGACAAGTTCCCAACCAACACCCACAGGCCAATAGCTGTACCAAATTTCATAACTGTAAGCGGAATATTAAGGTGACAGTGGGCAGTTCAAGAATGGCTGCCAAGATGGCCGCCACAAAATGGCAGCCATCTTGGATTTCTCGACATAGTCCAACCAATGGTGACAGGCCAATATCTGTACCAAATTTCATACTCTAAGTGAAATACTAAGGTCACAAATGGACACTTACAGAAACCTTAACCAGGATAGCAGTGTCACCACATGGCAATTTTAACTAATTAATTGTAATAAGCAAAACTAATGAGAGTTGATGTTAATCGTTGCATGGTCGAAATCCTCATGTGAATTCAGAAGTTTGGAGGTTAGATTCATAGTGTTATTAGTTGACAGGAAAAAACCTTAGGGTTGAGATGAGATTTTTCTTCCACAAATATATATATAGGATGTTGTGAACGAGGCCTATTGTACCTGGAATGTACCTGGAATGTACCTTATCCATTTAAATATCCTCCCAATGGGCAAAAATATGTTGCAGTAATGTTCCAGTGTTTGTGTAATTATGGTGAATTGTCGGATAGAAATGACCTTATCAGTTTAACAACATTATGATGCAACTTCAAGGTATCAGATTAGGATGCAAAGTTGTGGCGGCGTTGTCAGAACATTGTGAAAAATGTCAACGTTGTGTTCACGTTATATATGTAATTTCAGTGGCGGATCCAGAAGGGGTCATCTAGGGGGGGCCCGGACGTGTTTCGGGCATTCACGGGCCCGTGTAGCAGGGGGTTTTCTTCAAAATACTATTATTGATCTCAGTGGTCTAGGGGGGCCCGTGCCCCTAGGCCCCCCCCCTCTGTATCCGCCATGTAATTTTATATGTAATTTCTACCTTACCTTTCTACTTGGCACCATGAGAGTCCTTCAACAATTAACAAAGTTGTGTTCAAGTTGAGCTGAGTCAGGCCTTCTTGACCAGGCTCAAAGAAAAGGTTTACATCTGCCTTATACACTATGGCCTTCACTGCTGAAAGCAATGAACTTATGCCCTTCTAGTAGTATCATGTTACTGGTATGTCCACAGAAGGCACTTCTATAAGACCTCTATAGTTTGATGACTTTTCTTTTATTTTCCAATTTAATGCATTGATGTGATGTCATCAAATAAGCAAACCAAGACAATGGTCAATGGAAAGCATGCAGCTAAACCGTATGAAATTAAATTATATACTTTGCATGAAATCTTATTGGGGTTGTGAAATGGTATAAATTCTACAGGTTTAGACATCGACAGAGCCAGGAATTACCATAAAAGAACTTGTGCAAATGTCAGTAAGTCATATGTATAGTGCAGCAAAGTGCAGGAAAGCCTAAAGCTTGAGGTTCTTTGGACAGCAAAAACTGGAGAAACCTGTTTGTCTGATCTTTGTGACCTGGGCCACCTACAAATGACCTGAACAGTCAAGCTTCTCATCTCTGTTGTGTTATTTTGGGAACATCTGTTGTCAACTGAATTTTAGCCTCTAAAAGCCAGCAGTGAGGAAATTAGCTCTTCTCAAGATGGGTCCAGCCAAGTGGGAGGAAAGGAAAGAATGTCTGTGCTATTTGTGTTTCAATTCCGTTCTTGGGAATACTGTATACTTTATATGCATTAAGAAAACCAGTTCGATTTTGACTGTAAAGTCCAGTGCCAAAAAGATTATTGAATATGTACAATATTGTACATAAATTGTGGATATAAATTGTGGATATTACATATTATCAAGCTTCTATGTCTGACGTCACTGACACAAATTAATTTGTATCGAAAGGTATTGTGGTGGTAAACCTCATAATCACCTATTCAATTCATCACAAATGAAACCAATTATCTTCGATTTCTTCAAAACTTATAGTGTTAGTCCCGGCCCTGCATTGTTATTGGCAAAATGCATGAGAGTTCACAAAGCATTACGTTCATAAAAGATTTTATCCATCTTGTACCTACCTATCTTATCACTGACTTCTTAGCTGCTGCAAAAAAACTGAATCATTTTCTTTTGCTTGCATGTGTGTTCATGGTAAAGGCTGCAGAGTTACACTTTTTCCCAACCACAACAAACACAACTAGTCATAGTTTATATTAAATGTGATTTTCCAAGACAGTCTTGCATTTACATTGCTTGCATTGCTGTGGTTATTATTATTTCTTGCTTTTCTCATTACATTTCCTGGCTTTCCGTAATACTTTGGGTTTTTCTGCTAACTCATTTCTGAATTGCATTCGCAAGAACGACAATAGGCTATATCTAATATTTCGTCTGGAATGTTGTCTCCTGTAAAACAGCAGACATTTATTACTGCTGTGGCCGCATTCATAACTGATCAAACAAATTTTTGTCTTTGCTCCATGCACAACACAATATTTACCTACATTCAAGGATTAGCAATGAAAAGGTGTGAAAAATACCAAGGTGGGGAAACTCCCTACACTCACAAGCCACATCTTTGTTCCAGATTTCCTGAGTTTGTATGCTCCAGGAAAACTAGCACAAGCATCGGCCTGCCTTAGAGTATTTGTGTGGCTACACGTGTGTGGTTACATGAGTAAGGGAGACCGGGGCTCGTTTGACCTCAGGGCACGCTGGACCTCGGGGCATGTTGGACCATCGCCAATATTTTTTTAATAAAACGTGCGCAGTTATCCTAATCCCAATGAAGAGACCTTTATTAATGGTATGCCTTTTGGCCAAAAATATTTCATTGAAGGAAAAGTGTGAGTTCTATTTCAGGCTGTCTGATTTTCGGCAAAAAAAGTGACTTTTTCTAAGTCTCGATGGCTGGGTTACCCTTCCTAAAATATTGGGGATCCAGTCTGACAAGTCTCATAAATTGAAACTATCACTACTAAAGTAAAGTTTGATATGAGTTTCCCGAGTTCAAATTCAACCTTGTTAGCGAGGCATGCACATTTTCATAAGAGGTTGGACCAGCATGGCCGGGGCACGTTGGACCATTATAAACTGGATTGACTGACAAAAAATAATCTGCAAAATGCCAGCTGTGTAATTTTTAACATGAATAGAGCACCTAAGTCATTCCTGTACAATATGAGGGTAAAATCAATTCAGTTGGCTAATCTGCCAGCCCTTCTAGCTGAAACAAGATTTATTAAAATTATCTGGGTAAATATTCCGATATAATCATTCTGCAATGACACACAGGTGTGTGTTGTGATCTGTGAGAATAAAATGTGGTGTTTGCTCACTTTCTTCTACTTTCCCTGACTTTTATTGCGTGGTCCAACCTGCCCCACATGGCGGTCCAACGTTGTTGTTAGTTGTGGGAAAATACAAGCTGGTGATGCAAATGATGATCAGGTATGCCTGTGATTAACAAAATCAACCAGAAATGCTCCCATTGGGGTTCCTCATCATTGTTTGTCCTCAGACTCCCAAATGTAATCCCTCTACCTTCTACGGCTGTGATTAATTGACTGTCTGATATTCCTTGACAGAATGTTCCTTGACACATAATATGAAGACACACAGTGAATAGACTGACAGATTAAAAGACAGATAATTAGGTAGATAGACATTAAGATAAATAATAGATAAATCAAGAAATCATAGGAAGAATGCAAGCTGTTTCCAATTCCATTTCTTTTTTATTTTGCATCTTTCAGTGTGGACAGGTTTTTTATAACATAGTGAGAAACAGTAGTGAATTTGGTAACTCTTGTATTCAGAGTTGTTTTCCACCTTTCACTGTTGTAGAGCATTTGTAATTACGTTGGACAGGATGACGGTGCTATGTCAAACTAAATGTCACCCTGTTCCTCTTAGTACGGTTAATCTAATGTCGGCTGACAGCACCGGCTAATATATCGGACATGTTTTCCATTGTCCTTTGCGGATTTGATGGTATTTTAGGAGGCTGGCAAAACACTGTCATATACGGCATGTTGTTATTATGGTCCTGGGTTCTGTTTCTCATCTTGCACCAATTTTAATCTACACACTGAAAAAAAGGTTTGTGTGAAACAGACAAAACGAACGTTAGCTGGTGTCCGTCCAAAATTTTGTGTAAATTCACACAAAATGTATGTGAATTTTTGACATTTCATTGTCAATCTTGAACAAATTTTTGTGTGATTTGATCAATAAAATGTCAAAAATACACATGCCGTTTGTCCCAATTTACACAAAATTTTGGACGGACACCAGCCAACGTTCGTTTTGTCTGTTTCACACAAACCTTTTTTTCAGTGCAAAATCTCTAATTTGAGGAATCCAGATCTCTCCCAATTCATCTATCATCTCTTGCATGCGACCTGAGCTGGCCTTATAAGGTACACTAACTACACTTATCATATCTGTCTAATTGATTTGGCTGCTTTCCATCAACATTTGCCTGGGTTTGCTTATTAGATGACATCACATCAATGCATTAAACATTTTAAAACTAGAACTCGTGTCGCAAGCAGAACGTAGATGAAGGTTTCGCAGCATCTGTTTCTTATTCCTTCCAGTTGTTGTGAACCAAGTTTGATGAGATGTAAATGTAAATGAGATGTAAATCATCTTGTTTGCTGCCTTGTCATCGCTGAAAAATACTGCCTTGGACCACTGATAATATTGCTCATTACAGTTGAAGGTTCTGCCCTCCATAGGATGGAAATTTTAGAAAACACTTTCCTTTGTGAAGAATATGATAATTTCTTCCGTTATCTGTTGACACATTCTAAATAAGAATGGCTGATTTCCGTCAAATTTGTTTGGGGCTACAGTGGGGACTGGTCAAGTCGCCAGGGGAGAACTCGCCAGGCCCAAAAGTCGCCAGGTGACTTCCCGCCAGTCCACCAGCCCGCCAGACTACTTACTATAGCCCTGTGTTTCTCCTCTCTGCC
Organism: Platynereis dumerilii; assembly: GCA_026936325.1. NCBI lineage: Eukaryota > Metazoa > Annelida > Polychaeta > Phyllodocida > Nereididae > Platynereis > Platynereis dumerilii. Next base: position 97,554,024 of record JAPTHN010000002.1, read on the forward strand.
CGATACAGTGCCTTGGACCTGATGCATGATGACAAATGTATTTTGTCTGCAATTGTCCTTCATACTCATAAAATCAATAATAATCAATCTTGGTCCAAAATATTAGGCCCAGAATAGGGCTAAATAGGTGATGAATAACTAAAAGTGTTGAGTTTTTGATGGAATGATCTACCTTCAATATTTCATTCACGAATACAGATGGTCCTATCTTTATTAATGTCAGATTCACACCCAAACAAAATTGCAGAAAATTGGAGTGACTTATAATAATCTCAGAAAAAAATGTAATTGATATTCAAATATGATTTAAATGTGCTATTTCTTAACATTATGCAAAGCAAAATGAAGTATGCAATCTGTCTGTCAAACATTGTTATGTTAGCAACAAAGCTATTTCTAACTCAGGCATCTGTGTTTTGGTTAGTATCAAAGGATAAGTGTGTTTTTAATGAGTTATAATATTCAATTTCATAGATTTACTTCTCATGTCTTACTTCAAAGGTCATGGACTTTTTGGTGATTTTATTGAAAACACTATAGTCACCAAAAAAAAAATTCCGTCTGTTACCTGAGGATAATACCTATATCAACCTAATTCGAGCATGTATATTATCTTTGGTACTACCATGCTTTTCTAGCTGCTGTGATAGCAGTGCCAGCAATATGGAGCGAGTGTTTACAGATTTATTAAAGAAAGGAAAGAAATGAAAGAAAAAAAGAAAGAAAGAGAGAAGGAGAAGAAAGGAAAGAAAGAAGGAAGGAGAAGAAAGGAAGGAGAAGAATAAGAAAGGAAGTACGAAAGGACAAGAAAGAAAGGAGAAGGCAGCAAGGAAAGAAGAATAAGGCAGAAAGAAAGGAAAAGGAAGGAACGAAGGAAGGAAGAACAGAAGATACACAGATATGGGACAGAAGATATAGGACAGAACATTGATAGATATCCTGACTGGATACATAGATATATAGATAGATGGATAGATACACTAGGAAATGTTCACAGGGTGTAAATCACCTGAAATCCATGTAATTTTCACCTGGCAGAGAACCAGGTGAAAGTAGGCAAAAAGAGCCCATGTGATAACCATGTGGGGCACTGAACAGGTGAATTTCACCCGTTTTTCAGGTGGAAATCACCTGGGAACTTTCTTGTGGAAATAACATGGGAACTTTCTCGTGGAAACCACATGGGAGCCTTTTTCTGAGATTCAGGCTCATGCTGGCTATATTTAGCCTCTCATTTCAGTTGATTTGTCAATTCAGAACTTATCTCTTATTTATAACACTCCCTTACCATGGGGAGTGCAATGTAATCCTACCATAAAAAGCACCAGACAGTCTGTATTGTAATATCTGTTTATTTTATTTAATGTTAAGATACACAAAAATTCAGGTAATCATGCAAGGCTTCAGTGAATCTCCTCCTTGTTTCTTTCTGTTGAGCACTTCTGCTTCCTCCACCCTGGAATTGGTCAATCCACGATCAGCCTGTTTGATCCGCACCATATGCTTTCTGAAATTAGAAATGTAAAGGTCAAATGATACGAAACATGATAAGCACAAATCAGTGACTAAAATCTAACAACGCAAACTGTCACCACAAGAATTTAGGCCCAGGGCCTAGAGGCCTAAATTGCTACTTGGGATAATATTACATTAATAAAAATAGTGACAATATATCTTGACATTCACAGTTTGTCACTGCATGTGGAGCAGGGATAGTGCTAATTTTTAAAAATTCAACCGCCCCTGGAGTCTCAGGATATTCCTGTTACTATCGCAATTCATTAATTTTGCCAGAAACTCATTTTACTGAAAATCTGGATTTCAAAAATAATATTTTTCCTGGCAAAACGAGATCAAGATTGCTCAAGACTGGAATCAAATCAACATTTTAAACATGCCCTCAGCTTTTTTGTTGCGTTACTGTGAATCTGCAGTCTTCAGGTAAAATTTGTACTACACTAGCTCAGACAGAGATTTATTAAAGTTTCTTACCAAGAGTAACATGAAGAGGTTATGATTTTTGTTTCAGGAACTTCTTCCTCAGTCTCGTACATGTATAGTCCAACATCTCTCAATAACTTTTCTGAATCATCCTGCAAGATAATATAATAACTTATATATTATATGATCTTTTCATCAAAAATTATCAATGAACGAACAATTCATGCAGGGGTGCCAGAAGGAAATGCAGGTCTACAGCAGGGGCGGTCGGACTAAAAAGGGCATATCATATTCGCACCAGTTTCGTGTGACAAAATTCAAATAGAGAGTCAATAATATTTTTGAATATATATATATAATTACTAAAATAAGGTTGAATAATGTGCCTAAAATTACTAATTAATAAGGCACAATTACGCTTTTTTTTACTAAGATCAAAAGGGCACACTAACTATGCCCTCTACCCCCCTTGGACCAGGGTTCCCACGCTTTTGCCAAGTTCAAATTCAAGGTTTTTTCCAGGTTTTTCAAGGCTGCCAAAACCAATTTTCAAGGCCTAAACCTGCAATTCTTTCAAACTGATTTTGCGCCCCGGACAGTCGTCAAAGTCCACAATTTGTTGGACCGTTTCAATTTTGGCAAGAGAACCCCAAATTCCAGACTTTTTCCAGGTTTTTGGTGGAAATATCACATTTTCCAGGTTTTTCCCGACCGGGAAAAGCACAACCCAAAATTCCAGGTTTTCAAGGTTTTCCAGGTTGAGTGGGAACCCTGCTTGGACTAGGGCAGGGGGGCAATTGTCCCCCGTGTCCCCCTGTTCCGGCACCCCTGAATTCATGTCCAGAGTTAGAGTTGAGGCTGAAGAATTGACATGATATAAGCATGGTACAAAAGCAGCAAAACTTAATCTTTGAAATTAAAGAAGTTATTTTACATTTGTATACCTATTTATCCACCAGGTGAGACAACTTGAAACTCAAATGCGAGACACTAGCAAAATTAGAAACACAAATAAACCGAAAACATTTCTTCTAAATGAAAATTGGCCATCTTTTTAAAATCTAAAGAAATGTTTGAACATCTTTTTAAAATCTAAAGAAATGTTTTAACTCTTAAGAGAACTTAAACGAAACAAGAAATTAATTCTGGTGAGAAACTGAGCCTCCTGGAGACATTTCAGATATTGATTAAACAGGTACCTTTGATGCATATGGCAATTCTAATGAGAAGTCCAACCCAATTTCATATGATTGCCCTGAAATACAAAATATCAAACGGTGAAATCATAGTAAAGTGATTTATAAATATATATATTTAGTTTATCTGTTTGGCTTGAGCTTTTAAATAAATGTAACCGAAAATAGATTAAAATTAAACATTGAACTTAACTTTTTTAATGAACTATTAAACAGCGACACTGCCAACAGTGGAGCTAACAAAAAATATAATCAATAATTTTAAATTAATTCAAAATCGACAAAATGCGGTGGTAAGATTCGATAGGATACGCATCATCGGTACGCTTATCGTTATACAATATACATGTACACATTGTACTGTCAGTCTGTCAGTCCGCAAATTTGGAACGATATGAATTTCACTAAAAATCAGACTCCGAAAAACCCATATTTTTGCTTGAAGATTAGTCCTCGCAGATGACTGAAAGTCAACATTAATTTTGATGGATGTTTTCAGCGATAAAATGGGGGTTTTTAATGAAAATAACCCAGCTCACGCTATATCGGATCCAACCGAAACTTTGGCATAGAGCACTAACCGAAGCAATATAATTATTGGATGGATTCTATATTGCTCAGCATTTCATCATTTAGTTTTGAACATCTATTTAAGTTATTGCAATAATTTCTACATAATAACGCGAGCTATGTCCACTTGTCCCTTCCTAATTTTTCATAATTTATGTATAGGCTAAACTTGATCCAATGGATGATAATAAATTTTATATATTAAAGTTAATATATATCCAAAATATCAATGATTGAACAATTAAAGTTGAGGTTTCAGCACAGTACAAAACTTTCAAGGCAGCCAAAGAAAAATCAATGAAATTAAAGAAGTTTTAATACATATTTATCCACAAGGTAATTGAAACAAAACTGAGAGAAATTAGCAAAAGGGAAACACTGCAAACACAAATAAAAAGAAAACGGTTCTTCTAAATGAAAATTGTGCATCTTTTCAGTGTGTAAAGAAATGTTTTAACTGAACTTGAATGTAATTCCAATTGCAAAACTGAGAGTCCAAGAAATCTCAGATATAGAGTAGATAGGTACCTTCTTTGATGTATGTTTTCCGCTGTGCACTTGGCAGTTCTTCTGAGATAATCATCATTTTCCTCCAAAATGCCTTGTCCTCATGAGTGGAAACAGTATGTCAATTCCTTAATAAGCAAGAAATCTGACAAATATGGCAGCCCTGAAATTTAGAATATCAAAATTCAAAAGGTGAAAATTATAGTAAAGTTATTTAAAAGTATCCGTATGTTAGAATAAGTCTTGATCCTTTACAAAAGAAAATAAAATAAAAATTATAAAACGGACAACAAACTTGAGAAAAAAAAATTAAAGTGAAAAAATAGGAACAATGTAGTTATCAAACGTAACTTCAAAATGCAACATGAATTTTACAAGATTCACATTATGATAGAATTTAACACAAGCCTAGTCAATTTTTAATATTATGTTGCAAAACACAAGAAGACCGCCAAAAAATGTGATAAATTGACAATTATTGTTGGATTCCCAGTGAATTCCAGTAAATCTATATGATGATAATTTGATAATATAATCATGTATTGTAAAGTATAAATCATGACACATACATATATTGTGTCGATATTAAGCTAATGGTAGGCCTACTCAGCATGCACTATTTATAATGGAATGTTTTTACAGAAAACCAAAATCAAATACAGCAATTAATACATGAACTTTATAAATAGGCCTCTAATGCCATCTATTATAGCTCACCTCCACTAGATATTTCGCCACTGTTTTGCAGACTGGTTTCAATCTCCTTAAGAATAAATGACCAGTGTAAATTTATGGCACAAGTTTGTAATCATGTGGATGCTCTGAAATGCAAAAGAACAATTATTTAATACAAAAAAAAATTATTGTAGGTGCTACTTAGGCTATATATAGGGGAGACCGGGGCTGGTTGTCACAGGGGCAGGTTGTCACAGTGTGTAAAACTTAAACATGCTACTATTTCTATATAAAGCATGCAGGAGCACTGCCATTCTGTATGAATGGCAAAAGGGGAGTGACTTAAACCTATCTGGTGAATATATGAGCCAGTCCATGACAAAAGGGGTCTTATCAGCAAAAGAGGTGACGTCACCAAAACAATGGTCAAAGTCTGCGGAAGATTTTGGCGCCAAAAAAAGTTGTGTGATTTTATAACTTATAGCAATTTACTGCTTTCAACATGAAGTAAATAGTGTCAATTAACCAGTATTTATGATGAAATGTAGTGGTATAACAAAAGAGATTAGTAACTAATCAAGATATTACTTTTTTTTGCCTCAATGTAACTAAAATGTGGCCAAGTAACAAAATGTAGCAAAGTAAATGTAGCAGCAGACACACCAGACAAACAACTGTCTGGAAATTAGATGAAGCTATTCATTGGATTTAAAACTTACAAATGAATTGAAATACCTTTAAAAGAATGACAGTACATGACCATATTGTAAAACTTTTTTTTCCATAAAATTATCAATCTGCGATGTATTTGTCATCATCAGCATCACAATTCTTTTTTCTATCAGTGGTCAACAGTTTGTATCACTTAAACCTTTCACAACAAATCATTGAAAGTGATGTGTAATTTTTTCTTCGAGGCTCATGATGATTGGGACTAAAAAAAAGTTTTGTAAACATAATGCCTATTTGCTTTTTAAAATCTTAAGCTGTAAATACTATTGTTTAGGAAACTTAAATTATACAGGAAATGTATAGTGTTTTTATCTACACAGAGTTACAAAATAGTTCTTGATGAATCACAGTCTTAATTAATTTATCATCTTAGCTTTTTACTTTTAAGTGAATATCAAGGCAACTGTTGTGAAACTGTATCCAACAGTTGCTGTTCTCAGAATGAGGCACAACTAATTTTTGGCAGGAAACGCTGGAAACCACCAAAAAAATTACTATTTAGCCTATGCTGTATGTTCTTTTAACCATGTTCTTCCTGTTTTGTCTGACAATTCCATTTAATGCTTTTGAATAATTTCCACTTTGCTTGCTTTTAGCAGGCTAGTTAAAATCTATTCTGTTCTCAAACTGAGGATCAAGAAGACAATTGCCACATTTTGCTCAGATTGAGGCACAAGTAACATTATGGCGGGAAAGAGCAGAAACCTTGATTGAAGGCTTAATAATTTTGATTTTTATTCTTTAAAAATTCAGAAGTTATGCTATCATTACACATGGCTGATTTCCTGCACCTGACTAAAAGAATGATGATGCAGAAAACTAGGAAGGGATAATGTTTTTGGTGGCGACCAAGAAAAAAAAAAGGTAGTCACTCACTAATCAATTAAACTATTGAAAAAGGGCAAAAAAAGTAGACAACGATTTATTTTAAAAAGTTTCAGAACAAATAAGATAGTTCAGCCTTGAGAACTACTATTTCCGTTTTTCACACCCACAGACCAAGCTGACCTAATATTTGAACTCTGATTGAGGTAAAGGCAGAACGAGTCCTACTAACCATAATATATTTTGGATACCACCTGTTGAAAATTTTATTGAATACTGTATAATTATTTGGAAGCAGTCAAAAAAACTATTTTTGATATTGTTTTACTATTTTAGCCTAATGTTCTTATAATCTTGGGTGTTATCTTTTGTGTTTCTGTGTAAAAGTTGAACGCATTATCCTTCTTTTACTAAATGCATTAATTCAATCAGCTTAATCAGGAGGTGTTCCAATATAATAAATTTATTATTTAAAAAATTGACCATATTCAGCATTATTAATGCCTGTTTACCACTTTTCCTTGCTGACCACCTTTTTAATAAGTGGAACACTTTTTTTAGGTTACATTGATTGCTTTTCCCAAAAATGATAGCCATGCAGTCTAGGCAAAATTTTTGAAGATTCTGTCCGACAGTGGATTTTAACTTTTTTCTCTCCATGTTGGCGAAATACATCAGAGGTAATCATGGAGCTTTTTTTTTTAAGCATTAATTAAAATATATCTATTTTTTTTATTCAAAGTTAATATACTAGCCATTCCTATTCCTGAAAAAGTAGCATATTCAAATTGAGGTACAACTTGTGATGTCTAATTACGACAGGAAAAGGTCGATATGACTAAAAATTTAAATGCATTTTTCCCTTTAACTGTTTTAATTATCTTCACAAAACTGTCATGATCATTAAAAATTCATAAATGATGCTATGAAAATTGTATAAGTATGATTCAGGCCTTAGCTATGAGCCAATGACTGTGAATGTGTGTAATTTGTTTGACTTTGACTGGATAATGGGGGTATAGACGAAACCAGGCAAACGCTTCACTTTTGCCGTTTGTTCATGGAAGATTTCTCTAATGGCATTACTGTGACTATGTCCATAGACATTTCAAAATATGGCTGCAAAGGAATAATATGATGATGCCAAAGAGCATAGCGAGACCGTCGTACATTTAGATATTTACTTGTGATGTTTTGGATAATTCTTTGTGGTGTTTTAGATATTTATTTGTGGTGCTTTAGATATGCCTAGATAGATAAATAGATAAGGGCGGCATAAGGCCAGGTCACACCTAGCCGTTTTAGATTGCGTGTACATAAAGTGATGGTACAAACGTGAAAGTTTTGTATAAGCTGAATAAGTAATGAGTAAGTTTCTCACACGTTTCAAAAACGTTGAAATACGTTGTCATACGTCAAGAGAGCTCCATGGTTTTAAGCATGTTCAAAAATTATTTGACATACTTCAGCACACGTGGTTAGTAAGGAGTGGATAAGTTAGGGGCCAACCAGATGATCTTGGGGGGGGGGGGGGCTATGGACTCTTGGTAAAAAAAAAGTTTGTTTCCCATTTGAAACTTAAGAAAACAGTTTGTTCAGCACATGTATGCAAAAAAGATGTTCGTCGACGCTTTGCGAACGAAAAAAAAAAATTCCCCAGGGTAAAATCCATAGGGTATCTATCGTCTGGTCGGCCCCTCATATTTTATAGGCATGTTAGAAGGTTGTTAAAGAAATTTGTCATAATTTTGTCAGTTTTCCACACATTTTCATCGTCTTTCACACGTTTCTTACACACCCAGAACGTCCACGATTCTTTATATATCTCCTCCAATAATTTACAGAAATATTTAATAAATTAAACACCCAACAAGGCCTGCATTGTCTTCGAGTTCTTAACAAGTTTTCTATTCGTTTTTAACAGGTTCTGCGCATGATTTATACACGTTTTGAACACGTTTTGCATTCAAAGAGACCAAGTTTAACAACAACAATTTATTCCCTCTGCAGTGTGTTACACATTGCTGCTGTCGTGACGTCATAAATTCAAGCACTGATAACGTCACAAATATGAAAAAGAGGCAGGGTCTGTTCATGACGCCACCTGCAATACTGTTGCCATGACGTCACATATAGTTCATTATTGATGACGTCACATAAACGCCGACACTTTTTGTTTTGTTTGGCGCATGCAAAAATTTTCCTTAGTGTATCCCTGTGTGAGTAGCTCTGTCTCCTACCATTTGAAGACCTCTGGTCACTGCGCTGCGCGCAGTGACCTGACGGTCTCCATTACAGTTGCAGCAGTGATAAAGTCAACAAAAAGTCTGATGAGCATAACAAGAAGTCCATCGCAGATTCATAAGGGGCTACATTTCCATTGCCGTTCCATAGTTGAATTAGCGGTGATCTTACTATAGAAACCATAATAAAATCTACAAATGACCATTGGGTCAAAGAGGACTGGTCAGTGAATCTAAAAGTTTTGTTTTTGACAGTAGTTAACAAGGACTGTGACATGCGCAGTTCTAAGATGAACTGAAATGATAAAACTTGAAGAAATGGTGTTGTCAAAAATGGTGACGTCACAAATTTCAGGTTTTGAATGCATGCAAACCTGCCCCTGACATGGTCATCTTTGAAAGGCTGTAGCTTCAAAACTATTTGAGGTAGCCTTATGATATTTGGCATAATTATTCTTGAGAGTTAATTCCGCAATATCAGTGAAAAAAATGAAAATTAAAAATTTTGTCAATAAGACCCCTTTTCCCATGGACCTGCCCATATACCTATATCAATCGAAATCTTGATGTGATATTGGACATTTTTTTAAATTCAGAATTCGGGGCAGGTTGTCACACTTTCGGGGCAGGTTGTCACACTCTCGGGGCAGGTTGTCACACTTTTGGTTATGAGCTCGAATGCAGGAAGTGGAACTCTGTAGGGCAAATCTTGACCAAGAAAAGTTATTTTGGACCTATGAGGAATCCTTTACTTGCCAAGTGAAGACCTTAACAAACATGCTACTGTGTACAAGAGTGCTGCAAATGAAGGCTTACCAATCAGTAGGAAAGCATTCTGATACGGAGTAGGATTTTTACGATTTTTTTGGAAAATTTTACATATAAATTTGAAATCGATTTATTTAAACACGATGCAATATCTGCATACATCTTCAGTCATCAATAGCATGTATAAAGCACAAATTTATATTTGTGTTAGTTTTTTTGGTTTAAAAGCCTGGTCCTAATAGGTAACAACCAGCTCCAAAAAGTGTGACAACCTGCCCCGCCTTTTTGTGACAACCTGCCCCGACTGATGAAAATTCCAAAAACGGGTGACCAAGGCCGTTGTTATCAAAATTTTCACTATTTGTTCTAATGATGATTTAAAGAAATGTTTATATGGTAAGTGTATTAACTGTATCTTTTTCAACAACTATTTGATAAAGACTAGCATTGCATGCAAGTTAAAGGTAAAAAATTACGTTTTGTAACAGGAAATTTTTAACAGTCCTTGTGCCTACCAGACTCCCTTCCAGGGGTCAAGATTTTTCAAAAAGACTCCAGTGGGTTATAAAAGCAAAAAACAATGATTGGTTGAGCTGTGTGACTCCATAGTTTAGTGCAATAAAAAGTGTGACAACCTGCCCCTGTGACAACCAGCCCCGGTCTCCCCTAAATATCTCTATTCAATTTCATAACATGATTTAATGATAAAAAAAACTTTTCTATAGCGTCAGTTACAAACAGATATTTGCTCATCTGAAATTTAACAGTAAACACATTAAATTAACGATTTAATGAAACAATGAAAATAAATATATCAATAAAAAATATGAAACAAGGAACTCGAAAAACAAAGAACATCGGCCTCAGCTCTCCCAGATATCATCCTTCCAGTGTCTACCCCTTACCAAAGCAATATTTATATCATTTGGATAATTCCTGCCCCACATGTTACATCAAAAACTGCATTTATCAAACTGAAAAAAAAGCTAAAAAATCAACAATTTTGCAAACGGCCATCAGCATTTAAGTCAAATTAAGATTGATGATTTGAGAATGAATATTTGGCAACAGGGTATAAATTCAAGATGCAGCATGCATATGCTCCCGCACATGCACATGCACCCACCCCCATATAGGAATATGCACACATGCAGGGGTCATGCTAGCATGCACGGGGCATGCAGACATGCTGGAAGCATGCACATGCACGGGGCATGCAGGGAGCATGCCTATGCAGGTGACATGCATGCAGGAAGATGCAGATATATATGCAAAACAATGTGCACATGCAGTGACATGCATTTGGATGCATGATTGTCGGGCATGCATTCGGGCCTGTGCATCCACATGTCCATGTTGACTTCTTAAACCTCATTTATCTATTTCATGGGCTTGGGTGAAGACCCCCCCCCCCCCACCCCCCGGATATGGATAAATCTTCTCCATCCAAAACCACCAACTCCACACAAACATGAAATCTGTTGATGTCAGATTTTACTTTAATTACCGGCCATGCTATGCTATGCATAGGCCGGTAATGCAGTGATATCCATCCGATGTGAGTCACGAGCCTCCTGGCCCAACCAGGCCATTCACAGGGTTCATTTTATCATCATCACCCATTTATAACATCGTAAATTCCACCCATTGTCTTTTTTAAGTTAAATTCAACATTATAACATTTATTAGACGACGTGTTTTTATGGCTTTATTTCAATTGTTTTTTACATGGCATATTTCTTGCCACTCAAAGGTTGCAACGAAGCTTTCTCATACCCACTAGAGGGCAGTATTTCACACAACCTCCACCTGGTGGATAATTCGTTGGTGGCTGGAAAGCAATGAAAGTGTGTTTCAAGTCAATGATGGCAGTCAATGATGGCAGTCAATGATGAAGATAGATGGATAGATAGATAGATAGATAGATAGATAGATAGATAAGGGGGCGACCATTTAATATCTACTAAGGATAAGGGGGCGACCATTTAATATCTCCTAAGAATAAGGGGGCTACCATTTAATATTTACTAAGGTGCTAAGATAGACAGATACATACATACATACATAGATACACAGATACACAGATACATAGATACACAGATACGGAGATACATAGATACATAGATACACAGATAGATACATAGATAGATTCATAGATAGATAGGTTAAGGGGGCGACCATTTAATATCTACTAAGGAGGGGGCAACCATTTAATATCCGGGGACATAGGGACACAGCCCCCGGGACATGGGGACATACCCCCGGGGACATGGGGACTTACCCCCGCGCACAGGGGAATTACCCCCGGGGACATGGGGACTTACCCCCGCGGACATGGGGTCTTACCCCCGCGGACATGGGAACTTACCCCCGCGGACATGGGGACTTACCCCCTCAGACATCGGGACTTACCCCCGCGGACATGGGGACTTACCCCCTCGGACATCAGGACTTACCCCCGCGGACATGGGGACTTACCCCCGCGGACATGGGGACTTACCCCCGCGGACATGGGGACTTACCCCCTCGGACATGACATGGGGACTTACCCCCTCGGACATGGGGACTTACCCCCGCGGACATGGGGACTTACCCCCGCGGACATGGGGACTTACCCCCGCGGACATGGGGACTTACCCCGCGGACATGGGGACTTTCCCCCGCGGACATGGGGACTTACCCCCTCGGACATGGGGACTTACCCCCGCGGACATGGGGACTTACCCCCTCGGACATAGGGACTTACCCCCGCGGACATGGGGACTAACCCCCTCGGACATGGGGACTTACCCCCGCGGACATGGGGACTTACCCCCTCGGACATTGGGGCTTACCCCACGGACATGGGGGCTTACCCCCGCGGACATGGGGACTTACCCCCTCGGACATGAGGACTTACCCCCGCGGACATGGGGACTTACCCCCGCGGACATGGGGACTTACCCCCTCGGACATGGGGATTTACCCCCGCGGACATGGGGACTTACCCCCGCGGACATGGGGACTTACCCCCTCGGACATGGGGACGTACCCCCGCGGACATGGGGACTTACCCCCGCGGACATGGGGACTTACCCCCGCGGACATGGGGACTTACCCCCTCGGACATGGGGACTTACCCCCGCGGACATGGGGACTTACCCCGCGGACATGGGGACTTACCCCCGCAGACATGGGGACTTACCCCCGCGGACATGGGGACTTACCCCCGCGGACATGGGGACTTACCCCCTCGGACATGAGGACTTACCCCCGCGGACATGGGGACTTACCCCCGCGGACATGGGGACTTACCCCCTCGGACATGGGGACTTACCCCCGCGGACATGGGGACTTACCCCCGCGGACATGGGGACTTACCCCCTCGGACATGGGGACTTACCCCCGCGGACATGGGGACTTACCCCCGCGGACATGGGGACTTACCCCCGCGGACATGGGGACTTACCCCCTCGGACATGGGGACTTACCCCCGCAGACATGGGGACTTGCCCCCTCGGACATTGGGGCTTACCCCGCGGACATGGGGACTTACCCCCGCGGACATGGGGACTTACCCCCGCGGACATGGGGACTTACCCAGCGGACATGGGGACTTACCCCCGCGGACATGGGGACTTACCCCCGTGGACATGGGGACTTACCCCCTCGGACATGAGGACTTACCCCCGCGGACATGGGGACTTACCCTCGCGGACATGGGGACTTACCCCGCGGACATGGGGACTTACCCCCTCGGACATGAGGACTTACCCCCGCGGACATGGGGACTTACCCCCGCGGACATGGGGACTTACCCCCGCGGACATGGGGACTTACCCCGCGGACATGAGGACTTACCCCCGCGGCCATGGGGACTTACCCCCGCGGACATGGGGACTTACCCCCTCGGACATGGGGACTTACCCCCGCGGACATGGGGACTTACCCCCGCGGACATGGGGACTTACCCCCGCGGACATGGGGACTTACCCCCGCGGACATGGGGACTTACCCCCTCGGACATTTTTTCCCCCATCCACCAAGCATTTCAATCATGCCTATTGAAAATGCATGAGCAGCATGGCCGGTGATGTGCTCTAAGAGTGCTTGTTTGATTACTCCCCAGAAGAATTTAAAAAGATGCTGCTCTGGTGTTCAGTCTTGCCACCATTTTGTCCAATTTGCTCACCAGGGGGCCATTCCACCCTGTGTGGAGCAGTGTGCCACCTAGTGAGTGGTGGACAGAATGGCTCAGGCTGTTATTGGAATGCATACATACATGATCATTAGCAAAGTGCAATCAGCATTGACACATGCCAGGCTGACCAAAGTGCTCTTCCTCAATATGAACAAGCACTCTTAGAGGTGCAGGACCGCCCATGCACAAGTGTATGCAGTTTCAGTGGAATACACATGATTTTAAATATATATAGGGCATATATGAAGAGGATGAAAAAAAAAATTCAATTACCTCCCAGAAAATGGAATAAATTAGAAATGAAGGTGTAATAGCTATTGTAAATCTTAGAGGACTTGTAACTGAGAGATGACAGTGAAATTGAATTGCACTTTAAATAGTGAAAGCCTATTCAGTTTATGAAGGGGGCCTCCCAACAGCAATTAGCACAATTGATTGGAATGTACAATCTATGAAAGATAGTGTTCAATCAACACCCTGTAATTTAATTTATGGACAACAAACTTTGATGATTAAGTTAAACAGCCTATTGCATGTTGTGAGAGCATGAATAGACAAGAACTTCTCTAGAAGTAGACACACTCTCTTTTATGAAAAATTCTAATGTCCCATCTTAATTGGAATAGCCTAAAGTGTGAAATTTGTGAAGAAAAAAAATCAGTGAGATAAAAATTAATATCCCTCAAAAGACCACTTTTAATAGGCCAAGAGTTACCAATCCATTGTGCACGAGACTATCTTAGAAATGAGCTGGGCTTTCTAAAAAGTGGTCTGCCATTTCTGTAGCGTCAGTGGCTGCATGCTTATCTGTGGTCATATTGACTATAGCCTATTGCATGTTGTGAGAGCGTGAATACACAAGAAACAACGGCGGAAAATAAGTCTGACGTGCCCTGCGCTATGCAAAAGAGAACATGTCAATAAATGTTATAATATTGAATTTAACTTAAAAAAAGGAAGATACAATTGTCAAATCTACGATGCATAAATGAGTGATATTGAGAAAATGAACCTTTGGAATAGCCTGATTTGGCCAGTAGGCTGCCTCACATCGGTTCAAGATCATTTCATTACCGCCAGTGGCGCGTAGCTAGGGTTTTTCTCTGGGGGGGGGCAAATGACCCTCAATTTCCCCAAAAAGCAATCGTCAACACGGGAGTACCAACAGTACATTTCTTTAAGCGTTACTGGATTCTCAAATGACACATACTGAACGCTGAGGACACTTGCAGCATGATAATACCTGTGCACTAAACTCAGCAACATAAGAAACGCACGTTTATCCAAAGTTTTCATAACTTTTGAAGTACTATATCTAACTAATTTTTAACTTTCCGTATTTGCTTATAAGCTACTCAACTAAAGATTGGATAGTTTGAAGAGAGTGCGTGGATTTTTCTCAGAGTCAGGCATGCGTTTGTGACTCCATATCGAGTTTGGAATTGGGAAAGTCGAAGCAGGTACGGGATGTGACAAACCTTTATTTGGAAAATGCCAACTAGGAAAAAAAATCTAACAAAAATTCTCAAAAAGCAGTAAAAAAAAGCTTTAAGAGACCATTGTGATCACCTTCCTCATCTTTACACTTCTAATATTTAGCTGGGACTCTCAGAAGAGACTGTCATAAGTGAGAGTTTCATGGTTTTACATGTGTAGAGATGAGAAAAATTATCTCGACAAGGTCAAGATTTTTGGACTAGCTAAGTGCGAATAAGGTCAGGGAAAACATTCAATTATTAAAGGAAAAATCTGGGAAAATACAGGGATTATGGGAGTTTATTCATTAAATTGCAGTGGATTCCCAGTTCATTTTTTTCCTTTTGTTTCCCCATTTTCCCTAGTTTTTCCTTTTTTTCCCCTCATTTCCCTTTTTTCCCCCCATTTCGCCATTTTTCCCCAAAAAGTTGTCTGGGGGGGGCAACTTGCCCCCCCCTGCCCCCTCACTAGCTACGCCACTGATTACCGCCCTATGCATAGCATGGGTGGTAATTAGGGAGGCTGAGGGTGACACAAAGCTTAAGAATCTTGAATGGCTGCTTCTGTCATCTCCAGAATTGCATTGCTGCTACTCTCAACAATTGTACTATTGTAGGAATGAACGGAAGATACTTGGTGCACTCGAGTGCACCTTGTCAACACAATCAAATACAGCCACACCAAGAGTACACAGCCTGCTACCAATCGAAAACACCCATGTTGACCTGGATGCGCATGCCATGCAACGACAGGTCGTCGTGCCCAACGCATGCCTCAGCCACGGCCATGCTGGAACACCCTGCATGCATGCCTCAGCCACGGCCATGATGGAACACCCTGCATGCCTGCCAATAAGCTGCATGGGAGTTAGCCAGAACTGACTGCTTTGGCCTAATGCAGTGCTGATGATGATCAGATCGCAAAATGCAGTGCTAGTCTGTTTTTGTTTTCACAATAAAGCCATCAACACATTCATCAGTCACTGCCCACTTAGCCCCATGTTCAGGCAGAATTGCATGCATATCGGCCTATAGGCCTATACATATATAGATGTGCTCTCTAAATTCTTAAGACCTTCTTGGGGGGAGCATTTAATTTCAAGTGGGGGAGTCGGGACTTATTATTTAAAGTGTATTTTTTATCCCAGCCCCCCTCTACCCCTCGTACTGAGGGTATACCCGTTTTATGCCCCTTGGACATGTTGTCAAAAATTAGTACCCCCCCCCCATTGACAAGTGTGAGAAGTTAGTACCCCCAGGGCAAAACTCCCACCCCCCCCCCCCCCAGTCATAAATTCTGAACAGTCCCTTATTTATTCATTTCGCCAAAATTGAGAAAGAAATTACTAATTTAAAAGAAACTAAGCCCCCCCCGGTTATTGAATGGTCATCCCCTGTCTCGTAATATATCGAACTTTTCATTTTTTCCCCAAGGGTCTTGACACCCCAGCCTCACTTTGTCCAATTTGGCGATCACAGATCTTGTAAGATTATTGGGTGCATTTGGGTCTGGCCAGCCAGGAAGTGAGTCTGATAATCATATCTGCACCTGCATTTTGCTACATGTCAGCATGTACTTCCATCGTGAAAGCATGACCCTGCATGTTCCAGCATGTTTGCACATTCCTGCATTTCTGAATGCATGGCCTGCATTACTGCATGTCCCTTCATGTTTTAGGCATGTCTGCATGTTTTCGGCATGTCTGCATGTTTTCGGCATGTCTGCATGTTTTCAGCATGTGTGCATGTTTTCGGCATGTGTGCATGTTTTCGGCATGTGTGCATGTTTTCGGCATGTGTGCAAGTTTTCAGCATGTGTGCATGTTTTCGGCATGTGTGCATGTTTTCAGCATGTGTGCATGTTTTCGGCATGTGTGCATGTTTTCGGCATGCACCCACATGCATGCATGCGGGTGCATGCGCATGTTGAATTTATATATTTCTCATATTTGGGGACTTTGTGTGCTTTAAATAAATAATTACTGCGGCTGTTTTGTGAAATAAATAGTTTTACGCTTAGGAAAAATCCCGGGGAAAAATCCAAGCCCCCCTGATTATTAAATGGTCGCCCCCTAAAAGGCATTTTCTTAACATGAAGTTGTTTTATTTTATAAACAAATATACCGGTACATCATAGGCTCAAATCATTATAGTCGCTGTTAAAACAAATTAAATAAATAATTTCCCATCAACTCGATGATCGAGGAAAACTATAAGGGGCCGACCAGACGACAGCTGGGGTTGGGGAGGGGGGTACTGATTTGACCACAGGCCCCAGGGATGAGCTTTTTTTCCCCTAATTAAGCGTCCAGTTGAAGTTCCACAAACTTTTTTTTTCGCATGCAGAAGAGCGACAAACATTTTTATCGCAATTTTAACATTACTGCACCCTAGCTACAGGTGGAAACAATTTTTTTTTTCATGTGCTTAACATTTTTAATGTCAAGTGGAAGAAAAAAACTTTTCACCAAAAATCTATGGGACCCCCCCCCCTCCCAAAGATCATCTGGATGTCTAACACTGTCTAATGGTCGCCCCTAGAATACAGGCCGGGAGATTTTAGATAGCAAAAATTTCAACTGAAACTGTGTGAAAGCTCAAGATGAAAAATTCAAAGTTGTAAACAAATTGAAAAATATCAGAAACAATAAACAATGATAAACATGCTGCAGGCTGTGCTGATAAACTTGAAGCCACTTCCCCACAATCACACACAGATTACCAAGCACTAACCTTTTGTGTATCCAATAAAACTCATTTGTAGACCTGCGTATCATTTTTCATGTCTTTTGTAAAAATTGTCTTCAAAAAACTTCTCTGCTGTCAGCTTTGTGAAGATCAACAGTGGAATGAATGAACAATGGAATGACGTCACAAGCACCTGCCCACTGTGATGTCATCACCAATCACCTTGGAGATGACGTCACACCACCTGCTGGAAATTACAGAAGCAGCAGAAAACAACAAAAACAAAGAGAAAGCAGAAGACAGCTCTCAATGTCAGTCAAAGCAGGAGAAAAACTTTACTCGAAAGTTAGTAGGCCAGTTCAGAGTTTTAAAGGTGAGTTGTGACTTGCTTGTATTTCAGTTTCATCTTTGAAAAGTTCAGGGAAAGAAGTAAACATAAACAAATGAAGATTTTATTTGACAATGTTGAAAGATTGGCCTCTGCTTTGGCGATCCATGGCCATTGGTAATTATTAAACTTCAGAACGTCCTCGACAGGGTGTATGCCAATCGTTAAAAAGCCTTGATTCCTATTATTCCTCTGTGCTGTTAATAAAACAATTAACAGCTAAATATTTGGCGATTTCTTGCGACAGTCAACCGGTACCATCAACGACATCTATTTTCGACACGACTGTTGAATTCGACACTCACCAACCTGCCTGTCAAGTGAATGAATCAGACCAGCAAGTTGTTGACATTTTGGCCGACACTACCACGAATTACACTGCAGTTGCAGCATGTGTCAAATGCACTTGACTGCCCCCAATCAGCATGTCGAATTCAACTGTCGTGTCGAAATTAGAAGTCGTCAATGGTACTGTAGAAACATTTATAGTAGGCCTAGTGACAGAAAAAAAATTTCAGTGCTTTCTGCCTGGAATAGCCTGGAATTTTGTTTAAAAACTTCTGCAAACGCCCTGCCCGGTATGTGCCTGTCTGCTGCCCTTGATCCAGGGCGTGAGACCAGGGGAGGATGCAGAAAATTCTGGTGGGGGTCTAATGGGTTATCGCGTCATGGAACCTATAGCCCGATATAACGCGACTGGGCCTGGATAGGATGCTCAATAAGAAGGTAGAGGCACTACTGGATGATTCAGGTTGTTGAACCATCATTTTTGTTATGCCAGCCCGGGTCTCAATATTGATAGCCAGTGGCGGATCCAGACTGGGTCTAGGGGAGGCCCGGGCGTTTTTCGGCATTCGCGGGCCCGCGTCGCGGCATATTTTCCTATAAATGATACTTTTATCTCAGTGGTCTAGGGGGGGGGCGGTCCCCCTAGGCCCCCCCTGTATGCGCCACTGATACCTGATGCCTTGGTCTAAGACTCGGAGGGTCAATGTCTAATGTCTCGGTCTCGGAGATTCATGAAGTGCTTTTCCTAGTCCTGACCGAATTTCTATTAGCCTAAACTGGCGATTTTGAGTGAAATGTGGTAAAATACATGTATATATTTGTGGCTAATTTGCGGCCAAAATATGCAATTTTCATAAGCCACATGGATGATGTGTTAGCCAACGCGAATGTGGCTAATGGCTAGGAAAAGCACTGATTCATGCGGTCGTAGACTTGGAGGTTTATTCCTCGGTTTAGGTCTCAGATGTCCTGGCCTCGACATTCATCAACACTAGAATTTACTAATGAAACTTTTGAAGGGAATCAAATTTCTCAATGACTCACTGTCACTGTTGATCATTATGTGAAGCATTATAATCACTGTTGTCCAATTTCATGCTTAAAAAAATGTAGAATAGGCATATGATGATAATTATGATTCTGGAATCTGGATGCTTCACAGTCAAAACCTATAAATTTTTTCCATGACAAGTCAATTGTGCATTTTTATTTATATTCTCACATCTGCTCTCCTTTTTTTCAGATTGGCCGACACAAGTGCAGAAGATCTGTTACCAATTTGTCAACAACCAGAACATCCGCTGAATGAAATTATGAATATTATAAGGAGTTTCACAAGTGATCTCTTGGAGCCATTGCACAACAGTCTTGTCGATGTCTAACGCCACCTCATGACCATCTCAAATTCTCTTGAAACATTCAATTTTATAACACTAAACTAGTAGTCTCATTTGTCCTTTCTGCTCTGTAGACTTTTTCAAGGTATCAGCATGTCTCAATTTTGTTTTTCTGAAACGTGTGCCGAAACTTTTTTTAAATATTTCGTAATTGTGCCGTATTTGCACTGAGCAGTGGTGTTGGAACAGGCACCACCCCCCTGGCTCCATCTTTGCCATAAAAAAATTGTGACATAAAAATTCTGTTTATTTTGGTACTGCAAGGTGTAACATTCATACCAGTCTGGATAAGCTAGATCACCTGGCAGTTTTAAATAAATACATAATTGTTTCTTTTAATCGAGAGTCCAACCCCAAGGGCACATCTATGTTATGACAACCTCGCCATGTTGGAGAAAATTATGTAGAATTGTAGGCTATGGTAGAAATGATGTTGTCACAATGTTGTGAATAAAATCAAAGATTTGACTTTAGCACTCAATGTTGTGCAATGTTTTCACAACATTGTAAAGCAATGTCAAATATATGACATGAGCATGCGACATTTTGGCAACTTCGTAAATAAATCTTAACATTGTGTTTTGGCACATCATTTCTACCATACATAACATCTCTACGTGAGCAACAAACGAGCGGACCACAAATTATCAAGGTCGTGTTTACCTTATGGGACCTTTGGGAATATGTCCATCACTTTATTGAGGTAAAAAATGAATATTGCCATTGTCTTTAGATTTTGGTGGTCATCTGCACCAGCAGTCCAGCATGAGAACAAAAAATTGAATCAGAGCTTTCCAATTCCTCAAAATATTTTATATTTTCTGTAAGTCTGTTAAGGGCCATCAGACACCTGGAGCTGATTAAAATAAGGAGATGAATTATATTAGTAAAATAAATTGTGAAATATGGAAAATGGTTGCTCTAAATGCTTGGTGACTCCCATTGTGTGATGAATTTCTAAAATTTTGTCTGGTTAGTTTGTTACTTCATGCGCATCTTTGTCATTAAGTAAATTCTACCGAATTTTCCTGAGTGTCTGAGAACATTGTAATTGCAGGCAAAAAGCCATGCAGGCAAAAAGTTTTTTTCCCAAAATGTTTTCCATTTTGCTAATCTTTTTTTTTTCATAATAGGAAATTGGTTTTTTTTTTAACCTAGGAAAAAAAAATTTAGTTCCAGGATAAAAATAAAAATTTTTTTTAAAAAGGGGGGTCACAGGGGGGAAGGGGGCCAATTGAATTTCAGTGGGGCACCCCCCTCCCCTTGGCACTGCAGTGATGGCACTGCACACAGTTTATACCCTAGTTTGCCACAATCGGCATTTGACCGCAGTTCTGGTCTATAAAAAGGTCTTAGCCTATAATGTTTTTTTACCAGTATAGCTCTGTAACCTGTATGACTGTTCCATTGCAAATTTGTGTGTCTAAATGATGTTAACATGTTATGCAATGTTTGCCTAGATGTTTACACTGCATGTAATGCTGCTTGTTCTTAATTAACCCATTAAAAATAAATTAAAAATGAATGAATTGAAAATGTCTTTGAGTGTTTTTCTTATGCGCATTTGGAGCTATTTATAACCGTATTTGGAACTTTTTCATATGGCCAAAATTATATCAGACAAATCCCTCGAAGTGGAGTGGCTACCACAAACTTAGGGTTTACCTAGATTAGTAGATCTTGTTTGAAAATTGGAGACACTCAGGCCCTATCCCAGTTGTAAATATTTGGAAATAATCATCTGGAGGGTGATGAGAATACATCTTATTCGCTGAGTGGCTGCTATGTTGGTCATACACTCAAAATTCCATGGGTCTTTTAATCATCAATATCAATTCCATGGGCTGCTCTTCATAAATCGTGACGATACATGTGGTTTTCACCTTTAAATCACCTGAATTCTATATTTTTCTTTACCTTGTGGTTTTCACCTATAAATCACACGAATTCCATGTTCCTCATTACCATGTGGTTTCCACCTGGAAGCTGCAGGGTGAAATTCACCTATCTGGAAAACGCATGAAATCCACCTTGTTTTGAACCAGGTGATTCCCACCTGGAAAACGGGTGAAAATCACCAGAAAGAGCAGCCACATGGTTTTCACCCTGTGAACAATTGGCCATGTAGATAGATAGATAGATAGATAGATTGGAGTCCAAAAGGTTGGGCCTAAACTCCGACATTTATGTAAAAAGTCTTTTAAAAAGGATAATGTGTAACAAAAGTTGAGATATTTTTCAAAGAAATACTCAGGGAAATACTTAGAAAAATCAACATGTGTCAATCAATGGTGTGAGTTGCTAATTGCACTTGACGATCATACCTACCAGATCTGACATTTCCAATCTAAATAGACCCCAATTAGTCAATTACTGCACTTCAGTTGACACTTGAACTGCAATGAGAATTATTCCCTGAAGGTTTTTGGCGCGAATCCCTGATCCTGCTTGGATCACAACAAAAAAAGAAAACATGGCGGACCAAAACGCTCGCTAGAAAATGCATCGTTGAGGTATCGTAAAAGATACAGCAGTAATTGGCATGGTATGTATGGATAAACAAAATGATAATGCATCAGCAGCGCTATGTTAAAATGGAAATGAAGTTAGAAGGCCGTAATAAAGGGAAATACATGAGTTCAAGTTCCATATATTAATATCCTACAGAGAGAATCGCACTGTTGGTTCCTCATTGGCCTGGCTGCCCAGAAGCTCCTCCCAGACACAGTCATCTCCGTGGCAACAGAAAATAAACATTCCATTTCGTTGAAAACAGGTCTGCCACTAAAATAAAACCAGGCACAATAGACGCAAAAGGTGAGAGAGATACTTCAAGTTATGAAATTATGAGTTCATTGTACGAAAAACAAGCTTCTAAAAGTGCCCCTTTCTTTTCCATGCTTAAGCCAAAGTTTGGGCCACGCCCACTCTCATCAGACCGATTCCAAGGATGAAGGTTGTAAACCTTCATCAATAATAAAGCCCTCAAACTATTTAGTACTGAAGGGATAGTGCCTTCTGTGGACACACCAGTAACGCGACACCGTGACACCGCCGGGAGGGCACAAGTTCATAGCTTTCTTCAATGAGGTTCTTATAGCTTAGGCAGATTTAAGCCTTTTCTGTGAGCCTGACCAAAGACACTGTGCACTAACGATGGGGGTACCCTCACCATCAGGGCAGCCATTGCAAATCTCGATTCAAAGTAATTTTCTATCATCCTGAGCTTATTATATCATATTGAAAGCCTATTTTGGTCATGCATGTAGATTGAATGTCAAACTAACCCTGGGTCTTGCCTTCCAAGTGAGATGAGTCACATAATGTGTATATTTTGCATTTGAAATATAACGTCAGGGCGAGGGTACCCACAAAGACCTCTCGAGGGTAACACCATTTTCAATTTTTGTCATGGTGAGGGTACCACCTACTATCTCTGTAATGGAAATGGTTCTTTTTTGGCTTTGTTTTGGAGTAATATAAAAAGAAACATTGATGTTATTAGTTTTTTATACGATTGATAGGTAGATAGATAGATAGATAGATAGATAGATAGATAGATAGATAGATAGATAGATAGATAGATAGGGTTTTGGGTCCAAATCTCACCCCAGAAACTCACTATTATCCTAACCAAATGGACGTCTCATCTTCTCATGGTGCTTGCCTAACAGACTAGATATCCAATATAGTAATCTTCAACAGGCATCTCGGAGTGACCCTAAGAAGTCTTAATGTAGACCCTTTAGACATCTGTAAAGGGTTACAAAATTAACCCAGTGCTCCCAATAGATAGCTAGATAGATAGACAGATAAATAAATAGATAGATAGATGGAGATTAGATGGATAGATAGATAGATACTAATTGGCTTTATACTTGACTATCTACTAATTCTACTTGTCTATCTACTTGTCTATCTAATTGTATATTTGTCTTTCATCTATCACCACACTCTTCAAATACACTGCCCAGTATTGCTGCATGATGACTGCAGAATTTGACTGGTTACATCAGTTTTAACAACCATGCCATTCTTTTCATTCAGCATTGACTATGAGGTTGCTTACTATGTCCAATCTCCAAGATGTGTGAGGTTCTGCTGTGCATATACCTATCATATAAGCCAACAATTGCTGCATTGAAAGTTGGAGACGAGACCCCTCAAATTCCTCAATGGAATGCTTATTAAAACTGCTGATTTCTCTTAATTTAGTTTCACAGATACTTAAAAGGATCTCATTTGAATACCATGCATTGATCATCTTATTTAAAATTGTTATAGGTATCACCATGCACTTTATATAGGCTGTATATTTACTGTATTTTAACAAATATTAGTTGACTAATATCTTAAGAGTAGTCCGAGTAGATTTCAGTTCTCGGCAATAGCATGCTGCACAAGAATTGAAACATGACTGAAACATGATAATCTCATGATCACTTGAAGCCCCTGTCACACCTTGCCATTTTAGAATGCTTAACATGCTGGTGAACGTTTCTTGTAAGTTTGATAAGTTATGGATAAGTTTCTCAAATGTTAGAAACACGCTGATACACGTTGAAAAAGGTTGTCATACGTCCACAGAATGGCATGTTCAAAAATCATTGACGTACACCAACGTGTGGCGAGTCAGTTTTGAATAAGTTACAGGGTCGTTCTGGATAAGTCATCATCGTTTTCTGGTCGTTTCTCATTCGTCTTTCACGTTTTTCGTTCGTTTTTCATAAGTCATTCACGTTTCTCACTCGTTTCTAAGACGTCCAATTTTTCTTAGTTTTCTGCTGACAAAGGTGGCATCAATTATCCATAAGTTTTGTATAAGTTTTCCACTCGTTTCATACTCGTTTTCAGCTCGTTCTAGACACGTTTTCAACTCGTTTTATGTTCGTTATTAGGGTGAAACACCCACAGAAACACCATTGAAAAAACGTCATTTGTAAGTTATCTGGACGTTCCCCAGGTCGTCAAAGTGTGACAGCCACTTCAGATCGTCTCATGTCAGCAGTATGCACAGGGAGAAAAAAATCATTCATGTAAGTTTTACTGTGGATGGTACTGTTTGGGAAAAGGTCATTTTGATCAACTTTCTTCCTCTGTGTTAGATGTCAGCCTGCCACATCTTGGGTATGAATGTGTACATAATTATCTGTGGTCATTGAATTGAATTGAATTCCTCCCTGTCTGAGAGTGTCCATCCTCCTCGTAGACACAATCATATATAGAAATATAAATGTGATGATGAGTCTGTCAGTCTGTGCATGGTCAGCCTTAAAGCTAATGATAGTCAAAAAAGTTCTACATTTAGTGAATGTGACACACACTATTCTTTCCAGATTTTAGAGTTAGGAGCTTTTATAACTGACAATGGTCTACAAACTAGCTGGGTTTTATCTGTGCTTGACAGCTGGTTGTCGCAGTCAAGTATGTTTTTTAAAATTTGTAGATGTGTACCAAAATTTGTCAAATCTGCATTAATTTTACTAACTTCCACTGGGGTAGAATGGACGGAAATGCTGTTGTACAACTGTATTCTCATTTGGAGTTAATTGATTTTAGTATTCTCTTTATTGACAGGGCATTGCAATTATGTTCTTGATTGGAGTTCCTGACTGGTATTTAAAATAAGTGCAATCATGTGTCAGCAAATGCTGTCATCGATTGCAACAAAGAGCAAATTGAATTAGCTGATTCATTGCCTTCACTTCCTTGACTGCTTGCCTTTGGTTGTTCAGGCAATATCTAGCATTAATAATATCTAGCATTACCCTCGCCAATCCCCTTGGTGGTTACCCTCGCCAACCGGAAGTGACCCTCGCCCAAATCTTGCAGTACCCTCGCCACTTCCGGGTTGGTACCCTCGCCATTTCTGTTGGTACCCTCGCCATTTTATGTTGGTACCCTCGCCAAAATGCTGGTACATGTACCCTCACCCTGCCATTTTCTGGTTTTCGTGGTACCCTCACCTCGAGTGATTTCTAATTTCCTAAATGTCTCACTTCATCTTGTAGGTGTGAATCTGTCACTTGACAATCATTCCTTCCACAAGCCATTTTAGCAACCTTCAAAATTTGAAGACCTCACTCCCTCTACTTTTCTTGGAATTTCAATTTGAAATCAAGAATCAGTAGTTGTAATGGCTACCCTGATGGCGAGGGTACCCCCTTCGTTAGTTCACAGTGAAAGAAGGCCTGACTCAGCATGTAAGTGCAGTTGGCTGCATTCATCTGCATTGGATGCCCTTGGATTTTAATTTACAACTCTGTGAGTCTCGTTTGGACTTCATTAAGACTCTCTTGGAGAGGCATAAACCTGGGATATTGCTCATGAAGTGTCACATGAATACCGTCTCACATTCTCCCTCCACAAAGGGTGTAATCAGACACCCGTAATTGCTTTCATTTTGCATCCTGGCGAAATGCTATGACATTGCATCCTATTGCATCCAAGGTATATATGCTTAAATTGTGCAAGCAAAACTTCATATATATCACTCTTAAGTGGCAATAGCAGCAAAATCAAAATATGATAAAGCATCTTAATGAGTGTGTTAGTTGGTGGGGATGAACATCCACTGCGTAATGAAATTGTTATTGTATTGCTCATCTCCACCAAGGGCTGTCATCCACACAAGTTGATGGTTTGTACCTTTGAACCTCTTTTTCAAACAAACATAGGCTTCTATAGCGGGCTGAAAACCACTGTGATAAAACTTAATAAATGGGTGTGGGTTCCACAAAATGAACCTCATAAATGTCACCCTGCAGAAGAATACAACAGAAGTCGGAAGGACGGCCGTTTAGAGGCGTTTACTGTGCAAGAGACTGACATGAACCTTCAGTCAAAGGAAATGAGACATTCCCATTGCACAATCACTATTTTGTCCAGTGACAATTCCCTTGATTTTTAAACAAATAAACAGATACATATTGTATGACTTTTCTCAACTCAATCCTTATGAACGTCATCCTTCATGGCTTTGTCCTTGAAGTCTATGAATAGCTTATAAAAAGTCTCTTGGTCATATACCCCCATCACTTGCAATTAAAATGTTTGATAGCTATGTCCTCCCTATACTGGAATACAATAGCACCTTTTGGTCGGGTACTTCGGAGATTTCTAAAATTGAGAAAGTTCAGATTGGTTACCTAAAACATATACTTAATGTTAGACGACAAACGCCGACATTAGCAGTGTATGCAGAAACAGGTAGATTCCCCCTTCGATTGAGGCAACAACTTAGCACAATAACCTATTGGGCCAAATTAAAAGATCTCCCAAATCATGATGTCCTTAGTAAATGTCTTAAAATTCAGGAAGATTTACATAACACAGGTAGAGAAAACTACGACAGAAGCTGACATCTCAAATTGGCTTACAGCTGATCCCACTTCAGTATTAAAGGAAGTGAAACTAAAACTATACGCAAAAGAACAGAACAGAATTCTTAATGAACTCACTGACTCTGAAAAGCTTCCTAAACTTCGCACATATAAAATCTTTAAGACAAGCTACTGCCTGGAACCATATCTAAATTTGAATCTCCCAAAGAAAACATACACTAATATTGCAAGATTCAGATTAAGTTCTCACAATCTTAAAATTGAGACAGGAAGACATAATATACCCAAGACCCGGTAGAGCTTAGAAAATGTGACAAATGTGACACAGGTGACATTGAAGATGAAATACATTGCCTTTTAGTGTGCAACAATAACACTGCTCAGAGAATAGAACTTGTAAATAAAGCAAGCAGCTTAATCCCTAATTTCTGTGATCTTGATAGCATACAACAGTTTAAAATACGTCTCATGTCAAATAAAAGCCCTGACATAATACTTGCTGTGGGTTCTTTTCTCAATAAAATAATGTGAATAAAATCTAAAACTTCTGTGCCTCCTTGCACTTTACTTTCACCGGTGCTGCTGTCTATGTCGAGATATGTATCCTCACTTTGCTTTTATTGACTTTTGTGCAATAACACATATGAAACTGGGACCATGTGCATATTTTATGAACTATGAAAGACAATTCTACATGAACTGTGAAACCTGTCATTTATTATGATATGACACTAGATTATGTTTGGTAACATAGAATACTGTAGATGTAGATTTGAATTTTTTGATTTTTCGATTTTCAATTCTTGATTGACACATGTATCTGTATTTGATATTTCTGTTGTCATTAAAAGTTTATATATATATATATATATATATATAATATTCCATTAATGCAAAGAATCTTTTCAACTTCCAGGTTCCAGGTGCATCGCGTTTCTCACCTGATTCCTTAATTGCATGACCTATTTCTGTTTTGGTCCTCAATCCAATCTTTTTCTTTTCATCTTATGTCCCAATAGATCCCCAATCCTTTTGTGTGTCGTTCCACCTTCTTTGTTGCTGGCTGTTGAGAGGGTGCCTGGCACCAGTGAACAGCCATCATAACACTTGTTGACTTTGATTAATCTAATCAGAATATTGCTGGCTCAGGCCGTGATCTCAAACATTACCCTCAGGCTTTGTTTACATCCGTATTGACACAAAACCTCACCGAAAAGCGGACACAAAACCGCACAACAGTTTCTCCTCGGTTCTCTCAGATGCATAGAATTGTATAGATGCTGTGAGCGGTTCTGCAATCGGCTTATTTCTGGCTTTTGTCCGCTCTTTCTTCTTTCTTGAGTCTTTCTTGAGCTCCACGAGCTGCATGTTATTAGTATATGGAAGGCATTGGAGGCCCTGCTCTTAGATGTACTTTTGTATCAGGGATAGGTTTTGCACATTTACAGCCAATATTTCCCCACACTTCTGGTGAAGAAGGTCTGGGAAAGAGTCAATATAACTCAAAAAGAGCTAAATGTCGTTAATTTCTACTGAAATAAAGCAAACTATTTAATCTCCGTATAAATCTCCTCAATACCAATTTTAAAAAGTGAATTTGACATGAACTTGGAGTGTATCGGAGTTTATGGCGGAAAAATGCCTAAAACGAGTCTTCGGAAGGGTAGTATTTTCAGGTAAACCCTGGAAAGTTTGTCCTACCTGTCTTCTCCCTCTGGAAACAATGCCCAGTATAATTGACAGAACCTGTTCTCCTTCTAAGTGTGCATCATTTGCTCGTTGATGTAATTCATTACTTTACGGGTCCATAATTAATCCGAAAGACTGTCTAACTATTTTAGTCTATTTGCTGTTTTGTCAGGTGTGTATACCTGTTACATTCTTCTCGCGAGTTTCCAGTAGTTATGTCATGGAAATATGCTTGTTCATTGAATAACAATCGAATTGTTAAACCCCTTATATTATAGAGACTTTTATATATCATCATTTATCATGCATCTCCTTTTACTTTGTACATTTTCAAAGACTTACGAAACAATTTGGTTCACAAATTGCCTGATACATAAGACTTACATTCGGATAACAAGCTGACTGGCAAGGTATAAAGTTATGGACTATCCAGTTACTGACACTTTTTCTTGGCGTAAATCATTAGCTTCTTTTGAAGTTTGGCATATATGGAAAAAGTATACAGCTATCGTGGTATTCACCTTGGCTTTAGAACCTAAGTTTCGTCAGAAGGAGGTTAGACCACTTTTCATCTTGTTATAGTTCAATTTGTCTTGAAGCGACTGTAATTATGTTTTTAACAGAAACCAATGCTCACACTATTGCATGGAGTAAGTAGATCCACCGAAATGGTTCCCACTCTGCAGTGGCTGGATTGATTATTTTGACTTTATGCCCTGTCATATGTTATCTGTATGCTATAATTATCTGTATACTAACAAGTCATCAAATTGATACGTTTCTCAGCATTAAAGACGTTTAAAGTAGATAACTCATTTGAGAGGATACATGTTATAGATCTGTCTTGTCCGAAACAAACAATTTCATCATTTTGTTATAAATGGTTATCTATCAAGAGTAGTGAATATGTCTTTACTGTGCAATGTTTCGTGTCAATAAATTGCATTTTAATTTGATGTTTGAAATGAATGTATTCCTCATTTGGTTTATAAATCAGAACATATTATAAGTAGTTTCGTCTCCGAAAGCTTCACTGACATTCGTCTGTGAAGGGTTTCGACTCTTGAGCATATGAAAAACCAGTGAAAAAATAGTGTTGACAAAAGTAACAGCAGCGAGTTTGGCATTGCAGTGCAAATCTTTCTTATAAGTGCATGTATCGAAGTGCTGTTTGCACTTTCGTGCTTGAAAGCTGAGGACCTGAGGTATATTATACAAGAGCAGGTATACTGCCTCCATATCCCCCATGCCCTACACATCTACCAAGACCAACCAGAATTCCCATTTTAGTTATGCCAAATATTTCCACCAGGGGCACAAAAGTGCATACATGTAAGGATGTGGAGACACCTGGGGGTGGAGTTTGCTTTTAAAAATAACATGGCTGCAGGCCAAAAGAGCAGCAAAAAGTATTAAGGATGTGAAAATGGTTATGATATTTATTGATTTATGGTCAGATTTGACAAGTTTAGGGGGGTCTTTGAATGTTGGGAAAGGATGAGCATTGTACATGGTGTGGTGTTCGAGATATTTGATGGACGCCATGACATGGAGACTAAAAGTAAAATCCCCCATAGCATAGCATGGGGGATAATTATAGTTAGGACAGGAGGACACCATTGTTGTGACATATTCTACTTACTGAAATTTTTAAGTTAGTTTGAATTGCATTTATTTTTGAAACTTTTCCCACAGAAAAGCTAGGCCATATAAATGAATGTACAAATACGCAATTGGATATACATTGTTTTTACCCTGGATTCCCCCAGGGTAATTTTAAACCAGCTTGAGAGATTTTTGGAAAAAAGTTTTCCCGGCCTTAATACAGGTGTAGAAGTGGTCAAGTGGGCCATTTTGTGTTCATATAGATCTGAACTAAAATGCGTTGTGGAATTCGGGATAGTTTGTTGTGATTTTTTTTTTTTTTTTTTTATGAAAAAAAAAATTTTTTTTTTCAATTTTTTTTTTCAATTTTTAACCGGCAGGTTAATAGAGGAGGGCTTAAGTGAAATGGGACTCTTGTCCACTTGTCCACTTGTCCATGTGTCAACTTGTCCACTTGTCCACTTTCCTTGCCCCTCTGAACACAGTGCTGCAACCCAGTGAGCAATGGGGGCCAATGACAGATATGGACCTGCCCATTATGAATGGGGGATTCAGTTAGCTGTAAGGGGTTACCATGGTTACAGGTGCAATGAACAGCTGCAGCCAGCAGTGGGCCTGTGAGCCTCATTGGAGAAGTTGCCCCTGTGTCAGGATTGCTTATAATTCCAAGGCACTGTGAGAGTCAAACCATTTAAGTACTTGTGTTTTAAAATAATTGTTCATGCCTAGATGAAGCATGGTTGCTCAGTGGATCATTATGTTTATAACACTTGGCATTGTCTACTTCTTCACCAGCTTTCTGTACAGTGCTATGATGTAGTTATGTACCATTGCCAAATTATTCCTGCAAGCAATGAATGTCTATCAACACCCATCCACTAAACTCCCCCAAGAGACCAGGGCCTTCCTCAGTGCATTTCTCATTCTGACAGTATACTTTGACAAACTTTATCATTACAGCCTGTAAATTTGATATGCATAAAATGAGTGTTGCTTCCCACAGATTTTGGTACTCTGTGACTGTGAGTCATAATAACTGATGAAGTGTCATCTTCCCAAATTTAACATCCATGGGAAACATAGAGGCTGTTTGATTAGTCATGATGAATAGAAGGCTATTTGATTTGTCATGTGACTGATCTTAAGAGTAAAATTATCGTGACAAATCATCAATATGATGATTCACGAAGTGCCATTTTCACAGTGCAACAGCCCACTCTGTTTGGATATCAGTTTTACAGACTGTAAACTAAAGTGGTGTTTTAATTGTAGTCTGCAGAAAAGGTTGCAAAAAGACGCTTGACACCACAAATAAACGGGCCTGTAAAAATTCTGGCGGTCCTGTAAACCAGTTTTTACCGGCCCACATGCCTTGTGAAAGGTCAGAGCGAGTTTTAAGGCTGTTAGTATTTCACTTGGATTTATGAAATTTGGGATAGGGATTCACAAAATCTTTTGGAAAAACCCAAGATGGCTGCCAAAATGGCCGCCATATTTTGAATTGCCCACTGTGACCTTAGTATTTCCTTAGATTTATGATACTTGGTACAGGGATTCACTTAGGGGTTCCCTTAAAAAAATTTGGAAAAATCCAAGATGGCTGCTAAAATGGCCACCATATTTTAAAATACCCACTGTGACTTTGGTATTTCACTTACATTTATGAACCTTGGTACAGGGATTTACTTAGGGGTTCCCCTCAAAATTTTTGGAAAAATCCAAGGTGGCTGCCAAAATGGATGTTCTGAATTGCCCACTGTGACTTTAGTATTTCACTTAGACTTTATTATTTGGTTTGGGGATTTGCTTAGGGGATCCCTGATAAATTATGAGAAAATTTCCAAGATGGCTGCCAAAATGGACACCGTATTTTGAAGTGCCCACTGTGACTTAAGTAGTTCACTTACAATTCTGAAATATGGTATAGGCATTTGCTAAGAGGTTCCCCACAAAGTTTTTATGGCTTGCAGCAAACACTATCAGTCTGGCAATAACTGCTTAATACAAAACAATCCACGTAATAATATATAAATCCCCCTGTTCATGATTTAAATCCCGAATATATAATCACCGAAGGCCGGTTTTGAATCCATGGATTCTTTTTTAAATAGTTTGTTGGTGTCATGGATCATTTGAGTCTTGAGGGGCTGTTTTCAAGTTGACCTTGCATTATAATATTGCCCACACGACGATCTTCCATGCGTTTCAAGGAAGGCCAATAACGCATTTGGCAATTGCTTTTTGCAGTGCATCTATTCTCAGAAGCAGTCTAACAATGCAAACTGCAATTCTGCAAGTTCTAAAGCCTTTCTTCACCCTCAGTTTACCAAATTGCCATTGAGAAAGAGCACTTGAAGTCAATCTGACAGGTGTCAAAGCTGATTGCATTCCGCAGTGCAGTGCTACTTGTATCCATGGATCTTATGCTTAAAATTTTGCTAATTCCCAACAGAACCCAGGGTTTGAATCCTCGGATTCTTGTTGTAATCTTTTTGGAGTCCTTCAGGGTGCCCACTCCTCCTATATTTCCTATATTTCCTATAATTCCTATATTTTTTAAGGCCTCCTATAATTTCCTATATTTTGGAAAAATTCCTATAAATTCCTATATTTTTCAAGATTTCAAGATATTTTGCACGTATATGCAGATTTTTGTCTGCGATACAAAGTTTAAGCGTCTTTTCCCCCCAGATATATGAATTTTTAGACACGTTTTTGTCCACGACATGAAGTTTTCGACTTATAGTGGAAGCTTTCCCGCGATTTGCCGATTGTTTCATTGTTGAATATTTCCTCTATTGTCTTAATAAAAGTGGCGAAAACCTCCTATATTTTTTACGGTAAAAAATTCCTATATTCCTATAATATTTTGTGCAATGTTTGGTGGGCACCCTGGTCCTTGTTTGTATTGCTTTTCTTCAATAGTGTACGAAATGTGTTCTTGTGCTTGTGGGGATTGAGAATAACCACAGAAGAACTAGCACAGAATGTGGCACATAGGAAATGTCATGGAATGGAACTACACAGTAAAAGGTCATTCGGACTGCTTTACTCTGGACCCTGCGGAATGCAATGAATCTGGTCAATTATTCAGGAATGTAGGCTAATTGTGTCCTAGAAACATGTTCACAGAGGTTGTGTGGCCAATTATATTGGCGTCTGTAATTGTAAGAAGGCTTACAAAAGGGTTTATGGTTTCTTCTTCCTTTTATTTTCCTGATCTATGGGTAATAAAACTAACATTAACAGTTTTTGTGTCCGAGAGCAGGGCCTCGGGCCCTTTGTCGTCATCAATAGGATTGTCATGTCAAAGTTGGTGTGGATCGAAAAGCATTTCACAGATGCAAGAACAACCCAAAGTTATGATGCCATTATGATGCCCAGTGTTTACACTGTTGCACTAGATGCCCTGGCTTTAATCTTATGTCTCACTGCTCTAAATAGTTAACTTTAATCCCCCAAATTCCTCCTTGCTCAGCAGACGATTTCTGAGAAGCATCTTCTTCTTCTTCCCTTTGGTCCTTCCGCCCTGAGACAAAGTGGGGTGCACCACAACCTGAGATTTATACTTCAGCCAATTACTAAAGATAGACAGATAGATAGATTGATAGGTAGATTGATAGATCTATAGATAGAATGCAACTTTTAACAATTTATAGAGATGTGTTAATGTAATGATCATATCCCATAGAGATATAAGGGTTATTAAATTGCTCGAGGACACGCTGCATGCATTGCATGCAATTTTTAAGGTTGTTCGGATTAAGTCTTTGGGTTGGGTGTTTAGCTTCTTTTATCATGTGCATGATGCTGGCATACCAACAGTGTCCAACATCATAATACATATATAAAACATTTGTTGCATCATTGATGTGGCTTTGGGCGAGTTAAGTTTAAATTTCCTCCGTACATGGAAATGTGTTGCAGAAAGTTGGAACTGGAAAAAGAAGCATTTGAAGATTTAAAAAATATATTTCGAGAATACTCTGTTTTTAACGCTGTCCTTCTATCACTTCATCTGAGTATATAGCCACCAATCACTTATGTACATGATTCTGTCCAGTTTATGGTGTGTTACAGACCTGACTCAAGAAAAGGCCCACTGTCTTTATTTTCCTGGAATAAACTGTACTATATTGTCCATAGCCTAGAGGTGGTTCTCATTACTGCGCTGTCTGTGCTGTATAATGATAACCCACCGCTCAACTATGAATAGTATGATGACACTAATTTAGTAATTACCCGGATAATGGAAAGTTGTCTGCCGTCATTGTTTCAGGACACGTTGACAAAGTAGTGATGACAGGAGTCCGGTCTCTGTGTGGATGTGATCGTGATAGGTCATGTCTTTGTGATTACTCGAGTGACCTCTGAAGGACAAAGTCAGAAGGTCGTATGAAGGTCGTAACGAGATACTGAAGCGTCTGCCTCCTCATCGAGAAGTTTAGAAGTCACTCTTTTAGGCGATGGCAATATAGTCTTCTCTGTCGACAAGTTGTCCTTGCAGTTTGTTTCTTTTATCAACTTTTATGTCTCTTGTATGAGTTACAGATTTTATTACCTTCATTGCCTTGCTTTGAGACTTAGCCTTTATTCCACACTGATAATTTGATTTCCTTAACAGAGATTACTTTGAAGTTCATTTACCAATTATAAGAGATGCTGCAGGCCTATAAGTCTGCCACTGCACTTTTGCATATACTTAACGGCAAAAGATAACTTTCTTTTGCCATTCAGTATACGCTGTACTTGTGAAAAGGAGTAAAACTAGACAAAGAGTGATTTTCAAATGATTTTAAATTGTAGATACCAGACAGAATAAAAAGCAGCTGAACCTTTCGCTGAAGTTTGCAAAACGAGTTGGTTGAATTAAAGCTCATTTGAGTAATATACTTTCAAATGACATCCTGCTTAATAATGGAGCAATCGCATGCTATTCAACTTTTACATTACATCAGCAGTAACAGAAACATGGCTTCAAAGAAAACATTTCTTTTGACTTAAGTCTTTCATGTTTTACGTTGCCATTAACAGATTTTGTTAGTCACCAGACAGAAAAGCTCATGGTTAAATGAGTAAGGTTACAACATCAGCCATACCTGATGTTGATGTAAAGACCATTATCCTTGTTGCATTGTATAATTAACGTTATAACAAACTCACACGCTGTAACAATGTTTACCAAAAGCAACCATTCTGTGAGGTTACATCCAGTATTGCAATTTTAAGAGCTAATAACTGAATTTTTTGAAATTCTGTTCAGTTTTGTTCAATTGCAGCACTGTACTTGGAGTAACCCCTTAATCAATGGCACTTTGTGTTTCGGCTTTTTGCTGTTACGCATAAGATATAACAGACATAGGCAGTGGTACATTACCTCACACGAAGCAGTCTGCCATGTATTGTATGATAGAATGTGACATATAAATGGAAGAAGCCTTGTGTTTCTGTGATCTCCGGGAGCGTCAGTTCCCTCTGGTCGGTTGTGGCGAAACCCAATTGCTACCCATTCACACTGTGACAGCTATACAATTGCCTCAAATGTACATTGTATAATTTACAGACAGCAGTGCAGGTAGTAGGATTCACCGTAACAGACCAGAGTGAGACTGACACCCTCAGATCACAGAAAACACACAATGTCACAGACTAACACAATATCGTGAGAGTGACACAGAGTCATCAGGTAGATGCACCAGCCTCACATGAATCAAGTTAAAAGCAGCGCAGCACGACCAAGGTCCAACCAACAATGTGGATGTGACAGAGATGCTACACCTTGGGACGCTGTCCTTCCTGGCCTGCATTAGCTCATTTTCCCTCCACAGTTATTCCCACGTATCCAAATAATGCAGCTTTGTGCTTGTACTCTCGCAGATTCATGCTGTAGAAATAGGACGTGGTATAAAGGCGGACGTATGTACTAATGCATCTACAGTCATCTAGGGCAGGTAGATGAATGTTAATTTACAATGATGTTTTGACGGCATTGAAGGCCACGGGTTGATGATTCGAGATATTAATCAAGAGCTGATGGTTCTGAACTATACTTTGCCGTATGACCACTATATGGATTATGAATTATACAGGCTGTTTTGATATTGAAGATTGAAGTGAATAAAGAGTGAATATCATGACTGATTAAATGTTCAAATGTCTTTTGAGGGGCAATATACTATCCCATTGGGATTCGGCTGGGATATTTGGCTCCGGCAACTCTCATAGTGAGGTTGTCACTCAGACATGTTTTAAAATAGAACGTGCTTGAAAGTTGATTAAGTATTTTAATTCTTTCTATAAGACGAACATGCTATTTTTCAGCAGAGATTACATTTGATCTAGACAGACGTCGATGCTATTACAATAAGATTATTAGGCGGCTATTATTTTCTGATTTAATAAGTGAGGAAGCCTCGTAACGTCCTGTTCTCCTGTAATTCAATTCCAGATTCAATCCTTACAGCATCGGAACCTGCCAAAGGTTGTTATTGGAAATGCTTGTTACTTGAAAGCTCTTGTCGTTTAGTGACGTTTACCATTTTACGTTGAATTATCACTTCGATGTCATAATGGGAAAACTTGGCATCATTCTCATAATTCTGAATAATAAAAAAATAATGATTACAATAATTATGGAGAAGATAATGAGAATAACAGGGGAATAATGATACTGTTGATGTGATTGTTTTGCCCTTTAATGTTGACACCGTCTCCTTTGTGGTCGTAATTGCCTTTAATAAAACATGGTCTTTTTCTTGCAGTGTTTCCCTGCTGAAAGGTCTGTGTTCTGAGAAACTGTCCAAGATTGCTGATGTCCTTGTTGTAGTAAGTCTCACTATTATAATTTATGATTATGATTTATGGTTACAATGTAGTTCTTTTGACAATTTTGGCAAATATTGAAGTATTTTTGATTTGATTTATGATTTATGTTTAACTTTCTAGTTGCACTTGTAAAAGGAAAGGCAAGTGAAAACCTTCAACTGTTTTTGAGAATGGCATCAAAACACAACTCAGTGAAGCTGGAGTTGTAAAAGAATTGAAATATATTAAAATTTGATTTGATTCATATTCATTATCTATTGTAGCCAATGATAATACTGTAGAACGGGGTTAAGTTGACTTGCCAAGAGAAAGTAGGCCACCTAAATTGCCCCCACTGAATGGCAGATATACCAGCTTTCTTCTGGAATTTGGCCACCTGTGTCAGTAAGGAATGTTGGCATGTCATTCAGTGGGGTAATTTAGGTGGCCAACTTCCCCCTGCGGGCCAACTTTATCCTGTTCTATGCTTGATCTTTCTGACCTCCCAATGTGCTTATTAGTAGCATTGCCATAAATCTCAGAATTAATATTTAAATTTAACTTGCAAATTGGCACCTTCAATTTTGGTCATGCAAACTTGGCAGAAAATTGAATTACTTGAATTAATTTCATATTTCTAACATGCACTGAGTAATGGGGCTCTTCAGCCACATCATTATAATCCTATTTCTTTTTGCCTTTATACTATAAAGCAATGTAAGTTAATAACTTTCCTTTTTTGTTCCCAGGATTTCTTCCACGAAGGCGAATATATTGTGCGGGAGGGCGGCACTGGTGATACATTTTTTATAATCAAATCAGGGGAGGTGAGTTGTCATCTTTATTAATGCTATATGGTCAGAAATGCTGTTGAAGACTTACGTCCTATTCAATCTTGTTCTTACTGATACCATAATCTTTATAATTGTAGTTTGTAGCCTCTATCAGGGTTTTTCTGGCTCGATTTAAACCTGCTGCTCGTAAAAAACGGAGGAAACCAAAAGTTACCAGAAAAGTAACATGAAAGTGAAAATGTTTGCAATGGTTACATCAATCAGTTATGAATTAATAGCAGAAGAAAAAGCTGGCTAAATGATGCATTACAGAGAGAAACCTCTGATGCTGATAGCCTGCATAATGTTTTGACCTTTTTAAAGATTATTGGTTACAAATTTGTACAAAATTTGATGGACAGGTCAATTTTGAGAGGATTGATTATATTTCCTTGTTACCAATTCTTAGGCTTGTGATATTTTTTACCCTGGCTACCATTTTGGAGTTTGTTTGGTAACCATGACACCAATAAATTAATTTTGTGAGAAGTTACTACGGTAACTAGTTGTAAATGGATGGAATCTCTTATCACTTTATCATTGAGTTATCGCCTTTTCTTTTTCCTGTTCTAATTAATCAATCCCACTTTGTCTCAGGATGTTCTTATTCCTCTACTTCTGATTTGGTTTAGAAGCAGGATATTAAATGTTAGGATAATTATTAATAGGAATGGCAATTAGCAACTCTGAAGAGTCTGAACATCCTTATCGATGAGTTATTGTGCATCTAACAGAACTTTAACAGAACAAAAATCTTTGTAATTCATCTAACTTTCTTGGTATGGAACATTCTGAACTCTCTATTGAATTTAGTAAGATTACTTTATGTGAAGCTACACATTCTAAGAGATCTGAGTTAGCTCAGATTTAAAATTATTATAAATGCCCTTACGAGGAGTGTGTCTACCTGGAGAGGCCTCCAATAGAAAATTTACAACTTAGAGTCATTTTTATACCCACTTTTGTATTAAAATAAGGGTCATGATACTTCCCAGTCCTCATAGGCTATGTCAATAGCGTAGAACAAGGATGGCAGTTTGTTGAAGTTCGATATATCTATCTCGTAACAAATTTATGGATTGCATTTCAGGTGAAGGTTACTCAACGATTGCAGGGCTACAAGGATCCTCAGGAAGTCAGACGGCTGAAGCGGGGAGATTATTTCGGTGAAAAGGCCCTGCTCAGGTAATTACAGACCCATTTGCTAATTGTTTCTTCCTGGTGAATAGACTTTTGTGTTTGAAAAGTATCAGAAGCTTTGGAAATGGTTCAGAAATAATTAATGTAGACAGCAGCCTTTCATGACATGACATTGTGTTTTCTCTTGCAGTACAATTGAATATCTGGTAATTGGATATTTTTGTGTAACCTGCTGAAAGTATGACTCCTTTTGAGACATACCCACTGCCTAGGATTTTTTGTAATAC
Source organism: Platynereis dumerilii (assembly GCA_026936325.1). Classification (NCBI taxonomy): domain Eukaryota; kingdom Metazoa; phylum Annelida; class Polychaeta; order Phyllodocida; family Nereididae; genus Platynereis; species Platynereis dumerilii. Next base: position 97,593,598 of record JAPTHN010000002.1, read on the forward strand.
TTAAACTCATAACTGAATATATCTGATAAGTAGTAAAATTATTGTATATTCTGTGGTCTCATGATATCATTTTTCCATGTTAAACATATTGAATCGTTTGTTATTCGTGGTGTTTTTTCTGTAAAGAGTATGATATAACATGCACTACAAGAAAAGGGTATTTTTAGCAATACAACAGTGACAAATGAATATTTTTTCAGTGAGGATCGCCGAACAGCCAATGTGATAGCTTTGAAGCCTGGAGTGGAGTGCCTAACTGTTGACAGAGAGTGAGTTATGTATTTGTGTGATTAATGTCTCCCATGTTATTGCATGTAATGGCTATGATTAATGTTGTAAAGCTGTGATTCATAAGATTTATGAAAAAGATATTGCTCTCATGCTCTGCCTTTTTGGAAAGGAAGACTCCTAAAAAAGGTGTGTCAAGCCTCCTGAAGAGTTTTGTCTATATGTGAATAAAATGAAATGTAACAGCATTAATGAGATTATAGTTTATTTTTGAAAATGTATTCAACATCTGAATAACTATTATTAATTTAACTGTTCAAAATAATAATAATTACATTTTGTGGTGATTGGCATTAATATGTCGCCTATCGAGCTTTTTCAACTTGCAAGACAGGAATGCCTGGACTTTTCCTCACAAACCGCTCAATATAAATTTGGTTTTCCGCAATATTTAACACTCGTGTGTTTCAATTTCAGCTCTTTTGTACAACTCATCGGTGACTTGAATGAATTACGAGAAAAAGACTATGGGGACGAAGCAAGAGGAGCCCAAAGGTTGGTCTCACTTTTCAAAACAATAAAATTTTTGTTTTCTGAACTATTTTACTGTGTAGTATTGGGTGCATTGTAATATCGGAAATTAAGAAAATGTAAAATTGAATTTTTGATAGACTATTAGAAAAGGCTTCCACAAGGTAACCTTCTGAGAGAAACTTTTGAAAGAAACCAAGTTGACTTTTTCTTCGCATTCATTTTACTTTACTCATTCTGTATTTTCAAGTTTCCAATGTTAAAATCTTTTTTGACGAGTTTTCATGATAACTGAACTTCGCTGTTTTCTTGAAGCTTTTCATTGATATTATATTTTCTTGGCCATTGCTCCTTTCAGAATTTATCAAGAATCTGTTCATGAGGTGTTTGCCTCTTTTGACATGTAGGTTTGGGTTTTTTCAACGAAGTGGTTTTTTGAGAATTACTTGGACTAATAAATGCCCTTACAGCCTCTAATGTTCAAAATAACAATCGGTTGTAGTCTTGAAATAGAAAAGTCCTGATTAACATCTCTTTACTTTGATAATCTTAGTCATTTTTACGAATGATATTAAACTTCCAAACTGTCTGTTTAATTAGATGTATGAGAAGACTCATTATTGATGTTGACACTGACTGGAGCTTAGTACCCATACCCAGTTTTATAATTTTTTGGTATTTTGGTATGAAATCCAGTTTTATTCACAGCTAACACATTTCTTTATTCACATACTAATTGAAGACCTGCGAAGCTTTTTAGATCTTCATCAAAATTTCAAGCCTGGTTTTGGATTTGAGTTGTGTTTTTTGGTTTTAATGATTTCCTGAGGTTTTATGAGTACATGTATTTGATAGTTGTAATATAACTGCTTAGTGTGATCTGACTGATCAGACTTTGCAGTCAGTACAACCATCAAATACTCAAGTTCAAATATTAGTGTATGTCACTTGAACCTTAAAAGACTAGCACTCCACATCATTTTGAAGATGAAACAGTTGTAATTTTTACCTGTAAAATGTTGACCCATTAGAGTGTCTGAACTAACATTATGATTCTGCTATCAATTTGAAGAGGCAAGAAGTTTTGTTTCTGTCATCATTTTCAGATCTCATAAAGCAAAGCTTTATGAGATCTATTACATTTCTGAAGTTCTCTGTGCTAATCTGTGTCTAGTTGTCAATGAGGTCACTGTGACCTAGATATTGCAAAGGAGTGTGGAAAAAGCTATCCGCTCAATTCTTATTCTGGAACGGAGGCAAGTGGGATGAGAGTTTCTCTTAGTTGGATTGACAGAGGACCATGGTAGCATCACTAAACAAAAACCGGGAAATTTTAGTTTTACAATATTTGAGTGATGTTAAGATGAAATTTTGCAGCACTTGTCTAGCATGCTAAATATATACAGCAAAATGGCCTTAATTTTTTAAGTAGGTCAACAGTGAGAGGCATTGAGCTGTGGCATCATCTACCTGAAATGAGGTCAGCAGTTGTCATAGGCTGGCCAATATTCAAATTGCTCTCAAGAGGGCAGCACCCAGGGGCGGACTGGCCCTATGGGCCAGAGGGCAGTGCCCTGGGGCCCACCACCTCAGGGGGGCCCACCAGCAACCTTAAAAAATCTAAATTATCAAAAATGATGTAAAAGAGGGTAAAAATCGAATTCTGAGCCTAAAAGAAATACAAAAAATTCTTCAATTAAGACTTGACAAGCATAATAAACAATGAAGTAAGGGGCTTAGTGTCGGATATGGTCCACCAGGAGGGCCCTGGAGCTAGGAGATTATGCCCGGACTTTCTGAGGTCCTCCGTGCAAAGGCTCCCCTATGCCCCCACTCCTTTCTGAATCGCGAACTCTCTGCCCATTAATTAACTGTATAAATGAAGAATGTGGTCCTCTAACTTTTGGCTTTTTAATTTTTTGCATGATGATAATTTTCAAGTTAGTGATATTACAAAAGCAAGGGCCCACTCCCTGTCATTGGACAAAAGTTTTTGCTAAATCTTGTACCACATGTACACTATACATTATTTCATATCATATCATGCAGGTAAGAGCAGTCTATGTTCTGCAAATGCAATGGATTTCGATGAAGGTATTAATAAAATTAGAACGAAATCTTGATAAAATTAGAACGAAATCTTGAAAATGCCGCTATTGCGATAATAGGGGCCTGCCAATGACTTTGCCCAGGGGCCCAATGTGGGGCCAGTCCGCCCCTGGTAGCACCTGGGAATGAGTGAGTGGCGATGCGATAAGCGGCCCAGCACATCTAGCGACTGCAGCCCTTACATATAGATCTCTATGTCTGTCATCTGTAATTCAGCCAGCTATCCATGTTGTCCATACCTTCAACCCAAGTTTAGTACTTAATTCTGATCAACTTAATTTCTATCAAAGATTTCACTCATTTCAAACAGACTCAGTTGCTATTGGAATTTTCTGATGTAAATACAATCCACACCTCCCTGTGTTGTCCCTGTGATCGAAACATCAGCATTGAAGCTGTCCAATGAATGAACATATATGTTTGGCTTGATTGCCATCACTGGAACAGTCAGTGCAAACTCCAAGGCTCAATGGTCTCTACTTCGTCAATGAAGTGCCGTTCACACCTATCAATACACAACCTCAAAGGTCATTCAGTGACTTTCTCAACTGAAGCCATCCCCTTCATCTTCTCCTAGATAACTGCCCTTCATCAAGCAATTTATACACTCATCAAAAGACATGTTTCTGCGTCATTTCACTTTCGCAATTTAACTATAATGTTTATGTGTAATATTAAAACGTAAATAACTTCTGTCCATTCTTTCTCATTAATAAAACCATTTTTTACCATGGGAAATTTCTAGTTGGTTTATATTTTGCAAAATCATATCATATACCTTTCGGTTATCTCACATGATAAAATCACTCAAAAGAGCCCATCAGTTGCCTTAATTGGCTCTTCGTCAAGCCAGTAAACTTATAGAAGTTCACAAGAACTTGGTATTTATCACTTGTTAAGAAATGAGGTTTTGTTACACCTCACAAATTAACAAAAGCTGGTCGATGCGCAAAAGCTAAATTCAGATAGCTGTCAATTCATTGGATACTTTGGTTGACAATTGGAAGTACATGTCTGTTCTTCCTTGATTTTCACATCCTTGATTTTCACATCATTTGAGATAGGATGAGTCCATGCTCCCACCAGTCGACTATGCTTTTCGTCGAACCAGTCGACTAAGGATGCGACTATTGGATTTTCGGGGGAAAGGTTGCATTTTCCTCAGCGGGAAATTATTGCTTTCCCTGTACATGTTGCCCAATGGTATCAACAATTGATCAATTATATTTCCTGCTGTCTATTGTACTCAACATTATGTCCCTACCCATTCTCCTCTATGAAACGTGCAGTGTGTGTTCTCCCAAGACTGCCACTGAACTTCTATATGCTAGGCGTCCCAGTCGAACCCAAGTTGTTGCCAACAACTGCTGTCTTTATGAGATCATTAAACCGAAAGGTTCTAGTCTTCAATTAGAATATTTCAGAAGAGGAGAGAGTAATTTCTGTTGGCTGAAGCAGACTCCTAAATTTGTTATTGAAAGTCGAATACTTGGAAAAATATGTAAGCAATATTTTTTAAGAAATCAACCTCAAAGTTGACGTCCTTGACTTTCTTTTGTAGCCTCCGGCATATCATTATATCATAGCTTTTAAAAAAATAGAACTTCTAAAAGCTACTTGCTATTCTAATACTTCATTCTATGTTCCAGTCGCAATGGCAGCCACAGTTCGATGGGTGAGTCAATGCCATCTCCGTTCCGACGCCTGGATAATGAGTACATGGGAGTTCGCCTGGAAGAGCTGGATGTGGTGGCCACCCTGGGAATGGGCGGTTTCGGAAGAGTCGAACTGGTGAGGAGGACTAACAAGTTATTTATTAAATTCTGAATAATATTTTTGTTAAAAAAATTATTATAAAATTTTACCTGGTCTCAAAGTTAAAAAAAAAGGGAAGCTTCTCTAGGTTTAATAATACTGACTTAAAATGTTGGCCAGTAATGTAGTAAACTGCTCATTGGCAATAAGTATCAAAATAAGAAATGTTTTTTGTGTCCTTGATATTACATTATTTTTTCTCTTGAGCTCCCAGAAAAAGGAAGTCCATTATCTATAATGTTGTATGAGATTACAGGAAGGTAGATTTTTACCTTGACACGATTCTCTGTTCAAAGAAAATAGACAGGTGAAAATATTATTATGCTGCATGATGCCCAAACTGTCACCAGCTCTGATCAATTAAGTGCACAGACTCAACACAATGGAATCTTTCTTGGGAAATCAAGGCTGAAGTGTGTATTTGTAATAAGTGGGTCAATGAATTAATCATACATACATAAGCAGTTTCTATTGTCCATTGCGGCACAAATGAAAATGTTCTAGTTCCTTCCTGTGTATGCCCAGGAATAAATATTTTACCTGTTTGAGACATCGATAATGTGACTACAGGTCCTGTCTTATACATTCATATGAAGGGTCTATTTGTCATTTGGTGGCATATGACCTCACTAGTGAGTTGTATTATGCAATGTCTGCCTTGAACTGATAACTTGGATCAAGTATAGGAATATGACCTCACAAGGCAAATCTTGATGCATTTTGGTTGTCACTTGTGTTTCCTCAGCTGCAAAAATTTCAAGGTTAAAAGGATATTGAGTAGATTCTCTTTGAGCTACATGGATTGAATGGATTGAATGGCATGCCAGTTTGACGCAAATATTGCATTTCAGGTTCAATTATCCACGGACAGAACGAAGACGTTTGCCTTGAAATGTCTGAAGAAGAAGCACATCGTGGACACGCGGCAACAGGAGCATGTCTACTCAGAAAAGAAAATCATGATGGAGGCCAGGTCGCCTTTCATAGCCAAGTAAGACGACCCTAACCATGCACTTTAAGGTTCAAGCTAAAGACCTCAGATTTAAGCCCCTATCTGCCTCCGAGATTTGTGTGACAATATTCAAATATTAAGTGGATGTCCTTTGGACCTTCCTATATTTAGGTATGGAGAGTATCAGACATCTTAGATCTAAAGTATTTTAGGATTTGGGAGATAAATTCTTCATTGAAATTCTACTTTGAGTTACTGGGGTAGATGAAATTTTTTGACCAGTAGGTATTTATACTATCAAAATGCGCAAGCAATTATATGGAATTTATCCCTATACTTAAATCATACTTTAACGCATAATATCATGTAGGAGCATTGGTTAGTATTGTATTTATTTACTGTTTGACATAATTCTGTTCTTAATTGCTTGCAGGTTGTACAAAACATTCAAGGACAAGAAATATGTATATATGTTGATGGAGGTGTGTTTAGGAGGAGAGTTGTGGACGATACTCAGAGACAGGTATGCTGACATGAATTTCGCAATGTGTTGTAATGGCTGCATGGGAGTGTCTGACCCAAGAACCAGAAGTGTCCAACTTAAAATTCTGAGTGAACTGATGCATATTATGGTGTAAATATTGGGATCGGTGTACGACAAGTTGTGACCCATGCAGATTGTTGTACAGCGACAGAAAATAAAGGTGGCCCAGCTATGAGGATTCCCCAATAACACTTCTGACATCCAGCTTGGATTTCGCTCATGAAGGACCACTGAAATTTAGGCATTGCTGTCCTAATAGCCTTCCAAAGTGCATAAATCATTATAAATACAGGATGCAAATCCCTGATTAGCCGCCCGTTCATCCCCTACGCTGGAGTTAAACTGTACTTCAAGTTCTGTATAATGCCAAATGTGGGAAGCAGATGTAAAAATTTTTTTTTTTTCTTTTTCGATGATGTCTGAATGTGAGAGGTCTTTAAATTGTGGATTATGTAAACCGGTTTGCCTCAACAATGTTAAGTTACATTGTTGTGCTATATCACTTTATGTATTGTGAGCTACCTTCTAGGGCATCTATAATTAGCCACAACACAAACTGCACAATGACTGCAATTCATTTTCTTATTGATATTTAGGAGATCAAATTGCCGCTGATCATTGCATACCGCAAAGGAATAACTTATTAAGTGGTGCAAATATGAAATCTTGAGATTTCTATGTAGGCCTATTCCTTGGCAATTTTCAATTAAGGAGTGCGGTACACTTTATTTAGAATGCTGCTAATTATATGTCATTAGAGAAACTAGAACTTCGATCATGAATGAGTCGAAGAATAGAAAGTTGGCCCAGAGTTTTCTTATAATCCCAGGACTTGTAACCATACAGTAGTTCTTCCTTCCATTCTTCCTTGTTTGCTTCCCTCCTACTTTTAACCCCTCATGCATTTCTTTGTGAATCTCTCATACTTCCCACCTCAGGGGGATATTCATAATTTTTTTTTGCTAGTTAAAGCAAGTGCTAACCTCTAACTGGTCATTCTTCTGCCTTCCCAGGCATTGAATCCACAAATTCTTGTTATTTATATATTTCTGTCCATTCCTATTAATTGGTTTTTTTTCTTTTTCTAGCCATATCTATCCTTTTTATGTATCAAAATCTACCTATTTCTGTCCATCCATCTTTGTCTATCTATCTATCTATCTATCTATCTATTCAATATGGGGTATAGGTCTACTTACTCTAAATCTACCAATACACTGTTTACATATATACACAAACAAATTGTAATGTCAAGAAAAATATGTCCTAAATACCTCCACCAGTGTGACCCCATGATGCTTGACCTGCAGAGGGTACACTTCTCAATGTAAAAGCAGTCTCAGAATATACCCTCCCTTCATACGGTTACAGGTCCAACATAGTGACATATATATAATCAACCCTAATAAAACAATTAACGGTGCTAGTAGGCCAAGAAATGGTTTTTTTCCATCTTCAGGGGTCACACAATCAACATGCACAGTTACAAGGCCCAGTATGATGCCTGAGTATGATTGAAAAGAGCTAATATATTTCCTGGCCAATCCCTAGAGAAAGTTGGGCCGCAGGCCAACTTTCTAATAATATATTTTCTATCCTACTTTGGAAACAGATTATTCCGATACATTGCAATGGACTCGTGTCAGTCTTTTATTAATTTAAACTGACAACTTGATCACACAAATTACATGGAGGCTGGATGCTAAATAGTCAATCACTTATATGCATGAAATGTATAAAAAGAGGATTGCACCGATGAAATCCATTTCTCATTATTGTCAACCTTTAAACACTGGGAATTGAACCAGAGAAAGACCTTCAGCATAGCTGACCAAGACAGTTTGCTAACCCATCATTAGTGTTCCTCTTTTATCTGTTTTCAAAGAGATGTTGTATATTTCAGAGGAAACTTCGATGACCACACGACAAAGTTTTGTTTAGCGTGCGTGATAGAAGCCTTCCAGTATTTGCACGGGCGGGGAATCATCTACCGAGACTTGAAGCCTGAGAACTTGCTGCTTGACGTGGACGGCTACGTCAAACTTGTAAGTATAGATGATGATATATTACAGCAATGATGAATGTGACTGGAACATGGGTTGAAGAGTAACTGTAATTTTTTCTGGTGTCTTCATAATATACAAAGGTACAAAATAAGCTGATAATGAGTGTCAAGTTTCAACTTTGGAAGCATAGCGAATGTGATAGCCTCTAATTCTATAAGTAGAATTGAAATCAACTCCATCAGAATTTAACTAACTTTCAAACTATGTACCATTTTTTGCGGAAATTCCTTTAAATTAGTCGGTGCCAGTGGTGGGATGAAGCATCAACTCTGCAGGTTGCGAATTCAAGTGTCTTTGGAGTTAGGTTGATTTAGGTCTCCCCTATTCCCGCGGACACAATAGCCCTCTGTTACTAACATTTTTTTGCCAATTTCAGTATTTTTGTTGCATTTCAGGTTGACTTTGGGTTTGCCAAACGTATTGGCTTTGGCCGCAAGACGTGGACATTTTGCGGAACCCCGGAATATGTTGCCCCCGAGATTATTCTGAACAAAGGTCACGACCATGCTGCTGATTACTGGTCACTTGGAATCCTCATGTTTGAACTGCTTACTGGAAGGTATTCATCAATTGTAATCTGTTATTCTGTAAAAAAATATTTTTTCGGAGTAAGAATGTTAATTGCAGCCCTTTACAACTTTACCTCTCGCAAATAGTTCCTCAGAATAAGCCATCCTTTTCTGCAATGCAAGTCGAGAGAATTATGGCATAGTCCACATCTATTTCTCATCTATTCACTTTCAGATCATCATATTCATTATTCTGATCCTCGCATTTTCATTTGAGCATTTTGTTTCATCTTCAAATTTCAGAGAGCACAATTATCTGTGATTTGCTAATCTTCTCTTTGTATTTAAAAGCGAAAGAAGCATAATTGACTGATATAGAATAACTCAATTTCTTTTTGCTATTACAGTGAAATCGCAATGAATTTTTTCTAAAAGATAAGCAGAATGGCAAGCTGATTAAATCGTAAATGGTTACAGATATTCACAAATCTAAAACCTTTTTTGTCTGCGAACAGATAGAATATTTTATAATCTGATTTCCTCAAATATAATATTCACTTCAGCAAAGAGTGTCAGGGTGCAAATATTATAAATACATATACGTACATAATATATTATATTTCTGACCTCTCTCCTTCACAGTCCGCCCTTCACAGGCTCGGACCCCATGAAGACCTACAACCATATCCTGAAAGGAATCGACGTTCTTGAGTTCCCTCGCAAGATCACCCGCAATGCTCACATGCTCATCAAACGCCTCTGCAGAGACAATCCCGTCGAGAGACTGGGTTATGGCAGGAATGGCATATTCGATATCAAGAAACACAAGTATGTAATAACGTGGCTTAATAACGCCAGACAATATCTTGATTATGATTGCATGCGATTAATTCTCAATTATTTTGCAGACCTAATAATTGTGTTGTTTGTCACTATAAACCTACCTATTGTTGATGGCATTAATCATAAATTTGATATCGCCGTCCATGTAATAGGATATATCCAAATTTTCAGGAAAGCCAATTATTGTAAACTAATGATACATAAGTTAACATTTTGTGCTATTGGATTTATTTTCTTTTTATGCTTTTGACATTATCATTGTCTATACTTCCAATTAAATTGATTCATAATCATGGCAATAACTGCAGATGAGATAATGCCATTGGTGACGTATTTTAGTCTCATCTCATAGAAAATTATGAAGCCATATATATGGAAGAGACAATTAATTGTATACTATACTTGTGATTGTAGGGAAATTATCATGATTATTGAAATATAATATTTATTTCCAAATTATAGTCTGTAATAGATATGCAATTACGCATGATTCTGTTGTCATTATGTTATGCAATTTAACATTGATATCAAATTGCCTCTGATATTTTGCTATTGGTATGTCGTACATAGCAGCATGGCATCAGCTCTGTATAATTTCTATGGCTACATCTATTTCTAATTTGTCTGGGAATCATGGATAACACATTTCAGCACTGAGTTTCCTGAAGTTCAATAAACTTGTACTGGCTGATTCACTTATCAACTGATGTCTGAGGACATTTTCTCTGAATGCATGGTATGTGAACGATTTTAAACTTTTCACTTTGTCATTTTCAGATGGTTCCAGGGCTTTGACTGGGAAGGGCTTAGATCCCAGACTATGCAACCGCCAGTCGTACCAAAGGTAAATTTACTGATTTATGATCTTTTAACTTAAATATTTGATACTGAGGTGAAAATATATAGAGTTCTGAATTGTTTTAATTGGAGTTGCGAGAGATAAAGGAAGGTTATGTGGTAGATAGATAGACTCTGCTGGGAGGTACTGTGTATATTCACCATTCAGGCACCTCACAAGCCTCTACAATGTATACAGTAATTTTCAAAATCTCTCAATGATAATCCGAAAAGACTACAGAGATCAAAGGTAGTTAATTTAAATTTTCAATTCACTATCTATGATCCCTGTAGTTTTTACCAATCCGAAGAAGACTTTGGTGGTCAAGAAACGTGTACCTTGCTTAATCATTCATGTATTTTGAACTTCCTGAACCGCTGTCATGGCCTTTTGTTTGTATTGACTTCAAACCCAGTAAATTTGTTTGAATTGATGTCCAGGGGTACTTCGGAAAACTGCAAGCAAATGTTTTCAGTGTCCTGTTTGAATTCATGACCAGGGAAGAGGTAACTGCCCCAGTTCGATTTTGAAGGCTTTCAGTTTTGTTATGTTTCAAAATTTTCATTTTCCTATTGAGTTGGAAAATAAAATTTGAAGTTGTGTCATGTCACAAGTTTGATGTTTATACAATTTTCCAATTTCACAGACATTGTTTGTTGCTATAGAATTTGTCGCCCGCAATGAATACTGAGGTAAACTGATAACTAAAGTTTAATTAGCCTCTTTCTAATCAGTGCTTTTCTATAATTTAGGTAAAGAGTGCTGCAGACTTTGGAAACTTCGACAGCTATCTTCCAGACACGGAAATCCCGCCAGATGAATTGTCAGGTTGGGATTCTGACTTCTGAGATGTCCTAGGATTTTCATGAAGATTTTCACGAAGATTTTCACGAGGCTTTTCATGAGGTTTCGGCGGCAGCATTGAAATCACCGGCAACAGCGTACACCCTTCCCTTATCATTGACGCTCCATCCTGTGATTCCTGTTAGAACATTGCTAGGTCATATTGCCCAATTGCATGAATTCACTGTTAAAGTTAAAATTCCATTGCAAAATTTGTTGTGTAAATTTTCCTCAAAAATTTAAAGTTGCTATTAATTTCCTTTCCCTGTTATTAGCAAATGTCATTAATAAATTCTTAGTGATTCAGTAAAATTATTATAGGGGTCCCTGGGTGCAGTTTTGTGTCTAAAATATAGATCTCACTGTCCTTATGACTAATCTGCCTAAGAAAACACTGAACTCTCAACATAGCCCGCAAAAAGGACACTTCCTGACGTCAATTTTACTGAAGATAAAATAAATTGAAGTTTTGGCATTTGTGTTGCTATCTAAAGTTCTGTATCCATTCACAATGCTGGTTATTTGTCTCCTGTCTTCCAGATCACCCTTCACCCTCCCCCCTCCCCCCTCACCCCTGATGAGGCCTTTTATTATAATAAATTCAGATAACATTGAGATAAGCAAGATCAGGTGCACGTTTAATCATCACTTATCTTCTCATCCTTTGATAACATCATTTGACAAAAATTGCTAATCAGAAAAATTATTTGATGAATCGTAAAAAATTCTTTTTGAAGAAAGACATCCGGAAATGACCATGAATACCCGATACAGCAAAAGACATTTGAGACGTTTGTTGTCTGTGACGCGTTTCGCTCATCTGCATGGCTTGTGAACTATTGGGAGGTCCATTGACATGACTGCTTCCCAATCTGTACATCATTTCTGTGTTGTTCAATTACATTACATTTATATAGTTTTATTTAATCAATCACACACTCAATGTGTTTCATAGGCATTACATAGCTGAAGGCCAAATTTTTTGCCTTAATGTTGTAGGTCTGAGTGAGAAAAATTCTTTTGTAAGTTATTATAGTGAAGCTTTAAATAAAACAAAGTCTTTGTGGATTGCTCAGGGCAATTAGCGTTGAAATTTTGCTAATGTTAACTGATTAGAGACATTTTATGATTTATGTTTTACATGCTTGACATATGCTAATAGCAGGCATTTTCTACTGAAATTAAACTGAAAATTAAACACAAAATAAGTAATGTTATATTGAATTTTTAACCGGCCAAAGGCAGGTTATTAGAGGAGGGCTTAAACAGATTTTTGGTGAAATGGGACTCTTGTCCACTTGTCCATGTGTAAATGTGTCCTGTCCATGTCCATGTCCATGTCCACTTTTTCCACTTGCCTTGCCCCTCTGAACACAGTGCTGCTACCCAGTGAGCAATGGGGGCCAATGTCAAATATGGACCTGCCCATTATGAATGGGGGATTCAGGTAGCTGTAAGGGGTTACCATGGTTACAGGTGCAATGAACAGCTTCAGCCAGCAGTGAGCCTGTGAGCCTCATTGGAGAAGATGCCCCTGTGTCAGGATTGCTTATAATTCCAAAGCACTGTGAGAGTCAAACCATTTCAGTACTTGTGTTTTAAAATAATTGTTCATGTCTAGATGAGGCATGTTTGCTCAGTGGATCATTATGTTTGTATAACACTTGGCATTGTCTACTTCTTCACCAGCTTTCTGTACAGTGCTATGATGAAGTTATGTACCATTGCCAAGTTATTCCTGCAAGCAATGTCTATCAACACCCATCCACTAAACTCCACCAAGAGACCAGAGCCTTCCTCAGTGTATTTCTCATTCTGACATAATATTTTGACAAACTTTATCATTACAGCCTGTAAATTTGATATGCATAAAATGAGTGTTTGCTTCCCACCGATTTTGGCACTCTGTGACTGTGAGTCATAATAACTGATGAAGTGTCGTCTCCCCAAATTTAACGTCCATGGGAAACGTAGAGGCTGTTTGATTAGTCATGATGAAGAGAAGGCTATTTGATTTGTCATGTAACTGATCTTAGAGTAAAATTATCGTGACAAATCATCTATATGATAATTCAGGAAGTGCCATTTTCACAGTGCAACAGCCCACTCTGTTTGGATATCAGTTTTACAGATTGTAAACTAAAGTGGTGTTTTATTTGTAGTCTGCAGAAAAGGTTGCAAAAAATCTCTTGACACCACAAAGAAACGGGCCTGTAAAAATTCTGGTGGTCCTGTAAACCAGTTTTTACCTGCCCGCATGCCTTGTGAAAGTTCAGAGCGAGTTTTAAAGGCTGCCAGTATTTGACTTGGATTTATGAAATTTGGTGTAGGGAGTCACTTTGTGGACTCCCTCAAATTTTTTTGGAAAAATGCAAGATGGCCGCCAAAATGGCCACCATATTTTGAATTGCCCACTGTGACTTTAGTATTTCACTTAGATTTATGCAATTTGGTATAAGGATTCACTTAGGGGACCCCCTCAGAAATGTTTGGAAAAATCCAAGATGGCTGCCAAAATGGCCACCATATTTTGAATTGTCCACTGTGACTTTAGTATTACACTTAGATTTATGCAATTTGGTATAGGGGTTCACTTAGGGGTTCCCCTAAGAATTTTTTTTAGAAAAATCCAAGATGGCTGCCCAAATGGCCACCATATTTTGAATTGCCCACGGCGACTTTATTATTTGGTATGGGGATTTGCTCATAAATTATGAGAAAATTTCCAATATGACTTACAGTTCTGAAATATGGTATAGGCATTTGCTAAGAGGTTCCCCACAAAGTTTTTATGGCCTGCAGCAAACACTATCAGTCTGGCAATCACTGCTCAATGCAAAAACAGTCCATGTAATAATATGTAAAATTTGTAAATCACCCTCTTCATGATTTCAATCCCGAATATACAATCGCCAAAGGCCGGTTTTGAATCCATGGATTCTTGTTAAAATATTATAAACTGCAGCTCATAATTTGGTCTTCAGCTAAAAATTGTTTTATCAGTTGTATATAAAATGTGTGAAACCCCTGCTGTAAAATACTTGTTAATTACTCTTGTAAATGTGTATAGATGTACATGATACAATCTTTATACAATGTTAAGTATTGATTTCATATGTTAAACTTTAGTTAGAGGTCCATGCTCCATAGGTTTCAAGTTATTTGCAGTCATGGAAAGATGAGTGCTAACTTCTCTTGTAGACAGTGATGTCATTATGTATGTGTCCCTACACTTGCCATATTATGTGGGAGCCAACTAAGAGCAGGTCAGTGAGTGAGTTATACCACTCACCAGGGATGTCAGTGACATCACTGATGCTTATGAACGGCCGAAAGAAGTCACTTCAGTTTCTGCGACTGTAATGTGGTGTATGTCATATAACAAGCTGATGCAATTATAAGGTTCACATGCATTATTTGCCCCCATGCCATATTATTTCAACTTAGTCAATTCTTTGTTAATTAATTGCTTACAAGTACCTTTTTTACTTGGTGTTTTACATTTACCCCTTGAACGAAATGTATCAATTGTATCATAATATGTATGTTACATAATTACAGACCAGGTACTTTGTGTGTACCTAATGTAGAGATTTTATGCGTAGGATTAATTGATAATAATTGTTACGATAATTTTTATCATTTGACGTGTGTGCATGTAATGTTACAGGTGAGAGAGCAAAATTGTATGATAACATGTTGCGAGTTGAAATAATTGTTTCCAAGAATGACACTATGCATAAATGTTGAGTTGTCTTGTCTTACGTGTAAGCCATGACTAAGTTTGTTGAAATTGCTGATGTCACAATTTTTTGTATTTTTGAATTGAAGTTCCTGGCAAGGCGGACTCTCCATATAAGCTGAATATTTGTGAAAAGAGTAACTTCATCTGATTAATTTGAAACTTTTCAGTGCTTTTCCTAGCCATTACCCAAACTTGCATTTGCTAATGCATCCTCCGTGTGGCTAATTAAAATTACACATACTGTCATATGTTTGGCTGCAAATTAGCCACACATGCAGGCATTACACTCCAAGTCAGCCAAAGAGGCTAATGGAATTTTGGCCTTAGGAAAAGCACTGCCTTTGCTTAGGTTAATATGTTTCTTGTATTTTGTGAATGCTATCAAGTTCCTTCATTGTCTAGAGATAAATTTAATTAATAAACTAAGGCAAATTTGAACTTAATAACTTAATATTTTGGAAACATTTTGGAGTTTGATCGACATGAAGCAGATCGATTAAAAGTTATCTCTACAGTTTCAGATGTTAAATGTTGGGAGGCCTTTGGACAAAAAATTAATTCAAAAGGCTGCTGGAAAATTGTTTTGTATTTGTATGATGCTGTTGTTTTTCTGACGATTATTTTAAGTGTTGATGAAATATCAATTTCTGTTATGGAATTATTATTTATGACTATTGCATTTGTTCGCATATAGTTGCAATTGTTTGTCAAAGTTTCAGATATTTGCGTGCATTTTTACCTGTTTACATATTTTATTTTTGGATTAACAGTATTAAATCTGATCTCATACATGTTGTTACCGCCACTTATTTTATAACTCCTTCATCAGTATCTATAGAGAAGTTGCGGTCTGAACGAGTTAGGAAGTCACTGCATCCATAATATAATTAATTTGTTTAAAATATTATGAGGTTGTGTGTATGTTTATCCGTTAATGTGTAAAATTGCATAATTCTGAACAATCAACATGCATCGAATGATATTTGCAAATTGAAATGATGTCCTCAATGTTACAATCACACAAGCTCTTGATTATCTAGGAAGGTTTTCTGTCATAATAGTATTTAAGGTGTAGAGAAGAGTCAGAAGACCATATTTTGCGAACTGTTGACAAGGAAATTTGTTTTGGAAAATATGACTTCTTGAAAGTCTCTTGTTCGGGCTAATTAAGTTGGAGGAGTCTCCCAGACTCGCTCTTAAATATTTCTGAGAACTTGAATTTAATGAAACTATATAATAAGCCACTGGCATTTAGGAATGTAAAGTATGATTGTTATGTTCATGATAGCATAAATTCAGACAGTAGGGGGAACGGGGGCACATTGGGACGCGGGGCACTGTGGGACGGTGAGGTTTTCTTGGATCCTGGCAAGGTATATGATATGGTAGTGCCATCATATCTTGTAATTTCACATCCTGATGTTTCCATGGTTTTATTGACAAATTACAGCCACATGCAGTAGTATGGCGAGAAAAAGTTTGTTTTCCTACTACTAAAGTAAATATGGACAGGTTCAATTGGAACCATTCTGTGGACAAACCATGAACAATGAGGCTTTCTCAGTGCTTGTATGGATTTTATATATCGTAACGAACAGTTATGAATTGCTATCATGATAAACACACTCACTGGTGTCCGAGAAATTAGCATTTTGGTGTAAAAGTCATATCGGGGCTCATTGGGACAGTGAATTCGGGGCACATTGGGACGCACTTAATATGGCAGAATTTAAGTGTCCTAGGCAACTGATTGACCTGGGACAGCACACAACAGGTGTTCAGGCCACAGTGAATAGAGGTATAGTGGATTACCATGCTCTGTGAACAAATTTGTCGCAAAGCACTGTGTGTTACTTACATTGATGTCCGCACTCAGGACAGTTTATGTTAAATGTTTAAAACTGTTTAAAGTTATGAACTATTGGCACTACAAGGTGTTAATGCACTGTATATTGTCTTACGCATTACTTATATATGATATCTATTGCACATGGAGTGTTAAAATGATTTTTTAATTGATGTCCCAATGTGCCCCGGCTGTGTCAGCCGGGGCACATTGGGACAGTCATTTTTACGACTCTCTGGCAGCGAAAGGGTAGGTGCAGTCTAGTTTATTATGCCTTGCATTTAAGCTCAATAGTATGGGTGATATTCATGCAAAACTTCTGAGTTCTTCAGTGCTTTCAGCATTGAGCAAAATTAGTAGACGTTAAAAGCGTCCCAATGTGCCCCCGTTCCCCCTACTCTGAAGGATTCATTTGTAATCCAGTTGATAAATTACGGTCTCTCCCCACATTTTCCCTCTATGTTTTGTTTCACATTTTTGTCCCCTTCAATTCCTTTATTTTCCAAATGTTGTTACATGCTTACTCTGTTGGTGTTACTGTTGGATAGGTTATTGTGACACAGTTGTATGAACCTGTAGATTTTTTTAACTGCTGTTTGTAATAGGACTGAAATAAAGTACCCTGATGCTTTTTTTAACATAATGAGTATTTTTGTTATTTTACTAAACTGAGAAGTCTCGGAGAGTTTCCAGTCAACGTCAATAAAACCAACTACGTGGCTGCTGCTGGTGGCAGTAGATATTTTTATGGATGATTGCTATATCTTGTCTGGTATCTCACCGTTTGCTAATTCAGATGGATTAGCAAGATACAGGCCAGTACCATTAATAGGTGACTTAACAGGTTGGAATTTGACCTGTAACTTTTGGGTGAATCATAGCATAATAGTATGTATGACCCGGTGGTAAGGGTTGTTTTTTTATGAATGTTTCGTTTTGGTCTCATTGATGAGAATTTTGTGATAAGATTGAATTTGATCGATTGAAAACTGCATTTCAAATTTGCTTTTCTCAGGGAGTTATGGCTAGTGTCATCACTAAATGCAACTAGGTGGCAGCAAATTCTCCGTGTGGATGATGGCAATTTGTAGTTGGGAACATTGCTGCCACCTGGGGCCTATTCAAAGTACGACCCCTTTTACAAACTGGCAGTCTGGCACTCACTCGGATTCTTGGAGGGCGAGTATGCCCCTTTTGTGGGTTGCGAAACAGGTCAGAATAAGAACTGTACAGCTAGGGAGAAATTTGCCAACAGTTTGAACAGTGAACCTTGTCTATCAAAACTCCCCAAAAATGGCCTACTTGAACGAGATTGAATTATTGAGATCGGAGTGTTGCGTCTGTTGACGCTCAGGGTTGTTTTTCAAGATCGATTCAGTTCATCGGTTACCAATACCGATGAGGCAGAATTAAAAGAATGACAGCAAAAATAACATCCAAAACCATAAAGAAATCCAACGCCAAAAAAAGAATTCAAAGCCTTTACCTTCGGGCCACAAAAAAACAAACAACCTAATACAGACCAAACATACCGTCACCTGAAGTGAACCTTAACCATTTGGTGTACAGAATCAAGAGAATATTTTCATTAGCCTTTGAAATGGCTATCAATAGTTTAAAACTCTTTCACAAATTTACATTTCAGTTGGATGAAAATGGTTTAGAAAATATCATCCGCCAAAAAGACAAGTGCACAAAAGCTTCATATATTTTGTATTTGTATATTTTACATATACCTTAACAAACAAGAGTTCTTAAAAGTAGCCAACCAATCATAATGATATATTTACAGTACTCATTAAGTTATTTCAAAAGCCACGTCCACTATGTTTCATCTGACATGGTATTCTCCTCTTCTGATTCTTCAGTGTTTGTCTCCTCCATTTCGGTTTCCTTTAAATCTCCCGAATTTCCAGGATTTTGCGCCTTTCCATCTTTTTCTTTTATCCGTCTCAAAGTGACATTTTGTGCATATCGAAGTTCACCATTCCATTCTCTGAAAGAAGAAAGAGAAGAAAAATCTTTTCTTAGTTCTTGATGTAAAAAAATAGCATATATCTATTCGACGTTGTCAGTCCAGCAAAATATATAATTTCTGAATTGAAATTAATTTTTCTTATTCTCTTCAGATGAAATTTAAAATAAGCAGAAAAACAATTTTTTCTTCAAAAACTTGAGTATGATTATTTAAAAATACAGTGTTAGCAAGTCGCCATTGAAAGTTGCAAGCAATATGAACATACGACAAAAGTGATTTTGCCTTTCCTTACCTCAGATACTGTACAACTTTTCCATTCAACAGATCTGGTACCTCTGAAACAAAATAATCAATATAAAAATGGCTAAGTAATTAACAATGAGCAACTGAAAACCCAATTCATGTAGGCTTTGAATTTGTGAAGCATTGTGAAGCAGTGGTAGCTACTTTTTTGGATTACATAATATATTATGGCAAGTTGTCCAGTTTTAAAGCGAAAGTGTAAACAATCAGCACATCTAAATTTAACCTTGAAGGGCAATCGATTTCTGCAATAGCAGGCCAATGACACTTACCCATTCCTATTGATGAGAATTCATTCTTTTCTTGCTCGGTTGTTATGGCGATCATATCTTTTCTTGCTTGGTGTTGGAATCCTGACCTCCCTTTGACGGAATTAACAATTTCTATCTGCTCTAGTTCCTCCGCAAATCTGTCCAAGTACCTGAGTAACAATGATAGACAAATTTAAGCATGAAGTATTTAAAAGACAATAAATTGTAATTTGTAATATATTTATTAGACAATAAAAAAAATTATTCTCATATAGGGACCTTAAGTTTATTGCATGCAAATTAATTTTTTTTTAAGTTGTGGGAAAAACAAATTGGCAAAGAATTGGGCGTGAAAAAGTAGAAAAACAAAAATAAGGAAATATGTGAAAAATAGAAAAGTTTAAAAAAAAAAAAGTGGAAAAAAAAATTGGGAGAAAAAAAATGTTGAGGTGGAAAAATAAATAGGTGGACATTTTAAAATTTTTCTTAAATTTAACAAATTTGAAAAAAAAGTGGCTTATCCGTGTTTCTACTGTCACTAATAATATTTGATGCTCTTCCTGACTCAAATATTGAACAAAAGAGCTATTCAGCAGCAAATTAAAGTCCTATAGTGCGTAGTATTTGGAAAACTGATCATTAAACAGCACCGCATCGGGCGATTTGATAGCTAGTGCTGTTATAAATGCACAACAACTCACTCGCAAGCAAGGCTGTGAATTTCCTCCTTTTTGTAGACTTTCTTTTCAGGATCAAGCCTCTCTTGGAACCAGAGTAGTTTCTTTCCTGAAATTCAATCAAAAGCCTTAATTTTTCATCTCAAACATCCTTGTAGCAATTACGTAATAAACACAACTAATATTTTAAAACTAATTTAACTAATATCAATTAACACTGCTTGACTTACCTAGATTTTCCAATTTCACATTTTTCTCCTTCTGTCTCCTAAAAATATAACAGGGAAGTGCATTGTCAGTCGGATCTTGCAAGCTACTTTGGCCCAGATATATACATTGTCCTTCTTATTAGGAGGCAACCATCAGATATCCAGGGCGGGGGGTTGAATTTCTCCCCAAATTTTAGTGAAATTAAACAATTTGTTGCGCGCTCGAAATAAATAATTCGCTAAGAAAAAAAAAGTTCAAAAGCATATCCCTGAGGTGAACCTCTAGGGCTAGCCTAGTTATGTAACTAGCAAAATCCAAAACAACTACGGCCATCAACATAATATTTTCCAAAAAAAGATTTCACAAGTAACCTACAGTTTGTCACGTCAAGCAGAGGACAGACGTTTGCCCAAATATCTCAGCAACCACGAGCCCCACAGGAGAAATACACATACCTATGTATAGCTTAGCTCATTTGTAATATGAAAATCACATTTCCACGATGTTTCGGTGCTGTTTTTGTCCGATATTTGACAATTTATGGAAATGGCAGTCAAATTTCGCAAAATGTTGACATTTGTGATGCTGCCAATCTCACACACAATGGGTGGTGACGTCACAAAAGTGCACTGCAGCACCACCCCAGACTTAGTTCTTGTCAATTTGATATTTTCTGAACCTCCTATATCATTGTGGTGATTTTTATGGCCTGTACAAACTATGCTAAATTTCTGTCTCAATGCTTGATGTGACAAACTGTAGGCCTACCTGAGGTGAAACGAGGCGACCCCCGAAGAGACCCCCCCCCCCCAGTCTAGCAAAAAAGAATTTTCGCGAGACCCCCGAAGGTGACCTCAAAGCCTATTAATATAATAAAAAATTTTCATGAGTACCCCCCCCCCCCCGAGGTGACCCCCATGGGTGACCATGCAAGAATCTCCCCCAGATGACCTCCCAACCGAAATTTCTTAAGATTCCATACTATAGGTATGGTCCGTATGGAATTATAACACATAACCAGAAATGGCCCAAATTTCTACGTTCTGTCACTGTTCTTATTCTATATAGTAAAAACATAATATACGTATCCTGCCATGATCGGCCTGTATGGCTAAGGCTACCACATTGTCATGCATAGGCCTACATTAAAACTGAGAAGTCAGGACTAATTAAGCCACAGCTTATAGAAAGCCTCTGTCGGACCATTACATTACGCCTTGCGACATGCTCTCAAATAAGCCGCTTGAATTGCTTTTAACTATCAATTCCCACACACTCTTTCACCACACTACACACAAAACTGTGTCGATGACATGAGACAACGCCTCCAAAAATCGACCGCGCCCCCAAACCCACTTATATATAAACTTTTATTGACAAGCAGAAATATCAAATACAGATACATGTGTCAATCAAGAATCAAAAATGGAAAAATCAAAAAATTCAGATCTACATCTACAGTATTCTATGTTAGCAAACATAATCGAGTGTCATATCATAATAAATGACAGGTTTCTCAGTTCATGTAAAATTGTCTTTCATAGTTCATGAAATATGCACATTGGTCCCAGTTTCATATGTGTTATTGCAAAAAAGTCAATAAAAGCAAAGTGAGGATATATATCTCGACATTGACAGCAGCACCGGTGAAAGTAAAGTGCAAGGAGGCACAGGAGTTTTAGATTTTATTCATATTATTTTATTTAGAAAAGAACCCACAGCATGTATTATGTCAGGGCTTTTATTTGACATGAGTATTTTAAACTGTTGTATGCTATCAAGATCACAGAAATTAGGGATTATGCTGCTTGCTTTATTTACAAGTTCTATTCTCTGAGCAGTGTTATTGTTGCACACTAAAAGGCAATGTATTTCATCTTCAATGTCACCCGTGTCACATTTGTCACACTTTCTAAGCTCTATTGGGGTCTTGGGTATATTATGTCTTCCTGTCTCAATTTTTAGATTATGAGAACTTAATCTGAATCTTGCAATATTAGTGTATGTTTTCTTTGGGAGATTCAAATTTAGATACGGTTCCAGGCAGTAGCTTGTCTTAAAGAGTTTATATGTGCGAAGTTTAGGAAGCTTTTCAGAGTCGGTGAGTTCATTAAGAATTCTGTTCTGTTCTTTTGCATATAGTTTTAGTTTCACTTCCTTTAATACTGAAGTGGGATCAGCAGTAAGCCAATTTGAGATGTCAGCTTCTGTCATAGTTTTCTCTACTTTACTGTACCAGCTATTCTGACCAGTGTTATGTAAATCTTCCTGAACTTTAAGACATTTACTAAGGACATCATGACTTGGGAGATCTTTTAATTTGGCCCAATAGGTTATTGTGCTAAGTTGTTGCCTCAATCGAAGAGGGAATCTACCTGTTTCTGCATACACTGCTCTGCTAATGTTGGTGTTTGTCGTCTAACATTAAGTACATGTTTTAGGTAACCAATCTGGACTTTCTCGATTTTAGAAATCTCTGAACTACCCGACCAAAAGGTGCTATTGTATTCCAGTATAGGAAGGATATAGCTATCAAACATTTTAAATGCAAGTGATGATGGTATATGACCAAGAGAGGATTTCATCCGTTCATGCAGAGCAAAAAGAGCCTTTTGGGCCTTGGTTGCTATGTAATCTGGCATCTCTTTATGTATCTTTTTTATTGTTGCTAATTAAAGTGTATGACCCAAATATTTAAACTTTTCTACATTTTCAATGGTTTTATTGTCATATAGTAAGGCCTGCTTCTCAAGCAAAAAATAAAACAAGATGATTGTGTATTTATTGTTGACTGAGCTTTAGTAGTATTTTACCTGTCAATGCGGTCATTTCTGAAAGTCTCCGCGGCAAGCCGAGCAGCCGCCCTACTATTTGGGTGGATGACCTTCGCCTTCTTCACTTTTCCTGCTTTCGGCTGAAAGTACATTTTTACTTTTTAGCAATAACAGCAGACTTATATATGTGTATAATTTGGATGAATTGTTTACAGTATTAAAATTACACTCAGTTCTGACAATTTCTAAGTAGCTAGTTTTAGAGTAGCAGAACATTGCACTTATAATTAGCCATGACCAGCAATTTGCAGGCCTCCTCACTGTTGCTGAACTAAAGTTTAATCACCAATAAATTCCACTAACACAGCCAAATATCACCGCTTGCTTACCATTCTGTACCAACATGTGCACTGAGCGATAATGGAGTTGGTTAAATATCCTGGTCACGTGTGTTTGTTTACATTTTTCCCACCAGTACTGAGCAGAACTCATCACCAGCTGGCAAGTGTTGCTTCTTGTTACTTCAATGTATTCATTTATCAGTAAAATTAATGTAAAATTGTGATTAATGCCATTGACATTGTGATGTGATGTAGGCCAATTATCTATTCAGACAGCTGTTGTGTATTCATAATTTATATGGTACAGCTAGTTGAGTTGGTCAAGTCACAAGCAAGGAACAGAGCCTACCAGTGAATAGTAGTGATTGATAGATAGGTCTATTGATTGATTGATATTGATTGATAGGCCTATGGTTAATCCATCTCTCTTTTCCCAGTTCTGGGCACTAGGATTGACTGATGCTGAGAGGCTGAGAGAGCCTTCTTCATGTTAGGGGCCCGGGGCCACCATTTAGTATCTGGGGGGGTAAGAGTTTATTTTTTAAATAATTAATTTCTTGCAGTTTTTGGTGTAATAAATAAATTCGTTTTTTTTTTTGGCAGTCTTGAAATTTTGGAGGTAGGGCCTATACTTCTTGACAAGGTGTTGCTTGATTTTGAATCAAAATAATTTTGTCTGTCTAGAATGAATATTCGGGACTTCACGCCGCGGACTTGAAACAAACGATTACTGCCGCTGCTACCGTGAAATGAATAATTTCCTGCTGAGGAAACTCCAGGCCCCCCTGGACACTAGAAATTTTTGGCTCCCCACCCGGTTTTAACTCGAACACATGCAGGAAAAACAAAGACCTTCAGCAGGCATGCACTGGATCATAAATTTTAATTTGGGTTGGGGGGATCTTTATCATTCCGGGAGGATTCAACATGGTCAGGATGATTGATATATACTTCATCTAGGGGGAAGCAGAAGCCAAGCTAACTTACCAGTTGTTGCATTTCAGTCATGTGTCTCCCTACCCCTTTCCGCCTCCTTTCTATCTGCCTCCCTAATTCCTGGTTATGCAATTTACCTCATCCATCTCTGCGTCTTCTTCCCTGTGTCCTCCCTTGTTCTCGCCTCGTGCCTCTCTCTTGTGTCATCCCCAGCTCTTGCCTCTTCTGCTCTGTGTATAGTACCCCATTCATTATTGCACCTCCTAGCTCCATTATACAGTTTCTAGAACAACATTACTTTAATTGCAATCTATATTACTGTGATTTTATCTGGAGCTGATAAATTATAATGAAATTGAAAATTGAGAATCTTGCCTCATCCCATCACTGCATCCTCTTTTCTGCCTCCTTCCTCAATGATGCCTCATCTTTCTTTCTTGCCTCTTCCCTAACTCGTGCCTCATCAGCTCCTATCTCTCTGTTTCCTCTCTGCCTGCCCCTAGCTTGGCTCTTCTCTCTTTCTTGCCTCATCCATGACTTTGTTCTCTTTTCTACCTCCTCCCGTGCTCATACATGTCTCACCCCTCTTTCTTGCACTATCCCTAACTTTAGTTTCATTGGCTTCTATGACTTTGGCTTCTCTCTCTCTTCCTCATAGCTTTTGTCTCATCCCTCTTTTCTTGCCTCATCCCTGACTGCATCCTCTTTTCTGCCTCATTCCACACTGATGGCTCATCCCTCTTTCTTGCCTCTTCCCTAACTCGTGCCTCATCAGCTCCTATCTCTCTGTCTCCTCACTGCCTGCTCCTAGCTTGGCTCTTCTCTCTCTCTTGCCTCATCCATGACTGCATCTTCTTTCTACCTCCTCCCTTGCTCATGTCTCATCCCTCTTTCTTGCCTCTTCCCTAACTCGTGCCTCATCAGCTCCTATCTCTCTGTCTCCTCTCTGCCCTGCCTGCTCCTAGCTTGGCTCTTCTCTCTTTCTTGCCTCATCCATGACTTTGTTCTCTTTTCTACCTCCTCCCTTGCTCATGTCTCATCCCTCTTTCTTGCCTCTTCCCTAACTCGTGCCTCATTAGCTCCTGTCTCTCTGTCTGCTCTCTGCCTGCTCCTAGCTTGGCTCTTCTCTCTTTCTTGCCTCATCCATGACTTTGTTCTCTTTTCTACCTCCTCCCTTGCTCATGTCTCATCCCTCTTTCTTGCCTCTTCCCTAACTTGTGTCTCATCAGCTCCTGTCTCTCTGTCTCCTCTCTGCCTGCTCCTAGCTTGGCTCTTCTCTCTTTCTTGCCTCATCCATGACTTTGTTCTCTTTTCTACCTCCTCCCTTGCTCATGTCTCATCCCTCTTTATTGCCTCTTCCCACTTGTGCCTCATCAGCTCCTGTCTCTCTGTCTCCTCTCTGCCTGCTCCTAGCTTGGCTCTTCTCTCTTTCTTGCCTCATCCATGACTTTGTTCTCTTTTCCACCTCCTCCCTTGCTCATGTCTCATCCCTCTTTCTTGGCTCTTCCCTAACTCATGCCTCATCAACTCCTGTCTCTCTGTCTGCTCTCTGCCTGCTCCTAGCTTGGCTCTTCTCTCTTTCTTGCCTCATCCATGACTTTGTTCTCTTTTCTACCTCCTCCCTTGCTCATGTCTCACCCCTCTTTCTTGCACTATCTCTAACTTTAGTTTCATTGGCTTCTACCACTTCGGCTTCTCTCCTCCTCATAGCCTTTGTCTCATCCCTCTTTTCTTGCCTCATCCCTCACTGCATTCTCTTTTCTGCCTCTTTCCACACTGATGGCTCATCCCTCTTTCTTGCCTCTTCCCTAACTCATGCCTCATCAGCTCCTGTCTCTCTGTCTCCTCTCTGCCTGCTCCTAGCTTGGCTCGTCTCTCTTTCTTGCCTCATCCATGACTTTGTTCTCTTTTCCACCTCCTCCCTTGCTCATGTCTCATCCCTCTTTCTTGCCTCTTCCCTAACTCGTGCCTCACCAGCTCCTGTCTCTCTGTCTCCTCTCTGCCTGCTCCTAGCTTGGCTCTTCTCTCTTTCTTGCCTCATCCATGACTTTGTTCTCTTTTCTACCTCCTCCCTTGCTCATGTCTCATCCCTCTTTCTTGCCTCTTCCCTAACTCGTGCCTCATCAGCTCCTGTCTCTCTGTCTGCTCTCTGCCTGCTCCTAGCTTGGCTCTTCTCTCTTTCTTGCCTCATCCCTGACTTTGTTCTCTTTTCCACCTCCTCCCTTGCTCATGTCTCACCCCTCTTTCTTGCACTATCTCTAACTTTAGTTTCATTGGCTTCTACCACTTCGGCTTCTCTCCTCCTCATAGCCTTTGTCTCATCTCTCTTTTCTTGCCTCATCCCTCACTGCATTCTCTTTTCTGCCTCTTTCCACACTGATGGCTCATCCCTCTTTCTTGCCTCTTCCCTAACTCATGCCTCATCAGCTCCTGTCTCTCTGTCTCCTCTCTGCCTGCTCCTAGCTTGGCTCTTCTCTCTTTCTTGCCTCATCCATGACTTAGTTCTCTTTTCCACCTCCTACCTTGCTCATGTCTCATCCCTCTTTCTTGCCTCTTCCCTAACTCGTGCCTCATCAGCTCCTGTCTCTCTGTCTCCTCTCTGCCTGCTCCTAGCTTGGCTCATCTCTCTTTCTTGCCTCATCCATGACTTTGTTCTCTCTTCTACCTCCTCCCTTGCTCATGTCTCATCCCTCTTTCTTGCCTCTTCCCTAACTCGTGCCTCATCAGCTCCTGTCTCTCTGTCTCCTCTCTGCCTGCTCCTAGCTTGGCTCTTCTCTCTTTCTTGCCTCATCCATGACTTTGTTCTCTTTTCTACCTCCTCCCTTGCTCATGTCTCATCCCTCTTTCTTGCCTCTTCCCTAACTCGTGCCTCATCAGCTCCTGTCTCTCTGTCTGCTCTCTGCCTGCTCCTAGCTTGGCTCTTCTCTCTTTCTTGCCTCATCCATGACTTTGTTCTCTTTTCTACCTCCTCCCTTGCTCATGTCTCATCCCTCTTTCTTGCCTCTTCCCTAACTCGTGCCTCATCAGCTCCTATCTCTCTGTCTCCTCTCTGCCCTGCCTGCTCCTAGCTTGGCTCTTCTCTCTTTCTTGCCTCATCCATGACTTTGTTCTCTTTTCTACCTCCTCCCTTGCTCATGTCTCATCCCTCTTTCTTGTCTCTTCCCTAACTCGTGCCTCATTAGCTCCTGTCTCTCTGTCTGCTCTCTGCCTGCTCCTAGCTTGGCTCTTCTCTCTTTCTTGCCTCATCCATGACTTTGTTCTCTTTTCTACCTCCTCCCTTGCTCATGTCTCATCCCTCTTTCTTGCCTCTTCCCTAACTCGTGCCTCATCAGCTCCTGTCTCTCTGTCTCCTCTCTGCCTGCTCCTAGCTTGGCTCTTCTCTCTTTCTTGCCTCATCCCTGACTTTGTTCTCTTTTCTACCTCCTCCCTTGCTCATGTCTCACCCCTCTTTCTTGCACCATCCCTAACTTTTGTTTCATTGGCTTCTACCTCTATGACTTGTCTCTGCCTGCTCAAAGCTTTTGTCTCGTCTCTCTTTCTTGCCTCATCCCTGACGATCTCCACTTTTCTGCCTCCTCATTCGCTGATGCCTCTGATCATCCCTCTTTCTTGTGCCATCCCCAGCTCTTGACTCATTGGCTCCTGCCTCCTCCCTGCTTGCTCATGGCATTTGTCTGATCTCTCTTAATTTTGCCTCAACCCTCTTTCTTGTCTCATTCCTAGCTCTTGCCTCTTTTGCTCCTGCCTCTCTGCCTCCTCGTAGCTTTTGTCTCATTCTCTCTTTCTTGCCTCATCCCTGACTGCATCCTCTCTGCATCCTCTTTCTTGGTCTAGTGGTTGCATTCTTGGCTGCCAATTGCTGGGTCCAGGGTTCCATTCCAGCTCTTGCCGAGTCACCTGGGTCTTTGTTAGACGGCTTTTTCAATCATCCTTTGCCTCATTGCCGTGTCCTCCTCTTGTCCTAATTAGCCTGCCAGGACCAAGTGAATAAATACAGTAGGTGAAGCCCCAATGATCCATCCATCCTCTGCACATTTAAGTCCATAATATATTCTTGCTCCTCATTTCAATCATTGACAATGATTTACAAGTATAAATATTGAAGTTAATTCATTTGATAAGTTTCATAGCCTGAGAATAGGCCTACATCAAATGGGTGTTATCAGCAGATCAGCTTAAAAAGTATCAAGTTAATAAGCCTTAGTGTATTTTGATGCAATATATTTGGGGCACACATGGTTAGCGGGTCAGATTATGTGAGATATGATTGTTTTAGAGAGCTTGGTCCATTTACTATTTAACCCAGTTTTGCCGGTGTATACAACTTGTTTTTCATCATTGTGACATCATTTTTGGGTTGTACTCCACTTCATTAACAGCATTGTGACATTTTGTATAATTTACAATTTCTGTTAATTGTTTTTAGTGATCCAGGATGGCAGCTGAGTTGCACAGTTTGGAATCCGTTCTCCAGAAGCATCTCCCTGAGGCTGAAAGGAAAGAAGTCACCAGGCTCCTGTATGGCAAAGAACTGACGTGAGTTTTTTTATGCAGGTGCAATTTATGTTATCAGACAATTTTAATTAGAAGTCTGTTTATTCATAGATCTATATTCTATACATCTGTCCTTCTATTCTTCTGCAAGTTCTGGCATTTTTCAACTCATCCGATATATGTTTTAACCTTCCATTTTTCCATTTCAACAGTCATCTATGTGTTCAAGTGTGCATTTCTCCATTAGTCCATTCACCCTCCCTTCAATGTTTCTTTAATTCTTTTTTAAAGGAAACTAGAATTCCCTTCAAAGGCTGAAGAAGCGGCACAGAAAGAAAACTTTGAATTAAAGGGGTATCAGATATTGGCCGAAGCAGAAACTCTGAGAACGCCAAGGATTGTTCGTATTGGGGCCATCCAGAATAAAATCATCCTACCCACTACTGCCCCAGTGGACAAACAGGTATGACATACAAACATTTATTTTGTCATCCCCATTGTATTGAAAATCCCCCATTCTAGTTTTGCGATTATGCAGTGAGTTTAATATTTAAATGACTCCATAGGAGAATTGTACCATATTTTTGAAAACCTGTAGTCATATTCACTTGAATTTTTTGTACACCATAAATATAAATTTCTCTGTATCCAAACCCCAAGATGAACTGATTTAAGTAGGGTTTTCTGTATTTTCTCTGTATCAAGCAGAGGGTAAAATCACTCTGTATTTTTCCAGTTTTCATATGTATTTACATGAATGTTTTTCAGATTGAGTCATTGCACCAGCGAATTGGAAAAATTGCGGAAATTGCATCACTATGTGGGGTGAACATTCTCTGCACACAAGAAGCATGGAGTAAGGATTTTGAAATTTTTTAAAGTAACCTATGCAGTGGTTGCCTATGTTCACTGTATGACATAGCTAAATGTGAATCAGAAAACAAATCAATCAGCTTTCTAAATTTTTTTCAGCTATGCCTTTTGCATTTTGTACTCGTGAGAAACATCCCTGGTGTGAATTTGCTGAGTCAGCAGAAGATGGACCAACCACCAAGTTTTTACAAAAGGTGAAAATTTGGATTGTTCAACGTAATTTAAAATGCTCTTATAAAAACATACTTAAAATAAGGTTATAGATATAGCTTCAAAAAAGGTGATTTATAAAACACCACAAAAGGCTATATAACAGAACTCTCATTTTTCTTGATAGTTCTTTTATTTTCAGTAACTGTTTTTTAAAGTACTTAATGATCAATTTCTTTTTTTGTTTACAGTTGGCCAAGCAGTATAACATGGTGATTATTTCTTCGATTCTTGAAAGGGATGACGTCCACGGAGAGACATTGGCCAACACGGCAGGTGCACAATTTATTAACTCATAGTAGACAATTTTTCTTTATCAATTTAAAAGGTAAATCTATGTTATATCTTTGCATCAATTTTGTCTGATTGATTACTCGGTAGAAAATGAAATTCATTATATGGCACACCGTGCCGCAGAAGAAAATGTGTCTGATTGGAGAATGGAGATTATCACATAGACCTATATAAATGTAATGATGTATGACTTTTTTTAAAAGCGATATAATTATATTGGTTGTAATTTATTTTCAATGATAATTTTATGTTACAGTGGTCATATCCAATTCTGGAGCAGTATTAGGCAAAACCAGGAAGAACCACATTCCAAGGGTCGGTGACTTTAATGAGAGCACATACTACATGGAGGGCGATACAGGCCACCGAGTCTTTGACACTAAATTTGGTAAGCAAATGTTTGGTTTAACTTATTAATGATAGGACACATTTAAGAATATTAGATACTTCTGTGCTGGAGCCTTGCCTTCTTTAAGTTGTTTCAGATTTATATTTTTTGACATTTGATGTCTACCTGATAAACTAAAATACTGTTGAATTCCGAATATTCTCAAATATATTTTATATTTATTTTAGGCAAGATAGCAGTGAATATTTGCTATGGTCGTCACCACCCTCAGAATTGGATGATGTACGGAGTCAATGGGGCTGAGATTGTTTTCAACCCATCTGCTACTGTTGGTTCTCTTAGGTATTTTGAATTCAGCCTGAGAGCAAGTAGGCTGCAAAATTGGTGATTTTTGGACAAAACATAAAGAGATTTAATTTGGATATGAATCATACCATGTGCAATGAGTTTCAGGTTTTCCTTAGACAATGTTTAATGCATAGTGCTCGAAAAGACGGAAAACTACTAATCCTATGACTTAAAATTTTTTTAATAAATGGATATTGATGCTCCAATCTGTTATTTTCAGCGAACCATTATGGCCCATTGAAGCAAGGAATGCCGCCATTGCCAACAGTTATTTCACATGTGCAATTAATAGAGTTGGAACAGTGAGTACTAAGTATATACTATAGATCTAAATGTGTATTTCTTCAAACACAAAAGTTTGCCAAACAGATAAACGATGCAAATGTCGGTTAATGAAAATCAGCTAATGATACTTTTGTCCATTTGTCTTCAGGAAAGTTTCCCGAATGAATTTACTTCCGCAGATGGAAAGAAAGCTCACAAGGATTTTGGCCATTTCTATGGTAAGCCTGACTAATTCTGAGAATGAAATTAATTTTTGTTGTGTAATCATATCCTGAAAATATGCCAAAACCATGAACTATAACAAAATAATATCCTGGCCTTATAAGTTACCTTTTACTTTGCTTTGACTTGTTCCTGGACACATTTCTTTAATAAAATATGCTTTTGATTTTAGGGTCCAGTTACATAGCATCCCCTGATGGAAGCCGAACTCCGGTGAGTAATTGTTTTAATTTCCAGAATAACAAAGAGTTAATCACAATTATAATTTTTAAAAATCTGTTTTTGATGGTTTTTGATGTTGAAGATCGTTTACATATATTTTAAAGAATTTTATTTCCAGTTATAAAAGACTAAAACCATACAACTGGCATGATATATATGAGAAGAGAGTTGTTCACTCCCGAAAAATCGGTGAAAACGTCACTAAATTTTTCATGTTAATTTTCAGGGCTTGTCTCGTGTGAACGATGGCCTCCTAGTGGCTGAAGTTGATCTGAATTTGTGTCGCCAAGTCAAGGACAAGTGGGGTTTCAGGGTAAGTTGTTGTTTGATCAAGTTTCAACTCGTATTTGCACTTAAACTTCTTGAAGTGAATGCACTTAGGTTGGAAAAGTACTTTCAAAAGGTAATGGAAATGGCGAAGATCAATTTGTCGATCTCCGCAAAGAAATTTTGTTGAAAGTTCTGAACGATATATTTTGTCGCTCTATGCCCACCACCACTATACACAGCTTCTGCTATATTAATCTGAGCGCTGAGGGCTGTGTGGCTAACCCAAAAGAATATCTTAGAATGACTCATATAGTCTCAGAAAAATTCAGAACATATTTCTGTTCTTTGTTATTTCAGATGACCCAGAGACTTCCTCTTTATGCGGAGTCCCTCCAAAATGCCATCCAGCCGGACTATGCGCCTCCAATTGTTAAAGAATAAGTCAAGTAATATTATAGCGTGGAAATCATTCCTGACAATTCTCAATTTGTGCGACTGGATTCCACGATCTAATTAATAATCTTGTGGAAATTTTGTCATTTGATGAAAGTTACATAGTTCCATGAATATTCAATGCTACATACAAAATCTATTTACTCGCATTACATAGTATTGATACATTTATATTTATATTTATAATATTGCCTTATTTTCATATCGTATTAATATCCAACTGTGATATGGTCACGGCTGCAGTATATTCTTCTCTTAGCACCAACAGTATAAACAAATGGTGCCTACTTTTGATATTATTCCTGTTTTTCAATTAAAGGCTGTCATGACCTTTTATATTAAAGGCTGTCATGACCTTTTATATTAAGACAGATCTACCTTCTACAAATGACACTTGAAATAATATGTTTTAATACTTTATTTGTTTTGCAACGATATATTTACATATAAATCTGATTTATAAATACAATCTCTACTCTCCATTTGTAAATTTAAACATTTTGTTAAATTGATTTTCACACAAATGAAATGAAAAATGTAATGATGCAATAAGGTTTTTTTAAAATGAATATATTGTACAAGCATGAAAAAAACGAAACTGCAAACACTTCAGCCAAACGAAAGACCTTTAAGGACAAAATCTATAAAAATGACTCGCATACTATTTTTGTGAACATCTTGTTAAGTACTTGGACATTAAAAACACATTTACAATGGTTAATCAAGAGTTTGTAATTCTTCTCTTAGCACCAACAAAATTTTGTTAAAAAGAAAATTGTGTAACATGTAATGATGCTTGTAACGTTATTTGCCATGTACATACTATAGCTATGAAGAATATCGACCAAGTCAGAAGAAACGTATTTGTCTGAAAGCTCGAAGTTGTGAAACCGTACTGACATAACTGACATATACGCGTATTGCAACACAAAAGTTGCGAATAACGAAGACTCGTGTATATATATGAAATTAAGAAACTATGATCTTAAGAAAAAAGAGCTTTTGTCAACTAAGACTTCAGGGAATACCAGGACCCTTATCAGCTTATGTTTTAGAAGACATATGCAATATTTTGACATTTTCTACGGCAAAGAGTCTTTGGTGAAGACTTTCAGTTATGTTTTGAGGGTATTTGGTTCAATTTTGTCTGGCGTATCAACAAAGAAAGTCTTTATATCTAGGTTGTGTTACTTGTGTATAAAGAAGCAAAGTATGGAATGGCCCAAAATGAAAAAAATATTCTCTAGTATTTCCCCTTCGAAGGTGAATTTTAAAATTATATTAAAGGATTTTTTTTTTCTGATTGGCAAATGTCAATTTTTTCAACTGATGCTATACTGAAGAGTTAAAAGTTAGGAAATTTTTAACCAAATTAGAGCACAAACTCTGCTAAATAGGGGAAAAATATAAAATCTTTTTTTCTGCCTTAATTCTGATCTTTTTTTTGTTTCTTTTGGGAAGCTGCTGATCCATTCAAAATATATTTTTCTTGTTCTCGGTTGAATGCAACTCATGAGTCATGTTTTGTTTCTTTTAGTTATAGGCCTACCTATCTATCATTCAAGGGAGCATTCAATAAATCATGTGAAATGCTTACCTAATACTTAGGAATTTTTCAATTTGGCATTCAGTCAATAATGTGCATTGTAAAAGAGCTATTTAGTTTCTGTTGCTGTCATGTTTAAGTGATCAGAACTTTACAATGTGATATTACCTCCTAAATGTGTCCAGATACTTGTGGATTTAATTTCCCATAAATTTAAAGGCACAATCAAAAGAACTAACAATGTAACAAACTTAAAACAAAGGCAATGACAGCCAGCACACCAATATTAAGTTACAGAAATCGCCAAAATTCAATAGATATAAAACCCAATAGAATGGACAATAATACAAGGTTATAAAGCTAAAGAGACTAAACGATTTCCAAGGCATGATAAGCTTTTACAATACATTTGATAAATTTAAATCTGGATTAATTACACCTAAAATGTCATTCATATAGTATTTGCTAACCTGGGATAGTATAAAGCACTTAATATATGTGATGCCCAAATCATCTTTATTTATAATTTACTTCAAGGAAATTGCAAATGATTTTTAAAACAGATTCAAAGAATAATTTTCAGTTTTACAGTTTGAGTTAAGTCTTTTTAACACAATAAATAAATATTTTTACAATAAAATGGAAAATGAACGATACTTTTACTCGACACTTCACATACACACAAACATAAATGAATAGTCGATTTCCTCTCATAAAAAAAAATGTTGGCAAATTTTTGGAAGTTATTTTTACCACATTCTGATAAAATTGTGTTTTCAATCTTCATTGGCAATTCTTATAAAATACTTAAAAATAGTGAAAGTAATGAACAAGCAGGACACAAGTGCTTCGTGGAATCGATAAAATCATCGAATAAAACATCCTTTACAAGTTTACATCTACAATTAGCCACTCAGGCAAACATGTTTGAAGAGAACTATGCTGCATTAGCAGAGTCAGAACTATTCAAATACACCCACTACACTGTACAAAGAATTTATTTTAAATTTTTGTATGTTGACTAAACTCATCCCAGCAGCATTGACACAATAACAATTTAATACAAACCAACATTCAATACAATTCAATACCTACAAGTAAGCATTAAACAACAGGCTTACAATACTTAAATCACTGAAATTGTATTTGACAGTAAGTATCGAGGGTAAAACATGGTGTTGAGACACCTGTTGAAATATTAAAACTGTGATACTCATTATCCATGAAAAGGTCATTAAATGCGTTTTTATAACAACCTCGGTGGAACTCTAGGGTCTAAAATGAAACTAAAGGAAGTTAGGTCTGACATATTTTGTTTTTAGCTTCTCAGATCGACCGACCAAACAGATATTCTTACTGAAAAGGTTTTTTAGCTTACCTAAAATTGACATTAATAAAAATTTATATTACCCCTTTTTTTTCTCCTACAAATTGACCCCAGAAAAGTGCCTCGAGAAGATCCTAGAAGATCTGCGAAGCTAAAAATCAATTATGTCGGGCCTTACTATCATTAAAATCATAAGATAAAGGCCAAAACCAAACAACTCTGTATCAGCATGATCATTGATCAATCATAGATCAATCACAGATCAATCATAGAGCAATCACAGATCAATCACAGATCAATCAAGCCGACCATTATAGCATTATGCTCCTAAAAAGCCAGATCAGCATCAGCGTACTTGTAGCCTTGTTGTAAAATCTACAACCATTCACATAAATTGAGCGTAAATGTTTGAGTCACGGATCCAGAATTCACTAGTATGAGTCGTTGCTTCACAGCATGAGCGATTGTCAAAGAGTCTTCGAAAATAAATAAACTAAAATTTCCCATTTTGTGAAACGGTGCTCGAATTTGGCTTGAATATAAAGAGAATATCTTCGTCAGTTCCATAGCTCTTTCGCGATTGTTCGAAGTTTTTAAGAGAAGAACAGCACAGTTCTGAAAAAGAAATAAGAACAAATTCTGATTGATAATTAATGGAACACAATCATTCTTACAATTCATATTTACATTTTAATTCAACTGTAATAAGTATTTCTGAAAGTGCAAATTCTACCTACCTTCTTTATATGAAGGGTTTTTGTAGTAGATAACATTCGTCTGAAGGTCGTAGCCACACACAATGATGAAGTGACCTGGGGGAAAAAATAATTTTTTGAAGATACCGTAGATAATTACAGAATATTATTATATTAATTTGATTTATATTTGGCTGCATACATTTTTTACCCGTTTCTACCAAGAATGAAGTGTCCTCTTAAAATTTACAATTTTACAAACTTAAGAATTAACAATTTAATGATATAAACAAAGAGTCTTTTAACAAATGCTACCCGGTATTTGTGAAGGTGCGCATTAGTTTTTGAAGATGAGACAAGACAATGAAGAGTAATGGCATTGACAGATCTGAGTAAACAAACAAATGTTACAAATCATTGCAACAGGTGGGGCAATAAATAGATTTTCAATTAAATCTCTCAGGAGAAACGATTGTTAGGTCTTAAAGTTAATTTCATTGTCTATTACATTTGTATACATTGATTTATTGACCGTGCAATCCAGGCTATTGTAATACAGACTCATGGCATTTGTACAAATTTACTGTAACTTTGCACTCTTACATGTTTTATCATTTCTCAGACAATTGGAGATAAATGACAAAAGTTGGAAACCGTAAATATACTTCATGTTCCTTGTCAGTTGTCACACATCCTATTGTCAGAAAACAATTAATTCAATGTAATAAATATCTTTGACAGAGATAAATATCGAAAGTATTTCAACTTCAAACTTGAGACCCTCAGTTGCGTAAACACTTTTACTGATAAAAATAGTTGACTTATTGACTTACCCTGATATTGCATCAAGCATTTCCCTAAGCAGCATATATTGGTTGGAAGACACTGAAAGAATAAAATGACTCCATCATGGTCATACCAAAGAAAATCAGATAGGCCTGTAGACTCAATTCCTGCAAGCCGTCCCCCCCCCCAATATATACAATTATACATTTATTTAAATCTAAAGGGGAGTCTGACTGTTATATATATTTTAACATAATTTTCATCAATCGTGAAGATGAACTGCATACCAATGCAAGAGTGCGGAGTTGACTGACCAATAGGAGCTCTTTAGTCTTATTCTGTGTCTAATGGTTAAATAATATATCAATCGGCTGCACTCACCTTATGATCACACCATTTACACGATAAATAAGACCAGTCGACTAAAGCAATTAATATGTTTCCTGCTGACAAGTGCTGGAGTATTTCTTCCTGTGTAACTGACCTGAGAACAAATGAACAATAGATGTATATATATATGCAATTAAATGTAATAACAGGTCTAGTTCACTTAAGTGACAGATTTAATTGCCTCATTTCATGAAGTGAGATCCTACACATGCACTTTTAAAACTGTGTTATTCCAATTAATTTGTAAATTCATATTCTGGCACACTACCACATGGAGACGTACAAGAACTTTGACAAATCTATAAAATATTTGTTAGGTTATTGAAATAAGTTGACAATATATTTAAATGCGCTCACCTATGTTCAAGATGAATACCGACTGACGGGGCATTTTCAAATAAATTGTTGACTCTCTTCTCGTCATTGTCAAAGTTTGCTCTGTAAAACATCTAAAAAAAAAAGATAATATAACAAAGGCAGCTTCGACTATTTAGTAATTAAATCAAATATAGTAACAGCTATGTGTACACATAACTAAAATCAATGAAAAATCATATCTCCAGTTCTCCACTGAAAATGTGACAAATTAAATTCTGAAAAAAATTGTAATTCAAACTCCTTCTCACCTTACTAGAGTATCCTTTGTCCACCCCTATTGTGATTGTGAAGAATCGATGAGGGATTCCGTACTTCACCATGATATTTGCTAAGTCTATCGTCCAAACACTAAAAAAAAAAAAACACATAAAAAGGAAATTTGAGGGCTTTTGTCTATCATGGGCAATGGGCATATTATATCACTCATGGAACACTGTGTCATTGACTTGGTCAGGAAATGATAAAGTACAGAACTGCAGAACATGTTCACAAAACCAAGAAAAATTCTGTGAGATTAATCACGAAATGCAGATTGGAAATACAAAGGTGAAAGTGTTCGCTGTACATACCTTTCACCAAAGCGCATCTTCCGACATACTTGATGGAAGTTTTCTGTGTTTTTGCCGGCATACCTGTAAAGACATAATTAAATCACAGTCAATTAATTCCCTAAACGACAACCATGTCTGTTTCTAGTTTACTGCCTACATGCTCCTACATTCTCAAGACAGTTTATAAACTTTGGAAATAAACTTTTTGCATGGCACCTGTACAAATCTGCCATCACCTCTTTTACATTATGCGAATATTGTGATGGCCCGTCAGCTCCTTCACACTATGCGAACATTGCAAGTTGCAACAAATGATTTGCCATCAGCTCCTTTATACTATGTGAACATCGCAACAAATGATGTGCCATCACCTGTTTTACTCTATGTGAACATTGCAACAAATGATATGCCATCAGTAATGATCAGTTCCTTCACACTATCTGAACATTGCAATAAATGATATGTGCCATAAAATCCTTTACACTATGTGAACTTTGCAACAAATGATATGCCATCAGTTCCTTTACACTATGTGAACATAGCAACAAATGATGTGCCATAACCTCCTTTACACTATGTGAACATTGCAACAAATGATGTGCCATCAGTTCCTTCACATTATGTGAACATTGCAACAAATGATGTGCCATCAGCTCCTTTACACTATGTGAACATTGCAACAAATGATGTGCTGTCACCTCCTTTACACTATGTGAACAACTTAATATTGCAACAAATGATGAGCCATCAGCTCCTTAATATTATGCGAACATTGCAACAAATGGTGTGTCATCTC
Source organism: Platynereis dumerilii (assembly GCA_026936325.1). Classification (NCBI taxonomy): domain Eukaryota; kingdom Metazoa; phylum Annelida; class Polychaeta; order Phyllodocida; family Nereididae; genus Platynereis; species Platynereis dumerilii. Next base: position 97,632,426 of record JAPTHN010000002.1, read on the forward strand.
CTCCTTTAAACTATTTGAACATTGCAACAAATGACGTGCCACCTCCTCCTTTAAACTATTTTAACATTGCAACAAATGGTGTGCCATCTGCTCCTCTAAACTATTTGAACATTGCAACAAATGATGTGCCAAAAAATCCTTTACACTATGTGAACATTGCAACAAATGATGTGCCATCAGCTCCTTTACACTATGTGAACATTGCAACAAATGATGTGCCATCACCTCTTTACACTATGTGAACATTGCAACAAAAGATGTGCCATCAGCTAGTTAACACTATGTGAACATTGCAACAAATGATGTGCCATCACCTCTTAACACTATGTGAACATTGCAACAAATGATGTGCCATCAGCTCCTTTGCACTATGTGAACATTGCAACAAATGATGTGCCATCAGCTCCTTCACACGATGTGAACATTGCAACAAATGATGTGCCATCAGCTCCTTTACACTATGTGAACATTGCAACAAATGATGTGCGATCAGCCCCTTTACACTAAGTGAAAATTGCAACAAATGATGTGCCATAAAATCCTTTACACTATGTGAACATTGCAAGTTGCAACAAATGATGTGCCATCAGCTCCTTCACATTATGTGAACATTGCAACAAATGATGTGCCATTAAATCCTTTACACTATGTGAACATTGCAACAAATGATGTGCCATCAGTTCCTTTGCACTATTCGAACATTGCAACAAATGATGTGCCATAAAATCCTTTACACTATATGAACATTGCAACAAATGATATGCCATCAGTTCCTTTGCACTATGTGAACATTGCAACAAATTATGTGCCATCTGCTCCTCTAAACTATTTGATCATTGCAACAAATGATGTGCCATAAAATCCTTTACACTATGTGAACATTGCAACAAATGATGTGCCATAAAATCCTTTACACTATGTGAACATTGCAAGTTGCAACAAATGATGTGCCATCAGCTCCTTTACACTATGTGAACATTGCAACAAATGATGTGCCATTAAATCCTTTACACTATGTGAACATTGCAACAAATGATGTGCCATCAGTTCCTTTGCACTATGTGAACATTGCAACAAATGATGTGCCATCAAATCTTTTACACTATGTGAACATTGCAACAAATGATGTGCCATCAGCTCCTTTGCACTATGTGAACATTGCAACAAATGATGTGCCATCACCTAGTCCTATGCGAACATTGCAACAAATGATGTGCCATCACCTCCTTTACACTATGTGAACATTGCAACAAATGATGTGCCATCACCTCCTTTACACTGTGCGAACATTTTAAAAATATCTATGCCTTCAGCTTCACCTCTTTAACACTATGCAAACACTGCTACAAATGATTTTCACATGCTTTTTTGATTTGCCAATCTAAAAACTAATGTCTCAGCTAGGATTTTTTGATACATTGAGAGTACTAATGAAAATGATAAATACCCTAATGCCATCCTTGCACAGGCCAAGCCACAGTCCCAGGTGTAGGACTGTTGAACGTGAGGGACAGCACTCTCCACATGCTGCTGAATCTCCATCTGAAAAAGAAAGAAAGAAATGCTCAAAACATCTCGCTATTTATAACTGCAGTAATATAACACTTTGTTATGAACATTTTCAATTAAATTTGAATATAGTGCCAATATTTCTCCCCCATGCACTTATATACCCACTAGAAATTAACAAATGTAGGCCTACAGCTTTTATGAATACATACTGTTTTATGCATATGATGATACAGTACACTTGTGCCTTGTATGATGCAACACCAAATGAGTATGTCCTGAATTTTTCGCATCATTATTACATATAACCTCACAAATACACTAACACCAAGTGTACTTTTTTTCATCTCTATGTGAAGTTGAAACAAATGGATTTTATAATCCATATAAATACATTATATATGGTCTGCACATAGTACATGCAGACCAAGGATTTAATGAATTTGTCACAAAACCAAATCTATAATTTAGTAGCTTATAAATGCATGAATGATGATATGTTGGATTTATGATTAATAATTAAGGCCTCAATGATAATTCACAGCCAGGGATGATCTGCTACTGGATAGGGTATGTGGGTTACCTAGAGCACAGATGAGCAGAAGACAGGCATATTTGAGGAGAGCTAGAAAAGGAAAACTAATAGAGCCTATGCAAATGTATCATGATTATGGGCTTACATCATTCTGGACTGATACAAGCCTTCAGTGTTTCAATTATTTGATAACAGAACTGATGGTTCTATCAGCCAAATCAACCATTCACTGAACCATGAAGAATTCTAGCCTATACAGTGTATGTAGGCTGGGTAGGGTGTCAGTGAAGAGTAAAACCTGCAGGCCTAACAAAGTAATCAAAATATTGTTTATTAGCCTGCATATATTGCATCAGTGTTACAAAAACAATGTCAGTCACAGACAGTGAATCAATGCAAAAAACAGACCAAAGAACCTGAAAGTATTTCAGCTTATACAATGTAATGATACTACTATAGTGATAGTACCAAAATATTGCAGAAATGAAACAACAATTTTATGACATACAGACATGATTGAAGCCATACAAACCTCACAACTGGTTGCCTATCACCATCACATGCTCCTGTTGGTGTTACAACCTTGTAAACCCCATCGATTTATTATGGACTGGAAAATTCCCTTGCAAAATGACAGAACAACTTTTTTGACAGCTGACAGCTCTGACCGGATGTTGATTTCGGAGGCAGCGCCACGCGGCGGGACGAACCCGAACGAACTCTACTTTGAAGAAATGCATGCTTTTTGAAAAGAGAAAATTAATCGCAATGTTATTGAGGAAAACGATAATTTCTTGAAGGTAGGTTTGGTTTGTGTGTAGTTAATGTGTTTTGTGATTGAATGGCAGAATCATGGGTTTGTGTCGTGTGTCTGTTTGGAGAGAGATAATTATTCTTGGAAAGACCAGGTTGATGTGTTGATGTCAATGATGAGCAGCTGACTTCAGCAGCTCAGTTCACTGAACTGTGCAACCTGCAACAATATTCTACTTCAAGTGAATGTGGATTCCTTGAATCTCTGCAGCATGTGGCACTGGGTTCCCATATTAAATAATTTTTTTTTTTTTTAGGTATACAGGTATGACCGAGGATTTATTTGTAACCTGCCAGGAATCTAGTATCTCAATTTAATGAGATTCTATCTATCTAGACAAGGTCTATCTCTATCACCATGTTATTCTATCTAACTAGGGTCTATCACCAGATCACTACACAGAATCTGTCTTAGTATCTCTAGATTTGTTGTCTGATGATGTATTACTATTGTATACTATGCCTACAATCTGTATGGTGGGGGGGGGGGCAGAATTTTGCAAAAAGGGCACACTACATGTTAGAATTTCTAATTTTCAGGGGTTTCTGGAGTCCTATCAACACTGATCAACTCTACCATATAGATCTGAGCATAGAGGTTTTACAACCTGCGCTCAGTATGTACATTACATTACATTACATTACATTACATCACATGCCTCCGGACCAGTCTCGGCCGCCCCCCCCCATGGTCCTGAAATGTGATTTGTCAAGCTATCCATCCAGAGAAATCCCAATGAATGATCCATCTCTTCTATCTTATCTACCGGTATGATCTATCCTTCAGTTCACATATATATCTCTTAGGATTTGTCTCTATCCTTTCTGTGCTATACATGTAGAATAATTCTAGCTATATATATATATATATATCATATATATATATTGAGTCTTAGATCAGACAGTTATCTACATTGGATAGTATCTGTTGTGTAGATCTATGAAGACTATGATCTATCTCTCCCCCACGGTAACAAATAGTGTGACTATTGATACTGTCTGTATTTATCCTCCTGCCTAATTAGCATGCAAAGTGCATAAATACAGGACATAAAGCCCCGATCATCCATCCATCCATCCATCTACTATGAGAATCTGAAGATATCTGTTCTATAGATCTTATAAAATGATATGCTATTACAATTAGTGTACCTTTTAATACTAGAGTTCAGGGGGCCAGCTGGCCTTATTATTGGGTTGAACTGCACCGCATGAACTGCATTGATGATGGGGGTACTTTCCCATGCAAGTAAACATAGGAAACAGCAGATTGTGAGGTCTCTGCACTCAATCAGTTCTCATGTCCTTGCCAACTTGTCTAATACAAACTAATACACATGGTGTATTCTCTATCACACCGACAATCCACATGTCATACATATTTGTAATACGCAAGTGTTACTTCACACAATTTGGTGACTATCTTCAAAAGTCTTTAGAATATGCTTGTTATGATTAATCATGAAAGAGCTGGCCCTGTGCCCGGGGCCCTGTGGCCTTTTCAACTTTGAAATGAAAAAAATTAAGAAGTTGTACAAATGTATAATGTGGACATACTGATCATCAGTACTCCTGTAGCTAAACAGGTGATAAGTCTGCGATCTCAAATACATTTGAAATGTAGATTTATCCTGCTGGCTGGCAGAGTAGTTAAGGTTCCCGTCTCCTCTGCTGAAGGTCTTTTAAACCTGCATGAGTTCGCACCCCAGGTAGGGAACCCAAAATTTTAGTGGACCTTCATGAGCAAAACCCTGTTGGGTGTCGTTCGCACGAGATGTTAAATTGGCTTCCCCTTGTAACCTTGTGAGTGCCCAGAACTGGGCTTAGAGGGCTGCACTTACCATATCTATCTGCCTATCAATCCATCTTCCAGCATGCGTTGATTGTGTGATCTCTTCTTCAGCAATCAGTCAAACTCTGGAGTGACAACTGACAAGCACATTACTTGGAGGGCTACACTATTCATATGACCATATTTGTCCTTGACTCCTTGGGGGATGAGAATTTAGGCCTAGTCTCATATTTTGTCCACATTCATAATGTTTATAACCAGGAATTTACCTGGGGTAAATACTGCCCTTTGCCAGGTCAAGGTCGTGGATCTCAACACTTTTTAATTCACCAGACAATTTGTTATCTTTTCTCTTGTAATTTTATATGTAATATACTGACAAAAAAAAATCATTCCTAATTTTAAAGAAAAATCATGATATCAACAAACCGGTGAGACATTACCAGCTATTACAAATCACAATGAGTCAATGACCCTGGCTCTGAATCCTCAGATTCTTGTTTTTCAAAACATTCTGTAAATTTCTGTTGAACTCGGTACTCAGCTCTCTCTACTGTTTGGTCTGCTAAACACTCACAAAATACTATTATACCTATGTCGCTATGTTTATGCTTCCAGAAAATTTTTCCTGAAAATATAAACTTTAGAGTGACACTTTGTGAGTTAGCAATTAAAAAGCCCGTGAGTCTTTTTTGCTAGAATGTATTTCTGTGTAGGTGTGACTTGTTGACTTGTTGTGTCAAAAAGGTTAAAAACTTTAGTGCTATTTCCCACTGTTTCCCACTGACATTTTGGGAAGACTTTGAAGGGCTAAGTTGATTGTCTGTTTGACAGCTGAGAAAATACAATATGCAGTTGTGCCTCCCTTGAGCAGCTTCGTTTCTTTTTAGTAAGTTTACTTTTTCTCAAAATCTGCACGTTCTCAAATAACTTATTTCATAGTTAAACAAACAGCTTCATATGTATTGCTCGTTCAAGTGTTCCTGCTCCGGGCGTTATTAAACTTTCATTGGAAGTTGAAATTGTTATTTCTTGTACACTGTATATTGTTGGCTGTGTGGTGGTTATTGCCAGTTTCTCTTGGAGACCTGTGCTGACTAGAGTTTCATGTTCTGTATCAAAAACATTTTGCCATTGATGGGACATATGATTCTGAAGAGGGAAGGTACGTTGGTGTGTAATACAATTTATGAATAGTGCATCCCTCTAATGCATGTTCTTGCCATACAGGAGCGTTGGTGAAAGATGAAACTGAGAGGAAATTTGGAACTTGAATGTTATTATCTTCTTAAAATCTGCCAGAGCACTTACAAATCGGTAGTTGGGAGCGTTAGCTCAGTGGTTGCATGTTGTGCTGCTAATCTCTGGGTCCTGGGTTTGAATCCACCTCTTGCCTAGTCACCCGGACCCATGTTGGACGGCGGTTTCAATCATCCTCCGCCTCATTGCCATGTCCACCTCCTGTCCTAATTAGCCTAGCAAGTGCATAAATACAGGACGTAAAGCCCCAATCATCCATCCATCAATACTTATGAATCACTTAAAATCTGCCAAACTTATGTGAGATCATGATCTGAAAATGGATGATTAGTAGGATCTTTACCTTGTCCATGTTTACCCCACCAGGGGATGTTACCTGCAAAGACAACAATATGATAATTATCGGACTACAATTGACTGACAGCTGCCAGTTGAATGTCTGACCCCTAGCACCCAGCTGACATATTTATTGCTTTGTGGGGTAAACTCGTATTATGATCCTCCATCAGGAATTTGAACCTACAACCTCCCACAGAGCGAGTAGCCATGTTAGCCACTGTGCCACTCCTCCAACCGTACCCCTGAGTTCACTGTATCTTGGCTCAGTTGCTCAGTCAAGATTGTTGCTGCATGCCAAGAATTGTCTGTCCCTTGTACGTGTGGCTATGCTTGACAGGTAGCAGGTCCCTGGAATGGGCTATTTGAGTTGGGTGTGAGCATAATACACTGTATGTTAATGACGGGTAAATGATTGATTGGAGGAGGTAGGCAGACCTGTAGGCATGTTGTTTGGCTTATAAATCTTGACAGATTCATTGATTCATCCAAGGAATGAATGATAGGTAAAAATGATAGAACAGTTGATTAGGCCTAGATGACAAGTTTTAAAATTGATTGCCAGGTAGATCTATATAGTCCGGCGGCGGTGAGCTTCAACCTCGCAGTAGGGTCTGGACAGCGTTTTTTTGTTGATTCTATATCTCTGAGATGTGTTCTTTCAGAAACTGAACGATGCCACTCTGTCATCGTTGGGCAATTTGCATAATATGCAAATTAAGGCGGCCATTACCAAAAATCTTGTTCTCGCCTGTATCTCAATAACTATGCATGATATCAACATAATTTTGGTGTCTATCCCCATGTTTTGAGGGGTAAATAATCCAACTAGGCTATTTCCATAAATTTCACACCAATAGTTTTTGCAGAATTGACATATTGAGGCCGCCATTACTGAAAATCTTGTTTCTGACGATATCTTCGAAACTACAGGTGATATCAAAATAATTTTGGTATCTGCCACCATGTTTTGAGGGTTAAATAATGAGATGAAGCCATTTCAGTAAACATCACACCAATTTTTTGTATTTAACAGGCATGTTAACAAGGCTGCCATTACTGAAAATCTGGTTTCAGACAATATCTTATTACTTCATATGGTATAAAAACTCTAATGGTGCCTATCATCATGTTTTGAGGGATAAAGAAACATATTAAGTTATTTTTATAATGATTAAACAAATATTTTATACTGTATCTCACAACAACCTGAGAAGTTAAGCTGAAAAACCATGTGATTTACACCATGTGGTTCAACTTTGCCATCATTGTGAATCACATGAATAATTATCTGACCTTGTCATGTACACAATTAGTAGTGAAGTCATGATGTCACAATGTTTTGGGGCTCTGATTGGTCGGTGTGGTTGCCAAGAATGTACTTGGGCCTTCAAGCAAAATAATGCCATATGAAATGACTCAATATTTTTGCCTGCTGGTTCTATTTTTGTTGTGAGATATACCTTATTATCACTGATTGTGTTATTCTGCAATCTGACATTCAAAAGATTCACTGTTGTGAACCACATCCCTTTATGTTTAATCGAAGAATGAGCATATGTATATCAAAATAATTGTTGGGAAACAAAATAAGCCATTTTAGAAAGGACCAAGCAAATACGTTTGGATAAAGTTGCAAAGTCATTACAGAACAATTATTGCGCTGATGCATCTTGCCATTACTGATTTTTCTGTGTACGAAACCAAGTCACTTTAAACAATTTTGTCCCTTGGAACTGAACAGTGAACACCACCCATTTATTTTTATTCAAGGCTAATTTAAAAGTGCTAAGGAAAGAGTTTGAATGCTCCAGTCTGTGAGCATATAACATCTTGAGTGAAACAGCCAAATAAATGTCATACCAAATTACAAACATTGACACAGTAATTACCTTATCAGGTATACTTGTTCTCGCAGTGTGCTTCCCCATGAAATCTGTAAAACATTGATCAAGTAAGCTATTACACAAGATGTGTCCATAGCAAAATCACACCTTATCATTTCCAGCACCTCTGGAACAGCAACATTGTCGATTGGTCCTAATTATACTGAATTAAGCATTTACCACATCAATCATGTTTCCTTAACAGACCTGATGGAATGCAAGATATTGTGAGTGTGAGCCAGTCTCCAAATGGCAGTCTAAATATACCATCATCACTTTTCATTTAAATTATTTTTCACAGAGTGGACAGTGTTGAAGCTCTCGAGTCCGGATTTGTCCTCAAGGTTGGCCTCGAGGTCATATTCCGATGGACATGGCCTTGGATGCCCAATTCTCTGCCTTGGACTCGGTCTTGGGTGCATTTGGTCAGTGATGGAAGCCTCTGGACTTGCCCCAAGGCCACTTTTTGATGGCCTTGGCCTCAGTCTCAGAGGCTCATGCCTCAGTCTGGGTGGCGGATGTCTTGGCCTCAACTACAAAACTGGAAGTGGAGCTTGTGTCACATTTTTCTACCAATCTGTCAAGAATAAAACTTTTCCAACTGCCACAATAATATTCAATGTAACCAATGCTTGCTACTGAAGCTCATTGAAAGGCAAGCAAATAATTATCTCCCTAGAAAAAATTAATAGGTTAATAAAGTTTTTGTATATCACCAAGGAAATTAACTTCTTAACAATTATTTGTGGAGAATAGCCAATCCTGGGCTGGTCAGTGACCAGGTATGGTGATCATAAACTGTAGGAACTGTTCTGAAACTGTCCTCATGCTTTTACAAGGCCAATGCACTACTTTTTCAATGTCAATTACTCCCATTGGAAGATCCTGAGGGTACAGGAAAGAAGCTTTAAAAATAAAAATTCAAATGTTTTTTCAAATTGTGCATTGTACAATGTATTAGGATATAAATGTCATTTTTTACAATTCTGCATGAGTCCACTTCCCTGATTGGAGGACAGCTCCAGAGCTACTTTTCTCCTCTTGCCTAACTTTTATGCTTCATAGAAGTGGAACCTAACCTCTCATCTTACTATAGAAGGATCAAGTTCTCATCTTATGCACTCCCATTCAGTAGCTGACATCACAGGAGAAGGCAAACAGCCCAACACTCATGGGTGCCTGTCAGGGGATCAACAGCCAGAGTTGACATTGAATATTGCTCCGGTCCTTGGCAAAGTAGAAAATGTGACAAAAGCTCCACTTTCAGTGTTGCAGTTGAGGCTGAGACATTCGCCGCCCAAACAGAGGCATGAGCCTCTGAGACCAAGGCCAAGGCCATCATCAAAATGTGGCCACAAGGCAGGTCTGGAGACTTCCATCATTGGCCAAAGGCACCCGAGACCGAGTCCAAGGCCGAGAATTGGGCATCCAAGGCCATGGCCATCAGAATATGACCTCGAGGCCGGCCTTGAGGACAAATCTGGCCTTGAGAGCTTCAACAGTGTCCACTCTATGAAAAATAATTTAAATGGAGAGTGATGATGTTATATTTAGACTGCCATTTGGAGACTGGCTCACACTCACAATATCTTGCATTCCATCAGGTCTTTTAAGGAAACATGACTGATGTGGTAAATGCTTAATTCAGTATAATTAGGACCAAGCGACAATGTTGCTGTTCCAGAGGTGCTGGAAATGATAAGGTGTAATTTTGCTATGGACACATCTTTTTTAATAGCTCACTTGATCAATGTTTTACAGATTTCATGGGGAAGCACACTGCGAGAACAAGTATACCTGATAAGGTAATTACTGTTTCAATGTTTGTAATTTGGTATGATTTATTTGGCTGTTTCACTCAAGATGTTATATGCTCACAGACTGGAGCATTCAAACTCTTTCCTCAGCACTTAATTAGCCTTGAATAAAAATAAATGGAAGTGCGGACATTACAATTGGTGGTGTTCACTGTTCAGTTCCCAGGGACAAAATTGTTGAAAGTGACTTGTTTCCGTACACAGGAAAAATCGATAATGGCAAGATGCATCAGCGCAACACTTGTTCTGTAATGACTTTGCACCTTTATCCAAACGTATTTGCTTGGTCCTTTCTGAAATGGCTTACTTTGTTCCCCAACAATTATTTTGATATACATATGCTCATTCTTTGATAAAACATAAAGGGATGTGGTTCACAACAGTGAATCTTTTGAATGTCAGATTGCAGAATAACAAAATAATCAGTGATAATAAGTTATATCTCACAACAAAAATAGAACCAGCAGGCAAAAATATTGAGTCATTTCATATGGCATTATTTTGCTTGAAGGCCCAAGTACATTCTTGGCAGCCACACTGTGCAATCAGAGCCCCAAAAACATTGTGACATCTCTATAGTCGCTCATGGCCCACAGACTTATTGTCACTCATCTAAGAGAGTGACAACGCTTACTTGTGCATAATCATCTCGATTAAGCGTTTTGCGCTTGATCTGGCTGAGAAAAATAAATTTGGCGCCACGTCATACCACGTGACCGCGCGCTCCCATGATCCTTTGCGTTCCTCTTTCATCTCAGCCGTTCGTTGTGATGGACGCACTTCGAACGGCCGCTCTTTTTCTGGCTAATTCTCACCGTTGGGGCGATGTATTATGGTTTAGTTTTGTTGGAAATCTTCTTTAAGGTAAGTCTGTTTAGTTTTTGGGCCCGATCGGACGAAGGTAAGTGGTTTTCGGCCCGATTTACTTCGCCTCAACGATCGTCCTGTCGCACCGTCATGGCCGACGTGTTTTGACAGCGACTCACTTGACTGAGTTTTGGGACAGGATTATCTCCTGAATATCACTGTTTCAAGCTCTGATCCTGGTCATTCGACTCCCAATGCTCTAGCTGGCAGCCAGTGCTTGTGTTTCGGTGCTATTGACTTCGACTCGCCCTTGGCAGTTCCGTCAATTCTGGTGTTTTTCTATTGTGGATTTTGGTTCTACTACTTCATTGTTGACATTAGTCGCTCGCCTCTGGCAGTGATTGCTGTGATTTCATCTATCCTGGTGTATATTCTGGTGTTTTGGACTACGTTGGTGTGTTTTCCTGACTTTTCCTGCTCGCCCTGTCATTGGCAGCTTCTGTTGGATTACGGTTGGATTACGGTTGGTCACGACACTGGTCTGACTTACACCTGACACTCACGACACCGTCTGAGTCTGCTTAGGTTTCCTATTATGTCTGATAGGCAAACCAAAATGTACGCCACCAGGCAGGCTGGTCGGCTGCTGCGTGCTGAGCACCGGCAGGACCGGTCCCCTGCCCGGGACCGGAAGGACCGCTCCCCTGTGCCCGAAGGTTCTCGGAAGCCCTCGGGGTCTCTGGACCCCCAGTCGCAGCGGTCCGGTTCGGTTCCCCCCTCTGGTGGTATCTCTTCAACCGGGGCTTCTTCCCAGGCGGCAGCTTCCCAGTCCCAGGCTCCCTCGGGTGGTGGAGTGAGGATTCCGTACATTCCAACGAACTGTACCCCGGAACGTCCGAAGGGATCTGCTCAAGCGGACCTGAGCCTCCATCCTTCCCCTTCGGCTGAGAACCGGGCGTTGTTGGAGGAGTCTCCCAGTTTCACCCTGTCTTTGAATCCGGGACAGCCTAGGCGGACTGAGATTTCTGATTCTTCTCAGGAACTGGCGGCTCTGAAGGCCCGGATTGCTCTCCTGGAGGCTGGTCTGCAGAAGAAGGACAGAGCTTCCCCTGTGTCTCGCCGCTCCAGGTCTCCGACTCGTCGATCAACCCATGGGGGTCGATCGTCTCCTCCTCTCCGGTCTGTCGTTCATCGGCCTGGCTCTCGTCATCGGAGCCGTTCTCCGGTTAGGCGGGTCGCCTCTGGGCACCCGCGGTCTCCTGCCCGGAAAGACCGTTCCTCATCCCGGCGACCTCGGACCCCTTCCAGGTCGCGATCCCGGTCTGGTTCACCAGACCGGCATAGTGTTTTTTCCCGACTGGGCCATCGTCGTTCTCCTTCTCTGTCTCCCGCTCGTTCTGACGGGGATGGCGCTGTGGGCACCTGGTCTCATCTGATTGACCTTGGGCTGCTCCTGTCCGGGCAGGCTAAGGCTCCTCCGGTGGATCAGGTCTCAGGCACTGGTCTCTTGGCCCGTTCTTCTTCGACGGCCTCTCCTCGGCGTACTTTCCCTCCTTCTACTGGAGTCTCAGAGGCGTTGCACAAGGCCTTCAACCGCTACTCTGGTGGCCGGGATCTCTCCGAGGTACCTCCGGGCCAACTGTCCAGTGATGTCTCTACTAAGGTTTCCCAGCGGAAGATTGGACCAAACTTTCAACCCAAGCTTCATGGAGGTGACGAGTTTCCGCTCTCGGTGCGTTCGGCAGTGCCAACGGACGAGGAGCTTACTCTTCTTCGTTCAGGGGCCGAGCCTTCGGTCCCTATCCGCAAGGTTTCGGATGTGGAATTCTTGCTCAGGAAGAACGTCCGCGTTCTGTCCTCCTTGGATTGGCTTTTGACAACTTTGAAAGAAGTCTCCAGTTTGCCGCAGCCAGAACCTACAGTGATTGACGCCCTCTGGGCTCAGATTCGGAAGACTCTTGGTTTCTCTACGGAGTTCTCTTGTGGGGCTCTTTGTTCTTCTATTGTGATGCGCCGGGAGGCTTTTCTACAATCTTGCGATACTGCGAAGGTTCCTCGCCGTATGCATACCTGGGCGGCTCTTAGGCCCCCATTTACTCCTTCTTCTGCGCTCCTGGGTGATGCTGTCCCTACTCTCCGCCAGTCGGCGAGAGAGGACAAAGAATTGGAATTGATGTCATCGCTCTCGGCTTCCCGCCATTCGGGCTCTAAGAGGGATCATGGGCGTCGTCCTTCCAACCAGCGTTCCCAGTCTCAACGCCAGCCCAATCGTCAGAATTCTTCCCGTCAGGGGCAGCAGAATTCCTCTTCTTCCTCCTCCGCGGCACAGGCCCGGGGGCAGCGACAGCCCTTTCGCAAATCTCGCGGAAGAGGCAAGCGCCAATAATGGCGTTCCCACTCTTCCGCCGGCAGTCTCCACTCCTGTCGGCGGAAGACTCTTCTTCTTCTGGAGAGAATGGGCGGCTCTCCAGATTTCTCCTTGGCATCTTCGTCTCCTTCAGTTCGGCCTCAGTCTGTCGTTCATTCGTCCGCCTCCTCTCACCTCCGACCCCCAGCCGATTCGTCTCCCAGCCAACCCTGGCAAGCGACAGGTACTTCTGGACGAAGTAGCGGCGCTCCTGGCAAAGGACGCCCTGGAGTCTGTTCCCGATCCGGGCAGCCCGGGATTTTATTCCCATCTGTTCACTGTCCAGAAGAAGTCAGGGGGATATCGGCCAGTTATCGACTTGAAGGCATTGAATCATTACGTTCGATGCCCTCATTTCAAGATGGAATCAGACCGGTCGGTCAGGAGTCAACTCCGGGCGGGCGAGTGGGCGACGAGTCTCGACCTCTCGGACGCTTACCTCCATATTCCGGTGGATCCGGCCTTTCGTCGTTATCTTCGGCTCAACGTCCAGGGAGTGTTGTATCAGTTCCGGGCGATGTGTTTTGGACTCAACATCGCCCCTCGGGTGTTCACGAAGCTCCTCGAGCCGGTAGCGGCCCACCTCCGGTCGCAGGGCATCCTGCTCCATCGGTACTTGGACGATTGGCTCTTCCGGGGACCGTCTGCGACCGTCGTGGCTTCTCACACGGCCCAGGCGGTAGCCCTCTTCTCCCGGTTGGGCCTCCTCGTCAATCTGTCCAAGTCCGACCTCACTCCCCGGACGTCCTTCATCTTCCTGGGGATGGACATAGACCTCGACCAGGCCTGGATCAGGCCCACGGTGGCAGAGGTCCAGAAGATTCTCACTCTATGTTCATCCCTCTTGGGCCTTCAGTCCGCCCCTGTGCGACTGCTTCTGTCTCTCCTGGGGCTGCTGAATCACGCTTCGCAGTTCATCTTCCTGGGCCGCCTTCACATACGACCTCTTCAGCTCTATGTGAAGGCGAAGGTTCCCGATCTGCGGGGCATGATCGATGCGGCGGTCCCTCTGGAGGAGCCCTTCCGTTGGGCTCTCCAGTTTTGGCTAGACGAGTCTCGTCTGCGGGCGGGAGTCCCACTTCATCCACCGCAACCTACCCTCACCCTTACCACGGATGCCAGCCTGGTGGGGTGGGGAGCTTTCATGGAGGGCTACTCGGCTTCCGGCCAGTGGTCAGCGTCGGAGAGGGATCTTCATATTTCGCTTCTAGAGCTCCGGGCGGTCCGCCTGGCGCTCCAGGCCCTGGCACCTCAGGTCCAGGGCCAGGCAGTCCGGCTTTTGGCCGACAATACCTCAGCTGTGGCCTACATCAGGAATCAGGGCGGCACCCACTCCATCTCCCTTTACCAGGAGACTCGGGATCTTCTTCTTTGGTGTGCGCAGCACAGGGTGTCGCTCCTGCCTTTCTATCTACCGGGGCACCTCAATTCGGTGGCGGATCTCCTGTCTCGGCAGTCGCAGGTTTTGGGCACAGAGTGGACTCTTCATCCTGCGATTGTCCGACGACTTCTCCAGTTGGTTCCGGAGATCTCAGTGGACCTCTTCGCCACGCGACTGAACCACCGTCTGCCTCGTTTCGTCAGTCCCTGCCCCGATCCTCTGGCGTGGGCAGTGGACGCCTTCTCCCTGGAGTGGGTGGATCTTGTGGCCTACGCATATCCACCCACCAAACTCCTCCCAGAGGTCCTCAAGAAGCTGCGACGCTCCCCGGTCCAGCTCTATCTTGTGGCTCCCTGTTGGCCGAGCCAGTCCTGGTTTCCGGATCTCCTGGACCTGCTCTTCGATCTCCCCCTCCGGCTGCCAGCGTGGCGTCGTCTCCTGGCTCAGCCTCTGGGGGGGGTGTATCATCAGGATCCGACCCTCCTGTCGCTCCACGTGTGGCCGTTATCCGGCGTCGCCTGCGACAGGAGGGATTTTCTTCGGGCGTTGCGCGGTACGCCGCCGCCTCCCAACGGCCCTCATCACTTCGTCTATACGAATCCCATTGGCGAACTTTCTCCCATTGGTGTACTGAAAGGGACATCGATCCGGCCTCTGCCTCTATTCAGCAGGTAGCGGATTTTCTCGTCTACCTGTTTGAAGTCCGGCATCTTGCTCCCAAGACCATCTCAAACTACCGGACGGCTCTTGCCTCCACTTTGGGCTCCGCAGATGGTATCCCCCTGTCTCTGCATCCCTGCCTTTCCCGGCTCTTGAAGTCATTTGCTAACTCCCGTCCTCTGGAACGGCCCAGGGTTCCAGAGTGGGACTTGTCACGGGTACTTCGTGTCCTGCGTTCGTCTGACTTTGAGCCTCCTCGCTGGGAATCCTTGGAAGACCGGAGACGTACAACTTGGAAGACAGTCTTCCTCTTGGCCCTGGCGTCGTCGTGCCGTAGGAGCGAGCTTCAGGCCCTCTCACGCGACCCCAGGGATATAATCTTCTCGGACCGTGGCGTCTCTCTTCGTGTCGTTCCAGGGTTCCTAGCAAAGACTGCTGTGCCGGGGATGGATCCTGCTCCCTTTTTTGTCCCGGCGTTGACGCCCTTCTCAGGCAATGACTCCGCGGACCGGCTTCTTTGTCCGGTCCGAATGCTCCGTCTCTATCTGGACCTCTCTGGTGGCTCCGTTCCTAAGCAGCGCCTCTTTGTGAAAATCAGGGGGGGGGGCGCGCCTTCGACCCAGACGGTGGCAAACTGGGTCAAGGCCTGCATCCGGTATACACACAGCCATCGGACGAACCTCCCGGTAACGGCCCACGAGGTCCGGAGAATGAGCGCCTCTTGGGCCTTCTTTGGTGGGGCTCATTCTGTGGAGGAGATTCTTCAGGCAGGCACCTGGGCCTGCCATTCTACCTTTACGTCATATTACCTGGCCGACGTCCGGCTTCAGTCCGACGCTCGGCACAGGATGCAGCCGGTGGTGGCCCGGCGGCAACTCCGGAATTTCTAGGGGCTTCCACCGGCGATCTTCTGCGGCGGGTCGCTCTCCTCTTCTTCTCCAGGGCTTCTTCGAGACCCCGCCCCGTCGCTTCTACCCGGAAGGCGGCACTCTTCTTGGCTCCCGCCTTCTGTGGATTCTACTTCTCCAGGCCTGCTTGCTTTAGTCTCTGGGGTTTCTTCTTTGGGCTGGCCTTCTCGGGCTCCAGTCCCAGTCTTCTGTCCCTCCTCTCGCTCTTGTCCTCGGTGTCGCACGAGCTCAGCAGAGTAGAGGGAAGTCTCCAGCTGTCAGCCTCCACGTCACGACCACTAGGCGCTCCTGGCAGCTCTTGTTTATTTTAAACATGCTCCTGCAGGTGAGAATGCCTTTTTCTTCTTTTTGTGAGCGGGTTCTTCCCCTCCTTCCACTTAGGGAATCTGCACAAGTAAGCGTTGTCACTCTCTTAGATGAGTGACAATAAGTCTGTGGGCCATGAGCGACTATAGAGTTTGGGTCCTCCCCTATCGGGATAGGACCTATCTCTATGAGCTCATGGCCCACAGACTTATTACTTGAGCTTCCCACCCGCCTCCCCTCTGAACCGTCGTCTCCTAACGGCTTCGATGTAAGAGGAACGCAAAGGATCATGGGAGCGCGCGGTCACGTGGTATGACGTGGCGCCAAATTTATTTTTCTCAGCCAGATCAAGCGCAAAACGCTTAATCGAGATGATTATGCACAAGTAAGCGTTGTCACTCTCTTAGATGAGTGACAATAAGTCTGTGGGCCATGAGCTCATAGAGATAGGTCCTATCCCGATAGGGGAGGACCCAAAAATCACTGCACTACTCATTGTGTACATGCCAAGGTCAGATAATTATTCATGTTGTTCGCAACAATGAACCACATGGTGTAAATCACATGGTTTTTCAGCTAAACTTCTCAGGTTGTTGTGAGATACAGTATAAAATATTTGTTTAATCATTATAAAAATAACTTAATATGTTTCTTTATCCCTCAAAACATGGTGATAGGCACCAATAGTGTTTTGACACCATATGAAGTAATAAGATATTGTCTGAAACCAGATTTTCAGTAATGGCAGCTTAGTTAACATGCCTGTTAAATACAAAAAATTGGTGTGATGTTTACTGAAATGGCTTCATCTCATTATTTAACCCTCAAAACATGGTGGCAGATACCAAAATTATTTTGATATCACCAGATTTTCAGTAATGGCAGCCTTGTTAACATGCCTGTTAAATACAAAAAATTGGTGTGATGTTTACTGAAATGGCTTCATCTCATTATTTAACCCTCAAAACATGGTGGCAGATACCAAAATTATTTTGATATCACCTGTAGTTTCGAAGATATCGTCAGAAACAAGATTTTCAGTAATGGCGGCCTCAATATGTCAATTCTGCAAAAACTATTGGTGTGAAATTTATGGAAATAGCCTAGTTGGATTATTTACCCCTCAAAACATGGGGATAGACACCAAAATTATGTTGATATCATGCATAGTTATTGAGATACAGGCGAGAACAAGATTTTTGGTAATGGCCGCCTTAATTTGCATATTATGCAAATTGCCCAACGATGACAGAGTGGCATCGTTCAGATTCTGAAAGAGCACATCTCAGAGATATAGAATCAACAAAAAAACATTGTCCAGACCATACTGCGAGGTTCCCATGAAATCTGGGGTTTGGCCGCCGGACTAATAGATTTATTGACAGATTGATATTATCAGGGGCTTATAATGCAACTTCAGCTGTCTGGAGTGAGTTCAAGTTCACATTTTGTATTAGTGACTCAAGTGATAAAGTGTATTCAAGATCTTTGCAGATTGGGAGAATGGTAAATTTAATCAATTCCGTTAATTGCATTGTATGCTTTGAAGTGCTATTCATTGTTATAGGCCTATGTCTTCAATTGTCTTGAAAATATGATTTTCTCTCCAACTTTAATAGATAAGCAAGTAATCAGGGAATACATAGACAGCTTTGTGCAGGGATTGGAGTGAGTCTCAACCAGTGTTTGTCATTACTACTACCTGCAGTATATGCTTATACAGCTCATGATACTACTATGGTGTACATAATTATAAGAAGCTCTGTTGTGTTTTCTAGATTTTCGGCCTTGAGCTATGTTCTGACTAACATCTCATGCCGAGGTCTCCTGCTATTGACTTTCAAAAAAATATCAAGTATACAGGAGTTGGACGAAGTTCAAGAACAAACTGCTCTAGCTTGCTATCAATTTGGATTGATATACGATTATACGTCCTGGAGATTGGTTCAGGTTGACTATTTAATATTTATGTATGGTGCAAGTCAGACAGTTATGCTCAGCTAATCCCTTGGGGTGAGTTCTTGTCACTGCCAACAAGTGCCAGGTGTTGATTGATGCTACAGGGAAGATAAAGACCACTCATCAATCTACGCATTTACCCCATGCATGGGTCTTTCTTCTTGCCAAGCACAGACACTGATACTTCCTTGTTTCTTGGTGTAGGCCATTGGAGTATTGGTAGACAGGTAGAACTTGCCAATTGTTACTTGTTGCAGTTTTGTACGATTGCTTCAACATGTTCAAATTTCCATGCCAACTGTTTACTGTCAGGTTAGTTTCTACCTTTCTGAGTGATGCAGTGAAGCACTAGTCTTCAGATGGGTAACTCCTCCTGCAGATATTAGAGGTTGCCTATGGAGTTGGCTTTGGGTGGTCTTTAACTTTTCGGATCTTCTCAATTCACTTTTTTTAGGGTCGATAGAATGAAAAAAAGAAGCTGTATGTAACTTTACAAATTTTTTATTATGTCAATCTAAGAAAAATTCTGGGAAAGATAAGATTTCTATGTTCGCCAAAAATCTGTTGGGTAGTCGATCCCAGAAGCTAAAAATAAAATATGTTTGGCCTGACTTGGTTTTCGTAAGGGAGTGGTTGCATATCACAGGGGAATGTGCTCATTACTGCACAATGATGTGTAATAACTGTAATTACAATATGCTGTATGGTTGTCGTCGTTATTATACCTCGTATACTGTACATTTTGCAATTGTGATCAATATATGATTGATGTTACAATATTACTGAAGAAAAATACTCATGAATATGACATAAAGAAATACCAGAACATGTATATCATCATGCATTCCTTACATCCATGTTCGATAATTATCGATACTGGTCATTGAATTTAGGCAACATACACTACATTGTGTATGGCATGGATTTATACAGCACAGGAAGAAGTAGGATATCTGGTTATCAATATAGTGGTAAGATACATCGTAGCTGTGTGTTGAAGTGACTGGAGCAAGGTTTGAACCTGGGTCCTCTTATGTACAAGGCAGACATGCTCACCACTGCTATGAAGCCAAATCAATGAACACCAAAAATATGGTGAGAATTAGAAATTGCCAGAACCGAGATTGTGTGATAGTTTGTGTTTATAGAGTAAATTCATACGCTTTTGTTAGTTTGCACATGCTTTTATGTTCAGTGGCTTATTGAATGAAGTTTTTTAGTCTGAAAACATACTGAAGTGAGACGGAATGGTCCGAATTTGAGCTGATATGTGGCACAGACTATTTACACTGCAAAATGGTCCCACATACTGTTTACTGTTGGGAGATGGGTTGTTTGTTTTACTTTGAAAGTTGCCCACAATTTTCGCATTAGTGAAATTGCTCTAAACAATCACAAAATTGGTGGTTGACTCACAGCTTGACTGGCTGTTGAACATATTGAGTGACATGTTGTGGAAAAAGTGCTAATGCCAAAATGTTTTGCAGAAAATATCAGATGCAAAAAAGATCCTTAACCTTTTTGTCTGTCTATCATATTGAACTACAATGTAATTTATATCCAATCAGAAATCATTAGCTTCAGCCATGCAGAATAATTACCCTATTATTCGCTATTTTATAGTCTGATTCCATTAT
Organism: Platynereis dumerilii; assembly: GCA_026936325.1. NCBI lineage: Eukaryota > Metazoa > Annelida > Polychaeta > Phyllodocida > Nereididae > Platynereis > Platynereis dumerilii. Next base: position 97,652,439 of record JAPTHN010000002.1, read on the forward strand.
TGGATGATTTCAACTGTGTTTCCAATATAGTTTTACAGTAAATGAACATGATGAAGATAGTTATAGTTTAAAGTCCTGAATAACTACATTTTTTAATCAACTTGGTCTCGCATTAACCAAGAGTTCATTTTCAGAAACATTGATTTTCCTTTCTAAGAATCGGTACATTCTGAGTAAGATGGACAAGGGAAAACATTAGGGTTCAAGACCTATGTCCGTCCAAACTTTGCAAAGAATGTTTTCACACATTTACCCCACATGTGGAATTGTCTACCTGCCCAGCACAAACACTAAAGCAAGGGAGTGGTCACCAATTTGAAGTCTCAAGCAAACAGCCACCTGACAGATTTGAGAAGTTGTACAGTTGCTGAGTTATTTGTGGCAGAGGAACTTGTGGCCTTGTCGTTGAGGCACTTGCCGCTGAGGCACTTGCCTGAATGTGTGAAGTGGCTCCTTAATGGCTCTCGTTCACACTACATAGTTGTCCAGCTTTGCTGTGCTTTCCATTCTGCATTCTGGTCTAGCCGTCTAGGTAGTTAGTATCATGTCTTATTAGCTACACCTCAGATGTATTTAATTGTTTCATATCTTGTGCGATAATATCTTTGGATTAAGCTGCTTAATTAAGCATATGTCAAGACTTTGAGGGTTACCGCCTCATTTGAGAATTTTCTCTTTTCTGAATGAAACGATAAAATATAGGGTAACAAAATTTGTTTTTGTTTTATCAATTTGTCTCTGTAAGAATTAAAAAGTTTCTTGATCAGTGGTATCTATAGATTTCCTTGTCTTTAAGTTAACACTTACAAAACTGAAGGGATATTTATGTGCATCCCCAGGTTTATGTGCATCCCCAGGTTACTGCCTGCTGGGTCATTTATGTTGCTGCGATGATGTCACAAAGACAGATTGTAGTTCTGGTAAATTGTTTTGTTGTCTGGTAAGGGTTAATGATATAATGAATTAAATGATTAAAATCCTGCTGTTTTATTTGCAGATGTGTCTCTAATGGCATTAGCCACTCTCCCTTGATCTGATGGGCACCATGGACCTGCTCACGGCCAATCCCTATAGCAATGGCATTCCGTTGCCAAAGCATGGTTTCTATGGCGACCCAGACGAGGAGTATGATGAGGAGGGAGGGGACGTTCCTGTCTTGTCCTTTTCCTCGATGGACCTCAGTGAAGTCCCGGACACGATTATGCAAGTCAGGAAAGTCACGGAGCTTTATTTGGACTACAACTGCATTGTTTCTCTTCCCGAGGACTTTGGGGTGAACCTCGCAAAGTTGTGTCTCCTCTCAGTCATGGGAAATGATCTCCAAGTCTTGCCGGACAACTTCTCTCACATGCCGAACTTGAGAGAAGTCCATGTGAAGGAAAACAACCTCACGTCTTTACCTCAGTCTATCACGACACTCAAACACTTGCACACCTTGAACATTGTTGGAAATTCCCTTTCTGAGCTCCCAGAGTCGTTCGGGTGTCTGACGGATTTAGAAAAATTCTACGCTGACGAAAATCAAATCCAGAATCTTCCAGAGTCATTTACGCAATTAGTCAAGTTGGAAGTTTGCGAAATGAGCAAAAATAAGTTGGACTTTATCCCGGATAACATTGGCAACCTGCAATGCCTTGAGATCCTCAATCTTTGTGATAACAGCATTTGTGATCTGCCGGCGTCCTTTGGGACTTTATCTAAAATCACTGAACTTGATTTGTCGGAGAACAAGCTGAAATTTTTACCCACAAACTTTGCTTCTGCGGGTGTCTTGCGGACTTTATACTGTGACGGGAATTTGTTACAAGAGATTCCGAGGTGGTTTGCGGATATGGCCGAAATTACGGAGCTCTCCTTTAAGGACAATAAACTAGTCAAAGATGGGTTGCCTGCTTTATTTGGCGCCAACAGTCGTCATTTGCGGATGTTACACATCGGTGGTAACTTCATGACAGTTTTGCCTGATTCTCTTGGACAGTTAGAAAGTCTCGAGTTCTTCCATATGGGCAGTTGTATCGGTGAGTTGGAACGAAAAGCCTTCCAGAACGGCAACTGGATTAAGAGACTGCCTGAATCCTTCAGCCAGCTGCACCAACTGAGGGAGGTTCATCTCGATGAGAACCAGCTGCAGGAACTGCCCGAGAGTTTTGGAGATCTCGTCTCCCTTGAATCTTTAGATCTAGGTAGGTGCATGCAAGATCAAATTTTGAAGTATTCAGTGGGATTTAAATCTATCATTCATTATTCACTTGTTTAGCTAATCTCAGAGGGATTTTGATGTGTTTGTGCTGTCTTCATAAAATTGGTCTATGAAGTAATAGTTCATGAAAAAAAGTAGTCATAAAGAATTAATGAGAAAATTCAATGTTTGATCTCTTGATTTTCTTGGCTTAAAACAAAAGAAATAATCATAGTACATTGTATAATGATGATATATTGATAATCCTGTTTTATATAGTGTTTATTCATGTTGTTTATTGAGACTGCTAATTAATCTTTTCCAGGTCAAAATTTTTTACGGCGTCTGCCGGAATCGTTTTGTCGCTTGCGGAGTCTCCAACATTGTCAGCTGTCAAAGAACTGTTTAGAATATTTACCTGAAGATTTCGGCATGCTCCACAGTTTAACTGAGTTACGACTAGACAACAACAAAGTATGTGTCTAATTTAATTCAATGATGAGATCTTGAATAAGATCATGCTAAAAAAGCAAACAGTTAGAAAATGTTCACGGTGGCTATTGACCTGCAAATGAAGTGAATTTTATTTTTGATAACATTTCAAAGTTTGAGATCTCTTTACAAAACTATAACATTGTATAAGAAGGTCATTTGTGTGACATTCTTTGTTATGCTGAGAAGCAGATTGTTATCAGAACAATTTGTGTTGTAATTGTAAAGACTCGAAGGTTATTTCACTGTAAAAGTTTTATTTTGACCAGTCTATGGCAGTTGTGCTGACATACAAGTGTTGATTCTAAACAGTGACGGGTATAGTCAATCACTTCGTCCTGTTGCTACTTGTATCTCTGGTTGAATTTAAAAAGTGTTTCATCATCTTTCAGCTACCGTACCTCCCTGACTCCATGAGATTTCTGAAGAATCTCGATGTCCTTGACTTATTCCACAATTGTCTTGAAGAAGTGCCAGATGTCCTCAGATATCTCCCAAACCTGAAGAGACTTTGTATTGAAGAGGTGAGAATCAAGTCACTTAGATCCCAGACATTCCAATGTTGTTTTAATTCAGCACTTGGAAGAAAGTTTCTGACCCATGTAATGTTACAAATTGATCCTGGAAGGGTTGAAGTACTGATTGCCAAAATTCAAGAATCAATTCTTTTTTGGAAACATGGATGATTTCTTTGTGTTTTCAGAACAAATTCCGAGTAGACCCGGAGGAAATCCCACAGACGACGTATGGGGCAACGTACAAACCGAGAGACCCAGAAAAGAAGGGCAACTGGAGGGGCAAGGCCCGGAACGATCTCGTGCAAGATGTCAAAACATTAACGGTAATTAGATCAATTTAGATGGTTATGTTTTATCATCACTTTTATGAAGATATTGATTCAATCAGGAAGATTTTTTTGTTGGAGGTACAGTATAGTCTGGTACATTAGACTCTGAATGAAGAATCAGTCCGATAATTTGACATCTCTATTGTCCTTTCTTCCTTTTGGGGGAGGGGTCAGCTCAGTGGTTTCATCCCGGCTTTAACTCTTACCGAACTGAAGGGACATTTATGCGCATCCCCAGCTTACTGCCTGTTGGGCCATTTATGTCCATTTATATCCCTTAAAGCTGCTGATGACGTCACAAACACAGGATTGTTTTTGGGTCTGATCAGTCTGGTAAGGGTAAAATGGCTGGGTCCCGGGTTTGAATGCAACCTCTGGCTGGGTCACTTGTGTGCCTATACCGGTAGTTGAAATTAGCCTGCTCAGTGCATGGATACAGGATGTAAAGCCCAATCATTGATCTTTCCTTCCTTTCTTCCTTCTATGTTCCCTTGTGAATCCATATGATTTGCATCTTCACTGCAAAATTCTGTCGTTGTAGTTGTCTGCAGAGGACATCATCGAAGAACTGGATGAGGAGGAGGAAGAGTCCAAGTACAACGAAGGGGTGTTCAGGCGAGCTGCGCGGGAGGGTCTATCTTTGTGGAGGACTCACGGAGGACCCACAAAGAGAGAAAAGTACGAAGCCTGGAAGCACGGAAGTCCGGGAAGCAGTCTCGATGGCCCGATTGAAGAAGAGGCTGAGGAAGACGAGGACTGGCAGCCGGAGTCGTCAGCCAGTGATCTTGGGTCAGCGGAAGACCGATGTGAGTTTGTTTGCGTTATTCTCTCCTGATCGAGGGGATAACTTCAGTATTGGGGACTGTTGATGCAATGCAGTTTAAGGATGATCCGATACCGCTACCAGATTTCGCTATCGGTGGCATTAGCACCAAGAAACAGTATCGATATCGGATTGGAGGCACTATTCCATGGTGTCGTTATTGGACCTTCAAGAAAACGTGGTATGGGCTACATATTACTGGCAGTGTCGGAAATGAAAAAGTGGTATCGGAACATTGCTAATGCATTTAGGCCTAACAGTAACAGTGCTGTGCAATCGGCTGGAGTCCATCTGGAACTTTCATCTATCTTTATAAGGACAGCTTTAAAATGTTTCTTTACATGTTTGGAAGACTATGGGCCTCCTCCCCAAGTCTCAAATTTGCACTGTCCACAAAACTTTACTTCCTCCATCCAGCTGTATATATGCAGGTTCAAAAAGTTTGGTTTAGTACATGTTTTGAAGCCTGTGCTATTCTATAGTGAGAAATATTGTTCAGTTAAGGTTAACTTGAAGCATTATGAAACCTGTCTTCATAATATTTTGCAGCAAAATCTGAAGTGTTGTACAACTGGCACTCAGCGAGTGATGAGTACCTGACATGTTCTGAAGATTGGGAGGAAGAAATCAAAATGGAAGGTATGGTGCCGCATTGCAAAAAGTATTGCAAAACTATTGCAAAGTGAATGCGCGTCAGCTTTATTGTAAATATGTCAGGTGATATGAGTTCTTACAACTAATTAGCAAGTTGGATGCACCTAATTGAAGAGTATCATGGCACGATATTGTGGGATCAGCTGTGTACCTCTACTGTGGTTATTTATGGAGCACTGATCATGATCATATTTTTTGGAATGGTTGTAATCAAACTTCAGAGTACAAATTAAAATGTTATTTCTCTCAGGAAGCTGTCGGGTCTTTAACATATGTCTCAAATCTCCTACTGGTAAATTTATGTGAGTTCCTCTTTATTTTCAGAGAGGAAAGGAATTAATCTGGGTTTTCCCAATCAGCCTCGGCCGGTCCAGCGACAAGTGAAAGACAATTCTCCTGAAGCAGACGGTCAATTTGAAGATGCTGAAGAGGAGGTGCCCTTATAACTGAAGATCAACTGTTCGGACATAAACGAAAATTACGAAGAGTCCTGAAGACTGCATGTATTCTTCAGTCCTCCACACTCTGCATTGAATGCCAAGCTTATGTACAGACTTTAGAAGTAAGTCTTGCTTCCTACTTAAATTTTAAAACTGGAAATTGAGCTGGTCTTAGAAATGAATGAGCAAAATGGTAGTGCTTGGCCATTCTGTGGAGATAGAAAGTGGAGTTATGTTTCTCATCCAAACAGCATGCCCAGTTACATTGGAAATGTTTGACAGTTGTATTGTACTTTCTCCTTGGGACAGGGTTCCCACAGTCATGGAAAGTCATGGAAAGTCATGGAAAGTTATGGAAAAGTGATAGAAAATCTAAATGTTTTGAAAAGTCATGGAAAATTCAAATTTTGACTACGATTCGCGCTCAAATTTAACACATTTGGGGCTTATGGTAGTTGGATGGTTCATCGGATGGCCGGACAGTGAACGATGGTCATCGTGTTAATTCGTTTCGGGGTGAATCTCGACCTCAATGAGTGAAACATTGGTCATGGAAAATCCAAAATTTGGTCTTGAAAAAGTCATGGTATTCCCATTACAAGATTTTGTGGGAACCCTGTTGGGAAGTCCTGAACTGGAATCATTCAGGAAAGTGAAATATATAAGTCTGTGGTCATTCTACTGTTCATGTACATATGTATTGAACATGTAATGTCAAGATTCTCATGTTTTATGCCATAATATCCTCGACAAGTTGATAACTGCTACGTCAATTTTGTTGGCTACATTTGATATATTTTCTTACTGGTCTCTTTCCTCCTTATGCTCATTTTAGTCAGCTCCTTCTAAAGGACAAATTTATTTTTATGTTCATTTTATTTTCAAAGCTCTCATTTAGTTAGCTTGTTGCTTTTCCGCTTATTGTGATATTATTAGTATTATTTACGACGAGGCTTAGAAATTTCTGGGATTATGGTTTATGTGAAATGGCTCATTTAGATGTCTACTAGCTGTGGTGCTCTTGGAGCTAAACAGATTATTTAATTTTATGTTATTAGTTGGAGCAGTTACATCCAAAGTGTCAGATATAGTATTTTCTTTATTTAGCTCTTCTTATTTTAGTATTTTTACTGTAGATCTGTTGTTTATGACTCAAAATCAAGTAGAACTTTTATTTGAAACCACATATATGATGTGTATGTGACTATGCGTTTATAAGGATCTTTTTATCATCCACCTTGTTTGCCAAAATGCCAATACGCCTGTGTTATGGATTCAACCATTCCTATCACGTGTTCATGTTCAAATGTGCATGTCTGTGAAAATTTACAAAGACCAGTAACTGATGTAAGGTAATGTGGTCGTTATCTCAGAGACTGAGAACAGTTTTACGAACTTAATAGTTACTAATTAGTTAGAGTCGTATTCCTTCTAAAGCTGTCTGATATTGAAAAGTGATTCTGATCAGAATGTCATTGAGACATATTAGAAATTAGAATGGCACTTTATTTTATTATTTTTCCTTGTATTTATTATTTCTCATTGTTTCATCATGCTGCATTGTATCACGGACAGGGATGTTTCTTTATTCTACGCTCAGTTTTGCTCAGCATTGGCAATATTCTATATGGATTCATATGGGATTTATTATAGGCCCTATACATATTGCTGTACCTAAGCTGTCAATCTGCTTATAATTATTTTCTTCATATTAAATGATTGCAAAGCTGTGTTTACAGTTGTACAATGTATGTAAAGTGCACTGTTTGTATCGGTACTATTCTATAGATGAAAGCAACCTCAATATATGTTCCCACCAACTTAATAAGAACTTACATGTAGTCATGTAATGCAATGCAATTAAGTTTTGATTTGCTATTTAAATTATTACAGCCTACTGTGGGTACGTAGTGGTTACAGTTTGCACGAAACAAACTTGCACGGACAATGTATATTATTATTCTATGTAAATTTAGTCAATAATTGAATTGAATAATTGAACAACTAGCTGCTACTGTACATTTGAATGAAACTGTTATTATTTTGTATGTTAGTCAGTTATGCAACTGTAAAACAATTTAGCAGAAGAATACACAATTATGCTGTTTGTCTGGCTGATTATAAAATGATAACTTGATTGAATAATAAGAATCAATGTATGACGAATCTGTTATGGCGGTAATGAAATGAATGTATTCTCCTGTACTATTATCATGTATTGTAAATACACAGATATATTTGTCAGATATTTAAAAGCAATTTAACATTGTCAATGATGGACGTTTTATTGGAATGTCACTTTCTCTGCAGCTGATTAATAAATGTGTTCAGTAAAGATATACATAGATAAATTAATTAGAAAAATATATTTAAGGTGCTCTTTTTCACTGACATATAAACTAGTCATAAAGATAGATCTGCTGTAAATTTCAAGCATAATTTGACGAGTCATGATTTGGTCAATGACACATAATTATTGTGGTCTTTTTTTTCAGTCAAAATTGAATATTGCATACTCGTATAGCATAGATGCTATAAATGAAGTAACATTGATATTTTTCTCACGTTAAAGGCAAAACATACACCATGGTTTTAAAATGTATTGTCTTCTAGTCTCTTGATGTGTATATAATATATAAAATATAAATTTTGTTTTTCATATCAAAATACACCTTGAACTACTTTTACACCAAATGCAATAATCTGAAATAATTAATCATATCAAAAAATAAATAAGACACAGAAACTTGTAGGACCATCATAATGTATAGTTCTTTCTTGCAATGCAATGCACCATCAATTTTTATGATTTAATAATTTTAATTTTCATGTTCGTTATTAGATAAGTTACGTAGTTATATTTTTGAAGGCAGAAGACCGAACAGCACTTTTAAATAAAATTTTCACTTTTTAATTTGGGATATTAACTTGTTAATTTGTTGTTGAACAAGTTTGGAGCTGTACAAATTAAGCTTTTGTGTTAATTATGGGAAAGGGTTGTTACTGATTGTTGGTTGTTATTAGTCGGTGAATACAGTTATGAATTTCAGTCTCAGGCCTTGCAACAAGATCTCTCATATTAAGCAATAATAAATATTCATTTTCGTGAATCACCTGAGTTAATATTGTAAAAAAATAATTTATTTTGTAAATAACTGAGATATAACTTGATAGATTATGCAGTAAGCATTGGTAGCGCACAAATGAAAGATCAGATCTAATAATTTTATGTCACGGAAGACAAAATTTAATATATTTGCTAGCACACAAATTTATAATATAAATTTATACTGTACATGCTGTAAGATATATTATGCATAACTTCTATTTGATGGAAATTTCATGCTGATTACTGTTGTGACTTTCACATAACCTGTGTATATATAACACTGTATGTATTCTTCTCTAAATTTTAATGAGAAATACAATGTACTACAAGTTTATTATGGTGTCTCCAGCCTCCTTCTTAATTTTTTTGAAAAATTGCAAGAATGTCATATAATATAATTTTATTTTAAGTGATACAAATAGTTTTCAAGTAACTTTGATGCTTTAAAAATAATCCGGGAACTTTGAAGTAGTTTAATTTGCAGTTTGTACTAAATTATTTTGTCGCATTTGCTGTGTAATCAGCATATATTACATGTATATAGATACCAGGGTATACAAGTATAATACATGATACATTGTAATACACATCATAATACACATCAGAATTAATTTTATACAGTGCTAGTTTCATTGAGTAGAGACTTATTTTTGTCAGTTCCAGGGTCAAACCTTGGTTAAAGTATGTGTCAGTGTTATATATATTGTATTTGTACAAATTTTATATTTTTATGATTGAAGGAAATTATATTTGTTGTATTTGTTCTGTGGTCATTTGTGAGAACTTTGATACACTTTGCGTTTAGATAGAGGAATTTTCCCCAACAACATATACTAAAAGCCAAATGTTGTTTATGCTGGAATTTTTGCTACAGAAATTTAAAGAAAACAATAGATTGTGTCGTTAATACTCGTTATGTATTTCCCTGTTTCAATGTCCCTTCATAGAAGGTTCCACTCTAGTTATTGGAATAGGAGGTTGTTCTGTTGGGAGGGGAGGGTTAGCTCAGTGGTAGCATGCCAAACGCATGCCAAACTCTGGGTGCAGGATTCGAATCCAGCTCTTGCCGCGTCACCTGGGCCTATGTTGGAGGGCAATCTCAATCATCCTTGGCCTCATTGCTGTGTACTCCTCCTGTCCTAATTAGCCTACCAAGTGCATAAACACAGGATGTAAAGCCTGGGTCTCAGGTTCAATTCCAGCCACTGAGTGTGTCTTTATAAACTGAATTTAATGGAAAAAGGAACTTTAAATAAATTAAATCTATCTTTAGAGAAATTCCACTTCCTATACAGCAGTTTTGATAAGCATGAACTGCCGTGGATAGGCCCAGTGTGAGTGGTTAAAGTTCTCTCAAAAGTGACCGAATTATAGATAGTGCCTCAGATATTTTCATACTTGAATTTTGTAAGATGTGTTATTCTTTGTTAAGGATCATAGATGAATTAGTTGCTTGATAATTTGCCTCTGTATGGGCTTGAATCAAAACTTGGTTACAAAGTGTATATATACATTGTATAACAGCACATTTAGTCTACTGGCCACCTGGGGGTACCCAGAAATGTTGAGTACTACAAGGTTTTATGATTGATTTGTATTCTATGGGCCCTAACAATGATTTTTAGCTTGGTTGCTAAAAAAAAACCTTTGGGCAATTAGCGTAATTAGCATAATTAGGTCTAAATTAGGTGAAAATGGTTTAGGATCATAACTTGCCTCTAAAATGACATAGAAACATGGTTGTGGTGTCTATACCTATGTTTGTGGCACCTACAAATGCAATGAACATAAAATCAAGTTGATTTTAGCCTAATGAAACATCTAATTAGCCTAAATTAAGGTCTAACGATGCAAAAAATTGTTAAAAATCCCGCAATTTTCTGGTAAATTCACTTAGAAACTTGATTTTTGTGTCCAGATCCATGTTTCTGACGCCTAGGAATCCAATAAACAACATCCCAGGTTCTCTGGATCATTATACAGCTCACATCTGTATGAATTAGAGACAATACTTCAGTAAGTATCTACAGAGTGCTTGCCGGACAATTGCATGTCATGCTAAGTTTGTGCAAATTATTACCTGGCTAATTCTTACTAATCTTTACTGACGCTTTCAAATCATAAACCAAGCCAAACAGAATCTTTACACATATGTAATTCATCAATGACAGTACCACTTTAATTACCGAAAAAAAAAACATCTATGTGATTGACTTTTGGAAAGAAAACTTAATAATGCGAAAGTTAAAAATAGATTTATTACATAAGAATGACAAAGACAATCATGCATCTCACAAAAAGAACTAGAAAAAAAACCACTTTTCTACAATAGCTTTTAATACCAATTAAAGTTAATGTCCTTTCAGTGCTTAACACAGAATGACAATGATCATTCATGATTCCTTGTGGTTTCAATCATCATCCCAGTGTGTCTCATCCTCAGAGTCATTCTCTTCGCTGTGCTCATACTCAGTAGTTGTATGAGGGTTGTGGCAATCATCACCTCCCTCACAAATGCAATATTCAGTGCAAGATAACCCTTCTGAATGGCACTTGCAGTTCCTTTGACTGCAGGCTTTTCCATCGGCTTTGCAACTGCAGCTAACGACATCCAAAAGTTTAGGCGGAGCTATCGGTATTGTAGAAATGACGGGCATAACTCCTGCCTCTTCATGGACAGTCCAACCAAACTTTGTGATATCCTTTGATTCAGCAGGGGGCATATCCTTATCAGCAGCTTTCCAAAGGAGGATCTGGAGGTGAGCACGCAAAGCGTGCAAGGAGACATTCGCATCTGTGGGAGGCAATTTTTTCAAAGCAGGAGGTCTTTTTCTTTTCTTAAAGATGTTGTATCTCGCCATGTTCATATTGGTGGCATTTTTCTGACCATAGAGGGCCAAGAAGATTTTCTTGATGCTGATGTTATATCTGCCTCATCTGCATCCACCTCCCCAAGCAGATTCAACTCATGCATGTTGTTGTCTTGGAGAACCTTCAAAGTGGAGGCCTTTCCTTTGCCACAGGGGAAGGAGACTGTGTCACAGCCAGACAAGGCATGCACAGCAAGAAGTGCTTCACATTTTGTGCCCAAAGCAAGCACAGTCTTGTTTATGTTGAGCACTGAACCATCCCATTTTCGCATTTGTACAATAGCTGACAATTCTGCTTTCCAAGCCCAATATACTAGGAGGATGAAGACATCAGTGTCATCACTTAAAATGGTGATAGTTTGTGCCCCTGCTTCTACAGCTTTCATCATGTAGCTTATCAAAGTAACATCAGCTTCGTCGTGCTGGACGAGAGAGTCTGCCTTGCTGACCATAGTTACGTCTGGTCCAAGATTGTAAGTGCATAATAGCTGGTAGAGCTTCCGCTTATTGGCAGTATTTTTCATGATTGCATCTCGTCCAGCAAGCAATGTTGTATGTTTTAAGACATACTCAGTTGTGCCTCCTCCTGACCTGCGCTGACGTTCATGATCCTTTGCACTGATTCCATTATACTGATAAAAAATAACTACTATTTCAGATCCTTTGTGTGTGTTTTGGATCCTAGCCATCATATTGTCTGCAATGTCCTTAACATTTCCAGTGCCTGGTGCAGGCCAGACGATGTGATAGAGTAGCTGGCTGCCATCAATGAGAACAACATCAGGGTCTGGAGGACTTTGCTCAACAACAGCAAGGCGTTTTGTAAGAACTGACTTGTTTCCTTTGCGCAAACAACCAAACTCGTCAATAATTGATGATGGTACAGCACTAAGTTCATGTTTGAAGACATCTTGTAGGTTAATGTTGCGCTGCTGGCCTATAACTAGTAGGCGAGAAAATATTGCTTCAGCATCATACACTGCCTTGCCATTGATAACAACAGATTTTTTCAAGTTCTGCATTGTTCTCACTCGCCTCTCCATGGTTCTATGAAATCCACTTGGCAAGTCTGCAGCATATTCATTCATCTGTTTTACTCCAATATCCAGAGCATCAGAAACATTGACAGTGGATGGAGCACAATGTCCATTTACAATATTGTAGATCTTTGGTGAATCGGTGAGCAGGGGATGGGAGTGTGTCTGCAACTCTCTATGAAGCTTTTTGCGATCCTCTTCATCAAGCTTTCTCCGATTTTCCCCTTCTTCTTTGTGTTTAACAGTAAGTGTCAAGTCTCCCTCAACTTCATTACTGTCATCTACATCTGAATTGCCATTCTTGTTGTGGTATATCCCATCAAATGCCACTGAGATGTGCGAACAAGTACTAAATGAATTCATCCACACAGCAACTTGCTCAGGATTGGTAGAGATTCCCTTCAGTCCACCGGTGCCCTTTCCTTGCCTTATGTATGTTTGCTCCCCGAACTGATCCGATGATACTGCTGGTGCCCCATTTGCATGCCTACAGACATGACAACCAGCTAACAAATCCTTTCTTGCCTCCATTGGAAGACTTTTGACACCACGAAGATAGAATGTGATGTACCGAGCATAGTGGTGATGACCAGCACTGAAAAAGTAAGGAAGCATCTCGGACAGACAGAATTCTTGCAGCAACAAGTCTCCCTCACGTTCAGCTCTTACAAAACGATGGGCGATAAGCGTAGGCTTAATGAGGCAGTCCACCCAAAGCTTCCCAGTTGGATGTTGTCTGGCTTTCTCCAAGTGTTGCTGAATTTCGTTGTATGTCTTTGGCCCGGTTTGCAGGAAATCATGAAGGAGAGCAGCAGTAAGCATTCTGTAAGCCCGTAAGGCTTGAGGCCACGACTTTCCATTAAGAATACTAGTGAGGCAACCAAAGGTTGATTTCAATACTGTTTCCATACCGGTAGCTCTCATGAGATTGCCAATGCAGCCAAGAAAAGACATTAAAGTGTGCATCATTCCAGGGCGAAGTACAACATGTTTCCATCTTTCGATATCAGACCATTTGATCAAGCATGCCACTATAAATAGCTGCATATCCATACTCAAATGAGCATACTTCATCCCAGATGATTGAAGTGATTGAAGTAGAAAGTGCATAGTTGTCAATACTGTGTCTGGATGGGATGGTGGCAAATTCAAAAGAGGACCAAACACATAGAGTGTTTTCAGTAATGGTGGACGACTCAGTTTTCTGTCCTCCATCGCATTAAAACCTGAAAATTCCAAAGCATCTTGGTTTTTAAATTGCGAATAGTATGCTGCATCTCTGTCATATGCCCTTTCAAGACTTTCACTAAGATGCCTTTGATCAACTGCATTAGCCTGTGTAACAACTATATTTGGTGGATTGGCTTTGGCTGGGCCGTTGAAGTGCATGACTTTCTGACTTTCAGCATTGGCAAGCCGCAGACGCTGTGCTTCTGTCTTCCCAAGTCTCGGAATACAAAGTGACATGACACCAACTTGTGTACTGCTTGCCTCAATAATTCCAGAAGGGTGAATTGTGAATTCAGAAACCATAGCATGGGTTGTTTTTGTTCCATTTGGACTAGATATCCACAGATCGTAATTATCGCACCATCCAAATATTGGGCCTATCTCCGTTGTGAGACCAAGATGCTCATGGTAAGTTGCCTTGTTTTTCGAAGCAAAGTTTGCAGCAGATTTTCGAAATCGCAGTACCTCATCATATGATGAGGTTAGTCCATGAGAATTCAAACAATTTATGAGCTCAGAACTGCCATACTTGTGATGGAGCTTAACGGCTAGGCCCAGCGTTGTTTGGTTCCTTCTTGTTCCCTGGGGTGCAGCAATGTGCTGTTGCATACATTGAGATATTGTGAGTGACTTCTTTGTGATTTCTCCCTGTGATATCAACTTTGAAACAAATTTCAGCAAGGTTTTACTAGTATCTTCAACAGTTTTTTCATGTCGGAAATCGGACAGGTCGTAATCTCTTGGTAGTGGGAGGCTTGTAACTTCTCCAGTGATCCTTCTCACAAGACTGTCAATTTCATCATCTTCATCTGTTATCGATTTATTTACCATTTTCAATGTCCGTCCAACTGTGTGTCTCATCTCCACTTCCGTTTCACAGCCAGGGACATGGAGCACAACTAGTTGCTCCCCAAAGTATTGTATCAAGTTGTTAAGCATTTGCTTCTTGGTAAGATGCCCAGATGCTTCACTGTAGCAATCATAAAGTTCAGTAACTGTCCATGTTGGAATCACATGACTATTTTCCTTTATGTGATCAACCACTGACTTCAAAGATTCATCAATCAGTATTTTGCTCAAGTCTGATTTGGTTGAGTTTTTTGGTATTTTTCTAAATGACTGAAGGCGATCTAAATGATACCTGCCGTCATAAGCAGGCAGTGAAGTAGCAACTGCTTGTAAGCGGACATAAACTTCTTTAGACCAGTCGTCTTGCCGTTGATCACAAAGATCCATTAAAGTATCCTTGAATGTAGGGGCTTTCTCATCAAGTGGCTCTATTTCACATTGCACCCAACGTCGTCAACGAGCTGGATTTTTGGGGTCCTTCGGGTGGCACAGTCCGCCACACAGGAAACACTTGTTCTTGAAGTCTTCACGAGTGAAGGCCAACGTCTGTGATTTTGTTAGCCTATTGTGAACAACTGCATTTGGTCCAGTCTTTTTCCTTTTCCTGCCTTTTTTGGTAGTCTTAGTGTTTCTTGAACTTGAAGTATAGCTACAGTAACACCCTTTATGGCACTGCACTACTGTTTCTTCTGCATGTTCATCATTCCCAGCCTCACGTACCTTCTTACTTTGCAGTTCTTCAATGTACTCATGATAATGATCACCTCTTTGTTGGCTGCATAATGTGATTTTTAACCGGCCTAACAGCGGAGGCCGGTTAATACAGGAGCTGTAAATGGATCAGGTGAAACCATAAACAGTAGGCATAAACTGCAACCACAAACCAGATGTAAACCACTGACAAAATTCCCCATTGTGACTTTAATATTTCACTTACAGTTATGAAATTTGGTACAGGTATGGGACTCTGGGTATGGATTGGGAACATGTTGATAAATTCAAGATGGCGGCCATTTTGTGGCGGCCATTTTGGCAGCCATCTTCCTTCATTCTTGAACTGCCCATTGTGACCTTAATATTTCACTTACAGTTATGAAATTTGGTATAGGTATGGGACTCTGGGTATGGATTGGGAACATGTCGATAAATTCAAGATGGCGGCCATTTTGTGGTGGCCATTTTGGCAGCCATCTTTCTTCATTCTTGAACTGCCCATTGTGACCTTAATATTTCACTTACAGTTATGAAATTTGGTGCAGGTATGGGACTCTGGGTATGGATTGGGAACATGTCGAGAAACCCAAGATGGCTGCCGTTTTGTGGCGGCCATTTTGGCAGCCATCTTTCTTCATTCTTGAACTGCCCATTGTGACCTTAATATTTCACTTACAGTTATGAAATTTGGTGCAGGTATGGGACTCTGGGTATGGATTGGGAACATGTCAATAAATCCAAGATGGCGGCCATTTTGTGGTGGCCATTTTGGCAGCCATCTTTCTTCATTCTTGAACTGCCCATTGTGACCTTAATATTTCACTTACAGTTATGAAATTTGGTGCAGGTATGGGACTCTGGGTATGGATTGGGAACATGTCGATAAATCCAAGATGGCGGCCATTTTGTGGTGGACATTTTGGCAGCCATCTTTCTTCATTCTTGAACTGCCCATTGTGACCTTAATATTTCACTTACAGTTATGAAATTTGGTACAGGTATGGGACTCTGGGTATGGATTGGGAACATGACGAGAAATCCGAGATGGTGGCCATTTTGTGGTGGCCATTTTGGCAGCCATCTTTCTTCATTCTTGAACTGCCCGTTGTGACCTTAATATTTCACTTACAGTTATGAAATGTGGTACAGGTATGGGACTCTGAGTATGGATTGGGAACATGACGATAAATCCAAGATGGCGGCCATTTTGAGGTGGCCATTTTGGCAGCCATCTTTCTTCATTCTTGAACTGCCCATTGTGACCTTAATATTTCACTTGCAGTTATGAAATTTGGTACAGGTATAGTACTCTGGGTATGGATTGGGAACATGTCGAGAAATCCAAGATGGCGGCCATGTTGTGGTGGCCATTTTGTGGTGGCCATTTTGTGGTGGCCATTTTGGCAGCCATCTTTCTTCATTCTTGAACTGCCCGTTGTGACCTTAATTTTTCACCTACAGTTATGAAATTTGTTACAGGTATGGATCTCTGGGTATGGATTGGGAACATGTCGATAAATCCAAGATGGCGGCCATTTTGTGGTGGCCATGTTGGCAGCCATCTTTTTTCATTTATTGAACTGCTCATAGTGACCTCAATATTTCGCTTAGAGTTATAAAATTTGTTACAGGTATGGGCCTTTGGGTATGGATTAGGGACATGTTGAGAAATCAAAGATGGCTGCCATTTTGGCTGCCATCTTTCCTCATTCTTGATCTTCCCATTGTGATCTCAATATTTCGCTAAGAGTCATGAAATATGGTACAGGTATTGGCCTATGGGTATCGATCGGAAACATGTTGAGCAATCCAAGATGGCAGCCACTTTGTGGCAGCCATTTTGGCAGCCATCTTTCGTCATTCTTGAACTGACCATTGTGACCTTAATATTTCACTTACAGTTATGAAATTTGGTACAGGTATTGGCCTGTGGGTATGGATGAGGAACATGTTGAGAAATCCAAGGTGGCAGCCATTTTGGCAGCCATCTTTCCTTTTTTTTAGAAATCTGTTCAAACTGCATTGATTCTATACTAATAGTCTAGCATCTTCCAATCAACTATTTCTCCTATCTTCCAATATCAGTTGCTCAGTGGTTTAAGCAATGGCACCTTCAATTTCATTGTGTTAGGTCGGTTTTGAATCCGCGGATTCTTGTTTCAATGGCAGTGGACTTGCAATTCATCCAAGGTGGTTTTCCACCGCATGGCATAAACAGGCACTGCTTTGACTGGGACATAATTCTGAAATATAATTGAGATAATGAATATACATTTCATAAATTGCTAACACCTACATATACATATTGTTTGAGGCTCAAATACATACATACCTTTTTTAGATCACATAGACTTTTGTCTATTTTGTTGTATTCCCAGAGAGAATCCCCAGTAAACTTCTTCGTCTGAAGAATGGAGAAAATACAACCCCAACTAAATACAAGTGCATGTTACATAATCACTACTAATCAGGATATATTTAAACATCAGCAAATTAATTATCATTGAAGATATAAAAAAAAGAATCTTACCTGTTTTTCTTTTTAGACATATTAAACTGCATTCACTTTCAGAGTAGCTGCCACTTCTGAGCAGCATGCTTATGTGTGTTCCTTTCCAGGATCATACAACATCCTTGTTATACACCTTCAACATGTTCAAGTTGGCTAATGTCCTATGACTCACAGTCACCCTTTGACCTTATTGCAAAGGTGTCAACAACATTAACCCTTTTAGGTTCACATTCTTGATCTTTCCACATTCTTTTTCAATGGCTAACACTATTGAAATTACAGTAGTCCTTTGGAATTAGAAAGTTAAAACTAAAACGAATGATACAACCAATGACCAAAATTCATAAATCTTAATTATTATATATGTTAATTAATAATTACATGGTAATTATACCAGATATTTTCAAATATCAAATAAGAATGTCTCAAAACTTCATCATCAATAGGCAAGTAACACATTAGCTGCAAACTTTGTTTTTGCAATGAAGTTTTAAGTTGAAATGTTTACTTGACCTCAAGGTTGTAATTGATTAATTTTGCCCAGAAAATAAACAATTGGCGATCAATGTGTTTGTCTGAAGAACCTGACAGATCATCTGTTGAATTCCTGGGTACGACAAACCTTGATTTGAATTCAAAAACCAAGTTTCTATGTCAATTTACCCTTAAATGTTGCAGTTTTTCACGGTTTCAGCCTCGTTAGACCTTTATTTAGGCTAATTAGATGTCTCATTTTGGTTAAATCAACTTGATTTTATGTTCATTGCATTTGTAGGTGCCACAAACATAGGTATAGACACCACAACCATGTTTCTATGTCATTTTAGAGGCAAGTTATGATCCTAAACCATTTTCACCTAATTTAGACCTAATTATGCTAATTACGCTAATTGCTCAAAGTTTTTTTTTTAGCAACCAAGCTAAAAATCATCGTTTAGGCCCATAGAATACAAATCAATCATAAAACGTAGTTGTACTCAACATTTCCGGGTTCACTATTGCACATATAGGACTGGCCAGTAGACTAATTTTATCTAGCAATTTATGATTCTCACAAGTTTAATTTCAGTTAATATCAAAAATATGTAGACCTATTTATTTTGTACATTTATCATAATGACATTGTGTATAGACATTGTGTATATGCCCACTGTAAAGTCTCACAGAAGAGAGAGAGAAAGAGAGATGCTAGAGTTAGAATACTTATTTCTTGAAAAATAATTATTGGTGCTTGTGTTCGGAATGTTATTATAAGGCCTTACAAAAATGTAAGGACTTTAAAATCTACCCTGGCTACTTAGAAATTTTCTTTGGTGCTCGCCTTACACAGATCTGACTGTATAGTGTATATGATTCATAAAATTGCACAAAATTGTCACTTGGAGCTATTTGTAGTGTTAATTTTATCATCTATTTATTATCGTTTTCATAGCTATGTGTTTTTTGAAAACTTCGTTTTGCAGTTAAACTGTGACATCATCGGGTATCTGTCAATGTGATTGGTCTATCTTCAACCTGTGACAGTTAAGAGTTAGACATCACAGTTAATGACAAAGGAATTTAAAACTGTCAGGCAATGTTACTATATGTGTACAACCACAACAAACAACGCATGTCTAAGCTGAGTGTTGCACCTCATTGTTTTCCAAACAAAATGTGTTGCAGTTTTTCACAAGACACCAGTCATCACAATTTCAAACACATTTTTTTGCCAGTAATTAAAACTCTCCTTTGAGGCTAAGTAGTCTGTTTGGTTCAGTTACAGTAATACAGTGCATAGTGAAACATACATCATCCATGTGTAACTGCACTTTGCCCGTTTCCTGAAATCTGTGCTTGTAATAAACGAAATTATTAAACTAAATCTCTGACATCACAGTTTTGGAATGAAGCAAATTGCAAACTTGAAAAACACGTAGCTATGAAAACGATAATAATCAAAGTTTTTTTTTTTACCAATTTTGATATTTTATGAAAATTTCAGAACTGAACAAATAGCTTGAATGAATTGTTTGATAGTTAATGGGTTGTTCTTGCCAGGCTGAATATATTTTAGTATCTAGATCCATGATGCACACCAGTAAGGTGTTTTAATTGTGATATTATGTTCATGGTTTGTTTGTTTATTGATACATAAGGGCAATATGAGCTTGTAACTTTTTCATGATGCCCTGCATTGCACTATATTATGTGAATTGCAAATAAAAATATGTTTTAGTAAAATTTACTATTTCTTACGTTATCATTTCAATTTCCTAATCTCCAAGGCGCTGTCGGTCATCCTGAAAATTGTGTTGTGTGTCGACTCTGTTTAGATAAGACTCTGAGGCAGTAGCTATACTATTTGTGACTGGACTTAATGCAGATTAAGATCTAGAATACTATAGTTGTTGGTATTTACTATTTAAGTTGCTGAGCATACCCGGTAAATATTAATGAACTGAGTTTTCTGTGTCTTATCTGTCTGTCATTTGTTTTGCACTGTTTATATGCTACGGGGCCATTGAAATTTCCCTCACAATTTCCTCTGTATCACCATGAAGCACAATGGTTGTTGTATTGGCGTGCCTTTATATGAATATGTCATCTGTGGACTAAAGGTATACTTATTCTGAGCTGTTCAAGCCAATATTGGGTTAACTTTAGAGGGCCCTATGGAAGATAAGTATGGAGTAAGGAGGTGAGACTGGACTGCTGTTCTACAGTTGGTTGTCTGATATTTAATCAACCTAGAAGTGACATGGCCTGTCTTTGTTGATGCAATGGAATACATACTTTTCAATTTAAAGAGTTACTGAGGTGACTGTACAAATACCCCTGACAAATACCCCCGAGTTGAGGACTGAGTCTACGATCATGTATTTTCATGAAGTTAAATACAGACCTGCTTGTCAATCTAATACCTTTAAATGTAGCTACTTAAATAGGTTATGCTTCGTGTAATGACACAATACTATTATTGATAAGAAAATCTCTGGAAAATGAATTAATAATGAAATTAGTGGAGACCAAACTCATGAAATATATAAATTTATAAATAATTTATTTGGTCTCAACACAATAACAAAATACCAGTGAAGTCAGTTGACTTTTGGACGGATTTCAACAACATATTAATACTTAACATATGTCAACTACATGGAAAACATCAATGGTTAAAAGACAAATCCACTGTATGATTGGTAAAACGTCACGTACCAGTGTTCAAAACAAAACGTGGAAGCTGTAGGTTCACTTAGAAAGCATTGGCATGAGTAACAAAAATATTTAAACATATATTTTGGAAGTCCTGCATTTCGGGTTCTTGGCAGCAGTTGTGTTTTGGTATATACATACAAGTTACGACAAAAACAATAGAATTGATATATCCGTGACACAAGAACCCATCATGGCTGCCAAGGCATGTTCATAATGCGGATTACTGAGACCTTATCCATACTACTTCAATCGCTGTTTTTCTCCAGTTCTTCAGCAATATTTCTCTCGCATTTCTCTAGCATTGATCAAGAATTTGTCAATCAATTCAGTAGCTGATAATCAGGTAATAAGAATCATTGTCAAATCCTTTCATTGCATTAAATTCATTGTCACTGGCAACAAGGGTCATTTGAGACAAACACAGCTTTACTGGAGTCCGTTCTGATAAGATAATTTCCTCTGCCAAAAGTAATGTGCAGTAGGCTTGTAATTTTCGTTCCATTATAAATTTCCTCATTGGTTAATTAATAGATGATAAAGGCAGTTATATTGTGGTTGCTTCGTCATACTCTTGGTAAATTATCCCCATCTCGATCTTTGTCACTTGAACCATTCTGGAATAGAAAGATAACAAGGGACTAAATTAGGGTGAAAAATTTCAAGTAACAAAAGCATGCCAAAAAAGGAAAGAGACTGAGCAAGACACTACTTCATTCTTCATCAAAATGACAAATAATCAGACTCAGAAATAATCATAATGGTCAATTATAAATGCAGTATAAGCTCAAGTCCAACATAGGCCTACATAGGGTAAGGTGGAGGAAATCCGGCCCCTTTTCACATACCGGTATATATACTTTTCTCAAATGCTCATATTCCTAAAAAATAGGCATTTCAATGAATGCATGGTATGGTAGAATGTATACTTCTAAACTTACCAGGAAACTTACATGCTTTAATTTGACACCTTTTAGCCAACATCAGCAAATCAATGTTCAATCTCAGGGGCCGGATTTGCCCCAGAAGTTTGACAGGTGACAATAAAATTGTTGCTTCTGAAGCAAATTTTATGCTTCAATCAAACACTGGCTGTAAAAGATTATATTTTATCATTGTGTAAGGATCGTTTGATCATTAGATTTGGGAGATTGAAAAAGTTTATGTTTGAAATATTCAACACACCATTTATCCAAACAAAATTCTCAACTGCAACTCAATTGAATCATCAACTGGTGTTTGAATACATGTAGTACAACAGAGCAACTTACAGGTATATTTCATGTTAATATGTTGTTAACATCAGAATCAAAGGGGACGGATTCGCTTTATCAACAATGGCGGGAATTGCGCCTAACGTTAGAAAAATATGAGTGTGTCATTTTCTAAATATGTGGTATATTAATTGGTGAATCTCTTTTACACGTCTTTCCTAGTTTTAGTCCAAACAAAAATATGTTACAGTCCAATCTGTCTTTCTGTAACTTCTGGGCACAGTACTAATGGATTGTGGAGAAGATATTTATTGCCGATTATATTTAGGGCCAAGAGAAAACATTTTATCCTCAAGGGGCCCGATTTTCATATATATATTAGACAAACAAACCTACACATGTATTAGTTACTTACCATATCTTGAAAGGGATCTATATTTGTAATGTGTGGCACAAGGTTGTTTTTACGTCCTTTGGCTTTGTTGGGATTGGCTGGAATAGAGAGACAAAAATGATATATGAAATTAACTTATCAAGGTAGCAGGAGCATTTAAGCTGTTGGTTCCGTTTGTTACACATGGATAATTCTATTGAGAAAGTCTGGTTTTAATGTGAAACAATACGAAACATTGAGAAAGTGAAATTAAACTTTTGAATGTTTGCTTGTTCAACGCTGTTTTTCTTAGTGACCAGTCACTAGTGATACTCTTAAGTGTCCATAGTTGCATACAGCTCATAATCGTTGCAGAAAAAAGCTCTATTCAATAGTTTTCAATGACCTACCTTCTGCACCCTTCAGTTCGGGCAGGACGACACCAGCATTTGCCTTCTCTTCTTTTCGCCTCTTAGCCTTGTCAATGCCTGGAGATGAATTAAATTAATAAAATTGATAAAAGTTAGTAAAACTAAGCCCTGACAGCAATACATGGATATTGGACAGTCGTGCAGTGACATGCACTGACAGAAATTGTTTCTAAAAGGCAATATTGCAATGAGAGCTGTGTGACAAACTTGTTTTTCAGACACTCAAAACTCTGGTAAGGCCTAAAATCAGAGATGCTCTTTCTGTTGACAAACTGGCATATATCTCAACAAGTCAGACTAGGAGTCAAATTTTTAACCGGCAGGTTAATAGAGGAGGGCTTAAGTGAAATGGGACTCTTGTCCACTTGTCCACTTGTCCATGTGTCAACTTGTCCACTTGTCCACTTTCCTTGCCCCTCTGAACACAGTGCTGCAACCCAGTGAGCAATGGGGGCCAATGACAGATATGGACCTGCCCATTATGAATGGGGGATTCAGTTAGCTGTAAGGGGTTACCATGGTTACAGGTGCAATGAACAGCTGCAGCCAGCAGTGGGCCTGTGAGCCTCATAGGAGAAGTTGCCCCTGTGTCAGGATTGCTTATAATTCCAAGGCACTGTGAGAGTCAAACCATTTAAGTACTTGCATTTTAAAATAATTGTTCATGCCTAGATGAAGCATGGTTGCTCAGTGGATCATTATGTTTATAACACTTGGCATTGTCTACTTCTTCACAAGCTTTCTGTACAGTGCTATGATGTAGTTATGTACCATTGCCAAATTATTCCTGCAAGCAATGTCTATCAACACCCACTAAACTCCCCCAAGAGACCAGGGCCTTCCTCAGTGCATTTCTCATTCTGACAGTATACTTTGACAAACTTTATCATTACAGCCAGTAAATTTGATATGCATAAAATGAGTGTTGCTTCCCACAGATTTTGGCACTCTGTGACTGTGAGTCATAATAACTGATGGAGTGTCATCTTCCCAAATTTAACATCCATGGGAAACATACAGGCTGTTTGATTAGTCATGATGAATAGAAGGCTACTTGATTTGTCATGTGACTGATCTTAAGAGTAAAATTTCGTGACAAATCATCAATATGATGATTCACGAAGTGCCATTTTCACAGTGCAACAGCCCACTCTGTTTGGATATCAGTTTTACAGACTGTAAACTAAAGTGGTGTTTTAATTGTAGTCTGCAGAAAAGGTTGCAAAAAGACGCTTGACACCACAAATAAACGGGCCTGTAAAAATTCTGGCGGTCCTGTAAACCAGTTTTTACCGGCCCACATGCCTTGTGAAAGGTCAGAGCGAGTTTTAAGGCTGTTAGTATTTCACTTGGATTTATGAAATTTGGGATAGGGATTCACTTAAGGGTCTCCGTCAAAATCTTTTGGAAAAACCCAAGATGGCTGCCAAAATGGCCGCCATATTTTGAATTGCCCACTGTGACCTTAGTATTTCCTTAGATTTATGATACTTGGTACAGGGATTCACTTAGGGGTTCCATTAAAAAAATTTGGAAAAATCCAAGATGGCTGCCAAAATGGCCACCATATTTTAAAATACCCACTGTGACTTTGGTATTTCACTTACATTTATGAACCTTGGTACAGGGATTTACTTAGGGGTTCCCCTCAAAATTTTTGGAAAAATCCAAGGTGGCTGCCAAAATGGATGTTCTGAATTGCCCACTGTGACTTTAGTATTTCACTTAGATTTATGCAATTTGGTATAGGGATTCACTTAGGGGTTCCCCTCAGAAATTTTTGGAAAAATCCAAGATGGCTGCAAAATGGCCACCATATTTTGAATTGCCCACGGTGACTTAAGTATTTCACCTAGATTTATGCAATTTGGTATAGGGGTTCACTTTGAATTGCCCACTGCGACTTTATTATTTGGTTTGGGGATTTGCTTAGGAGTTGCCTCATAAATTGAGAAAATTTCCAAGATGGCTGCCGAAATGGACACCATATTTTGAAGTGCCCACTGTGACTTAAGTAGTTCACTTACAATTCTGAAATATGGTATAGGCATTTGCTAAGAGGTTCCCCACAAAGTTTTTATGGCTTGCAGCAAACACTATCAGTCTGGCAATAACTGCTTAATACAAAACAATCCACGTAATAATATATAAATCCCCCTGTTCATGATTTCAATCCCGAATATATAATCACCAAAGGCCGGTTTTGAATCCAAGGATTCTTGTTAATGTCTAGAGTTCAGTTAAGATGTAAATCAGGTCTGCACTCGGCAAGTCTTTTCGTATTGCGATCTGCTAGTCAGTTTGCAGATATCAATATAAGATGCTCTTCATGTAGAAATTACACAATTAAGTGAATGACATGCAAACCTTTGTCGTAGAGATTAGTCTTTTCCATGTGTAGATTTGGCTGAGGGTTAACTGTTGAACTGTGGTGGGTCGGTGTGTTGCCGCTGTTTTTCTTGTAGAGTGTCGTGTTGGACTTTTTCTTTTCCCCCGCTCTGATAAATAGGATACATAAATTTTTGTGTTATTTAAACATTCCCAAGGGATTTCTAAAATTACAATATTATGCTGACACAATTATCTTCCGAAGATGCTCCAGTTGTCAAGAAACTTTTAAATGCATATTTTTAAAGCATAAAATTAAGCATGTTGAGGATTTTTTCGAGCTGAAGCAACATTTTTAGTTTGTTGTCAAAATTTTCACACATTTAAAATATGAACATGCAAACAGTGACGTTATGTATGTTGTCAGTGAAAAAGGCAAAATAAAATGAATTGGGTTATTTTGGTATATATTTACATAAATTAAATTGCATACTCATATAATTCGGTTTAAAAAGTTCTCTTTTCAAATCACAACTAAGGTGAATGAGTATATTTGAGTGAAATGACTCTTTCTTTTTGATGTTAGTCATTGCACAAGTGAATGAGCCTTTCAAACAATGTTTTTTCTAGTCAAAATGGATTAAGTGATTATAGAGACCTAATGTTGTGAGAATTATTTTTATTGACATCAAACAAAAACAAGAAAAGCTAGGCTGGTCCATTTGGGATAAGACATTTTCTTCATCAAATCAGCTTAAAATTGAACCGAACGTGAGTGAAAATTTCTCAAGATTAGAACAAAGTGTCCATTGTGTGACAAGCCGGGGAAAATGCACTGATAGACATGCAAGCAGTGATGTACCTGTTTGAAGGATACCCATCATCAAAATTCAAGATGTCTTTGGTCGTTAAGGTAAATCTGCACATAAAAAGATGTAAAAAAAAAAATGTGTTGAAATATGGCAGATGACTTTCAGGAAAAGTAAGACACCCTTTCTCTGATAACTCCCCGCAAGTAATCCTTACTCCTTAAGAGTGTCCCTGCTAAGAAGCTCTTCCAGGAACTCCCAATCTGGAATCCATGGTCGATGAATGACCTTAGCTGCTTAGGTAGCTAGTACTGACTTCTGCAATCTGATTGGTCGAGACAACAATGCAATCAACATCCGTCCATTCACGATTGCTTTTTGACGTCAACCACTACTTGCTTGTCCAATATCCACTGATATGTGGACAGGAACGAGTCTGGAACTCCCCACTAAGATCTTCGCACTAGAACGTTGAGAGACTCACGTGGAAATCCCTGCAGGGAACTCCCAACTCAGAACTCCAAACTCGGAACACCCTCCACAGAACACCTGAGGTATTCTGCTAGGAACTCCCTGCTAGGAACTCCAGTGAACTCCTCATAAAAACTCCCTGCTAGGAACTCCAGTGAAATCCTCATGAAAAACTCTCAGCTCAACTCCCTAGAGTCCCTACTCCTGAGGAACTCCCTCGTAGGAATCCCTACTGCTGCTAGGAACACCATCTTGGAACTCCCGTCTAGAAACTCTTTGGGAATTCTCGGAACTTCCGACCAGGACTCTCTAACAGGAATTCCCAAGTAGCTCCTTACTAGGAACTTCAAAACAACTCTTCATGAGAAGCCCCCTACTAGAAACTCCTGTGGAACTCCCTACTATGAACAGTTACTTTTACACCAGGCCAACTTGAGCCAAGCTCCCTACTCCTCACAATGAATTCTCAAGGAACTGAATACTAGGAACTCCCCACCAGGAACTTACTACCAGGAACTCTTGAGGAACTCCCTGCTTGGAACTCAATCTCTTCTTGACAGTTGCAAGGACCTCCCTACTAGGAACTCCAGAGTAAAATTCCTACAATACCAGGAACTCCCTAATTTGCGAGTTCACTCGCATTTGTGAGCGAACCAGTTAAATAAGGGGTAGTCAGAAATTTTGGATCGTTTGTGAGAGTCAAGGAAGCACTTATCAAAGTTTCTTTTTCAAGAAATTAATGAAGAATTGGCTAACTTGAGGCGCCTTGCTTTTTTGTGTGTCTTTGGTGTCTTGTTTAATTACAATTTAAGTTTTTAGTTTCAACAAAATCACGGCAAAACAGGAAATAGAAATACTGTTGTTATTGTTTTACTGCCCTCTGATTGGCCAAAACAGTTGCGATCGTTTTTTGGACACTTCTAATGGGGCTAAAATTATAATTTTAGGCTCTTTAGAATCCCAAATCCTCGAACCATATGAATTCGTTTTTTTATGGAGATATCTTTATTCATTGCCGAGAATTCGTTGAAAAAAAAATTAAAAAATATGCACAGTGTTGATGCAGGTGTGAATCTTTATAGGCTCATTTCAGCCGCTTAGAATCATCAGATCTTCACCAAATTTTCACACAACGCAGTTTAGAACCTCCCTGAAGAAACAAAACCATCATTTCCTGTCCGACTATTCATTAAAACCCCTTATTTTCGCTCGTACGATAGCGTCTTTTTACCGCAAATCACTTCCTTCTTTTATCAAAATTTCAGATTTTTCACTCTCAACTTCTCTTCAACTTTTAAACCACTTGTAATCATCGTAGAAATCTCTAAGTAGGCTCATTGTCTTCGCAATTTAATTCTCTACAAGCTGGTGTTTTTTATTTTTCAAAACAATCCATAATAACTTCTATAAAACGTCCGTTTCACAACGTTGTTTCACCGCTACACTTAGTGTATTATAGGCCTACATTCCAACAACCAATCAGATCTCTCAATTTCTAATTCCCCTTTACTCATCAACCTATTCCTCTCACGACCTCATCTATCCCCTCATAACATCCCTCTATCCTTCCTCTCTTCCCCAGTTCTTCCCTTTCTTCCTAGAATTACTGTATACTTCAATTTTTCACTTCCTTCTCATACTGTCAGCCCATTGGCTGTCAATATAAACAGTGTATCCCGATGATAGTGTCATTTTGGGCCCAAGGCCCAAGGCCAATATGGGCACGAAGCCCCTGTGGCCTTGAATTGTCATTATTTTGTACCCAGGTGGCCTTAAACAGTGTATCCCATTTTCATAATCTAGCTCTTTGTAAACATTGTATCTCATTTTCAACATCCAGCATCACATCTTCATTTGTAAACATTGTATGCCATTTTCACCATCTAGGACCCAAACGTAAACATTGTATATGGTTTTCACCATCTAGAACCAAACTCTATTTTGTAAACAGTGTATAGCATTTTCACCATCTACATCACAACTCCCTTTTTCGTATAAATCCCTCACTTCCACTTCTCTCTCATCACCCCTTTCCCCTCACTTACCCCTCCCTTCCTATACATAACCCCACCCATCTCTACTTTACCCCCTCCTACCCCCACTTACCCCCACCTTCACTTTCACCCAAAACTTCACTTTTTCACTTTTCTCCCTATACTTAAATTACTTCATTCACCCTCACTTACCCCCACTTACCCCCATTTACCCCCACCACCTTTACTCTCTCACCTCTCTCTCTTTCTCCCCTTACATCAGCTTACATCCCATACTTAAATTTCTCATTTACCCTCATTTTACCCTCACCCCCACTTACCCCCACCACTTTTTCCACCCAAATCCAACTCTTTCTCCCTCTACACCTCCAACACTTAAATCACTCCACTTACCCTCACTTAGCCCCACTTACCCCCATTTACCCCCACCACTTTTTCCACCCAAAACTCCTTTTTTCTTCTCTACTCACTTCCTCTACTTAAACTACCTCAATTACCCCCACTTACCCCCACTTACCCCCATTTACCCCCACCACCTTTTTCACTCTAAACTTCTTTTTTCTTGCCTACACACTTCCCTTACCTAAATTACCTCAATTACCCCCACTTACCCCCATTTACCCCACCACCTTTTTCACTCTAAACTTCTCTCTTCTTACCTACTCACTTCCTTTACCTAAATTACCTCAATTACCCCACTTAACCCCACTTACCCCCAATTACCCCATTTACCCCCACAACCTTTTTCACTCTTAACTTCTCTCTTCTTACCTACTCACTTCCTGTACCTAAATTACCTCACTTACCCCCATTTACCCCCACTTACCCCCATCACCTTCCCCACATAACATATATCTTTCATCATTTCTCACCTCATCATCACTAGTTCTCAATATGAGCACCGACCCCAAAAAGTCTAATGTTTCCACACGATCGCGTAGCCGCTCCGAAACTCGAAAAGAATCAGGGTGTGCAGATTACTCTTTTTATGACGCTGTCAATGGTCCTTTTTAGGTTTTCGCGTTCCTTCTTCGTAGTGGTTACTGCTTCCCATGCATATGTGGCAATTGGTATTATGCAGGCCTTTACCACCTGCCACACCATTCTCATCTTAATACCTTTAAGGTCTGGGCTTCTTGCTATAGCCATAATTGTGTTGTAAGCCGCTTGTACTTTCTTCTTTACTTCATTAAGTTGTTTATTCCATTTTTCCACTTTTTGCACTGCCCTCCCTGGTCATACCACTGCTAAGTTTATCGTCTGTTATATTTCTCCGATTAGGTATGGAAATCTAGGCCCCAAATTCGACACCATTTTCCCAAGAATCAACACATCAAAGCAAAACAACATAAGCATGGTGAACTCGCATGTGTTCCGCTTGCGACACAAATTCTAGTTGGAACTCTTATTAATCTCTCCCTTATTGCAACTCCTGAGGAACTCCCTATGAGGAACTCCTTACTCCTAACTTTGTAATACAAGAATTCCATTGTGGAACTGTTGAGGAACTCCCTCCTGGGCACTATTGAGAAACTCCCTTATCGGAACTTCCTGCTAGGCCTTCCCTACTCATAACTCCTAAGGAACTCCCTGCTAGGAACTTCCTACCTGAAACTCAGCACAAAATTTCAGTGCAGTAGCTTGGCATCCAAGTTGAGTAAACCAGCATCGTAAAAAGAAGTCAGAAAAACCGCACAAACACCCATGGATACAACCACAGCCCAAGACACAATCAATCAGTTGAAAGGCAGGTCTTAAACAATGTTACAACTCCTCATTGCCTGGCAAGGGAAGAAAACAACACACGTGGGAGACTGCCATAAGAATTGCAAAGGCATGAATAAAACATGAAGTACGTCAGGGAACCCAAAGTTGTGCCAAGTCGCAGAAAAATCAGAATAGGAAATGGATTGGGCTGTAACATGACACAGAAGCAAATCTCACCGAGATATCTGAAGTGATTTGATCGGAATGAGATATTCCTGCAGACAATTGGTCTCTCCGACTCAAACAACACATGGGAACAACAGAAACAAGAGCAAAATAATGGCCAACACTGCGGAAACACAACTCGTACAGTGGCGAGGGCAATTCCATTGACCATGTTTATGGACTTGAATAGTTTCCATTGACAGAATTCAGTGCTTAACAATGTAGTTAACAAATAATACTTGGCAAAATGCCACTGTTCACCTTAATTACACCATTTAACATTGTAATACGAATACATAGAAATTAAATGCTAGGCTTAACATGGGGGGGGAGGCCTAACACGGGGGGAGGCTTAACCTTGATATCAAGCAGTACAATCAGTGCAGTGTGCACTGCATTCCAGATTAGATATATTCTGGACACTGGACACCTGTAATGTGTAACAGAAGTGCCTCTACATATCTATTTGTATTAAGTGAATAATACTATTTAGCGGTATTTAGCTTGCCTAAAATAGGAGACACAATCAATGGATCCACTCAGGACAACAGAGAGAGATCAGCCCTTGATTAAAGGGTGGCTCTTAATAGCCTTCTGACTTTTATAACTTAGTAATATAGTTCAATACCCCTGTATATAAGACAAGTCTGGCATAGAAATCGATACTGTTATGACATGATTTTCATAACTTTGCATTTCAGTTGAAGCAACTTGAAGGGCTGCTGAACACTTAGTTAGGCCCTTGGCTAAACAAATTGCGATGGTACAAACATTTCGGCCATGTTGATATCTGTGTCAGCTCATTTTCAGCGTCATTCATCATTTTGCATTTCCAACTAACTCAAGTGTTAAAACTTAAAGTAGAAAAAGAATCACTGCACAAACCACCACCATAACCCATTTATAATTTAAGTAATTTTGAAGTTTGTTATTAGTCTATTAGATCACACCACCACCAAGAAAACATTTAGCAAAATGACAATCCGTTAGGCACAATGACTTCTGGGGGACACAAGGACTACAAAATGACCACAAAGGGGTCACAATGACTACCAAGAGGTCAACCAGAGGGGCACAATGACTAACCTGAGGCCAGGCGGGCCCGAGAGCACCTGGTTAGGTCCCATGGGATCATTGCTGGCGAGGGACAACTGGTGCACGTGTGCAGGGGCCATTCCTTGGGGCGAGCTGCAAGATTCACCCAGTAATTCAACTTTTTAATTAATTCAAGCAGTTATTCAGTACTAGAATGCACAGCCTGTCTTTGGCCCATGGAAAAAAATGCAGCTCTGTGATATTGCTAATAACACTAAGCTAGAGGGCTGGTAGAGTCTGTTTTGAAGGAGATCAACAAATCATCGAACATCAAAAGCCTTGAACAATTTTTTTTCCAGTAGATATCCTAAGAGTGACGGGATCTCATTAATTGTCTATTTTATAGACAGATATTTGCAATGCTCCCACCTCATCAATAAACCCTCGTGAGCACTCAGCACCAGGCTTAGAGGGCTGCACTTACCATATCTATCTATCAATCCATCTAGCTTAATGTGGAGCTTTTGCATCCCTGAAGCAGCAAACATACATATATGCGAAATAGGCCTGAGCGTAGGCAAGAGATCCTCAATATATCTAAAACATGAAGGAGTGCATTATAATCACCTGATCTGGCTTGGGGTTGACTTGATGGGCGGCATGTGGCCATTTTCATCACTTGCTTCAGGGGGGCGAGGAGACGCCCTTCCCGGAATAGAATCACCCACGAAAGATTTCTCCTCGTTGCTCTCAGGGTGCAGTTGACTCAACAGTCGGTTCTGATGGTTCGGACTTTGTTTTGTGTTGATTATTGAACTTGTAGTAGGAATCGTTCCATCTTGAGTCTTTTTGGGGAACGTTTGCGGATCTGGCAATTTTCTCTTGGGCTTTTCTTCTTCCTTAACCTTCAATCAAAGGGGTCATTCACTTAGAAAATATTTTACTAGTGTAAAACCATGATGGAGCCGCTCATTTTACAACATATGACAGGTTTACCAATAATGACATGTGGATCTCTGAACGACAGAATACTATCACTAGTATCAGTGCGAAAATCGAACAACTAAACGTGGCACATATAATGTCCTGTATTTATTGCAGACTTGGCTGAGACAAAGTATGCTCTTGGCACAGGATGAAAAATGTATCAAACACAAATTTTCTGGGTCGGGAATAGAACCCAGGTCCCAAATGCTAGCAGCCCAGCCTACTACCACTGAGCATTGCTGCAAACATGATAGGTGCTACGTTAATTTTGAGTTAGATACGAAACTCATGCACTTCCTGCCCACCTTTTTCTCCTTGTCCTTCTTCTCCTTCTTCTTCTTATTCTCGTCTTGTTCCCTGTTTTCTGAAGATCGGGGTTTGTGGAATTTGCTCAGGGGGTTGTCTTGGGATTCTCGCATTATCTTTGCTTTTAACTCCGCTGCAAATTTCTGAGCAAAATTGTCTTTTTGGAAGAACTCGTGTTTGAGCAACTGGGAACATGTCGGTCGGTGGTCTGAGTCTAGTTTTAAGCATTGCTGAAAGAAGAAAGTTACAACTGCAATTGAGCGAAAATTAATTGCAGGGTGCCCGCCAAACATCGCATAAAATATTTTGGGGATATATATAGGAATTTTCTATGGTAAAATATAGGAAAATATGGGAGGATTTTATTGACTTTTATCGGACAATACATGAATACAGGAAGGGGGCACCTTGTAATTAATTAAAATGGACTGAAGTAAGTCATTAGTATTCCAAATATCTGAAATTACAATAATATAGTAAATTACCTCAACAAATTCTATTGCTAACTTGGATAATCTTGGAAATTTCTTGTTTAAAGGCTCCGTCTCTCGTACTTCTGGAAGCTGCATCCCGACAAACAAGGGGTTCTTGTAGAAAATATCCCTGTGTCGCTGTGGAAGGTCACCTGGAATCATTCGCAAAAATAATATTTTCAAAATTTCGTTTGCGTCATTTTAAATTTTCTCCAAATCTTGAGAAGTACTTGCACCCACCAAAACACTTGACTATGTGAAACAACTGGTCGATATCTGAATCTCCAGGGAAGAGGGGTTCACCCGTCAACACTTCTATTACTAAACATCCCACGGCCCAGATATCCACAGCTCTGTAATAAATATGAACAAAGACTTGTCAGTAAATATGTGACTATTTACTACTAGCGGCAAAAAAACATGTCGTTCCCGTGAATTTGTTGCCTATTGCCGCCCAAAGACACATTATGAAGTTTAATTCAATAAAAATACTCATGCCTACTGAACTTTATTACTATATATATATATCGTTTTATTGACATTTTCAATATCAAATAGATACATTTGTCAGTAGAAAACAATGAAATCGAAAACTACTCTACATCTACACACAATACAAGAAAATCCAATACAATTTTAAGTACATCAGTTTACAGTTAATTAAATATTAAATATCGGTCCCAGTTCTAATTGTTAATGTATAAAAGTCAGTAAAATGCAAGTAAATTCAAATTATAAATTGTTCATGTATCAAGAGTCTGTCCAAGGTATTCAAGTGTCTTTTTAGTCACTGTGATTTTTGTCGAGAGCTGAAAAACGCAAGCTAGCGGCAACCGCTACAATGACTGCGTGATCCAGTCCTGACAGGTCCATACTGATAGTGACCATACAAATGAGTTCATTCATAACAATAATAATACAGTAAAATACATTCAAGTCAGTTGCTCGGCAGATAGAGAGGCTACTTCCGATATTTTAGTCCGGACATAAATTTTTTTTTTTTTTTTTTTTTTTTTTTTTGCAGTTTTTTAAATATTTATTTTACCTTAATTGATTCATTCAGTTTCTTATTTAATTTCCTATTCTATGATTATCCCATAATCTTGTTGAGGTACAAGCCTAATGCGTGAATCATTTCAGGTCTTTTATCTGACATAATCAATGTAAATTGTTGAGTTTTATCAAGATTTTTAAAGTTAGGGATTAGGCTACAAGCTTTACAAAGGAGGTCATTTCTGGGTACAGCATTATTTCTGCAAATTAACAGGCTGTGAATTTCATCTTCTATGTCACCTGTGTTGCATTTATCACATTTTCTTTGTTCTATTGGTGTTTTAGGTATACTATGTCTGCCTGTCTCAATTTTTAAATTATGAGAGCTTACTCTGAAACGGGCAATATTGCTGCATGTTTTCTTTGAGAAGTTTTGAGTTAAATATGGTTCCAGACAGTAACTATTCTTGAACAATTTATATGTGCGCAGCTTTGGCAACTTATCAGAGTACTGTAAATGAAACATTATGCTTTAGGAGTCAATCAATCAGTCAATCTATTAGTCGATCAACTGCAATCCATAGAAATAATGGTTGAATATTATAGATCTAGAACTTTCTATAAAGTTGTTTTAAAAAATAAAGTTTCATCTTTTGACACAGATGGATAGAGGTTTACACATGTATGAAGAGTGAGATAAGATTAAAAGGGTAGAGAGTATCATAGATTGGTTGACTTGATTATTGACTAATTACTTCATAGATTCATTTGATTGTTTGTTTGATTGAGGATAAGGAGGTCTAGTGAAAAAGTATACAACTGCTTTACACATAGACTATGATAGTTCAAGGTGGTCATGCTAACATGGCCCCTGGCCAGGGTCAATGGCTCCATGTGGGGATCAGTGCGCAATAAATTTAGGCCACTGCATAATTTATACCATGAACCTACAGTGCCAATAAAAACAAAAGAATCCAAGGAGTCCCCTATTGCTTCATCGCACTGGTCTTTGTGTAACTTCAGCCCACTTTAATCAACTATTTCCTTACTTTCTATACCTATTTCCCACCACAGGTGCAATTTCTCAAGAAATTTATTGATTTTTACTTCAATGCTCAAATTACTCATGTGCTTGGTAAACATAACCACACATGGCAAAATTAATTAAAAAAAAAATTGGTAGTTTCCTCTCTCACTCAATGATGTAATTAAATTTACACACTGCGCAATACACCTTTTAAAAGTTTTTTTCTAATGAAAATCTAAGTGAAATGGTTCATAAGTTGGCACTTTCACCTAAGAATGCCAAGGGTCTCAGCCAGCCTGCTGCATAGGCGATATTACAATTAATTTGACCTGCATCCAAATAAACAAGTGACAGTTAAAAATTTATCAATGCTTACCTGCCATATTTTGTGTCACCGACCAGTAACTCAGGAGCCCGGTACCACCGAGTTGCCACATAGTCTGTATAAGCTTCGCCGGGTTGTGCCATTGTTCGGGCAAAACCAAAGTCACAAAGTTTTACTATTCCTACTTTACTAACTAGAATATTCTCAGGTTTTATATCTCTGTGGATTATCTGAAAAAAGACGAAGAAAAATCTAAAGAAGCAAAAAATAAAAACATTCTAGCCAGTAAAATTTTTATGGGGTAGAATTTAATCTCTGAAAAATTGTATCAGTCTTTATAAGTCTGATGACTGATGACATATGGCGATACCATCATGATTAAAAGGGTGTTAAACTGAAGGAACATATTATATCATTAACTTCAATCCATACTCCAGTTTGCGCGTTACAGTTGCGGAAATGCGAGTGATTACTGTTATCCGCCAATTGTTCCTTGTGAGATCACAACATACTTAGCCAGAACTGACTGCTTTGGCCCAGGCAGGCCAGTTTCTTGGAGCTAACAACATACTATACTTGCTATTTTAATGCAGCAAGTTTGTGAATGAGGCCATTAACTACCACTTACAAGTGAGGTCACATGTCAACAAATTTACTACTCATTTCAATGGAGAAGATAGGACCTGTACTGTAGTGACATCATTGATGTCTTCAAACAGCTAAATGTAATCACTCGTCCTTCTCTAACTGTATGACTTGAAGAGAATAAAGTACTTACATTGTGCAAATGGCAGAACTCAATTCCCCTGAGCACCTGCCATAATACTTTGCGGACGGTGTTCTCGTCAAGGCCACTTGGACATTTCTCCAACTCATCTAATACTGTGTGGTCCAGGAATTCAAATACTAAGTAAAGGCGTTTTTTCCTCCGGAAAACCTCAATAAGATTCACCAAGTTTTCGTGACGGAGTTGCTGCAAGACAATGGTGATAATTAAATGTATAGAAATACCCACATCGGACGACTCTATCTATGCTCCGAACGTCTTTGTGTAGGCTTCATGGCAAATTAGGCCATAAACCACTATCTCGCCATCATTCTGGCCCTATATCATTTATTTCGCATCAAAAAAGGTTAAATAATGATACTATTGATTTTTGTTTGCTTAAAGGATTGTAAAAAGAAAATCAAGAATCTCAATAAATTTTCGCCAACACCAGAGTCACATACATGAATGTATAGCATAGTGCATAAGTTTAAAGAATATACATGTAGCTCTAGTCTTGGGACAACCTACTAGGAGGTTGCAGCTCAGTATTCAATAAAACGGACCTTTGAGGCTTGCAAGTTGCATGCAGCTCGAGAGGCCCTTAAACCAAACTGCTACAATTTGAATGACCTATTTGTATACAGTAGATTTATTTGCAAGTTCAACAATGAATAAAGTGGAACTATCTAATTAAGCCCGAGCCAATTGGCAACTAAAGGCCATTGTCTAAACATAACTCATGATCTCTTGGCACTAATACAACAGGTGCTAAACAAAGCCTTAATCACTTGCTTGGCCAATGCCAGCCAAAAGCAAGATCTCAAAGGTAAACTAAAGTGCTTTTGATTCATCAGAAATGAAGAGTGAGGTCAATGAACGGGAGGGCACAGCGTTGCAGGCCTCCGAGCTGTATGGAGTTTCATTTCCAGAACATTGCCATGATATGATCTCAAGAAAACTGTTACTTATTTTTTCAGGTATGCCCCGGACTCAGTAATATGCCATTTAGGGACTTCCACTAGTTGATGAGAGCTTCAAGATAATATCAAATTGACTGAAAACAATTGCCACATATTAATTGCATTGATCAATTTGATTGTCCCAATCATGGTATCAGGTACTATAATAATTATAGGTAGTGTTGAGTGATTTAATTTGAGTGGGATCCACATGAGTATACCTATCGGCAAGCTGGTGAAAAGCTGATTAGGACAGGCAGCTTGGGTCATAGGCACAGCATTATGTGTGTGGTAATATCGCTTAATCATGTCAACCCAGCAGTTAATCACTAGACTGAGTAGACTCCCAAATATTTTGTTATGTTGTGAGGAAATTTGTGGGGGGCTACCATTCAATAAATTATTTTTAAATAAATAATTTCTCTTACCAGCTAGCCAAGTTGTAGTGAATAAATAATTTTAAGGCAGTTGTCAAATAAATAATTTGTGGAGGGGGAGGGTTTCTTAACACAGGGTTGTTTTGATTCGAAATAACTATGTCTGGCCTGACATTTCGGTAAAATAAATAATTTAATTGTTGTAAAAAAAAAAAACAACACCCCCCCCCCCCTCCGAAACAGCAGAAATTTCAATCACAATGCAGAAACATAACTTATCCTTTTCTTGAGTATTTAAAAGGCAGAGTACAGGCATACAGTGCTCCTTCAGTAGACTCTGTAGGCCTAAAATCAATGCAAAGGCTGATAACTTCACACAGCCTTAAATTTTGTATTAATGCCAAGTACATCTGTACACGTAATGTATTGTGTTTCATTTAGACACCTGACCCTATACAATCTTTGTCCATTTTTATACACTAATCAACACAGTGTTGTATTGGAATTTGCATAATCAGATCAAATTACCTTTAGCATGCGAACTTCTCTCATGGCTATTTTCTTGACCATTTTGTCTTCCTCTGATTCCAGGAATTTCTTGATGGCCACAATATGACCAGTGTCTTTATGTCTACATTTGAGGACCATTCCGTAACTCCCCTCCCCAACAAGACCGAGGTTGTCATATTTCTCCATTGTAAAAACTCCTCAGTCATTTGAAGACACAGATCTGCAAAAAAGACAATCAATGCCACATCAACATTTTTAACACATCTTTAATTAATTTTTTACACTAAACAAATCACCCAGCTACCTGGCAATGGCTATTTTTTTCCAGATTAAATTCGATATTAACAGTATGTAGGCCAACTGGCAGTGGATTCAGGACCCCCTGGGGACTCAGTGGGGCGGGGGGGGGGCACAATACCAAATAATTTAAATAGGCCTATTAATTCTCACTCGCACCTACACACAGTGGCGTATTTAGGGCCATTGGGCAATGCCCCCCCCCCCGGCCAAAAATTCACATGGGAAAAATAGGAAAATTGGAAAAGCTGTGGAGCGCCCCGTATTCACCCCATATAAATTATAATCATAATGCGCCCCCCACCCCATCAGGACATTTCACCCCATCAGGACATTTCTAGATACCCCCCTGCGGCCACACAGCCTGTTTTTATTTATCAGTGTGAACATTACTCATGTGTGACATTCAAAAATTTATTTCATGTGTGAACATTCATCAAATTCCAGAGTGACCATTCAGACCACGAAATAGGGTCCAAAAGACAACAACAACAACAACAACAGGTTATATAGATCTATGACATAATGTACTGGTACCATTCACCCTCTTTAAATTTTTAAAACTTACCAGTTTACTGGATTCCAAATAGAGCCATGTACTGACTACTACTGACTGTAGTCTACGGACTCCCTGCTCAGCAGCAAGTTGGCAATCCAAATCCTGGCCTTAACAAAAATTGATGCTGTCAAACATCAAACTGATGACACAATATCCCTTGACAACATGATAAAAAGCTGCAGCTAGGTCCAAGGTTTAATATTGCGACAGTCTACTTGCTCAAGAAGTTATTCCCAGTTTCAAATCTTCAGAAAAACTTTAAAAATTTCACAAACTCATGCTTGTTTCCAGTGACAACAAACATTACCTTGCTGTTATAACAATAGACATCACTCCCTCCTTTGCTGTTATTCTAATGATGATAAGCACTCAATAAAAAAATAAAGATGTCCAATGTAACAATGAAAACAATAGATAAATTATTGAAGCATTTCTATCACCACTTTTCTATAATTTTATGATCAAGACAGGAAAGAAAAAATCACCAACAAATCTACAAATGGGGTGGATGAAGGGTTGGCACAACAGCCAACTGCCAGGTCACTTGCATGTGTCGTCACCTGGCGTAAATTTTGGATGGTAAGAAATAATTTTTATCCTGTAATTACTAGTTTTCAAGCTTTATCTTGGATACTTACCATACGAAGCGATTCATTCTGTCGTTCTTTGTTCATCTGAAGGTTTCCCAAGGTTAATTTTGCCATATTATCCAATTATTTAGTAAATTTGTTTTTAAAAAATTGCAGACGAAAATTACCATTCTGGTGCCAAATTTCATCTCAGTAAAGATACATAAAAATGATTAAATTGATGATTTAATTAACTCAATAGAAATAAATGCCTGATTTTTACACAGAAATAAATTTATTTACGATTCTATAACAAGGAGAAGCCTACAAATTCAACTGAGTAGGAGAGTCTGGAAGTTGAAAAATGAATTTAGCAAATGCTTGCCTGACACCTTGTGCCTAAAAATAAAGGCCAAGACAAGTGAGACGACAATCGAACCGACATAAATTAATGTTTTCCAACGTGAAAGAAGTCTTAGATGTTCCATGATGGATTGCAAATGAAAGATGAATAGCAAAAGCCCACAATGATTGGATCCAAGAAGTGAAATAATCTTCTGAGGTTAGTGAAATCGGTCGCCAAAGAAGCACATGATTTTGAGACAAAACATGGAGCACTGGCATGGGCAGACTGTTTTTGCGGTCAAGTGTTAATTGGTAAATTAGGGCTGCCTGGCATTGATTCATGAATATCTACAGTAGTTAATCAACCTGGAAGTGTTGGTCATATTAAAAAAGTTATTGTAGTAGGCTCAATTCAATCAAATTGACTCTATCAAATCGCAGAATTCCAGTGTAAACATGGTCGTCAGCAGCCTTTCTTGCATCTGTTACTGTTGATGCTGTCTGACCCTTGGCCTTGGCCCCCTTTCCCCAGAGATGTCTTGTTGCATTACTCTGTTTCAGACTGTCTCTGCTTTGAATCCCTGTCAATATGTTTCTGTTTAAGTCCAACATCTTCTTGATTGCCACAAATTAAAACTTGCAAACTTGCATAAGAGCTAACATCACCAGTACCACCGGCACTGGTACTAGCATTTTCGTGAAGGTCCCAGGTACTTGACATGAAATTATGTATTTCCAATTTTGTTGCAAGTATAACCTGAAGAAGAAGCATAGCTAAATGTTTCTGCTAATATACGAAGGAGACCATTTGGTCAAACCGATTCCTTAGAAAGTTCTTTCATTGCATGTCGAGCGAATGTTGCACAGATTTATTATCAGCGTTTAGTTTGTATGGATGGTTTAGAAGGTGCTACAGGTCGCTTTATAAACTGAAGTGTTTGTTTCTTTTTCAGGAGTGTCTGAAGGAAGATGTCTTCAAATCAGGCAGCCCAGAATGCTTCCGACATGTTGAAAAACATGTTGATGACGCATGGTCAGCCCCCTGGTGGGTCTGCTCAGGCACCCTCTCGGATTGGTATTCGAGCAGGGTTCATCAAAAGGGAGCCAGGTCAGCCCATGATGCAAGCCCAGGTGCCGCAGAGAGGATCGTCTCCCAACATGCAGCGTGGAATGTCTCCAAACATGTCACAAAGGGGAATGTCTCCAAACGTGTCTCAAAGGGGGTCTCCTAGTGTTCCCCAGCCTCAACAACAGCAGGGTATGGTAGCTCAGCAAGGTGGTGCTCAACGTGGACAGAATCCTATGGCTGCTCTTGCAACAATGACACGCTACAACTTGCAGAGGCCCCAGATGGGTGGTGGTCAACAACCCAGAAATCCAGGCCAACCAGGGATGGTTGCAGGTCAACCAGGGATGATGCAACAGGGTCAACAACAACGGCAACCAATGACGCAACAGATGAATCAGTCAATGGCACAAGCGATGAACCGGAATTCTGCTCCTCAAATGGGCCAACAGCAAGGGATGAGGATGCAGCAGAACCTGACGCCACAACAACAAGCCATGATGATGCGATACCAGCAGATGAGGCAACAACAGATGCAGCAGGGCGGGAGACCTCAGGGTCCTGTCCCTGGGCCAATGATGAACAGACCTAGGATGCCTATTATAAAGCAGGAACCTGGTACGGGACCACCCCAGCCTCAAGGCCCCAGACAACCTCAGCCGCAGAGACAACCTCAGCCTCCTCAGCCAGCTCAAACTGGGCCACCTCAAGGAGGTCGTCCACAGAACGAAACATCCAATAAAAATAGAGGACCAGCACCCCCCAACATCCGACCTCCTGCCAATGGACAAAATGCCGTTCAGGCCCCTCAACAACAAGTGAGGCCCATGAGGGGCATGCCACCAATACGAATAAAACAAGAGGGAGTGCCAAATTCTGGTGGCCAGCGACAAATGCCACCAATGGCAATGAACAATGCACAGCGCTTCCCTGCTCCAGGGCAGATGATGAACAACAGGCCAAATCAGTTCGGACAGGGACAGGTGCCAGGAAATCAGGGTAACACACAGATGAACAACCCACAATTACGTAATCCACAAATGGGAAATCCTCAAATGCATAATCCCCAGATGCGTAATCCACAAATGACTAATCCCCAGATGCGTAATCCCCAAATGGTTAACCAGCAGATGCGCAATCCACAGATGGGCATGCAGCAGATGCACAATTCACAAATGCGTAATCTGCTGATGGGCAACACACAAGTCCGTCAAATGGCTAATCCTCAAATGGGCAATCCTCAAAATATGGGTAATCCCCAAATGGCTAATCCTCAAATGGGGATGGCTCAGGCAAATATGATGGGCCAGAGACAGCAGATGCAACAGCCTGTGCCAAACCAGAGACGAGCAAGGGGTCCAAGCAAGAATCGAATGCAGCGTCCGCCAATGTCTCAAATGCAGCAGCCTCAAATATCTCAAATGCAGCAACCCCCAGGGTCAATGCAGCAAATCCCCAGACAGGCTCATGATCCAAATTTAGCAAATCCCAGACTGCGAATGCCTGGGGTGCAAAACAGACCAACAAATCCAATGGCAGTAAGACCAGGAATGACCCCAAATCAAACTGGTGATAAAAACCAGACCCCTGGAGCGCCGTCAGCACAGTCACAGTCAGATTCAACATCGTTCATGCAGATGCTGTCTGACGATTCTGATCTCATGAGTTTAATGAGCACTCAAAGTCAATACACAGGGGT
Organism: Platynereis dumerilii; assembly: GCA_026936325.1. Taxonomy (NCBI): domain Eukaryota; kingdom Metazoa; phylum Annelida; class Polychaeta; order Phyllodocida; family Nereididae; genus Platynereis; species Platynereis dumerilii. The sequence continues at coordinate 97,695,238 of JAPTHN010000002.1, forward strand.
TGGAGGACCTCAAAACAGCATATCGTTCATGCAATTGTTACTGAATGACTCTCGGACCCCACCCCCTGATCCGGACCAGCGACAGAACTTCATGGCGGACCAGCAGCCCAATCAGATGAGGATGCCCATGCCCACCCCTCCTATGAGTGACCCCATGTCCGGGTCTCCCAATGAATTTGGGGTCAATCAGCCAAATCGAGCCAACATGCTTCCTACAAGTTCAGCAGTGAGTTCTCAAATGACCAGTAATATGCCATTCCAGTCTGGGGTGCGACAGGAACGCATGCCTCCTCCGTATACAGGGGGTCAGCAAGTCTTACCTCAACGCAACCCTGGATTTCCGCAAGGCAATGCCATGTTTCTGCAATCCTCATCGCAAATGTTTCCAGGGCAGCAGGTCATGCCTCACATGGGCCAAGCTCAAATGGGCGCCAATCAAATGCAGATGGGCGTGGGAGGGAACGGGCCCTTTAACCAGCATCAACAGATGGGCAACCAGGGATTACAACAACAAGGCTTTCCCAATCCCATGGGTCTTGGCCAGCCCGCCATCAATCAACAAATGCAGTATTCATCAAGCCAAATGACTGATCCATTCTCACCGAGTGTCATCCCGCCCAACAGAGATATAAGTCTCAACCCACCGTTAGAAGCCAGTCTGCAAGACATAATGGACCGTCCCTCGGAGTATATGGATATGGATAACATGCAAGATGACATGGTCCAACCTATTGTCATTGCTCCCATTGATGACAGGATAGCCTCAAAGATGGACCGTTGTAACATCAGACCGGACATGATGTCCCTGCAGAATATAGTGAGGCAAATGGAGAAAAATTTGGAGCAAGTCCCCACTCCCCCTGCAAATGAAAATGTGTCAGCTGCCTCTTCGCCGCAGGTCGCAGCTGTCCAGCAAAATGACCCATTGTATAACGCTGCTGAAAATCGTTCACCTGATGTCCAGTTGCTCAGTGCTCATGGCGAGTTCAATCTGCCCCCTCAACCCACCGTGGAGGAACCAAGTGCTCCCCAAAATGCCCCAAAATCTAATCTTGATCCCAATTCTCACAAACTGTTAAAGTCGATGAAGAAATTAAAGTTAGTTTTGAAAAAGATAGACTTGAAAGGACGTACGACTGTTAGGTTGGGTCGTAAGAGGTCGAAACACAAAGATAAGGAAAGGAAAAAGAAGCGCAGAAAGGAGCACAAGAATAGGGAGCGCCACCTGGACAGGTCACATGTGTATCAAAGAAGGCGCAGGAAGAATGAGAGTATTCCCGTTTCCTCTTACGACAGTGATAGTGACAGTGATTATGAAAGCCGGAGGAGGAAGAGGAAGAAGCACAAACACGGAAGACACAAAAAGAGGAGATCGCTGAGCACTGATGGGTCGTATGTGTCTGAGGATGAACTGGATATATATCGACCAAGCAAGCGAAGAACCAGGGCCAAAAAACCACAGTATTATCTAGGCAGTGATGATGAGTTTGAGTATGAAAATTCATTGTCTGGCTTTTTCAACGAAGCTGCTTTTGAAGAGGGTCTGACGTACTTGAGCAAGTCCTTGTCCAAGAAGGACAAGGGTGAGAGTGACATTGAGTTTGATCCTGGTGAATTCCTGAACCTGAAGGATACTGGATCTTCTTCAGTTGAGAGCAGCAGCTCAGAGAGCGCCACTGAGTCAAATTCAGAAGGTAAGAGCGACAGGGAAGCCTCCGGGAGGGAACAGAGAGTGTCGAAGACGAAACGGACTTCACTGCAAGTCATGCAGAGGTACAGTGGTGGCTCAAGTAGCGATGAGATGAATGAACCTCCCCTCTTTGACAGCGATGATGAGGAATACATGCCTTCGTCCGTCAAACGAAGCAGAAAACCTCAGCCTACAAAGAAGAGGAAGAGAATAAGTTCTGCGACAAGTTACGATGACAGTCCTCGAGCTAAAGTGAGGAAGAAGGGCAGGATTAAAACTAGACCAGTGTTGTTCTCAAGCGATGGTGGAGATGGGGAGGAAACTGAGCAGGAGACTGAGGAGGTCCAGAAGCAAGTAAAAAGTCCACAGAAAAACAGTCCTAGGAGCAGTCCAAAAAAGAAAATTGTGGAAGTTACTCCTGCGAAAAGTAAAAAGTCTCCCAAGAAGAAAATTGTAGAACAGAAGGTCGAGGAATCAAAGGCTGAAGAAACTCCGATGGAGGAAACTCAGACGGAGGAATCAAAGATTGAGGAATCAAAGATTGAGGAAACGAAGATCGCGGAAGAGAAAATGGAGGAAACGAAGATTGAGGAGGTGATAATTCCTCGCAGAAACACACGATCAACTCGCCATACGATTGCTCTGGAGAAGGAAAGGTTGTCTTCACCTGTAAAAGAAAAAGTCTCTCCAGCAGTAAAGGAGAAGGTTACTTCTCCTGTCAGAGTGAAAAGTCCTCCTGTAAAAGAGAGAATAGCTTCACCTGTGAAAGTGAAAAGCCCTCCCGTGAAAGAGAAAAAATCCCCAGTCTCAAAGGCAAAGGTTTCTCCAAAGTCCATAGCAAAAGGAAAAGCTGCGCCGAAAGGGAGTAGAGCAAAAGTAGATTCATCCAGACGGACTTCTGCTAAAGCTGACTCCACAAATACAAAAGAGCTGATACAGAGCTTAGTGGAGCCTCGAGTAACCAGGAGATCTGTGGTTACCATGAATTATGCTGAAAGCCCTGATCGTGAAGTTTCTCCTATTGTTACGAGGAAGAAAAGAGAGATATCTCCAGTTGTAACGAGGAGAACTAGAAGTCAATTGAAGAAAGATAGCCAAAACCAAGCCAAAGATGCTGTTGATGCCGAGAAATCTTCAAATATCGTGAGCACTTCGGAAGAGGTGACTGTCAAGAAGAAAACCCCGAAGAAAGCCAAATCAAACAACTGTGATTCTCAAGGAGAAGTGTCGAGCACTTCAGAAAACACCTGTGGTAAAATATCTGAGTTCAGTATTCAAGATGATGAGTCGCCAAAAGAAGTTACGAGTACCTCAGAGTCTAAGAAGCCCGATGAGGAGGGCTGCGAAAAGGGCACTCATGATAAATCAGGAGACCAAGAACCTGCTGGGGAAGAAATGACTGAAGATGCTCTTGTTTCTTCTAATGATGCTGCTAATACTGAGGACAAGGATGCTAACAATACTGAGGACAAGGATGCTACCAATTCTGAGGACAAGGACACTGCCAATAACGAAGATAAGAATGGTGATGGAGTTGGTGCTGAGACTAAATGTGCAGATTCTGACGCTAATGAAGAACCATCACAAGACAAAGTAGATGCAGAGTTGGCATCAAAAGAAGAGGGTGCCAGTGAAGCTTCAAAGGAAAATGTAAAGGAAAGTAACAATCAGAGTGAAAGTAGTGAGACTGAGAACCAAGCTCAAAATGAGGATGAAAGTTGTGAAAGTGCGAAGCCTGACAATCAAACTGATGAAATCTCAAAGGTTTCATCCCCTCCGGAAGTCTGCAAGGACCAAGCTGAGACTCAAGAAGAGGATACTTCTGATGATAAAAGACAATCACCGACATCTCCACAAGATGCTGTTGATACTGCTCAAGTTGAAGATGAGGGAAAAAGAACAGAGGATCAAGTGAACGAGAGCGAAATTGACAAACCAGTTGGTGAGGAGGAAAAGGACTGTGATGCGAAGACTGCAGCATCTGACGCAGACTTAAAAAGTGCACCAGAAACATGTGAAGAAACTATTTACAAGACCGGAAAAGATGATGAACATGAAAGACTACCAGATGCTAAAATTGATGAAAGGGAAGAGGAAAAAATGGAAACGGATGATAATGGTGAAGATGGTATGCCTGAAGTAAATAAGGATGATGGAGATACAATGGATGATCAAGATACAAACACAGTAAATGGAGCAGCAGAATATGATGAGGTGGAAACAGATGACTTCAATAAGTCTGACAACAACGAAGAAACAACTGAGAAGAATGAAACAGTCAGTGAAGATGACAAAGCAGAAATTGGCCATGAAGAAGATGAAACAGGTGATACGGAAGGATTAGATGCTAAAGAAGCTGAAGATAATGTTGATGCGAATGAAGATACAGAGAAGACAGAAATGACTGATGAAGGCAGAAAGACAGAGGATGAACGGATGTCAGAAAAAGATGACAACGAAGAGGTTCCAGAGGATGAAAGGGAATCAAAAAATGAGACCCCTGAGACTAAAGCCGATTCTGAAAATAGAAAGACTGATCTTGATTCCAAAGATACTGAAATTGGTGAAAAAGAGGAGGAAGAAGAAAAGGTAATGAATGAAGATGATGAAAATGACCGGACTGAAAGAGACAAAGATGATGTGGGAGAAAGTCCAGCTGATGAAGCTCAAATTGGTGAGGAGACAAATGTGCAAGACCAAGAAGAGGAGACTAAGGTGCAAGACCAAGAAGAGGAGATGAAGGTGCAAGACCAAGAAGATGAGACAAAGGTTCAAGACCAAGAAGAGGAGACGAAGGTGCAAGACCAAGAAAAAGATGATGGTGAAGAGACGAAGGTGCAAGACCGGAAGGCACAAGACCAAGAAAAAGACGATAAGTCAACAAATGATGATGATGACGCAGAAGAAGAGATGGAAGTGGATGAGACAGCAGGTGAAGAAGATGCAGAAATAGGTCAAGAAAACGCAGAAGAGACTGAAGCAGAGGACAAAGACAAAATTGCGGAGGATTCAGCATCACTTGGTGATGAAGAGCAAGAAGATGAAACATCTCTGAAAGACAAAGATGAAATTGCTGAAAGTGAAGAAAGATCGCAAGATGATAAAGAAGAGAGCGTTGACAATCAGGAAAATGATAAGGTATTTGCAGAGGAGAAAGCAGAGGAAAAAGCAGAAGAAAAAGCAGATGTTGAAGCAAGTGAAGCAGAAGATAAGTCAGAAAGGAAGGAAGAAATTCCAGAAGACGGAACCATGGAAGATGAAGGAGATAAGTTGGAAGATAAGGAAGAAATTCCAGAAGACAAAATTGTAGAAATGGAAGCCCTAGATGAAGAAGATAAATTGGAAAGGAATGAAGCCGCACACGCGGAAGAAAAAGAGGAGGATGATAAGGTGGAAAAGAAGGAAGAAATTCCAATGGCCAAACCGTCTGAAATGGAAGATAAAGAAAAGTCAGAGAGCAAAGAAGAAATTCCGGAAGACAACACCGCAGAAATGGAAGAAGATCAGTTAGAAAAAGATGAAGGAACTCCAGAAGATGAAAATGACGGAGATGAAATGGATAACAAAGAAAAGGAAGACGTTGGAACAAAACCTGAAGCCAAAGACACTGATTCATCTGAAAAACAGGCAGATGTCCAAACTTCTGCTGTTGACGAGAAATCTTTGATGGATTCAGACAGTAAACCTGAAACATCGGTAAAAGATACGGATGTTAGTATGGATACCTGTGATGAAAGTTCTGAAGTTACGTCTGATGTGTGTGAAAAAGATAGTGTATCTGGCAAGGAGGAATCCAAATTTAAAAATAAAGATTCATGTTTACAGAGTGATGAAGGGAAGGATGAACTTGCTGGAAGTTTGGATGAAACCAATGTGTTAGGTGAGGATTTACAAAATGGCGAAAGTCTAGATGGAACGGAAGGATCTTCTGAAGATTCGAAAGTTGCTGCTGAAGATGATGCTTCATCAGAGCAAGAGGTTGACGACAAAAGTAAGTCTGAGCAAGTGACTGGTACTTCTTCACGATTTTGTGAAAGCCCAGATAGTTCAGAAACTGCTACTTTGACTGTTGGTAGTGTTACTGCTGCAGCCGTTCCGACGTTAAACAGAACTGACACTTCAAAAACTACTGCAGAAACTGCTACAGAATCTAATGCCAAAAGTGAACAGATGGATTATTCAAATAGTGATGAAAAATTAAAACCCAGCGAATCATCACTCGATAGTATGAATTCAAAGATAACAGAACCAGAAAATGAAGATGAATCTGGTGAAAAAGATAATTGTGAAAATAGTGGTGATAATTTAAAAGACTCTGAAACGTCAGAATTGACACCAGAAGTTTCATCCGAAGTACCAGAAAAGACTGAGCCTTCCAATACAAATAATCCGGAAGAATCGACGCTACCCAACGAAGACTGTGAGAATATTTCACAAAATATTTCTGAACCCGTAGAAGCAACTGACTGTGATTCGAAGCTTCATCAAACTCATGATGATGGTGCACCAATTAAAACATGCGAAAAACCTTCTGAACAAACTGGCGCAAGTCATGATGCATATAATGAGGAAAATACGTCTCAGAATGCGGATTCATCTCAAACTTCTAATTCATCAACCTGTGACTCTTTAAATTTAAAATCTGATTCTGTTGAAGATACTGTTGAAAAATCTTGACTGGTTTTGAAAACTTGAATCAGTTGTGAACCTGTTTTATGAAGCTGTCTTCAGACCTCTAGGATTTCATGGCAAAATTTGGTATTTCTGGATATCAAAAAGACTGTTGCATTTAGTGTTTGTTTCACTAAATATCTCTTGAGTACAAAACTGAACTTCAATGCCAGAATTCATGATTTAGTCTAGATTGACGGCATTGAGGCTATTGCTATTTGCTATAGGAGTCAAGTATTGTAGTATTGGTGCTGCGATGTTTTATTCATGTTTAATAATACAGATTTATTTATGAATGTTTGTGTCGAACACTGCAGTGAGAGTTAAGAATGAGTTGAAAGAGTGAGTAAAACCTGTAATTTATTAAGAGTTTATTAATTTTAGATTAATTAATTATACTTCATGAAAACATGATAACTGAAGAGTTAAACATGAGTCTTCTGTTTCTTTTTCTTCAACTCTTGTCCTGATTATATAAAGTACTCTATTTATTAGATGAAAATTGTAGTCTTCCAGCTTTAAGCTTTATCAAAATTTGATAAACTAGATGAAATTGTGATGTCATTTAATTAACTGAACCAATTTATAGAACTATTTTAAGGCTATTTAAGAATGGACCGTGATATTTGTCTGTTCATATTTATTGATTGTTGACACTGTTGGTATAGTTGCGAAGCTTTTTGTATTGTATGAAGCAGTATGTATTTGTATATTGACAGTGATTTGTCATTCATCAAGTCTGTAAATCACTTATATTGTTATAGGAGTTCCTTTGAATCGTAAGATCTACACGTAGAGTGATAAATTGGTAATTGAGAGTTATATCATGTCTGTAAGTTAATCAGTTGTTTACTGATGCTTTTAAATAGGCTTTTTTGTACGGTGTGGTAGAAATGCTACAAAGTATTGCAGAATTTCTGAATGTGATATATGTGATACAAACGAAGGAAGTTTATCAAATGATGAGCACACATGCTGCAGCAATAGATGGGTTGTGTTATCATGAAGTCATTTTAATTATACATGTTCGGTATACAATGTATGTTACAGTATGTAGCAATGGTGATGATAAAATCGACCTTCAGTGCGCCAGATCTGGCTGTCTTGGGATCCTGCGTCAGATGTTTTGTGTGTCATGACGAAGATGATTTTATGCGCTAATGTTATTTCATTGTTACATTGGATTTTATATGTGGAAAAATGAATTGACGGCCTGAAGAAATGAAAGAAAGAAAATGGATGCTGTTTGAGTGCCAGGTGAAATACAGCCATGTAAAATGATGCAGATGGACGCTGTAGTCAAGTCAGTTTAAAAAATGTATTTTTACATTTTCATTGAAGTATTGGACAACTAAAATTGTTAGCTCATTGACAGTCTGCCAAGTTTGTGTTCAATGTTATATAATATAATATATAATATTAATATATTAATATATTATAAATATAAATAGTTTTATTAGCCAATAGTAGTTTATAAATTTTAATGAAAGTATGAAACAGAGACCAAGTTTGAGGATTGCTTGTTAGGATTCTGTCAACAAAGAAATAAGTGAGGATGTAAAATTAGAGTGTGCTGGAGAATAAGTGAGTAGGTTATGAAGTTACCGCAAATGTATTTGTACATAGTATGGTAAGTCTGTACACATGTGAAAAACCAGTCATGACAAACGTGACAAAAATCACAATGCGTTTTGGTCGATTTAGTGATGTTTTTAGAGCTATTTGTTGCCATTGTACTTGTCATTGGCTTCTTTCTAGTAGATCAATGATTTTACCTTCCGGAGATTGTACGAAATTCAGTGCGAAGTTTGATGAAGACTACCTGAAGACGCTGAGAAGACGTGGAAAATTCTGGCACTGACTTTCGTACAATCTCCTGAAGGTAAATTCATCGATCTATAGGAATCGGGAGATAGAGAATCTACATTTAAGATTTTTTCTAGTAGTTTGAAAAGTCTAATTTTGTCTGTGAATTGATCAAAAGTTTGTTTTATCGAAGATGCTGATTTATTTGTTGAAATGTTTGGAAGCGAATTAAAAGGCTCCGCAGTAATAGCCTGTGAATTTCATTAAATTTTATTTTTGTTGGCTTACAAAAATGGGCATATGCAAGACTTACGGATTTGATTAAATGGCTCTGTAATACATGCAGCCTGTGAATTTCATCAAATTTGAATTTAGCTGGCTATCAAATTTAGGCGTATATGCAAGATCTTGTACGGATATAATTTGAAAATGGCTCTGTAATGCATGCAGTAACCGGTGTATTTCGTCAAATTTTAATTCGTTCTGATGATAACTGATAAAGTTGGACATAAGCAAGATGTGTTGCAGGTATTAAATGGCTCTTATACATGTAGCCTGTGAATTTCATCAAATATGTATTTTGTTGTGGAATATAATAATTTCAAGATCCATGGTGTTCTGCCTTTGATGGTCTGTTATTCATATTGCAAAATGGGTGTCTTCCTTTGTTTTAAAAAAGGTCCTGATGTAATACTGCGTTGCCTATGAGGGTCATCAAAATGGGTAAGGTCCATCTGCACTTAAAACACCGGCTGAGAATTCTTGTGAAAAAAAAAAGAAGTTTTGATTCGTTGAATTGACTCTCAATCTATATATATACTTAAGTCTTTTCTCGTCATGACAAGGCTGTTGTCAATTATTTGTCAATAGCTTGAAAAACAAAAAGTCCAGGGTTCGAATCCAGCTCTTGCAGGGTCACCTGGGCCTATGTTGGACGGCTGTTTCAATCATCCTTCGCCTCATTGCCGTGTCTTCCGCCTTCCTAATTAGCCTACCAAGTGCATGAATACAGGACGTAAAGCCCCAATCATCAATCCATCCTCTTCACAGCTGCCGAAGAAAGAAACCAGGAACATTTCTTCAAAGGCAAAAGTTTCATCGAGCAACAGTCTTGCATTACGAGCTATTACGGAGAAGGGGAACAAAAAGCTACAATGATTGCTCAATCAGGCACATCTGTCCTCGGACGTATTAACTGAAGGCATATACCTTTTCGGTCTTCTTTTTGTGCTTTACGAACTATGTGCGTTAACTTGTTCTACCAATATTCCTTCTTTTTTGTCTTCCCCTTCCGAAGGCTTCCGTATGCTTGCATCCCCATGTTCACAGAATTCTTCCAAATGCTGCAGCAATATCGCCTATCTTCGGTTAGAAGCGTAGATGTTCCGCCACCACCTGAAAACTATTGAAATTAAATTTCAAAATGGATGGGCCAACTCTTTGCTCAAATCAATCATTACAGACTTGACTAATGACTACCCCTAGATTACAGATTTTTCATTCCGGTGCTGACAATATTTTGGTATGCCTACTCCAAAATGCTACCTTGGGGAACGCCACATTTGATATTCTGTTTTGCAGAAGAGACACCATTTGCAAGGACAATTTGCCAGTCCGGTTCAATACTAGAAAGTCTAAATTGTTTGCAGATGTAGTTTTACGCTATCAAGTTGACGCCTTTTGGACATTGAGCGTTGTTAGGCCTACATAGTTGCCGTTTTCAATTTCATTTCTTACTTGTTAGTTTCATGGGTATGACGTGAGGGCGTGGGTTCAAATCTCACTCGGGAACTCACTTTAGTCCGAGCCCATGGGACATTAAATGGAGGCGGGTTGTATCCAGTGTTCTATGCTGGGGCAACTGAAAGACCCTGGGCATCCCTGAATTAATAGGGTATGTGCCAGACTCACAGTCTTCTCATCTCATCATCATACGGCGATCGCCTGCCTCGACATAGCCCACTTAGGTGCTGCAGAGGCGTAAAACACAAACCAACAAACAAACAAACATGGGTATGACGGCAGCAGGTGTCACTTTTTAAGAATCTCATTTTTCGGCGGTTCCAATGACACCTGCAAAGGTTTGTCCAGTTTGCTCAGCTGAACTGACTTAGTCCCATCTGTTTTGAGATCGTTCAAAACTGAAGAAGCTACCTGCTGTTTTGACTGTTCATCAGAAAGCACGCTAAAGAAATATTTTGCAAGTTTCGTTTCTTGTTCTTCCATTGGGTTTCGCTGTGGCTGCACCCCTGGTAAAGTATGCAGAAGCAATTTGGGCGTAGTTTAATTTTCTTGTGTACCTCTGAAGAAGGTCTACCTTTTCTTTTTCTCTTGTGAGCTAATAATCCATTTGGCTTGGCAACAACACAAATTCGACAGTAGCAAACAGACTGGCCACTGGTCTGGACTCGGGTCCCAGGATTGTAGTCACTGGCCAAAGGAATTCCTACAAGTGTCACCATTATGATGTGCATTTTGATTGCAATGAATTTGTCTTAGTAGTTCACTATGCAATAGATATAGTTCTCGTCCTTGTTGGACCATATGGTGATGCAAATTGCTTCCCTCAATTAAAGCATGATCTATCTGCAACCCATCCCACTGATTAATGTCAGTCAGAGAAGCCATGAGCAGAAACATCAAAGCTAAATATTGCTGTATACTGCATTCCTGCAAATTGGCCCAGTCTCGGATCAGCTTGATTGCCCCACCCCAAGACACATTGACTCCGAGCAACACTCACCACACTGCTCATGTTTGGTCTGTCCTCCATCGCCTTTCTCACCCTTTCCTTTTCCTCCTTCCTTCTTCTCCTTCTTCTCCTTCTTCTCCTTCTTCTCCTTCTTCTCCTTCTTCTCCTTCTTCTCCTTCTCCATCTCTCTTAACCTTTTTTCTCTCCTTCTCCTCTCTCATTCAATTTTCTCCGGTTCTTTCCTATCTCACATAATCTCTCCCTCTCCTTCCGGTGGCATGTTTTCCTTATCGGTCTTTCTTCTTTTCGATATATTGCATGGGTCTTTGTAATCCATGTTCCTAACCCTCTTCCTGAAGTCCTTCCTTCCTGCGTGCCGTAGTACATGTATCTTAATCTCGTCAATCCTCTTGTTCTTGTAATAACAATCGTCACACTCATGTACGTCTATTTCCTCTTCGTGATTATGGTTCCAGTGTCTTAGGAACGAATCATAACGTGTGAATATCGTGTGCTCACACCCCTCAGCTGGGCAGGGCTCCCCGGTTTTAAACATGTCCTGTATACTATCCATCCCGTCATCTTCACCTGAACCAGAGTCCTGAGGAATTTCTTGCTGCGGTTTGGCTGCCTTCTTTATCAAAGTGTGCAAATAATTTCTGTGTTGACTGTAGTCACTACGATGATTTCTCTGACGGTTTTTATGGAATCCTTATTGTTTTGATTTTACATGATTTTTCGTCTGTTGCTTTGAAATTGATAAAAAAATGACGGAACATAGAGACAGGAAAGAGGAAATAATTAACAAACTATGTAACCTTGATACAAACCAAGGATGTCTCAGCTCAGCAGTGGATAATAAACAGAGGAGGAAAAACATCCAAGCCAGCCTCAATATAGCTCTGTAAAGGGCTGCAGAGGTGTAAAACCCAAACACACACACACACACACACACATACAACTGCAAAGGACAACCAAAATAATTTCCCACCCTGAACTTGTCAGGTCTTGCTCACCAGTCAACCAGCACATGGACTTTATCAACTACTAATAAGCAACAATGGTTTTGGTATGCCTTGATGCACTATTATGTGCTCCCATTTACGTGACAAAGCAACTCTAGGGGAACTCATTATCACCTGAGCATTTCTTTTTAAGTGCATTACATTTCAACAAGACCTAATTGCTTCAATCATCCTGCCATGTCATTGCATGTCGGCATCGAGGGAGTAGAGAAAGTAGATTGGGTCGTAGAGGTCGGCATTGTTGACAAAAAAAGGTGGAAGTAGGAACAGTAGTCATGATTCATTGTTGTGGCAAATCTGTAGGCATGTTGAGGGTGATTAAGGGGGGGGGGGGTTGGAGAAGGAGGGGCTGGGCTTCTCAGTTGTCGGATCTATACCACAGTTGACCATTACCTGGTCTATATTAAATTGTATAACAATTTTGTTGTGATAATGGTTTTGTTCAATAGAGGGCAGCAATGTCAGAGGTTGCCCATAGCAACCAGACATGACGTCACCTGGTTACCACAAGACAGTTAAAATATAAATAGCTAAATGGCAGCATCTTGTTTGTTCTACTTATAATCATAACATGGTGTCAGGTTAAATATCCTGCTGTTATTGTGATTGTCAAGTTTCTGTGATGGATACAATTGAGAAGCCTAGACCCCTGAGCCTGGAAGGAAATTTGAGCGAGAATTGGCGTCGATTTTACCAGGCCTGGCAGGTTTACTATTCCTTGAAGACTCATGGCCAATCGGTGGATGACCAGTACAAAACTTCCCTGTTTCTACATGTCGTTGGTGAGGATGCTGCAGAGTTGTACCATGCCTTTTCCTGGAATTCTGAAGGAGATGAGTGGAAACTTGACGTAGTCATAGAAAAATACAAGCTTTACTGCGCTGATAGAGACAGTGACGGCATGCACGTGCAGCGATTTTTTAACTGCAGACAGAGCCACGACCAATCTACTGACGGTTACATTGTTGAAGTGAAGGCACTAGCGAAGAAATGCCCATTTGAGCCGATCTCAGACAAAATGGTGAAGTTCAGACTCATGTGTGGCATTCATAGTGAGTCGCTCAGGGAACGGCTCTTTCGTGAAAAGAACGACGTGACCCTCGATAAGATTATACAGATATGTCGAGTAGCCGAGGCTGCTTCCAAGCAAGCAAGAGAGCTAAAGGAATCTGATCCTCTCAATGTCCACAGTCTGCGCCTGCGAAACAACTCTCCAAAACGACGTGACAATGCAGCTACTCCTAAGTCCACTAATGGTCAAGACAGACGCAACTGTTCGTATTGTGGATATCAGCACAACCCCGGTAGATGCCCTGCTTTTGGCAAAACATGTCATCGATGCAATGGTGCGAATCATTTTTCTAGGATGTGCCCGAGGCGATCCCGTACAGTCCGCCTTGTTAACTTGGATGAATCTCAGGATGTGGATGATCCTGATCCTGCTACCTTCTTTGTGGCTGCTGTTTCAACCGACAATGCCTGTACTCCTCGTCATTGCTATGCACTATTGCAACTCCCTTCGGTCGATATCGCTTCAAGCGTTTGCCTTTTGGTATCAAGTCGGCTCCAGAAGTTTTTGACAGAATAGTGAAATCTATCTTTGAAAATATGCCCGATGTTCACACTACCATGGACGATATTGTTGTTGCTAGTGCTGACTTAGTGAGTCATGAGAAGACACTCCGAGAGGTGTTACAAAGATGCAAAGACACAGGTCTAACTCTTGGCCTCAACAAATGTCAGTTTGGGGTTGAGAAACTTGTGTTTATTGGCGAGTTAATAACGAGTTCAGGAGTGAAACCGGACCCTGAAAAGGTCAAGGCCATTCAGGCCATGGAGCGGCCAAAAGATGTGAAAGCAGTTGAGAGATTCCTTGGAATGGTCAATTATTTGGCACGTTTTATCCCTGACATGTCCACTAAGGCATCCCCTTTGAATCAGTTGCGTGACAAAAGAATCGAATGGATGTGGTCCCCTGCCCAGGAACAAGCTTGGCAGGAATTAAAGAAGATAATTGTCTCAGCACCTGTTCTGCAGTTCTTCGATCCAAAACGACCTGTCAAGATATCAAGTGATGCTTCGCAATCAGGCCTCGGAGCAGTGTTGATGCAGTTGCATGGTGATACCTGGAGAGTAGTGGCATATGCTTCCCGGTCAATGACAGATGCTGAAACCCGTTATGCACAAATTGAGAAAGAAGCGTTGGCCATGACATATGCGTGTGAAAGGTTTGATCAGTATGTTTATGGAAGCAAATTCCAGGTCGAAACTGATCATAAGCCTTTAGTGACAATTTTCCAAAAAGCTCTCAATGATTGTCCAGCAAGGATTCAGAGATTCCGCCTACGTCTTCAGAAATACGACTTTGTGCTGACATTTACACCTGGTAACAAAATGTATGTTGCTGATACACTGTCCAGATGTATTCCAAACGGTGGTGAGTGTCCTGTCAGCGAAACAGAGGAGGAAATGGAAGCCGTCGTAGCAAGTGTTATTGCTTCACTCCAGGTGGAAAAAGGTCGTCTTGTCGAGATACAGAAGGCAACTGAGCTGGATAGCGATCTCCAACAGCTTAGTGAAACCATCTTGAAAGGTTGGCCGGCTGTCAGAGGCCATTGTCCATCAGTTGTCCGACCATATTGGAATCACCGTGATGCGCTCGTGATACAAGAAGGTGTGATTTTCAAGGGCGACCGCATTGTTATTCCACGACAACTGCGTTCTTCCATGCTGAAAAAGATTCATGTTGGACATCTTGGAAGAGAGAAATGCAAACGTAGAGCACGGCAAGTATTATTCTGGCCCAACATGAACCAGGATATCGAGAACATGGTTGATACATGTGATGTTTGCCTGACTCATCGTCCAATGCAACGTTCTGAACCATTGTTGTCCCATCCTGTTGAAGATTGTAAAGCTCCATGGGACAAAGTAGCAACAGATTTAATGCAATTAGGTCAACGATTATTTCTCATTGCTGTGGACTACTACTCAAACTATCCAGAAGTAGCTGAGATTTCTGCAGCTTCCAGCAAACATGTTGTACAAGCATTAAAAGGTATTTTTGCTAGGCATGGCATTCCTAACATTTTGATGAGTGACAACGGCTCGTGCTATGTCAGCCAGGAATTCTCTGCCTTCACCAAATCTTGGGATTTCAAGCACATCACTTCGAGTCCACGATTTCCGAAGTCTAATGGTATGGCCGAATCTGGTGTGAAGGTGGTGAAGACCTTGCTCAAGAAGGCCTGGGATAGTCGGGAAGATCCTTTCATGGCTCTAATGATTTTCCGCAGCTCTCCGCTGGAATGTGGTAAATCGCCTAGTGAGTTACTCATGGGTCGTTTAATCCGGACTAATTTGCCCTTCATTGCAGTGGAATCTGCAGATTCCTCAATAGAATGGAAAATAAAGTCACAAAGACAACAAGCCAGATATCATAATGCTAACGCAAGACCGCTGCCCGAGCTCCGCCCAGGAGATGTTGTCCGTATCCGGACCCCGGACCAGAAAAATTGGGCTGAAAAAGGAAGAGTACTTCAGTTGGTAGCTCCCAGATCGTATCGTGTTCAATCTGAGGATGGCAGTATATACCGCAGGAACCGCAAACATCTATTGCTCGATAAATCTACTACACCTCCGTTGAAAGTGAAAGAAATGGATGATATTGAAGACTCAGATGAAGATGAAGATAATGAGGAAATTGTGCAGGTCAATGAGGGTGATGCTGAACAAAGCGAACCGCTGCGACGTTCTGCCAGAATAACAAGAAGACCTGTCAGATTAATTGAAACTATGTAACTCAGATTAATTGAAATGTAACATCATGTATAGCCATACTGTTCAATACTTCAAATACCTAATATTTATTTTGAAAGATGATTGTCAAATTTGTATCATAATTTTATTGAATAAGTTTTTGAATTTCATTGTATTTCTGGAAGAGGGAAGATGTTGTGATAATGGTTTTGTTCAATAGAGGGCAGCAATGTCAGAGGTTGCCCATAGCAACCAGACATGACGTCACCTGGTTACCACAAGACAGTTAAAATATAAATAGCTAAATGGCAGCATCTTGTTTGTTCTACTTATAATCATAACAAATTTCTTTGCATAATTTATTTGGCCCTTAGCAAGAAAGCCGGAAAACATGCAATTTTGCAATTTTTCACTGAATGCTGACATGGATTAAAATCTGAGGAAAATAAACAGAGACAAAACATCCAAGCCAGCCTCAATGTAGCCCAATAAAGGGCCGCAGAGGTGTAAAACCCAAACAGACACACATACAACTGCAAAGGACAACCTAAATATTTGCCACCCTGAACTCTTCATGTCATTCTCACAAGTCAACCAGCGCATGGACTTTATCAACTACTAATAAGCAACTACGGTTTTGGTATGCTTCGATGCACCATATTAGTCTAGTAGGAACGGGGGGTTCCCATGCACCCGAAAGATATATTTTTTTAACTTTGGTTTTCGGAATGCTCATAATGTGGAGAAAATATTTTTTTATATTCTCCACTCGGATTGTGTCAGCCAATCACAAGCGAGTATTCTTGGATAATATCCTTGCTATATTATGCTGAGAAAAGTTATATTGGATCCTAAAAAAGTTATATTGGATCCGAGACAGTTTTTAAATGAAGAACAATCAGCTCCCTACTTGTTGTTCAATTGTGACGTCACCACTGGTGATGTCATAATGGTCAACTTGTCATTGTGACATAACAACTGATGACGTCATGAGAGCATACTGACAATGGACTTGGTGACGTCACCATTGCCTGCTCTTTCATGGTTTGAACACTAAAATTACTGCTGCCAGTAATGTAAGCTTGGGCTGGTATTAAATAGCCTTCTAAATTTTGCTACTTTTTTTTCTTTTCAATTGAGAGGGGAAAAATGCTTCCTGACCTTAGCAGCATATCCTCAAAATTCAAAACATCTGATTGCATATTTTTTTACCATTTGGCAGCAAGTCAACTTAAAAGGAAATATAACTTATATTGGATGGAGAATATATAAGATATCGGATGGTAAGTCGTCCAATATAGAGTATAATTGGATGAAGAAAAGTTATATTGGATTCGGCTGCGCCTCATCCAATATAACTTTTCTTCATCCAATTATACTCTATATTGGACTCCTTCCCATCCAATATTTATATAATGTTCCCATCGCCAATTATTGTCCCATGTCATCCGTACGGCAGCCATCTTGGATTAACGTCGAAATTGCCATAATTTTGACGAAAAAACACTAACTTCTAAACTACCTGTCACAAATAGGCATATGATACCATTTTTTCAGGGTAAATCCACCTGGAGAGTTTATTAAAGAGGTCTTTTTTGTGATTTGTTCAATTCTAAACATATAAAGGTGAATAAATAGGCAAAAATGGTGAATTTTTCACCAAAAAATCAACGTTTTTTAAAATACAAATAAAGCCAATCTCTTCAGACACATTCTGATGGACAGATTGCTAAGAAAAGACTAGCTGTGCATAGATCTATGCAAGACGTTTAAAATGACACCAAAATGAATAGTTTACTATGAGTAGAAGCAATTCTAGGTCAAGATAACTGAATGGAAGCGATTCAGTAGCGTAGCTGACAGCACAGTTTTAAATCTCACCTGGACACCACTTCTGAGGTACTTGTCATTTATTGGCATATGATACCACTTTTTCAGGGTAAATCAATATGGGAAGTTGATTTATGAAGTCCATTTTGTGATTTATTCAGTTCTAAGTGCATTAATGTAAAAAATTATTCAAAAATGGTAATTTTTGTTTTGGTCTTAACCAACTGGCAATATCGATTTCTGCAGACACCGCAAATGGACAGCTGCACTTGAAAATGTTAGATGTATTTGTTTCCATCCAAGACATTTAAAATGAAACTGAAATATATAGCATGCTATTTGTAGTATGGATTCTAGATCTGAATCTAAGTTGGTAAAGATCATCCATGGTGGCGCTGTCATCAGTTTTCCTCGCAGCCACACCCAGGTCTGGAATTGTTGGTCTACATCAATGGTTGGACACATGTAAATAGAAATTTAGAGGATGTCTGGAAAACGTTATTTGAATTGGTCATGGAAATCAGATATGCAAATTAATGGTAATTATTGAATTTGGTCTTGAACATGCAAGGAATTCACTTTCTTGATTTTGAGACAGCAGCCTGAATCGTTTTTGGAAAAGGAATGTCACAAAGGCCTATATACATTATACAAAACTAAACTTGGAAGATCAGAAGTGCTCCACGAAAGTAATCAGGGTTGCAGGTAATGGAGAAGTGTGATGTTTGGCCAGGTGGAAGTCCAGAAACGGCTTGTTTTTTGTGGATTAGGTCAATTATGAAGTCAACATCAATTTTGTTGATTTCTTATGATGTCACTAAATCTGAAAATTGTCCCCCAGGATAAGATTCCTTGAGTCAGACATCTTGAAACAGCCAACTTACCTGTATTGGCTACCTATATTTGGACTTGGTACCAATCTTTTACTTAAGACTTCCTCTATTCATTAAATTTACCAGGAGATGGTGACAGCCGGTAGGCCTATTTCAGTGCCGCTGACAGGGACTGGAAACAGGATGAGGCAAGAACCAACCAAGCCTGCATGTTGGCAGGGAGCCTGAACTAGGTAGGACAAAGAAATGCCATCAACAGAGCTACTGGGTTGCCGCCATTAATGTACCATGGAGGGGCAACAACCTGAGATAGGCAGAAAAACAGGGAACCACTAAAGGGTCCCCCAGCTACAGATGTCAAGGCACATCTGCCGAAATAGGCCAAAGACGAGCTAAGGATGAGGCCAGGACCCGGACGACAGGGCTAGGACAACCATGGCCAAACCTGCTCTAGGTCCGTCCTCTGCAGCGCGTCTATAGGACCCTGGGTGCTCTCCTGCCCTCCCAGTGTTGGAGGCCCGCAGTCTGGGGTAGCGGTCGGGTTCCTGTCTTCGATATATCCTGCTGCCCAATGCATACTCTGTAGCAAGTCACTCTTCAGCTAGGCTACCAGTCCATGCTTGGACACTTCTGGGTTGTAGCAAGAGGTGGCAGACCAGGGCTCCTGGTCTCCCGCCTCCTGCTTGCTCATGCCTGGTTGTCCACTGGGCTTGAGAAGTTGGGGGAGGAGCATCCCTCTGGGTACCAGCCTCCAGAAGTGCTTGCAGTACGCCTCCCTTCTGGGGCCACCGGGCTTGGTCATGACGCATGGGTTTGCATCTGTTTCGGGCTTCTTCACTCAGTTTTCTTTGGCCATTCGTTCCTTGAGGCCACCTCTGAGATATGATGTGCTGGCCATTGGGTGTCTACCCGAGTGCCTTATCAGTGGATGTTCCTTTTCGGGTCCCTCAGCGAAGCAAATTCCGAGAGCCCATGAATTGGCTGGGACGGGTGGCCTGGGATGTCCTCACAGGAAGCAGGTATGCCATCCGCAGGGGCAGAGTGACCACAGGGAAGTCTGAGGAAAGAGGAATTTGGACAACCAAACAGACCTAGCGGCGTTCCTGGCCAGAAGGGTCAAGTTCACTCACCAGGTAAGTGCCACACTCAAGAAGAGGAGATGTCATGTACCACAACAAAACAGAGGTACCAAGGACTATCACAGAAGGCATCCAGGAGAGGCACAAGGGCCAAGAGTGTTAGCCCAATGGTGGGCGAAGAGGCAACTGACTATTGAGAGCAGAACGACCACCCTCAGAACAACTGTCAGAGAGACCAGCCCCAGAACGGAAGATGCGGGGCATTCTGGAAGGATAGTCTGAGACCTACTCCAGTGCACCAAGGAGACTCCAGGAGATCCCTGTTGCCAGTGAGGCGGCCCCACCAGACGAAGGGCGCTGGCACACTTGCAGCAACAGTCGCCGTGGACAAGCAGGAGAATGAAGAGCCCAAGAAGGAGAGGAGTGGATTAAGAGACAACAGGTCAAAAGAGGCCCCACCCAGGGCAAGTCTACAGCGTCAGAAGAAATCTCCCTACCCAGGCAAGGGAAAAACAGACAGGGCTTAAGTAAAGGAGACATTCAGCAGCTGAGCATGCCAGCCATCAGGGCCAACACCTCGCAGGCCATCGGGAAGCCTCTGTGAGACACGGAGACCAGCCGGTCATGCCACCAGGAGGGCCAGCATCTAGGGGCACCATCTGACTCGCGCCATGGGAGAACCTCCAGTCTCCATGAGACTGCTTATGTATTAGAGGCAGTGCAAGCATTGCACTGCAGTCTCCGGGAACTGGCCATGCAAATGAGCACAAGCAGCATGCAAATCAGCAAGATATGGCAGAATAAACTTCTATCAAAATTGTTTTGTGTGGGAATTTCTGAATTATTAGATAACAAGGTATTTGTTTATAATTTTACTCATCAGTCCCAAAGTTCTGCAAGTTACAAGGTGACATTAGCAGAAATGAAACAAAGTGACATAACAGGTTTATAGATAATTAATCACACAAGTGTTTTTGGACATAAAAATCCTAAACAAAACCCAATGTTTATGAAAAGTTATGTAACCAATCAGTAAATGTTTTCGGAGAATAATCATTGTAAATGAAAAGTTATATAACCAACCAGTCCACTTTTGTCAACATTTTTTGGACAATCCAATATCTGGAGTCCCTCTGACACAACGTGTCATCGGAAAAAAGATACTAGAGGGACTCATGGAGTCTGGGAGAACCTCAGATGGACTAAGGAGAGGTATTGCATGATAGGTCACATACAGGGGAGGGGGTGGGAGGATTTCGAGGCAAGGAGACCCCTGAAGGCAAATTGTTGAGGGTCGGATAACCTACCGGAGAACCGAATGCAGTAAACAAACCCCGGAGGGACAGAAAAGTAAGATGTTGAGACAGGGAGACATCAGGAGGATCCTTGACAACCCACAACAGAAGCAATCGAGTCAGAAGACAATAGCCCAACACTCAACGGATATGAAAGATGACTGAGAAACCGCAAATAGATGAAGAAGCAGCCAAGGAAGAGGCAGCCAGATGACCAGGCGGCCAGCGAGGGGCCCTCACACGATGCTCCAGCGGCACACAAAAGACCATGCACAGGGTAAAGCCACCACTGGCAACCCAGTCATATGAGGAGACTAGGACGAGGACAAGACATGCCAGGGAAATTTGAGGACCAGCCAGGATGCTAGGACAGCCTCGACTCAAGACAAGGAGGGATATGAGGGCAGCAAGAGAAGTTCACAGAAGAGGGCCAGCTTCACAGGAAGGAGACCAAAGTCCCCAGCAGTGACCATGATGAGTCTAGGGTGGGAGCCAAACGAGACACGTGGAGCAGCCGCAACTCCAGGAGGAGCAAAAGGGCCAAACACCCTGGCAAAGAAAGAAGGGAGGCTCCACAAGATAAGCCTTGTCAGGAGAGAGGACCTGAACTTGAGAATCCTTGCAGCTGCCGAAGCATTCCTCCGGAGGTGGCACCGGGGGCCCTTCGACACCCTGAGCATTGTGTGAGCAATGATGCCCAAAGCAAGAGCCAAGCAGAAGTAACCCGCAAGCCATAGGACCGGAGTCTTGCAGAGACAGGTCCCAAGGCCAGAGTCCCCCACAACCCAGCAAACAGGGCAGCAAGGAATCCACAAAATTAAGGTTTCATGTAACAGGAAGCAGGTTGCACTGGCACCAATTAGCGCAATATTAAAGAATTAGAGCAAGTACAATGTCTAGAATTACTCAAAAACCCACGCAAATGTCAAAATTCATTCAATCGGCTGTAAGCAAGCGGCTGTCCAGCACACGTCCGACATGTTGAACAGCCGAGAAGAAAGAGGAAGGTTAAGCGCAAGGGAATGTGGGTATTAGCCACTGATTAGCAGGTCTGGCACTGGTGCCAAATTTTAAATCTTGGCTGTGAAGAAGTGTGACAGCTTGTTAGAGAAAATATACGACTGGTAAGCGTTGTCACTCTCTTAGACGAGTGACAATACAGCTATGGGGCCATGAGTGAAGTAAGAGATTACCATTTTTGTAAAATTTTTTACATTTATGCACAAATGACTGAATAAATCACATAATGGGGTTCATTAATCAACTTCCCAGACTGATTTACCCTGAAAAACAGGTATCATATGCCAATAAATGACAAGTATTTCAGAAGTGGCGTCCAGGTGAGATTTAAAACTGTGTAGTCAGTATATAGGCCTTTGTGACATTCCTTTTCCAAAAATGATTCAGGCTGCTGTCTCAAAATCAAGAAAGTAAATTCCTTACATGTTCAGACCAAATTCAATAATAAGCATTAATTTGCATATATATATCTGATTTCCATGACCAATTCAAATAACGTTTTCCAGAGATCCTCTAAATTTCTATTTACATGTGTCCAACCATTGATGTAGACCAACAATTCCACACCTGGGTGTGGCTGCGAGGAAAACTGATGACAGCGCCACCATGGATGATCTTTACCAACTTAAATTCAGATCTAGAATCCACACTACAAATAGCATGCTATATATTTCAGTTTCATTTTAAATGCCTTGGATGGAATACAAATACATCTAACATTTTCAAGGGCAGCTGTCCATTTGCGGTGTCTGCAGAAATCGATGTTTCTTGAATTGCACTGCTGGTTAAGACCAAAAACAAAAACTACCATTTTTGAATAATTTTTTACATTAATGCACTTAGAACTGAATAAATCACAAAATGGACTTCATTAATCAACTTCCCAGATTGATTTACCCTGAAAAAGTGGTATCATATGCCAATAAATGACAAGTACTTCAGAAGTGGTGTCCAGGTGAGATTTAAAACTGTGCCGTCAGCGACGCTACTGAATCGCTTCCATTCAGTTATCTTGACCTAGAATTGCTTCTATTCATAGTAAACTATTCATTTTGGTGTCATTTTAAACGTCTTGCATAGATCTATGCACAGCTAGTCTTTTCTTAGTGAACTGTCCATCAGAATGTGTCTGAAGAGATTGGCTTTATTTGTATTTTAAAAAATGTTGATTTTTTGGTGAAAATTTCACCATTTTTGCCTATTTATTCACCTTTATATGTTTAGAATTGAACAAATCACAAAATAGACCTCTTTAATCAACTCTCCAGGTGAATTTACCCTGAAAAAATGGTATCATATGCCTATTTGTGACAAGTAGTTTAGAAGTTAGTGATTTTTCGTCAAAATTATGGCAATTTTGACGTTAATCCAAGATGGCCGCCGTACGGATGACATGGGACAATAATTGGCGATGGGAACATAAAAAAATATTTTCTACACATTATGAGGATTCCGAAAACCAAAGTTAAAAAAATATATCTTTCGGGTGCATGGGAACCCCCGTTCCTACCCAACTATATGTGCTCCCATTTACTTGACAAAGCAACTTCAGGGGAATTCATTATCACCTGAGCATTCTTTTTAAGTGCATTATATTTCAACAAGACCTAATTGCTTCAATCATCCTTCATGTCATTGCTTCCTGCCCTTGTTAGCCATGGGGGGGGAGGGTTGGTGTCGTCACAAGTGGTAGCGTGCTTGGCTGTCAATTGCTGGGGGTCCAGGGTTTGAATCCTGCTCTTGCTGCGTCACCTGGGCCTATGTTGGACGCCATGGACGGCTGTTCCAATCATCCTTTGCCTCATTGCTGTGTTCTCCTCCTGTCCTAATTAGCCTACCAAGTGCATACAAATACAGGACCTAAAGCCCCAATCATCCATCCATCAAATATTGAGTTAACATCACAGCTTCTGGTATGTGTTTCACTTTTGAAACTTGTTAATTGACATGTTTGCTCAGGGGCATTTAAATATTTAGCGCAATGAAATGTGTTGGGTTTATAAGGTGAATTTAGCGTAGACTTTCTACTTATGTTTGCATAATATCTAATGACCAGGTTTGGTATTGATAAAAAGAATGTGAAATATTAATTTGTCTAATTAGGGGAGAGCGGGGCACCATAAGCCATGGGGCACCATGAGCCATGGCCCCCACAAAACAAATGGCGTGATAGAACTGCTTGATAGGAAGACCATATATTCCTTTATTAGTGTAGAACTAGCTAGGGTAGCAATCATAATCTTCCTTTTCAATGTAGGACCAAGAATTGAAAAATATACTTTTGTGTTGTATTTGAGTGAAAAGCAAAATATTGGGCGGTGGAACTTTTTCTTCTCGTACTTTTACTATTTCCGGCATCTTCATAAAACTTTATCTTCTTAGAGAAGGTAAGGCATGTGCTAGGATGATCTCATAATATTGATACTATGATAAACTGGAAAATGGTGATATGCACTGACAGATGAAATTTACAAATGGGGCACCATGAGCCACTTTGAGACAAGGCACCATGAGCCAGTTTCAATAAACCTCCTCATGCAATTAAAGCGTAATTGTAACAACAACTCTGCTGTTGTAAGTCCAGAACTATAGTGCAAGACATCAGCAGCTTTTTAGGACACATTTGCGCTATTTTCATAGAAGAATATGCAAATTCATCCGATCCATATATTTAATTGTGGTGTGTGCCAAGGAGAAATTTAAGGTAAAACTTCTATTTTATGAGGCATCAGTTCTTTACAGTAGAATGAGAAGGATAACACATGTATGTAAACAGCCCCCCATGCCACGGCTCATGGTGCCCCAGGGTCGGGGTACGATGAGCCGCTTAAGAGGCAGTTTTTCTAAGATTCAGGCACTTCACCATTGGGGGTGATACTCACCCGACTCGGATATTGTTCTTAATTTTTTTCCCTGCTAACTGATTACTAAAATGATGGAAAAATTGCATTTTTAGACCTCCATACCTTTTAGGTTATTTTTGAGGGCCCCTTGAAATATAGGGTCAAAATTTGGATTGTGTCAAAGTCCAGATTTCAAATCCAATTATCTCAGTACCTTCTTGGCGTACCTCTGTTATATTTGAATGGCCAAATATGTGCACCCAAAGGTATCATTTGGTATCGCATTTATGATGATTGACTCAGGGCGCAGGCAACAGGGGGCGCTCAAAGTTACTATTTCAGTCAATTTTAAGCTGAATTGATGGGGCCTATGTGGCTTGCGCCCTTGGTGTACCTCAATGTTTTGTGCATGTATATGAAGGAGGGGAGTCAGGGGACCTATATTACAAGTTTACATAAAAATAAGAATCGTACACTAAGGGCGCATCTCCACAGGGGGCGTTGTTTCCTATGTAAAAGTGAAATAGGGCTCTGTAGCTCATTGCGCCCAGGGTCAACAGCACGGTGAGCATGCCTATCATGTGCTATAACACCTCTAGTTTACTGGGGTGTAAGCATCTCTGAGGTACTCTTAACCATTCTCTTTCTAGAATTTTTTTAAGGTACCACATATGACGATTTTTCAAATTTAAAAAAAATCACCATGACGCCCGCAATGTGAATGGAGACAGTCTTGCAAGTCATTTCTCAAATAAATTTTGGTTGTTAGGATATATTTTTCTCCAAATGGGCAGTTTTACAGTATCTGCACTCAAAGTGTCTCATGGGGGGTCAAAATAAAGGTTTGTAAATGAGAATTTCCTTCATGCTATCACGAAATGAACATATTAAAGATTCATAAATCAACAAGAACACATGTGATTTGTTGGTTTATCACCAAATTGCCACTCCATAAAGTAGGCAAGGTTTGAATTTTTGAAAAAAATGTTTATCAGAAGAAATGTCCATGTGAATACTAATTTAACAATTTTTGCAATGGAAATCCAGCCATCGTGTTGCATAGAACCCCCAAAAGCAATACAAAACTTAAAATTCGATGAAATATGGCAGAACTTTATTTCCAACGATTTTTATGACGAAATTAAAGAAATCAAATATTCCTTACTCTCAAAGTTTATGTTTTAGAGTGTTTAGTTAGGTTTTAGTCTCAATAGACACATGATTGCCAAGATAAATAATACGTAGGCATCATACTAACTCAAAGTCAAGTTTTGTTGCTGTATGATTTGAATTCATAGTGTTTCCTTTGAGTGAAAGACCATGTTCTAGAGAGAAAAATCACCGAAAATGACCAAAAATTAAGGCTCAGAAAAAAAATCAGCTTGAATTGCTCCATAAACAAGATATTTACACATTATCTTGTTTAGTCACTCTGTTATTTGCGAAAAATTGCAGTTATAATGATATATTACATAAAATAAGTGCCTTTTACTCTCAAGTTTGATTTTCTCATAATAGTGCAATTTAATAATCTAAAAACATATACCTTTATTTTCTATATTTATAAATACCCTTTTTAGGCATCCTGGTTAAATTATTTATTTTAGCCATGTTCTTTTCTTTAATGAATCCAGTGTTAAAAGACTTGAATCAGAGCGAAACTTATGATGTACTGGAGAGGACATTTTGTGACATAATGAATTTTAATTTCTGAGAAAATGTATGTGCATTGCCTGGATATCTTTTCAACTTGCATTTGTCACATTGATGTAGAGGCACACAATCGAGAAAAGAAAACACAAATAGCTGGTTTTTTCCTTCCGAATCCTGAGTGTTTTTTCCTCGTACTGGATAGGACACATTTTTTTGACATCATATTCAAGCCTCAAATTCCGAAAACAAGGTATAGATTCTGGAATGAAACTTTTTGATTTACCTTGAGACATGTCTCCAGCTATAAAATTGACACAAACGGTAGACACAGTCTTTGATACTGATTCATAACAGCATATGCAGTAATAAATGGTCCATCGAAGACAAACTTTTTGACACATGTCATTTTCTACATTTTGGGAGACAGCTCCTTTCGTAAATAACTTATTTACATTAAACCTGTTGTATTTTATGCCCAAGACATAGGTCCAGACAGGCATCATTAACATGAATCAAAACTGCCGGCATTTGCTTTTTATGTGTTGCCATAAATATATGCGAAACTGCCCGTGAGACACAAAAAAGTGCAAAAATTTGTCATAAATCGCCTGTTGTATCAAAACTAAGTATCGTAGCAAGGTAAAATTTGGTACACATATACTTCAATGTAGTACAAGACTGACACCAAGACAAATTTCTGTGTACCTGTCATACTTTTCTCAGAGTAATTGCTTAAAGACAAAAAATCGGTCGAGTGCAAATACCGTAAAACTGCCCAAATAGTGTGTACACGCATGTAGGGGGCGCCACAAGTACCCCTGAAATAGATTATTTTCCTGTTTTTCATGCTTGCTAGTGCTGCATTGATGTAATTTATGGGACACTAACCTTTAGGACAGTCATTTTGTTTTAGTGATCAGCAGAAACCGCATTTATGACTGACCATTTTAAGCTCTCAGCTATTTTAGTTTGGTAAAAAATTTTTAAGGCTCAATTCCATAAAATTTGTGTTCTTTACATCGTAGACTTCACTAACTTTTTCAATCTATGGGGCATTACTGTATACATTTCCATGTCTTTGGTTTGGTATTGTTATCTGGACGGCTTGTGCTTCAATTCATACTTTGTACTTGAGTTTTAAAACTAATATATATACAAATAATGTATTTCCTATTATTCGTTATGATGATGCATCTTTTACATTTCTACCAACATGTGAACTGCTTTTCACACATATTTTTGAAATTTTACTTTCCTCTTTGTCTAGAAATCAAGTTAGTTCAGTCTTGGATGTAGTGAGCCTAAATTTAAGGAATTCGCTTTAAAAATGAATAGCCAAACTTTCACAACTTAAACCTAAAAACGGTCTATCTTAAATGGCATTTTTGCATATCACTAGACTAGAACTTGTAAGTAAGTGAAACGGGTGATGTTTTGCCATTGCCACTTCCACAAGCAGGATGACAGCATTGAGCCAATGGTATTGGATCAATTCTACCATCCTGATTGTGTAAGTCTGAACTGTCATTCAATGAGATAAAGACTAACTGGGTCATAAAGGCCAATATTTAAAGTGGATGGGATAACAATGGCAACCAATTTTCTTTGATGTACTCAGAATTATGTATGGCCAAGGTAAATTAAAATTTGAGGGGGGTTCACTCACTTAAATTATTTTGACCCATGTCCCATATGGAACTGATGCCAGAGCAAGAGCAAAAACAAATTGTGACCATTCTTATCCCAGGTGCCTCAAATATCATTTTTTATAACCCTGTATGTTTTCATTTCTTCCGAAGAGCATGCTTGTTTCCTTGAGCAATTAAGGTTCAGGATGTAAAGTATTGACCCAATGGCAAAACATTACCCATTTATTTACTTACAGGTGACACTGTATATATAGAAAATTGCAGTGGCGTGCTAAATTGCCTGTATTGAGATTGCCGTCCCACAACTGAGATGAATGCAGCACAAGCAAACATGAAAAATGGAAAGAAATAAAAATTTTTGGGTACTTGTGGCGCCCCCTACTTGCGTGTACACACTATTTGGAGCAAAATATATCCCAACAACCAAAATTTATTTGAGAAATGACTTGCAAGACTGTCTCCATTCATATTGTTGGCATTCTGGTGATTTTTTGAAAATTTGAAAAATCGTCATATGTGGTACCTTAAAAAAATTCTGGAAAAAGAATGGTTAAGAGTACCTCAGAGATGCTTACACCCTAGTAAACTAGAGGTGTTATAGCACATTATAGGCATGCTCACCGTGCTGTTGACCCTGGGCGCAATGAGCTACAGAGCCCTGAAAAAGGGTCAATTTCACTTTTTTATAGGAAACAGCGCCCCCTGTGGAGATGCGCCCTTAGTGTACCATTCTAATTTTTATGCAAACTTGTAATATAGGTCCCCTCCTTCATATACATGCACAAAACATTGAGGTACACTAAGGGTGCAAGCCACATAGGCCCCATCAATTCAGCTTAAAATTGACTGAAATAGTAACTTTGAGCGCCCCCTGTTGCCTGCGCCCTGAGTCAGTCATCATAAATGCGATACCAAATGATACCTTTGGGTCCACATATTTGGCCATTCAAATATAACAGAGGTGCACCAAGAAGGTACTGAGATAATTGGATTTGAAATCTGGACTTTGACACAATCCAAATTTTGGCCCTATATTTTAAAGGGCCCCTTAAAATAACCTAAAAGGTATGGAGGTCTAAAAATGAAATTTTTCCCACTTTTTAGTAATAGTTTACCAAGAAAAAAATTAAGAACAAGATCTGAGTCGAATGAGTAGCAAACCCTGCCTGAATCTCAGAAAACATGGCTCTTAACTACATTTTTTCAAGACAATGTTTTGACTATTTAAGAATTAAGAATATAATGTGACAATACTGAATATTGTAGCCAAGAGGTCTTGCAATGATTATATAAAGCAATCAGCTATTTACCTTTGAAACTTTAGGCTCAGGGGCTTAAATTCGGAAAAGCGGCTCATGGTGCCCCGCTCTCCCCTACCCTTTTGAGGAAATTATTTTGTTGTATAGCTTTTATCATGTGTTATGTTCTTTGGGACTTCAAATAATAGAGTAGCGTGGGACATGCAGCCCCCCTTAACTTCAAAGTGCTTAGCTATTTCACCTAGTTTTTATGGTCGATTATTTGAATGCTCATGCAGTCAGGAAGGGATCACTTGACTCCACTTATAACAAGTGAAACAATTGTCTACCAATTTGAATATAGGAGTTATGGTCATTTTTGTAAAAAAAATGCAAATGGCCTTCTTACCCCACCCATCGGGTAAGAAGCCCCCCTATTATAGTCCTGTGGCAACTTTTTTTTGTGAGTGCATTCAACTTGAAAGTTATTTCTTGGGGTTCTTCTATCCTTTGTAAGGCATTCTATTATCTATTTACTTTTTCTTAATTACAGAATTTTTCTGTTCTGACTCTTTAGTTTTTGCTGTCACATTAAAAGCCTCGAAAATGTAACGTTAGATATAACCCTTTTGTGGGGGGGGGGGTGCTCTGACCTAAACCGGGCTTCTTGCCCCACGGTACTCTTTAAACTTGAAAGCCATCAATTGGAATTTTGCATGAAGATGCAAATGAGAGTAAACACGAAACCCTTTTAGAAAATATTGACATCTCAGCCATATTTACTTTGCATGTCAAAACGTGACAAAACGTGACTTGTGATGCTAGTAGACCCTGGATCAGTCAGGTAGGTCCTAAGTTCTCCTTTTATGTTGGGGGAGCTGCACGGTGCACATTTATTGTTGGTCACTGCTGTATGATGATGAGATGAGATAACTGGGAGTCCGGCACATACCATATTCATTCAGGAATGCCCAAAGTCTTTCAGTTGCCCTAGAATAGAATACTGGATATTAACTGCCTCCTTTGTTTAAACGTTGCATGGGCTCGGGCTAAATTCGGTTTCAGGGTGTTAATGGTAACACAAATAAGCACTGTTAGCCATAAGACTACAGAGGAACACAACTAGGCTACTTTAAGTTTTTTACAAGTTAACTCAGCTAATATAAGTGTATCTTGAATTTTTTGTAAAGCTGAACAGGTGTTTTATCAGAATTAAGGGCCTTCTTGGTAAACATAGATCTATGAGAGGCCTAGAAACATTTTTAGTGGATGACTTTTTTGGATAGTGCATCTGATATGCAATGTAATCAGCTCTGCTGAAGGCAGAGGTTTTGTTTCACATGGCTGTGTCTTCAGGAGATCAGCAGCAGCAAATTGTGTAGTTCCCAACTCACCAAATGATCTAATTAAGGATTTTTCTGTTTACATTTTGCTGGTTCTCATATGTAGAGCAAACAACAAACGTTGCCATACAGCCAGTATGCTGTCGTGTAATAAAAGTAATAAATATATACGAAAATTCGAAATCGAGTAGTTGAGTTTTCTGGGAGATTATGCGGTTTTAGTAAATTTAAGCACATTTTTTACTGGAATTGCCAAATATTTTGATTGTTTAATATTTATAATACTTGTAATTTCACTTCAGGATGTCTGATACATAAATACCAGCATGCTGGCTATGTTGTATGTCTATTGCAATTGAACTGGTTTCTAGTCCAAAATTTAAGATTTTATGATTAACTTTATCACTTGGACAGGTTTGATTTATGTAATACTGTTGGCCTGTTAGGCTTCCCTTGTGGTTACCCATCAATTAATCAATCAATCAGCCAATCCGCCAATATATTTATTATTCTGTCAATCTATTATTTTAATGGACACAGTGTGACACACAACTATATCTGTTCAAACATTTGCTTGCATTGCATCCATCAAAGATAGCTAGAAGATAGATGGATAGAGAGAATGTGCCAGTTAAGGCTGCTGCCTTATCTTGAAATTTTCATACTCTGAAGAATTTGAGTGGACGGTTCAAGACAGGTCTCATTGACACATTTTTGTTAAAAGCTTTATCACGTCACTGACTGGGCAAATATCTTACTGAATTGTTTTATTTCTAATTATAAGAAATACTTTGGCCCTATAACTGAGACTATGAGAAAATTAGTCCATTAATCATTCAGATATTATGGCCAATTGACTGATATGGCGACCAGCTGCAAGTTGATTGTGCGAATTGTGATACTCTGTGATACCAAAATTGTTATGGATGCTCTAATGCCAGGAGAGAAGCAAAATGTTTGAGTCATGTTTATTTTGTTATATAACTATTATATTATATTGTAACATTGTGAAACGCTTAATGCAGTCCAGCTTGACACATTTTTTGTTAACTATATTCAACCAATAGGCATATTGTTTCAAGTTGTATGATGCCCACCATTTGTAGACACAAATGTTGAATTTTTCTTGCACAATGCACATGACATTATATTGAGTTGATTAGTCCATGCATGAGAATATTTATTCAAGTGTGAAAGTACATTTATGTGGCACTTGATGAAAAAGTCTCAAAAAATTAATTTTTTTATTGATATTACAGTGCAAGCCAAAATAAAGTAAGATGTTTTTCAGCCAGAAGTCCTTTGTTTGCCTACTTTTTCCTTCTTTCCCCTCCTCACCCCAGATCTCCACACAGATCCCTTTGGCTCCCTTTGACTACCTTATCCTTACCCCAGCCTCAGAAGTGATTCTGGGGGAGCCCAAAGGTGTGAAAGGGTAAAGTAGTGGCTGATTCTTCCTTCCTATTGGGGTAGTCTTACTTTATTTTGTTGTACTGTAGCTTTACGATTTAAAAAAACTGTCTTGAATGTAGCTTATGAAACTGTTTGTACTGTTTGAACGCTTGATGGCTCTGAGCTGGGTTGTTTCTTTCCGCATCTCAGAATGATCATGACATGTTTTAGAAACAGAGGCATTGAAGCGGCGTAAATAAAAGGATTTATAGCACTGTTCATTACTGCGAAGAAGACTCCAACTTTCTGGATAGCTGAGTTGTAGACATAGCCAGTAACTTGCAAGCCAAACGCAATGAAACCATAGACAGAATCGACTCCCAGGCATACGATGAAAATAAAAGAAACCCAAATAGCAGTCTTCGTGAGTTGTTTGTTGGCTTTGTCAATCACGTTCGATGAGCCTAGATTTTCATTGCTGCGACGTCTCCTGAGGAGAAATACAATAATGCCGTAAAGTAAGATGAAGAGAGTGCTCGGCAAGATGTAGGTCAACACCAACCAGACTATTGAGTAGTAGTACATCATCTCTCGGCCGGACTGACCCCCTAGGAAATACTCGTTGTAGCAAGTGTTGTTGGCGAAGCGCATCTGGAGGTCGCCGGGGATGGTTATCAACATACCAATAACGTAAATCACCGGCTGGATGATCTTCTTTAGAATCTTCTTGAAGTACTGATGTTGGAATGGTTTTACGACTGCCAAGAATCGCTCAACCGCAATGATTACTAAGGAAACAATGGAGATCCACATGAAAGACCAATACAGTCCTTGGCTGTGCCAGACGTGACAGATAAATGCATCCAGCCAACTCACACCTGTCTTCCACATACTAGGTTGTACCTGAATTAAATGAGATCAAAAGATGCATTATGCTGAAAGAAAATGTGTGAATAGTGAATGCTACCATTGTTTTATGAGAATAATCCTTGTAAAATCTATTCATTTTGGGGTTACAGTTTATTTTTGTACATTTGTGGCAGTATCGTAAAGGTGGCCTATATTTATCATCTTTATTACAAGCTAATGCTTTAGTATGAGATTCTTGGTTCAATACTAAATTGAGAGAAGACATCATAGAGTCAACTTGTTTGATTGGTTTAGAGCGCTCACAATAGAACACATTCTTAAGGATTGTAGAAGCTTCCAAGTACAAAGAAATACACTGCTCCCAACAAACCCACTACAACTTCTTATACACAAACCAGAAAACATCATTGCATACCCTCACCAGACAAAGACATACTACAAAATTTAAGAATATAACCAAGCCAGCCTCGATATAGCCCAATAAGGTGCTGCTGAGGTGTTAAACCCAAACACACACACACACACACACACACACTAGGGATTCAATACTAAATTGAGAGAAGAAATAATAGAATGAACTTGTTTGATTGATTTAGAGCACTGACAGACATCAGACATGATGAATTCCAACACTGTAGAATTGGACTAACAAGTTGGAATGAATTCCAACAAAATAAAATTGGATGAGCAAGTTGGAATGAATTCCAACACTGTAAAATTGCATGAGCATGTTGGAATGAATTCCAACACTGTAAAATTGGATGAACAAGTCAGCTTAAATGATTGAGTGAGATGGTTGCACAATTTGTTTGACTGACATAGCTTGTTATTTTCAGCTAAGATAACAGACAGAGTATCTTTGCTGAAAGCAACAACCTATGTTACCTCAAACAATTGTACAACCATCTCGCGCAATATTTTAAGCTGACTCTAAATTAAGATAGTACAGTGAATAATCTCACTCTTAACACAGATCAAGTCTATATATATATATAATTTATTTCTGTTCTGTAGTTGCACAATAGGATTCTATTCCATGCAGGTCTGTATATTCAATCTTTAAATATGCATGGTCACTGTAATCTGGCATCCTGTGGGTGCATGGTTGCAACTTGCCAGAATTCACATGCAGCAAGCAACGGAATGAGAAAGCAACTGCCCCAGTGGATTAGTAGCATTCTCAGCTGGCAATCGAACAGATACTTAAAGGTTGTTGTGTGACATTGTGTATTTGGTTTAAGGTGTCGGAAACATTAGTGTTAAAAGTACACACTGATTTACTCAAAGCTGTTTATATAACATTGTTTGTCTGATTTTAAGCTGTCAATAATGTAAGTGTCAAAAACACAGGCTGATTGTACATAGAAATAAGTGGATTTACTCCTGCATGGAATTGGGTCATTGAAAACCATCAGTCTGCCTCAGCTGAAGCGGTGCGGCAGAGAGAGACTGCAGTCTGGAAGAATCTCATACTAAATAAAACGCCTGTCATTATTTTCTGATGGTCACTGGTGAGCTTTGTTTATATTTTATAGAACCAGTAACTTATTTTGAAGTATAATTCATGTGCAACTATGAAAATATGGGAAAAAAAATCTGCGTTGCAGTGTCGAATTTTGTTATAATCTCAACTTACCAGAATTATGCAAGCCATAGCACAAACCACACTATCCACCACTGCCTGATGTTGAAGTAAATAAATCATAGTGGATGACATTGAGTTACCAATTTGATAAAAAACAAAAATTGTGAAAGTGTTAGCAATAAAACCGGCCAATGTGACAGCCAGTTGACAACGGTCCATGATTTCAACCCACAAAGGAGGTTGCTCAGGATTAGTTGTTGATATTTCCATTTGATAAGTAGTAAAATATTCAGTCTCTGTTGTAAATAAATTATCTGTTGCTTCATTATTATTAATCGTATCTGATACCTGGTTAAAGTAAAAAAGAACAACAGTTAGTCAGGTAAAACAAAGTTTGACAAGAATTGAGATATTATTCCGGGGGGGTATATTATAATTTATGAGGTATTCTTGGGGACCATTCAATATTATGACAAGGGGGTAGGAGTTTTGCCGGAGGGGTTCGCATTTTTCACATATGTTTCAAGGGGAGAGTACTCATTTTTATGCAACATGTTTAAGGAGGGTATACAATTTCATTAAACATGCATACACTCAGTTTATCTGCGCCTTTATGCATGAAAAAAACATGAATCTATATGCGTGAATGTCAAAGGCAAACATGTATTTATAACAGTATATATGTTTGTGTCGCTCTGTATGTCTAAAGGGGGGTACTAAAAATCCAAATGAAACCCTAGGGGGTATCAGTTTTTAGCAGAAAGTTCAGACACAACTCCCACTCCCTCACACGCCATAAATTCTCAACGGTGGTGAAAAGCCCGTTCTTTTACAATCACAAGTTACTCAATGCTATAATTTTATGCATAAATTTGTGTCATCTTGTTAAAACATTTCGGCTATACGCAATCTTGCTGAGCAAAAATTACTTACCATAACTTCAACATTCTCCACATGAAATATTAGATTAAATAGTAGAATTTTCTGCAGGAATCTCATTCTGAAATTAAGTAACAATGTGATAAGAAATTACAGTCCTCATCATACTTACATGGAATCTCAAGTTCTTTTTTATGCTGTGGAACTGTGATGTCAGAGGACTCTATTCTAGCATTGCATAAATTAACTACAAGCTCTGATGTCATTTGAAACTGGATCAGATTCCCCAGCTTCTAGCCAATGGGATCCACCTGAACTGAGCATCACAGTTTCAACACGGGGCATTTTCGGAAAGGTTACACGAGTAACTAGAGTGACAGGGGTAACGAGGATAGTTTCCGAACACGCTAGACTCGACCTTCGTGTTTCCGGGAAGTGCCAATGTCAATTCTCGAGTGTAGTGTTTCCGGCTACTCCTTGATATGTGGGGAGTACTGGGGTCTCGAGTACTGTACCACTACCACGTTACACAAACTGGTTTCTGCTAGAGTAAAGCTCTCCTGTTCTGGTTCCAGGAACCACGAGGGTCGAGTCTGGCATGTTTGGAAACAAATCGTCATTACCCGTTTCACGTGAGTTACTAGTGTAACGTTTCCGAAAATGCCCAAGGTGGCAGAGTATTTTATCAGGGATAGCCCCTGCAACCACATCATCACAGCCTGATAGCCCATGGACTGACAGTACTTAAACAGTTCATTGGGATCACAAATGTAATGCTTCCTTCAATATATCAATGTTTGATCCATCACAGACAATCATCAGTCTAATCCTACCAAATGGCAGCTTTGTGAGCATTCACAATAGACAACTGTTATAATCCCCACAAGAGTTGTTTGATTAATCTACTAACTTGCCAGGCTACAGCAGCCTGCTTCAGTTGCCAGCGTGAGCGAGCAGGCTACAAAATTTCACTAGAGGTGCTGCCTTTCTGGTCCTCGCTCACATGCATTTTTGAAGCAGCCAAGCACAGTTCTGCTGTGTTCTGCTGAGCGCGGACCTGACAGGCAGCAGCGCGGACTTTAGGGGCAGCAGTCCCACTGACCTAGAAGCCAATTCGATACCATATTCAACTTCAATTTCGTCAGTCTGCAGCCTCGCTTGCTCGTAGACCTGCTTACACACAGAGCAGACTGTTGTCAGTCAGCTAACTTGCTAATTTACAACTTTAAACTTTGAACTTGCTATAAACAAAGGCTTTGACAATTTGTTTGTAAACACATGGATTATGTGATGTTTATTTGTTCTGGCAGCCCATTGGCTGCAAGGCTGTGATGTCAAACTTGCTAGGGTTTTCCCAGACCCAATTTTCATTCTGACATTGACTTGAAACTGTGATGCTCAGTTTGGGTGGATCCCATTGGCTAGAAAAGGGGGATTTTGACACAGTTTAAAGTAACATCACAGCTTGTAGTTAATTTACATATAATGCAATGCTAGAATTGAGTCATCTCTGACATCATGGTTCAGCAGCATAGAAAAGATTCCGCGTAAATATGGCAAGGGCTGTTATGATTATTTATTGCTGGCTATGTTATTCCTAAATGTTTTCTTGACAAAGAATTAGGTTGGACTTATTTCAGTATACTTTGAATATTATCTTATTCTCTGTTTGTCGGGTTTAACAGTCATGGAAATATGAGTGATTACTTAACTGCACTAAAATGATTATTGTGAGGAGTCACTGAGGACATTTGCATATACTTTTATGTTTGATGCAAAATCTTTTATTTTACAGTGCACTGAACATTATATATAAAATACTTCTAGGGGAAAAAATTGTTATTTATTTTTCTAGTCATAAACAGATTTGCGAAATAGCAGCCTTCGAGTAATCCAACCTCGGTTAAAAAAATCTCGGGCATTCTTTATCAAGTGATTTGAAGAAATTTTATTTATCAATCATATTTTTTTGTAACATTTGAGGTGTCTTTTGGATACATTAGAATGAAATTTGGAGGAGTTTTAGCAATTTTTTATTTTGATTTTGTAAAAGCGAAACGTACAATTTTTTTAAAAGAGGGTTACATGCACTCAGGTTCTTCTGGCTCAGACATGAAGCAATCAATCTACAAATACACAGACACAATGACAATATGCTTGCCTATAAACTGGTCAACTTAAATTGACAATGGAAAAGAGGTCTTTGAGATGTCAAATTGTCAATGGAAAAGAGGTCTTTGAGACGTCAAGTTTTTGTAAAGGGGACTTATTTTGTTGAACTCTTTATAAGAAATTATCTTTGACCAACATCAAGACCAACATCCTATGCTGTTAGAAAGTACCCTAGCAAGATGATAATGTTAAAAATGTAGTCTCTTGTCTTTTATTTTGATAAATCTCTTCGAGATGGAATACCTTAGGTTCTTTGAATGCATTCTGCTTGTGTCATTTATTTGACCATCCTTCTCATATTTCTTATGGAGTTTTGTTTTGTCACAGTTTGCCAACAGACTTTGGTAAGCCTTTATCTTTTTCCATGAGTGCCTAACTGTGTGAATAATAAATAAAAAACAAGGGTCAGAAATAAATAAGAGGTTTACCAGTTATTGATCTGCACAGTTGGTCGAAGTTGACATATACTTTATTCACAGAGGACCATGGCATTTGGTTACGAAATATGCATGCGGGGAAAACTTTGTTCATGATGAACAACTGCTGCTCTTTTAAGGTTCTAGAATTTGCCAGAAACATGAATACATTTTCTAATTAGGGTGTCTGTGGGTTGAAGGAGTTGCTACTATGAAAATAATCCCTATGACAAAGTCAACAAACCTCTCAAAGTCTAGCTAATTTAGATTTTTGGTATATTTCGCTTAAAATGCCCTTTTTTTCATGTATAATAGACCCCTTAAAGCAAACAAATGGTGCAGTGACTCCACTTTTTAATTCAATAAATTGATCAAGCTATCATGTGTTTAGTTTTTTCTTTTTGAAAGTTGATGGAGCCAATTTTTTTCCAGTGTTGTCGAGGCACTTTTTCTTAGGTCTAAGTATCGGGAAATAATTCTAATGTGAGGATTTTGCCGTAATATCCTACACATTTTCAATACACTACTATTTTTTTTTTGGGCATATCTGTATAGTTGGCCTGACATGCTTTTTTCTAACAATGGTGGTGCATTGTTATGATAACTGAAGTCTCCAATATATGCCTGAACATTATGTTATTTCCAATGTCTGTAACTTTGCAGCTGAGCGGCTTAGTACTCAAGGTGACCTGCTCCGCTGAAGGTCTTTGCCAGCTAGATGTCGTTCAGATGAGACGTTTTAAAAATTGGCGGCCCCTGGTATCAGTGTCTGTGCTGGGTTAGTAAAAGATCCCTCACATGGGGTAAATGTGTAGCATGTTCAGGACTCCCGCTCTCTCTCCCATCTAATCAATCAACCCTCGAGAGCACCCAGAACTGGGCTTAGAGGGCTGCACTTACTGTATCAATTCATCTTACTCTGTATGATTAGTTTTGATTTTATGCGTGCCATTTATTTGCTACTCCTTATCTTTACTAGTTTGTGTGGTGAATCTGTTATCAAATGCATTCTTGAGTCTCTTGGTCGACTAGCAATTCCAGAAAGACAAGTTATCAAATTACGTCAGAGTTGCTGTAATCAGACGTCAATAACGGAGCAAGACATAATTCAAAGTTGAGGAACTAACCAAAATTTGGGACTCACAGATTTCATCTCCAATGTAGTTGGACATATGGTTGGCTTCGGTTGAATCGAGAATTTTCCCTGTTTTGGAGTGTTTTAAAATTACAGATGCACAAGAAATCTGCATAACTACTTTTATTACACCTAGAATTAATTATCAAAGCTGAAAATTGAATAATGTTGTCAAATAATTACAATTTGCTGCCAAAAGGGAAATTATCTGTGTGACGCAGCGAATTGTCACAATACTTTTGAGGGGCACTGTAGATGACAGGCCCTGAAAAAAATCATTACAAGTCAGGGTTCTTTGTTTATAAATTGTGATACAACTGCCAAACCCGGACCATAGATTCAGATTTCAGATGCAGAAATATTTATTTGCTTTGTTTCAGAAATTAAAAGATCATTGGAGACCCCTCTACGGCTATCAATTGCCGCTGCCGAGGGGCCACCAGTCAAAAAGTTTACATAGACAAATTTCATACATACATGTTAAATTGTGAAAATAAGATTAGAAAAAAAAATCTAAATATTTTACCAAGGCTGACTGGTGACTTCACAGTGCGACTGGAGGGTGATGCAAGCATAGCAAAATGTCTTCAAATTTTATAGTGAAAAAATATCAATACTAATTTTGTGAACAAATATAACAGTCAATGGTATTACAATCAGTTTCGTAGTCATTGATTAGACAATTTTTGACATACAATCTAAAACCAATAAAACTGTGGCTAAATATTTTTTGTCTTATTGGTTCAGTCATTTAATTGTATCTTAATGGAATTCTGTATTTTAAACTTTGCTTTGCAAATTCATGCCTTACACAGGGTAAATGTCAAAATTGACTTACATTAAACCTGGTCACATACCTGCGGTGTAACTGCTCATCTAAGACAACAGAGCCCAGCAATGGTTCAGGAAGTAAAAAATTGAAAAACTTATAGCATAGCTTATATTCATGTAGAGTGCATATATCTTTGAACTTCAGTATTTTCAAACTTTTAAAATTGGCACTGGTATGTGCATTATATCTTCTGTTTAGTATTCGTATTGCCTTTTTCTGTAAAATATATCTCATGCCCCAAAGAAAAACACCATAGTTAAGATGAGAAACAGTCAAAGAGTAATAAATATTTAGCAGAGCTTCAATGGGTAAAATGTTTTTCAATTCGTTCAAGACACCAATTGTTCTAGATATCTTTTTGGACACATAGTCAGAATGAGCTTTCCAGCTCAAGTTCTCATCCAGTATAATTCCCAAAATAGTCATAAGTTTTTACAAATGCAACTTCTTGTTCATTTATGTAAATCTTAGGTATATCAATTTTTCTTTTATGAGTGCGGAATAACATTGCTTTAGTCTTCTTACAATTTAATGATAATTTGTTAAACTCTAACTATTTACTTATCTTTTTTTAATTCATCACTTATGACCTTATTTGGATTTTCATTTGGATTACTAAGTTTAATCAATTTCATTGTTGTCATAAGTGTAGAATCATCTGCATAAGTTATAGGGTACAGAATATTTGAAGCATTGGCCAATGGCCATGCCATTCACGTATATATAATGAATAAAAGGGGGCCTAAGATGGACCCTTGTGGTCCACCAGTTGTAATTGGTAATAATTCTGATTTCTTGCTATTAAACTCAACATACTGATATCTATTTGAAAGATAACTTTTAAGTAATGCAAATGAAACATCTTTAATTCCATAAAATTGCAGTTTTTCCAAAAGAATTTGATGGTCCAGCGTATAGATCTGTCTCAAGTTGAACTGCTTTTACTGCATTTCATTGAGACAATTCAACTTGTTGAACAGTGCAAGATAAACGATTTTTGGAGATTCTTTACCATCTACAGTATTAGCATAACTGCAACAAGTTTGCTCGAAGTCAAATATATTTTTATTTAGACAAAAATAGTGAATTGCACTTACCTTCAAATTGTCGTGAGTGTTAAGCAAACATCTTGCTAGTGTCTTCTTAAACCTGGTCAGATGCTTGTCAGGTGCCAGCTTCAGCCAATAGGAGTCTCCCTCATGAATTATTAATGTGGGGAGGTGCCATGTGCTGTTTTGTTGGCTCGCAAGTCTTCTTCTCAAGTTAACTATTGACAGAAACTTTCTACACAAGTAATTTTTTCTCTGGTATTTTGCACTGTGCTGATGCTTGGACAATTACTGAGCGAAAGTGCCCTGGTTCAATTTCCCATTTCAAAATACTAGTGATGCGGAAAGGACCACCCCCCTCCTGTCCAGAACCGCCTGATCCAGGGGTGAGGTGGTCCGGTCCAGAGGTGAGGTGGTCCGGTATACCGATACATAGCGGTTTCCAATTTACGACCCATTATGGCCAAAAATCATCAGATTAGCCATAAGGTCGGAAAATGAACGTGTGAAAAACAAAAAAATTTATTTTCTTCAGTTTTTCACATTTTTACAAATTTACATTGTACTGGTATGGGCAACCTCTGGGTTATATCTAAACTTACATTTTTGGTGCTTTTTCATATTGATAGGATTAAAGCTAGAGGGGTTTTAGGTAACGTCACAAATTTTCAGGGCAAACAGCACCAAACCATAGTAAAAATTGAAGAGACAAAAAAATGTGCATGGTTTTTGTAACTTTGACTAATTGTTTGAAAGGGGTTGTCAGAAATACAGTGCCGCCTGTAAGTAAGTGAAACGCATGATATTGTGCCATTACATCAATGTTGAACATCCTTAACCAAAATGCTTCTGGAGGGACGAATTCTCATCCGATGAGGGGAAAACATTTTGGGTCATAAAGGCCGATATGTGAGGCATGTGGGATAACAACAGCATCCAGTTTTCTTTGCTGTAGTCAGAGTTAGGTATGGGTCGAAGTCTTTGATAAGTAAGTGAAACATAGGCCAATGTTAAAACATAGGGAAGGGTGGTTCACTTACTTATCAATGACTTTGACCCATACCTAACTCCGACTACAGCAAAGAAAATTGGCTGCTATTTTTATCCCACATGCCTCACATATCGGCCTTTATGACCCACTTTGTTTCCCTCTCTTCCGATGAGAATTCATCCCTCCATAAGCAGTTTCGCTGAGGATGTCTAGCATTGATGCAATGGCACAATGTCATGCGTTTCACTTACTTACAGGCGGCACTGTAGCTTTGGAAATTTTTAAAATTATAATGGATATCTGCATTGCTTCACCTTATGACCATCACATAAATATGATTTGGATCATGTTTTTTGCATTTTAGTTCAAAATGTAGAGGTCTACTTAAAATATGTGGGTTTGGGGCAGGGGGCATGAGGCCCCCTTCACTGGGGGGTAGAAGCTGCTTCAGGAACCATTTAATAATGTGTACTTTACCTTAAATCTTGATAGAATAGCTAATTGAAATATAAAAAATTTGGATCAAAATTGAAACAGGGAAAAAAATATTAAAGTATGAACAGAAAAATTCTGAAACTCAGAAAAAGTGAATAGAATGCCTTAAAAATAATAGAACCCGAAGAAATTACTTTTAAGCTGAATGCGCTCGCAAAAAAAATTGCCATAGGATTATAATAGGGGGGCTTCTTGCCCGATGGGTAGGGTAAGAAGGCCATTTTAATTTTTTTACAAAAAGGGCCGTAACTCCTTTATTAAAATTGGTAGACATTTGTTTCACTAGTTATAAGTAGAGTTATAAGTAGAGTCAAGTGATCCCTTCCTGACAACATAAGCATTTAAATAATCGACCACAAAAAGTAGGTCAAATCGCACCTCGAAGTTAAGGGCGGCTGCATGCCCCGTGCTACTCTAACCCGGTTGACGTACGATCCGGTTTGGAATCATGGTAAATGACATATTCATTGATATTCCCCTGTAAGGTAGGGGACACACCGTGCATGCGCACGGTCTCATGTTGGCCACTAAGGATAGAGGTCTTCACCTTAGTGTTACCACCCACCGCCACGATGAGGCCCGAGACCTGCGGGGGCCAGCAGCGCCTGTAAAAAGGCATCCTGACAGGCATCATTCCGACTCAGCTGTGGTGAGCCAAGTAGTGGTCCTATCTCTCAAAGCATGAAAGCTGCAAAGAGACAGAACACACATGATATCATACGCAGCACACATAATTACCAAACAGAAGCAATCTTCATTTGAGAAGATAGTCCAAAAACACATCTGTATTAAAAAAATTCGAGAACAACAGGGAAATTGCTCTTATGGTATATGTTATATGTTGCACTGAAAATTTCAATTTTGAGTCAGCTTAAATGATTGAGTGAGATGGTTGCACTCTAGAGTAGGTTGGGGCAAGAAGCCTGGGTTAGGTGAGAAGCCCCCCCCCCAGGGTTATATATAAACTTACATTTTTGATGTGTTTTCTTATTGATAGGATTGAGGCTAGAGGCTTTTTAGGTGATGCCACAAATTTTCAGGGCAAACAGCACCAAACCACAGTAGAAATTAAAGAAACAAAAAAATATTCATGGTTTTTGTAACTTCTTTGAAAGGGGTTGTCAGAAATAGCTTTGGAAATATTTAAAAGTATAATGGATATATGCATTGCTTCATTTTATGACCATTATATAAATATGATTTGGATCATGTTTTTTGCATTTTAGTTCAAAATATAGTGGTCAAATTAA
Organism: Platynereis dumerilii; assembly: GCA_026936325.1. Classification (NCBI taxonomy): domain Eukaryota; kingdom Metazoa; phylum Annelida; class Polychaeta; order Phyllodocida; family Nereididae; genus Platynereis; species Platynereis dumerilii. The sequence goes on from JAPTHN010000002.1 coordinate 97,738,730, forward strand.
AATGTGTGTTTGGGGCGAGAGGCCCCACAATGGTATGGGGCATGAGGCCCCCTTCACTGGGGCCTCGAAGCTGCTTCAGGAACAATTTAAATAATGTGTACTTTACCTTAAATCTTGATAGAATAGCTAATTAAAATAGAAAAAAATTTGGCGGAAATTGAAAAAGGGCATAAAATATTAAAAAATTAAAGCATGAACAGAAAAATTCAGATATTCAGAAAAAGTAAATAGAATGCCTTAAAAATGATAGAAGAACCCCAAGAAATAACTTTCAAGCTGAATGCGCTTGCAAAAAAAATTGCCATAGGATTATAATAGGGGGGCTTCTTGCCTGATGGGTGGGGTAAGAAGGCCATTTGCAATTTTTTACAAAAATAACTGTAACTCCTTGTAGACATTTGTTTCACTAGTTATAAGTAGAGTCAAGTGACCCCTCCCTGACAGCATAAGCATTAAAATAATTGACCATAAAAAGTAGGTCAAATCACACCTCGAAGTTAAGGGGGACTGCATGCCCCGCGCTACTCTAGACCAGTACAGTTTTAGCCATAGGCCACACCCCTTCCTAGCAACCCCCAAAAGTCCAACATCATTCACCCCTTTTTCATGCCTGCGCTGCTTAAAGTGCTTGCACGTTATTGTTTTTAACTGCAAAAAAGCTTTTTCAAGTAAAAGTTCGGAAGAAGTTATCTTCAAATTTAAAACCCTTGACTGGTTGTTACATAAATTTGTTTGAGTTGCGTAAATATCTAACTTACAATGTTTTTATGAAAATGCCGCCAGTTGGTGGGAAGAACATCTTTTGAAACTATCTAATACAGTGTTAAAATTGAAATGGACTTTTCAAAATTTTTGTTTTGAGTTACTTACGATGGATAATTGCAGGGTGGGGCTGGCACTCTGGATAAAAAGTGGAAATGCTGTTGCCAAGCTTTTGTCAAGAATTGTTCTTATCAAAGAAATATTAACAATGTCAAAGAAAAGCAGAGATACATGCATTAAGATATATCTTGTTGGTTTTAAATATCTGCAAATGTACTAAATGAAATTTTGTGGCTTGATAAACCAGCATGTTAAAATTGTCATATCTCAAATAATTCCCAACAGAATCTTTTCGTTTTTGTCTTTAAAAACGTTCCCTTGATTGCCTTTTTGAATACTGTCCTATAGTGGCATATTTGTTCAATATTTTTTGTGGTTGGTTCTTTAAGGTTTCTGATGTAGAGAAACTTAACTGAATCCCATATATAGTTGTCCATCGCATAGCAGGCAATCTCTTGCATATACATGTATCTTATGTTTCAATAAATGTGTATCTGCAATGATCTGTGTCTCGATGTCCAGCAACCCAATGTACTACACATAGTACACAAGGTTTGTTGATCACACCTTAATATATATATTGTCAATGTTTATCACTTTTTTTTTCATTTCTGACCTGAGAAAGCAAAGAGATAACATAAAATTTTGTGATGACAATAAGTCAAGTGACGCAAGCTGAGACGCTTTTAACGTACCGACAGAATGAAATAACGAGGAAACTCTTTGTCTTTGAACGAATTCACATTTTGATAAATGCAGTGATTATACTCTAAACTTGATAGTGCAGGTTAAAAATTTGCTAGTACTGTTTCTCAAGCTCCTTATAAGACTCACAGTAGAGTCTTGATTCTTACTGATTACACAAATTGAGCAAGATACACATAATTACCTTTTCGTCTTTGCATCTTGCACAGCTTTCTTTCAAATACCCAAAGACAACGCTGAACATCTCACAGTCTATATGAAACTAAGAAAATATTCATTATTTTAGTAAGTGCTGACCGATTTTGGTTCCCAGCATGTATCCTATTTCCAAGGCTAAATCTATGTGGACAGGTGTGATTAAAATAGAGGATGGAGCAGGCCAACTGTGCCTGGGGAAGATGTAATGGTCTCGATATCAGATAGACATCCGCTGCTGCGTATATTTCAAGAGTTCTGGAAAATGTCAGTATTGAGAGGCATATAGGCACATTTCCTGCCATTAGCAGTTGTATTGAATGTGGCCACTTCGCTGCGTGCTTCTTAACTCATTTGAAACTGGAGAAAGTCTTGCTGAAGCTACTGGTTTGCTCTACTCTTAAAGACCCAACTGCAAGAGCAACGAATCTATGCCACAAAGCAATAACACTTTTACTGGATTCTGATTGGACGATGGTCATTAGGGCAGACCGGGGTCTTATAAATTAACTTTCTCACTCTAAAATCTACATTTTCTTTGGAATTTGAAACACCGGTTAAGTTATTTGGCAGATTTTATTGATATGTGTTCTTATCAAGTCTGGTATCACATTAGAGTCACTGAAAATCTTTTCAACTTCCACTGAAATATAATTATTCTTCAATTCTTCAATTATTTGCCCCAGATTAATCAATGTTGGCTCAGGTTGCGTATAATTGACCCCTCATTAGTCATTACTGCAGCACTGGTCACTGCAATGTCCAAATTTTATGCAAATGAGTGCGCTGTCATTGGTCATATAGTTTCAGATCAATTAGTATATAGTTATTCGCCACGGGAGATATGTGATTTGTCACCCAAGGGCTTAAGCCATAGGTGTGATAAATGCATATACCCGATCCAATGGTAAATAACTGGCTTATACCATGAGACAAAAACTCAAACAGTCAAACATGACATGAGACGATAAGTGGACAACAGAGAATATATGATTTATCACAGAGAAATACAGGCTTGTGATTGGTTGGCAGAGGTGTCGAATGGTAAAAGCATAATTATTTACACTATCTCATAATCTGATCATTGATTTAAACACACTCACTATCTCATGCAAAAATTTGGTGTATCTTGTGCCATTAGCTGTTCGGAGACATATTAAAATAATAGCTTCAAATAACCAAGGTCTCCCTCCCGTAACCAAAAACTGTGAGCAAACATCCCCCCTGCTTCAAAGGCACGAGTTCAGATGGATTGGCTATGCATGTGCACATTGTTATCATATAATTTTTTGCAATTTTTACACAGTAAAACACATATTAAAACGACAAAGAGACACACTACTCCCAACAAATCCACTCCAATTTCTTACACACAAACCGGAAAACATAATTACATTTTTGCATCAAATACAGACATATTACAAAATATTAGGATAAAAGACAAAGACATATAAAATTCAAGCCTGCCTCGACATAGCCCACTGGCCCCCGCAGGTCACGGGCCTCCTCGTGGCGGTGGGTGGTAACACAAGGGTGAAGTCCTGTATCTCTTGTGGCCAACACGAGACAGTGCGCAAGCACACGTCTCCCCGACGGAAATGGGGCAACCTGTTTGCCGTGGGTTGCGACCCGTGTCGGAGGATGAAGGGGTCCTGGTAGTTGAGTTGGTTGGGACTAAGTTGGTCCCTCCCATACAATACACTACTTTGGCCTGGATTTCTCCTAGACGGGAGGCTGGATTGGCCCAGTCCAGTCAAGCGGCTTGTCATGCTGCCAATAGGACTATTGCCCTATTTGGCCATGGCTGATGGGTCAATCAAGGAAGGTTCGAGCAAAGTGTACGTGCTGGCCATGTTTCTATGATTGCAGCAGTATAACTAATCCAACCTTTTAAGAGTATATCCTCCATGCATCCTTGGGATTAGGGTGCTGGGCTCAGCCCTACCCATATTAATCTCCCCCTGTTGGGCTCCGAGGCGGGTGGGGAGCATGGATGATGAAAAAAGAATATCCCATGGCTTCATCAAACACCCACTCAACTCCGGATCGTGCATTCCCGGATTACCAAGGCACGCGTTCCCCAGGGGCATACCAGCTTGGTGGCTCTGACAAATTTCCTACTGGTAATCATTCATCTAAAGAGTTCCCCACATTGGGGGACTATTTAGGACCTGCAAGAGTAAATATGCAGAAGCGTACAAAGCACATGTCCTCAGACTCCTCTGAAAATGAATGTGACAAACGACGTAGACAAAACTCCGAGTCAGATGATGACACATTCCAAAATACACCAACCTATTGGCCAAGTTTCTTGGTCATAGCTAGTGATCATCCATCTTTCAAACGACTGCATGCCATTGGCATTACCAAGGGCATCTACGGCATATGTGGTGAACCCAAACGCATCAAGAAATTGAGATCAGGAGACTTGTTGGTTGAGGTTGAAAGGCAGTCACAGTCACGCAGCCTCCTACAAGCAAATACACTTTGTGGCTTTCCCATAGAGGTTACCCCACATCGATCACTGAACTCTTGTAAAGGTGTGATCCATTCCCAAGACAACGTCACTTGTGATGAACAAGAAGTAAGAGAGTACCTCGCTCCGAGAGGAGTAACAGCGGTTCAAAGAATTTTTAAAAGGGGTGAGCCAACAGCCACCCTCATCATAACATTTGCAGGCAACAAACTCCCCTCTCACCTCGAAATGGGTTGGGAGATATGCCCAGTCACACCGTATATCCCCAACCCAATGCGTTGCTTCAACTGCCAGCAGTTCGGCCATCATGGCAGAATTTGTACTAAATCTGCAGTCTGTGCAAAATGCTCATCAAGAGATCAAACCAGCAGCCATGACAGTCCCTGTACAGAACCATCAAAATGTGCAAACTGCCATGGTACGCACCCGACCTACGACCGCAACTGTCCTACCTGGAGGAAAGAACAAGAAGTCTTGAGAATCAAGGCTGCCTACAACATCTCTTTCCCTGAAGCCAGGAAAATCCAGCAAAATAACAACACTTCAAAAACATATGCATCTGCCTCAAAGTCAGTCACCGAGATCGGCACACAAACTGACTTAACCTTATCATCCACGGCAAGTCAATCAACATTTCCTCCAGCAGTCATTTCAGGTACAAATTTCAACGACTACCCAGAACCAGTACACCATCTCACCCCAAGAAAGAAGATCTCTTTGAACAGAAATTACATAAATCGCAGTCACGCATGTGATTCAGAACAAGACAACGAGAATTCTTCTTTAACTCACCAGCAGTCGACGGACAAAGAGAACCCGACTGCAGAACGAGGTGCTCTTAAAGTTGCTCAGGAAAATGAGCAACAACGAGAGATATCCAGAAGTGGCTCGGACACTCTCCCAATCAAGCCACCAAGACGGAAACGAGCGGCATCAAACAAAAGTTCGCAGCCAGTACCGTCTTCACCGAAATCTCAATCTCCTGCCAAGAAAAAATCTTCGTCAATACCAACTTCAAATCAAAGAAGTTGGAAACAACCCTTAAATAAGATTAAAAAATGACCTGGGGTAAAATAATTCAATGGAACTGTCGGGGCTTTAGAGCCAATTTTGATGAACTGAACATCTTGGTCTCAGACCTTCATCCTGCAGTCTTGTCTACAGGAGACATATCTGAAGACCTCGGACAGTTCCAGTTTAAGAAATTATAAATTACACAATTCCTACGGAAACATAATTAATGATAGGGCCATTGGTGGATCCTCTATCATGGTAAGACAAGATATCATTCATTCTTCTTTAAATATTGACACCAACCTCCAGGCAGTTGCCGTCCGCATAACTGCACATAAAACATTCACCATCTGTTCTATATATATTCCACCGAGTCATCATCTAACAAACCGCGAATTAAATGACCTTTATGAACAACTCCCACTCCCCTGTCTTTTACTCGGGGATTTTAACAGCCATCATCCATTATGGGGAGGGTCCAAAACAAACAACAAGGGACTGGTAATCGAGGAATTTATCTCCTCAAATGATCTATGCATCTTCAACGATGGCACTTATACATATCTCCATCCCGGTCATGGGACTTATAGCCCCATTGACCTCAGTATAAGTGATCCTATACTCTTCTTAGACTTTACCTGGTATGTCTTGGATGATAGTCATGGAAGTGACCATTTCCCTGTTGTCCTGGAGAGTACTACAGGTTCCCCATCAATAAATCATCCAAGATGGAAACTAGACAAGGCTGACTGGGATCTCTATGAGAATCTAGCAGCTGATCGTATAAAATTAGACTTATATAGGAATAATGAGTCTCCAATGGAACAACTCACTGAAGATATATCAGACATTGCCAATTTATCCATCCCTAAAACTAAAGCCGGGGTACCAAAAAAAGTAAGACCTTGGTATGACTCGGAAGTTAAGGAAGCCATCAAAAATAGAAAAAAGGCTCTTAGAATATACAACACTAGACCAACTACTGCCAACCTAGAATATTTTCGCATCCAGAGAGCCAAAACTAGACGATTGATCAGACAAAAAAAGAGGGCTTCGTGGCAAAGCTATATCTCTCAACTTAATGAAAGAACACCACCTTCTAAAGTATGGGAAATGATTAAAAAGATCCAAGGTAAAATGTCGACATCCCAGATCAGCCATCTTATAGTTGATGGGGAGGAATATACAGCGTCAGATGAAATAGCTGATAAACTTGCTAAAAGTTTTCTTTCAATTCTTCTTCAGAAAACTACACTCCTGAGTTCCAACATTTTAAAGCTCAGGCAGAACACCTTGTCTTGAACATTCGTTCAAATGATATAGAAGACTATAACAGTCCTATCACTATTGAAGAGCTTTGGAAAGCACTACAAAAATCTTCAGATTCTGCAGTTGGTCCAGATGAAATTCACTATCAACTTTTGAAACACCTTCCTCCTTCATGTCTAGAGGTTCTTCTCTATGTCTATAATAAGATTTGGGATTATGGAACCTTCCCTGCATCCTGGAGAGCAGCTACAATAATCCCAATCCCTAAGCCGAATAAGGATCATACTGATCCTACTAATTACAGACCCATTGCCTTGACTAGTTGTCTTTGCAAGACTATGGAAAGGATTATTAATGACCGGCTTGTCTGGTATCTTGAATCGAATGACTCCATCTCAGAATTTCAATGTGGCTTTCGGAAACAAAGGAGCACAGTAGACCATCTAGTTAGATTAGAAACATATATAAGAGATGCTCTAATAACAAGGGAACATGTTGTAGCTGTATTCTTTGACTTGGAAAAAGCGTATGATACAACGTGGAAATTCGGCATTATGAAAGACCTGTTTGAATTTGGTTTGAGAGGAAGGCTGCCTCATTTTATTGGTTCTTTTCTAGAGGATCGATGGTTTAGAGTCAGGGTGGGGTCTACACTTTCGAGTGAATATCCCCAAGAGATGGGTGTCCCACAGGGGAGCATTTTATCTCCCACTTGTTTTAACATAAAAATTAACAGTATTGTCAAAGCTATTAGAGAAAACGTCATGTGTTCACTCTATGTTGATGATTTTCTTATTGCACTAAAATCCAAACAGATGTCGACCATTGAAAGACAGCTCCAACAAAATTTAAATAAACTTCACAAATGGTCTCAAGAAAATGGTTTTAAATTCCCTTAATTCAAAAACAGTATGCATGCACTTTTGCCATCTTAGAACTCCCCATCCTGAGCCAACTCTTAAAATTGAAAATTGTGCAATCAAAGTAGTAAATTCTAATAAATTTCTTGGAGTCACATTTGACTCAAAACTCTCCTTCATCCCCCACATAACTGCACTTAAGGCAAAATGCCTACAGTCTTTGAACATCTTGAAAGTAGTGGGAAAAATAAACTGGGGTGGTGACACCACTGTTCTTCTCAGGCTTTATCGTGCAATGACTCGGGCACGTCTCGACTATGGCTGCATTGTATATGGCTCAGCAAGACTATCTTATCTTCAATGCCTGAATACTGTACACAATCAAGGAATCCGTTTGAGCCTTGGAGCATACAGGACATCTCCTGTAGATAGCCTGTATGTTCTGGCAAAGGAACCTCCTTTATCACTCCGACGACTGAAGCTATCTCTGCAGTATACTGTCAAACTGGCTGCAAATCCTCTTAATCCTGCATACGCAATTGTCTTTTATCCTAACCATACAGATCGATATGAACGACAACCAAATGCTATTCGGCCACTGGGGTTGAGAATGAAACCCCATCTTGAGGCCGCCGGAATAGACACACTTTTTATTGCTGAGAACAAAGTTCCACAAATTCCACACTGGAGTATAGAAACACCAGTTGTTAACACTGAATTGGAAGTCCTGAAAAAGGCAGAAACAGATCCAATAGTGTACCAAAGAAGGTTCTACGATATCAAACTAAGATATCATGATCACAAACTCTTATATACAGATGGCTCAAAAGATGGAAAACGAACGGCTTATGCTGTAACTTCCTGTAAATCAAACCTATACAGTGAACGCATCCCAAATGAAAGCTCAGTATACACTGCTGAGCTTTTAGCAATCTACAAAGCCGTATGGCTTGCTAGAATGTCTGAAAAAGACAAATTTGTAATTTGTTCCGACTCTAAATCGGCAATCCAAGCTCTTGCCAGCAAGAGGTTAGATCATCCCATATTACAAGACATACTCATGCTCCTGTCTGGATTAGACAGCAAAGAAATTATTTTCTGCTGGATTCCAGGTCATGTGGGAATTGCTGGAAACGAAAAAGCAGATCTTATGGCGAAAAATGCTCTTTCCAAAGATCTTACGTTGGATACTATACCTTACACGGACCTTCGTCCAACTATCAGTGATTACATAAAATCCGGATGGCAAATTATGTGGAACGCATGTGAGAATAATAAACTCAGAGTTATCTTTCCCAGAATCAGGGATGTACAACAAATTACCTCTAGAACACGCAGAGACCAAATTGTGATTCACAGGTGTCTTATTGGACATTCAAGACTTACTCATTCCCATCTTCTACTGGGCGACCCAGCCCCAATCTGTGAGGAATGCCAATGTCCCCTCTCAATCAAACACATCCTAAAGGATTGTAGAGTTTTTCAAACACAAAGAAATGCACTTCTCCCAACAAATCCACTTCAACTTCTCGTAGACAAGCCAGAAAACATAATCACATTTCTGTACCGAACACAGACATACTACAAAATATGAAAATTAACGAAGACAAATAACACCCTAGCAAGCCTCGATATAGCCCAATAAGGTGCTGCAGAGGCGTAAAACACAAACACACACACACACACATCGCCCACTAAGGTGCTGCAGAGGCGTAAAACACAAACACACACACACTTTTGCAATTTTTAATGTATGTTTGTGTGATAAGGAGAGGGGGGGCATTCACATTCAAGTTATCCAACCTGAGGACTAATCTGATGAGGACTAATCTTAGGAAAGAGGACAGCTTCAATCAGACTCTCTCATTTTCTTATATAAGACTTTATTAAGTTGTGTTAAACTCCAGGTGTGACAGGTTTGTTATGCTCGATTCTATCAATGACTCGGAACACAACTTTCAGATGCACTTCAAAACTTGCAAGTAATTGGTCTTGGATTTTTTGTGAACACAGATGGCTGGAAGCGAATATTTTTTTTAACACATTGTAAATTCGCTATTTTCTGTAATTATTATCCTTTTCACAGCCTCTGGAGCCCCCGCAGGTCTCGGGCCTCCTCGTGGCGGTGGGTGGTAACACTAAGGTGAAGACCTCTATCCTTAGTGGCCAACATGAGACAGTGCGCATGCACGGTGTGTCCCCTACCTTACAGGGGAATATCAATGAATATGTCATTTACCATGATTCCAAACCGGATCGTACGTCAACCGGGTAACCAAGGTGCGCGTCCCTCAGCGGGAAACCAGGCTGAGATCGAAAAGTTAGCGACTGGACTACCAAGATTACAATGGACAAGGACATCCCCGGATGACTTGATTGACCCTGACTGCCCCTCACACATGACAAAAGATGAACATTGCCTCGTGATAAAAGGTGTTAAGAAATCACTTGACGACTTGTCAGCAATTGCTGTTTATGAAGTTATTGCGGACATTTGCGACAACACAGTAGCAGGAAAAATAAAGCGTCAAACCAACGGAACCTTTCTTATTTACCCTCGGACTGATAAACAAAAACAGAAACTGACATCAGTCAATGAAATAGGCGGTACCAAAGTCTTCATAGAACCTTTCACAAGACCAGGCAAAGGCCTTATCTTCTCGAAAGAGAGTAAAACATGCACCGACTCTCAGCTAAAGAAGTGGTTCCAGAAACAAGGCATTGAACAATTCAGACGTATGTCCCAACGAAATGGATACGAATTACTACAACTGACATTCAAAGATGACAAAGTTCCTGAGAAAGTACCTGTCGCTTTTGAAAAGTGCAGAGTTCGCCCTATCTTCCCCCGACCCAAGCGTTGTTTCAATTGCCAAATATATGGCCATTTCGCCAGTACATGTAGAAGACCAACAGCTTGTGCCAATTGTGGTGATCGAGATCATGCCCATGCCAGAGATAAACCGTGCTGCAGACCCCCACGTTGTGTTAATTGTGGAGGGGATCACCCTGCGTTTAGCCCTGAATGTGGAGTCTTCAAGAAACAAAGAGAAATTGTACAAGTACAGATTTACACTGGAATATCCTTTACTGAAGCCAAGCGCCTTGTAGAAGAAGATCACCCTCCCCATCCCAGGACTTGGGATGATGAAGAAACCATGGAAAAAATTGATGAAGTATCCGATTACCCTCGACCAGTTTTGCATCCATCCCCACAGAGAAGGCTTCAACTGAAGAGGAACCTCTTCATGGATGTCTTGCAGAAATCGCCTGCTCAAGATCAACCAAAGAAGGAACAAACGATGAATTCTGCTGAACCCGTTGCTTGCGCATCACCCAGGAAAACAATCCTAACAGGTCAAACATTCTCTCCAACCCTACGGGCAAAGACATCACTCAACCACGTCAAGAAGAAAGAAGCTTTGGCTTCTGAAGACAAGAAAACACCCAAACCAACAAATCAAGAAAACTCAACAAACCATTTGATTCTTTGCACAGACAAAACTAAAAAGACAGGCACTCCCAACAAAAAAGCACCCTCTACATGTCACAAACAAAACATGACAGAACCCTTAGTTTTTAAGTTTTCACAACCATTGATACCAACCAAGTATGTCTCTAAATAGCCCAATCAGGTGCTGATGAGACGTAAAACAATAACTCACTCACTCACTCACTCACTCACAGCCTCTGGAAATTGGATGCTGTGTGTTGCTCCATTGTGTATTGCTAATAGGATTTCTCACGTTTTACTGGTGGTGGAAATGATTTTTATTAGAATTTTAGCAGGTGGTCAATTGCGTGATTTGAAGGATGGCGACAACTTATGCAGTTAGGCTTATTTTTTGAAATATCTGTGTAAAAATAAGCCTTCACAAATGTTAAGCTAACCCATTTTGGCTATAAAATGAGAGAAACATAACAGACAAAGATTACAAGGTCGTTAAAAGACCTTGAAAAGTATTTTTTGCATAGTGTGCCTTCATGAGCAAAATCCCAGCTGGATGTCGCTCGGATGAAACATTAAATTGGCGGCCCCTTGTATCAGTGTCTATGCTGGGCAAGTAAAAGATCCCTCACATGGGGTAAATGTGTAACATGTTGAGGACTCCTGCTCTCTCTCCCATCTCATCAATCAACCCTCGTGAGCACTCAGAACTGGGCTTAAGAGGGCTGCACTTACCATATCTATCTATCTATCTACCTATCATAGTGAAGACTTGGAACTAATAACGTTTAATTAAGAAATGCTCAAGATGCGGTTCTACATGTGAATCTGCGGGTTTTTTCCTCTTTACAAGGCACCGTCATATCTGTTTCTATTTTCTGGTACGGATATAATAGTTTTAAGAGCGTAGCAGCAACAAGTGGAATTCCCTTCCCGACTACCTTCGAACTGTGGCAATGTGTGGCATCGCTAAGCCAATTCAAAAACATGATTAGGAAGTGGAATGGCCAGGCATGTCGCTGTGCGCTTAGTCAGCGCTAACTTAGTCATAATTTTTTAAACCGAATTTAAATAGATTTGACTTGGCTCATTTTGGTTGTCATTGACAAAGTGATTAAGGTGTTCAGTTTGGTTGAGCATGTTTATGATTGATGCAATGTCACAAAATCATGTGTTTCATCTACTTACAGGCAGCACTGTAAAGTGTGTTCCAATGTGCCCCGTGTTCAATGTCCCAATGAACCCCGATGACTTTTACACCAAAATGCAAATTTCTCAGGCACCAGTTAGTTTGTAAGGATACATGTAGCAATTCATAACTGTTCGCAATGATGTATCAAATTCATACACACATTGAAATAGCCTCATTGTTCATGGTTTGTTCAGAGAGTTCCTCCGTGGCCTAATGGTTAAGAGTGCTTGTTTGCACTGGCTCTGAGGGCGTGGGTTCGAATCCCACCCCGGAACTCAATTTAGTCCGAGCCCATGGGACATTAAATGGAGGCGGGTTGTATCCAGTGTTCTATGCTGGGGCAACTGAAAGACCCTGGGCATCCCTGAATTAATAGGGTATGTACCAGACTCACAGTCTTCTCATCTCATCATCATACGGCGATCGCCTGCCTCGATATAGCCCACTAAGGTGCTGCAGAGGCGTAAAACACAAACAAACAAACAATCATGGTTTGTTCAGAGAATGGTTTGAATTGAACCCCTCTGGGTTTAGTTGAGTATAGTTGGAAAACAAACTTTTTCTCACCATACTTCTGCATTTAGTTGTAATTTGCGTAAATAAAATTATAGAAACACCAGGATCTGAAATTAAAAGATATGATGGCACTACCATATCATATACCTTAAGAAAACCCATCCGTCCCAATGTGACGGTCCCATAGTGCCCCGTGTCCCAATGTGCCCTGGTTCCCCCTATAGGTAGGTACAAGTACTGCTAAAAGTGACAGCACATTATTTTTGTTTCATCAATGCGGGTCATGCCATCTTGGTCATGCATTGTCCTGAGGATGCAAAAAAAAAATCGGAAAAGGATAACACTTGTTTCCAAGAAGAAAACGGCAGGCATTCTGAAACAGCATGCCAATGTGGACTGACCAGTTATATGGATGAGCATTTTAGTACCTTTATCATAAAAATAAATTGGGATATACCATGTCTTTATCTACAATGTACATGTATATAAGCTGATGTTCAATGCAGTTTTTTCAGCGTGTACAAGAATATATGTGTATAAATTTGACCATTCAATTTGAAACCACATCATTATCTTGGCAGTATATTCTTAGGGACCGTTCAGAATTTATGACTGGGGGGTGGGAGTTTTGCTGGAACTTCCGTCAAAAATTGATACCCCCCTTGAGTTTCATGCGGATTTTTAGTACCCCACCCTTAGGTTTCACGCGTATTTTTAGTACCCCGCCCCCCCGACATACAAACAATACACACATATATACTGTTATACACGGCCACGCGTACAGATTCTCGTCATTTCGCGGACTTTTGCGCATAAAAAAGTCCAAATAAAATGGGTTTATGCGCGTTTTTTTAAATTTTTTCTTTGTCAAAATTTCTTACCCCCCCTTTGAAATGTTGTCAAAAATTAATACCCCCCTTGAAACACGTGTGAAAAGTTAGTACCTCCTCGGCCAAAACTCCCCCCCCCCCAGTCATAAATTCTGAACGGTCCCTTAGTCAGTTCAATTCACAGCTGTCCATATGGACTTCCAAGGAAAACCAATTAAGTGGTATTTGAGGCTGCTGACTTAATCTCACGTAATTCATTATCAAGCACGTCCTCAAACAGTTGAAGTGGTTGTGAAACACGTGCTCTGAACTGAAAAACCTTTGAATTATTTGCTGAGCAAACAGAAGTGCTTTTCTGAAACAAAAAAGACGGAGAACAGATCCACTTACACATAGATATAACAGTAAGTAATATACACACATTTGCAGACAGATGGCAGAAGGTGACGTCATTTAGAATCTCCTGGCTCATGCGACACCTAGCAGGGAGCTGTGAAATTTCAATGAAGTTCGTCTGCTCTTGGCCACTGTAGCAGATCCATATTCACTACTGAATGAATAACATATTAGTAAACATGGCAGTGCTAGACAAATCATTTGGTGGATACAGGATATTTGTAGGGGACTTGGGAAGGACAGTTAGCAAACATGCTTTAAGGAGAGTCTACGAATATTATGGGCCACTGTTGGATATTTGGTTAGCAAGGTAATTCTTTCTTACAATATATTTTTTCTGTAAATATTTAATTTCTTGAAAGTACCATCCTACAACTAATGAATGTCAAGCACATCTGAATGTACCAGGTGATTACCAAAACTGAATACATCAATTGCATTTTTGCATCATTGGATTAAAACATGTGTGTTTGTATATGATGGGAAAAAAAGTATGCCAGCCACATGTTTTCAATCAATTCTTCACAAGTTTTAAGTCATTATGGTCTAAATTACTGAGAATAGTGTTCATTACAGCTATATTATAAAACACAAACTATATGCTTTGGGCAGATGGTATTATTATAATTTCATCCCACTAGTATTGATGTGAACGTTTTAATTCTAGATTAATCTACTTTCAGTAATCTAAAGATTAATCTACTTTCAGCAATCTTATTACAGTATTAGAGCTTAATGACAATCATTAAAATATAAATCACGCGAGTTGGATGAACATGCTGAAAGGCCATCATATAGTGAGTTAGCCATGTGCATCGTTGCGACCACCAGAAGGTCAACTCTCTTTGCAAATGTTTTATTCATTGCAAATTCATATCCATACAATGGCAGTGCTAAATTATTATAGCTCTCTTTTTTGTGTAGTGAAAGTTTACGCTCCAAAATGTTGATATTGACGTGTGCTGCCTATGTGTTTGGCGAAAACAGCTATCTTGTTTTAGATACCAACATGGGATGAATAATTAATATATATCTGGCTGTGTCTTCAGCACTAAGCCGCAACAGGTCTCTGCTTGTGAATTTTCAATTGAATTACCAGCAGGACTAAAAGCTGAATTGAATTGAACAATTGTTTTACATCAGTCACTTGGTCTGCGATAATGGTTCACACAAAGATTGAATAGCAAAAATTGTATCTTTAGTCCTCAAGAAATTGAGCTTTCAATTTGTGCTACTCACTCTTTGTATTGGAACCATTATAGTATGATAAACCAAATGACTGGTGTAAAACCCCTTTTTAATTCAATTCACCTTTTAGTATTGCAAGAAATTCTGTTAGCCTAATTCTTGGGGATGGGGAGGAGAGCGGGAGGAGGAGGAATCTGATATTTACATATTTTAATTGGCTTAACCTCTTTTACACCATTTAGCCTAATTTCAATTTTAATTCACCCAAATAGTGAACTTATGTCTCACTAACATTGAAATAATCAATTATAACAATATCGACCAGTGAATGTCTCATTGTATACACTGTAGGCCTACAGATATGATCAGGACAAATTTGCACAATTTGTAGTATATAGTGTAAGTGCTAACCACGCATTTCCAGCTGCAGGCTAAACAGCGTATTAAACAGAACTAAAACTGACTGCAGAATAAAATATATTGTTCCAAGATCAACTACAATGTCATTATGTGTACATGTGTGGCAATGGTGATTAATAAGTTGTCTTGGCACGAGATAGTGTCGATCTATCTATCTATCTATCTATCTATCTATCTATCTATCTATCTATCTATCTATCTATCTATCTATATATATATATGTCTAATCTACCTGCCTATTGCCGTAATGATATTTAATTATTTGGAGGTGTTGAACAATAACTTTTCTTGTTTCCCGAGTAGGAATATGATAATAGCAACACAAGGTAGAATAACGTCCTAATAATACAAATGCAATACCATTTTGATTGTCTATTCATCCAATAGGCCTATGCTGTAACAAAACATGGGATTTTGTTGGCAGTCCTAATATAATTTTTTCTGACATGTAAAGTAGTTTCGAGTGAAGAGATGACAAAAAAGAGGAAGTGATTAAAAGAGAGGATGTTATTTCACCTTGTGTTGGTGTAAACTCGTGTAAACTTCCTATTTTATAACCAAAAAAGAAAAAAAATGTTTAGCACTAATAAGTATCAATACGAGATTACACAGCAGATTTCTGTATCCTTTTAATTCAGTTTGCTAATTGGATTCAGAACGAAAAGAGAGGAGGGGGGGCATTCATTTATAACACCAGAAATTGGCTGAATCTAGAGTCACCAAGGTTAACATATACCACGTGCAATATTTAATAGTCTGAGCATGACCTGGGTGCGTTTTCCTAATGAATTGGCAAGTGTATATTATGCATGTATTTCCATGGTATACACATTTCACTTTAGAATACTCATATTATCAACTGGGTCATTTTCATCTAAAGTCATTCAGCACTTGATCTACTAGATAGAGACAGAAAGCTAATTTATTATTATAATAACTTGCAAAATTAACATCCTTGTTCGATTTGTACTCAAAATTTTAATGAATGTGACACTCTCAGATTATAGTGTGTTGTTGTCTGTATATACATGCCTCTATACTTAAGGTAATAATTGTCTACTCCACTACATAATTGTCTACTCCACTACATAATATATGTACTCCAAAATACTAAGTCAAGAGGTAAATAAATAAAGAGTGACTGTATTTATGCAGCATAACAATAACATGCTTGGCTATCATATTTAAAAGATAGAGACTATAATGGACATTGTGCAGTTCCATATGGCCAGCCCACTGTTTCCCATAGACAAATAGAGAATTTATTATTACATCATTAGAGCACCACTTTTTTGAAAATTATCTCCAGATAGGCCTATATATGGCTATGATCTGGATGCCCTTGTCAATTCAATAAGTGAAAGTGAAAAATAATAAAATATAGTTAATAAATCATTTACTAAAGACACATCTTTAGGTCAGTAAAACAAAAGCAAACAAAGTTGTTCCACCGAGTCTATCCTTTTCCATTCAAATGGAATTTTTCCACACACTTGGAACACATCATTCAATCAGCTGGCAATTCCTACAATATTGGTTTGGTGTGGCCACTGTTAGGGTATCATTTTACTACACCAGCGTTCCATTGCAGTTTGACAGAATAAACAAACTGTTGAACCTGTGACCTAACAAGAACGTTAAAATCACCTTAACATTTGACCTATCCTTTGGAACCAAATGATCAATATGTAACATCATTAAAGCTCTGCTCTTTAGACAAAATTTATTGTCGCAAGGCTATAAAAGTGTCGTTTAGTAATTGTTCAGATTAATGATCCTGCAGTGTTGCCAAGTTGCTAGGCGAACATGAAGCAAGGAAGAAACATTGTTATTATGTGACAAGAGAAATTGCTCGAGCAGATCAATAAAGAAAGTGAAATGACTTGCAAGTGTAGCCTCATGAGGAATTGAATCCAGGAACTTTGGCACAACAAAGACTAAACCATGCATACTGCACTCAGACTTCATTCAATGTGCCAACTCGTCTACCTGTCGACATGCATGACATTGGTAAAAAACTGATAAATCGGCCCACCAAAGACA
The DNA here is from genome assembly GCA_026936325.1 of Platynereis dumerilii. Classification (NCBI taxonomy): domain Eukaryota; kingdom Metazoa; phylum Annelida; class Polychaeta; order Phyllodocida; family Nereididae; genus Platynereis; species Platynereis dumerilii. The sequence continues at coordinate 97,756,104 of JAPTHN010000002.1, forward strand.
CTAATCATGGTGGACCACTTTATCAATTGTCTGGTCAATAGGACACTCAATGGCAGTATCATGTTGTAGCTCAATCTACAGATCTGGATGAGAAGTTCGAGAATTTAGGTTTTGCCATCTGTGGTTTACTATATTTCTTAACATTTTTGCAGACTTACTGGTCTTGGCCCATTTACCCAATTTACGATTTATTCATAATATCATATCTAGAATCAAATATATATGACATTTAGAGATCCAACTATCAAATGTTTGTATAGAGAGCTAAACAGTGTTGCCAAGTTGCTAGGCGAGACCTACACAACCTTGGGACAGGACAACGCAGAGCAAGAAACATTGTTATTACGAGTAAAGAGCGCCTCCCAGCAATCTTCTACCAATCGCAATGCCTCACAATAACACAGATCGATGAAGAAAGTCCATTGGCCTGAAATCAGCTATTGGAATGAATTGATTCCCAGTGAACCGTAAATTCTTACAACCTACACACCTCCCAGGCATTAGCTGGCAATAGTCTCTTGCTCGAATCTGAGTTGTGATCAATTAGAAATAGTAATTCATTCTATTACAGGATCTTGTAATTTGTTCTGTTCTCTAGGACTACCAAGGTCCTGCACTCCATTGGGCTTTTACCATGAGACATGTAAATGAATGTATATCTTGGCAACTTTCATCAAATGCAATTAATATGAAAAAGGACAAGGAACAAACTTTAAAATTGAGGAAGAGTGAGTCTCCCTCAATGCCATACAGACTGATACTGTGTACATACATTGGAGAGGTACATTGGAAAACATTTTCTTTAAAATTTTTTTTTTTTTTTTAGGGTAATTTTTATATCTAATTATTTTCCGCCTGCATGAATATTATGAAAGGAGCACTCAGCAGCTTTAAAAGTTTTATGTCTGAGGCATTATGTCTGGGGCACTTAAACTTGAACAGTAATTTTGACCATTCCTGCAAACTTCAAGACACTGACTGACTTGACCTGATCTTGAAGAATTGAACCCAGGCCTCAACCTCTATGCAAAGAGCTACCTGTAAAATGCTATTATGACCTTAACTGCATACATTTATGAGGACATGCATTGCAAATTTGCCTATAAAATTGTTGATGTATATTTAGTGTAGGTAAATCATTAGCACACACACTAGTGTGCTCGGTGGTCGACTTGATGAATAAGTGATGGCTGTAAGCATAGTTCATTGGAGCATGTCCAATTGTCCATATCCGATGCTGTTTGCCAATTTGTTTAGACCAGGAGCAGGCTCGTTGGCATGAATTAAATGACCAGGAGCAACTAATGCACCAATGACACAAATATTTGGATTTGATTAACTATAGGTAGTGTGTCATAATTCTAAGTTTATGAACCAATCAGATTCAGGCTAAATGCTGGGTCTGGGCTCCCCAGCTCCATGGCATTACCCTGGCCTGCTGACATTTGAGCCTCGGTTTGATTCATCCTATGTAGCAAAAATTTCAATGAACTTTCATGAGCAAAATCCCAGCTGGATGTCGTTCAGATGAGACATTGAATTGGCGGCCCCCTGTATCAGTGTCTGTACTGGGCAAGTAGAAGATCCCTCACATGGGGTAAATGTATAACATGTTGAGGACTCCCTCTCTCTCTCCCATCTCATCAATCAACCCTCACAAGCGTCCAGAACTGGGCTTAGAGGGCGACAAAGCCACTTAGTGATGTAAAAATGGACAAACATTCTTTCCTTTAGTGTGAAGTCTTGATCTTTGGAGTGCAAAAATGTTGATATGTTGCATTTGGAACAGAACTATTGTGAAATGGAGAAATAGGTGGACATGGTATGGCAAAGTAGGCCCAGTTTTCACAATATTCAAGGTGAAATGTTTCATGGGTTCTTGACTGTTTGCATGCAACCATAGCATGTGTCAAATTTGGGACTGAGAATAATCTGCAACAATAGGCTTGCTGACAACTCTGTTTCAATCCATAAATCAATGTATGCTGTGAGCTCCAATGTAGATATCAGGCCAGTGCTCTCTGTTATTGTCACAATTAAGCACCAGTTGTCACAGTAAATTAGACAAACATGCGAGCCACCAAATATTCCGATAATCATAGTAATGTAATTTTGGGTTTTGATTTGGGGTTAATTGAACCTCCAAACGATCACACAAGTCTTGGAATCCTCTCAAATTCCAATAATCTAATCATAATAACAGTCATAGCAGGAATCTCATCTCACTCATAAGGCTTTTTTCTCTCAATCCATAACATCTTAAATTACACTCCTGAGCCTGTCAATTCATCTGAAGTTCCCGATAGGGCAAATTTTACCTATCAACATTCATTATTTCCATAGTTACACAAATATATCTTGGGAATTTGCTACAAAAACACGTTTTTTCACTTAAATACATCTCACCTGTACATTTAACTGCATGCCACAACAAGCACTGTAAAGCATTTAATATTAAAGACCATTAAATTCCGCATCTTTTGATATACAGACTGATCTTCTATGGCCAATATATCTACCCAGTTACCAGATATTCCTGTATGGAGTTTGACAAAAAACATATTTTCAACATACAAATCTGGAAGCTATATATTTCTCTGCCACATCAAGACCAGTAATGCATACTACATTGCAGGCCACTAAATTCCGCATCTTTTTCCACACTGATTGAACTTCTATATGTCCAATATAACTTCCCAGCTCCCAGAAATTAAATTGCGTCATGCATTTAGAAAATCATATTTTTCAACAACTCCAGTCTCTGAGTGTTTGTAGTGATGTACACCACGCTGTAGTAGTTCCAAACAATCCACCTTACTTCATCTATAACTGAAAGCTCACTGGAACCTGCAAATAGGACCTGCCTTCACATTACTCTAACCTGGGAAGAACCTGGAACTCGGTGCATTTTTGAAAAGCAAGAAACCCTAACGGGTGAACAGCTAGTATAAAATATTTATACATTTCATTCACTCAAGATAGATTCCTCAAAACAATCCGATGAAGATATTGGTCACCATAACCAAAATATTGATTTCCATAACAATACTAACTTCTTCGCTATTTATAAAATGCTTCTTTCTCACAGTCAAATGAAAAAAAAGAAGAGTATCACTCTGTCGGAAAAAATATAGTTAGTCAAGGAAAAAGTCAGTTTTGCCACTCCCAAAGGCATAAACTTTTAGGAATCATAATCTATACACCGTCTGACTCATATGGCTTCCTACTGACTGCCTTGTGACAGAATATTATAGTCACATTTGATGGATTTGGATTGACCTTAACATATTCTACAATCCACATTGTATGCAAAAATGACCTTTCAATTCTCCAAATAATTTCCTTTTCATAAATATCACTACACTTGCTGCACTTTAAGGTATACTTCAAAAGATCTATACCACAAAAGTGCAGTGTATTGCATTCTTAAGTCTTGCTATAAATAAACACTTAGAATGTCCAACAATACATTTCCCAGTCATGCTGTCCTTCAATAGACAGTGCTTTTCTTCTGGAGGCCCTCCTTCAACTTGGTGTAGTGATAATGAAGTGGAAATAGTTAGTATTATAGGAAATTGCTAAACATATATACGTATATTAGATAGCTCAGTAGGCCTATATTTTTTTTTTCAAAGGCAGGGTTATTTTAATGATCCGAAAAATGACAATTCTCACAAATTAGTAACAACCACGTTTGATGATGTTCAGATTGCATAACTCACGGAGTTATTGGAGCGGGTATTGTGGCCTAGTGGAAAGAGTGTTTGACTGCTACACGCCTGGTCATGGGTTCGAACCCCAGTCACGACATGGAGGAACTAAGCAAATCCTCCTTAAACCACTGTTTCACTCAACCCAGGTGCAAATGGGTACTTGACTATAGGCAGAGGATGCAATTGTGGAATGTTTGACTAAGGAGCGCAAAATTCGCTGCACACTGGTGTATGCTCCTCGGGGAGTTGAGAAAGATTCAAGCTTGATCAGGCCTGCCAAGGATGTAATTATAAAGTTGACCGAGCTCAGGAGGACAGCAGATGTTAAACCCGTTACATTTACGTTGGAGTAACAAATATTTTTTTCTTTTGCAGAAATCCGCCCGGTTTTGCATTTCTGGTTTTTAAATACAAAGACGATGCAGAGAAAGCAGTGGACAGAACACATGGAAGGTATGTTCCTTTGGTGCCAAGACAGATAACACAGATAATAATAGGTTATCTTTCTTTTCAAGTAGAATTTTCTTTATGGAAATACATTGAGGTGAAAGACAACAGAAACATTTCACAAGCACAAAATCAAATGTGCAGATTTATTACAGTAACTGAAGTTGAGATTTTAAAAAAAATGAACAGAACCATAAATTCTGTCTCATCTTTGACAAATGAATAATTTCTCCGACAAAAGTATGTCCAACCAGAATAAGGCTGATTGATACCTCAGAATTTCTAACAATAAAATAACACAAATACAAAAACACATTTCCAATGCCTAAAGGTAAATTCAGATAAACTTCTATAGCATGAAATCTTTTGTCTGAATAGCTTTACATTCAACATGTTACAAAATATAGGTATACATAGTTTCAACCAATCATAATAAGATGTTGCATGTTATTACTATCTGAAACAGTTGCATTCACATGAACAACTTCTATATTTGATACAAATGAATTCTTTACAAAAATATCAAAAGCATTAATAAAATCGATGAATATTCACACATATATTATGAAAGTACAAAGAGGGAAAAATACATTTGGTGTATTGAACAAGTGTATAAACTATGGCCTTATAAAGCAGGTAACTATTTTGTGATTGGGATAACTTTATTGTAAGTGGACTTACTGTTAGAGGTAAACTTATGCATAAGCAACCAGATTGCACAAGATACACAAAACCAGCAGAGAACCAAAAATATTAAGCTAGAGCTGAGGCCAGAAATAATTGATCTTTTGCTTCTTGGATCATAGGCCGTAGCCGACATATATATCTTTTTCAGAAAAATAAAAAAGGTTGCTCACTCCTCACTTGGCCTGAGTTTTCCAGGAGCCCAGCATAACTTCAGACTGATCTAACCCAATTCTATGATCTTTTCTGATTCGCTGAGAAGGTTGAGATAATGGCCTCAAGACCAACAGGTTGCACCATAATGACAAAGTTTTTTGTATTAACATGATTAAAGGGCTGTTTTGGTGCTCATGTTTGCAGTTAAGGGGATTAGTATGCATTCATCCAAAAACAAGCTCCGGTAAATCTTAGAATTTGTTGTTGTCAATTTTCACGTTGTGGTCACTCACAGAACTGTGGTAATAAAAAAAAAACACAGGATTAAAAAAATTGCTAGTTTAACACAAAAACATTACAACAAACTGGAGCCAACAAAACTTGAAACAGAAAAGAACATGCTGTTATAATTAAATCTAAGAAAATCCCTTCAGGGTCAAAGGTGACAATGGGCTTCTGGTAAGATCACAGAGAACAATTAGTTGTTGGTTACTGCTACACCTGGTCAATATTTAGGTACATGTAGACCTGTATAATCTCCTGTTGCAAACCCAAACAATAACTGTGAAAGGCTAACACCTGTGCTTGGATCTTCTCGAATCTTCATGAGGCACTTTTTCAGAAGTCAGTAGGAAAAAACCTGTTATCAAAATGATTTGTTATGTCAATTATGGTAACTGCATGGAGTCCTCTAAGCCCAGTTCTAGATGCTCATGAGGGTTGATGAAGAGATAGAATAGAACAGGAGTCCCCAAAAGTCATTTATTTACCCCATGTGAGGGATCATTTACTGGTCAGCACAGAAACTGATACAAGGGGTCACCAGCCCCCGCAGGTCTCGGGCCTCCTCGTGGCGGTGGGTGGTAACACAAGAGTGAAGTCCTCTATCTCTTGTGGCCAACACGAGACAGTGCGCAAGCACACGTCTCCCCGACGGAAATGGGGCAACCTGTTTGCCGTGGGTTGCGACCCGTGTCGGAGGATGAAGGGGTCCTGGTAGTTGAGTTGGATGGGACTAAGTTGGTCCCTCCCATACAATACACTACTTTGGCCTGGATTTCTCCTAGACGGGAGGCTGGATTGGCCCGGTCCAGTCAATCGGCTTGTCATGTTGTCATTAGGACTACGGTCCTATTTGGCCATGGCTGAAGGGTCAATCAAAGAAGGTTTTGACCATGTCTACAAGCTGGCCATGTTTTTAAATATGATTGCAGCTGTATTTCTTACCTAGCCTTCTATGAGTATATCCCCCGTGTATCCCTGGACTAAGGCACTGGGCGCAGCCCAACCCATATTATTGGTCCCCCTTGTTGGGCTCATGGGGGATGAAACACCAAATATCCTATGGCCTATTCTCTTTCAAATTCACAGTCCAGATTAAGACGGCAGCGGTCATCCTCGGATGACTGCATCGACCCGGAACTTCTAAATCGACCAACGACCACGCGGAAGTCAGAATACCGACACCGATACATTGTGCTAAATCCAACAAGCAAACTTTCTCCCTTTGCGATCTACAAGACAATTCTTCAAAAAGTCGGAGAACCTGCAGAAACCACACAACAAAGAGATGGAACTGTCTTATTTAAAACAAGAAATGACCAACAAACACAAAGACTGCTTGAGCTGACAAGTATTGCAGGAACTCCGACTATAGTCGAGCCACATCGCACATTAAACACTTGTAAGGGGGTGGTTTTCTCCTCACTTAGCTATTTAAATTCTGACGAGGACTTACAAGAGTGGTTTGAAACCTTCACTGATGTCGTACATTTTCATCGCATCCCGCAGAGGGATCATCGAGAACTTCTTATCTTGACCTTTTCAGACACTACTCTTCCTGAGAGTGTTGGAGTTGTATGGGAACGGTGCAAGGTACGACCTTATATTCCTAACCCAAGAAGATGTTTTAAATGTCAACGTTTCGGTCACCTGAGCAAGTGGTGCCAAAGACAAGAAGTTTGTGGACACTGTGGATCCCAGGACCACACCCAATCAAAAGATCAACCTTGCTCATCCCCTCCTCTTTGTGTTAACTGTAAGGAGGATCACCCCTCTTACAGCAAAACGTGTAAACAGTGGACAAAAGAAAAAGAAATCCTCACATTGAAGGCAACCCAAGCGATATCTTTTCCAGAGGCGAGAAGGATTGTACACCAGCACTCAGGAATTCCAAGCTATGCGGACATGGCAGGATATCCACAACCTCAACATCATGCAACACCCAGACGAAGGCTACAACTCGAAGAACACAGCATCAACAGATCACACAAACAACGCACAGACAACATAGAAGACACAAACAGACACTCCGGAAGAACAACTGAAACATCCACTCCACAGACAACAACCACCACACAACGGCCTACATCCCAGGCAGACCTTGAACAACCAAACCCATCAGCTGGAGCCACAGCTCCTCATGAGATAGCAATGGACAAAGAACACACAACTACAACAGACACAAGTGAGGAAAATGAAGACTCAGATGATGACAGAAGCACGACACCTGACAATGAATCCATGGAAGCAGAAGATGAAGAGGCAGAAAAGGAACAGGTTCCGGAGGTTCCACAGGAAGCAGAAAAAGAAGAGGGTCCAGAGAATCCACAGGAGGAAGAAACAGCCGAGAGTCAAGAGGAAGTAAGGGCAGACCAGTCACCAGACAAGGAAGCAGAACGAAAGAAAGAAATTAACGAAAAGGAAAGACAACCAGTTAACAAAGGACACGACAAGCCAGTACCAGAACAGATCTCTTACAGAGAATATCTTCTCCGCTTCCTTCAAGGAAGAGTACCGAAGGGAGACATTCAACGACCAATGTTTGTACAAAAATACCTGAATCTGGCAGTTTCATATCTGGTACCAATGCCTGGCTTTGACAAACTGCGTGCCAAACTGACTGACCGAACTAACCAAAGGATGCACAGTTGGCCACCAGACACCTTTGCAACCAAAAAAGAAGTACTTAATCTAGTCACTCGGCACGACTTCACAGACGATTTTTATGGAGCCATTATTGTTTTAATTCAACATGATTTTTTGTTTGCTGCTTTGCAAGTGATAAAAGAACAAATACAAAGACAAACGAACATGAAGACAAAGACAGGAAACACAAAATAATTACCAAACACCAATCCAACTGAATTAACTCCCTTGATACAAACCAAGGATGTCTCTAAATAGCCCAACAAGGTGCTGATGAGACGTAAAGAACAAATACACACACACACACACAAGGGGTCACCATTTTAACATCTCATCGGAATGACATCCAGCTTGGATTTTGCTCATGAAGGTTAATTGAAAAACTTGGGTTCTCCATCCAGAATTCTCTTTATAGATCTATCTATCCATCTATTTATAGCTCTGGCATAAATATAGGCATGGAAATTGCGGCTGAAGTGACATTTATCCTGTGCTCTAGGAACTTTGCAACTGGCATGGCAAATTAAGCTAATTTCTACCTTTTCTGTTAGTGGTGATAAAAAACCGTATACATTGTAATTTATTCAAACATTGCACATAATTAACTATTAGTTGAAATGGAAGGCCTCATTAAATAGCTAATTTTACTAATTATATCAGGGAGGGGCAAATTAAATTTTGGGACTTTGAATATAATTAATGTTGACGTTTTATGAAACTTGAGATGGACGAACAGGATTAGGTATGTTTGTTTGCATTTTGATGCTATGAAGCAAATGAAGCAAAACCTAACTGTACCATAAAAATAACCTGCCTTATCAATTTTTGGAAAAAAGCTTGTCACACGGTAGTTATCCTTTTCTATCACTGACAAGCAATACACAATGTAGGCTTACAATATGAGAAACTTCGAATAACATGGAACCGGAACAGTGTCTTCGATGACAGCTTTTGTACCTTGGGATGAAAAGTTCATGTAGTGAAACAAGGAGAGGCAGTGTTACCTTGTTGTTTCCAATCAATTTTTTGATCATTTCATGAGAAATTTTATTTGATGGAATGGACAGGATCACAATGACGCTGAACATCTAGTTTTTCCTGACATTGCATTATTATTGCCAATTAAACACACATGTATGGAATATTTTTTATCACAACCAATCCAATGGACCTGTTGTCTGGACACTGTAAAATTAAAGATATTGAGTCAGCTCAAACGCTTGAGTTAGATGGTTGCACAATTTTTTTGAGCCAAATAGCTTATGATAATCTTTCCGTTGTCATAACTTGAAACAACAAGTTGTGTCAGCTCAAAGGAATTGTGCAACCATCTCTCTCAATCATTTTAGCCAATTCAAAATTCAAATTTTACAATGTAGCAAATAAAGAGTGTTTTTGTCTTTTATCAAACCAAAAAATTTAGTGGATATTCCAAGTGAATATTTTCACTTGTCAGTATCCTGCATTACCTTTGCTATATTTAATGCAGAGCATATTACAAACAAAGTGGTTTATTTATCCGGATATGATCAATTTTTCCCCTGCTTTAGAATCACAACAAAAAATCAATTAGGTTCAATTAATTAGATACAATATTTACTGTAAATATGGCAGGCTGACACCTGTGAGTTTCAGGTGCATTTTTGCCTTTGTAATGGGCCTAAGTTTATTCACCGACATACACTGTAAATTTGAATTTTGAGTCAGCTGAAATGATTGGGTGAGATGGTTGCACAATTCCTTTGAGCTGACACAGCTTGTTGTTTTAAGTCAAGACAACAGACAGATTATCATAACTTAAAACAACAAGCTATGTTATCATTTTAAAATCTGACTCAAAATTCAAATTTTGCAGTGCAGCATTGTGTGTGTGTGTGTGTGTGTTTGGGTTTTACGCCTCTGCAGCACCTTATTGGGCTATATCGAGGCTTGCTCAGGTGTTATTTGTCTTTATTTATTGTCCACATAGCATGTCTGTGTTGGAAGAACTAACTTCGTAGGTTGGTGAAGAAATTATTTACGGATTTTCTGGGCTACTTTTAGCGCTGTTGTAAACAGGTTGTGGCGTATAAGAAGGATCAGAGCACCTGCTCTTTCTTCGGTAAATTGGTAATTTTTGATAGCTTTGATGAGGTCCGACTTCGTACTGAAACCGTCTTTGTTGAACGGCCCTTTTGTTTGTTGTGTACGTTGTACAAGTTGTGTGCGTGCTTGGTAAAGTCTCAATGATGCAAGAAGTGTTTTTGTATACTCAAGGTAGTCTTCTGTAAGCTTCCTTCTACTAGTTTGCCATTTGTTGTTTAACACCAAGCAGACAACTGCTGCAGCTGACTTAGTTAGGTGTCCTGAAAGTTCTTTTTGACATGAACTGTTCTGGCGATGTTCTAACAATTTCAGGATAAGAAAGAGTAGGTCGTGGATAAGAGTGAGTGAGTGAGTTTGTGTTTTACGCCCCATCAGCACCAGTGTGGGCTATTTAGAGGCAACATTGGTTAGATAGATTATCCTGGAACTAATTTCTCATAATTTGTAGAAGTAGCCGTTATCTCTGAGGAACTGTGTTATACTGGACGCTGAATTTTCTAAGAATAAGTGTTTGAGATTACCTGATTGAAAGGGTCGGTGATGTAGATTGTTATTACATTCTATCAAGATATGTTTGATCGAAAGTGGTACTTGGCACCCTTCGCATATTGGTGCTGCGTCATTGTTTAATAAGTGTGAGTGGGTTAATCTGCTGTGCCCTATAAGACATCTATGAATTACGATTTGCTCTCTGCGTGAGTGCACATCAATTTTTATATCATTCATGACGTGTGGTAGTATTGTGCGTAGCTTGTTTTGTTGGCAAGCATTCCATCGTACTTGCCAACTATACTTGGTAAAATCATTGATATGCTTTCTAAAATCCGTATAAGGGACAACATAGTCCGTTAAGTTTTTACTTAAGGCTCTCTTCGCATGAAGATCAGCCATCTCATTTCCTTTGATATCAACATGACTTGGAATCCAACAAAATATAATCTCCTTGTTTTCTTTCATTGCTGCTAAGGTAAAAAGAATGTCTAATACAAGAGGGGTTTCGACCTGCTTGTTGGCTATTGCCTGCAAGGCAGACTTTGAGTCAGAGCAAATTACAAAATTGTTAGTTTCCGAGTTGACTGCCATTTCTACCGCCTTGTAGATAGCTGTCAGTTCCGCTGTGAATATCGAGCACACATCAGGTATACGTTCATTACAGTAACTTGTCTTTGCGGAGGTGACTGCGTAACCAGTCAGAAGTCCATCTTTGGACCCATCCGTGTAAAGAAACTTGTATGATGGATACCGGGATTTTATTATGAGGAATTTACTCTGGTATTCCAGGGGACTTGTAGAAGATTTTCTAAGACTTGTCAGGTCTAGAATACAAATTGGTGAAGAAAGGGTCCACGGAGATATGGATGGAACCTGCACTTCAGCAACTATGCAGTTGTCTTTGTTTATTATGTCATAGTAGGGTTTCATTCTAAGCCCTAGGGGTTTTATAACACTTTGTTTAGTCATATAAATTTGTTGGTACTTTGGCTGAAATACCGGATAAAAAGCCGGATTTGTTGGACATGCTGCCAGTTTTACAAAATATTGCAGCGAAAGTTTTATACGCCGTAGTGACAATGGTGGTTCTTTCGCAAGGACATATAGACTCTCTATTGGCGATGTTCTAAATGCCCCAAGACACAGGCGAATGCCCAGATGGTGTACTGTATTTAGACATCGGAGGTAAGACGGTCTTGCTGATCCATATACAATACTCCCATAATCGAGACGTGATCGGGTTATAGCCCTATATAGTCGTAGCAATACAGTGGTGTCTCCACCCCAACTGAGCTTGCTGACTACTTTGAGAAGATTAAGAGATTTTAAACCTTTAGCTTTAAGTTCATTGATATGTGGAATAAAAGAGAATTTAGAATCCAGTAAAACTCCTAAGAATTTGTACTGGTTTACTACTTTGATTTTCGAATTTTCTAACATTAGGATTGGATCCGGCTGAAAGCTTCTGGGAGGATAGAAGTGCATACATACCGTTTTATTTTTGGAGAATTTAAAACCATTCTCATATGACCATTTTTGCAACCTGTTTAGGTTAAGTTGCAGTTGTCGTTCGACACTTGTCATTTTGGTTGACTTAAAAGCAACGAGGAAATCATCAACGTATAAAGAGCACTTGACATTCTCCTTGATATGTTGGACTATGTTGTTAATCTTAATATTAAAACATGTCGGAGAGATAATACTTCCTTGAGGAACTCCCATTTCTTGGGTAAAATTGTTGGATAGTGTGCTTCCTATTCTGACTTGAAAGTTACGATCTTGAAGGAATGAATTTATAAATTGAGGAAGCCTTCCCCGGAGACCCATTTCATGAATGTCCTTCATAATTCCAAATTTCCAAGTGGTGTCATAAGCTTTTTCTAGGTCAAAAAATACTGCAACTACATGTTCTTTCTTAATGAAGGCATCTCTTATGTAAGTTTCTAATGATACTAAATGGTCCAATGTACTTCTTTTGGACCTGAAACCACACTGATATTCTGTTATGGCTTCAGTTGATTCCAAATACCATACTAGTCTATTGTTGACCATCCTTTCCATGGTCTTACAAAGACAACTGGTGAGTGCAATCGGACGATAGTTAAGTGGATCACTGTGGTCTTTGTTAGGTTTTGGGATTGGTATTACTATCGCTTTCTTCCACAGCGTTGGGAATGTACCAAAGTCCCATATTCTATTATAAATCTGCAGTATAATTTTAAGGCTTGTTTCCGGTAGATGCTTTAGTAGTTGATAATGAACTTCATCTGCTCCAGTAGCAGAGTCTTTAGCCTTACTCAATGCCGCTATGAGCTCTTTCATGGAGAAGGGCATGTTATATGCTTCAGAGTTATCAGACTGGAAATTTAAATTTTGTCGCTCGGCCCTCTCTTTAAATTGTTGGAATTCTTGGGTGTAATTGTTCGATGAGGAATTAAATGCGAATTGGTCACCTATTCTATTTGCAATTTCCTCAGTTGTGGTTATCTCTTCTTCGTCGATGACAAGATGTTGAATATGTGTGGATGTATCTCTTCCCTGTATCTTCTTTATCATTTTCCATACTTTGGAACTGGGTGTACGGGTATTAAGTTTAGAGACATAGTTTTGCCAGGTAGCCCTTTTCTTTTGTCTTATTATCCTTCTCGCTCTTGCTCTGAAGATTTTAAATTGATTTAGATTTTCCTGTGTTGGGCGAGATTTAAAGGCACGTAATGCTTTTTTGCGGGCTTTGATAGCCTCTTTGACCTCTGTGTCAAACCAAGGTTTAGGGCTATGGTGAGGATTGGCTTGAGATTTCGGTATCGCTTTATTTGCTATGTCTATAATATCTTTTGTGAAATGGTCTACAGGGGAATCGGAATCTGCATATTTCTGTTGGGTAATATTTTTGTTGCAGAGTTCTGAGAAGAGATTCCAGTCTGCTTTATTGAATTTCCACCTTGATAAACCGGAGTTAGGACCAACATTTAACGATTTCAATAGGATTGGGAAATGATCACTTCCATGTGTATCCTCTAGCACTTTCCAATCAAAATCTAAAAACAAATTTGGATCACTTATACTTAGGTCAATAGCAGAGTAAGTGCCATGTCCTGAATGTAAAAATGTATCTGACCCATCATTGAAGACACAAAGATTATTTCCATTTATAAAGTCCTCTATCAGTTCACCTCTACTATTCAGGTCTGCACTACCCCATAAAGGGCTGTGACCATTAAAATCTCCAAGAATAATGGAGGGGGCAGGTAATTGGTCAAATAGGTTATTTAGATCTTGTAGGGTCACCCGGAAACTCGGTGACAAGTAAAGGGAGCACACGGTAATCGTTTTACGTAAAGTTAGGCGGACGGCAGTAGCCTGCAAAGTGGTGGTCAGATTAAGGCAAGTATGTATTATGCCCTGTCTGACCAGAATGGCAGAACCACCTATTGCCCTATCATGGACAATTTCTCCATATGAGTTATACATATGATAATTTCTGATAGTAATGTTGTCGGATGGTTTTAAGTAGGTCTCCTGGAGACATAGGATGCTCGCCCTATGCTCAGATGTCAATATTTTTATTTCATCAAAATTTGCTCTTAAACCTCTGCAATTCCACTGAACTATGTTGTCCATGGAATGAGTTTGTTCAGTTAAAATGTTGTCTTCTTAACGGGGCTCTATTCGTGACTTTATGTTCGTCACGTTTCAGAATTTGATTGGTGTTAGTAGTTCTTCCCCCCATATTTGTGTTTGGAGGGCCAGGTTTTTTTGTACTTGTTGGAAGTGTTTGACTTGTGTTCTTTGAGTCAGGACTTTTCTTTTGGTGATGTGTTTGAGTTGTTGGGGTTCCGTGTTGTAGTTTGTCCTGTGTAGGGTTTTTAGTTTTGTCTGGTTGACCTCCCTGACCCGGCTTCCCACCTATTGGAGCAGCGGATGGGGTCTGGGAGGTGTTGTTAGTTTGTTTGTCCTGAACTATCCCAGCCGCAGAGGGAGGGGTTTGAGACTCCATATCTTCTTCCTCGGTCTGTTGAGAGTCTACGGTTTCAAACGTGTCGTTGAGGTCTGACTCGACCACCTCTGTCGCTGGGATTTTTGAAGGTGTTCTTTCATCAGAACTACTGTTGTCTGACTTCCTTTTTGTTGATTTGGCCTGCGTGTCTTTCTGTTGCGTTTTGCCTGTCTGTTCATGTTGTTGTTCAATGTGATGCCCATGTGCTTCAAGGAGTTCACCCATCCCTGCATGGTCAAACAGTGCACAGAACTTCTCTTGGTGGTTTTGAGAGTTAGTTTTGTCATAATTTTTTGAGTAATTGTAGGTGGTGTCTAGGTCAAGTCTTTTCCTGGGAGTAGTTCTGGGCGAGGACCTGGGTCCAGAAGAGTAATGATGGTCCGATCTCTGCGACAACTGCGATCCTGCATCACGATTCACACTATCTCCACCAGTGAGTGCCTTGGCATAACTACTAGCCCCGCACTGTGACTGTGCTAACCTTCGTGCTTCAGGAAATGATACACTGGAAGTTACCTTGATCTCAAGGACTTTTTTCTCAAACGTCCATTTTGGACATGATTTGTCGAATGACGTGTGGTTTCCGTTACAATTTACACACCTTGGTGGATTGCCACACGGAGCATCCTTTGTGTGTGTGTGTTCTGAGCTTCCACAGGTGGCACATATGTCCACTCTGTTTCTGCATGTCTTTGTAATGTGGCCATATCTTTGGCATCGATAACAACGCCGAGGATTTGGAATATAGGGCCGTACCCGACAAAACTCAAATCCGATTTCCACGGCATCTGGCAGTCGGTTACCCTTGAAAGTGAGACTAAGGGTCTCTACTGTGGATCCGTCTTTTGTCTTTCTTTTTCCCATCCTATATATAGACACAACCGGGATTTTACGGAATTCAAACCAGTCAAGTAGCTGGTCATCTGAACTCTCGTGACTATCAAATGAATTGATTACTCCCCTGATAGAATTCAGCCTTTCATGAGGAGTCACTTCCACCTCCGCAATATCCAGTTTTTCCAAATCAAGTAGTCGTAAGGCTTGCTGTCTGTCCCTACACTTAATCAAAAGTGAGCTAGGGAATCGCTTGACATCTTCAGGTTTGCCGATTGACTGATGGAGAGCTTTCGCACGAACCACCGAGGACAGTTTTTGGTATGTCTCATCTTTACCTTTCAGTACTATGTACCTTGGCCAAGGGTCAGTTTCACCGTTAAAAGATCCTGTTTGAGAAAAGTTGTGTTCGAAAAAATCCATGAAGATTTCTATGTTTCATCCTTCATGGTCCCCACCCACCACGGAGCCCAACAAGGGGAGACCAATATGGGTAGGGCAGTGCCCAGTACCCTAGTCCCAGGGATACATGGAGGATATACTCTCAAAAGGGTAGTCAGTATTACAGCCGCAATCATAGTACAGGACATGGCCGGCACGTATACTTGATCATAACCTCCGTTGATTGGCCCATCAGCCATGGCCAAATAGGACCAAAGTCCTATTGACAACATGACAAGCCGATTGACTGGACCGGGCCAATCCAGCCTCCCGTCTGGGAGAAATCCAGGCCAAAGTAGTGTATTGTATGGGGGGCCAACTTAGTCCCACCCAACTCAACTACCAGGACCCCTTCATCCTCCAACACGGGTCGCAACCCACGGCAAACAGGTTGCCCCTTTTCCGTCGGGGAGACGTGTGCTTGCGCACTGTCTCGTGTTGGCCACTAAGGATACAGGACTTCACCTTAAGGTGGCTCGATACTCGTGAACTTTCCAAGACCGAATTTCTCAAAAATAGTTTAGAATGATCCAAAATATAGTTTATAGCAAAGATATGAAAAAAAAAGTGGTCGCTACCAGCCTTTTAAAAAAAATATTTGAGATTATGCACGCGAAAGTCAGTTCACCCAAATCTGCAAAACTTAGTTTTTTTCTTAAATTTTTTATTGTGAAGTTTTCCCTGCTATTCCCTGGTGATGCATTCCATATTATGCAATGAAGCATGAAATGAAAGAAAACACTTGAAGGGAAAAGCTGATTGCAATTTCAAAGAGATATATTTAGTTTAAAGGACTTTCCAAGGGTCTCGGAATAAAAGTTTTGATTTTGACAATTTTAACTTTTTTTATAAACCATAGTGCCAAAAAAAATTGACTTGATAGGATTTTTTAATTCTTTGTCATTTACTTCCAAAAATAGTGGGGAACAATATGATAATACAGACAACCCTTCCTACCACACTTGAAATTGATATACAATTTATTTTTTATTACCAAGTCATTTTTGAGAAATTAGACCTGCTTGAGTAAAATCGCCTGTAAAAATTTTCTATTCTGAGTATCAAGCTGAAACTTCGGCTGCTTGTAGTACTCATCATAGCGCATCTAGTGCTGCAAACGGGAAGTCTCTAACCCCAATAGAAGTGGCGCAATTTGCAAACGAAGCGGCCGAAACTTGAAATTCTAAGAATTAAAAAAAGATGACAGCAGAGATCTGCTGCAATAGTGACGTTACGATAGATAGGGCCTGCCTGGCTGCACGTGAATATGTGCAGATGACGTAATTTCGTGAGTAGCGAGCCACCTTAAGTGTTACCACCCACCGCCGCGAGGAGGCCCGAGACCTGCGGGGGCGTCGTGGATAAGAAGAAGAATCATAGTTCCATATTCAATCTCTGTGAATAGGTGTGATGCTGTGGCTTCTCGGATCTCGGCAACAGTACAATATTTTTCTTTTGGCCAGCAGCCTGCACTTTGAGTTGTTCTCTGTAAGAGAAGTCCATATCCATTTTCAAGGCCTGCATTTGTCAGAGTACTTTTAGAATTTTCTAGATGCTTCTCAATCAAAGCTAGGCGGTCGTACGTGGTCAGTGATAGATCTTTGTGTACCAACTTGAGGTAGATGTCTTTGTTGGATGCAGCCATCACTTCATTGCATTTTTTAGGATTCTTGTTCTCAGAAGCCAATGCTTCTTTCGTCTTGGCTTGTTCAGGTGACATCTTCGTTTGAGGGATATCAGTAGGGGACGTATGACTTTGTTTCCTGGGTGATATGCATGAAACTGGTTCAGGAGAGTGCATGGTTTCTTTCTTCTTTGGTCGTTCTGGTGAAGATTTCTTCTGCACAACATCCATGAAGAGGTTCGTCTTCAGTTGAATCCGTCTCTTTGGAGATAAGTGTAAAACTGGTCTGGGGTAGTCTGATCCTTGGTCCATGCTGTCCGTATCCTCTTCTACACGGCGTCTGGCTTCAGGGAATGATATTCCTGTGTCAATCTGTAGTTGTAGGATTTCCCTTTCTTTCTTGAAGATTCTGCAGTCTTGGCTAAATGCAGGGTGATCCCCTGCACAATTAACACAATACGAGGGCTTGGAGCATGGTTGCTTTCTTGTGTGCGTGTGATCCAGTTCTCCGCAATTGGCACAAACTGTCGACCTTCTACACATACTGCTGAAATGTCCGTAGATTTGGCAATTGAAACAACGTTTTGGGCAAGGGAAGATAGGGCGAACTCTGCACTTTTCAAAAGCTACAGGTACTTTCTTTGGAACTTTATCATCTTTGAATGTCAAGTGTAGTAATTCATATCCATTTTTTTGGGAAAGACGTTTGAAGTGTTCAATGCCATGTTTCTTGAACCACTTGTTTAGCTGAGCATCAGTACATGTCCTGCTCTCTTTTGAGAAGATGAGGCCTTTGCCTGGTCTTATGAAAGGTTCAAAGGAGATTTTTGTTCCGGCAATTTCGTCGACTGATGTCAGTTTCTCTTTTTGTTGATCATTCTGAGGATGAATCAGGAAGGTTCCATTAGCTTGACGTCTTATTTCTCCAGCTACAGTGTTGTCACAAGTGTCCGCAATAACTTCATAAACATCGATAGCTGACAGGTCGTCAAGGGATTTTGTTTCACCTTTCATCACAAGGCAATTTTCGTCTTTCAAGACGTGTGGGAGGCGGTCAGGGTCTATCAAGTCATCCGAGGATGTCCTTGTCCGTTGAAATCTTGGTAGTCCAGTCGCTAATTTTTCGATCTCAGCCTGGTTTCCCGCTGAGGGACGCGCACCTTGGTTACCCGGTTGACGTACGATCCGGTCTTGAAACATGTTTTTTGACATTATCATTGATATTCCCCTGTAAGGTAGGGGACACACCGTGCATGCGCACTGTCTCATGTTGGCCACTAAGGATAGAGGTCTTCACCTTAGTGTTACCACCCACCGCCACGAGGAGGCCCGAGACCTGCGGGGGCACAGTGCAGTGCAGCATTGTAGATACCATGTGGAATCGTGGAAAGGCAGGCAGATCGCCATACCATAATTACATTCTGTCAATGCAGTTCAACTGAAGATCAGCAGGGACAATATCATGAGACTGTCAGGTGAATAACAACCACAGCAAATTATTTCGATGAAGACATAATATTATTATTGTAATGCCAAAAGGCACAACAACATGCATTAACCTAGGGAAAAGAAGTAAAACCTTTTCCATTCTTCATACAATGATTATTATCTAGCTCCCTGAATTTTTAGACTTTTAGTGTGTCCCTCTCCTAAGATATGTCACATTTATGCTAGAAAAGTGTGTTATTTGACTGTTTTGTTTTTTGAAGGAGGGCCTTTTGTGATTCTGTAGGAGACCGCAAGCACTGATACTTAAGCAAGGGGGTTTCTCCATATTTTCCACCTGAATATATTTTGTTTGGCTTCTGAATTTAATACAACAATCTACAGGAAGGTTCTTGACCTTGTAGATCAAGCATCCTTAATGAAACTTTTTGTGCTGCCTTTGTCAGGGGGCACTCCATTTCTGTCATTCCTATTTTTTACCATTTTTATAAAATTCAAATATCATGTAAGTCAAGAAGTAACATAACCAAGTTTTAGAGATATTTTTAGGGAAAAAGTAGATTTTGGCAAATTGAAGTAGATCTTGGTTTTCAATAAAAGTAGATTTTGGAAAAAGTAGATTTTAACTTGTATTCTTTGTTGGGCACTATTCACTTTGAAAAATATATAATATTTTGAGTGGATCTTCAAGAACAATATCCAAGCTAAATGACATTCGAGTCCGATTAAATCATCACACCAACCTTATACTATATCAAATTGTAACCTAATCTACTCATTATATCATTACAATCATTTGCACATCACCATGGCAAAAAAACAAAACAAGACAAAACAGTGAAATTGCATGACTGCCGTTCAGAGACCAAGAAAAGATATGAATTTTTAATCAAAGTAGGTTTCTATATTGGTATGTCTGTTTCGAATGGGATAATCATCAGGCTATGGAACAATAATCACTATTCCAATATATGACCCAATAAATAAGACCATATATGGCCTATAAAGGTAGTTTGGTGAATCGATGGTGGTGAAAAATGCAAGAGGACATGCACAACCATTGCATATTCATGAAAATATTGAAATGAGATATACTGACTACTACTCTGCATATAGCACGTCCAGCTGGTGTACTATGTGTTTATTTAGGATGTTTTGTTAATGGAAATAACCAAGTCAAATTGTTTTAACTTGCAGGTCATGATCAGATGTATAGAGAAAAGTATTGTTCAATGCATCTGACTAACCCACGTGGACCAATAGCATTAACTTGCCTGCCAAAATCCAATATGTTCCAATAGGTTCTATATTTTGTCTGTAAACACAAAATATACTATAAATTGTTTATGTTCAATGAGCTATTATTTTCTCTACTTAAAACTATGAAAATTTTGGACTACTAAATATACTTCCATACATAAATTCAGATGTACAATAAAGGAATACTGCATTACATGGTTATATGCGATTGACCTCTCTGACATCGAATACTTCCAATAGGGACTGAGAAGGGGTAACCTTTCTGACCAGCTACACTCTAAAAAAATCCAGACAAATTTGTTTTTTTAGATTCAAAATGGTTTTTTGAAAAACCAAATTTCAATGCAAAACCAAAATGGATTTAAAAAAAAATTTTGTCCCGACATTTTTTAGAGTGTAGGCCTGCATCCACTGCATTATCTGATTATCATTCATTTGTCAAAACTGACATTTGACCTTTTAACAACAAATTCTGTAGTCTGAAATAACACAACCTTAAAAATACCTTTCAAATTTCACTAACCAGAGTGTAATTGTAACCCCATGATTAAATGTCTGCATTCAAAACCACAAAGGAAGAATTATTTTCGGATGGGGATAACCCTGGACCGAATTCAAGGTTGCTCAAAATTTCCAAACGTGTCCCGCATGACCATCTTTGATAATGTAAATCAGGAAAGTAATCTGAAAAAGTATTCATTTGTAATTCTTTGGCTGTAATTTAATTTCTAACCAATTGTTTGTCCAATGAGGAAGTTTATTTCAGTGAAGACCGCAGCCGTGATTGTAACTCAAATATCTCACCATGATTATGTTTATTTTTGTAAATGTACCTAATTTGGTTCCGTTAAGTTTCCAAACTTCCATGTGCACACAAATGAGAATGTAACAGTAACATTTATTTTCAATTATTAGGTACACCACACTAATTACATACTTGAATAAACTGATTTAAAAAAAGTTGACCTCCACCGTCGACACTATCGTTATATTTAAGTCCGTCAGCCCATCGAGTTTTGAATAATGTTAAATAAATAAAAATTTTCATAAATGCAGGCATTAATGATTAATTTTCAGATATTTAGGTCACAAAGGTTGTAACTATAACAGCACTGTGTATTAGTTTCGCCAAAAGATTCCCAGTGCGATTGGTAGTGTAAGTAGGGCATAAAATTCAACTAACGCAGAGATGATATACAATAAAGAGAAGGTGTGAATTGTGGTATGAAAATGATGCAGAATAATTCAAAAATCGAAACAACCTGTGGTTTATGGCAGATTAAATTGTGAATTCAAAAATGAATCTGCTGAGTGCATTATGTCTGTTAATCAGCTTTAGGCAGTTCAACACCTAAACTTTTATTTAATGCCCCATTTTTATTTAATGCTCCATAATGGGGTCTGTAATAACTATACTCTAAAGCTGAAATTCAGCCTTAATGTGATATCTATAGGATCATAATGCAATTTTGGTGGATTGCTATTACACTCCAAAGGTGTACGATAATGTATGTAGCATTAATCTATATCTCTCACACATTGTATCCTGAACTCAGTATGCAGTAACTCTGAACATGATAGTTACTCTGAATAAGTAAATAAAATAACTGACAAAGTTTTATTGGCTTAAAATATCCAACAGATTTCTCTGACACATAGATGATAGAAAAAAAGGTACTATACTATTTTTTTCCCAATATTATTGCAACATGTGTCCCTAGTTAAAAAAAAAGACAAAATTGGATAGGCCAGTTATGGTAACATAGTCCGGCATTTGACAGTGGGCGATGAGCATGGTCTCTTGGTGTGAATATATTTATAAATTTCATTTGCTAACAAGCCATTGGGCTTAATAACAAGCTTGGGCGTTAGTAATGTATGGAGGGAAACAGCAAGAGCACTGCAAAATTAGAAATTTTGTGTCTTCCCAAATGATTGAGCGAGATGGTTGCATGATTTGTTTGAGCTAACATAGCTTGTTGTTTTGAGTTATGAAAATCTTTCCATTGTCATAACTTAAAACAACAAGCTATGATAGCTCAAATGATTTGTGCAACCATCTCACTCAATCATTTAAGCTGACTCAAAAATCAAATTTTACAGTGAGGCTAACGTTGATCACCATTGCAACTTGCAAGTATAGTCTTGCATGCGTTGAACTGGTAGAAGGTTTGCTGCTATGTATATATATTTTTGTTTAAGAAAGGCTATGTCGATAGTAGCCTGTATGCAACCATGACACTTTTTACGCCCTTACTTCGAACGAAAATCAATCGCAGTAGGGTTTTTTTTTCTTTTAAAGAGTTGTTTTATGAAAATAATCCATATGACATATAGTTAACAAAGTCTAGCAAAACCATAGTAGTGACCTCAGTTTTCATTAAATAAATTGATGAAGCTCTGTCCAAACTTCATTATGCGATTTTTTTAGAATAGTTGATGGAGAAGACATTTTTCCAAAAAAGTGTGTTTTTAAAAAAAGCATTTTCTTATTATTTCTTGGTTAACTCATTGACACATAGCAGGGCCTTGGAAGTAGCATTGTGATTAACCTTTTTTATGGAATTATAACAACAATCAGATTGGGGATTTCCTTTGTGGTCACCTGTAGCCTTTGTCATTAATAGGAGTATGTTCAAATTAATTTTCTTTCATGAACGTTTTTTCTTATTCAGATCAGTTTGTGGGCGGATAGTGAGAGTGGAGCATGCCAGACCCTTCGAACCAAGAGGAAAAGCTACTCATGTTTTCTCCAGATCCTCTATACACAGGTAATATAAGATCGAATTAACTAAGCTAGACAGATTTACAAACGTCAGACAGGAGATAATGCTTGAAAATTAAACTTTCAATGATATAATCATGGATTTTTTCACATTCGCTACAAATTTTTAAAACGTAGATGTCACAGTGATGAATGATTTTGTTTTATGTGTTTTAAATGCACTATATTACTAGACGATCAATACTTGACGTCAGTCATGTCAACAAATGGTCATTTTGTGTACTATAAATCTTACTCAGTATGAAAAAAAAATGTCTTGCTTTACTTCTATGTCCAGTTAAGTATAGTTGCACTAATGGCCATTACCATTGGTGCCCAACGAGGAGGTTAAAACATGTCTTCTGCTAACCATAAGAATGACTTTCTTGCTTAAATCGTTATTATCGTTTTCATAGCTACGTGTTTTTCAAGTTTGCAATTTGCTTCATTCCAAAACTGTGATGTCAGAGATTTAGTAGAATAATTTCGTTTATTACAAGCACAGATTTCAGGAAACTGCCAAAGTGCAGTGAAACATGGATGATGTATGTTTCAGATTGTCCTGGCTTAAAGATGCTTAAATAACTGTAACTGAACCAAACAGACTACTTTGCTCAAAGGAAAACTTTGCAATTACTGACAAAAAAGTTGTTTGAAATTGTGATGACTGATGTCTTGTGAAAAACAGCAACACATTTTGTTTGGAAAACAATGAGGTGCAACACTTGCCTTAAGACATGCGTTGTTTGCTGTGGTTGTTCACAAATAGTAACATTGCCTGAGAGTTTTAAATTCCTTTGTCATTAACTGTGATGTCAAACTCTGAACTGATATGTCACAGATTGAAGAATAGACCAATCACATTGACAGATACCCCCTGATGTCACGGTTTAACTGCAAAACGAAGTTTTTCAAAAAACATGTATCTATGAAAACGATAATAAATTTCTGGATACTTTAAATGACCCTGCTGATTTTCATGATAAAACCTTGAAAATCATTATCATTCATAACCATCTGCAATACCACACATTACAACATATTGCAAGAAAATAGGCCTACATAATCTGTAAGCTACCCTAATCTACTTTTGAAACATCTGTGAAGTTTGATACGATTTGTACCCAGATATCCCGAACAGCCAAAATTAGTGGACCCGATTTTCTGAACACATCTGAGTGAAATTTTATTGTGACAGACATTAGTTATTCAGATGCCTTTTTTTTGCCTTGATGAAAAAAATAGCTTCATAACTTTATGGTGTGAATGATACTTTTAGTAATCTGATTGTCAGAAACTTAAAAAAAAATTAACAAAAGAATCCCAAAAACTAATTGGATTAGTAGATAACTTTGAGGAAAAAATACCTATATGAATTTATTGAGTCAGTTCAAATACAGTGAGAAAGAAATACACATTATGATGAATATGAAAAGTACATTTTGTGTTCAGATTTGTCCATTGACCTGCGAAATGTGAAAAATTGCTATCTAAATAAGTTCATATGGCTTGAATTGGCCATCACATACTTTCAAAACTTCAATTTTCTATTTGCACTGACCAAAGACATTCACACAAGCCAGTCCTTAGCATCCCAGGTGTTTTTGGCAACCTCTTGATCTAGATGACTTTTCATGTGGTTTAAAGAAGAAATAGAGAAAAACATTTAAAAAATGGTTGGACATGTGATTATGAAGTGCATCCTTGAAACAATATACCGTAAAACGGGGTAAAGTTGGCAATCCGGGGTAAAGTTGGCAAGCTATTTTGACCCACTTAATGGCAGAAATGCCAACTTATCCTCACTGACACGAATGGCAACTTTGCCAAAGATACCTGTGTCAGTGAGGAAAATTGGCATTTCTGCCATTAAGTGAGTCAAAATAGCATGCCAACTTTACCCCGGATTGCCAACTTTACCCATTCTACGGAAGTAAGTTTTCCTTAGAAAGACTTTGAATATACATAAATTGTGTACTTCTCTTCAGCTTAAAGCTTGATCCTTCAGTCTCTTAGAAATTGACAAATAATGATGCTCCAGTAAATTATTATCTTATTTATAAATACTTTTATAATATTTAGCTATATTGTGTTAAAATATAAAAAGGTGAGGATTATCATAATTTTCCTATTTGCTGTGCTTTAATAATACCAAACAATATTTATAAATGTTTCTATTCACATGCCTTTAGGCTTACAATTTTGAAAAAGCGATTGGTTAATTTACGACAGCCCTATACAAAACGCATTTTGCATATATATCATGAATTCGTCGATAATCCAGATGTTGATTAAACAGTCCGCGAAGAGAAAAAGCGCAAATTGCCATCAATGCATCATCATGAATTTTTATGTACTCCATACTTTTATGGTATTAGCATATCATGAAATTAAAATCAATATAATAAATTTGTCTCTGCATTATGAGTGTTGCACATGTTTAATTCTACTAAAAGCTTCATCTCATCAAATAATCACCTATATTCAAATATTGTATCGCACTGAAGTACATTTATTGCACTTTAAGTATTCAATATTTAATTGCACTAAATCTCAGTTTGTTGCACTTTAAAAATTCTAACCTTTGTTCAAGTAGTGGAAAATTTATATTAAACTACTAAAATCTAACTATCCATCTTATCTTCGGTCTTTCAAACATTCTTGTGAAAAGAAAGTTCAGTTGGATTACCCTGGTTTCAAGTAGTTTGTTGGACCCAAGTTTTTCTGGTACTATACTGACCCAAACAGTTTAATAAAAGAAAGTTCCCCCTTCCGAAAACTTGAATATCTCAAAGATCTCTTCTCTGATTTTTGTGGAAGTTAAACAGTTTGTAGGCATATGTATCGACACTGTGACTGTGTATTAGTAGCTTGATTGCTTCATTTTTTGTCTGAGCCAGGAGACCCTGAGTTCATCCACCACTCTTTTAAAAATGTTGAGTTTAGGTCCTCAGTTGTCCACTAAATATGACTGACCAACAGTCACTTGATGAAGTTTGTCTAGTTAGCGGCTCCCCAGATGGTGAAATCGGTCATATCTGTTGGAAAAGCCACAGATTTTGAAAACTGGGGTACACTCACCTGAAGGTTGCTGGCTCAGCCAAGAATAATGCCACTGAGCACAAATACACACATTTAACATCGATATATATATGCAAGCCAACTGTCATAAAAAATCAGGGAATGGATCTTTGAGATATTCAAGTTTATTTAAGGAAGACTTATTTTTGCTGAACTTTTTATATCAAATAAACCAAGAGCGATATTAACACATTAAATGTATTTCAGAATTTCCGCAATTACAGCCAAACACTTTGATATAGAATTAGAGTGGACTGTGGCACTGTGAAAATGGCACTTTGTGACTCATGATAGCAACATGGGAAACATAGAGGCTGTTTGATTAGTCATGATCAAGAGAAAGCCATTAGACTTCTCATAACGGATTTTAGAGTGAAAATCAGATGCATAATCCTTTCGTTTGACTGTCACCAACAAGTGGGATAAGTCTCCTTCAATCAAATTAACATTGAAAGTATTGGGTTTGATCATAACAAATCATCAGCATGATGACACACGAAGTGCCATTTTCACAGTGCCACTGTCCACTCTAATTCTATATCAAAGTGTTTGGCTGTAATGAGGAAGAACAGGAAAAATGTTGCAATGCAATTTGTGTCTCATGACAGCCCATAATAATGTGTCATGGCCAAACAATCAGCATATAGATGCAATCTGATAAGTATATAGTTTTGATTGACAAGAGGCCTGATGTGACAGTGACGTGTCATCATGGTTGTAATTATATTGTGCCTGCATCCAAGACAACTGCAGCCCATCATCCCAAGTCATACCATGACAAAATGGCCCATAACCTTTGCTAATTCATGAATACTTAATTAACTGACCCAGTTTTGGCTCAGGCAATCAGGGACTGCTATCTCAGTTTGAAATTGTTGCTTTTGTTTCACATAGTTACAAATGGAGAAATTATGTATTGTTGAAAGGTGTTTTCACAGTTCCGAAAATTCCATTGAATTATGTATTTTCACAGTTCTGAAATGAAACTGTTTGAAAGTTTGCTTGTTTTACACTGTGTTTCTTAGTTGCCAGTAATCCTCTAAGTGTCCATAATCAGACTAAATCTGCCTGCAAAATGCTTATGACCTAAATAAGCAGCCAATCACAGAAGAGGTTGGAAATAGCAGAAAGCCCTGTCCATTTTAGCAGGGCTTGCGTGGGGAGGATGCTGCAGCCAAACCTTAACAATTTTATTTGGCCCCTTGGAAGCATATATTCAATATTTTGATCAGCATAGGACTTGCAGATGAAAAGTTAAGTATGTGCAACTTTCTTCTGCTTGTCTATATAACCACATGAAATGTTGCATTGATTATGTTGGATTATATTGGATGCGCTGATTTCTAAACCTCAAACAAGATTATAATTTTTATGGACAACCAAATTGAAATCAAATATGCCTTTGCTTAAGTCTGAAATGTATTAAACTCAAAAGTAGGATAAATACATATAATTTGAATATCATGAGAAAAGGAAATGAGTAAGTCAATGTCCTTTGGAGATAGACATCTATACATCATTTACAATTGCTCTTCCATTCCCATAATGGAGTTTGACATGTGGGAAGGGACAATATTAAATATATGGAATATCTTTAGTTTAATTTCTGTGGTCCTCCATTGAGCACAGATGTACAGTACAATTTACATCAAAGGCCTGATCGGGCTTTAATTTTTGTCAGCTCCCAAGAAAGCATACTCTAGTGTGCTTTTTGGTCACTAATTCTAAACTTGCCATCACTGCGTATTGCCAAGTACCCATTCTGGACTTGTTATCGCTGCGTATTAGGGTGGCCCTTAAAAGCATAGTAAAAAATAAAAGTTTAAAATATTGATGGGCCACCCTCTAAAATGATGCCTATTACGGAAAAAATGATGCACGCAAATTTTCAGGCAAATCGGTTAATATTTAGAGGTGGCCCATCGCCCCTGAAGTTTTTAAGTTTCTGGCGTAATTCGCTACGTTTGTCAACTCGCGGTTCTCTATTATTTAGCCAATTCAAATGATACAACAATACAAATGGCATGGTTGAACTGGTCTTAATTAGAGCTTCATTTTGAGTACCAACTTTGATGGTCTGTGATGATTTTATATTCAGAAGGTTCTACTGAAAATTTGCTGAAAACCTCACGTTCGCTTAATTTTTCTTTAACATGAAATTATTGGTTCTTTGGGCAGATAATAATTAACGAAGTGTTGTTGGGGTGCAAGAGAGCAAATACAGTGATTTTTAGCCATGGATTAAAATACCTTAGTAATATAATGATTAGGTCTTTATATCCGACATTTATGTAGTTTTTTGGCTTATTATTAGGACAGGATCAGTATGAACAGCATGATTGAAACTGCTGTGAAATTGAATATGGGTTCAATTGACTGCCAATTTTAGATTAAACCCAGTGTTTGGAAGCCCAGAGCACTCCCAACTGAACTAACAGCACTCCCACAATGCATTCTTAGGGATAGGAATTATATCAAAGTCACTCTTTGAAATTTTTCCTGGGACAACGTCAATGTTAATTATTTTGCCTTTTTGTATAACATCTTGCAAATATTTGGCAGACCTGAACAAAACCTGCATGTCACTCACTGTTCCAGCAGTTTTTAATGGTACAACTTGACAAGGGACTTTCCAGTCAGGCGTAATGAACAACCAGATTCAAATCAGTAGCAAATTTGTGAAAGAAAATTTAACAAGATATGCCATAAATCTGACACAGAATTAGCCCTCCTGGCCCCATGGTACAACAATCACCAACTGTCCTGTTGGATAATCATAAAATTTTGATGAAAGAATATGGGAAAATTTGATCTTGCTCTGATTTTTTTGTCAAAACCAGCACATTGACAATTCACACATTGACTCCTTACGTACATTTTTCAAAATTATGACGGCCTTTGTGAAATTATTCATACCCCAAACCACGAAAGGCTTTTTTCATTATTTTCCTTAAACATTGATCAGAGCAGTCAGCTGCCCTCACTGATAGTCCATTTTATAAGGTCTGGTTAAGAGTTATTGCCTCCAGATTGAATTCGGAGACATCATATATCCAAACAAACAATTTTTAAAAGAACTCATGACGTATGGCTCTCGGGGTTCATGAAGAATTGTCATAGACCATCCAAGTTGGTATTCAAAATGAAGCTCTCATTCAGCTCTATTCAAAATATCTAATTATGCTGCTGTATGATTTAAAATGGCTTAGTTATAGAATACCGCGGATCGGCGAACAATCGAAATCATGACTGAAATGCAAGAATTTCAAGGCTCGTGGGCCACCTCTAAATGTTAACCGATTTGGATGAGATTTTGCACGAGCTGTTTTTACTATAAAAGGTATCATTTGAGGGATTGGCCCATATAAATTTCAAATTTTTTTTTTTAAGGGCCACCCTACTGCGTATTGCCAAGTACCCATTCTAGACCAGCCGAGGACCATCACTATTTTAGCCAAGTACCCATTCTAGACTTGCCAACAACACCCATTTCCAAGTATTCATTCTAAACTTGTCATCACTGCCTATTGCCAAGTACCCATTTTAGACTTTCCAACACCACCTTATTGCCAAGTACCCAATGGGTATTACCCATTCTAGACTTTACAACACCACCTATTACCAAGTACGCAATGAGTACTACCCAATGTAGGTGTAATATGAAACCATATTGCTGAACCGGTGATGCTAAAAATATGTTGGCCTAGATATGGACCAAGGTTTACAAACAAGTCTATCGGAGGCCCAGTGACCAAAGATCAGCGTTATTCAACATTTTGGTATGGACAATAAATTAACGAGTTCTCGTTACTTATGGAGACACAAAAATTTCATTGCAACATGTTTTTCCTCAAGGAACTGCTTGATAATCTTGCAGCCAATTACCACAATGTAACATAAAATGTAACAACGTCATAACAGCTAACTGACTAATTTTAATATAAAACGTATATTCCCCTCCTATCTCGAGATCATGGAATGTTAGGGTATTTTTGTCTTTAGATCACCTACCAATCCAATGCTACAAATCAGTATACCAACTGCTGTAAACCACCAATACCACCAGCCCAAATGACCATACCACTTGGACAGTACCACTGTAGATAAAGTAGGACTCAAAACGAGCACCAGCTAAGTCGTACCAAATGACATTACACCAAACACTCCCAACCACGTTTACAATGAAGACTTCTACCAAAGGAAGAGAAACTGGTGGAGGTATCTTGGATCATTCAAGCTAAAGCGCCCTCTACTACAAGCTAAAGCGCCCTCTACTATTCTTGTGTTCAGTGTTTATGTGAGTAATTCATTTCAACCCTTACGTCCAATCTTCTTGTGTTTGTTTCCTTTCAGTTTCATCTCTTCTTGTTGCTATATATATCCTTCTTGTTTCATTTCATTGTCTTTCTATCTTTCCTTCAGTATTAACTTCTCTGACTTATTTCTGGGGGCGTTAAGTCTTTCGCTTGATCATGTTCACGTTAGAACCTCAGAAAATGAATTTACTTGTAAGTAAATGAAACGGGTGATATTTGCCATTGGCTCAATGCTGAACATCCTCAACCAAACGGCTTGGGGAAGCGAAGAGGTTCATCCGATGAGATGCCTCTAATGTTGTCCTTTATGGCCCAATATGTGGTCATGTGCAATAACAATGGCTGCCAATTTTCTTTGGCTGCCAATTTTCTTTGAAAAGTTACATACAAGTCAAAATCTCTGGTAAGTAAGTGAACTACGCTCCCCATTGATAATATGATAATGCCACAGCATAGAAGACGGGACATGTAAATACTCGTTTGGTTAACAATATTCTATTTTTTTGGGAATTTTTTTTTCTTTCAAACATTTTTTTTTTGGGGGGAATTTTTTGTTTTGTTGGAGAAATTTCTTTTGAAAATTTTTTTGTTTTACCCGAAAATATTTTCGAAAAATTTTTTTTTTGGGTAAAATTTTGGGTTCGCCTCATAAACAGGCGGAATGTCAAACAGAAGAAGAAGAAGATAGTCACGTTGTAGTCACGTGTGAAGAGAAGCAAATGCCAGGATCATATTATGGGATGTCTAAATCAAAATATTTTATTGAACCATCTGGATCACTCCACTCACATGTTAGCCTTAAGGGACGTGACACCTCCCTTTGCACGGTGAGCCGGTGGCTCTGTCGACTATTACCTTGGTCTCACTAACTTATCAAAGACTTTGCCCCATACGTAAAGAAAATTAACAGCCATGGTTAACCCACGTACCTCTAATATTGTCCTTTATGACCAAAAATACGTTTTTCATCTCACTGGAGAATTCATGCTTCCACTTGCAAGAGGTTTGGTTGAGGATGTTTCGCATTCACCCAATGGAAAAACATCAGCGTTTTACTTTCTTACTGGCTGTGCTGTAAATATGAGTTTTTATGCCTTCCAGCTGTTATTTAGATGTGGCTTCTTATTTTGCAGTCGATCCCGCTCAAAATCAAGAGAGAGAACGAAAAGCAAATCATCAAGGTGAGCATTTTAGAAAATCCCAAATGTCTTACAGCAGAAGTCAAAAGCATAGACTTACAAGTGGCCGACTACGTTTCCACACAATATGGACCGGCTGTGGAGTGAAATACTGAACCACTCCAAAAGCCATTCTTACGAGTTCTGCAGTAAAACTTGGCAGCAGTCATTCAGTGCTATCTGTCGATATCAATGACACCATTTCCCCACATAACATGATTGCAGAATCTTGCAATACCTTGAGAGAACAGACCCACCCTACTACCTGATTTGGGTCTGTGGTTCTAAAAATGACAGTGAGGAACCCTAACTCTTGAACAACATGTTTGTCTTGGGATTGAGAAGAGATGAAAGATATATGCACCACAAAACTGCATTAACGTCGCTTGCGAGTTCCAGAACTCACCCTTCTCGATTGTGACACGATAGCTGATTAAAAGTAACTTTTTCTCTATACCATAGACTATCAGTCTCATGAAAATGAGAACTGCATGTTGCTGCCACCTGGCACAAAAGTAGTTATGTATGCTGTAGCATTGCAGCTCCAAAGAAATAGTTCCAATTTCTTGGCAAATTCAGTTTCTATTCAACATTGAGGTAAACCAAAGTAATAATACTCAGCAATCACATTCCCCAAGGAAGTAGACAAGGCCATCAACACACTCAGAAACAGCCCTGGTTTCTTCCAGACAAAATTTTGTGAGTTTCTCAGACTCAGTTTATGTGGACCGCTCACAGAGCTCGCAGAATTGCACACTTGCCACTGGGTGGCAACACATGACAGCATATGTTCTGCCAAGGCTGGAAAAAGCAGTGGCAATGAAACAGTGGTCAACTAGCTGACGGATAGACTACAGAGGCTCTGAGCTCAGAGCTCGTCTTTTCTATATACTTGCAAAAAAACCAGACAAAAACAAAGCAAAAAATTCTATCGTTTCATGTAAGCCGTTACTCTGTTGCTGTTGTTCAAGTTTTGTCAAAGACAAGATGACAATTCTTTACTTACACTTTTTTCAATTTTAGTACTTCATAAATTCAAAATGGTTCTATTTTCACTTTTCAGAAGTGGCAAGCGGACACGTTCAAGATCCAGGTAAAATTATTCACATAATTCGAAAGTTTTCATATTAATTAAAAATTATTTTCAAACAAAGAGACAATCCCCTGAAAGATCCTGACACTTGTGATTGAAAAAGAAATATATAATCCAGTACATTTCTGGATGTTCCAAGGAGCCTCACTAAGTCCAGTAAATTCAGCCTACCTATTATTTGACGAAAGGATTACATCTGCTCTGCCAATAAGCAAGCTTTGAAAAGCATTCCTTGACATTTAGGCCATCTGGTAGTCATACAGTCATATCACATTATCACAAAATAATACAATTTTTCAGATCTCACAGTAAATCGAGAAATAAAAGAAGACGATCACACGAGAAGTCAAAGGACAAACAAGAAGAATCTTCAAAAGAATCCAGAGAAACATCAAAAGAAATTAACAACGAAGAGAAAGATCAGAGAAACAACGACTCAGAAAGAAGAAGCAGCGATTCAGTAAGAGAAACCAGCAACTCAGATAGAAGAAGCAATGACGCGGAGAGAAGAAATAGCGACTCGGAGAGAAGAAACAGCGACTCGGATAGAAGAAACAGCGACTCGGATAGAAGAAACAGCGACTCGGAGAGAAGAAACAGCGACTCAGAGAGAAGACACAGTGACTCAGAGAGAAGAAGCAGAAACTCAGAAAGACACAGAAATTCCGAAAGAAGAAACAGCAACCAGGAAAAAGACACAAATTGTAAAGTAGAGGAGGAAACCAACAACGAACCTGCCAAAGACAAACAAAGGTAAATGCTTAAATGATAATGTTCTAAGGCGTTTGCAGGGTTGGGTTGGGTCTAGCGGTAGCGTACTAGGCTGCCGATTGCTGGGTCCAGGGTTGGAATCGAACTTTAGCCAGGTCACCTGGGCCTATGTTGCATGGCTGTTTCAATCATCCTTCGCCTCATTGCCGTGTCCTCTTCTTGTCCTAATTAGCCTTACCAGTGCATAAATGCAGGACGTAAAGCCCAAATATCCATCCCAGGCTCCAAATAACTTATTGGTTGATTTTTTAACTTCCCAGGTGCTTATCAAATATGAACCCATTTCAGAAATATAATTATAAGCCAGGTTCATGTTTGAAAAGTAGCTGAGAATTTTATTTCAAGCTACTTTCTAGTCACTTCATTTACAGCTACTTCCAATGTGAATTTCCAGCTGCTTTTCTATACTTTTGGTTACCACATACAAACAACACTGTGGCTGCAAGTTCTGCTGCCTTCCCACTTATTTTGAAACACCGTGATTCCATTGATTTATCTGGAAGAAGCAGCTGGGTTCACAATTGGAATCTTGAGTGCATGGTTTTAAAGAAGCTGATAAACTTGTAACTGAAAAGTAGATAGAACTTCCAGCTAGGTTCACATGTAAAAAAGTAACTGGAACAAGCTAGGTTCAAATCACGAAAAGTACGTACCTGTTTAGCAAGCGTATTTTTGACAGCTCGGAACACAATTTTCAGGTTATTAGTGCTGTATCAAACATATAGGCCAATATATATACAATTTTTTTTGCAGTAACAACCAAAAGGATGCCAGTCATAAGGAGAATGGTGAAAATGGGCAAAATGGAGACCACAAGCGAGAAGTCAGGGAGGAAGAGAGGAGTCCCTCCTCGAAAAGCAGCGAGAAAGAAACGTCCAAGTTTAATAGAGAACCCAAAAATAGCTATGACAGCGATGATTCAAATGACGAACTGTGAAGAATGTGATGAGAACAATATTTAATTATAAATGCTTATGCATTGTTGGACTCGCTATCAAATTGGAAGATTGATAGGAAAGAATTATTGAATGAATGATATAACAAAATTTCAAAAGGGCAATATTTATGACGTTTTTAATGCAATGAACAACCAATAAATTCTGTTAGAACTTGGAAGTATATTGTATGTTTCATTTTAAGATCATGCACTTATACTTTCTGTTGTTTGAAGAATGTAGGACTTATGCTTGATGATAATGAAGGGTAACCAAATCTCTGTGAAAATAAAAGTCAGCATATTTATAATTTAAACACATTTCAGCACCATGCACTGGCATGCAGGTATCACGTTGTTCACTCCTTTCAGACAAAGAAAAAGCAAGTGACAAATAATTATTACGAGCCCTGCGGTGTCAAATGGAAGCTTTTTTATTCCAAATTTCTGTTATTGTGCAGCCTTACTGCCAACAGATGTCGCAAGCTGTCCGAGATGGTTTGCCAGTCTGTCAACACAGCACATTCTTTGCTCGCTCTACGCTTTGATATTAACTAATCTGCTTAGTTTCCTACGAGAGATGCTGACGGATCTTGGTTTCTGTTATTCTGATGTGAATCTGTTTAATTTATTGTGTTCTTTATGATCACCTCATACCAGATTTTTTAAATGATGTACAAAAATGTTTCGTGGACTGTTTACGAATGATTTAGGGACCAACTATATTGTATAATATTTGGGAACAATTGGCAATTTATTCGTTATAATGCCTTTTCGCTATCCATGGATGTAAATTCTGTGATTGGCAAGCGTAATACTGTACTTGATAACAAGGTCACTTATTGTTATTTATAAATGTTATGAATAATGTTAAAGTTGAATGTATTTATTATATTGACTATGCAAGTGTTACTGTTGACCAAGATGATATGCTTTCTCCATGTTTCATATTTGAAATATTCTTACTGAATATGATTATGGTATGTGTTACAATAAATTAAAGGTTCAATGTCTGCCTTTGCAGTTTTACTTTCTATATATGAACCTTGCCAATTTTCACACATTCATCGACAATTTGATCGCTCTATCACGGTGTCAGAGCCGCATTTATAGATTGCCTAAGAAAGAAGTAGTTTCAACGGCAAAGCTAAATGTCTACTATATGAACAGTTTAGTTTTGGCAGAATTAGAAGCATGGACAGATTTGGCATTACAAGATAAGCGACAGTTTGTCGTGGGAGAAGTGTATTTTTAAGAAAAAGACAGCAAAGGATGGTAGATACGGGGAAACTAACCCAAAGTAACTCGAAATAACCTGGTGTGTGTGAATTGCACCTCACTTTTAACTTTTGGGTTCTGCTTCAGATGATGGAAAAATTCCAGCTCACTGAGAATCCACATGCAAACTGTACTGAAAATGCACCATGAATAATCATTCAATTTGCCCAGTCTTCACCTTAAAGCATAAGCCATTAATATCTCTTTATTGACATTGCCAAGGCTACATGCTGTAAACAAATATCAATTGACACAGCTATTAACTAATAACTGGAGCAATGGACTAGTCCATAATGACTTAATATAGTTAGGCACTTCAGAAACAGAATCTTAAGGCATTCACTAAACCAATAGAGGAGCAATTATGGAAATTAATTGTTATTGATTGTATGCGTCTTCGCAGCTTCATCCAACTAAGAATGTTGTAAGAAAGATGTAATTTTAAATAATTTATGAGGCTAAGTCTAACCAAGTGTACTGAACAAAAACTTCATTACGGCTTATTTTGCACCTTAAGAGGTAATCAATAAAATGTCCATAAGACGGTGATATTGTTGCTTATAGGCCTACTTCTAATGTAATCAAAATAAAAGCCATTGCAACAAACTTATCCAGTGTCCTTGAACGAAGTTTAGGGTTAAAAAAAATGTACAAAGAATCTGTCAACACAGCATTGTCGTACGTGGTCTCAGCTTCGATTTGATGTAAAGATCTAAAAAATCTGTTGGGAAAATTTTGAGAAAATTGAAATTGAAATTTTTTAGTTTTTCACACCCTTGTTGCATGCAAAATGTCAGTTTTAGATGTATCAAATAGCATTGCAGTGTTATCAAAACATCACAGCTTATCTAGGTACATATTAGGTTACTGAATCAGGTGAAAAATAATAATAAAAAGCATTTTATTTCTAATTTTCACATCATTTTCAACATTTAAGGGTGTTGCAAACTCGCCAAATCATATAATGCTTACTTCCAAAATTCATTTGTTCATTTATAGCATGCACAGATAAACAATATTAATTGTGTGACAGTGGAAGAGAATCTGTTGCTACTAATTCAAAACTTTGTTGATTGCACAAGGACACACTATAACTGAACAAATGAATTTTGGAAGTATGTAACCACTAGATTCTATGAAATAATCTTAACAATTAGCAAAAACAGATAAACAAATCACTTAAAATTCTACAGAAGACCATTAAAATTGCTACCTACATTTCAATATGGACAGAAACATTGTAATACAAGCATCCTCGGATACAATGGCTGGTTAATCCTATGGGAAAGTAGAAGGTGTGATTTGCAGCATGCGAGAGCGTCTGAGGCAAAAAATATGAGTGTAGGAACAGTGGAACTGGAGGTTGAGGTATAGTAGGGTGATGTCTGCGTGAACTAGATTCTCTTGACATGAGGGTATAGCAATGAAGTATAGGTGCAACTTGCTGCAGTGAGCATTGCGCAAGTGTTTGAGTAGAGCGTGACAGCAGACACTAGTGTCTAACAGAGTCGCTGCCCATATAGAGCTATGGGCCGACAAATTCATAATGTGGAATACTTGTACCAAATTTCATAACTCTAAAATAAGCGGAATATTAAGGTCACAAATGGACAGTTCAAGAATGACAAAAGATGGCTGCCAGAAAGGCCTACATCTTGAATTTATCGTCATGTTCCCAATCAATACCCACAGGCGTACACCTGAACCAAATTTTATAACT
This sequence comes from Platynereis dumerilii, assembly GCA_026936325.1. Lineage (NCBI taxonomy): Eukaryota > Metazoa > Annelida > Polychaeta > Phyllodocida > Nereididae > Platynereis > Platynereis dumerilii. The sequence goes on from JAPTHN010000002.1 coordinate 97,793,346, forward strand.
CTAAAGTGAAATATTAAGGTCACATTTGGCAGTCCAGGAATGAAGAAAGATGGCTGCTAAAATGCACGCTATCTCAGTTGTCTCGACAGGTAGGCTACTCATTCTTCTGCTTTCACCCCTAGCATATAACTAGCAAAACTAGCAAAAAAAATTTTTTTTTGCGAGGACACCCCCCGACGTGACCCCCCCCCCCGGACTTGTAAAATATAAAATTTTAAAATTACCTCCTTCCGAGGAGAGCCCCAGCCTAGAAATATAACTAGCAAAAATAAAAATTTCTGCAAGTACCCCCCCCGGATGTGACTCCCCCCCGGGCCTTGTATAGAGTATAAAATTTAATACCTCCCGAGGTGACCCCAGCCTATCTAGCAGAAATAAACTTTTTTTTTTTGCGAGTACTCCCCCCCCCGAGGTGACCCCCTCGGGACTTGTAAAATCCTAAATTTTTTAATTACCTCCCTCCGAGGTGACCAACCTAGAAACATAACTAGCAAAAAAGAAAATTTCTGCAAGCTCCCACCGGATGTGACCCCCTCCCCCCACGGGCCTTGTATAGAATATAAAATTTAATACCTCCCCCGAGGTGACCCCAGCCGAGCAATATATCTAGCAGAAAAAAAAAATTTTTTTTTGCAAGTATCCCCCCCCAAGGTGACCCCCCTCGGGACTTGTAAAATCCAAAATTTTTTAATTACCACCCTCCGAGGTGACCCCTAGCCTAGAAATATAACCAGCAAAAAAAATTATTTCTGCAAGTACCCCCCTGGAAATGTCCTCCCCCCCTCGGGCCTTGCACAGAATATAGAATTTAATACCTCCCCCGAGGTGACCCCAGCCTGGCAATATAACAGGCAGAAATTTTTTTTTTTTTTGCGAGTACCCCCCCCCCGAGGTGACCCCCCTCAGGACTTGTAAAATCTAAAAATTTTAAAATTACCTCCCTCAGAGGTGACCCCAAGCCTAGAGATATCACTAGCAAAAAAAAAAAATTTTTGCGAGTACCCCTCCGGATGTGACCCCCCCCCCCCGGGCCTTGTATAGAATTTAAAATTTAATACCTCCCCCGAGGTGACCCAAGTCTGGCAATATAACAGGCAGAAAATTTTTTTTTTGCGAGTACCCCCCCCCCCCCGAGGTGACCCCCCTCGGGACTTTTAAAATCTAAAATTTTTAAAATTACCTCCCTCCGAGGTGACCCCCAGCCTAGAAGTATAACTAGCAAAAAAAATAATTTCTGCAAGTACCCCCCTGGATGTGTCCTCCCCCCCCCGGGGCCTTGCACAGAATATAGACTTTAATACCTCCCCCGAGGTGACCCCAGCCTGGCAATATAACAGGCAGAAAATTTTTTTTTTTTGCGAGTAACCCCCCCCCAGGTGACCCCCCTCGGGACTTTTAAAATCTAAAATTTTTAAAATTACCTCCCTCCGAGGTGACCCCCAGCCTAGAAGTATAACTAGCAAAAAAATTAATTTCTGCAAGTACCCCCCTGGATGTGTCCTCCCCCCCCCCAGGCCTTGCATTCTACATGTCTCCCTATTGGCTGAAATGGCCACTCCCACCAAGTCCCTCATTCTCATTGGCTCTAAATGGCCACACCCCCAAAAATTAAAAATTTTTAAGTACTGCCACAGTTTCAACCGAACAACTGTCAACCCATTACACCTTGCCTAATGCTGTCAAATTAGCCAACTAAGATTGCTTCTAACCAGCAATTACCACAAACACAAACTCAACACATGATGGCCAAAAATGCATACCTGTCATTATGCGCCACACCTCCAAATATCGACCACACCCCCAAAACCCATTATTAAAAAGGCTAGAGAATTCTCCAGAATTCTCCAGCCAAAAAGTTGGAAATGATCATCTAAGCCATTAGAACACTTGCATAGATTTTTTTTTTACAATTTGAAAAAGTATATCTATCAAAATATATTAATCTCTTGGATGTCAAATACAAGTTACATGCAAAGCTGTGGTGAAGATGCATTCTTGTGAGATGCTGACAGTAGGTATTCGGACATTTGTTCACTATTTGTTGTCCAATAACTTTACAGATGTTTTTGTGAATCCCACTTGAAAAACATCAACTGGTGAAATGCTAAAAATCTCAATTTATATCACTAATGAATTTAACAAGGCATTTTCTCACATCCTGGTGGTTCATTTGCCACTTTTCTTTAGTTAAAGAAATAATAAAGCCGAAATGGGCATGTTTATATTTGATTTGGCACATTATATGATTCGGCGAGTTTGCAACACTCTTAAATGTTGAAAATGATGTGAAAATTAGAAATAAAATGCTTTTTATTATTATTTTTCACCTGATTCAGTAACCTAATATGTACCTAGATAAGCTGTGATGTTTTGTTAACACTGCAATGCTATTTGATACATCTAAAACTGATATTTTGCATGCAACAAGGGTGTGAAAAATTAAAATTTCAATTTTCTCAAAATTTTCCGAACAGATTTTTTAGATCCTTACATCAAATCGAAGCTGAGACCACGTACTACAATGCTGTGTCGACAGATTCTTTGTACATTTTTTTTAACCCTAAACTTCGTTCAAGGACACTGTGTATCCTATGCAGACTTGGAGACTCCAAATATTACAAAACAAGACCAAGCACATCTATGATAAAATCCTCCGATAACTATCAGTTTCTTTAGGTTTACCAGCTTGTGAGAATAGTGCTTGAATCGTTCAGGGGGAATATTCCAGCTTTCACAGAAATTTATTCTAGATGAAGGCAAATTAAAATTTGCAATACTAGCAGGCCATGGCATATTTAGGGGGGTGCCTTTGGGCCATTGCCTCCCTATGTGAAGGCAATGTGACACGGGAAAGATAGCAAAAGGGCCTCGACAGGTTAGCAGCATTGAGTTGCCTAAATGTCATCAGTGATTGCCGGCATTGATTGAAAATGTTTTATACTTTTCAAAAAAAATTCAGAAAGAAATAGTCATATGTGTAATTAATGAAATAATTATCACCCACTGAGAAGTGTAATTAAAAGGCAAGAAATGGAAGAAGAAGAATAAAGCCGATCAGCAGGTAGCTTACACTTGATTGCCAGAATAGACTGCCATCATTGATGGTAATCATTGATGGTCATCATTGATTGGAAATGTATGTTTGTCAGTAGAAAATCAACATAGAAACAGTCATATTATCACCCATTGAGAAATGGGAATGAAATTTATGAAAAACGAATGAGTTCCTTTGTTAAGAACTTACCAGAATTGTAGATTTTTCCCTAAACAAAACTTTAATAGCATTGCAATGTACTTTTGTGTCTTTCCTGTGTCTTTAATGACAATAAATAGCTTGATTGAAAAAGTTCTGTGCAACAGCATGATAACAGCAGCCATGTTGGCCCCAAGATGCCACCTAGTGTAATTGAAATGCAATGCTGTCAATCTCCATCTAGTGCATACACAATGAACTATTCTTTAAGTGCATGGAGATTTGTGCATTTGCAAGGGAAATAAAGCAATTAAATATGGATCTAAACATCATAATTGTTTCAGAATGTGGCATGTCGCATTATCAATGTTTTGTTCACTTGACTGACAGGTAGGCAATGTGGAAATAGGACAATTGCAGCTGCTACTTGAGCTCATGTGATGATGAGTTAGCAGACAACAAGTGTATACGTACAAACATTTAGTGCGGTAACAGGATCCTGACAACTTCTAGTGTCTCTAGAGACTAGCCTCCTGCTAGTCTAATTAGTGTAAGGCAGATGACCACAAGAAGTGGGATATACAACGAAGATGGACATGCACAGGATGTCTTGCTAAACCAAACCTGAACCACAAAGATTGGAAAAAGCGGAGCACAGAACACACTATTTCATACGAAAACTGGGCTGACAAAATGCATTTGGAATACCAGCATCAACTACAAAATTAATTGCAAGAGATCACTTTAGGTCCCGGTTACACAAGTCACAACATATTAAATGCACTAACAACTAAATTCTGTTCGTCCCATCCATTGATCTGAATGATCTCTATAGTCCAATCACCAATTCAGTTTCTCACATCACCAATTTTCCTAACCCTCCAGAGGTCTCTGCAGTTGATAGTCCAGACATCTGGTGTATTTATCAGCAACGACAAAAGTGAGGACAAAGCAAGTCTAAGAGCAGGACGCAAATTTACTGGACTGAGTGTAGTTTTCAATAAAATGCCGAAGAAAAATTTAATGTGGAATGAAACCAAAAGCTGGGACCAAGCACTATGCCTATCCATCGGGCTACATCGGTCATCCTTACCTGGATTCGATACAAGACTGACAAATAGGGAAATTCAACATTGAAAAGGATTCACCGAGCCTTTTATCATGGTATTTCACAAACGCAATCATGGGCTGTGTAGCGGGAGCACAGCATTTTAGTTGTGTGTCAAAATTGCAGCAAGACATGGTTAAACCAAATGAAGAGAACCAAGACGTGCATTAAAAGATACACCACACCAGATGAAATTCACAAGCTCTTGCGATGTAGCAGTTTCTTTCATGGAGATGCACGTTTAATTTCACACAAATTCACAATAAATAATTGAGAAGGTAAACCAAATTAAAATTAGATGACATTCACAGACTACCATTGATGTTATAGTCGTTTTACAAAAATAACAAAACAGGTTATTGTTTCTAATAGAGGTGGTTTATTGCGGCAAAGCAGCCAGTTGGATAGATGAGACTACAACAATCTGCTGACTGGAGGTATGGAAATGTAAACTTCAAACAAAACAGATTCAAGTAGCATTACAACAGGCCTGGCGAGAAAATCTAGGAGTTGCTAACAATTACAAAATAATGCATGCAATCTGATTTTAAGGTAAGTGTAAAAATTTTAATTACATTATGTTAAACTTGTACAATCGTCATAAATTACAGTCTTAAAAGCATAACAGCAAAATCAACTGAAGACATTATCCGTTAGTTCTGATTATTTTACGACAAAGTTTCTGCGCACAAAATCACCACCAGGATTGAGTAGTTACAAAATACAACAAATTGACAACATTGATGATTTAAGCATCTATGGAAATCGTAATATAAATATCAATTGATCACTTTAACAAAATTCATCACCTTAATTTGTGAATGGCTTTAATATGCAGATCAGGATGAATATGCGACCATCCTCGTCATGGATAATAATTTAAGAGATACATGTCGCCTTCTCCACTCCATCTGTAATCAAGGACGAAACAAGAAAGAGAGAATTAGTACGAGGCATGTGTCTGTCTGTCTGAGGAGAAGCTAAAAATGACAACACCTTGAATGAGCAGCAGGACTTGTCTTCCAGTTGATCAAGGACCCAACGTCGAGGTAACAGCAAAACCATTTGCGAATGCGAATGGCGGCAGCAAAGTGCCAAATCGGAGGGAGAAAATACCCACTAACCTGGAGGCTTAAGATTGGGGCGAACTGATTTCACAAACAATAATTGTAGCACATTATTGTTGCACAATGTTCAAGGACAGTCTCTCCTATATATCACACTCACCTCTGTCACTCCTTCAATAACACAAGCGTGGCACAAGGGGATATTCAGACGAGCCAAATATCTCTTGACAGTCACAAAAGAACAAACATCCATTCATCCTGGGATTCATACACACACTCAACATGCACTTTAACCCTTACTGGACTAAAGGGACATTTATGTGCATCCCCAGCTTACTGCCTGAAGGGCCATTTATGTCCCTAAAATCTGTCGTTGTCCCTGATGACGTCACAAGCACAGGATTGTTTTTTTGGGACTGCTCAGTCCAGTAAGGGTTAATACTCTGTGATAATTGACTCCGCAAACTGTTCTGCAAATGTAGTTCTAAATTACCCCAAATCCAGTTATCAAAATTCCCATCAGGTGTCAGTGTCTGTCAAAGCTAGTCTAGTGGTGCCATCTAGCAGGAAACTGCACAATCTCAGAGAAGTGACGATAACGGTGAAGTGAAGATTGAGGGAAACCCTTTACAAAACTGTCAGATAATGAGATTCAGATTTTCTGAACTCAGTTATGACAGTATACAAGAGACTGACTACAAGTACTATTCGATGCAGAAGTAATTTCTCATTGTCCTATACCTACAAATAGTGATAACATTACAGCATGTGCCTGAAATTACTACTTGTGCCGATAAGGTTGCTTATGTATTATTCTTTTCTTGACTATGATATAAGGTTGAATTTAACGGAAAACCATTTACAGAACCCAGTCCAGCGAAAACAATCATCACATCGTAACTTGAGCACACACATCATTCAAAAACTCTCGTTCACTGTCTCAAAAGTCTCATTCTAAGTCTCATTTGAACTCTCATTCAAAAGTCTCATTCTAACTGTCATTCAAACTTTCAAAGTCTCATCCCCCTACGAGCCTTCCTGAAAACAATGCACATTGCACAATCAAAGGACTTGCCTCTATCAAGGTTCGGGTGTGATGCCAACAACTTCAGTATGAGCTGAACAGAGTCACTCACCTCGGAAATAAGTGTGCCCAGAAACACAAGATGGAAGTTGTCAATCAACAGAATGAAAGGTTACCTTGGAGTGACATGCGCCAGCCGATACACAGCTTTTTCAAGAAATCACTGGCTATACAAAATGGGAATGACACATTTCACTTTTACGATAAATAACTTCTGTATCTTCTCTGTAGTATCTGTATGTACTATATATACTATCTAAACAGTATGAGCACCGTATATAATATATTCGGTATCTTAAACAGACTTGTTCTTGATTGCAATTACATGATATTTACAGAAACATATTATGTAATGTTCTTCTCGGCTCAGAAAACATTCATATTGACGATCGACGTGCCTATAAGTATAACTTTTATCAATGAAAATATCTGAAATGCAAATTGCCACATTAAACGGGGAATCGTGGGCCTGTAGAGGTGGGGTGTTACCTTCATAACGAGAAAGAGACTCGTGTTGGCTCATACAATGATCCTTTAGGTGGCATAGTCACTCAGTTCACCTTCTCATAGATTGCCTGCTCATTTCATTGCTGTCGTGGATATCAACAAAGTTATCATGGTCAAACATGTTGCTCATCGTGATAATAATGAGACAGTTAAGTTTGCAGTAATTCAACTTCAGACTTTCTTTTGTTTTTTTTGTTTCAGACTGTCTGACAGAGTCAGAATGTAAACCTTACAATATGATGCAATTTTACTTAAGTAATCAATCTTTACAGCACTAATGTAGTGAGGCATATTGAAGTAGTAATGTATTCCTTGGCTTGCAGCGGTGGTCGTAAAACACATTAGACATATAAGATTAAAGTATCGGAGGCTTTTAGGTTAAAAATTTTGTTATTTAATTTTCTTCTGTGCCAAAGAATACAGAACACCTGTGCTTGCAAACTTGTATGGGACAGCATTAATAAAAGATTATGGCACGAAGTCCCTTTGCAGAGAATATATTGATCCAAAATTGACTTAATATCCAATAAAATCCACAAAATTATCGGAAAGGAGTCCGACAAGTGTGCAAGCTGAGAAGCCACTCACCTTACTGTGTCCCACTGTAATGAAGATGATACAATCATACAGACTGCAGATAGACGCGTACGGACATAGGCACTTACCTCTCAGTAGCCACACATTGACAGTTGGCTAGGCATTCAGTTTGTGTCACCTGCAGTGTAATCTTGGGCATTTGTCATCTCACTGGGAGGTGGCTCCGGCGGATTCATCGTTTCTCCCACAGATTCGCTATGGTGGCTGCTCGCTTCCCCTCCTCCGTTTTGCTCCGAACTTTTGCGGTCATCCCGTCGGTCATCGTCATCTAGTGATTAAGAAACTGACATTGTAGAGTGCAATTCAATGCATTAACTCGCCCACTTGCTAATTGCACAAAATACTCAAGCAAATAACTTCAGCATTTCAAAATTGTATTTGGTCGGATAAAATTTCACCAAAACTCCAAATTCCATCTCAGATCAGTAGGCGTCCTTCGAGAGAGGGCGCTGTAGCATCGATCTTCGATGCGTGCTCCCCAGACACCACTGACGCTCGATGGAATCCCGGTCAAACTTAACAAGTAAGTTTCTTTAACCTTCTGATTATTTGGATAAAGGACATACATAAATTCCATAATTTTTTCTGGACACCCTTAAGTAAATATTTAACAGTACACTGGAGTATCAAAGCAAGAGAATTCAGGGTCCCAGATTCCCAGTCGACCATTTTTTGTAATATGAAACAACAATCTAAGCCAAGAGATATATCCGACTGAAGCCATCAGATATTCAAGCCTTACCTCTGTGTCTTCTGGACTTGCGATCTCTGCTCCTGGATCTTCTGGATCTCTCTCGACTTGACCTTTCTCTGCTGGACTTCTCTCGGCTTGACCTCCGACTTCTACTGCGACTTCTCGACTTGTGCCGGGATCGTCGATCTCTATCTCTGTCTCTATCCCTGTCTCTATCCCGGTCACGACTTTTCCTTCTGCAGAAAAATTGCAATTACAAATGAACAAGATATTGAGTTTTAGTGACACATTCAAGTCCTTTTGAATGCTCCATGAGTATACGTTTTCTTTCTTTACAATGATAGGTTGCAGCACAAAAATGCATCATTTTTTATGTTACCCCTCAGATTATTCTCCGCTGATTACACATCCCAACTTTTGAAGCAAACTTTAAACAACAATCATTAAAACGCGGCTTGCCAATTTGACAGCGCTCATATTAGATTCAAAAATAGCATGCAATGCATGCACCGTGTCCTCGAGCAATTTAATAACCCTTATAACTCAATGGGATATGATCATTACATTAACACATCTCTATGTGTCTATCTGTCTATCTGTCTATCTGTCTATCTTTAGTAATTGGCTGAAGCATAAATCTCAGGTTGTGGTGCACCCCAGTTTGTCTCAGGGCGGAAGGGCCAAAGGGAAGAAGAAGAAGATGCTTCTTAGAAATCGTCTGCTGAGCAAGGAGGAATTTGGGGGATTAAAGTTAACTATTTAGAGCAGTGAGACATAAGATTAAAGCCAGGGCATCTAGTGCAACAGTGTAAACACTGGGCATCATAATGGCATCATAACTTTGGATTGTTCTTGCATCTGTGAAATGCTTTTCGATCCACACCAACTTTGATATGACAATCCCATTGATGACGACAAAGGGCCCGAGGCCCTGCTCTCGGACACAAAAACTTCAAAGAGAAGATTCTCCACCAAAAGCTCTATAATCCTAAACCATCTCATCAAAAAATAAATCAAAGTTATCTTTTTAACTGACAGAACTGAGCTGTTTACTGAGGAGGTCTAAGCTCATAGCACAGTTAAAGACTGAAATTACAAAGAATTGAAGTGATGGCGATTGTACCTGTCTCTACTTCTGCTCCTCCTAGACCTGTCCTTGCTGCGAGATCGGTGTCGGGATTTTGATCTGCTGCGTCTGCGACGTCTTCTTTCTTCTCTGTCCTTACTCCTTTCCTTCTCCTTTTCTTCCTGCTGTTTCTTCCTTTCTTCTCTCTCTTTCTCTCTCAGCTTTTCTCGTTCTTCCCTCTCAGCCGCAATCTGAGCATCTTTGTCTTCATTTTCAGGGGATGTCCTGTCGCTTTTCTGCAAATTAAGATTTTTGATATTTAACATTCTTACTTTGAAGGCCTTAAATTACACTTTTTGTTATTGCATCTGAATCATGATCCGGATTCCTAGGCCTAATAGAGCTTTAATGATCATCTCTAGAGTAAATTCAAATTCAGACACATGATTGTATGTATTCAAAAATAAATATATAGAAAGAGAAAAATTTCCCAACTTACTCGACCGTCCTTTCTATGGCCCTCCACATACTCTCTGATGCGGGCATATCCAACGTGCTGTTTTCCTGACATGTGTTCATCAATTCTCTGTTGTGCATCTCCCGACACAAGCAGTGCCCCACAGATTTGACAAACTTCCATCCGTTTGATATTTTCCTCATCGTTGGCACCTCGTCGGTTAGCCTTCATAAAGAAGAGTGATATCATTAGTTATACTAAAGAAAATAATGGATGACCCAGTGGGATTGCACCAACCCATAAGTGAACAATCTTCAAATTCATATAATTATCACGATATGTTAGTAGACAGATTGTTTAGCCAATTGCAGGTTGTCTCATCTACTCTAAATTAGACAAATAACAAGTGCTAGCTCAAGAGAGATGCATTAACTGGGTTAATATTTTTGTGTAGCCTACATATATAGCCTACATAAATTGTACAAATTATTATTATTTTCTGCTACCACAAAATCTAGAGCAAAATAATGTATAATTTATTTTCCAACAAAGCAGTTGCATCAAGTGGTATGTATATACAGTGAATAATATTGCATGAGATGCACGAAGCTTGAAAGTTTTTTTTGGGGCACCTCAGAAATCCACACATTTACTGAATTAAGTAGCAAAGTGCTCTTTGGCACACTTAATACACATAAACATGTCACATTTATAGTGAGGCTTACAGTAAGATGTTCTCTCTCTTCTCGCAGCTGTTCGCAAAGCTTCATCACCCCTTGAGCTTCTTCAACCTTTCCTTCACAGCCAAGCACCTCGGCCTGGAAAAATATGCACACTCACTACAAACAACTCATTTCGATTTCAGTTTGTCTGGAGAATTAAGAAAGAGATTATAAGACCAGACAAACCTCATTGCAATTAGTGACACTGACACTATAGCATAAGGCAACAATAAATAAAATGTTTTCAAGATTGAAAATAATGAAATGTCTTAATTTTTCTTACCAATTTCAATAAATGACCATTTCAAATAATTGATAGCAGTACATTGACAAAAATCCTACCAAAATTTGATCTTACCTCCTCTACAAGCTCATTAATCCGACCTGTAAGCATTTCTATTTGTTCTTGGTTGGCATTTCCTATGGGCGGTTGGTTCAGCATCTGTAGAAAACAAAAGCCAAACATGAAATGATTCTAATGAAATTCGAGAATCAAATGCGTCAATTACGAAAGATATTAAGAGAATCAAATTGCGTCAAGTACAAAAGATTTTAAGTAAACTTAATTTCCAATATAACAACATTCATACCCCTTGTGCATTATTGAGGGCAAGCCGGGCATGGCCACGTTTTATTCTTCTCTCTACGTCAGACAACAAAGATTGCAGGTGGCGTACAAAGTCTTCCTCGTATCCCATGCGGCCAAATCTTGACGATTTTTCATAGCTGAAAATGAAATGATCATGAAGCTGAATTAGAGATCACCCAATCCAAACAGATCACCTAAACATGAGCAATATTCAAAATTGACAAATTCATCTTCACTCAACTCACCCTTTCTTAAGTGCTTCATCATGCAGTTTATCACAAATTCCTGCAAAAAAAAAAAACACAAATTAAAGAATGTGTAAAGATGGATGAATAACTGGGGCTCCAGTATCAATGGGTTTATTATCAAATTCATGAGCTTATGGACGATTTTAATTATCAAACTTCAAATACCAGAATATAAGTTTTTAATGAATGAATGTGAGAGAACTGAGAACAATGATCAACTCGACGATCTCAACTTACCAAGATCAGCCCGAGTGTTAGTAAATAATTCTGTAGGACAAAATCCGCACAAGAAATGTTTGCACACCTGCAAAAAAGAAACATTGATTATTTAAAGAAGTATTTTTGGCACACTGGAAAAAAATGTCATGATCATGTCAGTTCCAATCTTTCAACGAGTTTTTCCTTAGATTAGTAGAGGCCTTTTTAAATTGTTTAAGTTTAAGATGCAGTTTACAGCACCAGATGACCAGGACTAATGCCTAGTGCCAGTAGACCTACATGTCAACTGTATAGCCATCTACTGATTGTTGATTTAATTGTTTTGTACAAACAGAAACTGTTTGATGTTGAAATTGTAGACAACAGCTTCCTTCTCTGTTTGACATAGTTTGAGGAAGCATTTTAGAGCAATTTCACTGTTTATCCAAGTAAGACCAACATGACAGCACAGTTAAACACACTGGCACAATCACTATGAGAGCTAACGAATCAATGCCAAGTGAATCCACATTGTCAAGTCATTGCCATGCTGTGGCATTGGATTCAGAAAAGAAGCAAGAAATGAACAAGCAAGCAAGGTGATCAGGCAAGAAACACGCAACTCTGTCACCGATACAACAGGTCAGATTGGGCTCGTAAACATTTTTCTTAAAAGATTATCACCTCTTCGTCGTCCCATCTTGTTTCTCTTTTTCTTTCTCCTGGGGCAACGTTACGATCACGGCCCATAAGCTCGTCGAGCAACTGAGCCGCCGCTGAAGCCGCCATTTTCTGTCAGGGAAGTGCCAGTTGAAACCGTACGAACTGGGATACCAGCGAAACTGACCAAATATTTTGTGCTGTTTTTAAATTTATAAAATTTTTATTTCCAGATGGGAGTCAATAATAATACTTCTATGAATCAAATAAATAATAAAAGACTGATATTCTACTTTATCTTAAAAAATAGAAAAATTCTTAGAAATGAAACGTTTCGGTCCAACCAAGATCTTTGAAGTTTTTTTTTCTAACAAGAGTAACTTTCCTGTAAAATTAATACCGATCTCTACATAATTGAAATTAGAGATTGAAAAGAATGTCGTGACTTAATTAGTTTCGATAAAGTAACAATTGCACAACTCTCGGAAGAGAGGGGAAGACATCGTGACGTCACGTCTACAGGTTGCACGCGGTTTACGTCCATCTGGAAAAGGGAAGTTTTTGATTGCTTATAAATGAATAAAATGGACACACAGAACGATATGAACAATACTCCCGATTCTTGGGATCAAAATGATGATGGTATCGGATCTGACTCTGTGTCCGATACAGCTAAGGCGCTCTCACAACTCAATGTGAATGCGGCACCCTTTATACCAGGACAGAATCCATTCGCCAAAGAATTCGTGCCTTCATTTGGAATACCATCTGACGAAGAAGAAGGTACCAAGATTGACCTAAGTAATTGTTAAGACTTTCTACCACTTTTATTTCGATCGTAGATTCTTTAGAGATTAGAATGACTTGGGTTGAAAGGATCGCCTGCTACGCAATACCAACATGGCGACAGCCATTACAGACATGCTGGATCTGCCTGTGATCTGGTGATTCATTCAACTCAACTAGCCCGTGCTATGTTTGAACCCAATCCACATACACTGTGACGTAATACAATTCTTACTTTCTGGTATCCCACTGATCACCAAAATTGCCCCGTAACTGTGTCAAATATCACGAACAGTCCTTGTTCAAAGCCCATGACAGCTCATGTGACAGCTGTCAAAAGTGTATTGGTCTGGGAAAGGATCTGCGTAATTCGTGATTGTCAATGTAAGAGAAATGTGTATTGAAATATGTCACAGGGTAGTTTGTTCATTGTTTGTTCACCCAATATACTCCATCATTGATTTCCTGGGGTATTGACAGATTACACCATGTTGTGTGTAGACCCAGTCTACAACACACACAGTTGGATCAGTACTGGTACCACTGCAGAATTACTGAAGTCTGAAGTGAAGTCCAGTACACAATTGACACAGTTAAGTGGTTTCCCATACAGACACTAAACAAACAATGCATGACCAAGTTTACCCTCCTTTGTGTTGTATTTTCTCACAAATGAGGAAAGTAAAACTGTTGTAGACTACTTCTGTAATAAGCATAGCATATGGCCAACCATGCTCATTGGGGGTTGACAGTCACTGATCCACTTACCATTGTGTGGATTTAACAGTTAGGAGTTGTTGATAGTTTTACTGGCTACTCATAATTGGCAAACTGCGACATTAAACTGTGATATAACAGATATTTAGGAATCTGTGGGACACAAACTGCTCAGTTGACAGCTGTTATATTCTCTGTATGAATTTATTTACTTTCTTTATTAAAGTTGAGACAATGCAATTATCTATAAAAAACTTTGTTCAGGTGATCTCAGACCTGACAATTGCAATTATGAATTCAATTCTGTGTTGAGACATCTCAGTTGAAATTAAGAATTACATTTTGTTGTGATTAATCTGAGACATTGTGAGTGCAAAATTTTAGGAACTTTTTGTTTGTGGATCATTGGCCAATGACAAATGTCAGTTTGCTTAGGCAGTTTGTTCTGGTATGGTTAATTATTTGTTCTGATTCCTGAGAAGAACTGGAACATTGATGAAATAAATATATAGAAAAAAAAGTTAAAAAGTGCCATGAACTTATAATGTTAAAAGTATGATCATGACACATAATCTACCATCAAGACACAAATTGCAATACTACCTATAGTTAACATATATAAGATAATACCATAAATGATGCTATAAAGGTAATTAATGGCACACTTGCAAATTTAACAAATTAACATGTTTACTGTGACAGACTGGGTTAATTAGTTTTAGGCAGTAAGTACTAACTTTCTTTTTATTATGGTATAGTTTCAGCAATATTATGGTATTGTTTTGAATATAAGATAGTCATGTAATATGAATATGCTCTGATAAAAAGAGAAAAAAAAAGTTGCTCAAAATAAAGAGTATTGAAGATTAGATTGGAAAAAATATTGTTATTTATGTGACAATAGATAACCTGATTATAAAAAGTTATAATTTATTTTTTGACAAACAGTAAAGATTTAATGATTGCTACTGGTTGTTTTTTAGCCATCCATTAGTACATGAAGGTATGGCGTGGTATGACATTTTATTCATGAAAGCTTGATCACACAGATTTCATGCTGAATTGTGTTAAACTGCTGCAGGCTCATCGTTCTACCAGTTGAGAAATGACTGTCAAGGTTAGATGATTACAAGTACAGATTTTAGCACTTGGTTGGCCTTCAGCAGTACATAGTGTGCTGTGCAAAGCTATGGTCTTAGTGGGCTGAATTGATTAGGACTAAAGCTTTTCTTTCTTATAACTGAGATATGAATGAATCAGGATGATGCTACTCTAAAGGTTGGTCAGTTCATAGTTTTTAGGTTTTGAGGGTTTAGGAAGAGAAATAGCAGAAAAATTACTTATCTCCACTATCAACAGTTCAGCACAATCAGTGACATTATCAGTTGCAATTTTGAAAAGGAGAAAAGCAAACTTTTCACTGTTACATGTTTACAGTACATATTGATACAATAATGCTGCAACATAGTTTTGAAGCTTATATTTTATCTGGATTGTTTTCATTGGCCTTGGAAAGTTTTTTTCCTGTCAAGATGATGTATACAGAGTAATACCGTCTTAAGACTTACACACTATTGTTATATAATACACAGCGCACCTACCTGCTAGTGCAATCTGTAGATTATTCTGGTGTCACAGTGTCAGCCTGTCAGCATCCCATGCTACTGTTCCATTTACATAGATTGCTGTGATTATCAGATAGCAGCCTTGGTATCAGTTGTACAGTGCACTTGACTTTGAAGTGTCTGTGATATTCTGTGTATAGTGTTGTCAACACTGCTTTGTGAATATATTCTGCTGCACAGGCTGACTGAGTGGACCTGAAACTGTGACGTGTGAAAACGACACTCGCCTAAGCTAAGGTGTGATCTTCGTTTCTGGATTACTTGTTCATTTCTCCAGTTGAAGCTTCATCCAAATGGTTTTGAGTGAGGAGTTAAACATGGAAAAGCATAGGAACTTTTAATTAGTTTATCTGTATTATAAAGGCCACAGCTTGGAGTTTTTAAATGAGCAACTTTGGTATTCTCATTTCAGTTTCGAAAGAGCCTTTCCAGCCTGCTGCTGAAGCTGCTGATTCCCCTCAGGAAGAAAAAATGGACACCCAGTCATCTCCAGGTATTTGTATATTTCACTAGTCAACTAATTTCAAGTGGTATTGTGACTTTTGTCTTGTAATGTCTACTTTGGCGTAGTACTCACATTTTCATGCAGATCCTTAATTTGGTGAACAAAAAGGTCTTCACACTTGAAATGTCAAATTCTGGTGCTGTGTGTCCCAGTGACCTGATTCTGATAGATTAATATTTGAAGTCAAGTTATAGACCTTTTTGTTTATGGCTTTATGTATATTATTAACATTAGTTTGCAAAGAATCCGAGTACAACTGGTAATTCGTCAAAGGAAAGCTCTATGCAAAGTCATACAGCTGTACAGTCTCCCACAGTGCTCTGACTTCAGGCTTGTCTTATTAATCAGACATAGTGTCTGTGATGAATATCTTTATGACCACCTCAAATGGAGAACTTATTGATTGTCATCACATACTTTCGTTCAAGTCTGTTAAGGTTTGCCTATGTAATTATCAAGTCAATCAACTAAGTTCTTGTCTTTGTCATTTGCAGATAAGCCAGGAGATGACCAACCGCCAGGTAATTAAAGTTTTCCAATTTAGTAGTTGCACTGGATGTACAGTTATTTATAGTTGATTTGCACTTCACACCTTGAATTGATATTATACTATGGATGTTACATTTGACATTATCTTGACTCACTTTTTTTTTTTTCTGAAGTACCATTCAAATGATAACCTTGTGTGATAATATATGTTTGATGCCTGGAGTCATTAGCAAGCTGTCTAAATTTGACTCCGTGTTGATGCCTGAGGGCTGAGGAATTCATTTGGTTTATTAGCAAACCAATAAAGCTCTTTGATTAATTAGAGTTTGTTTGCAAGAGTAGCTTATAATCTATTTCAGCTTTGAAGATAATAAGTGAATAGAAGTCTGTGATTCCATTTCAGTTGATTATAATTGTGTCTCACCTGTTAGATTTTTCTGACTTCTTTCACCGTAAATTTCGTGCCTTGTTACATGAAGATGCAAGTCCTAGTCCAGTGACCTCTGCAGTAGTACATTTACACCCTCAATGCTCTCAAGTAGGACTACCCCTGTTGTTTGCATTAGCACCCGGTGGGCAGATGTAATGCTTGATAGTTTTTTGCATTAAAAACTTTGGATGAAGTCATATTTTGATGCAATTTTGAAGAAAATTAGTTCCTTGTGGTCAGTTGTGGAGGGAATAGGGCTTTTATTGAATGGTGTGCTTTTAATACAGAAAAGACAGTAATCCTGCAATAGTTGACAATTTTATTTTGCTGTCAGTTTCCCTATTTGACTGCTTGTTGATTTTGCATACTGCTACAGTGTATTGGGCAGCTGTGAATCCTCACAACATCTGTTTAAGTTCCCGGAGGGGATCAGCATAGTTGATGCCGTCATAACTCACGATAGGCTGCTTATTGCATTGTTATTGAAAATTATGTAGCAAATTAGTATTGTCAGGTCATCAATTGTGTTCATCACTTCTAGGAACACTGTCTCAATTTTCTCAGGGGGAGGGTTTGTCTAGTGGTAGTGTCCTGGGCTGCCAATCACTGTGTCCAAAGTTCGAATCCAGCTCTTGTCGGGTCACCTGGGTCTATGTTGGATGGCTGTTTCAATCATCCTTCGCCTTATTGTCATGTCCTCCTGTCCTAATTAGCCTACCAAGTGCATAAATACAGGACGTAAAGACCCCAATCATCCACCCATCTCCATTTTCTCCAGTCACGCCTGTCGTCTGGTTTGTTTTACGCATCCTGTAGTGCAAATTGGTTGACAATTGTGTGCGGTATCATATCATGCTTATCTTCTGTTTCTGTTCTTGCATTTGCCTCTAAATAGCCCACACCGGTGCTGATGGGGCGTAAAACACAAAACTCACTCATTCTGTTCTTGCAGATGATTGGGCGAAGGTGGATGAGAACGGCAGCAGTGGGAGCGGGGACGACGGAGGGGGTGGAAGCAGGGAAGACGACGAGGATGATGAGGACATGGAGATGTCAGCCACCGAAGCAGTCAAGCCCAAGAAGAAGGTGGTCAACGACGCCAAGAAGGTCGTCAAGAAGAGCCACTTCAACATCGTGTTCATTGGTCACGTAGGTCAGTGTCGCCTCTTCTGATCATATTTCTACTGTTTGGGTACTATACGGTTGCTGCACTATCAATGCTTGATTCAGTAGGGGCCATGGAAAGTTATGATATCAGTACAGATTATTTGTACAATTTCTGGTAAAAGCCACAAGGCCTTGGTATATCATGGTGCTTGGCTATTACCCTGGATCATCCAAGTCTTAATTCTCAGAACTCTTTTTATGTGACATTTGCCTCGAAATAGCCCACACTGGTGCTGATGGGGCGTAAAACACAAACTCACTCACTTTAATGTGACATCAGTAGATAGTGGGTGTAACGTAATGTTACCATTAGTCTGGATGCAGTGCTGTTGAAATTGGATAGGTTTATTTCATACTGTTGAAATCTAATAGGTCTATATATGCAAATACATGATTGTTATATGTATTGTCTAAAAAGTTAGAGGAAAGGAGTGTTTGGATATATGGTAATTGTGTTGATGTTGCGACAGTTCGATTTGGCAAAAAATATACACTGCATATATGCGACTCCTGAATATCATATTTTCTTTGAACAATGACTGAACTAATTATATGTTGGGAAGTTCGACAGCCTGCATACAAACTCTCATTGAATGTGAGAATGAACATTATTTTGGTTTTAATGATCTGATTAATGTAGTGATATAACTTTTTAACTGTTTGTTCCAAATGTCTAATCACTAAACTTGTTTTGTAACTTTTATTGTGCACAGATGCCGGAAAATCTACCATTGGTGGCCACATAATGTAAGTAGCAATTTTATCGGACATTTCAGAATTCAAATGTTAATCAGTTTTGTGAGTGCAGTTGTATTGTATAGAGTACAAAGTTCAAGTGATAAAGTTCTATTCTAAGTTCTTTTGAATGGCGCTTGTGAGACCCTTATATTTGACAAGATTTCAAAGAGTCTACTTGGACTGCTTGATAATATTTTATTAACTGTCAGAATTTCATGAGTCAACGTAATTCATAGAGCATCTCTAGCTATCACCTTATGACTGTAAAACCTTGAGGCTTCCTCCGACAGATCATAGTTTTGTTTTTGGGACCCGACCATTATAATTTTTATGTTCTGGTAAGTTCATCAGTACTGTAATTCAAAATTTTTTGAAGTGGTCAGTTTGCCGATTTGCATGCACTATTTGAAGAGACGTAATTTTTGGCAACTGACTGTCTGCTTCATTTTCATTGAGAGTTGTCAACTTGCCATGGAAGTAGGGAGCACATTTTACCTTCGTTTTGATCGTGACCTCCCAAAAAATTGTCAACTAGACTCCAGACAGATGATGTATTTTATGGCATTTCAGGTATTTGACTGGTATGGTCGACAAACGAACACTAGAGAAATATGAACGTGAAGCCAAGGAGAAGAACAGAGAGAGCTGGTAGGTTAATTCTAGTGAAAAACATTCTGGATTTGCAATATGTATTCTTATCTAATTGTAGCCATTGCATTCTTGGCACTAATATTAATTGAAGTCAAGGTACTAAAAATACTGAGGATGTCAGTGTCTGTTTTGACTATTTATTTTTTTGTGCATGTTCGGGGGGCATGTCTTGAAAATTAAATTGGAGCTCCTTAAAGGATTTTTGGAGTTCGGTTTTGTCAATTTACTTTTTCGTGTGTAGCAAAAGTTAACTTCGTAAACATTGTAATATAATGTTTTAAATGCATATCTTTGTTCTGTTCTGTTACTTGTGACCATAATTATGTGGCTGTGGCCCTGTCTCCAAGGATCCAACTAAAAATACTCAATCTCACTGCAGGTATCTGTCGTGGGCTTTGGATACCAACCAGGAGGAGAGAGACAAAGGCAAAACCGTGGAGGTTGGAAGAGCGTATTTCGAAACAGAACACAAACACTTTACCATTCTTGATGCTCCTGGCCATAAGAGCTTCGTACCCAACATGATTGGAGGAGCCTCCCAGGCCGACATTGCTGTACTGGTACGTTATGATCTAACTTTGATGTCGGGTTCTGTTTCTGCCGTTGCCTCTAAATAGCCCACACCGGTGCTGATGGGGCGTAAAACACAAAATCACTCACTCACTCTCTGTTTCTGCCTTCATTGAGTATGGTTTTAAAGTGCAGATTTTTTTGCTAAAAATTGCATTTGTACTTGCTTCGAGGTTGTTTTGTTGAAGGCTGTGTATTGCATAATCTAGTTTGGTGCTTCAATTGTACACCAGGTGGAGTATTTTCAAATGATGTTAGGTAATGTTAGGTAAAATGCTGAACGCAGGCCGATGGCCTCTATGTTCAGATCGAAAAGTTATATAGTTCTGCATGTCACAATGATGTTGTAACACTCCATCTGGTGTTGAGCCCTTATAGCCTTTCGTGAAAGTATTCATGTTGCTTGCTAATATGCAATTAATGTTTGAAAAATTAAACGGTAAATTGAGTTTAATTACTTAAATTTCCAGACCCATAAGTTGTCATGTGTTTGATAAGTCCTCTGTTTCTGCTGCAATATGATAAGCTGACTGTGTGCTGTTTTTGCAGGTGATATCTGCTAGGAAAGGAGAATTTGAAACAGGTTTCGAGAGAGGAGGGCAAACTCGTGAGCATGCTATGTTGGTGAAGACAGCCGGTGTTAAACACTTGATCATTCTTGTCAATAAAATGGATGACCCCACCGTTGAATGGGATGTTAGTCGGTGAGTTGAGTTTTTTTCTCCGTTTGGTGATGGAAATCTTTTATTAGAGGAACCATGTCTAATTGTGTTGTCCAATGAAGTTAGGAAGTACAATGTATAAATTTGACTAGCAGTGCCAGTCTTTTGCATCACTTTGACCTGTCCTGATATATATGGGCTTTTGCCACTTCCATAGCAATGATGTTTTGTGAAAGGCTTCATGTGTAACTTGTTTTTGGCGCAAACCTCCCAGATTCTAAGAGAAAGTCATTGCAAATATCAAGTAGAGCCTGCTCACTCCTAACACTTGTAATCCTTCATGGTAATGCATTATACCGAACCACGTAATTGCAAATATTCATGTTTTTCACAGATTTGAAGAAATCAAAGACAAATTAACACCGTACTTGAAGAAATGTGGATTCAACCCAAAGACAGAGCTCATCTACATCCCATGTTCTGGATTAACAGGCGCCAACCTCAAGGATATCAATCCCGTTTTATGCTCGTGGTATGAGTAAGTATAAAGATTTTAATACTTCACTCGTTGGGTTGCTGCAGATGTATCTCAACAAAGATAATTTATCTTTTATCTATTTATAAACCAAGGAATAGATAGCGTTATCAAAATTATTTTGATGGATGGGTATAGAATATGAAGTGATTCTTCCCGTAGCCATAAATGGAAAGAAATTTTTAATATTTTCTTAAGCTTTATTATGAATTTTGTGGAAGTGAGCATGATTTGTAATGGCAGCTCAAATGTGGAAGTTCCCTTGGTGAATTATTCAAGAAAGAGTTTCAGA
Source organism: Platynereis dumerilii (assembly GCA_026936325.1). NCBI lineage: Eukaryota > Metazoa > Annelida > Polychaeta > Phyllodocida > Nereididae > Platynereis > Platynereis dumerilii. Next base: position 97,814,703 of record JAPTHN010000002.1, read on the forward strand.
TATCCTGGTTTAAGAAAGTTTAAATGCCTGTCTGTCTTTGGATAATGTGATCATGCATAAATTTATTTTGTGGTAACCTTATCGTTGTTTATTTTCAGCGGCCCATCACTAATTGATTACTTAGATAAACTTTGTCCTGTTAGTCGAATGGCAGAAGGTCCATTAAGATTGCCGATCGTAGATAGATACAAGGTAAGTTCATGTCAAATGTATTTTATTCTCAAAAACGTGTAAGGCCAGTAGGTTAATGTTATGTTGATTTCATTATGTAAACTTGATAGTATTAAAACTTTCTTGATGGTTGTAATGGTATTAGTAATTTTATACACATTCAGCAAATTTGGAACATTGCAAAGCAAATGATACTTAATGATTAATAGACAGGGCAACATGATGTCCACTACATGTACTAGCTGTATATAGGCCTATGCAATGCATTATTTTTGATAAAAAATTCTGTTTCCCTGTTCCTCGTAAATGTACTGTGCTGCAATATGTTGAGTGTATATATAAAGAGTGAGTTTTGAAGTAATCGTCTTGTTTGCTGTTTCCAGGATATGGGTACAATTGTTTTGGGAAAAGTAGAATCTGGTAAAATAGAAAGAGGAGCGCAACTGACATTGATGCCTAACAGAGTAAGTATATTTACCGGGTATATAACCTATAATATTCAGTGCTTTAATCGCATTTCATGCAAATGATTATTTTCTGAGATTTCTTGGTGTAATTCATAAATTGTCGTCCGAACCTGTCAATTTTATATCCAATTAAGACTTTAAAAATATATCACGTGACACATGAAATATATACAATGTGTCTTAATTTGAAAATAGTGTGTGACTGTGAGCTTAAAATTATTAAGAAATTCAGATTTAGTTTGTAGTTTAAGTCTCTATAAGTTTCTGTAATTTGAACATCTATAATACTCATCTAGGTCCTAATTCTGTTGTGTGAGCATCAAGCAACACTCGATGTATACTTTTTATTTTTCGGACATTATTGAATCTTTTATCCTAGTTGTGCCTTTTCCGGGTTTAATCCACGTGAGATTAATACTTTTCTCACAATTATTGAAAAATGTGAAAAAATATTTTTTGTGTATTGGGCGTCAAGCCAGAAATATGGGCCTGCAACAGCTTTTAAAATGTAATCCCCCACTTGCAGACGGCAGTTGAAGTAATGCAGTTATGGTCAGATGAAGAAGAAACTGAGTTAGCAAATCCCGGTGAGAATGTACGAGTGAAGCTGAAGAACATTGAGGAGGAGGTGAGTGGCCCTTGCTCCCTGAAATTCATTGTGCTGGGTTGAGTTCGTTTGAAAAACCTTCAAAAATGTGTTTTTAAAAAATCAAATATTTTTGGAAGGGATGCACCGATAACACTTTTTCAATTCCGATTCCGATGCCGATCCTGGTATTTTGTTGCCGATACAACCGATTTCCGATACCACTCCAATACCGATACCATTGGTTAAATGGAGAGTAGTGCATCCGATCCGATACTGTGTGTTAGTGCTGGATCGGCACTGATACCGATCCTGAGTATCAGATCGGTACATCCCTAATTTGTGGCATCTTGAAGATTGAAGAAATGTATTTGATGAAAATTGTTAAAATTTGCTTCACACTGAACTGTCGTGTTGCTAGCCTGCAAAATCAAATTGATGTATTGTGGTCTCATGTTGGCCTATACAATTTTTGTACAGGATAAATAGATTAAAATTTGGTAAGAAAATTTTCCAAGAATAGGTTAAAGTTATGATTGAATTATTAAATAATTAATTAATTGTTCTGAAATTACTATTATTATTATTTTCAGGATGTTTCACCTGGTTTTGTATTATGCAGTCCAGAGAGTATGTGCTCAACAGGGACCATCTTTGATGCTCAGGTACGTCCTTGTCATATATCACCAAGATTTCGGTTTCTTCCATGTTATGTTGCCTCTAAATAACCCACACCGATGCTGATGGGGTCGTAAAACACAAACTCGCTCACTCCCTTCTATGTTATGACGCAACAAGCTACTCACCAATACTTCTTCTGGTATTACTATCTTATAGCTTGAGTACATGTTTAAATAACATGGATAAAAAATGTTACTTGTATAAATTCATAATGTGCCCTTATTATTTTAAGTTTCACACTTTTCTAGTGGTTGAAATTCTAACTTGAACACTTCACACATTTTCTCTTGTTCGGTTCCAGGTGGTGATTTTAGAACATAAGTCCATCATCTGTGCAGGTTACAGTGCAGTTATGCATATCCACACATTAGCAGAAGAAGTAACGATCAAGGTATTTACACAATTCTGTTGTTATACATTTTAAGTTTGAAGATGAATAATAAGTGAAAGCTATTATGTCCATGTTGGTGGAAATATGTTTTGGGGCGTTGTAGGGGAAAAAATTAATAATTAAGTTGCCCAGAAAATCGCCCTTTCTCTTATGTATTGAAACATTTAATGAAAGAAGAGTTGACCTAAAGTATGAAGCATTTGAAATAATAATGAGAAAGAAAAATTATAAATGTCATCCAGCATGTATCAACTGATCAAAATAAGTCTGTTGTGACAGATTTTCAATATGTAATCATGATGACTTTTCTTTCAGGGACTGTTGTGCTTGGTGGACAGAAAGACTGGTGATAAGAGTAAAACTAGGCCTAGATTTATCAAGCAAGACCAAATTGCAATTGTACGACTTGCCGCCAAAGGTGGTGTTATGTGCTTAGAACAGTTCAAGGATTTCCCCCAGATGGGTAGATTTACATTACGAGATGAAGGTATGTTTTCAAGTTTTTTGGGTCAAAATAAGCTTTGCTTCTACTCAAAAATATTTGTAATACCTATTTTAGAATTGCTGCTTATGTAAATGCTGTATATTGGTGAGCCGCTAGCTGTGCCAATCGATTAATTTTGGTAACGATACTGCAGCATGGAAACTCATATGGCCATTTTCACAAACTAAAATTGATAAATTGATAATTATTTGGAAACTACAATCGTGATATCTATTCTGGAGCAAAGACTTCATTGCAGCCTCAGTAATTGTGACCAATTTGCTTGAAAATATTTAATTTTGACTTTAGTATTCTACTGATGCTTTAAAGTTGTGTTAGTTTTCTTAAGACTTAAGTTTGACTCCCTTATTTCTCTTAACTAATGATTTTGTCTTTGTCATTTCAGGAAAAACAATTGCCATTGGCAAGGTGCTGAAAATAATTGACTAAATTAGAATTTTAGGACTTTACTGACTCCTGAGATGCAATGAGGAATAAGGCAATGGATCTGTACGCAACTGTCAAAAAGCGATTTCCTTCTTGTGTCGGCATTTGTAAGGACACTGATCAACTGTGAATATTTCTCTCTGGTGGTAATAAGCTGATGCAAATGAATTCTCGAGTGCAAGAGATGCCAGGTCTTTAAAAAGGGCACGAGTGTTAGGCTCACAACCTTGTTGTTCCGTCGTTGGGCAACTTAATCTCATGTGTGTGCACCTCATAACAGTCAGGTCACGGCGAAGCTGAATGAGTGTTAAAATACTTGAAAATAATTAGAATTTTTAAAACTGAATAGTATTACACTTTGTTTGTTTCGTATGTTGCTGATGATAAATGGAAGGTCGCCCGCTAATGACTCGTCTAATTACGCGTTACTGCGGCAACAGTTACTCTAGTATTGTAGGACGAGACGAAACTTTGTCATAAGTTATTTTTTGCGAAAGTGATATAAGTCTTACTTGTCTGAAGCATTGATTGAGTTAAGTTGGGTACTTCGGAAAAACCAATTATTCTAATATGATAACCCATTCCTGCCCCTCTGCCTGTCTGGGCCTTGCATTGTATTAATGTGTAACCTGATTTTTTGATGTAATTAGAGTTGGAAAGGGATACCACTGGGATACCACTGGGAAAAAAATGTGTACAGAATCAATGAAATATTTTAAAACAGGCCCTTGTTATTTATAGGTTATTGTTGACTTAGGATATTAACGTGTCAAGGAATTAACGCAAAGAATGCTGCGCACTCGCTCCTCATGGTCCAGTGTTGTTGAAGGAGTCAGGTTGACCACCGGTGACGATTGGTTCTTTTGGAACGTTTCGCGTTTTGGTTTCTCGGAGGGGTTAGGGGGCCATGTGGAGTTAGCCGAGTTGAAGCAGCGCAGGGAATTTGGCAATCGATATCACCACTTCAGTCACTTTTATCATATATCATTCATTACTAACTTAAGCTATATATTTACCAATATAATTTGTAAATAGGATAATGATGATGATGATCATACTCTCGGAAAGGTTTCAACTAGCAACAAAGATACAGATGTATAAATTCAACGCATGCTGTCTGTAGACGACAAAAAAAATGCAGTGGCCAAAGATGTTGTATTCACGGGGGCTTCTCTTTTTGCCTTTGGCAGTGGTGTTCCTTCTACTGCTGTTCAATAATTTATCATGTTGGACGTTTTAGCTCCAATTGCTAGCCCATGGTGAAGTTAAATGTTTTTGCCAATGTGGATATTATTCGGTAAGCATCACACCATGTCTTCTTCGAATCAAGTTCCAAGCCTGCATAATTTTGCCCTTTAGTTAAATGATACGAATATGCTTTTTTTTTGTAAAAATGCTGAATTGTGAAAGGTGAAACCTCTGATATGTTTTATGAATAAAATCTGCAACTTCAAGAACTGTTGTTTACTATGTTTTTCAAAGTTTGTTTATGGTGAATGTTTAAACGACTTACTTGGGAAAGTCTGTGAGTGTCATCAAATTGAGTTTGTTTCTATCACTGTGCACTAACGACAGGGGTACCCTCGCCATCAGAGCAGCCATTAAATCTGTCGATTCAAAGTGATTTTCTGTCATCCTGAGCTTATTTCATCAAATCCAAAGCCCATATTTGTCAAGCATGTAGTTCAGATGTTAAACTAATCTTAGGACACACCTTCCATGTGTGATTAGGCATATAATTATCATATTTTGTACTTGAAATATATCGTCAGGGCGAGGGTAACAAAAAAGCCTCTCGAGGGTAACACCATTTTCAAATATTGTCATGGTGAGGGTACCACCTAAAATGACTGTTATGGCAGTGTGATATAAACAGCAACGGTGATGTTATGAGATTTAGATAATATCGATCTAACTCTTGCAAATACTGTGTATGAAGTTTTCTATCTATCTATCTATCTATCTATCTATCTATAGAATAGAATAGAATATAGAATAGAATAGAATATATATTCTATTCTATTCTATTCTATTCTATTCTATGCTACATATCTATCTATGAAAGAAGGCAATATAGACAATGAAAGAATTCAAAAACATCTCAAATACTGATGGTCAGACACTTGGTCTGAAACAGTATGTCTTCATAATTATCATCATAGCATAACAACATGGATGGTGAATATCAAATTAAAATCTAAAAAAAGGCATTATAATTATTTCACGAAAGTCTCACTGTGGATGGTATTGTTTTGGCAGAAGAAGACTCAGGAACCACAGTTCTACACGTCATGCATTGTCTGTATCAAACTGTATAACATGATGACATACTCAGCCACTTTTGAATATATGTCCTTCAGTGTGCACAAAAGATGTCGGACAATCCGCTTTTGCCGACATTTTTCACTAATGTCCGACATATATCTTAGGTTCAGGTCAGACAAAAAATCCGACAGCAACATGATGTAGACATTACAAGGGCTCTGATGGACAATTAGCAAACCTCCCATATACCAGTCTGGATGGCAAGTTGCCAATGTTTGAAGTGAGCCAACCCGAAGCTTCTTTAATTGGCTTAATTGCAATTCTGTCAGTTTTGAGCTTTCTTTGTCACCCAATTTACTAAATTGCAAATCTGGACCAGAAGCATGACACAAAAGTGTATAATGGCCCAGTGTCTTTTGGATGTGGATTTGATTACTTGACCATAACTTTAGTTACAAATTCTGCCTACTTCAAAATACACAGCTGCATAAAGAAAGACAAAACAAGAATCTGAAGAGTTCGAGTAGGAGAGAATTTTGATGCAGAAATTTACCAAGCCAAGTTATTAAAGTTTATATGAATATAGGCCAAAAACTTGCAACAACCGACAGAAAAATATCCTATACCTGCAAGTTTAGAATTTTTTCAACAAGGAAAATATTTTAACCGTGCAGCAGGTGTAAACAAAATTTTGCAGTGCCAGACTTCAAAATATTTGAAATGACCAAAGAATGAAAAAATTATTGTCTGACTGAAATGAAAATTGTCTGACCCGAAGTATCTGTCTGTCAGACAAAATGTCTGACCAAACACAATTTCCTATGCGTGCACTGATGTCCTTATGACTTTAAAGCTGCAATGGTTATGCAATGTTACAGCAATGCTATAGCAATATGCAAGGGAGTGCAATCGAATGCATGGAAACGTGCATAGCTATGCACTGAGGGCAGAAAAATTAAACATGTTTAATTTGAACACAACAGGGCTGCATTTTGAACTGGATGCCAAACAATGCAAGCCAATTTGTAGGCCAAATGAGCGAAATGGCTAATGTCAAGGAATGCAGTCGAGTCAAGCTCTCTCTATCTGTATGACGCTGTGCACAAGACCCTGTTAAAACTATGTACTGTATGAATCTGATTCTTTGTAGTATTCATACTTGTGGGTCATTGAAGGCTCTTTTCGAATTTGGCTGGTATCCGTCATTTATTTGGTTATTTAATTGACAAGCCAGATAGATACCTGAGTAAATTTATAGATACGATTACGATTCTCACTTATACAATACATAGGCACCAAATGATTAGATAGATAGATAGATAGATAGATAGATAGATAGATAGATAGATAGATAGATAGATAGATAGATAGATAGATAGATAGACAGATAGATAGATAGATAGATAGATAGATAGATAGATAGATCTATAGATAGAGAGATAGTAGATAGATAGATAGATAGATACAGTAGATAGTAGATACATAGATAGATAGATAGAGAGATAGATAGATAGATACATAGATAGATAGATAGATAGATAGATAGATAGATAGGCCTAGGCCTCGGCAGGCTGGCAGGCCTACGTATACACTCTCTGAGTGTTCGTTCTTGTTATGTGATGTTTTGCACCCCTATGTATCAGTATGTATCAAAATGTATCAATACATGTATCAAAAATCGTGAATGAACTCCCAGAGTAGTTTTTTTCACTCTCAGAGTAAAATTTTGCTCTCAGAGTAAAACTTGATGCTCCTAGATCATTGCCAGCTCCTCAAAAATTTTTAACAGTTTAAAATTTCCGAGTTTTCACTCTGAGAGTGAAAAATTATACTCTAGGAGTGAATTCACGATCTCTGACAGTTTGCTCTTGCCAAAATACTCTTGCCAAAGTCTTGTCTGTGTGAATGGGCCAAAAATATGATCTCATTTCAATTACCAATTTCTGAATAACTTAAATTAAACATCACCCGATTCAACATAAAATTCAACTTGCAGTTGAATATCATAAATTTCTCTATTTTAAGTAAAGTATACACTTCCAATCAACAGAATTGCGTGTTTCCATAATTATACAAGTTTAATTCACTTAAATACTTAAAATTGCTAAGGGAGAGCCGTGCATTGCTTGATTTGTAAACAAAACAAGGCTTTTTCATGGCATGAAAAACTTTTTGTTGTCAGTGTAGAGGAATTTATCATCAAATATTGAGTTTAGAATTACAGTTATATAAATTGTGAATTGAGAATAGGTTTAATATGACTCCAGTCTTTCTTTTGGACTTAATTTTAATCTGGCGACATACTATAGCTTTGAATTAAACTCCTCATGTAGTGCATCTCAAATAAAATTGATTATTTAATCTGAAAACCAATATATTTGTTATCTTCAAGCAGCGCTGCATAATATTTCTTTTTCTTTTGAACTGCATGGATTTCACAACAAAATTTCACAAAAAAATTCGGGCTAGTTCGTTATTTTCTACAACTGAATGTAGGCTGTAGTTTGTTGCCATAACAGATTGGTCAAGCCCATCACATAACTTTGACACTTTTTATTGCAACTATTTTCTTGATTGGAATTCCTGCATGATTGCTTACCGAATTGCAATCATGTGTCAGCACATGCTCTGATCTTGCACAACAAAGAGAACATTGAATTGGCAGATTCATTGACTTGTCTGCCCTGTCTAAAACCATTTACTATGCTTGCTTATGTCTGCATGTCTTGTGTTACCCTCACCAATGTTTTTGGAGGTTACCCTCGCCAACCGGAAGTTACCCTCGCCCAAATCTTGCAGTACCCTCGCCACTTCCGGGTTGGTACCCTCGCCATTTAGGTTGGTACCCTCGCCATTTTAGGTTGGTACCCTCGCCAAAATGCTGGTACCCTCGCCACGCCATTTTTCGTTTTTTGTGGTACCCTCACCTCGAGTGAATTCTAATTTCATAAAGGTCTTTCTTCTTCTTGCATGTTTGAGTCTGGCACTTGGCAATGATTCATTTCACAAGCCATTTAACCTATCTTGACAATTTGAAGACCTCACACACCTTCCTTTTCTTGTAATTTCACTTTGAAATCACGAAGTGAGAGTTGTAATGGCCACCCTGATGGCGAGGGTACCCCTCTCGTTAGTGCACAGTGTCTATGGTTTCTGTGGATTAGACCAAGGTTGGTCACATCTGTTTCCCTAACCTCGAAGTTGTCGGTCTTCTATATTATTTTATGGCCTAGATCGATGAACTTTATCGGAGATGGTCTTCAGTAAAATCGTTTTGTTGACCGTTTTCTCGCTGCATGAAGTTGGTCATGTCTGTATTGGACGTGGCATTAAATTGGTGAAATTAAGTTTCGGTGATCCTGTTGGAAGGCTGTACCTAGTGGGAAGTTCTGTGCTGGAGTTATCTGGTGGGCGAGATTGAGCAAATCCATATGAGCCTCTTGAGGGCATCATCCACATACCTGTTTGAGGATGCTTGAGGGGTTTTATGGTACTATTTTGTCACTGTAGGTTTCTCAATCACGGTGGGATTTTGGTGTGTGATGAACTCTGATCCAATTCTTTTCCCTCTGTTTCGTTTTCAAAATTCTTTGTCGTTAACTACGGATAATATACCAATTTCACCATCTGGGGGAGCCACCAGCTGGTCATATTTCAAGTAACGGAAGAAAATTTCTTTCTCAATCATATTTTGTGGACAACTGAGGACTTGTTTTGTAACATTTTCAGTTTGGTCGACAGAAATATTTTGAGTGGAGATTGAGCACTTTTTAGTTGAAAAAAAAAAATTGGACAAGTCTAAACTCCAGTGTTTTCTTAAAGTGGAACATGCACTCGGCCCGATAAAAATTAACTGCAAATTAGTGAAGCGTACCTCAAAGGTCCATGCATGTGAAGTATATGGTTATTGTTGAACCTAAAGAAATGCCAGGTCTGTAGGATGAATAACGCGTAAATTGTCACATATGTAATGGAAGTTTTTCTTTAATTTTTTTGATTGACAAGAGTAATAGTACTTATTCTAAGGAAAAGGATAGAAAACCACTCGTAGCAATTTCCTGAAGAGGCGGGAGGGAGTTCTTGTAGGCAAGTATGTAGGTGTCGATTGAAGGAATGCAGCACCATGTGTCAATTTTGCTAGTGCATTTAATTCTCCCTCTGGTACATCATCATTGCATTTTCTGGAGAAGCTTTGCGCTGATGACATACCAGGCTGCTTGAAGGTGAGGATCATGAAATGATCTCTGAAATTCTTGATATCACTTCTGGATCACCCTTTTCAATGGTCAAGGCGTTGTCGAGGAGTTCTATATATTTCGTCTCCAGTTCATCATCATGGTGGATGATCGCCCACTCATCGCCTGAAACAGAAGAGGGAAATTGATGAGATTTTTTTGAGATCTGTTGTATGATATACTTTGATCATAAATTATATATATTCTGGAAACTGAAAATTTGAACACCTCTTAACATGTTTGATTTTTTTTTTCAAAATAGATAGTAAGGTACCTGAAATTAGTTGGGTGAATATTTCATTCAGCTACTTCAAATTAAAGGTCAACCAAAATAATAAGTTGGAACTCTCGGAATGCCCCTTTGTATTTGCGAATGATGAGGTATCGGTTATTGTAGATTACCATGTGTGAGACTTGTAAATTAATCGGAGCTGCAGTTCTGTCCCTACCTTCGTTTACAGAATCTCCTATTTTTGCTGTGAGTTGCAGTCCAACTCCAAATTTGATGGCGTCTCCTTCTTTGGTTCTTCCTCCTCCAATCTGGTGTACAAGGGTTCCGCAAGCCCAGGCATCTATTCCGTGGATTATTCCTATTGTGGGAACAGCAATAATCTTTTAGGTGACATAGTTCTTTAAAATAGTTAATGATGAAGTCAATTATCTACTCTCTGGCAAAGATATGTGTACATAAAATTTTGGTCAAAAATATATAAAGCTGCTATCTGTTTCAAAAAATAATTAGGGATAATGAAATCTTTATTGTGTTGCTTCGCAGCTTCTTTATCATGAATTTGTCCTTTACGTCAACTGAAATCTGCCAAATTTGTTAAGTTTTGCTTCTGCACCCTGTGTTGTATGTCAAAAAAGAATTGAAATATTTTGAATTAGAGATCAATTTTACATTATTTAATTTTGTGTGCGTGAATTTCACACGGTGAAACACCAGGGACTGGCCGTCAATTTCGATGACCTAATGTGTATTTTTGCTCCTTACCAGTTTTCTTAGCTTTTAGTGAAGTAGTCAGTTTGGCTTGTGGTAGACAGCTGTAGTCTTCAGATACCAATTTATCTGCGACATCTTTTGCCACTCCTTGGCCGACAATCATTTCATGGAATTTGGCACGAGCGGTTCCGTCTTGAAGTGATTTTTCTATCATCGCCATTCCCTTTTCTAGGTTGTCCACCTTTTTCGCATGAACCAGGAGCTGTCCACCTGAAGATAGATGTCATTTTGCCCAATTTTTTAAGACAGCTGTCTATTCACGCAAGTCAAGTAAATTTTTTTTTATGTCGGTATTTACAGGTAAACAACAAAACACAAGCACAAGGCTTTTGGCGAAAAGAAACAGACTGTAGTCCCTGTATCGCAGTAATTCCTCACTCCCAACTGCGAATAACCAGAATTGTGTGGTAATTAAAATGGCCAGGACCATTTCACTTTAAAATTGCGCTTTGTGAGTCATTATTCTGATGGTGTGTCAATTATTGTGTCTGCATCAAAACCATCTTTCAAAATCACTTCATTTTTCAACAGACTAATACCACTTGTCGTCGATTGACACCCGAGGTGATTGTGAATCTTGATTCTAACACTAAAATTAGGTTAAATCAGTTGTGACACTAATAAGAGGAGGCTGAAAGTATGCTGATGACACCATCATCACTGACTCACTGAGTGCAATTTTCATGTTGCAATTATATGATGGTCTTCACTTTTCGTAAATACTTATAGTGCTGTAAAATATGATGGATTTTTGCATAATAATTATGAACATAGATAGAGGGGGAAAGAGAAGCAAGACATCATGCTGAAAATATTCTTGAAAAATCGTTTTGATTCGTCCCAAGTTGATATTGATGTTATAAAATACCAACCAATAGATTTCATTCAATTATGATTACTGTTATGTTTTCCCCAACAAATCTGGTTCAAGAACTTTAATTAAAAAAATAAAATTTTAAAATTTTGTTCTGTCTGGAAAAATTCAATTTTGATTGAAGACGGCATAGTTAGAAAAAGGTGGATCACATGGTTTAAATATTTTCTCAATATTTAAAAAATGAAGTTCTACCAGACATAATTGTAAGCAAAGAATGAAGAAATTACATCAATTGGGAAATTCCCTATTTGCACCCTCTCATAGGTTGGGATTGGAGAAGTCAATATTGTATTTACCCATTTTGCACACAGCCTCAGTCAAGTCTTTGTCCGCTTTTCCATAGAGACATTCAATGGATTCTTTTATTTCAAGAGCATTTCCTACCATATTTCCTAAGGGATTATGCATGTGCACCAACATTGCACTGGTTTTCAAGCCACTTTTTTCGCCATTTTCTATCTGGAAATAAAACATTTGGAATTATGAGACAAGAGTAGACAAACTTTAAAATTTTGAGTTGTCAGTTTCGTTACAGTAGACGAAAAACGAGTGCTTACTGAAAAGCTGTTGGTGGCCATCAATGACCTCACAACATGCCCTATCAAATACATTGAAATGAAGTGTCTATTCGTCATTCAGTATCTTGTGACCTCATTGATGAGTGGTATGACACGTCAAATGGTTTTCCCTGCCAGCATTGCAAGTATAGGCTATGACCTCATAAATTGGTTATGACTCATAGAGAATAACATGGCATGGATAGGGGTATGACCTAACAAGAAACATTCTAGTGCTTTTCTGTAAGCACTCGTTTTCCCTCTACTGTAACATAGCTTCAAAAGGCATGCGATTCTTTCCAACTTTTCAGCTTGGATTTAATAATTAAAATGTTTAGTGTACACTGTAAAATCTGAAATGTTGAGTTAGCTCAAATGATTGAGTGGGATGGTTGCACAAATTGTTTGAGCTAACATAGCTTGTTGTTTTGAGTTATGATAATCATATAATCTTTTCGTTGTTATAACTTTAAACAACAAGCTATGATAGCTCAAAGGAATTGTGCAACCATCTCACTCAATCATTTAAGCTGACTCAGAATTCAAATGTATGGAAAGGCCTACTATGTATACTACAGAACAGATCATGCTTAATGTTGATGTTATATGAAATAATTACCATATGTTTAGCTAATGATCTCGCGTCATCTATGGTTTCCATGAAACAGCACTTTCCATAGGTGATCTCCATTACCAGTGCATCAATGTTTTCTGCCAACTTTTTTGATAAGATGGACCCTGTATTCAGAAAGTGACAAGGTTTTTACATGTGCACACTCGTAACTATTTAAATATGTATATTATTGTAAAACTGGAGAAAATAGTTCTCACCGACAATCAAGGGATAAGAATCGATTGTTGCAGTTACGTCTCTAATGGCGTACAATTTCTTGTCAGCAGGACAGATGTTTTGCGTCTGCCCAACAATTACACATCCTGTCTTCTCCATAATTTCTCTGATTTTCTCTACTGGGAGCTGTGTTTGGTAGCCAGGAATGGACTCCAGTTTATCCAGGGTACCTCCAGTGATGCTCAGGCCTCTTCCTGAGATCATTGGCACCTGTCAAAATAGAAAAATGGAAATTCAGAAATGTTTATTTCCCTGGGCAGGTTTGGTCTTATTGGGGCCCATACAGGGCTAGTATGTAGAGCTATGTAGTGGACAGAAGAAGACATTGTCTACACTGACTGATTGACATGATTGTGCATTGTATATAAATATATGAATACACATTGTAAAGCGCACCTGAATGCCTGAGTGATGGCAAATGGTAGCGCTATAGAAATAAATAATAATAATAAAAGTGACAGTGGATGCTGGGCGCTCCCGTTTATCATCACAAGGGAAAGTTGTTAAAGACCCAACCACGACTATAAAAGGAGACAGAGCCAACAAGATGGCAGTCTGAATCTGACCCCCCAAGTGTGAACATCTCTCCAATTCTCTCACTTTTTCCCAATTTCTCAAGTCATAAAGCAACTTACAAGTATGAATTTTATATGTGCAGATAGATAATTTAATACTGAAAACGAAAATGTCATCTTTAACACAAAAGCTCTTATATGAATTAAGATATTTGCTAAATTAGAAAAAATATCAGAATTTTCATGAAAGTTTGATTGACAGCTCCTAATGACATTTCTGCCATTGCCACTAATTGATCTGAAGCTAAATGACCAATCACTGTTCACTCATTTGCATAAAATTTGGAAATGGCAGTGGCCAGTGGTGCATTTATGAGGGTCGATTACATGTAATCTTAGCCAAGAGTGATTAATAAAGGACAATTAGGTGGAGAAGAATTATATTTCAAGAAAAGTTGAAAGACTTTCAATTACTCTAATGAGATAGCAAACTTGATAAGCATACAAATACATTAATTTACTTAATTTATTAATTGGTGCTTCAAATTCCAAAGAGAAAGTGACTTTTAGAGAGAGAAAGTTCATTTCTGGCCCCCTCTTACATTCTAAGTAATCAGGAGTGGCCAAATGACCATTGTCCAATTAGCATCCAGTGAAAGTTTTATGGCTTTGTGGCCACAATTTCGTTGCTGTGTTATTGGGTCTTTAAAATGTAGGGACCGAATCTTGCACTCAAGGATCCTAGGTCATGGATACCCTTGATTTAACTGATTGGGCAAACATGCCTCTTGTTTTTTACATTATTGTAGGGAAAGTGGAAAAACAAAGTTAGCTGAGAAGTATTGAGCGAGAAATGAGGTTTTCCGGAAAGTGCAGGGTTAATAAAAACTGAAGTATGTCATATTCCAAAAAACAAAGTTTTGTGATGTTCTCTAATGTTATGTCTGACCTGTTGTATGCATTCAAAAAGTCATGTATATTTTTTTGATGAGACGAACCTTGTTTGTGGACTTCAAGGCATCTCATTTGCCAGAAATCTGACCTGCCAGAACTTAATATGATACTCATTGAATGACATTGATAAGTACTGTTTTTGCAAACAGTGAAAAATAATAATTTATTGAATTTTTTAAAAGTTAATTTCATAATTGTCTTATTTACTGTATACCATACAAGTGACTTTTCCCAGAAACAGACTGTTCGGCTATAAAGCTTGTTGTTGAAAATGGTATGCTATAATGTATGTGTATTATTTAAAATGCCCTCATTATTGGCTAGCGTGTGATAGGAGGAGATATGTTGTTTTCATTTTTCTTATGACACCACTTTATTCAGAAAAAAAAGAAGTTTTTAGTTTATCCATCGTTGGTTCATTACTTAGGATTCATGTAATAAACAAATAAATGCATTGTATCTGTAGTTTACTCGTGTAATTTTTTCCCCAAGACCAAAAGGTCTGTCAAAAATCAAACAGAAAAAATCGACCTTGTGCGGCATTATGTCTCTGTAACACCAAGCTGACCAAGGTGATACCTTACAACAGGGTGACTTTGAACAGTTTTCCCCTCAATTGTCTGAAAATAGTCAGGTCACATTTCCAGAAAAAGGGCTTATTTAAGGTGCCCAAGGCATTTTTTAGTAGAAGCAGGCAACAAGTTGATTCTTATGTAAAATTTTCTGTAGATTTCAAATTTTGCTGTTGCCAAGCTGAAATATGACTCCTTTACCCCCTAATTAGCATAAAACAAGATGGCCACCAATTTCCTTTGTTTAGTGATAATTTGGCTTCCACTTGCACTAAGACAAAAAGTAAAAGGTGTATTTTGATGTTTTTTGACCTGCTGAGTTCAAATTTGATGACTGCAAAGTTGAATTGTTAATCCTTAACCCCCTAATTAGCATAAAACAAGATGGCCGCCAATTTCCTTTGTTTAGTGATAATTTGGCTTCTACTTGCACTAGCACAACAAGTAAAAGTGTATTTTGATGTTTTTTGACCTGCTGAGTTCAAGTTTGATGACTACAAAGTTGAATTATGACTCCTTCACCCCTAATTAGCATAAAACAAAATGGCCGCCAATTTCCTTTGTTTAGTGATAATTTGGATTCTACTTGCACTAGGACAACAAGTAAAAGGTGTATTTTGATGTTTTTTGACCTGCTGAGTTCAAATTTGATGACTACAAAGTTGAATTATGACTCCTTAACCCCCTAATTAGCATAAAACAAGATGGCCACCAATTTTTTTGTTAAGGGATAATTTGGCTGCTAATTGCACCAGGGCAACAAGTAGAAGGTGTATTTTGATGTTTTTACATCCAATGAACACAACTGTGACAACTACATAGTTGAATATGACTACTTCAACCCTTAGCATATACAATTCAGACAAGTTATTGTGGTGTGGCCTCAAAATGGGTTCTTTCCAGTACAGAATGAGTCAATTTAGCGTTTTGGAGGCAATTTCGAGAGCAACATTTATTTAGCTTTGGAGGGTTGACAATTGTATATATAGTAACATGAAACTTGAAAGCTGACATGAAGGGGTATCCATCCACATCCATTTGGGTTGGTTAAAATTAGTTTTCTAGTGATATGGATGGGTGAAATTGAAAAAACATGAGGAGGATTTTGTGATTCTCAGGAGATTATCTACACTGACAGTTATATTTATTTAACTTTTGGAGGGTTGACAGTTGTAGTAGCATGGATATAAAGCTGCCAAATGAGAGTTGACATCAAGGGCTATCCATCCACATCCCATTGGGCAGGTTAAAAATGAGTTTTCTAGTGATTAAGATAGGTGAAATTGAAAATACAAGGAGGATTTAGGGTTTCGGATGATATTCTCGACACTGACAGCTACATTTATTTAGCTTTTGGAGGGTTGACAATTTTGATAACAAAGAAATCAAGATGCCAAATGATAGCTAACATCAAGGGCTATCAATCCACATCCATTTGGGTTGGTCAAAATGAGTTTTCTAGTGATGAGGATAGGTGAAATAAAAAATACAAGGGAGGATTTTGTGTTTCTTGGAGATTATCGACACTGATGGTAATGTTTATTTAGCTTTTGGACGGTTGATAGTTGTAGTAACAAGGACATCAAGTTGCCAAATGAAAGCTGATGTCAAGGGCTATCCATCCACATCCATTTTGACTGGTTGAAAATGACTTATCTAGTGATTAATTTTGGTGTAATTGAAAATTCAAGGGAGGATTTTGTGTTTTGGAAGAGAATTTGACACTGACAGCTACAATTATTTTGATTTTAGAGGGTTGACATTTGTAGTAACAAGGAAACCAAAGTGCCAAATGAAAGCTGACATCAAGGGCTATATATCCACATCCATTTTGTCTGGTTAAAAATGAATTTTCCAGTTATTAGGATAGGTGAAATTGAAAATACATGGGAGGATTTTGTACTTCTTAGGAGATTATCGATACTGATGGTGATATTTATTTAGCTTTTGGAGGATTAATAGTTGCAGTAACAAGGAAACAAAGGTGCCAAATGAAAGCTGACATCAATGGCTATCCATCCACATCCATTGTGACTGGTTAAAGGTTACTTATCTAGTGATTAAGTTAGGTGAAATTGAACATGCAAGGGAAGATTTTGTGTTTCGGAAGAAATTTTTGAAACTGACAGCAATATTTATTTAGATTTTGAAACCAAGGTGCCAAATGAAAGCTGACATCAAGGGCTATCCATCCACATCCATTTTGCCTGGTTAAGAATGAATTTGCCAGTGATTAGGAAAGGTGAAATTGAAAATACATGGGAGGATTTTGTATTTCTTAGGAGATTATCGACACTGATGGTAATATTTATTTAGCTTTTGGAGGACTGATAGTTGCAGTAACAAGGAAACAAAGGTGCCAAATGAAAGCTGACATCAAGGGCTATCCATCCACGTCCATTTTGACTGGTTAAAGGTGACTTATCTAGTGATTAAGTTAGGTGAAATTGAAAATGCAAGGGAAGATTTTGTGTTTCGGAAGAGATTTTTGAAACTGACAGCTACATTTCTTTAGATTTTGGATGGTTGACATTTGCAGTAACAAGGAAACCAAAGTGCCAAATGAAAGCTGACATCAAGGGCTATATATCCACATCCATTTTGTCTGGTTAAAAATGAATTTTCCAGTTATTAGGATAGGTGAAATTGAAAATAAATGGGAGGATTTTGTATTTCTTAGGAGATTATCGATACTGATGGTAATATTTACTTAGCTTTTGGAGGATTAATAGTTGCAGTAACAAGGAAAAAAAGGTGCCAAATGAAAGCTGACATCAAGGGCTATCCATCCACATCCATTTTGACTGGTTAAAGGTGACTTATCTAGTGATTAAGTTAGGTGAAATTGAAAATGCAAGGGACGATTTTGTGTTTCGGAAGAGATTTTTGAAACTGACAGCTACATTTCTTTAGATTTTGGATGGTTGACATTTGCAGTAACAAGGAAACCAAGGTGCCAAATGAAAGCTGACATCAAGGGCTATCCATCCACATCCATTTTGTCTGGTTAAAAATGAATTTTCCAGTTATTAGGATAGGTGAAATTGAAAATAAATGGGAGGATTTTGTATTTCTTGGGAGATTATCGATACTGACGGTAATATTTATTTAGCTTTGGGAGGATTGATAGTTGCAGAAGAAGGAAACAAAGGTGCCAAATGAAAGCTGACATCTATGGCTATCCATTTAAATCCGTTTGACTGGTTAAAAATCAGTTTTATAGTGATTCGGATAGGGGAAATTGTAAATACATCGGAGGATTTTGTGTTTCGGATGAAATTTTTGACGCTGACAGGAACATTTATTTAGCTTTTGGAGGGTTGAAACTTGTAGTGACAAGGATACAAAGATGCCAAATGAAAGCTGACATCAAGGCCTATCCATTCACATCTATTTTGACTGGTTAAAAATGACTTACTTAGTGATTAGAATAGGAGAAATTGAAAATACATGGGAGCATTTAGTGTTTCAGAGGATATTTTCGACACTAACAGCAACATTTATTTGACAGTTTTAGCAAAAATGAAACCAAGGTGTCAAATGAAAGCCCCCCCCCCATAGCCCACTTCTAGCATGGCTACCAAGTATTAACAGGAAATGCCAGGAAAAAAATTCTAGAGGCTTGTTTGAATTTGTGTCCTATTGCAGTCAAAAGACAAATTACTGCAAAGCAAGGGTTATATTTGGCCACCTTGTTTACGCTAATTGTGGGTGAAGGGGTCAAAATTCTATTTTGTAGTTGCCCAATTTCTATTCAAGGTGTCAAAAACCATCAAAATACACTCCTCACATCAAGTGACTCACTTGATGTCCTGGTGCAATCAAAACAAAAATTATCGCAAAACAACGGAAACTGGCGGCCATTTTGTTTGATGCTAATTATGAGTGAATAATTCATAATTCAGCTTTTTAGTGTCAAAATTTGAATTCAGTAAGTCAAAAACCTCAAAATGCACCTTCTGCTTGTTGCTCCAGTGCAATTAATAGTCAAAATATTGCTAACAAGGGAAAATTAGGAAAAAATTGGCGGCCATCTTGTTTTATGCTAATTAGGGGGTTAAGTAGTCATAATTCAACTTTGTAGTCACCAAATTTGAACTCAGCAGGTCAAAACACATCAAAATACACCTTTTACTTGTTGTCCTAGTGCAAGTAGAATCCAAATTATCACTAAACAAAGGATATTGGCGGCCATCTTGTTTTATGCTAATTAGGGGGTGAAGGAGTCATATTTCAGCTTGGCAACAGTGAAATTTGAAATCTACGGAAAATTTTACATAAGAATCAATTTGTTGCCTGCTTCTACTAAAAAATGCCTTGGGGTGTTCACTTTTTTGAAAATGTGACCTGACTAAAAAAGTGTATAAGATCCTCCGAAGTATTTCATGAGATTATAAAATGTTGGCTGCTGGCATGTAGTAAAACTGTGCATCGGCATTTTGAGATATACATCATGTATAGGGCTATGCCCATGTCAGTGGATAAATGGGCGTTCAAAGAGTGTGTTCCAGTGAAAGAAAACCATCAAATCTCAGAAAACAAATGTTTTATCTGTATTTATTGATTTTTAGGGCTTGACACTCAGAGTGGGGCTTGATTACCTTTCCCTGAAAATTATTTTTTGTTTTTTATGTTTTCTGAAAGTCTTATTCTTGATGTACTTCTGTGGTGTTCAAAGTCACCCCGAAGTGTATTGCAAGTCGACATCATCCACATATATTATTTGTGATCGGTCTCCTCAAAATAGCTTGCAATAAGTTTTTAGTGGATTAGGAAGTATTTGAGTTACATTGGAATGAGGCAGGTATTTATGAGGCCAGGCTCATTCAGTACTGTTGAATGCTAGATCGACAAGTTTATCTAACCTCATGGTCTTATCACTTTATTATATTAAAATTACTAAATGAAGTTGACTTCTATCAGCTTGCAAAGCTTCATAGCATATATGCCTTGTTTGAGGGCACTTGCTTAATATGAGAGAGTGACAGTGATTTTCTGAGTGGCTGATTGAGTTCAGCCCAGCCCAGCCCTATTCAGCCAGATACCTAATTAGTAGAGGAAAGATTCAGTCATTTTTGAAGAAAATCCCACACAGAAGTACAACAGGCCGCATTATAAATATTATACGAAATGTTGCCCAGAATGTCGACTATTTGAATTTGGTCAGGTAGCTGACTTTCTGGGCAACATTTTGGTATATAATTCAGCATGTTCTGCTTCAGTGTTGGGATATCATTATAAAAAAATGTTCCAATATTACTGTTCCATTAACATACATAGCTAATCTCTCTATGTCCACTGGTGTTTTTCCTCAAAACATGAAAGTAGCCAGGGTAATAGCTATTCACAAAAAAGACAACCCACCTCAAATTGAAAACTATAGGCCCATTTCCTTACTCCCGACATTTTCTAAAATTCTAGAACGCTTGATATACAATAGATTTTTTGATTTCCTAAACAAAAACAACTTACTCTCATCAGCTCAATATGGCTTTCGAAAAAATATGTCAACTGAATATGCAATTACAGAACTTCAGGACAGAATAATAAAAGATTTAGCAAGCAATAAATGGTGTATTGGTATCCTTCTCGACCTAAGTAAAGCATTTGACACTCTCAATCACAGCATTCTACTAACAAAATTAAACCATATAGGCATACGTGGCATCACACTTCAATGGTTCTCCAGCTACTTATCAAATAGAAGTCAATATACATATTTTAAGAATACATCCTCTACATTTAGGCCTTTAACATGTGGTGTTCAACAAGGGTTCCATTCTTGGACCCCTCCTCTTCCTTGTATATGTTAATGATATAGTTGAAAATTTAAAAGAAAGTAAAGCCATACTATTTGCAGATGATACTAACCTCCTATTTAGTGATATGAACCTTAACAAATTGATAGAAATAATAAATATCGAACTTTCCTCAGTTAAAACTTGGTTTTCAGCAAACAAACTTTCTCTCAATATCAAAAAGACAAGCTACATTATATTCCATGGCAGCAAGAGAAAAATACCAGATCATGAAAACATAATGTTAGGAGATACATATATCAGCAGAGAACTTAGTGCAAAATTCCTTGGCATTGAAATAGATGAAACATTAAACTGGAAAAAACATATCACTAAAAAGGCAAACCAAATAGTAAAAATTACATCTATCCTCTCGAGACTTAAGCATACAATTTCAAAAAATATTCTTAAAACTATATACAGTGCCTTAGTTCTACCCCATATTTCCTATGCTATAGTTGCCTGGGGAAATATCAGAAACAAGGAGATGTCCCGTATCAAATTATTGCAGAAAAAAGCACTTCGAATAATAACAAAATCTAAGTATAATAGCCATACAGACCCCCTATTTAAAAGATTAAAATTGTTGAAATTAGATGACATTTACTCTGTCCAGTGTATCAAGCTCTTTTTGAAGTATAAACAGAATGTTCTTCCTAATTACCATTCCCAACAATTAGTAACGAACAGTGATATTCATGATCATTTTACCAGACATCAGCATGATTTACACCCCCCTCCAATTAGAAAAAAAGTAGAGGAACAATTATTCAATGTTAAAGTATCACAAGCATGGAACTCCTTACCCAATAGTATTAAAGCCTGTCTATCAACCTCATCTATATATAAACTCAAAGATTATTTGATATCTAGGTACACCGTCACATGCTCCCTCCCAAGTTGTTATGTTTGTCGAACTTAAAGAATTTACTAAAGTTGACCCTTTCATTAATTTCATTCTAAAATTCATCTCATTCCTCATTCACTATCATTAAATCACCATTTGTAGATACTCATATATTGGTTTTGCTATTCCTACTTTTTTTCTTTTTTTATTCTTTTTCTATTTCTACATCCTTTTAAATGTATTAATAATTAGCCCTTTGTAGTTTCCTTCTTTCTACTGTTTAATACTTGAACAAAATTATTTAATTTGAATTGATGTCAGGTGCTGCGATTACAGCCTATTTTTGGCTCTTGTATGCCCCTCCAATTCCCTATGCATTGTGTATTTGGAAAATTAACTGTTTTATTCATTATTGTGACCCATGTGCGAATTTGGAAAATAAATACTCTATCTATCTCTTAAATATTGGATCTTTCTGACCTTCATTTCTCAATATTGCACATTTCCAAAATGTAGATTTGTATGGTGGTTTCATACAACGATATCTCGACATTGTCTCAACGTTCTGAAATTATTTGGGATGTCTTTGTTTCCAAGATCTACAATTCCAATTTTTTTTCTTCATTTTGAAAATCCTAATCTTTGTAGAGGGCCCTGTATCATAGTGCTTTCATCTTCTCTACTTTATATTTATTTTGGAAGTTTGATAAATGAACCATCACCTTGAGTCCATTGGCAGCGAGAGCAGGAGCAAGAGGCAGAGAGATCTTGTCGCCCACTCCCCCAGTGCTGTGCTTGTCCACCAAGAGACCCTTCCACTCCTTGGGCCATGTGAAGGTGTTGCCTGAATTCACCATTGCTTTTGTCAGGCACGTTGTCTCTTTCGCTGTCATACCATTCAGACGTACAGCCATCAGAAATGCTCCTGTAGAAAAAAAAAAAATATATGAATATACAAAATGTACAACATGATATTTGATGGCTAATTGGCTATACAGTATGCACAAAATGAAAAGCATTACATGAGTAGGAGGACACCCCTGAGCCAACTGCTGGCCGCTGATGAGGTGCCCAGCTAAAAATTGTTAAAAGGGAGGCTGTGGCAAGGATAAGCATTCAAACCAAAAAATAGAAGTGGTGCTATCTTAATGAAGAGTTCTCTTGTTTCTTTTTCTGATGAAAGAAAACATGGTAATTGTCATGGATCCAAAAGTTATGAACTCGTGAATGAGAAGAAGAAAACATAGCATACAGTGTGTTGCAGAAGTATACAGTGAACATTACCCAGCCATCTTTGGTACAGGCCATCGTGGTGAAGTGGCCGAGTGAATACAGGATGGCCCTACTGGGGCAATGCTTCCTTCCCGCAACATTCACTGATTCAGGCACCTGTTCCTTGTTCAGAAGGTTTGAGGCTTTTTTTTATATGGACACTTATATTCAGTGTAGAACTATGAATTTTTCACATTTTTGGACAATTTGGACATTTTAAAGTCATTCTGTAGTTGCCATGGCAACAGAAAGTTCAACTAGGTGGGGCAGGTAATATGGAGATCAAGAGAGCCAATGAATAGTGGCTGAGGGAGACCTCGTTCTATCACTTGTATTAGTGAGATTGATAACAATGGACACAACAAATATATTATTAGCCTTTAAAAATAGTCCCAAGCACACCAAAAACTCTCATTCGTACACCTGACCCATTGAAGGAAATGTTATTTGCAGCCCTCCAGACATAGTTCTGTGAAAGCATTTCGGTCTTCCAAAGCCTGTTCTCTAATGATGCCTGAAACTGTAGCCCCCCCCCCCCCATTGACAAAAGTAAGGGAAAACCAGGATTTTTGTGAAGAAACATGTAACAGGAAAAGCTGCGATAGATAATGATGTCCATTTGGGTCTCTTGTTCATACCAGTGAATCCATGCTTCATCACAAGTCCTGATGTTGTCAAAAAACGCATCCTTGTCACCTGAATCTCCCTTGCCAAATCTGGCATAAAGGAGTGCTTTCCTACATAGGTTTAGGGCAAGAATACATATATTTGGTGTGCTTGAAAGTGTATTTAGAAGCCAATATCATGTTTCTTGTGCCAAATATTGTCAATATCACTGATACAAGTGATGGAGAGAATTCTTTCCCAGCCACAATTCATTGGCTTTACTGGTCTCGATGTTAACTGCCCCACCTAGCTGGACTTTCCGTTTCCATGACAACCAGAGAATGAGTTACAGGCGATTTCATTACCATGCGATTCTGGTCATTCACAGTTGCCTGTGAGGAATCAATGCATGCAATGTATACACTTGCTATGTTTGATATATTAGCTGTGTGACGTTCTGCTGCTTCTAAGCCAATCAGATGAAGCAAAAATGCTATGTATTTAGTGGTCATAGATTCTCAAATTGTGTACTAATGAAATTGCCTGTAAACTCGAACAAATTTTCCAAAATTTTGAAAATCCATTCCAAAACTACTGAATTTTATACCTATAACAAATTCATAGTTCTGCAACTTCTGCATTGAAAATAAGTCTCCATATGAAAAAAAGCCTAGAACTTTCTGAACACCCCTCATAATGACCTCTCCGGCCTGTTCAATCCCTTTAAAACCATCAGACAGGTAATTTCCTCGTACCATGACGCCCCCGCAGGTCTCGGGCCTCCTCGTGGCGGAGGGCGGTAACACTGGGGTGAAGACCTGTATTCTTAGTGGCCAACATGAGACAGTGCGCATGCACAGTGTGTCCCGTAGCTTACAGGGGAATATCAATGAATATGTCATTTACCATGATTCCAAACCGGATCGTACGTCAACCGGGTTACCAAGGTGCGCGTCCCTCAGCGGGAAACCAGGCTGAGATCGAAAAATTTGCGACTGGACTACCAAGATCTCAATGGACCAGGACATCTCCGGATGACTTGACTGACCCTGACCGCCCCCCACATCTGTCAAAGACTGAAAATTTGCTTGTTATAAAAGGTGTCACACAATCACTGGAAGACCTATCATCTGTTGCTATCTACGAAACAATTGCAGACCTTTGCGACACGACAATCGCAGATAGCCTGAGGCGCCAAGCCAATGGCACATTCCTCCTTAAACCTGCGACCTCTGACCAACAAGATAAATTGACTGGCATCCATGAGATAGCCAATACCAAAGTCATCATTGAACTTTTTCAGAGATCAGGCAAAGGCGTTATCTTCTCCAAAGAAAGTAAGACCTGCTCAGACAATGAACTTACAAATTGGTTTCACAAACATGGCATTGCAAAATTCAAACGTCTTGCTCACAAGAATGGTTATGAGTTACTGTTGCTAACATTCAAAGATGAAAGATTACCTAAGAAAGTACCTGTCGCCTTTGAATGGTGCAGAGTTTCTCCATTCTTTGCCCATCCAAAACGCTGTTTCAATTGCCAAATGTATGGCCATTTTAGCCGTACATGCATCAGGCCAACAATTTGTGCCAATTGTGGTGACCAAGGTCACGCACACACACACACGATAAACCTTGCTCTAAACTTTCACATTGTGTCAACTGTTCAGGGAACCATCCTGCCTTTAGCCACAATTGCAAAGTCTTCAAGAAGGAAAAAGAAATTCTGCAACTACAAACTGAAAGACAACTATCCTTTCCCGAAGCCAAACGCCTTGTAGAACAGGACCCGGACAAACCTTGCCTAGAAGCAGATTACCCAAGACCAGCTCTTCATTCATCACCACAGAGAAAGATTCACCTGGACAGGAACCTCTTCACAGATGTCTTAATGAAAACACCTTCACCGCCTCAACCACCAGACCTGCCAAGCAAGGAAGAACCTGTGAACTCCCCTGAATCACCGAAGAAGATGATCCAACGTCAAATTTTCTCTTCTGTTACCCAAGGGACTGTGAAGTCCCTCAATCAACCAAAGGAAAATGATGTTGCTCCAGATAACAAGACACCGCCCAAGACAACAAAACAAAAAAGCTCAACAATAGGCTTGCTACCTCACAAAGACAAGAGTAAAACGACACTCACCAACAGCAAAAAAGAACCCCCCACTGGTCTCAAATTTCACATCAAGTCCAAAGATGGAAGACTGAAGGATGTATCACCATTTGTTAGCTACACAACAATGCTGAAGAAATTTGGAAAACCACACTCAGTCGATCGACAGCCTGACGGTAATTTATTGGTACAAGCCATAAATGCCACTCAGGCAAGGAAACTCCTTGAATTGAAAATTATTGCAGATATACCTGTCAAAATAACACCTCAAAGATCTCGATGCCATCAACCAAGATGAGATGACTGACTCAACATGACCACAAACCAAGTATGTCTCTAAATAGCCCAATCAGGTGCTGATGAGCTGAAAACACAAACTCACTCACTCACTCCTCGTACCATGACAACATTGGTCATGTCCTCTCCATCTTTGACTTTCATGAAAAACACATGGCATACATTTTCTCGTATTGTTAACGCTGCAGCATCAGACAATAATCATCTCAAGCTCAAGCATCACCTCCTGTAACAACTTCTCTATAAACTCAACCGGATTGTTGTAATTTCCTACAGACCGATCTGATCCGTCCCGAAGAATCAGAGTCAATGGCCAACTTCTTGCCTTTTGGTTTAACTCAATCTGTGGTGATCTCTGATTATTTGGCAGTGAAAATAGATGCTCTGTAGCCCTGAATACTTCTTGCAGGGACGACAGCACGGGCCCCCTTCACACCAATTGGCCGTCAAACACCTCCTTGGAGGGTTTGGCAACTTACAGGAGGGCCAGCAAAGTCAATCTTCTGATAATTCACAGACAAGGACTTCAACCAAATGCCAGAAAAAAGACGCTCTATCATCTGCCGAGAAAGCACCCAATCCAGCAAGACAACAATCCTTAACAGACCACTTGTTACCTCCCAAGGACAAGAGTAAGACGGCCAGCACAACAGAACAGTCCTCACTTCATAAATATGTCATCATTTCACGGGATGGCAGCCTGAAAGGTATATCATCCCATGTCATCTACAAGACAATTACGGACATGATTGGCAAACCAAAGTCAGTTAAATGACAACATAATTGTAACCTATTGATGCAAGTCATTGAGCCCACGCACGCCAGGAAATTACGCAAATTGAAAAAGATCGCTAATTTACCTGTGACCGGGAAACTTCTTCAAGTTTGAGTATGTCTCTAAATAGCCCACTCAGGTGCTGATGAGACGTAAAACTCAAATACACACACCCACACTGTTCTATAATTCAGTGATGCATCTCCTCCATCAAATATGATGTACAATGAGGCTCTGCCAGTTGGCAAATGCAGGCTGGTGGGCCAAAAGCCAGGAATATACAATGCTTTCCTTTTGTTTGAGGTTTCTTTTCTCCTTGTCTCTGCATTGCCTTACTCTATAGTATTTTATGGCAATGCTCCTTCTTTGTCTTCAGAACGAAGGATCACTTTCAAACCCATTCTGATGATGATTTTTCAGGTCAGGAAACTGCTGAAGTCCAGTCTTGGACAGCACTGCTTCTCCTCCTGCCCCTCTGATGTCTTATTTTTACAACTAGAAATGTCATAACCGGAAACAGGTGAGTGTTGCGCTGCCCGGACTGAGTCCTAAGGGTGAATCACACATGTATCCGTAGTTAGTGTATATCCCTCCATGTAATATTTCAGTCAAATCTTGGCTCACAGGGTCACTGCTGTCTTGTCTAAATACACATTTCCTGGCCATCCCACTGACCCAAACTATCCTCCAGTCTTTTATTTTACTCTCCTGTCTTTCTGCCCAGAGTAATTTACCAGCTTGTTATTGCTCTCTTATTTACGATTGGCACCACTGCTATTCCTTAAAAAAAAAACGTGCAAGCACCTTTAAGAGTTGCTTGCATCTATCTATCTATCTATCTATCTATCTATCTATCTATCTATCTATCTATCTATCTATGTGTTTAGCTGTCTATCTATCTGTCTATCTATCTCGAGGCCTTCCCTTCCTTCCCCCACTACATTCGGCATAATTACAAATTACAAAATAGCCCCCGCCCTCTGATAACTGAATGAGCGAGACCATTGAAAAGCATAGGCTGCCACTCACTCCGTCAGAGGTGCGGGGCTTATTTCGTGATTATGCCCTACATTCCTCCCTTCATGCCTTTGTTCATTCCTTTGTTCATTCCTTCCTTCATTCCTTCTTTTCTTCATTCCTTCCTGCATTCTTTCTACCGAATTTGTAAACACTGGATCTAGCTGGCACTAGGATGCTTTTAGGACAAATTTAGTATAAATAAGTTGTTGATAACAGCTAACTTTTACAGTTAACATCAAACAGAACTGCTACAAGGTGTGTCATGTTTCTCACACATAGTTCCATGTGATAAATGGACATTCTTGAAGTATAAAGTATATGCTGACCTGCTTTTTTCACTTCTAAGGGAATACTTGATATGTGAAGATGAATTAAGGTATGTTTTTCTTTAGGCTTTCTTATCATTGTCAGCTAATAGTAAATAACATGTCAATTGAAATATTGTCCATTAGATTTTTAATATGATTGCACCATTTTCAATAAACTTCCTGTTGAGATTAATTGAGTACAAGCAAGCACTGACATAGACCAACTGCACAAATCAAGTAAAAAAAAATCATTGTACTTATATTTGAAATTAAAGATTAGATCCGCCAATTCTACATAGAATTCAACTTGCATTAAAATAACACAAACTGGTAAATTCACAACATTGAGGTGATATGAAACAATACCAATTAACACAATTGCATGTTTTTCAGAATTAAGTGAGTTCAATTCATTTTATTAGTCCAGTAGAGCCCCACTATGTCATAGGAACCCAAAAAGCTGTAAAACAAATCTCACTGAATTGAAAGCGAGTGCCCCCCCCCCCCTCAGTGATGACTGTGATGCAGCCATAGTCCTGTGCCCTGCTATGTGAATGCATACAGGCCAGGAGACCAGGCTAATGCAGCCATAGCCACACTGGGGGAGTGTGTGTGTAGAACTGGGCAAGAAATACTTTCAAAATGTCACAATAAAGGCACTAAATGTTAGTTTAAAGATTCGGGGACAAACTTTATGACAGTAACGTAACATACAGTGAAGAAGGGCTCTGAAAGTAGTGGCAGGTGCCCAGTAGCTTTTACATAAAATTGGGGCAAGAATGTTAACATTTCAGTGTGTGCAAAAAAGCTTGCTTACGAAACCAAGGGCTTGCCCAAGGGGGGGCACCCCCAGGGCAGCGCAATAAGGAAACTGGATGCTCCCTTGTATGAAATACAGTATTCTCCCCACGACTATGTGCAAGCTATAGCGAACAGTCTAGCAGATTTCAGTACAGATTGGGGTCGAGAGACAGTCCAAGAGGGGTATGTTTTTGACTGAGCCAGGTGTACATGCAGAATCCTAATATTCGGAAGTCTATGAAATGGCAAATTATGGGTATATGAAACAAGAGACTTATTTTAACTGCCTTGCAGTCGCAGAGAAAAGGGGACGATGCCGTATTAACCTCGTCTGCACATTAATTGTGACCTATTTTAATGAAGGCTAGATGTCTAGGAAGGATAAGTACAGTCTGGCTGAAGTCCATTTCCAAAAAGTACACTGGACCACAAAATCTGGTTTGTAACATAGGCCTACTAGACAAAGCAAAAAGAACATTAGAAAAATATCCAATGTTGTAGCACAACATTTTGTCATTTTTCTCCCTCAACCCGATAAATGGCATTATATGATGTCAAATCATGCAAATGTGCATTATGTCACGAATAACCACAAAATCAAAGTGACCCTATTTTTCATAATCAACAATTGTTAAACCATTAATCTGATGTTACAGTTGTGGTTGGTCCACTTGATTGGATGGTCTGGGCAAGTTTGTCCATCCATGCTTGAAGATTTTCAATCTCTGGATGTTATCATTTTTTAATAGTTTCTGTCAAAATTAAAATATTTAGTGGGGGAAACGGGCTATTTGAAGCTCCGGGTTAGTTGCATTTTCACCCTTATTCCCTGGGGTTTGATTTTTTAACCCAAGTTTGACTTCTGATATATGTAGGGTTAGAAATATTTTAGTAAATGTTCATAAGGTCAGACATAATATGTTACCTCCTGTCAATAATTTATTTAAAGAAAATAATACTGATTATCATCTCAGAGGTACAAATTTGATTCAACCACTATTCAATACCATGTCATATGGGCTTAAGTCCTTCAGATACACTGGTGCTACTATTTATAACAAATTACCTAATGATTTCAAGAAAATGAATGTACTTGATTTTAGAAAAGCTATTAGTTCATGGAAGCCCAACTGTAATTGTAACGATTGTTTACTCTGTAGTTTTAATCTCTAAGTTGCCATATATATGTTTTTACTATTTTATGAATGAGTTTTATTTTACCAATTATGCATGTCATTGTACATAATCATTTTTATTCCATCTGTATATATCCTTTCATATTGTCGGAGACAAGCAGAAATGCTTATTTTGTATTGTTCATTGAAACCGACTTTAAATAAAATTTATCTTATCTTATCTTATCTTATTCTGAAGGATTATTAATTCATCAAGGCATGCCAGCACTTCCTACATGAGCCATATTTCGATTCCTGTACTTCACTAAGCCGTTCAGTTGATTTTGGTGCTCCTGTAGTAAAATTATTGAGTTTAAATAACTTTGACCAGTATGCCATTTGAAATCTGTAATACAAGTTCTTATTTCACTACAAGTTGGAAGCCTTTGATATAACAAATCAGCAGGCGAAGACATTTTTTGGTGTGCTGTTTGAAATATGTAATACAAGTTCTTATTTCACTACAAGTTGGAAGCCTTTGATACAACAAATCAACAGGCAAAGACATTTTTGGTTAGTCTTAGAACTTTGGCTAAGGTTATATACTGGTATGGGTGATGTTAACCACATGGTGAGTTTGGGCCAGTTGAAGCATTTTCTGTGGGGCTAGTTGAAACACCGAAGCAATGCCACGCTAGGTCTGTCACTTTTGCAAAAATGTTTAAAATGTCAAGGTCCTCATGCTTTTTTGGGGAAGTAAGTTCTTACTAATCTAATTTCACCAAAATCTGATGAAATAAAAAACCCAGGCCCCAGAAATGTGCATTATCTCTGGAACCGTTTGAGATATAGACATGAAATAAAGAGATCATATGCCTAAAAAACTGTTTTTCTTGGTTTCGTGCTGGTTTCAACTCCGTTTTGCAAGGCAGGTCCATCCTCAATACTGACAGCAGATAAACAACATACGAATACTTCTGCACTGATTTCTGAATTCATATTGAGTAGGACAGTTGGTTCAGCAGATTAGGACAATTTTTGCTTTTTACAACATACCACTTGATTCTTTGCAAGGACAACAGTAAAATGACAAGAACTACAACCAAAAAAAAAAAACCCTCCACATGTCACATCAAAATATATCGAGACCATTGATACAAAGTAAGTATATCTCTAAATAACCAAATTTGGCGCTGATGAGACGTAAAACACCAGCAATTACACACACTTCATATTTTGAGTTTAAAATAACAGTTGATTAAATTTGGCAGGTAGAATAGTTTTAAAACGACTGTAATTTTTATTTTTGACATTATTTAAATCTGGCAATATACTAGGCTTAATTATGGAAAATGCACAATTCTGGAAGTGTATACTATACTTAAGAAGCAGGTTTTCTAAGATTCAGGCACTTCACCATTGGGGGTGCTACTCACCCGACTCAAATTTTGTTCTTAATTTTTTCCTGATAAGTAATTTCGAAAAAGTGTTAAAAATTGTATTTTTAGACCTCAGTAGGTAATTTTTAGGGGCTTTTTGAAATATAAATTTTTGAAATGCCTAAATTTTGATTGTTTCAAAGTTGGGATTGGGCTAATATATTTTGCCATTAAAATATCACAGAGGTACGAGGGGTGTTCAGAAAGTTCGAGGCTTTTTTTTTATATGGACACTTATTTTCAATCTAGAACTATGAATTTTTCACAGGTTAAAATTCAGCATATTTGGAATGGATTTCCAAAATTTAGGACAATTTTGACATTTCTAAGCCTTTCTGTGGTTGCCATGGAAACTGAAAGTTGAGCTGGTCGGGGCAGGTAATACTGAAACCAAGAAAGCCAACAAATTGTGACTGTGAGAGACATCTCTGTCACTTGTATTAGTGAGATTGGAATATTTGACGCAAGAAATATGATATTAGCTTCTAAATATAATTTCGAGCACACTAAATTTGTGTATTCTTACACTGAACCCATGTAGGAAAGCGCTTCTGCATGCCAGATTTAGCAAGGGAAATTCTGGCGACAGGGGTGTGCTACGCTGACTACATAAGGAATTGTGAAAGCCAGTGCGCGCAAAAACCGTCGGACAATCGGCTTTTGCCGATCGTTTTTACGAATGTCAGACCTGTCTGTGGCTCAGGTCAGACAAAAAATCTGACAG
Source organism: Platynereis dumerilii (assembly GCA_026936325.1). Lineage (NCBI taxonomy): Eukaryota > Metazoa > Annelida > Polychaeta > Phyllodocida > Nereididae > Platynereis > Platynereis dumerilii. The sequence continues at coordinate 97,846,874 of JAPTHN010000002.1, forward strand.
GAAGCAGCTACAGGTATATCAGGGAATTGACTTGACAATTAGCCACCCTTTCATACCAGAAAGATGGCAATTGCTTTTGTGTGGAGTGAGGCAGTGACCAATTGACTGAATTGCAATTCAACCAATTTTGCCATTCTTTGAGCTTCTTTTGACACTTAATTGCAATTCTGGACCATGCAGAGGCGGACCAAAAATGACAACGTGACCAATCCAGAATAGAACACTAGTATTTCCTGTGCTGTCTATAAAGAGAAAACAAGAAGAAGACTTTATCATGACAGGTGCCGTAGAATCAAGTATGCATTGATGCCCAAGAAATAGACATGTACGTAAACATAATTAATAGGCCCTAACATTTCTTCTTTCAATTGGCAAACAAAAATCTGTTGACTTCTTCTTAATTGAGACCATGCAAATACTTGAAGCAACATTCTGCATGACCGTAAGTTGGACACACTGACATAGTGCTAACTATACATAAAAAATGCCGCAAGAAGAGACTTTGTCTGACAATAGTGAAAATTGTCTGACCAGAGCCATATCTCTCTGTCAGACAAAATGTCTGACCAAAGCCAATTTGCTTTCGCGTGCACTGGTGAAAGCATGGATTCACTAGTATGAGCAAGAAACCAAAAGGGACAGCATTATCCATCCCAGCTATTCCTGTGACATATTGCTTTACTTAAGTCCTGGGTTTTCAGGCACTGAAGGAGAAAAGGCTTTGCATGACCGAAATGCTTTCACGGAACTTTGTTTGGAGAACTTCGGGGAACATTTACTTCAATGGGTCAGGTGTATGAATTAATGTTTTTGGTGAGCTTGGAAGTATTTTTAAAGGCTAATGTTAGATTTCTTGTGTCAAATATGGTCAAACTCACTAATACAAGTGATAGATAGAGGTCTCTCACCGCCAAAATTTATTGGCTTTCTTGGTTTCAGTATTACCTGCCCCGACCAGCTCAACTTTCAGTTTCCATGGCAACCACAGAATGACTTAAATATGTTCAAATTGTTCCAAATTTTGGGAATCTGTTCCAAATTTACTGAATTTTATCCTGTGAAAAATTTTCAGTTCTGGATTGAAAATAAGTGTCCATATAAAAAAAAGCCTCGAACTTTCTGAACACCCCTCGTACACCGAGAAGGTACTGAGTTAATGGGGTTTGAAATCCGAACTTTGACGCGATCCAAATTTAGGTGCCATATTTCAAAGAGCCCCTAATAACTACCTAAAGGTTAAATTGAGGTCTAAAAATGTGATTTTTCCCACTTTTTAGTAAATGTTTACCAAGAAAAAATTAAGAACATTCCAAGTCGGGAGAGTAGCACACCCTGCCTGAATCTTAGAAAAAGTGGCTCTTAAAAGTTAGTAAGTCAGCTGATTCTATGTAAAATTAAACTAGCATTTACAGGTCATAAACTGATACATTTTAAGTATAGTATACATCTCCAAGCCACAGAATTGCGTGTTTTCCAAAATTAAGTGAGTTTAATTGACTGTAAAGCCTTAAATTATTGTCATTACTCTTGAGCTCTTTGCAGATTGGCAGTCCACTGGAAAAATTAATTTTCCTATTTTCAAATTGCAAACTGGCTTTGCCTCATCATTGACAGTTTTCTGTTGGTCTCCTAATCTTCTTATTTGATGAAGTACCTTAGGTCATTTAATTAGTTTGTTTATTGTCACCTATGCTACCAGATTTGAAAAGCACTAAATCAACTGTTTAACCATAACTGACACTAAACAAAACATTTTTAAGCCAGTGACATCACACAACCAAGTTGAAAGTTAATTTTGAAACTGTTTGGACCGCTATAATCTGCAAACAGCTCTAAAGAGTGCCGTACACTTCTTGGTTTGTAAAAAAAACAAGGCATTTTTATGGCATGAAAAACTGTTTGGTTTTTGATGGAATTTGTCTTTATATATTGGGTTTAGAATAACAGTTAATTAAATTTGGCAGGTGGAATAGGTGTAAAACGACTTTAATAAGCAAATTAATTAAGAAATTAAGCTGAACTTACCAATCTGTGAGTCGGTGGTAGTTGAGTTCAGTCCAGAAATGAATGTTTTTATTTCGCATTCATTTAGTTCTTTCCCAAATTTCTTTTTTTGTATAACGCCTGGGACTGTGACAAGGCTATTCATGTTGACTTCTGGTGTTTGATATTATATAATTTTTAGTTAATGTTAAGATTCCTGGTACTAATATTGCATTGATGTATTTTGGTAACAGTGTATAATGCAAGTGACTGTGCTACTTTGCAGCTGTATTTATAGGACTCCAGGGCTACGATTTTTATTCACAACTTCAAATAAAAGAAAGTAACACGTTTCGCCAAAATCGCTTTATATAGGATTTGCAGGAACATGCTGGCATATCATATAACAAAAATAGTATGTTACTAATAATTTGCTCATTTATTAAGTCAGTGATAAGGATATACAATAACATCGCAATGAACATACACTTACATCATTAAATAAAATTAAACTATTATTTGAGGGAATTGCATCGAAGCATGAAGATGGCACCACTGTTACCCCAAAGATACCTTTTAAAGACATGAATTGTAATAAGCTATAATATTACTCAAAATTCATTCTCATATAATGCGCATAAAAAGTAATTGAAAAAAAGAAATTATGGGAAACACGTATTTGGAAAAAAATGAGGTTTGAAAATAAATTTTGTGGAAAACGTTAAAAATACTTGAAAAAATATTTGAGAATAGGTAAATTGTGAAAAAAAAAAATTTCAGGAAATTAAAAAAAAAATCCATAAAAATTTAGAAAACATCAGTATTCACACTGTCACTTAAATAATAATTTTTTGCAGTGCTCTCACTGATTCAGATACTGAGCGAAAGAAATATTCAGCAGCAAATTACAGGTTTGTATAATCTAATTTTACAAAATTTGGCAGATTTCAAACTTTGGCCAAAATGAAAGACTTAGCTAAATTACAACAAATCCATGTTACGGGGGCTGAGAAACAACACAATGAGTAATCTTTATTACAGCTAAGCTGTAGGAAGACAGAGACAGTTTTTGGAGTGAAAGGTCACTGATTTATTCCTTAACCGTGAAACCGTGACACTGCAAAAACAATAATGCAGCACTTTACCAACCATGCATAATAATATATATAATAATGTCACAGAGAACAATAATTATGAAGTCCTAAATGCAATGATGTATCTTTACTGCAATTATATTATCCATGAACTCTACTTTAGTTGCGCAATGATACAATAGTAATGCCATATGAATGAGTATTTACACATCTGATATAATTGTTACTAAACCACAAAATATTTGCTAAATATCAATACAGTAATAGATAATGTTTTACCTTAGGTTTTCCACCCATCAGACTAGTGATTCCAATCATAGGCAACTCCCATTGAGGTAAGATATAGGTGCCTCACATGAGAATTGGTCAAATCAACAAGGACAGCTTGTAAGGCTTCCCACATCACTATTATTTAGAGAAAACATTTAGCCTGCCTGGCATGAGTTCATCACAATATTTGACAATGTTTTGAAGTGTTACATATATTACATCTTCAACATCTTAGATTTCCCGTTTAAAATGCTGGGAAAGGCTCAGAAACCCTCAGTGACATCTGCATGCTCCAGTTAAGTCCGTTGACCTTGGGGCCCTGAGAGGATTTCATTGTCTTTAATCAGAAATGGCTGCAACCATGATAACAGTTATTGTGATCTGACAGTTTAAGCAGGTGTGAAGAGCTGTGGGCATGGTTGAGAGACCAAGCTGTGATTGACATTGGATCAATTGATTGACTAATGCACTGAACAATTTGCAAGGCCTTCCTATGTTTCAGTTTGGCTCAGTTGTGTTTTCTCTGTTGCTGAATTCTTTTGACAACAACAGAAACTTACAACACCAAAACAATAACTGTCAATTTGGGGATTATGTCAAGGTTGATCAATTTGTAAGACACTCCACCATTGGCTAAATGCTTTCATGACCTTTGATGCTCTGATTACTAGGCCCAGATCAGATAAACCAATGAGACTTGATAAGATTAGACCCTGGGGTCATCCAGGGCTTCTGATAGGATCACCATCATCATTAGTGAGAAACCTTCCATATATATATATACTGAAACATAGATCTTACCTCAATGGGAGTTGCCTGTGAGCCAAGTGACTGAGCAGTTAAATAGACCAAGGTCAGTCTTCATGTTGCTGCAAGCAGTGTAGACTGATGACATACCAATTGCACAGCACTCTTGAAATCATTGTAAGCAATTAGTGATAATAACAAACAATCAGACAATTTGACAAACAGAAAACGACAAACTGCAAACAGAAAACAACATTACTGAATCTGGTTTAATCTGATGTGCCAAGTTTAACACTAGGGGAAAATCTGAGATGTTAAAAAGGGAGGGGAGATCTCCATGTCCTGTAAAAAACGAAAAACTAATTTGTCAGTTTCGGTCATTTTTTATTCAAGTATGAAATGCACTTTGACTCCTTCGGCAAAAGATTACACTTCACTAACAGGCATTTTTGCGATCTGAGTATGTCAAATATGGCCCAGTCAGACACTGTTCGTGAAACATATAGACTAACATCTATCACTTCATGTGAATTCCCCCATCTTTAATTGAGTAGTTTTAAGTGAAAATCGGCTGATTTCTGCACTTTAAATTGCAGGAATCGTGTGAAATTTCCACATGATATATCTAAGAGCCTTTCCTATCTATCCATACTATTTTTAACCCTGCAAATAGGCCCAATATAGCTGCGACACATTTTCTTGTCACAAGTGTAGTGCTCAACCTATGATTTGTCTCCCATCCCTCCACAGCTACTCTGTGATGGTAGGTTTTCCTATCCAACTGGACAATACGCGGAAACCAGCTTTTTTTGCGTCATGATATAATGTAAATATTGTATTGTTTTATATTGTTCCCATTTTTGATTAATCTGCTCACCATACTGAACGGCAATCATTTTATTACAGTAGACTCAGGATATTGCTGAAGCGGATTTTGAACCTGCATCCAATGGGCGCTGGCAGATGGGCTAACCACTGTGCTATGGTGCCACACTTTTATCATCTGTTATAGATGCGTGTTACAAGTATAAGACTTAAGGGAAAGTTGTTGTATGCTGAGTGTAATAAGCGGTACATCTCCCCTACATTGATCTTTGATGGCAGAATCGATGACTTGGAGATTTTGTGGAAAGTGCATTTCTTAAAAGAAGGTTTTGGATTCAACTGGACCCCGATTTGATATTCAATTTCACTGACAACAAGGTTAAGACCATTAAACAGTCTGGACTTAGCTTAAAAAAAAAAAGACAACAACAAAAAACATAATCCCATCAGCTGTTTCCCCAAAACACCATGTACAGAGAAGTGGGTGTGTGTGAGTTGGAAGCTGGTGTGACAAACAAACATTATGAGAACTAGTTCGATCAGGAAGTTTAGAATGTGGTAATTTGATCACTAAAAATATTTGATGATTGTTTTTCATTGGTTGGCTCTGAATTAGTAAATTAGCTATTATTTCATCTCTCTGCTCATGGGTGGGTAAGGTAGCACTATTTTTGTGCATCCTGTTTGGTCATAAGCACATGTTTAACAAAACCCAAATTACTATAAATCCAATTGCTGTCAGCAACATAACATCATGCAGATCTATCTATGTAGTCTTGTTGACCATATCTATGCAAAGTTACACTTTCACACTTCTTCTTATGTGGGTCAAAATTTGGTAAAGCTGAAATTCTTGTCTCCAGTGTCTTAGAGCAATTCACACGGACATGAATGTACATTTTAGAGCAACATATCAGCAAAAAATTTGGCACAGAAAATGTATGGCAGACAACTTTTATCCCTTCCAAAAATTGAATGAAAGTGCCCCACCCCCCTGAAAATGGCCTGTCTCCACTAGCATTTTCCTTCACAAATCACCTCAAATAATTTAACTTGTCACCTTAATCCACCTCATTTGTACCTCAAATTGAACCTTGACCAACACCCTTTCAAATTCTAAAACAAGTGGCTTGACTGATATTGTTACCCAAGAACAGGAGGCTCTTGTGTATTTGTCTCCAATGTCATGTCATTAACATCACACCCAGTGATTTTTCTCTTGAAAAACCAATTGACAAACATTTTTTTATACCGCTTCAATTTTGATGATCTTTAGGAACCCTAGCAGTTGACTGAACCAGCTGCAAGTCCATAAACTGCACAGAATATGGATATTTACACTATTTATACCAAAATGTCAGTTGTCCTACCTTGATTTGTCATTAACAAACGCCCTCCTGGCTAATTTTGGCTACGTATATCTGGACAAAAATCACTGTGGAACTTGCTTTGGTGTACACAAGTCTTAATGTAAGCCAAGATTGGCATCACATAATGTATTCACTGGTTCAAGGAAATATTAGTTTAAAATTGTCATTAACGTCACATGTCATTAACGAACATGGTTTTAATAAATTATGTGTGATTCTAATGGCAATTTTGGCGCTATCACTCTAAAATACCAATGGAAGTGACACTAGTCATTGGCAAATGTGAAGTCACTTGCATTTTGGAAGTCCTGATTTATTTGCACAGTTGCAGCAGTATACCACTTCAGTAAGCTTCCTGGGTGCAGCATACATATAAAAACAATAAAATTTCTTACATTTTTCCAATAATTTTTGCACTTATGATATATTACTAACTTATATGCACAATTAAGAGGCTCAGGAGTAATTTACCAGCCATTAGTGTCACAAGCGTCATATTTTGTCATTAACGTCACAATTCACAGGTCAAAAATAGCTAATTTTGGGGCGTTTATTGCTTGATTTGAAGTTTAAAAAGTGTTACACAGGATCTTTTTTTGCAGGAATCATTTGGCATGTGTACAGTTTAGTAACTAAATAGAGTTTGGTAAGCTGAAATCAAGTAGTGTGAAAGAAAAACTTAATGGAAGGGGTAGAAAAAATGAAAAATGTAATTATTTGCCACTTATTTTGATTATGGTTGCTGTCAGGCAGATTACAGTACGCTTTTTTTATATGATTGTTCAGTCTGGACTTCATACTACCTCTGCATTAGTGCAGGTGGTGTGATTGTGTTAATTTTGAGAAATATAGGGGGTTTTTACAGCGTGATGTTTATGACGCCTGAAAGCAGTACCCTGGTATTTACCTCCACTGCACATAAAAACTGTGCTTCCTGACCCTTGGACATCAAAGTACAATGAAAGGTGATTGTTTTACCTAGCAAAATAAATCGAAAGGAGCTCCTTTAAACCTGCTTTCAAATCAACATTTTGCCTGACTGAAATTTCACCGTTTTCAAATTTTGACCCATGTATCAGTGTTGGAGTCAAGGCCAGAACATCCAAGACCGAGACCAAGGTATGAGTATCCTAGACTGAGACCGAGACATTGACCACCCGAGACCGAGGCATCAGCCAATACCGAGGCCAGCAGAACATAAAATAACGGTTGATTGCCGAACTATTTTAGCTTAGTATATTATCGACATTTAGCCGTCAATAAGGCTATAACAGTGCAATTAAAGATTCACTCAGTGACTCAAGTAAACACACTGAACTGAAGACAATAAGGGGGCAATCATTACACTTTTTAATGACGCCGTTGACGGGGGACGCGGAATTTCGTCTCACTGGGAATAAATTAAGTTTTTTATGGAACGGCGACAGATTTAATTTGTTTTGAGTGTCTGAAAACAATTATTTACTACGAAATGAAATATTGCCGACTGAGATAGTACATGCAACAGAATTTTATTTTAAGATAGCTGGGTAAGAATAATAATTATAGAGTAGGTCGGGGCAAGAAGCCCGGGTTAGGTGAGAGGCCCCCCAGGGTTATATCCAGTCTTGCATTTTTGGTGCGTTTATCTATTGATAGGATTGAAGGCAGATGCGTTTTAGGTGACGTCACAAATTTTCAGGGCAAGCAGCAAAAAACCATAGTAGAAATTATAGAAACAAAAAATGTGCATGGTTTTTGTAACTTTGACTAATTCTTTGAAAGGGGAACCTTGTCAGAAATAACTTTGGAAATATTTAAAAGTATAATGGATATCTGCATTACTTCACTTTATGACCATCACATAAATATGATTTGGATCATGTTTTTTTAATTTTAGTTCTAAATATAGAGGTCAAATTAAAATATGTGGGTTTGGGGCGAGAGGCCCCACATGATATAGGGCATGAGGCCCCCCTCACTGGGGGGTTCGAAGCTGCTTCAGGAACCATTTAATAATGTGTACTTTACCTTAAATCTTGATAGAATAGCTAATTAAAATAGAAAAAAATTTGGCCCAAAATTGAAACAGGGCAAAAAATACTAAAAATAAAAGTATGAACAGAAAAATTCTGAAATTCAGAAAAAGTGAATGGAATGCCTATTGATAGAAGAACCCTAAGAAAATACTTCTAGGCTGAATGCGCTCACAAAAAAAATTGCCATAGGATTATAATAGGGGGGCTTCTTGCCCGATAGGTGGGGTAAGAAGGCCATTTTATTTTTTTTACAAATATGGCCGTAACTCCTTTATTAAAATTGTAGACATTTCTTTCACTAGTTATTAGTAGAGTCGGTTGATCCCTTCCTGACAGCATAAGCATTCAAATAATCGCCCATGAAAAGTAGGTCAAATCGCACCTCGAAGTTAAGGGGGGGCCGCATGCCCCGACCTACTCTACCAAACTTTTTCTGCATGACTGGAACAACAAATTGCACACTTTTTCTAAAATTACAAGGCAGCTTGTCTGTTTTATTAGGGATTATAAGATATTTGGAATTATATTTTGAGGTACTAGTAGGTATGCATGTTGGAAGATTCAGTCAAACATTTTGTCCCATCCCAGTTACTTTAGATGTCAGGCACTCTGGCATGTGAAGTAAACAATCAGGTACTTAGGCATCTTGCATTTTAAAAATTTAAACAAAAACTTTAAGACTTCCATCATCAAAGTCAAAATTTACATGAAACAATGTTCGATGTCCAAGCACCGCAATGTTATGTATCGGAGGTAACATAAAGACGACCATCTGGCCAGACATTGAATATCATCTTCAGAACAGCCAGTGGCTGAACACTGCAGCTGTCGCTGCCCCAGCTCTAAGAGAATGGAGGGAATAGGGTGGGCAAGAAAGGCCCAGTAAGCTGAGGAAATAAGATAGCTTCTTAGAGAGAAAAGTGTAGGACAGAGGAAGATAATTAGCGATATAGAAGAGAGGAGCAGATGGAGGAGCGATTACATGTGACAAAATATAGTTTATCATATCATACAGACAGCACACTATGGTGCACGAGAGCAGCCAACTGCAGCGACGAAGCCCTTTGAATTGGTCTTTGAGCGATGAACCTTAAATTCTGGGGCAGCCCACTTCAGCAAAGTAGATTCTCTAGCATGCCTGCAAAGCTAAGGATATATAAATATTCATAGGCTTTGACATGAACTCCTTGGAGGTTCTATAAGGATTTGTCACTTGAACTGCTTTACTTGTTCAGTGAAGAAAACTGGAACAATCAATTCAATTGCGTAACACAAAACAACTATGAACCAAGTTGACATTGATTAGCAAACCATTTAGGATTATAAGTGCATTAACCCATCATCATTAACAACAAATGCTTTGTGTATTCAAGTTATGTTTATTTCAGCTTAAAGTTGTGTTCTAAGTGTTGTTGTGCTATTTTCCTCAATGTTAGGATACACATGGGGATCAGTGAATAGAATAGTTATCACACCTACAATCATTTGCAATCCATGCAGACTGGGCCCCAATGTTCTGCTAATCTTGCAAACATACTATCACAGGAAGTGATCACAATAATTTTATAGAATTATTCCTCATGCCTTGTGCCGAAATTTCTGCCGCAAAGAAGTCAACAGAAGTAGTTTAGAGAACTGATAGTGAATTGTATTGTGGCATTTGAAAGGTTTGAATCATGTTTGAAGCCCATCGAAATTTGGCCCAGGGGGAGGCAGATCATGTGTTGGAACAGCCAGCTGCAGTAAACAGAAGGCTAAATAGGATTATTACTGTCTTATTAATGACATTTTAATCTGTAAACTGTGTCAGATAAGTCAAGTTGGTCTAATTCTAATTATTTGCTATGCAAGCAGTGGATGACACTTTGTTAAAATGTCAAAAAGTGATTTTTTTGTGGAACCCCCACACAAGCAGACAGCCACATTTTGCATGGACAGTGCTGCCACCTTTGCCCACTGTGTCTAGGTGGGGCAGCCAGGTCAGATGAAAATGTGATGTCCGTGCGACAAGGTACCGAGAGGACTCCTCTCGTGTGCAAGTACCCTGAGGGTCTCAAACAAGCAAAATAAGCCAATAACATGGCAGAAAAGCACATCAGATTTTCAGTGGTGAAGGGAATCAGAGTGTTGAGGGCTCTGAGATGTGAGAACGTCAGAGGGGCGGACTGGCAGGGGTGTCATGGCTTTCAAGTGCCTTCATGACCTGTGAGAGGGTGGGGGGTATATACTTCAGGAAGTGAACCTTTATTTTATTTATCTGTCTGTGAACAAGTTTATTGCAAAACACTTGTGTGTTACTTAGTACATAGATGACCGCACCCAGGACAGTTTATGTTAAATGTTGAAAACTGTTTAAAGTTATTAACTATTGGCACTAAAAGGTGTTAATGCACTGTATATAGTCTTACGCACTACTTATAAATATGTAATATCTTTTGCGTATGGAGTGTTAAAATGATTTTTTAATTGATGTCCCAATGTGCCCCGTCTGATCATGACACACATTTTGCTGTCTGGCTGCAAAAGGGTAGGTGCAGTCTAATTTATGCCTTGGATTTAAGCTCAATAGTATTGGTGATATTCATGCAAACTTCTGAGTTGCTCAAATTAATCTACGTTAAAAGCGTCCCAATGTGCCCCGGTACCCCTTACCATTAACACTTTCAAAAAGCTGGTAGTGATTGATTTTTTTTGTGTAGTGTAATTTTAAGAATACAGTGGTCCCTGCGTTATAAGACCACCCACTTTTTGGTCATGAAGTGGTCTCTTGTGGGGGTGCGGTCTCTCATGGGGGTGCTATATGCACCAGAGATAACACTTCGTGCATGAGGAGGGCGGTCACATAAGGCGAGTTGGTCTTACAACAGGGGGTCTTATAACGCATGTACCACTGTAGTCAATTTACGAAAAAGGTTTATTGGATGAAACAGCAATCAATAATATTCAGGCGATGTTATCAGCATGGCTTATTAATAAGATTACTTCTTTCTGTAGAAAGTGCCCTTAAAAGGTTTGGTGTTTGCGGAGATAAAAACACTGCCATGGCAAATATTTAATGCATTAGAAAGTAGGTGATATTGCATTCAAAATTATATATCAAGCATAAGTTTCCTATTAACAGGTCATATTCAAGGATTATAAAATTTCTATCATGTTGTAAAAGTGTGGCTATGTTCCCAGCTCATTCAGTCACATATCACAATGAAATCAACATATATTTTTTGTTTTTTGATTTTGGTTTGTTTCACAAGAAGTGAAGATTTCTTTTTGAGGAAGGTGACCTCTGTGAAACAGGGAGCAACTTTTCCATGTCAGCTGAAAAACTGTTTTGAATGGTCACAATTAAGTTGCATCCTTGGACATTACATCCTTGAGGCATTTATGATGGGATGCAATGGGACACATTTGATGTCTTGCTTCCTGCATGGAAATCACAGTGAAATGGATGTGGGTGCCTTCAATGGAGAGCTGTACGTGAGACAAGGTAGGCTTCAGTCACATTTCTAATAGATTTTAATAACAAAATCACCAAATCATACTGAAAATTATTTTTAATGATTTTCATAGGCTATTGCATTTGTCAAGTACATTACAATATGTAGGAGCACTTTTTTCTTTTGTTTTGTAAGAAGTAACTATCATAGTTCGTAACTTATGAAGAGTTGCATCACCTATTTCATAAATCTTTTCTAGGATTGTATATGCTTTTTGTATCGATGTCTTAACCTATAAAAAATCTTATATATAAGTGTTCTTAACAGTACATCGATTTTACAAGATAAGGAATTTCGTTCGTGAAACTTTTTGCGTGTGAAACGTCATCAAATATTGTGTATATCATTTTCAATGCAAAACTGGCTCCAAAAACCTTAATACACATCCAATTTTCAAAATTTAAAAACCTGAATATATCAAGTAAACTCCTCCGAATTCAATGCACTTATTCATTTTGCTTTATTTGCAATATTAAGTTCGCAAAAGCCGTTTCGGCGCACTACACTGTTTTCTAAAAACCAGTGTGAACAACAAGCCAGTGGCATATCCAGGATTATCTTTGTAGGAGGTATATTTGCTAATATTTTTATATGACTGAACTTAACTTTTTTTAGGTTGCTGAAATAACTGAAGTTTACTTTTATATCACGTCCTTAGTTGTGTCAGATTTTATGAAACAAAGGGAGGGGGCTTGGCATTTTTTTTCTATAGGCAACTATTCATAGAAATGCCTCCTTTTAAATATCAAAACTTTTTATTACATGCCTTATGTCCTCAGGTTCATGGTAAGATCGATACAGTACCTTTTTTTAAGGGTACTTTTCTTGTTTACAGGGTTTGAAGAATTCGAGGTCAACATAACGAAACAGCGTGTGGAGGGAGGAAGTTACATACGAGTGAACATAGGGCAGAATTATATGAGTTCATCATTAACATGCAAGTTGATGGGCGCTCATTTGGTTGAATATGAAAGTCTAAAAGAATTCATGGCTGTTACCTCATCACTGGAACTGGGAAAATACAGGTACAGGATAGGTTTGAATGACATAACCCAAGAAGGTACCTTTGTATGGGAACATTCTGGTCAGAATCTGTCAGGGCTTCAGAGATGGCGTGAAGAGGAGCCCAATAATGTCAACAATGAGGATTGTGTTACTCAACATTTGGGTGTTTGGATCGATATGGAATGCAGCCTAAAACAGTATTCCATTTGTGAATACTAAGAACTGCAAGAAGTCATTTTGTTATCCTGTTGATTTGGCAGATTGGCAGTTTGATTATAATCCCTTGCCACTTGCGGGGTCTTATGTTGATATTCACCTTCACTTCACTTGGCATGATGGCCATTTTTCTTCAGCTCATAAAAACAGTGATTACTCAATAGCCATCACAGTTATCATTCTGAAACCAGCTACTGTTATGTGACTTGATTGTGTGCTAGTATGTGCGGAATTTCATCATCAAATTTTGTGATACTGACAAGTTATCCTAAAAATAAAAAATCAATTTCTCGCAACGGTTTGAGGTGATCCGAACAAAATTGGCCTTTGCCGATTTTTTATAAGATATCTCGACCAAGTCTCCAGTCGCTTGGAGATTTCGTGAGTACACTTCATATGACAAGATATGATTTTTTAAAAATTGAATAAATCGAAAATTTGCTGGAATTTTTTGAAAAACAAGGAAGGAGTGCTCGCATCAAACCGAATGCAGATGCTTTTACTGACCTACCCTAGTGTAGTAATCCCAAGTCATTGTAACTTCTGTAAGCATATACGAAATGAATTCTGACTTATCTCATGTGAAGCTAATTTTTTGCCCTGTTTTGTAGTATAAGCATATCCACAATTTTTTTTTTGCTTACCTGTAAAAAATGGTTTAAAAATAGCTCACTGATGCGTACTTGTCTGCCGCGGAACATTTTGCTTCACTGCTAGGTTTTGCTCCCAAGAAATTGTAGGGAAGGGAATTTATAAGTTTTAGGCAATGAGCCATATTTTCTGTGTTTTTGTACTTACTAAGCTTAATAGGATGACCAGAGACCATGGGCAGAAGTATCAATTATTGAGAGACATGATTACTGAAGGCCTTGCGAATGGATTCTGTGCATGTACCACGCGCATGTATACCAATAAAACTATAGACAATACAAGCGTATGCAATTTGACTTCTGAGATTGCAGGAGCAGAGCCATTTTGCAAATAACACACAGAAATGGTGCAAATGCAATAGTTGACCTTGTACATCACACTTATTTTGATAATGTTCTGGCATGCAAAGTATTTTTTCTTTTATAGTATTTGCATATTTTAAAGAAATACAAAACTAGTGGGAGCCTATGTCAAAGTCACATGACAAATTCCAATTAGATTACAACCAAAGCAGTGATCACAAACTGTTATACATTGTTTGTTACTATTTGTGCATTCGGCAGTGAGACATGAGATAAGAATGTACAAGAATCTGCAGCTTATAGAACTAAAAACACCCAACAATAACTGAATTCTGAGAAAATGTTTTTCATAGTCAACTGTTAAATCTGATAGAATCTGTTACAAATATATCAAAACACACATGTCCAGGACATTTCTTGGACTTGTCATATGCTAGTATATGGATGGATTAAGTCGATCTGCAAGCCCTGATATACCATATCTATCAATGACTGGTACTTCCGCTCGTGTTTGCCACACAGACTTCAACACAACTAATTCCCCAGTCTCACGGCACGTTACGGAGAACTTTTTACCGCTGAGGGATAGCTTGAGATGAATTCTAGGAAAAAAATGACCAACCCGGCGACACACAATGTTTATAAAACGATTATATAATTAATTAAAAGCATATCACGGCGGGATAAGATCGTAAATCGGTGGGATAAGATCGTAAATCGGCGGGATAAGATCGTAAATCGGCGGAGACAAGATCATATCCCTGTGGGAAAGATCTAAATGCCTGTGGGGATGTCAAAAATCGTCGGCGGGATGTCAAAAGACTGTCGGCGGGATGTCAAAAACTGCCGGCGAGGCTGCAAATGTCCCGCAGGGGAAATTAAAAATATCCGGCAGGGACAGGAGAGGTCACCTCAGGGGCAGGGGATGTCCTAATATCCCGCCGGAGATGCTTTTTTTTTAGTCGTTCTCACTGAAAAAATCCCCGCCGGACATCCAAAAATCAAGGAAATTTTGGGCTCTGTTCTGCCGTCGTGGAAAAAAAGTTTCAACATGTTGAAACTTTTTTGACATCCACGGCGCAGTTATTCCATTTCTAGGAACCCCTGAGGGAAACAAAAACTACCCCTGAGGGATGTGAGAAGTCGACGGCGGGATCACCCAAATTCATCCAAATTACCAGGAAATACCATCCTGGCGACGCCTAAAGTGCTCCGTAAAGTGCCGTGAGACTGGGGCATAATTTAGAGAACTAATAGTGGATTGCACTATGGCATTTGAAGGCTTTACGTCATGTTTGAAGCCCATTGAAATTTAGCCCAGAGGGAGGCATACCATGTTTTGGAACAGCCAGCTCCAGTAAACAGGAGGCAAAATAGGATTATTACTCTCTTATTAAAAGCATTTTATACTGTCAACTGTTTAAGGTAAGTCAAGTAAGTGTAATACTATTAATTTGTGAAGCAAGAAGTGGGTGACACCTTGTTGAATTGTCACAAAATGGCTTTTTCTTGAGGCCTTCATACCAGTGCTCAGCCAAATTCAGCATGCACAGTGGCTCCGTCTTTTGTAGATGTGAGTTGGACCTGTGGTGTATAGCTGGAGACTCCATTGGAACCTATGCAACTTTGGTGCAAGCTATGATGTCTTAGGTGAAACTCGCCAATAGCATTTCCTGTGGACAACTTCATAATAGACAATTATTTCATGGCCAGATAACCAATAATACCACTGGAAAAACTCAGGTTAAGTTTCATGTTTATATGGTGACACTAAAAGTACCTGGAATTCAACCAAGCAGGGGTAAAAGGATAATTGCCAGTTAATCTCAGTCATTTATGTACATGCTTCAGGTCTACATCGAATTTGGTATGGAGCGGTCAAATTCAAGCATTTTGTGTAGTATTTATAGTTTTGTTGGCTGTCAATTTCAGCATAAAACTACAACAAATTACTTTAATCCCTTGTTTTACTTTGTTGGTTACCGCATCTTCTGGAATGAATATGCGAACAAAAGGGTCAATTAACAGCTTTTGAGCAGAGTGCCCCCTCCAAAGGAGTAGTCCAACTTGGACTGGAGTTGTTGTTGTGGTATTATTAGCCACTCTGGCAATGATGTGACTGCAAGGCTATGATGAAACTGTTCACAGCGAACACTATTGGCCTCTGCCACCATTGATTGCTCCAAGTTTGCACATCCTCCTGTTTTGAGCAACTGAGCATCCACCTATGACACCATAGGTCCACAATGGCACTGAGAAAAAAAAAGATAGCATGCAATGCATGCATAGGGTACTTGGTTTATTCCATATTTTGTACTACATTAATTTTCTATTGAGTTATTTATAAAAAGGGAAGATTAAATTGCATGCTAGAACTGCATTTTCTTCTGTTATTTATATGGAAACATTTCATTGTTTATTAATTAGTTGATCAAGAATCCCCACTAAACTTCAAACACTTTGAAATAAAATTCCTATGAAAATATTTATCAAAACTAAATAAGAAATGAACCTGCATGCAAATGTGGTAATGCATTATGCTGTCACTATGCACAGGAGGGCAGCACAGCCAAATATTCAGAACCAGTTTTTGTGTGAAGAGTTGACAGCTGTCAGAAGAAATAGTTGAAAGTCAATTAAAGGACCAATAATCACAAAATTGTAGCCAGGGATGCATAAGTACCATTCTAATCACAAGGACACATCAGTTTGGGTTATCATTTTGTCTGTGCCCCCGCAGGTCTCGGGCCTCCTCGTGGCGGTGGGTGGTAACACTATAGGTGAAGACCTGTATCCTTAGTGGCCAACACGAGACAGTGCGCAAGCACACGTCTCCCCGACGGAAATGGGGCAACCTGTTTGCCGTGGGTTGCGACCCGTGTCGGAGGATGAAGGGGTCCTGGTAGTTGAGTTGGGTGGGCCTAACCTGGTCCCTCCCGTACAATACACTACTTTGGCCTGGATTTCTCCTAGACGGGAGGCTGGATTGGCCCGGTCCAGTCAATCGGCTTGTCATGTTGTCACTAGGGCTTCGGTCCTATTTGGCCATGGCTGATGGGTCAATCAAAGAAGGTTCTGACCAAGTCTACATGCTGGCCATGTTTTAAATATGATTGCAGCTGTATCTCTTACCAAGCCTTCTACGAGTATATCCCCAATGTATCCCTGGACTAGGGTACTGGGCGCAGCCCTACCCATATTAGTCCCCCTTGTTGGGCTCCTTGGTGGGTGGGGAGCATGGGGGATGAACATCACAAATTCCTATGGCATACTCTCTTCCTAATTCACAGTCTCGACTAAAACGGCAGCGGTCATCCTCGGATGACTGTATCGACCCGGAACTTCTAAATCGACAAACGACAACACGAAAATCGGAGTACCGACACAGGTACATAGTGTTCAAACCAACTAACAGGCTATCTCCCTTCGCCATCTACAAGACCATACTTCAAGAAGTCGGCGAACCTGCTGAGACAACCTTACAGAGAGATGGAACCGTCCTATTTAAGACCAGAAACGACGACCAGACTCGAAAACTCCTTAGGCTGAAAGATGTTGCAGGTACCCAGGCCATAATCGAGCCTCATCGGACCTTGAATACTTCCAAGGGAGTGGTTTTCTCCTCCCTTAGCTATTTAGACTCGGACGACGATTTACAAGAATGGTTTGAAACTTTTACTGATGTCATTCATTTTCATAGAATCCCACAGAGGGATAATCGGGAGCTTCTTATCTTGACTTTTTCAGACACGACTCTTCCAGAGAGTGTCAAAGTTATATGGGAGCAATGTAAGGTACGACCCTACATCCCCAATCCAAGAAGATGCTACAAATGTCAACGTTTCGGTCACCTGAGCAAGTGGTGCCGACGACAAGAAGTTTGTGGACATTGTGGATCAGAGGACCACGTTCAATCAAAGGAACAACCTTGCTCAGCCCCTCCTCTTTGTGTCAACTGTAAGGAGGATCATCCCTCTTACAGCAAAACTTGCAGACAGTGGACTAAGGAAAAAGAAATCCTCACATTGAAGGCAACCCAAGCGATATCTTTTCCGGAGGCTAGAAGGATCGTGGACCAGCACTCAGGAATGCCCAGCTATGCGGACATTGCAGGATATCGACATCCTCATCAACGTGCGACACCAAGACGAAGACTACAACTCGAAGAACACAGCATCAACAGATCACACCAACAACACACAGAGAACCCAGAAGACACTAGCAGACACTTGGAAAGAACAAATGAAAAAACCACTCTAAAGACAACAAACACCACAAAACCGTCTACTCCCCGGGCGGACCTTGAAGAACCAAAAACACCAGCTGGCACCACAACTCCTCCAGATACAGCAATGGAAGAAGAACATCCAAATGAAGCAGGCACTGAAGAGGAACAGGAAGGATCAAATGATGGTGGGGACACTACACCCAGCAACGAATCAATGGAAGAAGAACAAGAGGAAGAGGAAGAACATGAAGAGGATCAAGGGGACTTGCAGGAAGAAGAAAACGAAGAAGGACAAGAGGAAGAGGGAGAAGATGATCCAGGAAACAAAAAACAGGGTGGAATGGACAAAAAGGAAACAAAACCTGTGGATGAAGGAAAAGACAGGGCACAAAACGATGACAACCAAACAATCACAACCAAAGATTATCTTTACTACTTCCTAGATGAAGAACCATCACCTGAAAAGATTGAAAAATTCCGACCGAAGTTTATACGCTACTGGCTAGAACCGGCAGTGAAGCATCTTCAAATGTCTGGCTTTGGCAATGTGTCTCGGAAGCTGACTGAACGAACAAAACTAAAGCTGCACGACTGGCATGAAGATACACATACAACAAAAAGAGAAATATTCAATTTAGTCACCAACTGCACCTTCACTGACGAGTTCTATGGAATCCTCAGTATACTGGTCTTACATGACCATCTGTCTGTTGCTATGAAATTGATAAAAAAACAACGGACAACAGACAACATGACACAAAAAAGGAATAACTAAGTAGCAATCTAACAGAACTATACAGACAATTAGTACAAACATGATACAAAAAAAAGAAAAACTAACTACCAATCAAACAGGACTATAAAGACACTTAGTACAAACCAAGTATGTCTCTAAATAGCCCAACAAGGTGCTGATGAGACGTAAAACACAAACACACACACACACACACATTTCATTTTGTCTGTGAAATGTTTTTGTGTGTATACAACAACTTTGCCTGTTCACATTAAATGAATCTAACGACAATGGTCTTGGAATGAATTCTAAGGACCCAAAAACTGATCAATTTCTTCAGATCAATACTTATTGGGAGAGCTGTAAATATGACAGTCAATGATTTGAATTTCTGACATAGAGCTTGTATAGTGGTTATTCATAGAATTTGTCTATTGGTTATTCGTTTATTTTATTTATTGATTTAAGTCATTTTTACCATTTTGTCTGTGAAATGTTTTTGTGCATACAACAACTTTGCCTGTTCACTTTCGTATGTTTTTTTTTTCTCATATTACAACTGATTGTTTCAATGTGGACACACCATCACAGTGGACAAAGGTGGTGCCGCTGCAGGCTGAAATGTTATGTTTCACTGACCAGCTGCAGACCAATCCTGGCTGCCTCTGGCACGAAGGTTTGTTGTTGGCTTTTGTCGGTTTTGTGAAATGTCAGCTAAAACAATGCAAGGTTGTCAGCTGAATTTAGAATATAAACACTGGCGTATAATTGGCTGGGAGAGCCTGAATTGTCAAAATTCTCGACCTCAATTTTGCATTTTTTTCACCAATTAAGACACAGTTACAGTGCTGCCTGTAAGTGTGTAAAATGCATGATATAGTGCCTTTGCATCAATGCTAAACATCCTCAATCAAACTGCTTGTGGAAGCATGAATTTTCATCCGATGAGAGGAAAACATATTGCGTCATAAATGGCAGTCAATTTTCTTTTCTGTAGTGGGAGTTAGGTATGAGTCAAACTCTTTGATAAGTACACTACCCTCCAAAAGTTTGAATACACCTGGAAAAGAGAGGTTTCTTTCAAAAATAATTAATTTTGAATGGAATTTTTGTTTAATATTGACATCAAACAATATCAGAAGTCACATTGAAGTTATAAGTTGCCTTTATTTTTTCATTTTAGGTCATTTTGGTTGAAATTTATGGCCTTTCTCGATATCCCAAATAATGGTATTTTATAAAAAATTGTCACAGCCCAGTTATCTTCTAGGTTCATGAAATTTTAACTTATTTATGTGTTTCTGGGGTTTTACTCCACCCTATGCACCTTTTTTTCTTGGATCTTATTTGACTCATGATGTCAACATTCATTTACCTCATCAGTCACATCAGCCAATTTATAGCCTTTTCAAGGGAGACTAAAGTGCCATTATCAATTTTTAAAACTGGTTTCTATCTATACAGGAAGTATAGGCCAACCAGAGGATGCTCGGCTTTATACAGCATACCCACTGAAATATGGCTAGCAAATTCCTTGCATTTTCCTTAATTTTTCCCCTGCTTCATCGGACTTACTCCCTGACTATATTTGGGCTTATTGTTGTGTTATCACACGGGGTACCAGCTCTCATCCTGAGGATTATTTTGGATATGTATGAACGTCAAACAATGAGGACTGTTTGGAACAAGAGTTATTCTGAATCTTTTGAGACTGTAAATGGAGTGCGCCAGGGTGGAATCATCTCCCCAATTCTGTTTTGTGTGTACATGGACACGTTATTGAAGCAGCTAGAAAATGAAGGCATTGGTTGTTGGGTGAAAGGTCGTTACTATGGAGCAATAGGTTATGCAGATGACTTGAAATTATTGTCTCCTAGTGTAAATGGTTTGAAACTTATGTTAGAGATTTGTGAAGGTTTTAGTGAGACTTACGGCGTAAAGTACAATCCTAAGAAAACAGTGTGCATTTTGTATACACAACAGCCCTCTAGTTATAAACCTGAGATGAAATTGTGTGGAGATGTGTTAGACTGGGTTGACAGTGTGAAGCACCTATAGTGGGCATGTTATAGGCCAAATAGGGACAAACTATTTACCGGAATGTTAGAATTCTTTTGGGCATCTGAGGTGATTAAGAAGGTCAAAATGCATAATTTTGGTCAGGGATCCCGGGCTGCAAATGAATTTTTTGGCCAAAATGGGTAAAAATAGGATAAAGCCTCGACGATTCTCTGAAAAATTACGAGAAACAGGTTTTTTGCCTATAAAAATGTCATTTAATGCTTTTTGTGGCCATGTTGTGTCCAGATTTTACACAAATAATATTTTTGTATATTTTATGTAACATAGTAGATATTTGCTGATACTGGATTTCTATAAAATGCTGTTTTTGGTCAAAAAAGGCCTTCCAGAGATTTTTATTTCACATGGTGCCGTAAGTTCAAATGGCTGTAACTCTTTTGTGTTTTGGTCGATCTGGTTCATATTTGGCAGAAAACTGCCCCACAACGTCTAGAAACTTATAACAATAATTGTTTCTATCTTCAGATTTTCATTTTTTGGTTATTGATGCATATGTTGATAAAAGTCAGCCCTACCCCTTAATTCAGCCGATTTCCGAGAAATGTATTTCGGGTGCAATTCACAAAGCCAGTCATCACAAATTGTTTTCCACCACTGTTAATAGTTTTTCCATGGACAAGTGGATGCCTAGTAGCACTAAAATTATCTCTTTAGTGATTAATTTGGTATTTATACTAATAATGCAGTCGCTTAAATCCCATCAATACAGCTACGAGCAGCATGCTGATCATGAAGCAATACAATATGTCAAAGTCAGGATATATGCAACTCATTTCAAACTGTTTTCCACTACTTTAAAAAAACTTTTCATTGAATAGGTCTTGGGAATCCTAATAATGTCTGTAAAACAGATTTTCATGTTCTCAATGTCAGTTATTGTCCCAAATTGTCTGTAGAGTGGCCATCTTGGATTAGAGTCGAGATCAGCCTAATTTTGGCAAAAATCTCTAAATTCTGCACTACTTGTCATGAATAGGCATGTGATACCACTTTTTCATGGTAAATCAGGCTGTGGAATTGTTTTAAAAGGTCCATTTTGTGATAAATCCAATCTGAAGCTCATATATCCAGAAAATTAGGGAAAGTACTCAATTTTTCTGTTAAAAAGTGTTTATTTAGAATGATACCAACATATTTAGTGCACTGTTAGTATAAGACTATAAGTAAAATTTGTCTGAATATATGAGAATCATTTTCAAACCGACTTTGGTTGCACTGTCATCATATTTTCCTCAAGCCACTTCTGAACTGATTGTCATAAAACGGCATAGTTGATACCTTTCTGGGACAATCAGAATGGTAGAGTGAAGAATGGAGAATGGAGAGTTTATTGAAAAGTTTATGTTTATGATTATAGAATATTTGAGCTGTTAAAGTAGGAGAATACTAGCTGCGTCAACCAATCTCTAAAGCGCCAATCTCCAAATGGTCAAAAAGCCAAAAAAGACTTGATTTGGAGATTGGCATAGTGCCCATTTCTGTAATTATCGCTCATATCATGTCTTTTCGGACCACTTGGAACATAAACAAATAGTCAAATCATGCCTTTTCTGAAATGCGGGATGCAGTTGCGGGATGCGGGATCGCGGGATTCTGATTATTTTTAGAATTAGGCCTTGGGAGTGCCTGTCTGGCTTTTCTTTATTTGAAGCACTTCTAGAAATGATAGGATCGTAATTTTTTCACTCTTAGATTTGTCTTGGTGAGATATGTTCAATTGGCTTGGTTATATCTTCGTAGCTTTATTTTAAAAAATCCATCAAAATATGATATTGACTGGGCCAACCATATTAAACTTTTTACAACTTTATCAAGTTATCAAGTCAGTTTCTTAGGTGCATGCTCCTGAGGTGGGGAGCTCAGGGTTTAGGCCCACAACCAGAATTTGAAATGCCAGTTTTTTTTTCATAGGCTTACACTTCTATAGTTTATTAAATTTTTTGCCCTTAGACCTGTAGGCCTACTTGTAGGCCATCTGCGTGACCAGGGAGGGTAAAAAATTGTCAGGTGAAGTAAATATCTTACTTTAATAAAAGAAAAAGAAGATAATTTACCAGTCAGTAACAGACTCATTTCTGTTTCCTCTCAATCCCCCACTTCTAACCCATGTGGAGCTGTCCATTAGGTATTTAGATTGGAATTTGATGATATAAAGTCACATGAATATATATATTTTTTAAATGGTTAGGACACTAACTAGAAATTCTCTAGACAAGCTACAGAGATAAATCTGATGTCAAAAATAGCTAATTTCAAGCCTAATCTAAAAGTTTGATTGTATCCTACTGGGTATCTTCCTTGTCCTCGGGATCATTCTTATGCTGGTAGGCCAGGGTATCCCACTGGTATAGAGGTATACCACTGGGTGCCCTCCTTGTCCTCATTCTTGTACTGGTATGCCAGGGTTTCCCTCTGGTATAGGGATATCTCACAGGTTGCCCTCCATAACCTCATTCCTCCATGGGTACGCCAGGGTATCCTACTGGTGAGAAGGTATCCCACTGAGTGTCCTCCATTGTATGGGGTATCCCACTGGGTGTCCTCCTTGTCCCCTTTCTTGCATGGGTATCCCTATGGTACTGGGGTATCTTACTTGTGCCCTCCATTTCCTCATTCTTATACTGATAGGCATCCCACTGATATGGGTGTATGGCACTGGGTGTCCTCCTTGTCTTAATTCTTGTATTGGTTTTCCAGGGTATCCCACGGGTATTAGGGTATCCAACTCGGTATCCTCCTTGTTGTCATTCTTGTACTGGGTAAGCAAGTATATCCCATGCTTATGTTGGTATGCCAGGGTATCCCATTGGTATGGGGTTGTCCCACTCAGTGTCCTCCTTGTCCTCATTCTTGTATTGGTATGCCAGTGTATCCACTGGTATTGCGGTATCCCACAGGATGGTACCCTCCTAGTGTTACAAGAATGAGGACAAGGAGGACACTCAGTAAGTGGGATACTTCCATAAAATGGAGGAAACTCAGTGAGATACCCTCTTACCAGAAGTACAACCTGGACATACCTGTACTACAATAGGGACAAGGAGGGCACCCAGTTGGAAGCTGCCATACCTATGGGATAACCCCCACATATTAAGAAGAATAAGAATGAGGACAAGGACGGCACCCAGTGGGATACCCCCATACCAGTGGGATACCCTAGCATACCCACACAAGAAAGGGGACAAGTGAGATAACCCCTTACCAATAGGATAACCCCTGCATATCAGTACAATGGAGGACACCTTCTCACCAGTAGGATACACTGGCATACCCACTAGGGTGTGGCTGGTGCCCCAAAGTTGTCATATCCCACTGTACCTTTTTTTTAAATGGGGTACATGTTGAGAAATCCAAGATGGCCACCAAAATGGCCACTTGAAAATGGCCGACATCCTTGAACTGCCCATTGTGACCTTAATATTTCGCTTACAGTTATGAAATTAGGTACACTTACTAGCCTGTGGGCATGGATCAAAAAAGGTACAGGGGTCTCCTCCAAAATTTTCCGATTTGATGGGCAACAGCCACACCCTAATACCCACAGAGGAATGAGGTCAAGGAGGGCAACCTGTGAGATACCCCCATACCAGTGGGATACCCTGGCATACCAGTACAAGAATGATGACAACAAGGACATCGAAAGGGATAATCCCTAATCAGTACATGGGATACCCACAGCTGCTGATGTCTTGCACTATAGTTCTGGACTTACAACAGTAGAGTTGTTGCTACAATTCAGCTTTAATTGCAAGAAGGATGTACATTGAAACATTATTGAAACAAGCTCATGGTGCCCCATCTCCAAGTGCCTCATGTTGCCCCATTTGTAAATTTCATCTATGAGTGCATATCACCATTTTCCAGTTTGTCATAGTATCAATGTTATGACATCATCCTAGCACATGCCTTACCTTCTCTAAGAAGACTTGTTTTATAAAGATGCTGGAAATAGTTAAATTCCAGAAGAAAATGTTTCACCGCTCAATATTTTACTTTTCACTAGTCAAAAGTATTTTTTTTAAATTCTTGATCCTACATTGAAAAGACAGATTATGATTGCTTTCCTAGCTAACTCTACGCTAATAAAGGAATATATGGTCTTCCTATCGAGCAGTTCTATATCACCATTTATTTTGTAGGGGCCGTGGCTCATGGTGCCCCGCTCACCCCTACCCTAGCATACCAATACTAAAATGAGGACAAGGAGGGCACCCAATAGCATACCACCATACCAGTGGCATACCCTGGCCTACCAGTGCAAGGATGATCTCGAGGACAAGGAGGATACCCAGTCAGTGGGGTACCCTGGCATACCAGAATGAGAAGGACACCATATTAGTGCGGTACGCTGGCAAACCAGTACAAGAATGAAGAAAAGTAAAGGGCACTGGGTACTCAGCTAATCCAGCCTTTGAATGGCCTTTGAGGAAGGGTCGAACTGGCCTATGTGGCAGAGTGGCAGCTGCATGGGCCCAGTCACTCAGAGGGGCCAATGCAGGGTGCCAAAATATAACAAACCAAGAAAAAAGCTAAAATGACTATCTTTGTGACCAAGTTTGAGACTGTTGTTACAGCCGATAGATCTACATGCCCGATTTGCAAATCGGGCTGCCTTTTGCTTGCCAGACACTAAAATAGGTCTTTGTCATAATATCTACTCCCCTCACCATGCTTTGCCAATATCCCTACAAAATATCCAAAAAGTGCAACCAAGCCACATTTTCTACTGAACTTTTCCATAAGTTCTAATGTGCTATGTTAGAAACTTTGTCATAATATATTTGACAGCCATCTCTTCTACATCAAATAGTGACCAAATAGTGCCTCATGGTTAGAAACTATTTTGACACTATTTGTAGAAGATATGGCTGTCTAGCACTGCCATCTCTTCTAACTACACAAGGGGGCAGCACTCCCGAAGTGCACAGGCACAGGAGAGACACCTGGTGACAGGCGGTGAAATGACATCTATTTAGCCACATTTACTTAAATTAGCCTGTCTCATGAAATTCCTGATCTTTTCTCAAAGGAAGTCAAGTCATTGTCAATCTGAACTGCCAGGGATGGGTTGAGTTCTAGTTCAGTGAAGCAGATATTGATAATTTCTGTCCAGATTCATTAAAAAATTATTTCCCAAATGATGTGAACATTTTTTTTTGAAGGGGTTCTTAATCCAATAATATTGACCAGCAAGCAAACAAATGCACTGAAAACGCTTGCAAACAAAACAGTCATTGCAAACGAAGTGACGTCAGGCCATGAAGTCACTTGATGACGTCACTTGATGACGTCACGGGCTGGCCAGTTCATGAATGCCAAGAAGTCGCAAACCGAAATATTCTTGGTGCAGATAATCATTTCTTAAAAATAGCATTTTAATGCAATCGTCATGGAACTGCTACACAATGTAGCCAAGTGATGTTTGCATCTACGCTGCAAATTAAGGGCGTGAAGATACATTGAACAAATTTTATTCGCCAGCCCTCTAAATTTAGACATGTGAAAAATTTGTTTTTCCGCGGTCAGAGTGCCGTATTATACAAACGGTTT
Organism: Platynereis dumerilii; assembly: GCA_026936325.1. NCBI lineage: Eukaryota > Metazoa > Annelida > Polychaeta > Phyllodocida > Nereididae > Platynereis > Platynereis dumerilii. The sequence goes on from JAPTHN010000002.1 coordinate 97,873,445, forward strand.
ACCCGAAATTACTGCCGTGTTCAGCGAAGACGCAAGAAGTAACCAAGAAGGTGCTCCATCAATTTCAAGGCTTAAACTGCAAAATTGAAGGAGCGAGGTCATTTTTACTGTCATGGAAATACTTTTTTTCTGTCTTTTTTTCCCCATGTCAAATGATGCGAATATTTTTGGGAAACCCCTGGGAATCAACGTAAAAATTGGGTTAATTGTCCCTCATAACAATAAAAAGACCTTAACCAGTTATTTGTTGATACAACACAAGCCAATTTTGTAAATCCGGTTAACTAACAGAGAAATTCACTAGCACAGGTAGATACAATCTAGTACAGAAGTCACAGTCCCCTCTCCTTGGAGTACATCTATATTGATAATATATGTCCAGATTCATCAAAAAATTATTTCCTAAGTATTCCCTGGCTTTCATGATTTTCCTATTGATAGTCTGTGAGTTTCACGGCACTGAACATGGTAGGCCTATATGTTTTGCAACAGAGAAATAAGCTTTTTCGGATCTGAAATTCGAGATGTTTTGTGTTTAAACAAATGAAGTTTTCGGCTGCTATAAAATTCTTAAACAAATTCTGAAAGACAGGTGACAAAATTCAAGTACTTATTGACTCAAGTATTCCCGTGCTTCCATGATTTTCATATTGATGGTCTGTGAGTTCCATGGCTCTGAACATGGCAGGTTTTGCAACTGAGAAATAAGCTGTTTCGGATCTGAAATTTGCGATCTTTTGTGTTTATACAAACGACATTAGACGTTTTTGGCCACAAAATGAATTGTAGAAAATTTCTGAAAACCAGATGACAAATTTCAGATATTGACTGAAATATTTCCCAACTTTTATAATTTTCCTATTCATAGTATTGGAGTGTCAGGTCTCTGAACATTGTATGTTTTGCAAAAAAGTTAGCAGCATGACGCACATGAAAATCGTGATCTTTTATGTTTAAAAAAATGGCCTTATTGACTGTTAAAAAAATCGTGGATAAATTCTGAAAAGCAGGTGATGAAATTCAGGTGATGACTGAAATATTTCCCAACTTTCATAACTTTCCTTATCATAGTATTTAAGTTTCAGGTCTCTGAACATTGTATGTTTTGCAAAAAAGTTAGCAGCATGACTCAAATGAAAATTGCTATCTTTTATGTTTAAAGAAATGGCCATATTGACTGCTAAAAAAATCGTAGATAAATTCTGAAAATCAGGTGATAAAATTCAGGTATTGACTGACATATCCCCAAACTTTCATAATTTTCCCACTCATGGTATTTGAGTGTCAGGTTTTTGAACATTGTATGTTTTGCAAAAAAGTTAGGAGCATGACGCACATGAAAATCGCGATCTTTTATGTTAAAAAAAATGGCCTAATTGACTCCTTAAAAAAATCGTAGATGAATTCTGAAAATCAGGTGAGAAAATTCAGGTATTGACTGACATATCCCCAAAGTTTCATAATTTTCCTGCTAGTCATAAGTGAGTGTCAGGGCTGCAAACATCACATGTTTTTCCTGAAAAAGAACAGCAACTCTACTGCATAGCATGGTAATGTCACAATAGGACCCAGAGAATAATTGGCAGCAGCCAAAGTACCATACGGTCAGCCAAAGCTTCAGATGGTAAGGCAAAGCATCTGATGGAATATCATCTGATGAAAAAGGGTCTGATAAAATATCCAAATAGCATCTTGGGGGATATTTGATCTTTTCAAATATCCTCATAGTGCTATTTGGAATATCCAAAGTCTTTTGAAAAGCACTTTTTGCTATTAGACACAATGGCAGTAGAGACATTGTCACAAGCAACTGTTTGATACAATCAAACTTTTAGATTAGGGCCCCAATGTGAGAGGGCCCTGTATCAGAAAGAGCCCCTTCACCTTGGAATAATGTCGAAAATAGGAATCAACTTATTTTGCCACAGGTCAAAAATGTTACAAGTCCGCCCCTGTGTAGTTGTCTGACTTAACGAGTATGTCTGAGAGCTTCATACACTCAGCTCTTCCAATTGGAATAGACCAAACATACTCTCAATTGACCTTGACACAATGGAGTAAGTGTCACAGGTCTCTGGTATTCCAGTTATTTTGTGTTGGTGACACATCTTGCAACTTGATGTTGAAATGATCCAATGCGTGCTGTGTGGACCTCAAATTGCTCTGTAATATACTAGATAACGTCTCACACTGATGTTGAAATTTTTGGTTTTGCAACTTTCATCACCAATGTTAATGTGTCTTCTCAAGAGGCCAAGATTTATCATGGCTTTGTTTGCATTGGATTGATGCATTTGCTCCAGCTTAGAGTCTAAGCCTTAGACTCTGTCTGATCATGATGCTGAAATATGTCGATGCTGCAGTTAGTACTGTCCTACTTTAATGTCTAAAATGTTCTATAACACAAATCACAACATTTTCAACCAACTCTCCACTCTTCACTCTACCATTCTGATTGTCCCAGAAAGGTATCAACTATGCCGTTTTATGAATGTACACTTCATTTTTAACAGAAACATTGAGTACTTTTGCCTAATTCTCTGGATATATGAGCTTCAGATTGGATTTATCACAAAATGGACCTTTTAAAACAATTCCACAGCCTGATTTACCCTGAAAAAGTGGTATCACATGCCTATTCATGACAAGTAGTGCAGAATTTAGAGATTTTTGCCAAAATTAGGCTGATCTCGACTCTAATCCAAGATGGCCACTCTACAGACAATTTGGGACAATAACTGACACTGAGAACATGAAAATCTGTTTTACAGACATTATTAGGATTCCCAAGACCTATTCAATGAAAAGTTTTTTTAAAGTAGTGGAAAACAGTTTGAAATGAGTTGCATATATCCTGACTTTGACATATTGTATTGCTTCATGATCAGCATGCTGCTCGTAGCTGTATTGATGGGATTTAAGTGACTCCATTATTAGTATAAATACCAAATTAATCACTAAAGAGATAATTTTAGTGCTACTAGGCATCCACTTGTCCATGGAAAAACTATTAACAGTGGTGGAAAACAATTTGTGATGACTGGCTTTGTGAATTGCACCCGAAATACATTTCTCGGAAATCGGCTTAATTAAGGGGTAGGGCTGACTTTTATCAACATATATGCATCAATAACCAAAAAATGAAAATCTGCAGCTAGAAACTATTATTGTTATAAGTTTTTAGACTTTGTGGGGCAGTTTCCTGCCAAGTATGAACCAGATCCACCAAAACACAAAAAAGTTACAGCCATTTGAACTTACGGCACCATGTGAAACAAAAATCTCTGGAAGGCTTTTTTTGGCCAAAAACAGCATTTTATAGAAATCCAGTATCAGCAAATATCTACTATGTTACATAAAATATACAGAAATATTATTTGTGTAAAATCTGGACACAACATGGCCACAAAAAGCATTAAATGACATTTTTATAGGCAAAAAACCTGTTTCTCGTAATTTTTCAGAGAATTGTCGAGGCTTTATCCTATTTTTACCCATTTTGGCCAAAAAATTCATTTGCAGCCCGGGATCCCTGACCAAAATTATGCATTTTGACCTTCCTAATCACCTAAGATGCCCAAAAGAATTCTAACATTCCGGTAAATAGTTTGTCCCAATTTGGCTTATAACATGCCCACTACTAGGGCATGTTCTTACTTAAGCATTATACCCGTGAAGTCAGCCTTAGCCAGGCCATGAAGTTGGGGGGGGGGGCTGTTTTCAGGAGAGTATTATGATTTTGATAAGATTGAAGCACCAAACCTGGCTAAGGACATTGTAGGCAGTTGTAAGAAGATGCTTGCAAAGTTTCATGGCTGGGAAATCAGTAGTTTGGTTGGAGTAGCGTAAGGGGTCCGTGAATTAATAGTATGATGACCTCAGTGAGGCACAAGATGTTAGAATTAAAAAGTGTGGTATGTTCGGGCGTGTTAACACTGTTATAGCCACACTAGGTTTAGCTCCTGACAGTGTACTGCAGAAGGTATTTAATTCTCAATGTGCTCATTTGTATGGAAGTGTTATATGGAATTTTAGTGATAGATCAGTTAATGAATATGTGGTTGCATGGAACAGATCTGTTAGGCGATTGTTCAATTTGCCTCCGATGACACATACTAGATATTTATCTCATGTACTAGACACTGCGGGAGTTTTAGATCAGATTTATGGAAGATTTCTCAAAATGTGTCATAGTATCACTTCAGCAAAGCCTTCAGTGATTAAGTCAGACACGCCCACAAAGCTGACCAATGGACATGCCTTAACACAGGTTATGCAAATGAGGCTGATTTCGCTGTTTCGCACGCTTCCGTAAGGGTTACAAGTACCATTCTTATATGGGTAGATAGATCTCTCTGAGACCTTTACAATGGTAGGTCGTACGTCACGTCCTGAGAAGTTAATGGTTGCTTCGTAAGTTGCCGGTAAAGTTTTGAAGTGGACAGGAATCCTGGGCGCTGATTGGCCTAGACGCTAGTGACGCAAATCTAAGGTAATATGCGGCGCTAGAAGGATTCGTCTAGGGTAGATTCTCTGGGTGCATAGTATGGACAGGAGTGGAAATGACAAAGTGAAGCATTTGTTTAAAGTGTGTATGTCGTCAGCTCGATCAATTGTACGTAGGAATCTTAGGATTATAGAACTAAGACTTGGAGTACAATTTTGTAAAATGTGGAGTGATGGTGTGAGATTATTGAAAAAGAGGTACCTTGTAGATACTACAGAATGTGATAGAATAACTTTGAGTGTGATTAAAGAGTTGCAAGATGCTAGAGGCAGCCTAGTCTTGATTCCTGGTTTTAGTGAGATCTGTGATTTTATTAACTTTACTTGTACTTTTTAATGTTTTTATCTTTATATATTGTTAAGTTTTTATCTTCATACATAGAATTTTTATACTGTATTTTATCATGTCTATACCTTTTATAATTATGATTGTAATAGTGTTTGAATAAAATATTATAAATATATATAGGGGAGACCTGGGCTATTTGAAGCGCGGGGTTATATGAAACATGGCCTAAATTCAACTTACTTTTTTTTTTTGCCAAATTGGTACTTTTGGTAGATACTTTGTTTATTGGCACACGTTATCATACCCTTAATCATCCAAATTTCCAAAATGCTAATTCTGTAGGCAAGAAAGTTTGTTTTTTGGGTGTCCAAGTAACTCATATATATTTATTGTCACATTTGACACTTTCAAGAGTGCTACCAAGCGCACTTTCAAGCGCTTGAATGTGCGTTCCAGCGCATCTTACTCTTGTGGATGCTATCACTCGCACCCCTGAGTGTGTCATGCAGCGCACTCTTGAGCAGGTCTTCCCTCGCACTCTTGGGGGTGTCATCTATTACTTCGAGTGGTTATGCCATACATTGCACTCGTGACAGTGCGACTCTTGATACTGCGAGTGAGCGCACCTTATTCTGATCCTGAGTGGTGGGAGTGAGATCCAGCGCACCTTTGGTAGCATGGTCCAGGGCACACTTGGAAAAGCTATCCGCTTGGTGATATAGTAGGGGGGGGGGGCAAGAGGGGGCAAGCAGTCTTGGGGGGGGGGGCAGTCATGCCAACCCGCACCTTCGAGAAATTTAAAATCGTCATGCTAAAAGGTATATAAAGATGAACTACTATAATAATGGAAGCAGCAGATGTGATTTTCATAGCACAATGAAACAGAATGAGACGAGGGAACATAGAAAATTACTGAAGAATTGCCAAATATTATCAATCCTCACAGCCGGGGGATCAAGAGGGGGGGGGCAAGGCTGGCTACAGGGGGGGGGGGGCACTGGGTCCCTCCCTGCCCCCCCCCCACTGGTTACGTAACTGCCAAGTTGACTGTGAAATGACCAACAGTGACTGTAGACAGATAGACAGATAGATAGATAGATAGATAGATAGATATATAGATAGATCAGAAAAACCGAGGGGGTGCTCAGGATGATACCTTCAGTAGTGCTACTTATTCCATCCGTGTGCTCCTGGGAACACCTTCAGTAGTGCGCTGGATGACACACTGCAGCTTCGTGAATATGTGCTCAGTAGCACTCCTGAGCAGGCAATAGTTGCCGCGTGGGAGCATCAAGGTGCGCTGGATTGCATAGCCAAGCCTCACGCGTGCGAGTGAATGCACATCCATGGGCGTGGCTGTACAATATATTGCAGGCCCACGATTCTCATGCGCGTGGATGTGCCATCTGTGACCTCGTGGGGGTGTTCTCACTCGCAATAAATATTCCTCAGTAACTTCTTTGCACAGATTTCGATTTGACTAATTGTATAGTAAATGTTTATATCCAGACGAACTAACCCTAATTTCAAATGAGGCAACCCATTCCCAGTTCACACCCAGAAGCATTTTGTTATCTGCTTTTGATAAGACTGAAAAATAAGACAATATTGTGCTCAGGTGTGATGGGGTTAGTTGAATCGAGCATGATCGAGTTGGCCAAAACATGTTTTTTCTTTTTCAAATTGCCTTGCAAGTCATTGAAAGTTGGAGTTTCAATTGCAATTAAGAAGTAAAACAGTGCATATTTGCATCGTGGAATATTTTTTTGAGAAAAAACGACTTTTTTACCCAAAACTGACAAAAAATTGTGTAAATTACAGTATACAATTTCTTTTCAAGTATGTATTTTACTAAAGCTGGCAGTCATCATAGGGATAGCAGTAATGCAAACAAAAACCCTGTCGTAATTAGTTTTCTAAAAAAAATGATGGTGCTTCACCCCCACGAGGTCACATGAAGCAAAATAAAAGTTGGAAATTTGTGTCTGGACTAATCATGATGACACTTCATCAGCTATGATGAGTAACAAAGTGCATTTTCACAGTGAACTGATCCTCATTTTTTCTATATCAAAGTGACAGACAGTAATATTGCATGGGGGTGAATACTGAAGCTAATAGAGACAGAACATAAAATTTCAGAACTCAAAAAAAGAAATTCTAAAATGAGAACGAAATCTTCATGCATGAAGGATGATTGAAACAGCCGTCCAACACGTTTAAGCTCAGTTGACCCGGCAAGAGCTGCATTCGAACCCTACATCCTGCGATTGGTAGCTTAGAGTGAAAAAACAGATGCATAATCCTTTCGTTTGGCTGTCACCAACTAGCAGGATAAGTCTCCTTAAATCAAATTAACATTGAAAATATTGGGTATGATCATGACAAATCATCAGCATGATGACACACGAAGCGCCATTTTCACAGTGATATCAAATTGACAGACTGTAATTATTCTTAAATCTGCCACATACTTGGGTACAATATGTCTATGGAGTACCAATGTATTTTGATTAAATGTTTTCTATTGGTTTGTTGTTATTTTTTTTAGCAGACCTTCAAAACATCGTTGTACCCTAAATGTTTAAAAAAGAAAAATAATTTTTATTTGTAGGCCTATGTGTTTTTTTGTCATGTAGTTTCAGGAATTATTTATATCATAGCCAAAAACTGAGTAATTACTTGGGTGTCCCACAAACATCAAAATGATATATATGTCTTTCCAGTAACACTATTTGTTTGTAATTGTTTACTATACATTACTGCCATTGTTAATCCTAATTGTAATGTAATATGCTATAATCTTCATAATGGGGCCATATATAGGTCACTTATATAAATAGATTGGCAAAATATACTCTTTTCTTTTATATGAAGTTGTGAATAAAAATGTTTGTGATAGCACAATCACTGAGCACAGGATACACACTGTTAATGAGATAAATCAATGCAGCACTTGAACCAGGAAACTGACATTAACCAAAATTTATTTAACAACAAAATATCAGAGGACAACATGAATTGCCTGGCCACAATCCCGGATGTCATACGCAAGAAGAAAATTGGGTTAGAATTAAATGAAAGTGACATTAGAGCTTTCATTTCAGGTTTGAATTCAACCACAACCGACTCACAGATTGGTAAGCTGATGCTTCATTTATCTCTTTTTCAAACCAATGATAGTTCAAACAAATCTTCTTTTAATAATAACTGTTTTACATGTATAGGCCTTCTAAAACAAATAAGTAATTAAAGTGAATGATAACAAATTAAAAGTTAAAAATAACAGTTTATGGTGGGCTACTGAATTGGCAATCTGTTACCTGAGAAGGGTGAAAAATAATGAATATAATGTGAATTTTTCAAGGAAAAGTTAATGAGCGAAGTTTCCTATACATTTGATTTCATTACCTTTAATCAGAAATGGTATGAAATATCGTAAGAAAATTCCTCTTTATCATCTTGTCTCTTCAGGAGCATTTTTAATGGCTGTAGCTTTACAAGGAATGACGGCGAAAGAGACAGCGTGCCTGACAAAAGAAATGGTGAATTCAGGCAACACGTTCACGTGGCCCAAGGAGTGGAAGGGGCTCTTGGTGGACAAGCACAGCACGGGGGGAGTGGGCGACAAGATCTCCCTCGCTCTTGCTCCTGCCCTCGCTGCCAATGGACTCAAGGTGAGGTCCTGAAATTGGACACATTCTATAAGTAGATATTAAAACCATGATGGCTAAATATATATATAGATGACATTTAGCTATATTTTGAGCAAACATCCAGGTCTGGAAGTTGGGCGTGGAACATACATTCTTCTGCACTGGATAAAATTAATATGGCTATTTCAGCCAACTAAGGGACTCCTGAACATTGAAAATGCTGTTCAAAATAATAAGTTTCCTTATTCTTTGGAGCATGTTTGAGGCCACTGTTCAGTGGAAATACTCGTTAAGGATGTTTGTTCTTCAAGGCAACATGACCCATGCAGATATTCTTATGCTATGCCTCTTTTTGGGCTTGAGGGCTCCAGAGAGCACATCAAATGTCTTTCCAACAAGACTCAAGATATTTTATTTCTTTCTGAAACTTTAGGTTACAGTAAAGAGGGAGGACATCTCTAAGACAAGTACTTATCGCTGGCGAGATGCCCCCCCCCCAAAAATTTTTTTAAATTAAACAAGGAGTTACAAATGAAGCAAAAAAGTAAAAAAATACGATATATGAAGATTGAACTATTTAAAGTCTCATTCAAAAAATATCTGATATCCTTCTGAGAATTCTCTTGAAGGACCACTAAAATACTTTGGAATGCCATGTGACATTCGAACCCTAGTCGGTGCAGGCGTAGACCTTCATCAGTGCTGGTCACCGCGGTTGTCACAATCATTCCCTTAGGTCCAGGCTTTTAGCATGGGAAAATGTACACTCACTTTCGGTATGCCTCTAGACTCTGTAGCTTATATGTTTTACAATACTTATCTTCAATTCTGCCAAATTGCATGAAGTGATAGCTCGATTTGATATATAGTTGGTTGAGCATGTTGAGGGTCCAAACTGTCCCGCTTTGTGGCTAACTGATGTGACAGAACCACTGCTGAACCAGTTCCGAATCATGACATCAGGCAGAGGGAACTGTTGTTTGGTACTCACAATTGAATGTTGGCTTGATTGAACAGTTCAAACATTGGCTTACATTTCCACAATGCTGTTTTGTCTCAATGTCAGTCATAGTACATCACGTTTTGTGTACGTCCAATTTTTGGGCATCACATAAATTTGACAGGATATGGAAACATGCTCTGGAGAGTTTAGTGAAGTACAGTCACAGCCACAAGATCAAGCACTGGTAATAAAGCATTTTTGTATTGCAAGCCTGAAGTAAAGCCTATGTCTGGAGTTGGTCGAATTGTGGGATATAATACGCCACTTCCCTGGTTAGTAACTAGGATGATCCCCTTTGAAGTGATGTGTCATGTTGAATATTAAAACATACTTAATTTTCCCCCTGTGGTGGCTGAAATCTACGTGTTCGCACGTTACAAGCCTCCATTTAAATGTACCCAAATGACTTCAAACCAGTCAATATAGCAGTCATATTCTACTTTTAAAAACAACTGAACAGTGGGTGAAAGATGAATTCATGTTAGAAGTGAATTACGAATGAAGTTCGAAGAAGGTATATATTGTAATCACTTAGGTAAAATGTTGTCCGTCTGCTGGGTGGGCGGGGCGGCGGGCAGATAGATCGATTCATGGCCAGCACTCGGCCTCTATTGCATTGCATGGATGATAAAACACATATAGCCTGTATGGTCTAGTTGTGCCTTTTGATGGTCTGATGGATAGATATGCCATACTTTTTGGAATAATTAATAAATATAAAAAATATTTTTGTTTCCGGACCAAGACTCAGTCACTCATCAATTGATAGATAAGCATGATACCCATTAAATGTGTGTTGGGGGCAAAATATGAAATATAAATTTTGAACATAAAACCCTGCCTAAAACCTTCTAGTGGTTGAGAAAAGGTTGCATGCAAGTTTTTGTGGACGGGCAACTTGTAGTTTGGCTGGGAAAGACGCAGGGGTCCATGAATTAACAGTAGGATTCTATACTTTTTGAAAATATTAGAAAAAAATTATATATATTTTTAAATATTAAAAAAATTATGATAATTTATTTTTAGTTTCTGGTCCAATAGTTCACATGGATAAAGTTTGGTACACATATAGCTTATATGGTATAGCTGCTCCTTTTTGAGGTCTGACTGATAGATATATACTTTTCGTAATATTGAGAAAAAATATTAAAAATAATTTTTGTCATATTGGAGCCAAAACTTGCCTTCTATTGCATATACAACAATGAAATTTTCTACACTTATCACCTATACAATGTAGCAGTCCTTTTTGATGTGTATTTAAAACTTTTGAATGATTGGAAAAACTTGAGAAAAATATAACGACGTTATATTTTTTGGTTTCCAACAGACAGCTCATAACCTATACTTTGTACATGCATGAAACTGTACCATAATGTGTCTAACTTAGTCTAATAAGGTCCTTCCCAAGTTATACAAACCCTAGCAAGCAGATGGGCAGATGACAGGGCAGCCGGCAATTAGAGATAATTGAAGGCCGCAACTTGACCACAAATTTTGCATATCTATATGCAATTTGGTAAACACAATTCTTCTAAAGGTGTTATTCGCTGAAGGTTTGCTGCTGCACAGCCTATATTTCTATGGTGATAAAAGTGCTTTTTTTTACTTTACTGTCAACTGAACTTCATTGGGCAACAATATATCTATGAAAAAAAAGTTTGTGAGATCATGAAAACTTATTGAGTGTTCTGTTTAATCTGTTTTGGTGGCCTGGAAATGTTGTTGTTCATTTGTCTGGGTCTGGCTTATTGTTCTTAACAAGGGCAGCATTGTCAGAAAGAGAGATCGAATAACTGTTGAAATGTGAGCTCAATTGTGTCAATGTGTCCTTGAATAAAGACTACATGCTTTACTATCATGGTTTACTATCATGTTTCTTGACACTTGTTTGATGAAGAATTGAATATTCTAGGTTGTCGCATGCTCGAAATAAATAATTATGTCTGGAGTTTCTGTGAAATAAATAATTTCCTGAAAAATCCATGAAGCAAGATTTGATAAAAAGTTCCCCGGCCTTGCATTACACACTACTACTGGCATTCAATTCATATTTGGAATGAGTCACTCGTATGAACACTACATAATTGCTTTTCATGTACGTCCCTTTCCCGAATACAATTCCGACCTGCATTTTTTTAATTGATTATTTTTTTACTTGGTTAAAACAGTGTCAATCAAGTGCTGGGGGATTACATTTTTGGCAAAGGAGTAGCTTTGGAAGTCCCCTATTATTAAACACGGCCTGCTTCTGGGAAAAAAAATATATATACGATAAAAAGTCAGCAATGGCATTTTGACATCAAGAACGTCAAAAAACATCATTCGGGCCATGACACACTACACTTTTTTAATGAAACCCTAGCACATGCTCTGAAAAAGTTGTTTTTGACATTCGATATTTCTCAGCTATGTTGTTTTTTACTCCACTTGCTACTACAATCCCTGAAAAAAAAAAGAAAAAAGGGGAAACTACTCAGTTGATTAACAACATGTCTTCTCTTATGTAAAATCTGTGTTTATTGCCTTAATGTACACTGTAAGAACCTTACCGTAGAAAACTACAGTAACTACCGGCAGACTCCTTTGCCGGCAACTGCTGTAGTTTTTTACAGCAACAAAAATCACTACTGTAATTCTGCTGTACGGTACTTACTGTAAAAACTACAGCAATCAATATATCTTACTGTAGTTTGAAAACGGCATCTTACCGTAGTTTTTACAGTAATAGATTTTCATACTGTAAAAGCATTACGGTAAATTACTGTAGTTTTTACGGGAAGGGGACCTTGTACTGCAGTTTTAACTACAGCTGATTATTGTAGATTTTACAGTAAGATTATTCTATACCGTAGTTCTTTTGGGGTGTGTTTTATTATTGGGACCACTTTATTCAAATGCAGGGACAATTTTATTTAAACAAGATAATTGGTAAAACAAGTCCATGAACAGAATAACCAATGAACTTGATGAGATGCTAAAATGGAAACAGTAGTTAAAATAGAAGAAATTCCATAATTTTGAACAGCATTTCAGACTTCAGTAAAATATCCTGTAACTGGTCCTTTGGACTCCTGAAAAAGAAGAAAATCATATGAGTTGATGAAGCATTCAAGTAATAAAGAATCAGTTAATTGAATGTTTAATGAACATACTTAGTTTATTCAACACACTTACCCAGTCAATGTTTACTCAACTCCACTGCTAAAACAAGAAATAAACATGGAGCCACTGAACAGTGCCACCTCTTCCTTTGAATAACTGTCCAAGAATGACTCTAATACAATTGTCTAATACTGCCAATAAATTCAGTTTATGTAACTGGGTCACAGTTCTGCATCAGTGATTTTCCCTCTAATTACCCCTCTAATTACCCCTTAATTGATGCCATACTCATATAATATGCATGCAAAGTGACACCTTGTGGTATTCCTGAGAAATGACTACTAGTATACAATTGTGTATAGTTTGATATTATTCCATTTAGACCTTAGATATTATTTAGAGTGTATTTAGCAATTTAATAAATGAACATCCTACAAATGTAATACAGTACAGTTTAAAAAAATAAATAATCTAATCTAATTTGTCAATCAAATGCTACACAATACAGATTTTTTCAAAGTAATTTTCATATGTATCTCATCTTTATAAATGAATTTGCCATATTGAATCTGTAAATTCATATATTTTAGAGAATAATGAAAAAAGCCTAATATTATATAGTCCACATTTTAAATAATTATATTTGTCCCAAGACCCCCAGCACAACAAACGAGTAAAGTTTTGGTGTAACTCACAGTACTGTGCTTTATTAGAGAAAATTTTTTAATGAACCCAGCTCATCAACAACGGCTGAAGAGAGGGTGAACAAAATTTTTAGAATACAATAGTGAGTAATAATTAGGTTAATTTAGGTAAAAAGGTATATTGTTGAAAATATAATTATTTGTTGATATTTTATGGCAGAATTATGATGGAATAATGGCCCCAGGTCACAGTAATAGTAGTGTAGTATAAATTATCGAGGGTGGTTAGGTGGGGATGTGGTGGAAAAAAGATAATTGTGAATAAGTAAGATATATTTTGATAATAATGTGAGACCAACCATTGAACTGTGTCAACTTGTTGACAGAATAAATAAGAATGGGGTTAAGCAGGGGTCAGTCATGTGACCCCACCATGTGACCTGGGGTCAGTTTATAAATAGATATTGTTGCTGGGTGGCCTCAGACAAATAGATTCATTTCATGGAATCCTGTTTTGTCCCAAGACCCCCAGCACAACAAACGAGTAAAGTTTTGGTGTAACTCACAGTACTGTGCTTTATTAGAGAAAATTTTTTAATGAACCCAGCTCATCAACAACGGCTGAAGAGAGGGTGAACAAAATTTTTAGAATACAATAGTGAGTAATAATTAGGTTAATTTAGGTAAAAAGGTATATTGTTGAAAATATAATTATTTGTTGATATTTTATGGCAGAATTATGATGGAATAATGGCCAAAATGCTAAGGGGAGCTTAGCAGCTGCCATAAGAAGAAAAGAATAAAGGACAGTAACTGTGAGTTCATTTTTAAAGTCGTATGGTCCCTAATGGAAACAGAATCATGAATAGACAGGTGCAGACATGCACGATTAATACAATGTAGAAGGCGAGGTACCTTGGCGTTCATCCCGGACAACTACTTGGCTGCCTAGTGGAATGAGGCTTGTTACGCCTGTAATGAGGTAAACTCATATGCAAGGGTATACCATAATCTGGGGTAAAAATTGAATAAGAAATAAATGAATGTACTACCGGATAAATACATGAAAGTACTACTGGATAAATACATAAAAGTACTACTTGATATATTGATATAAAGGTAGGTTGAGTAATATATGTATGTGTGGCTGTCAGTGGACTAATTACAAATGTGGAAGCCAACAATAAATCATAAGTTAGAAATTTGGAGGATGTGGTGGAGGCCACACAAGTTTACGATATAAAAGAAAAGAAGTTTAGTATATAACACATATGTAAGAAAATATATATACAAAACAGTATGTAAAATTATTAACGGTGGTTGGGAGCCACTGTGGTGCCTCGTGATATGAGGTTAGTTAAGTGTTTACATGAGTATGTAAAATTAGATACAGCACTGAGGCAGTAAATGTGCTACGAAGATACATGTATTGATGGTAAATTGAAAACAGTATGTAACAATAAACAATTGAGCAGTTATGACTTTACCGAAAATATGATATGGTCACAAGCTAGTGGATTGAGATGTAGTTGATCCACATTGATAAGATACATAGAGAGATGGATGAAAATTTACTCGTCAGTTGTATATTGTAGTGACAGCCAATCGGTCAGTAATGTCTTAGTTTCCTTGATCGGGATAAAAGTATTAAACTACAGACACACAAGTGGAACAAGTATTTGGGTTAAAAATTTTGCTGGTTGGCAAGATCTGTGCTATCTCTTGGATTATATAATAAGATAGTGATGTAGGTTCCTGGCAACTTCTGGGCTACCTAGTGGAAGACAAGAGAGTTAATATAAGCACTGGAGGATAACCAGTTGGATTAAAAAGTAAAGAATTAATATTCATATACACTGGAGTGATAACCAGTTGTTAGCTTCCTGGCAACTTCTAGGCTACCTGGTGGAAGACGATAAGAGTTATTCTGTACACTGGAGTGATAGCCAAATTTGATTTGGAAAGCAAAAACTAAAGAGTTAATGATATATATACACTGGAGTGATAACCAGTTGTTAGCTTCCTGGCAACTTCTAGGCTACCTGGTGGAAGACGATAGAATTATTCTGTACACTGGAGTGATAACCAAATTTGATTATGGAAAGCAAAACTAAAGAGTTAATGATATATATACACTGGAGGAATAACCAGTTGTTATCTTAAATTGAGTGATAACCAGTTGTACGAGTGTTATCTTCCTGGCAACTTCTGGGCGACCTGATGGAAGACGAAAGTGGTGATGCAATAAGATTCGAGATAAGGTAAAATACTACACTGGAGTGATAACCAGTGTTTTTGGGTACATGTTTGGCTCCTGGCAACTTCTAGGCTACCTGGTGGAATACACGTAATGGACTAAATGGAGTGATAACCTGTTGTACGAGTGTTAGCTTCCTGTCAGCTTCTGGGCTACCTTGATGAAAAAAGGTGTCAATTGAGAGGCTCGCCATTAATGATAAATTCGGGCCTGGTGTGTTGTTTCGTACGCAAGTCTCTTCGTTGTTTGGATCTTCATGGTTCTGAAAAATGAGACAGGTAATAAGGCTCTGTTGGGAAGAGGTATTACAAATTAAATTGTTGAGTCAGTAAAATTGGATGGTATTGTTTACTAAAAAGGGGGAAAATAAGAATATTTGAGTATATGATTAAAATTAATAAATTATTGTAATATAATATTATATATATATATATATGCAATTATACTCATCTTTTAATGTAGGCAGTGAGCTTGACTGACAACCATGTTACAGCGATGGCTAGCTGTCAGATCCAAGAAGGTGCTAGGACAGGTGATGTACTGGGCAGTCCTGTCTGCCAGTTGGGATTAAGCGGTATATCAAATATGAGTTGCAGCAGTGACAAGCTGTAGGCCTATATTAAATATAATTTGCAGCAGTGACAAGCTGTATATCAAACATCAGTTGCAGCAGTGACAAGCTGTAGGCCCACATTAAATATAAGTTTTTGCAGCAGTGACAAGCTGTATAGTAAACACGGATTGCGGCAGTGACAAGCTGTAGATTGAAACATCATCTGTAGCAGTGACAAGCTGTATATGAAAGATCATTTTGTAGGAGTGACAAGTTGTACATTAAATAACAATTGCAGCAGTGGCAAGCTGTATACAAGGTGTATATGATAGAAATATTTTACTGCAGTAACAGGGAGCATATGAATCATAGTTTGCACCAGAGAGAAGGTGTACATTAGTCGTCGATTGCAGCAGTGACAAGCTGTATATTAATCGTAAATTGCAGCAGTGACAAGCTGTATATTAAACATAATTTGCAGCAGTGACAAGCTGTATTTAAATCGTCAATTTCAGCAGTGACAAGCTGTATATTAATCTTAAATTGCAGCAGTGACAAGCTGTATATTAAACATCATTTGCAGCAGTGACAAGCTGTATTTTAATCGTCAATTTCAGCAGTGACAAGCTGCATGTTAATCTGAAATTGCAGCCGTGACTAGCTGCTTAGTAAGCATCATTTGCAGCAGTGACGAGCTGTATATTAATCTTCAATTGTAGCAGTGATAAGCTATTTAATGATCTTCTATTGCAGCAGTGACAAGCTGTATATTAAACATCATTTTCATCAATGACAAGCTTTTAGACACAAGCTGGTGTATTTCGAGCGGTGACAAGCTCTACATCCATGTTGCAGTAGTTACAAGCTGACACGTTGGACTGATGATTTCTTTTACAGCAATGACAAGTGGTGTTGTGTGGGTGGGGATATCATATTCAGTGTCAATCGGCGAATACCTGGCGAGTCTTGTCGTTGTTTTGATCGTCATGGTTCTGAAAAAATTAGACAGGTAATAAGGCTGTGTTGGGAAGAGATTTTACAAATTAAATTGTTGAGTCAGTAAAAATTGTATGGTATTGTTTATTAAAAAGGGGGGGGAATGAGAATGGTTTTGAGTATATGATTAAAATTGACAAATAATTGTAAAAAAAAAAAATTATATATATATATATATATATGCAATTATACTCATCTTTTAATGTAGGCAGTGAGCTTGACTGACATCCAGTTACAGCGATGGCAAGCTGTCAAATCCAAGAAGGTACTAGTATCTGACGAATAGATTTTTTTTTTTTTTTTTTTTTTTTTTTTTTTTTTTTTTTTTTTTTTTTTTTTTTTTTTTTTTTTTTTTTTTTTGCAGTGACAAGCTCAATATATTCAAGTTGCAGCAGTGATAAGCTGACAAAAGAATATATTTATATGTATGCAGTGGACTAATGAATTAATTTTGCAAAAGTGAGAAGAGACGTGTAAAGTGACATTTGAATAAATGGCAAGCAGTAACGTATTACTGGTAAAATATGTGTTGAGCAGTGACAAGCTTTAAGTTTCATTTTCAGCAGTGGTAAGCTGACGGTAAATACAGTGGGCTGGTGGAGTAATTTGCAGCAATGACTAACTCCAAGGCACAAGTAGGATGATAAATAAACACATTTTGAGCAGTAACAAGCTCTGTGATAATTTTGCAGCAGTGATAAGCTCTGTTGTTATTCGGAGGAGTGGTAAATTAATTTTACAGCAGTGATAAGCTGTCAAATATAAAAATATAAATAAATTGGGAGCAGTGACAAGCTCAGCACACATGTTAGGCATTAATTTTGTATCAATGATAAATGTTATACGATGGACCATGTTAGCCTTTGGACATTACAGTGATAACCTGATGTGCAGCACTTATAAGCCAAGTGGTATGAGAAAAGTCAGTTGGAGGTACAAAAGGAGTGAAAATTGTCAGCGTAAGCATATGATAAATTCATGTTATATTAAATCTGTATAGCAGCAGTGGTTTGCTGTTAAGAGTGGATGGTGCATCCAGCTTCTCATGTAAAGAATAGCATCTATTAATAGCTTTGACAGGTTGTCACCCATCGAGGATGTATAAATGAACTGATGTATTGAGGTCCTTTAGTAACAAAGGAAAGATTTTTGGAATTGACATTGTATTTAACAAATTCACATAATAATAATGAAGCTAATAATATATATTAGCAGAAGTAAGAAACTGATAAATCGTGCATTAATGAAGCGATGTAATAGTAAAATCCATTTGTTACATTAGGCAACTGTCAAGAATTGACAGTATAAAAAATGTATGCATTAATGGAATTGATGAACAGCAGAGAGATATGTTGAGAAAATAGTGAAATTTTTTGTAAGAGTTAGAAGCTGGCAAGTATTGGTGACGTAGTAATAAAGTCATTTTAATGCTGATCAAATTAGCAGCAATGAGAAGCGGTAGGTTGTGGGTATTCATTACTAAAGTCAAGTATTAGTGATATCCATTAGCAGCTGTGAGAAGGCCACTAATTGATGATGTTGGGAAGTGTTAAATGATGTGATGATAATGTTAAATATTTAATAATAATGTTATATGACGTATAAATAAAGTCCTTTTGCATCAGTGAGAAGATGTTAAGAATTGTCAGTATTAGGCAAAAAAAATGCAAGTAATGATAGAATGAATTAGCAGCAGGGACAAGCTGGCTGGAATTGGTGGCGTAGTGAAATTATTTGTTATTACAACATCTATTAGGAGCTATGTGACGCTGTCAATAATTGACGTTGCAGGCTGTCAATAGCTGATGTTGCGCTAACATTTTCATATAATAATAATAAGCAAAATTCGGGGCGTATTAATAAAGTTCATGTAATGGAGAAGTGTTAGCAGGTTGCTTAGTGTAAAAGGTTAATTTATTTAATGATAATAATGTATAAGCACTAGCAAGCAGCAGTGAGAAGCTGTCAAGAGTTGAGATTGAGGTAAAATAATTTATGTGATCTATAAGGAGATGTAATAAGCCGTCAGGAATTGACATTGTATCAAGAAAAACGAATCTATAATGATTGACGGTGTATTAATAAGTTCTCGTAATTATGAAACGTATCATGTAATAATGAAGTCGGTAAGGTGCTTGGACGGTGTATTAATAAATTCATGTAATGATGATGAGCAGGAGCGAGAAACTGTGTATTATATGGACAGGAGTGTTGATCCATTAATGTAGTAATAAATTATGTTAACAGTAGTAATAATAAAGCCATTGGAAGATTATATTAATCTTAATTAATGGTGTATTGAGTATTGATTTAAGAATAAGATCCATTAGCAGCAGTGAGAAGCTGGGTGAATTGACAGGGTATTGAGAATATCCATTAAATGATAAAAATTCCTTGGCATGAGAGTAGATGTATATCTGATCAGATATAATAGTTGATGACACAAGTTAAGATATGATGAAAAAGTATGCCTGAAAAGAAAGTGTTTGGGGTAATAATATGATGGAATGTGAATCAAGAATTGAATGTGAAATTGTGTGTTCATGAAAATGAGATATGCAATGATAATTGGAGGCCAAAATGGATATTGTCGGCCAAGAATGTTAGAGATCTTGTTAATTGTGAGGCCTGGAGGAAAATTATTGGTGAATGTTAGATGAGTCTAACTATAAGAAGGTGTAACCAATGTAATCATTGGGAATTGTGACAAAGTGGCCTATGAAAAAATCCGACGGTTGAAAAGCCTAGGTGTCGTGTCCATGGTTGTGTGACATGTTGTTTTTCAAATTTTGTAATCCGATATGCGGCATTTTCAACATATAAAATGACAATTATTTGGGATATTGAAAGTATTTATCAAAACACGTGATTATTTTGAAATAATAATAAGCAGATTACATCAGAACATCAATGAATTTCACAAATTGTATAAATAATAGGAGATCCGAGGTTGGATTATGAAAAAAAAAAGAATATAAATTGATAGATTAATGTGATTAAATAAACTGTGAACTAAGAAAGACATAGAAAAATAACAATAGTAAAACATTATTGTTACATAAATTGGGTTGTATGGCCTTCTGAAAGGCTGTAAACATGATAATTAATACACTAATGAGTGTTTAAAAATTGATGTTGGGAGGAGGGAGTATGGTATGATAATCAGAGTAGCAGATGGAGTGTTGGAAGTATCAATGGTGATGTGTTGGCTGTCTGCCAGAGGGCAGGAGTTGTAAATAGTGGGAGTCTGAGGGACCTGGTGGATAGTAAGAGAACTACAAGCCGATGGGCAAGTCTGGACCCAGAAACTTGCTGTCATCACTTGGTTAGAGCAAATAAAGTGAAATAATCCTGTGAAATTGATGAGATTAGTGTCACAAAGTATAGGAGCATGTCAAAGAAGTGGATAATGAACATTCAGGGAATATTTATAACATGTGGTCCTGACATGAAAATGGGTCAAATTGAACAACAAAAATGGTGGTCTATCCATCTTAGAGCATCTTTTAGGAAAAGGAATGACCCACAACAAGTGCTGTTGGGGCCTCCATAGTAAGGTGTACTGTACTCCTGTATGTATCCCGGTAATGTGTGAGTAATTCCAAAAAGATAATTGTGAATAAGTAAGATATATTTTGATAATAATGTGAGACCAACCATTGAACTGTGTCAACTTGTTGACAGAATAAATAAGAATGGGGTTAAGCAGGGGTCAGTCATGTGACCCCACCATGTGACCTGGGGTCAGTTTATAAATAGATATTGTTGCTGGGTGGCCTCAGACAAATAGATTCATTTCATGGAATCCTGTTATTTTAAAGTATTATACTAGATAGTTGGGTGAACATTGTGATACAAATACATGTATGTCTACAAAAATATTGATATGATTTTAAAAACATATTTCATGGACATAAATATGAGGGATGGCTATTTTCCAATATAATATCTCCAATTAGAACTTAATGCTCAGCCATTGCTTGTGGACATGACACATTTGGTATATTCCCTTTATAAGGAATGAACTGTCAGTACAATGGCTTAATGTAGTTATTACAGTAGTGTGATATTGGATTACAGTAGTGGCTTTCTTGCTGTAAAATCATCTTGCTGTAATATGAAGCTCACAGTGGCTTGCTGTAACATTTACAGTAAGGCTTACGGTAGAGTTTTGTTTGCTGTAAAATCTACTGCAATTTGCCGTGATATGAAGGTTACAGTAGCTTGCTGTAACACTTACAGTAAGGCTTACAGTAGAGTTTTATTTGCCGTAAAATCTACAGCAATTTGCGGTAATATGAAGCTTACAGTAACTTGCTGTAACATTTACAGTAAGTCTTACGGTAGAGTTTTGTTTACTGTAGCTTCTACAGTAGCTTACTGTATCAGAGTTGTACAGCAGCTTACTGTAGTTTCTACTGTAATTCACTGTACAAACTACAGCAATTTGTTACAGTATACTGTTCTGATTGTATTTAAACTATTCATGAAAGTATTGGTGCTGTACCTCAATTAAAAAGTTTTAAGGTAAATGAATAGTGTACATATATTCATAAATTATTTTGATAAATCCCCGAAGGTCTCATGGCAGGATACACGCTCACCCGGTTGGGGTAACGACTGTTTTATGATTGGGTAACTGTGGGTACTAGTCGAGGGGAGGCAAGTTTAGTTGAGGGAAGCCGAGTTTAGTTGAGGGATGGTGAGTTTAGTTGAGGACAGACGAGTTTGGATGAGGGAAGTCGAGTTTGGTTGAGGGAAGATGAGGGTAGTTAAGAGAATTAGAGGCTAGGTGAGGGCATATGAGGTTAGTTGAGGCTGACAGAGGTTGAAAGGGGTAGTCTGAGGGTAAAGGGGTTCAGTTGAGGGTACCGAGTTTATGGCAGGGTGTATCCTACCATGAGGCCTCCCAGTGTCAGTCAAAAGGGTAATTCATATAGTTTTAGGCTTATTCAATTAGTTGCTTGACTAATTTAGTTCACCAGCCCCCTGCAGGTCTCGGGCCTCCTCGTGTCGGAGGGCGGTAACACTAAGGTGAAGACCTCTATCCTTAGTGGCCAACATGAGACAGTGCACATGCACGGTGTGTCCCCTACCTTAAAGGGGCATATCAATGGTTGTGTCAAATAAATGATTTCTGTTGGGAGATTTTTCTTGACAAGTTGTTGCTTGATTTAGGAAAAAATATTTGGGGACTTTGCGCGCTTGAAATGAATTTAATAATTAACGCCTCTGTTGCTGTGAAATAAATAATTTCCTGCCAAGGAATACTCCCTGCAGTCCCTCCTGATTTCTAAATGCTCGCCTCCATACCATTGCAATTATCTATCTACGAAATATTATCTATTTTATGCTGTTAATGTAATTGTAATTAAGTCAACAACATCATGTGTCCTTGAGCAGGCCATTTAGCTCCTGTATGCTATAAATATAAATTCCTCATTTCTTTGCCCGTTTTGTTTATTTTGCTGAATGACCCTGATGATTTCATTGACTACCTCTGCAATTGCCATGCTATACAACACATCCTGTACTTAACATGTTCTAACCACATAATATTATGTCCGAGAATTAGTCCTATCTCTCGCCAGTGTTGTCATGTGTCTCTCAGTGACTACTTGACCACCACCTTCCATGTAAAAGATACGACCTGTTGTGACATCACTGACATTTCAAATCACCCTGGCTACAAAGACATCACTCGTATTTGCTTGGCTGTAGCATAAGCGCTGTAACATAAGACATGTTTCATTTGTTTATCTTATTCTCTTTATTTAAAGTTATTTTGCTACCCTTCAGAGAATTTCTAGTTTCTAATGACATATTCACGACAAGTTACAAATAAAATAATCAACAGTCAACTAAATTCCTGAACTTGCTTTTTTCCCCCTGGTTTCCAAAGGTACCAATGATCTCAGGAAGAGGCCTGGGCATCACTGGAGGAACCCTGGATAAACTCGAGTCCATTCCTGGCTACCAAGTCCAGCTCCCGGAGGAAAAAATCAGAGAAATATTGGAGGAGACGGGATGCGTAATTGTTGGGCAGACGAAAAACATCTGTCCTGCTGACAAGAAACTGTACGCCATTAGAGATGTAACTTCAACAGTGGACTCTTATCCTTTGATTGTTGGTAAGAACAAGCTTCTCTCTGTCCTCACAATTTCTGAATTTGGTAATGAATTTGTCCAGATTGAATCTTTCATTGGCTCTGTCATTAGTATATTGAAAGGTGCCATGCCCCGACAAAGTAGGTCTTCATCTGGACAGAAAGTAGGTCATTTTTTGGAATCAGCCAATCAGAGAAGTTCTTGCAGAGATCACCCTTGTAAGAACTTCTGTGATTGGCCAAGTTTAAAAGTGACCTATTTTCTGTCCAGATGAAGTTAGCTGGCTTTGTCAGAGAATGGCACCTGTGAATGATATCCTTGTGACATTTTAAAGAGACTAGACTATCTATTGATTCCATTTCCGCCATAATTTTTACAATTTAGGCCTACATTAAAATGTCAGGTCATTTCAAGTTTCAGATTCATTAAGCAATTAACATAAGATTTAACCTATGACAACACAAAAATTTACTAAGTACCACTCCTGATTCAGTTCCAGTTCACACGATCGACACGAGTCACATGACAAACTGTTAACCGTGCGAAAAGCAATAAGTATTTGTTGGCACATGATTCAATCTTTGTCACTTTTTGAATGCAGGGTCTATCTTATCAAAAAAGTTGGCTGAGAACCTTGATGCGCTGGTAATGGAAGTCACATATGGAAAATGCTGTTTCATGAAGACCGTAGATGAAGCCCGGGGACTGGCTAAACATATGGTAATGAACAATTATCTCATGTTTACAAAAATATCAGTTATTTTATCTTTGCTTGAAATGGGCAATCTCATGGAATGTTTCTAACATTTCATTCGGGATTGATTATTATATTATTTATGCCCCCCATGTTTGGCGAAGGAGCAGTTTTACAGTATTTACAATTGCTTTGTCTGACATGTATGAGTGTATTTTGAAATCTGACCTAATCTTGCTCATCTATCAAATTTTAATTAATGCTCCTGACATTAACCATACAACCAATGATATTAAATTTGTGACTCATGATAAGTTCATCCAATCTTTATGACAATTCTAAACGGTTCTTTTACAGATTAAACAAGGCCAGGAAAACGGTTTAAAAATCAGTGCCATGTTGGTGCACATGAACAGTCCTCTGGGAACAATGGTTGGGAATGCCGTAGAAGTCAAAGAATCCATCCAATGTCTCTATGGGAAGGCCAATAAGGACCTTACTGTAGCAGTGTGCAAAATGGGTAAATACAAGACCAACTTCTCTTCATCAACAAATATACAAAATAGAAGTAAAATAGCTCTCAGGTAAACTTGTATAATAATAATGAAATACTGGCTTGTGATTGGCTGACAGAGGTGTCAAATGGTATAAATTAGTTATTGTCTGAGGCTTTTTCTTTATCTTCAGGTGGACAGCTCCTGGTTGACACCAAGAAGGCAAGCAATCTCCAGGCAGGCAAGACCATGATAGAACGGTCACTCAGAGACGGAACCGCTCGTGCCAAATTCCATGAAATGTTGATCGGCCAAGGAGTGGCAAAAGATGTTGCAGATCAATTGTTATCTAAAGATTACAGCTGTCTTCCACAGGCCAAATTTACAACTTCACTAAAAGCTAGGAAAACTGGTAAGGAGCAAAAGTACATAGGCACTGAAATTTATGTGCTCTCCCTGGTATTTCAGATGCACAAGTTCTAATTACGAAACTGCTGGTCCAAGAGTAACTGAGATGATCTCCTCAGGAAGAAAAATAATGCATGAATGCACTGAGAACAATCATTGCAGTGCAGATTATTGTAATTAAACATAAAAAATTTTGCAAATCTTGTATCATATTGGGTGTATTATGGTAATGAAGCTCATGCATGAATATTGTACTGTCAACTGTTGCTAATTTGACTTCATTTTAGACTGTTTTAGTTTTTTTAAAAGTCTACGAAGGATGACATATTTTGAACCTTTAAGTTAAGTAAGGCACCAATGCAATATTTTTGTTCACACAACAGGGTTCATCCATGAAATAGATGCCTTGATTTGCGGAACGGTTGTACATCAGCTTGGGGGTGGAAGAACCAAAGAAGGAGACGCCATCAAATTTGGAGTTGGACTGCAACTAATCGCTAATGTCGGAGACTGTCTCAATGAAGGTATGGATAGAATTAGTGTTAACTGTTCTATTTTCCTTTGGATTTATACTGCAACAGGGTAATTATTTATGGGGAAAGATCTTGGGAATGTCGATTCACGTGTTCACCCTGTATCTTGCCAATTCAACATTAATTCAACATTGATTGAACCAATGTGGAGAAAATCAGACTGTATATTAAAATGTTTATCAAAAATTGTATGCAATCAATATACCTATCACCAGTTGACTGCAAATTCTTTTCACTCTTCTGTTTTAGGTGAAGAGTGGGCAAAAATCTTTCACGACGATGAACTGTCTTCGGAGCACAAGGAACAGTTAGACAATGCATTGGTGATACGAACAGGAGTCCCTGACATAATCGACCGAATCACCGAGATAACCACATAAACCTTGACATGAAATGATAGTTCAAACATGTTCCTGCTGCAAACCAACACACAACTTGATTATGTCATCATATTCTTCGGAACTCTTATCGTGCCTGCCAACACTCCTTCGAGTCCTTCCTGTCTACAAGGATTACTACAGACAAGTCACTGAAGTCAGCTCACATCGCTTGGTCGTTTTCCGTTTATCTGTGTGTTTGTCGTTGTATATCAATAAAATATGCAAACTATGACACTTCCATTATACTTAGGTACCTTTTATAGAACATATTATTTATTGTATATATATATGTCTAGAATATATTATAGTTTTAATAAAATGACATACCAAACCAATGTTGCCTCTAAATAGGCCACATCCATGCTGATGGGGCGTAAAACACAAACTCACTCACTCACTCACTAAAATGACATGAGGGTATTCCGTGCATTCCGTGCATACTTTCAACAGAATGTTAATGAAAGTCACATCAAACGCAAGAGCCTTCAAAGAACTATTAGCTAGAAAGTAAGAGGCCAGGACAGCAGAAATATAATAGGTAGGTATGCAAAAAAGGTGACATTAAATATAAGAAAGGTGATTATAACAAGGTGAGCGTCCCTCAGCGGTAAACCAAGCTGAGATCGAAAA
This sequence comes from Platynereis dumerilii, assembly GCA_026936325.1. NCBI lineage: Eukaryota > Metazoa > Annelida > Polychaeta > Phyllodocida > Nereididae > Platynereis > Platynereis dumerilii. The sequence continues at coordinate 97,899,701 of JAPTHN010000002.1, forward strand.
GTTAGCGACTAAACTACCAAGATTTCAACAGACAAGTACATCCTCGGATGACTTGATTGACCCTGACCGCCTTCCACACATCTTGAAAGATGAAAATTGCCTTGTGATGAAAGGTGTCAAGAAATCACTTGACAACCTGCCAGCTATCAATGTTTATGAAGTCATTGCAGATGCTTGTGACAATAGCGTAGCAGGAGAAATAAAGTGTCAAACCAATGGAACCTTCCTCATTCAAACTCAGAATGATCAACAAAAAGAGGAACTGACATAAGTCAAAGACGTGAACCTGCCACAAAATTATCCTTTGAACCTTTCATAAGACCAGGCAAAGGCCTTATCTTCTCAAAAAAGAGTAGGACATGCACTAATTCTCAGCTAAAGAAGTGGTTCCAGAAACATGGCATTAAACAATTCAAACATCTGTCCCAACAAAATGGAAAATGAATTACTACAACTGACATTCAAAGGCGTCAAAGTTCCGAAGAAAGTACCTGTAGCTTTTGAAAAATGCACAGTTCGCCCCTTCTTTCCGCGACTAAAATGCTGTTTCAATCGCCAAATCTGTGGCCATTTCAGCAGTATGTGAACAAGGCCAACAGTTTGTGGCAATTGTGGCGAACTAGACCATACTCACTAGAGAGAAACCATGCTCAAAGCCCCACATTATGTAAATTGTGAAGGTACCACCCTGCATTTAGCCAAGCCTGTGGAATCTTCAAGAAAGAAAGGGTAATCCTACAACTACAGACTGACACACAGGAATATCGTTTCCTGAAGCCAGACGCTTTGTAGAAGAGGATCCGGACAAAATGGACCAAGGATCAGATTACCCCAGACCTGTTTTACACTTGTCTCCGCAGAGACAGATTCAGCTGAAGAGTATTCTCTTCATGGATGTCTTGCAAAAATCTTCACCAAACCGACCAAAGAAGAAAGAAACCATGCACTCTCCTGAACCAGTTTCACGGAGAAGCTTTGGCTTCTGATAACAAGAATCCTGAAACAGGCAATGAAGTCATACCTGCATCAACAAAGACCTCTACCTCAAATTGGTACACAAAGAACTTCCACTGACAAGTTGACAACGTATGACCGCCTAGCTTTGATTGAGAAACACCTCGAAAATGTTGTACTCTTGCCGAGATCCGAGAAGCCACAGCATCACACCTGTTCGCAGAGATTGAATATGGAACTTTAATTCTTCTCCTTATACACAACCTCCTCTTTCTTGTTCTGAAATTGGCAGAACATATCCCGAACATATCATTTCAAACAGAACGGTCAGGACACCTAAGTCAGCTGCAGCAGTTGTCTGCTTGGTTTTAAACAACAAATGGCAGGCTAGTCGAAGGAAGCTCACAGAAGTCTATCTTGAGTAGCTATACAAAAACACTCTTGTATCACTGAGACTTCGCGGAGCAAGCACACAACTTGTACAAGGTAAAAACAAGCAAAGAGACCGTTCAACAAAGACGGTCTCAATACAAAGTCAGAACTCATTTAAGCTATTAAAATGAGAAATTTACTGAAGAAGGAGCAGGGGCTCTAATCCTGCTTTTCTACCACAACTTGTTATCAACTGCGCTAAAAGTAGCCCAGAAGATCCGTCAATAATTTCTTCACTAACCTACAAAGTTAGCCCTCAAACACAGACAATTAAATAGCACCTGAGCAAGCCTCGATATAGCCCAATAAGGTGCTGCAGAGGTGTAAAACAGAAACCCACACACACACCAGTGTTGGAGTCGAGGCCAGGACATCCGAGACCAAGACCGAGACCGAGGCATGAGCATCCGAGACCGAGACCGAGGCATTGACCCTCGAGACCGAGACCGAGACCGAGGCATGAGCATCCGAGACCGAGACCGAGGCCGGCTGAACAAAAATGATGGTTGACTGCCAAACTACCTTAGCTTGGTGTATTATCGGCATTTAGCCATCGCTTACGATAAGGCTATAACAGTACAATTAGAGATTCACTCAATGACTCAAGTATAACACTGAAATGAATGTTAAGAAATGTTAAGAAATTAACTGAACGCAGGTCAATGGACCTCTATGTTCAGATCGAAGCATGTAAATAGTTAATAGTACGAATGGACGGAAAGTTAATAGTAGGTGCGCAAATGGACGGAAAATGTTAATATAACTATATACATTATATACAATATGTACAGTGCCTTGGCTGAGGCTGCTCATACTGCCTCGGCTCGATAGTTCTGGACGGATCAGGTTTCATAGCCTGAGATTAATAATGTTTAATCCAATGATGATGTAAATTGCGATCTGATGCGTCATGGTTTAATCCAATATCAGTGGCGATATGATGAGTCATGGTATAATCCAATGATGATGTAAGTGGCGACTTGATGCGTCATGGTCTTCCGAATGGTAATATTAAAAAATATAAAACTTGGTCCTGGGTAGCCATGGCTGATCATACTGCCTCGGCACTCTGAAGGTCTGGACGGAATGATTAATGCAAGCGTTTGCACAGCTCCCCTTTGGTAATATTTCAAGTGACGTAGAGGTGGAATTAGTAAAAACACAGTTGAGAAAATGCAGATTATCCATTTGTATTGTAGTCATGAGTGGCCATGGCTGCTCATACTGCCTCGGTCCACTAATGTTGTCTCGACGGATCCTAAGTCACTTCGAATAATAATAATAATCCAATTGATTTAAATGGGGTATAAGAATTGTCACTAGGCTGCATTTATTGGCGATGATTGAGAAGAGTAAGGAGAGACATTGGCTGCTCATACTGCCATCGTCTCTATGTTCCTGCCTCTTAATAGATGAGTGGATCAAATTTCATGGGGTGATCCTTCCAGTGATTATCGAGACGATTTTTGAAACTGTTTAGGCTTGGTGCTGAAACAACCTTCTCCGGTAGACAGTTCCAGGGTGCTACTGACCGGTTTCTGAAACTGAATTTTCTGATGTCTAATCTTCCTCTTTCTTGGAAGAGTTTCTGAGAGTGGCCTCGGGAGACTCTGGTGGCCTTGGTGAAATTTGGAGTTACTGCTGGATCGTAAAGCCCATTGCTGATTTTGTATAGCTCTATCATGTCTCCTCTAAGCCTGCGAAATCTTAAGGTTGGAAGGTTTAATTTTCGGAGTCGCTCTTGGTATGTCAGTCCCTTAAAGTTGTTTACTTGTCTTGTAGCATGTCTCTGGACGTTCTCCAATCTTCGAATATCGTTGATAAGGTAGGGGCTCCAAATACTCTGGCCGTATTCTAGGGTTGACCGAACCAAGGTCTTGTAGAGAGGGTTGAACACTGAAGGGTTAAGGCACTGGAAGGATCGCCGAATGATTCCCATGTTTCTGGATGCTTTCTTGGTTATATTGGTGATGTGGAGGTCGAACTTCATTTTGTGGTCTATAGTAATACCGAGATCTTTCTCTTCGAGTGAGTCGTTGATTCTGGTCTGGTTTCCTCCCTGGGGAGTTAGGGTCAAAGGAGTCATCCTAGGATCTGGTGCATGTCGAGATACGAAAAGCCTTTTGCATTTATCCGGGTGAAATTTGAGGAGCCATCTATCGGACCATTTTTGGAGATTGTTGAGATCCTGCTGGATGTAGTCTATTTCTTCTGATTGGTCGAGTGGGTTTGAAATTTTGTATATCTTCGTGTCATCGGCAAATAGGAATATCTGGGAGGTGATGTTGTCCGGTAGGTCGTTGATATAAATAATGAAGAGGACTGGTCCTAATACTGAGCCCTGGGGAATTCCACCCTTTACACTGGAGATAGAAGATAAATTGCTATTGATTCTAACTTTTTTAGAGCAATGGCTGAGTAAATCAGTAAGCCAGGCTAGTAGTTGGTCTCCTACACCATATTGTTTTAGTTTGTGAATCAGCCTGCGATGAGGAACACTGTCGAAGGCTTTTTGGAAGTCCATACTTATGAAGACAATAAGGGGGCAACCATTACACTTTTAAAGAACAGGGCATAGAACTGATCTCACCGACAACTGTGTTTTTCACGGAAACAGTGACAGATTAGATTTGTTTTGAGCGTGTGAGAACCTCAATAATATTGAATTATTTACTTCTAAATCAAACATTGCAGACTGAGATAGCCCATCCACCAGAAATTAATTTCAAGACTGCTGGGAAAGAATTAATTAATCTTTTCACCATGACTGGAAAAAATTGTTTAGTTTTAAAAAGAAATTCTGAGGCAGCTTATCACTTTCATTACGGGCTTTACTATAACTGCTTAAAAAATTACACTTTCTGGAATCTAGATACAAGTAGATAGATACTCTGAATTGCTGGGTTCCAATTTATTGGGCAGTGGCATATTTTTGTTACAACAAAGTTATTTGGAATATCTTTTGAGGCACAAATGAGATTCTGTCGCTAATTTTGTCCCATTCCATTTGTTGAGTTGTGTTTTAAGTCAGACACTCTGGTGTGTGAAGTTAATGATCAGGTACCAACGCATCTTCCATTACATGTAAACAAAAACTTTAAAACTTCCAATTGTTATGGTCGAAATTTACATGAAATTATGTTCAACTCAATTAGTGAAGGAAAATAAAAATTCAAAAATATTCAAATACTGTTGGTCAATTTATAATTTCATATCTATCACAAAAATAGCACCGCGTATAACTTGGCACTTGGCCTAAAATAGGCCTAGATACAGACAGTCTTAAAAGACAGGCAGAAAATGACTCTATCAGAATCTAATATATAGGATAATAGTTTCCTTGTGTTAGATAAACTGACAGATAATTATACTTAACTGACAGAAAAATTTATTTTGACTGTTCCAGCAAAATTGTACTTTATTAATTTTGCTGGCCTCGGACGTGCCTCGGGCAAATATCCGAGGCCAGAGGGTCCGAGACCGAGTCCAAGGCCAAGGATTGGTCATCCGAGACCGAGACCGAGGCCGAGGCCATCAAAAATGGCTCCGAGGCCGGCCTCGAGGACGAGGCCGGCCTCGAGGACTCCAACACTGACACACACTACGTGATTGAATGCCAAAGAATCCCATATCCACCAATCCACCACCACCAATCTCCTTCCCAGCAGCATCAAGCTTTCTTTTGTTAGCTTTGTTTACATTTTGACCATCGGTAGATATACTTAAGTATTAAAACAGCTGTTTCACTGGGAGATTCATTTACTGCAGTGACTGAGAGTTCTTGGAAATCGTTTCAGAAAATGCATGACCAAGCATGATACTTTTGAGATAACCAACCTCAACACAACTTTAAGTGCTTGAGTAGTATCTGACTGAGGCATCAAGCTGTTTCTTCTAATCCAGCTCTAGACGGGTCTTCCAGGCCTATGTTGGACAGCTGTTTCAATCCTTTGCCTCTTTGCTGTGTCCTTCTCCTGTCCTAATTAGCCTACCAACTGCATAAATGCAGCAGGTAAAGCCCAATCATCTATCCATCCATCCATCCATCCATCACTTATCGTGTTGGAGATTTTGCTGCTTCCGAGCTTTAAAGATTTAGTGATGTAGCTGTCTGGAAACATTTTGCATAATATATTGCCAGCATCATCACAAGATGCAAAAGAATAATTGGAGTGTGCCACTTGAAAGGACCACAATACTTTAGCCCAAACTCGCAAGTCTGCACTTGTGACAACTTTAATTGGCTTGGTTGGGTAGTCTCTGTTTTCTCGGGTGTATAGTCAATGCTGGAACAACAGGCAATGGAATTAGTTAGTCCAGGCCAAGCAGTGGCTGGACTGTAGCATTTGTTACGGCGGATTTCCTGTCCAGATTCACTTCCTGCAGACTGCAAAATAGATTACAAAAGAATGAACAGGGCATTGCAAAGATCCTTGACATTTCTTCACCATCCCTAGCCATTGCACAAATCCTGGTCTAATAGGCAGATATGTAGTATATCTATGTACAACAGTAAATGTACAACGTAAATCGCTGTCTTTATGAATGAGAATCTCGACAAATTTTCAGTTGGATATTTAATGGTTGCCCAACACTGCCAAGCTAGTAGAGAGACCTCACATCATGACCTAGATCTTGTGCCTCACTGCACATGCAAGTGTCACATGGCTCTTCTCCTTTGTCCACTGGACAGGCCCAACTCATGAAGAGCTTGGGTTGCAATTCTTGGTGACTGTCCAGGCTACATATATAAGGAATATATTCCATATGATTCAGCAATTGAATATAAATATGCTCAAGCAGTCAGCCCCTGCAAATGCATTAGTGACATCATCTTATTCATCATTAGAATCAGTAAAGAAAAACCTCATACATGGCTTGGTTGCATAGTACGAATTTCTCAATCATAAATCAGTTTTGGGCCTAAGGAAATTTGACTACAACTGCAATAATTTTTGTGGAACAGCTGTACATCATGCTACATTATTTAATCCAACTAGGATGGCCTGGAATGAATGTTTTTATAAAGATGGAGAAGGGTTGGGATGTTTGTGCCCCAGTAAGTGCCTCGAAGGCAGCGCAGGAGATTTAGGCGATTGACCTCGAGTTCGCTTTTTTTAAAAGGAGACAGCGGTTAACTAGGGATAGGGAGGGGTTGATGAGGAGTCCCAAGGATCTTGGCTTCTTTACATGGGAGTAAGGGAGTGTCGAAGAGGGAAAATTTAGGGGTGATTTATTGAGGTCATTTGGAAGTAGAACTAGCTAGTAGTTGGGATTTGGAGGCATTGATTTTGATGCGCCACTTGGAGCACCATTGTTCTAGTTGGTATAGAGATTTACGGAGATGGCTTTGAATTTTTTTGTTGGCACGCTTGCCACGGTTTACTGTCCAGAGAGCTACTTAGTCATCTGCATATTGGGAGATATGGACTGGACCAGTATTTGGGAAGGGTATGTCATTGACATACATGTTGAAGAGTAGGGTGTTTAGGGTGCCCCCAATATTTTCCGATCCAGCTTGACCTTGGTCTGGTATTGCAGTTTATATAGTAAAAGTCACATGTAAAATTTTGGCCCATTCTATAAATACCTACCTTTACCAGAATTCACTTGAAGTTTATAATGTAATTCCCCATTGGCGAACAATGCCGAACATGCAAATCCTGAAGATATTGCAAAAATCATTGAAGGAATACTTTTTTTTTTCTCAATCCATAGTTCCTGAGTCAGTTTTGGGAGGGCAATTCAAATCTGGTGTTATTTTTTGCATAACCCCACTTGCCAAGATGCGTGAAGCTGTCAAATTCGCGAAAATCTGCGTAAAATGGCCGAATTTTGGGAAATTCAACATCTCCCAGCTCAGAAGGAAAACCTGCTACAACATTGCTGATGTCAAATTTGAATTGCACTCCGAAAACTGACTCAGGAACTATGGATTGAAGAAAAAATAGTTATTCCTTCATTGATTTTTGCAATATCTTCAGGATTTGCAGGTTCGCTAATGGGAAATTACATTATAAACTTCAAGTGAATTCTGGTAAAGGTAGGTATTAATAGAATGGGCCAAAATTTTACATGTGACTTATACTATATAAACTGCAATACCACACCAAGGTCAAGCCGGATTGGAAAATATTGGGGGCACCTGGAACAACCTGTTGAAGAGGGTTGGGCTTAATACTGAGCCTTGTGGAGTACCCGCGGCAAGAGGGACTTCATGTGAGATGGTATCTTGTACTCTTACTTTAATGGGTCTATTGTGGAGGAAGAAGAAAGGATTCTGATTATTGTATCTGGGAGGTGGTAAGAGAGAAGTTTATACTTTAGGCCGTTGTGCCGTACGGAGTCGAAAGCTTTTTCTACGTCTAAGAATATGGCAGCACCCTTCCAACCGAAGTGAGTGGCATTTTTCATGTGATGGAATAATCGGTAAATGTGCTCATTTAATTGGCTTCCATCTGGGGGAGGTAGGCTCTTTGCCATTTATTGAATGTGGCCATTGAGGGTGAGGTGGTCTATTAGGGGATTAGCTAGGGATTTTCGAGTCTCGAGAAGCCTACTATTCTATAAATGGTTCTGTGCTACGATATCTTGGTTACACTCACTCGTGCCACTAATTGCGCATGTTAATTTTTTTGGGAGTTTGGCGAGCTGAGGCTAACCTTATAAGGGCATTATATTATAGCTCAGCAGATTTGGTCACCGACTGCCGATTTTATTTGGCAGCACAAGATTGCATGGTGTTGCAGAATCTGCCCAAGCTAGCCGTTTGTCCTCGATTGATTGCCGATTGTGCCTTGGGTACCGAAGGCACTTGACGACCTCCCGAACTGAAAAGCCCGGCGAAAGCTGCGACACCGACCCGGAAATGACGAAAATGATGTCACACAAAGTTAAAGTATTGGGATTTCCTGGAATTCCCTCAGTTATTCTGCAATTCAGGAGGCGCTACTTTAAAATGCTAGATCTGCGGGTTTACGCTGAAACACACGATTGGTTTCGACGAATCAGCAAAATCGGCAGGGCGCCGACGGTGAAATTCACCTGTCAATCGTGTGCTGCCAGGGTCCTGTCTGGGCACAAAGACTCGGCCAAATCCCCGGGACAAAATCTCTATTCCAATCGGCAGCTGTACCATTGGCCTAAATTGTGTCTATGTGAAAGCCTACCTTCTGATGTGCATTGATCTGTAGGGGAGAGCGGGGCACAGTGAGACACTTTTTTTTATTTTCAAGTGTTCCAAAATGTTGGCAGTAATGAGTTAAATGAGATCAGGTCCACATTATAGATAATGACGTTGGGTACATTGTACAGTAGTTTCAGGTTCCTACCTTTTACAGGTTTGGAGAAATTTTGAGTTACATCCATGCTCGTTAAGTGTCTCACTGTGCCCCCTGGGCGGGGCACAGTGAGACAGCAGGCGGGGCACAGTGAGACAGGGCATCTGCTGCCATAACCGCTGATCCTCAGGACCTGCGGAATTGTTCTATCAATTGTTGCTACACAAACTACTGTACTCTAATAAAAGCAGCTGGCTAGGTGATTTTTTAGGTCCTTTTTTGAGCATGTTTTGAAACTTCATCGCACAGGACACATGCACGACTTATTTAACCTGCCGCGCCTGTTACATACTAATCACAATTCTTTTCTGATGCTTCTCTTTGGATATGACTCACTAAAATCAGTAGTTTATAGCAGGCATTTGGTTTTTAATAGTGATTTGTGAGCTATGCAGTAAAATCAGGTCTTTTGGAGTGTAATTTGTCATGTCTGACTGTGCCTCACCTCAAACAGTCTCACTGTGCCCCACGCAGCTCTCTTTATAAAATTTTTGAATCGTATGGACTGATGCCTGCATTGTAGTTCATGATCTCACAAAACTAGCACAAATAATCAAGGTTTGAATTCCTGGCAATTGATTTGCATTATACCATTTTTCTTGGGAATTATAACAAAAAGTCGTTTAGCAAAATTATTTACTTTTACTGGTTAAAAACCAAGATATTGAAATTCCACTCTCGATATGCTGCGTAGGAATTCAGGATATAGGACAGTATCTCTCTTACTTACTTATTGTACTACACAAAAGAGGGTTGATCTGTAAACAGTAGGCCTACCAGTTAATTGCTACAGGCTTTGTCTCACTGTGCCCGCCGTCTCACTGTACCCCGCTCTCCCCTATGTTTGTACTACACAATGCTCGGCTGATCTAATGCAGAGGGTTTGTTGCTGTGCAGTCTCTTTTCTCTTGAATACTTTCCAAAGTAAGTCGCCACCTGTAAACCCAAACGATTTGAATGCCCTCTTGGGATAAAAAGGATGAACTATTGAATTTAACATCCGGATGCTCATGCGCAGACGAGCTTGCTAACACGAGGTGCAAAATGGCCGCGGAGGAAAAGGTGGAAGGTGGGAACAAGAAAATGTCCAAACAAGACCAGTCCAGAGATAGAGGAGAGCCGCAAGAGGAGGAGGAAGAAGAACCAGACTTCAGTGACCCCGAAGATTATGTGGACGACATATCTGATCAAGGTAACTGCTCATTTTCCCTTCTGACACGGTTGGTATTTCGCCGGCATGACATGCCGGCTTTTCACGCGCGAGTTTTACGACTCAAGTCGGTGCAAGAATGGAATTTTTCTGTGAAGTATAGCTCTGGGCCTCTCAGTATATTTGTAGGACCACGGGGACGTGTGAACCTACCTGCCGTGATTAGGCGTCTGTTGGATCTGGCATAAATCTTTAACTTTGTGATTTTGTTCACCATATTGCTCGCTTGTCATTCTGACATTTCAGTGCGTGACCAGGTCATGGCAGATGTGTATTCTGCAGTGGCGGATCCAGGGATTCCGACCTCGGTGGGGGGGGGGGGAAGGGGGTTCGAATGACCTGCTGGAGGCTGGATCAGTGCATTTAATGATTTCCCCCTGGCTCCAAGACTGTTATAAAATATTTCAATGAAGCTGCTACCTGGCTACAAGCTAAGCCTGCTTGTTCATTAGCATATGGACACTGGACCTGACTAGGTGGATTACAAAACAGGTGATAGTCTCGGGTAGTCTTGCCAACTTGGAAGCTATTGCCATACCAGAGACATCATCGGTGTACTCAACTCGAGACTATCACCTTTTTTGTCTCTCTGATATGGAAATAGCTTCCAAGTTGGCAAGACTACTGTGTCTTAATCTGCCATAGCTGGGCCATTTGATAAAGCCAGAGGCATTAACGAGGATACTCATACATCCCGGCCAGTCGAATAAGCAGACCAGTCTGTTCTCACAGCCCGTGGAAGCGGAGAGCGGATAAATGAGTCTATGCATACCTCCAGGCTGTGTCGAATAGGCAGGTTTAGCGAATAGACACTGCATTTAGCAACTTTAAATGATGAAGAAATTGGGTTGTCATTTGCCCATCCCCTAGTTGTTTAGGCTAATCTGACACCGACATTGGACCTTGCTAACCCCTATCTCTTCATTAGGCGCTAAATCCGGCTTTGCTAGTTGATAATGTCAAGTATGATATTGCTAGCCTTTATTATTCAGCCTGATAGGTATAGTATCCCCCAAGGCCAGACAGTTTTATGAACCTAATTACCATCTGTGTGTACAGCCCACTGAGATCAGTGTAGGAAGCAAATCCAAAAAACCAATGATTATATATTCGTGTATGTTTTATAGATGGAGAAGCTGGCTTTCTCTGATTGGTCAGCTGAGGAAATGTGGCTTTTCCATTTGTTAGTGCACAAGTTAACGATTTTTGTATGGTTTTGTTGTGGGAGTAGGACTTGTGTTAATTAACTTTCTGTAGATTCTCTAGTGTACTATTGTACCCAATAATATATAGATTTTAACATGAATCGACCTATCATGAGTTCTCATTACTCTCACTTTGGTTTCAGAACTCTTGGGTGATCTTTTGAAGAAACGCCCGAAGGAAACTGATGGCATTGATTCCGTCATTGTGGTGGACAACGTCCCAAGTGTAGGAACCGAGCGATTGGAAAAATTGCAGAATGTCATCAGGAAGATCTTTAGCAAATTTGGAAAAGTCCAGACGGAGCATTATCCTTTGGATGATGACAAGAAAACTAAGGGGTATGTTAAAATGATATTCTTAAAATACAATTAATACATGTAGTACTGTGCCACAGGGCTATATAATATGTAAATTTCCTCAATTAGAAACAGAATTTCGCCTAAGGCAAAAAAGCCCATCATACAAATCTACATTGTCAATTTGTCATTTTGTGTAATTTGTTTTACAGATACATTTTCCTGGAGTACCAGAACCCCCAGGACGCTGCAGAAGCTGTGAAGGCCACCAATGGCTACAAACTCGACAAGCAACACACGTTCGCAGTGGACCTCTTCTCTGACTTTGAGAAGTACCAGAGAATTGCAGAGGAATGGGAGAATCCCACACCCCAACCTTATGTGGATCACGTGAGTCTTGCTTGTCAAATTTCAGCTACTAGTCCTGTAAACACAATTAAATGGCTATGGATGTTGGTTTTGATATGGTCATCTTGTTTGCTTCAGGGAAACTTGAGAGCCTGGCTGCTGGACCCTCACTGTTACGATCAGTTCAGCGTCATTTACGAAGGTGGAGAGAAGACCGGGATCTTCTTAAATTCTCACGGCGAGCCTACAGCTGTGGAAGAACGTCAGGTTAGTTGAAGAGCTAATAAATTCTGGTATTTGGAATTTCTAGCATTGATTTGATAACAACATGCCAAGAATGAAGCAAGTATAATTTCACGTGTTTGAGTGATGCAGTATTACGGTGACACCTGTCCTTCAGTAGGAGAAAATTTTTTAGTTTCTGAGGTGTCTTACAACTTAGATCCAACTCTACAGGGTGTCTACAGAAAAAGAGGACAGTCACTTTTTTTCTTTTTCACACTCATATAAGTTCAGAATTTGGTGATAAGTCTAACATAAGAATGGATTTGATAGTCAGCCATATCAGGTCTATTGGAAATATGTTTATTTTTGTATTGGATCGCTACTGAAGGCAAAATGCAAGCATGATATGCAAAAGTGCTTGCGTTGCTGTAAGCTGAAAAGGCACGTCCTGTTTTCCTCATTGTTGATGCGATATTATTTACCATTTATGGTGCTGCCCCCGCAGGTCTCGGGCCTCCTCGTGGCGGAGGGTGGTAACACTAAGGTGAAGACCTCTATCCTTCAGTGGCCAACATGAGACAGTGCGCTTGCACGGTGTGTCCCCTACCTTACAGGGGAATATCAATGATAATGTCAAAAAACATGTTACAAGACCGGATCGTACGTCAACCGGGTAACCAAGGTGCGCGTCCCTCAGCGGGAAACCAGGCTGAGATCGAAAAATTAGCGACTGGACTACCAAGATTTCAACGGACAAGGACATCCTCGGATGACTTGATAGACCCTGACCGCCTCCCACACATCTTGAAAGACGAAAATTGCCTTGTGATGAAAGGTGAAACAAAATCCCTTGACGACCTGTCAGCTATCGATGTTTATGAGGTTATTGCAGACACTTGTGACAACACTGTAGCTGGAGAAATAAGACGTCAAACTAATGGAACATTCCTGATTCATCCTCAGAACGATCAACAAAAAGAGAAACTGACATCAGTCAACAAAATTGCCGGAACAAAAATCTCCTTTGAACCTTTCAGAAGACCAGGCAAAGGCCTCATCTTCTCAAAAGAGAGCAGGACATGTACTGATGCTCAGCTAAACAAGTGGTTCAAGAAACATGGCATTGAACACTTCAAACGTCTTTCCCAACAAAACGGATATGAATTACTACACTTGACATTCAAAGACGATAAAGTTCCAAAGAAAGCACCTGTGGCTTTTGAAAAGTGCAGAGTTCGCCCTATCTTTCTTCGCCCAAAACGTTGTTTCAATTGCCAAATCTACGGACATTTCAGCAGTATGTGTAGAAGGTCGACAGTTAGTGCAAATTGCGGAGAACTGGATCACACTCACACAAGAGAGCAACCATGCTCCAAGTCCTCGTATTGTGTTAATTGTGCAGGGGATCACCCTGCATTTAGCCACGACTGCAGAATCTTCAAGAAAGAAAGGGAAATCATACAACTACAGATTGACACAGGAATATCATTCCCTGAAGCCAGACGCCGTGTAGAAGATGATACGGACAGCATGGACCAAGAATCAGACTACCCCAGACCAGTTTTACACTTATCTCCAAAGAGACGGATTCAACTGAAGACGAACCTCTTCATGGATGTCATGCAGAAGAAATCTTCACCAGAACAACCAAAGAAGAAAGAAACCATGCACTCTCCTGAACCAGTTTCATGCATATCACCCAGGAAACAAAGTCATACTGATATCCCTCAAACAAAGATGTCACCTGAACAAGCAAAGACGAAAGAAGCATTGGCTTCTGAGAACAAGCATCCTAAAAAATGCAATGAAGTGATGGCTGCATCCAACAAAGACATCTACCTCAAGTTGGTACACAAAGATCTATCACTGACCACGTATGACCGCCTAGCTTTGATTGAGAAGCATCTAGAAAATTCTAAAAGTACTCTGACAAATGCAGGCCTTGAAAATGGATATGGACTTCTCTTACAGAGAACAACTCAAAGTGCACGCTGCAGGCCAAAAGAAAAGTATTGTACTGTTGCCGAGATCCGGGAAGCCACAGCATCACACCTATTCACAGAGATTGAATACGGAACTATGATTCTTCTTCTTATCCACGATCTACTCTTTCTTATTCTGAAATTGGTAGAACATCGCCAGAACAGTTCATGTCAAAAAGAACAGTCAGGACACCTAACTAAGTCAGCTGCAGCAGTTGTCTGCTTGGTGTTAAACAACAAATGGCAAACTAGTAGAAGGAAGCTCACAGAAGACTACCTTGAGTATACAAAAACACTTCTTGCATCATTGAGACTTTACCAAGCACGCACACAACTTGTACAACGTACACAACAAACTAAGGGGCCGTTCAACAAAGACGGTTTCAGTACAAAGTCGGACCTCATCAAAGCTATTAAAAATTACAAATTTACAGAAGAAGGAGCCGGTGCTCTGATCCTTCTTATACGCCACAACCTGTTTACAACTGCGCTAAAAGTAGCCCAGAAAATCCGTAAATAATTTCTTGACCAACCTACAAAGTTAGTTCTTCCAACACAGACATGCTATGTGGACAATAAACAAAGACAAATAACACCTGAGCAAGCCTCGATATAGCCCAATAAGGTGCTGCTGAGGCGTAAAACACAAACACACACACACACACCATTTATGGTGCTTGTGAGAGAAGGAATGATTCATGCATGAGTAGTGGGACATTTGCTAATGCTCCAGCTGCCGATAATTCAATTCAGGACCAAACACTTGGTCTTCAACATGTAGTCATCTGATGACAAAAAATTCACAAAATTATCTCAAATAGCCATTGAACAGAGTGCCGGAATCAATGCAAATGATTATAATAACATTCTGAAATAATTTGGGGTACCAAGGCGTCAGACGAAAAACTCTTTTGTTAGCAAAATCATCTTCCTACAAGGTGTAGCGCCTGTTCATACTGCCAAAAAGACTCAGGAGTGCCTCAAAACAAACCTTCTGAGCCAGGTAGGGTGCCACCCCTTGCCTCCTGAGCTGGACCCAGTGGATTATTCAATATGGGCAAATTGGGAGACAGAATCCAGCAAGTTATCCCAACCATTGCATTAAAGTTACAGGCCTCCGTCACATCTGCATGGGGCAAAATGTTCGTGGAGAGCATCAAACACGTTTTTTCATCATTTCTGTCTCATCTGCAGAAAGTTACAACAGCAAGGGTTGCGAATAATGGGTAATTTGACTGTTCTGAATATACTGTACATATACAAATCATGTTTTGTTGAATAATGATGCTTGGCACAAAATAAAATGTAAACAAATGTAATTGTGTTGACTGTCCTCTTTTTCTGTAGACACCCTGTACCTTAATATTTCTTTTCAATTTGCAGAGATGGACAGAGACATACGTCAGGTGGTCTCCCCAAGGAACTTTTTTGGCGACCTTCCATTACAAAGGCATTGCCCTCTGGGGCGGAGAAAATTTTAGACAAATTATGAAATTCGGTCATCAGGGTGTTCAGTTGATTGACTTCTCACCTTGTGAAAGGTATGTTAAACCTATTATGTCTTACTGCAAAATCTTGCTGCATAGATGTGCACTTATTGGAAGGGTAATAATCATGCACATCTTAAGCTTGTTTGAAAGAAAGCCAAATAAAAGAAATATTACTTATTCGTCCTTTCAAAATGTTAGGTGCAGTGTTAAAAATAGTATTCATAAATGGTTTTAGATCTTGTATTATCAAATGTGGATTCTTGACTGTAATTGTCTTGAAAAAATGATCCAATTCTAAGCTGGCCAATGTAGGCCTAACTTACTATTAATCTCTGTGACATTTGTAGACCACTTTTAGATTGAGGAATCCTGATATTCTCAAGTTTCATGTTATATGAATCGTGTATTATTTATATAGATAAATAATTTCTATAATGAGTAAGTTTTTGCGCGGTTTGAATGTTCTATTTCCTTGCAGATATATGGTGACATTCAGTCCTATGCCGGACAACAGGGACGACCCCCAGGCCATCATCATTTGGGACATTAGGACGGGACAGAAGAAGAGAGGCTTCCACTGTGAAAATGCTTCTGTCTGGCCTATTTTCAAGTGAGTCTTTGCTGATTATTTTCACATAAGTCTTCTGATTTAAGCACTTGACAAACAAGAAATTTATTCATAATTCACTAGTGTGAATTATAGAGATATTATACTTTCTGTGATAGATAGATTTCTGTAAGAGCTTTTTGATAATGATAGGCCTTGGTCTCTTAGAGAAAATGTTAATTGCATAAATAGTTGTAGGTTTAGACACAACTTTCTTCTAACTCCTTGAAAAGTCAAAATCTCTTTGAATGAGGTTCATTAATTTGCAACTTGACTTTCAGATATGTAATTTGCATAAATTCATCTAACTGTCGCAATTTATCTGCCCAGGTGGAACCACGATGGCTCCTACTTCGCCAGGATGAGCCAGGACACTTTGAGCGTGTATACGACGCCGTCATTTGGTCTGATGGACAAGAAGAGTATTAAGATCGTGGGGTTGAAGGACTTCTCTTGGTCCCCGACTGACAACATCATCTCTTACTGGACCCCGGAGGATGGCGACATGCCAGCTAGAGTAACGCTGATCGATGTTCCTAGCCGAGAAACCCTGTGCGTGAAGAACCTGTTCACTGTGGCAGACTGCAAGATTCATTGGCAGAAGAACGGAGACCATCTGTGTGTCAAGGTCGACAGGTACAAGTCGAAGAAAGAAGAGAAGGATCAGATTAGATATGGAGTAAGTGGAGTAAACTGCCTGTTAAGATTTAATGATGAAGGAACTCAGGATTGAGTCTACATATATGCCTCTGAATTAAGATCATGTATTAAGAGCATCGATTCAAACATTTCATCTTGTCTTTTGTTGTGTAATGTTATTTATATCAAGCTTAAAGAAATACATGTAGTGTGCATTTAAGTTTTTTCCTAGAAATATTCATCACAGGGGAGGATTGGTCTAGTGGTTGCGTGCTAGCTTGCCATTCGCTGGGTCCAGGTTTCGAATTCAGCTCTTGTCGGGTCATCTGGGCCTATGTTGGACGGCTGTTTCAATCACCTCATTGCTGTGTCCAGACACTGTCCTTCTCCTGTTTTAATTAGCCTACAAAGTCAATCCATTTTACTTTATACCGCATGAAATTATTTTTCTTCTTTTCAGGGCATTTTCCACAATTTCAATATATTTAGGCTTCGAGAGAAACAGATTCCGGTCGATATTGTAGAAGTAAAAGGTATTTATCATCAAAATAGTTATCTTCATTGTTATAAAATGTAACAACATAAAAATTTTACATCATTTTCATTGTTATGATAATATAACAACTTGAAAATTTGCACATAATTTTAAATAACTGATTTGCTCATTAGTTACTTGTTTGCTCGTAATTAATAACTGAGTTGCCCATAATTAATAACTGATTTTCCTCTTGCAGAGAGTATTCTGGCCTTTGCTTGGGAGCCTGTGAACGCCAGGTTCGCAATTATTCACGGAGAGAACCCTAGGATTTCCGTCAGCTTTTATGTGGTCAAAAAAGGACAGGGAAGCAATGTAGAATTATTAAGTAAGTCTAGTTTATGAAATTGCACAATTGTTGAATCAGAATTGTTATATTGATAATATAATCCTGGTATGAATTGAACAACCGGCTTTGTCAAAATTGATGACTTCATTTATTTCTCTCTTTCAGAAACCTTTGATAAGAGACCTGTGAACAGTTTGTTTTGGAGTCCCCGAGGACAGTTTATTGTTTTGGCTGGTTTAAGAAGGTGAATATTTTCCCCCATCTTAATGTTTTGACTCTTTGTATATATATTGCGTGTACATGTTTTCCTGTTTTTATGGAGCGGTAATAGCGCTAGCTGCGCTGTACTATCTATATGTTTGCATTAAATGAGCAAAAATGGTGAATTAATTGGTAAATTTTCTCATTTTCAGCATGAACGGCACTCTTGAGTTTGTGGACACTAATGATATGTTGATCATGACCCAAGCTGAGCACTTCATGGCCACCGACGTAGAGTGGGACCCAACTGGAAGATTTGTGGCCACTGCCGTCAGTTGGTGGGGCCACAAGGTGGACAATGCGTACTGGCTCTGGAACTTCCAGGTGAGTAAAACACTGACTGTCTCTGCCCTCTGGTGGTAAGTTTCAGTAACAGTTACGAGTTGGTCTCGCTTGCTGACAGGATGTAGTTGATCCGCCACTGACTATAATAGTATGTTAAAACAATTTTATCCTAAAATGTTTGTGGAGACTATTGACGAGTCATTACTTGGCATTAGGTAGTGATGGCGCTTGTAGAGTGACTTAGAGTTTGTCTCATCTTGCATGCAAACTGAAATATAGCACTGTTTATATAGGCTGTGAAAAAGCAATGCATGAACTTAAAGCAATGCAAATTATCAACCTTGGTTGAACTAAGTCGTGAGTGGCACTGCAGTGCATTTTTTGCTACGTCACGGCAATTTAGGCCATTGTTTTGGTTGCGTCAAGAATGTAAACAACTGTGAATGAGCTGTCGTCATCAGAAAAATGTCAATAATCGATCAAGACATCACCAAAACATCGCAAAAATGTGATAAACAAATTGCAAAATGGCTATTCTATCCGTGAGTATGTGTACTGCTACTATCAGACTTCTAGGTTCTGAACAATCAGACCAAACACCAGTTCGCATTTTGATGAGACAAACTAGCATTGTGTGCACTGGAACTGGCTACCTGGCTGTATACTCCCTGGAGAGTTTAGGAAGGCTCATGCATGAATAGGCGTGCCAAGGTTGTAATTGTAAATTCTGTTGAGACTGAGTTTGTAGGTGTAATGGACTCTAATAAATCTGCATTTACATTTAATTTTAATTTCTGTTAGTGTGCATAACTGTCCTTGATAAAGTCTCACATGCAGTTTAAAACACTTGGTGATGGTATTTCAGGGTCGCCTGCTGCACAAGCAATCCCAGGAGCGCTTCTGCCAGCTGCTGTGGAGACCCAGGCCTGCATCTGTGCTGCCTGCCGCTCAGGTCAAGGAGATCAGGAAGAATATGAAGAAGTACAACCAACGCTTCTCCCTGGAGGACAAGATGAGGGACTCCAAGGCTTCCAAGGTGAGAGTGGAATCATGTTAGATGTGATATTTGCCTGTGAACTCCAGGGGTGCTGTCACCAATACTTGTGGCGACACCTGTCTATAGAGCTTCTTTCATCAGATATCATGATGAGTTCTAGCTGTGATGCCCTCGCCCGGGGTTTAATGTGTGGTCATTTTGTTGGGCATTAAGATTGGCTTAAAGTAATAAAGAAATTGGTAGATTGTCTTAATAAGTAAAGAAATGGATGCTAACCGCACGCAGGAGGCATTTGATGTTGTCATGGACATCTCATTTGACAACATTACATTTTGGCTGAGATTATGCTGTACATAATGGAATTCTAATATTTTTTTTGTGACCTGCGCAAGCGGTCTTATGTGATGATACGATCTTAAATTTTTCCTAGCTTTATTTCTTGTATGATGAAAGATTAAAATAGTTGTGTGTAAATACAGCTTATGAAAGTCCCAATTATTCTTTTCCAGGAACAAATTGAGCGTCGGCGGAAGATGATAGAGGAGTGGGAGTCGTGGCAAGCCATGATCCTTGATAATTACAACGAGGAGAAGGAGCAAAGGCTCGTCTTGAGAGATGGTTAGTATAAAAAGGAGAAATTGCTCCATTTCTGGCACTTCGCTGATTGCACATTACTTGCTGTGGCCCACCAAGTGAAGCCAGCATTTGGCCAGCTGTCAGGTTATCCTAATCCTGTGTCACCATTAGTCAAAATTTTTCTCTCTGTATCAGAATTGGTAAATATTGTCCCAAGTCCATGCGTCTTGTTGAAGAGAACTTCACTTCCTTTTTGGGCTGTGAAGTAATTCTAAAACATTTTTGTGAAAAACCATGGGAATCTTTCTATGGCTGCCGTTGGCTGTAATACCATTGTGGAAGATTCACTGAATATTAATGACTGCATTGTGGCGCATGTCAATAAGGCCACACATAACTGATTCTTAGCTTCGCGGACCCGCCGACACAATAGACTTCCTGCTGATGGAAAAAGTAAATAAAAAAAAAATTAAAAAATTTTTTTGACATTATAAAATTGTTTTTTTTTCACCTTTTTTTTTTTGTCCTACCGACCGACCCTAGTAAATATGTGCCTTGAGAGGATCCGAGAAGCTAAAGATCAATAGTGTGTGGCCTAAGTAAATGAAATACAAATAGATAAATTGTTTGATCTTGACGTTTTCTTCCCCAGGCATCGACACGGATGAGATCGAGAGTCACATTGAGAACTTTGAGGAGGAAGTCATTGAGTTTCTGGTTAGCGTTCAGGAAACCGTCGTGGAGGAGTGATTGGACAGAGAGAGAGGCCTTCCGGGTGGTGGCGCATTCAGTTGCACCACCAGCCACCTTCGTTTACCACCTCGTGTTGCGGCATTTGCTCTGCATCTACTCGGCATCTGCCTTCGTTTGTTCGGCATTTGCACGGCATCTGCGCGTTTTGCAGCGATCCCAGCGTTGTTGCTTTGTTAGGGGCTCATCATTCCCACCAGACAGCGGACCCTATATAATATATATATATACCAGTTGTATACCAATCTTATCGAGTGAAAGTCTGACATATACTTAGCCAAGTTGTACTGCCATTCAAACATCTTGGACGATCGACACCATTGTATTAACCATTGAATCGAACTTAGAATTATAAACATTGATAGCGCATTACTGCTTTACAGAACTTTGATTGCGTCTTTGTGTGAAAAGAGCTGGTTTTATTGATAATTGATTGAATTTGTTGTTCATTGTATCTTATATATTTAACATGCATGGTGATATGTGGTGTATTTATTCTAATAATCAGTATAGCCAAATTATGAGATATCTCCCACCTCTGAAGGTGGGTTTGTATTTATGTGGATGTCGGTGCGTTGTACTATCCTTAGCAGTACTCTATGGCCATTTCTGTGCTCTCTTTCCTTTCCCATTTTCAATATGTGGGACGTTATGCATAGACATTAGAAGTCTGGTTAGAATATTTCAAATAAAATTAAGCAACTCTAAATAACAGGACTTCATCTTTATTTCATGCTATTAAACGGCTGTCTCTCGGTCAGTTTGTGAGTTTCATCAAATGTCATAAATGGCAATGGGTTTCAAATTTGTTTAATACTGTGTTAACAGGATTCTACTTGGTTGTTTGTCGCCTGGCATTTTGAAAAAACGCAGATGAATCTCTGCAAGCCGTTGGGCCAACTCTAAGCTGTATGACGTTCATTTTCTGCAATTAAACTTCTCTTTGTCAGCTGCTTACTACTTTCAATAAATTTTGAATTCTCAATTGAATATATACTGTAATATAAGGTGAATCGGGACAATGGGGAACCCTTCCATTTCTTCAAACAACAGCTTCCTCTTTACTCAGGAAATTGATTTTTGGAACATTGATAGTAGACATGCCAGAGCAAACTGGTTAAACGAGTCGATCTGGAGAGAGCGATTGACCAGATGTAATTGATGCAGCTTAATTACCCGAATTAGAAGGTAGTTACAATGTAGCAAGTTGTTTTAATGAGGAACATAAACATCGTAGATGTGGGCCACAATAGCTCCTAGCTGATGGTCATTCTCTTCACTTACACTTTCTTCGGGCTCATCCCCTTCCCCCCCACAGGTCGATTGCCTCAGCAAGTTCAGCTGGGCATCGTTATTGTAGTGAAGCAGCAAGTGCTGTACATCTTCCTCATGACGTTTCGTTCTTTTTCTTCGTCTGGGGATGTTGCGCGACAAGACGTTCCCTCTAAGCTGTTCCACCAGGTCTTCCTTGAAAGTTGAGGAAATTCTACTGGCTCTCTGGAATCTGGATGGCTTCGTCTGTGTAGTGGCCATTGCAGGTACACATCATTTCTGAAGATATATATAATTTATCTGTATGAAAATTATGACAGTATATTTTGAAAAGCCTCACTTTATAATTTTTTCAGTTGGAAGCAAGCAAAAATTCTTGAATTTGAACTTGGCAGAAAGAGTGGGAACCCTGGAGCTTGGTCATAATAGAGAGGTTTGTATAGGTTATTCACCTAGGGAGAGGCAACATGTGATTTATCCAGCGAGGGCGTTAGCCCGAGCTGTGATAAACACATATTGCCGATCCCACGGTGAATAACTGGCTTATACCATAAGACAAAACTGAAACTTGTCGTTTGTTGCTGTGGTTTTTCACAGCTTCACTTATTATTCTCCCATGGGAGGATAACTGGACAACAAAGAATATGGGTTTTATTGCAGTGAAATACTGACTCATGATTGGCTGACAGAGGTGTCGAATGGTATAAAAGTGTATATTGCTTATTTCATTTTAATATCCTAGAAATTAACCATTAATTGGACAGCTGTTATTTGGCAAATTAATGATTTGTTGACTTCGGCCATTTTCATTTTCCAAAATAAGTCGGTGAAAAAATTACTTTGACAACTTTGTGCTAGTCGGCATCATCACTTTTGAAACTGTTATTTTGATGCTCCTCATAGAGGTCCATGGCTACGCAGTAGCCGTGACCACCCCTGACGTTGACAGTCCTGTTCCATAAGAGGTCCGCCTGATATCTCTGCGATCCAAAGCCAGCCATGGCAGAAAATCAGGTTAGTACTTGCGTTATATTCTTTATGGTGGTGAAGTTGAAATACCGTATTTCCTCGTTTAGAAGCCCGGGCGCTTTTTGTTTTAAAGGAGATCATTACCCCGGCGTTTATATGAGACAGGCGTCTATTTGAGACGGGCGTTTATTGTTTTAAACATCCTCAGTTGGGCTTTACAATCAAGGTTTTTTTGCAGACAAATTTCAATATCATTTCAACACAGACTGTTCATCTTGTCACATACATGATTTTGAAGCTTTTTTGCATTCTTAACAAAAATGTTTGTTCACCATATTTTTTGCTGCTCTCACAATCTCTTTGAATTCAGGCACGGATAATTCCATATTTCCAAGCAATTCCTTCGGGCAATCCTCACTTATTGTTACTGAGGGAACTGTTACGTCTCTGTTCATCTCCTCAGAAGTCCCCTTGAATCTTTTCAATTGATAGGTCTTCATCACATGAAACAGCAGCTGTCTGAAATACATCAAAGTGGTATTTTGAAATATAACACTATCTTGTATTTCTTTTTCTCATTGGTTAAAAGTAACAAAATTATTTTTCTTCATCTACGGATGCTGAATTTGCTGGTGACAATGAAATGCACATAGAGTGTTTCACTGATAGCTGTGATTTGATTGTTTTTTTTTGTCGGTATCTTGGTTGTAAAATTGGTGGTCGGCATCGTTGAAGTGGAACGGGGGATCGGCATCGTTGAAGTAGAAAATTCTGTGGGTGTTTCGAGGGTTATTTCGGGGGGGTTGGTGTCAGAAAACGAGGGGCTGGTCGGTCGGTTGTTGTCTAGATCAATTCCACAGTTGTCTATGACCTGTTGAAGAACCTCCACAGGGAGGTTCTGTTTCAGTGTTTCAAGGGTGACTGTTGATGATGGTCTTGTGCGGTTGATACCCTTCTTTTTGGGCGGGCCTCCCAAATCTCCGCGCTTTCTTCCGGAGATCTGACCACATAATCCACTCGTTCTAAGATTGGTCTTGGCTGGTCATTCTTCCGGAGGTTAGTAGCGCTGTCCCCATTTTTTCTGGCTTTTTGTTGATGGGTGCCAAAGTCACGTGTGTGTTGTTCCATCCGTTCCCACATGAATGCCTTGTAGCCACACAAAACGCAATAGTACGGAGCCTCTCACGCAGTCCAATGGCACTTGAGGATGTGGTAGAGTGTAGTTTGCTTCGCTCCTGTGAAGCTACACGTGACACATTCGTACACACGACCTCTTTTGTTTCCCGTCTAAAGTAGATAAAAAATAAAACTAATTAAATTTTTGAGCTAGCTACTTATAATTGACCATTACTTGCCCTGCTTGCACAATCCAGATCACCTGGGCCTATGTTGGACGGCTGTTTCTATCACCCTTCACCTCATCGCCGTGTCCTCCTCCTGTCCTAATAGCCTACCAAGTGCATAACTACAGGACTCTATCTCCATACACTTTATACAGTGCAATGTTAGGTATCATGATCATTCAAGGGTGTTGTTTCACATAATGAAAATAATTATCATGTGTGATACACTGTCTGCGCTCAATGGAGCATGAAAATTTGTGACGTGGCAAAGCCACTTGAGCATCAAACACATTGTCATTTCGTTGCACTTCTTGTTTCCCTGCAGTAAGAGTGGATTTACTCCAGCATTATCAATCACTAGCAAAATTAACAAAAACCTGCATGCGCAAACTGGTTAAACGAGTCGATCTGGAGAGAGCTATTTGCCAGATGTAATTGACGCAGCTTAATTACCCGAATTATAAGGTAGTTACAATGTAGCAAGTTGTTTTAATGAGGAACATAAACATCGTAGATGTGGGCCAAAATAGCTCCTAGCTGATGGTCATTCTCTTCACTTTAACTTTTTTCGGGCTCATCTTCTTCCTCCCCACATGTCGATTGCCTCAGCCAGTCAAGCTGGGCACTGTTCGCAAGGATGGAACCTTTGACTTGCTGGGCATTCAGTGGTCTTCTATTTACAAATGACTTGGACCCCAGATGGTCGCGTCCAGGTTTACATCGAAGGGCCGTACCTTATTATAGTGAAGCAGCAAGTGCTGTACATCTTCATCATGACGGTTCGTTCTTTTTCTTCGTCTGGGGATGTTGCAGGACAAGACGTTCCCTCTAAGCTGTTCCCCTAGGTTGTCCTTGAAAGTCGAGAAATTTTGCTGGCCCTCTAGATGGCTTCGTCTGTGTATCGGCCATTGCAGGTACACATCATTTCTGAAGATGCTTATAATTTATCTGTATAAAAATTATGACAGTATATTTTGCAAAGCCTCACTTAATGATTTTTGCAGTTGGAAGCAAGCAAACAGTTGATGGATTGATTGACTTCATTCAATATACTGCCATGAGAAGCTCATTGCTAGTCAGATGCCTTAAGATGGTCTAAATTGTCTTAATATACACTTCAACCTCACTTAACGACCACCCCTCCAATACGGGCACCTCGCCATTACGAAGACAAAGGCCTGGAAACATATTTTTTCTTCCTCTTTTTTTTGTCGAACCCTCCTACGGCCACCAAATTTTGTTACACCAATGGCCCCCTCTATATATGCTCAGAAGCACTATAAATTTAGATTCCAGATGGTGAAATATGAGGTCATGATAGAGAGGTGTAAGTGTATATTGCTTATTTCATTTTAATATTCAAGATATAATCATTAATTGGAAAGCTGTTATTTGGTAAATTAATGATTTGTTGACTTCTGCCATTTTCATTTTCCAAAACAAGTCTGGGAAAAAAAATTACTTCGACCCCTTTGTGCTAGTCGGCATCATCACTTTTGAAACTGTTATTTTGATGCTCCTCGTATAGGTCCATGGCTACGCAGTTGCCGTGACCACCCCTTATGTTGACAGTCCTGTTCCACAAGAGGTCCGCCTGATATCTCTGTGATCCAAAGCCAGCCATGGCTGAAAATCAGGTTAGTACTCGTGTTATATTCTTTATCATTTTGTGGTGGCGATTTTGTCAGCCCTCTTTCTTCATTCTTGGCCTGCCAATTCTAATCGCAATATTTCACGAAGAGTTATGAAATTTGGTACAGGTATTGGCCTATGGGCATCAATCGGGAACATGTTGAGAAATCCAAGATGGTGACCATTTTGTGGTGGCCATTTTGGCAGCCATCTTTCTTCTTGAACTTCCAATTGTGACCTTTAATTTTTCACTTACAGTTATGAAATTTGGTACAGGTATTGGCCTGTTGGTATGGATCAGGTACACGTTGAGAAATCATGATGGCGGCCATCTTGGCAGCCATCGTTCTTAATTTCTTGAACTGCCCCATTGTGCTCTCAATATTCCTCTTACAGTAATGAAATTTGGTACAGGTATTGCTGTGGGCATGGATAAGGAAAATGTCGATAAATCCAAGATTGTGGTCATTTTGGCAGCCATCTTTCTTCATTCTTGAACTGCCCATTGTAACCTTAAAATGTCGCTTAGGGTTATGAAATTAGGTATTGGCCTGTGGGTGATAATCTGGCACACATTGATAAATTTCACATTAACAGACGTGCGTTGAAACTGCTTGCGGATCTGGTTCAGCTTGCAATGTCCCGTATGTTTCCTCAGGCCAGCCATGATTTTCTTCATGCAAGAGTGAGCATTACACAACAGTGCTGCCACAATGTCGCACTATGACCCCAGTTAAGAGCATGCACTCTTTCTCAGTTAATGGATGTGTTCCCGTATCAATGAATCCAAGAAGCTCCAAATTTTAACCTTTGTGCACAAGTTGAATGTCCGGTTGGATGGCCATCTCATCCTGAAGCAAACCTCCGTTCCGCCCATACGTGTCAAGATGAAGCTCATCGGCTTGCTGCCACATCCAGGCCATTTGGTCCTCTCTGAGTCCAATATCCTGAGGCACGGCGTTCTTATTTCTCCTGAGCGTGCTCCCACAAGTTTTGTCGACTTGAACAATCGTTGCTATACTCAGTGGTGGAGAGGTGTAAAAGTAACTAAATAATTTGTCTTCTGGATGCTGGTGACAATGAAATGCACCTAGAGTGTTTACTGATAGCTGTGATTTGATTGTTTATTTGATAAAAATATCTTCATTTTTGAAATAATTTCACCACTTATTGGAGTGCCTGAAAGGTTGTCCATGACTTATTGTGCTGATTTAAATATACAAATTTATTGCATTTTAACCCTAAAGGTCTTGGCAGGAGACTGACTGATCCAAACTGCCTGGTCACGGGAAGGGCACCAGACGATGGTCACAAGGTCCACCTGGTAGTGTCCCAGTACTTAGTGACAGGAATTACACCCTGAAACATCCTGAAGTCCTTCCATCGACCGTAGTTTGGGACTTATCCATGTCATCAAACCTAGTGGTGGTCTCCGTGACCTCACCCTTATACATGTACGCTGCTATCGCAAACAGCACGGTGGCTATAACCAAAATTCTGTGACATCATCGTGACTTGTCACTTTTAAAAAGCTCTTGAACAGTGAAACGAATGATGTTCAGATCGACTATCCCTTTTTACAAGGTCATCCCAAACATTTTTTAAGTCACCACACACAGCTCAGTGGATCAGAATGAGTCATATTTTCTGTGTGGTGTTGTGGAATTTGCTTGTAGCTTTTGGCTGTGTTCCTTCAGAGATTCTAGTTCAGTCCCTGGTTTCCTTTTTTTGGAATTTTCTTTGCGGTATGGGGCGGAGTTTCAGGAATGTTGGAACTGTCTTTGGCAGCAGGGTTCTGTGTTGAATCTTTCGTCTTGTTTTGATATGCACTACTATCTTTGCCAACAATCTGTTCAAACTCTTTATAAATGAAGCACTGTGGTCGGACGCTGGACCTGGGTGGTGTCGCAAGTACGCCTCGCGACGAAGAACCAAAGTATTCAGCAAAACTCCAGCAGAGAAGTTTGTGGAGAAAGCAAAGGTCCGGCGGACCTCAGCCTACTCTAGTAGTAGCACGCTAGGCTGCCAAATCCCTGGTTTGGAACCAGCTCTTGTCCGGTCATCTGTGCCTATGTTAGATGGCTGTTTCAATCATCCTTTCACCACATTGCCGTTTCCTTTGCCTGTCCTAATTTGCTTACGAGTGCATAAATACAAGACGAAAAGCCCCAATCACCCATCCATTCTAACACCACTGGTGTGTTTCTGTGAATCGGCATCTTCTCTGTAGGACTTCAAAACCTTGTTCCACTTGTTCCACTTGTTCTAGCTGTAGCGGTTACACCGTCATGGTTTGAAGATAGTGAAATTTCGCTCCCAAGTAGGGGAAAGCGGGGCACAGTGAGACGGCAGGCGCAGTGAGACAAAGCCCATAGCGTCTAGCTCGGACTGTTTACAGATGAACCCTCTTTTGTATAGTACAAAAAGTAAGTGAGAGTCTGACCTCTATCCGGAATGCCTACACAGCATATCGAGAGTGGAATTTCAATATCTTGGTTTTTAACCAGTAAAAGTAAATAATTTTGCTAAACAACTTTTTGTTATAATTCCCAAGAAAAATGGTATAATGCAAATCAATTGCCAGGGATTGAAAACTTGGTTGTTTGTTTTAGTTAAGTGAGATGATGAACCACAATACATGCATCCGGTCCACAGGATTCAAAAATTTTTTTAAGAGAGCTAAGTGGGGCTCAGTGAGACAGTTGAAGGCGGGGCACAGTGAGACATCACAAAATACACTCGAAACGACCTGAATGTAAGGCATAACTTACAATTCACCATTAAAAACAAAATGCCTGCTATAAACTACCGATTTTAGTGAGTTATATCCAAAGAGAAGCATCAGAAAGAATTTTGATTAGTATGTAACGGGTGCGGCAGGTTAAATAAGTCGAGCATGTGTCCTGTGAGATGAAGTTTCGAAATATGCTTAAAAAAAGGACCTAAAAAATCACCTAGCCAGCTGCTTTTATAACAGTATAGTAGTTTCTGTAGCAATAATTAATAGAACAATTCCGCAGGTCCTGAGAATCGATGGTTATGGCAGCAGGTGCTGTGTCTCACTGTGCCCTGCCTGCTGTCTCACTGTGCCCCGCCCTCGGGTCACAGTGAGACACTTAGCGAGCATGGACGTAACTCAAAATTTCTCCAAACCTGTAAAAGGTAGGAACCTGAAACTACTGGACAATATGCCCAACATCATTATCTATAATGTGGACCTGATCCCTTTTTACAGCTGCTTGCAGCCTGTATTACAGGAGGAATTTTCATTAAGCCTCTGACCATACAGGAAGTCACACTATTTCACCTATCGCCTTGAAACTTAGCATACAGTCTCAATATAATTTTATCTTGCTTCCATCAACTTTTGGTACACTTCTGTGACATTAAACTTTTTATTTACGAAACTAAAATGTTCGTTTTTGGTGCGAGTTTCAAATGACCAGCTGCAGTGAAAGCAGCACCATCAGCACCAGTAAGATCCAGTGTTTACAGATTCAATAGGAAGAATGAAGGAAGGGATGAGGGAAGGAATGCATGAAGGAACAAAGGAAGAAAAAGGAAGGAAAATAGGGAGGGGAGGAAGGGAAGGAGGAAGGATATACATATAGATAGATAGACACATACGTACATACATACATACATAGATACTAAGTCTATCTACAAGCAGCTGTTAAAGTGCTTGCACGTTATTTTTACTCATTATTGCCAACATTTTAGAACACTTGAAAATAAAAAAAAGTGTCTCACTGTGCCCCGCTCTCCCCTATTTTCATGTCTCTACGCTGATTTGAACGCTTCTCAGTCTAGTAGAAGATGACTAGTTTCTCCTTTCGATCTTACCTTGACAACTTTGACACTACAGAATCAGTTTATGGTGGTGTCCTTGCTACATCTGGTGCTAAAAATGTTTAGCTCATTAGTGTCGACAGCCCAGTGATAGCATGACTATATATTTGTGAACAATTTAAACAGTTTCGCTCAACATAAATAGTACTCACAGGAGCTTTCATGGACCATCCAGTACCTCTTCATCTGCCTGAATGAGGTTGACAGTTGTGATCACATGACCTCAGACCTATTCATATGAATCAAGCTGTTGCTGACAAATGGGAGAATATAATCATAACTGTCAAATTGACTGTCAGTCCTCATTCAGGCTGATGAAGTAGGGTGAACCATGTAGTCGACCACTTCTTTAGCAGTTCTATACTTCATATTATAGCTCTTTACGGATTGGCGGTCCACTGGAAAAATTTATTTTCTAATTTCCAATTTGCGAAGTGTATTTGCCACATCATTGACAGTTTTCTGTTGGTCTCCTAATCTTCTTATTTGATGAAGTACCTTAAGTCATTTTTACCTTCAGCGAACGAAGTTCGAAGAAGGTATTGTTATTACTTTGGTAAAATGTTGTCCGTCCGCCGGTCGGGCGGCGGGCGGATAGATAGTTTCCGGGCCAGAACTCGGGCCCTATTGCATGTACATAGATGAAATTTGGTACACATATAGCCCATATGGTCTGGTTGTGCCTTTTGATGGTCTGATTGATGGATAATCCATACTTTTTGAAATATTAAAGAAAAAGATAAAAAATTATTTTTTTGCGTTTCCGGATCAAGACTCGGTCACTATCGCATGTACATGGATGCAATTTGGTACACATAATAGCCTATGTGGTCCAATTGTGCCTTTTGATGGTCTGATTGATGGGTTTCCTATAGTTTTTGAAATATTGAGAAAAAATAATAAAAATGATTTTTTTTCATTTCTGGCCAAAACTTGCCCAGTATTGCATGTACATGTATGACATTTCATACACATATCACCTATATGATGCTGTTGTGCCTTTTGATGGTGTGATTCATGGTCATTCTATACTTATTGAAATAGTGACAAAATATATTGCAAATTATAATTTTTGGTTTCTCGTCCAAAACTTAGCCTCTTTTGGATGTACCTTGACAAAAATTCATCCACATATTGCCTATAAAGATCTTTCACTGGTCTCATTGATAGATAGTTTTAACACTTTTTAAATATTTAGAAAAAATTTGAAAAATATAAATTAATATACTTCTTGGTTTTCGACCCACAGCTCATAACCTATTCCCTGTACATGTATGAAACTGCAACATAATATGTGTAAATTTGTCTAGTTCAGCCTTTCCATGGTTTTACATACCCTGGCAGGCAGGCGGGCAGATGGTAGGGCAGCAGGTATATAGATAATTTCAGGCCAAGATTTGGACACGATTGCATAATACCAATTTTGTCAACATCGCTTTTATGACTTTACAGATGTCTTTCGCTGAAGGTTTGCTGCTGCGCAGCCTATGTTTAAATTAGTTTGTTTGTTGTTGCCTATGATGCATGCTAAGATAAGCACTGAATCAACTGATTAACCACAGCTGACAAAACCGAAACATTTTTAGGCCAGGGAAATCACACAACCAAGTTGAAAGTTAATTTTGAAACTGTTAAACCGCTAATCCGCAAACAGCTCTGATACAGAAGGGAACATGACATTGATTTGCAACCGAGTGTGTGTTAATTTAAAGAAAAATTAAATCCAAAAGGGTTCCAATGTATCTGAACACTAAAAAACCACTTATATCCCATATTATTCAGTGTTGACCCTAAATTTGCCCATTTGTATAGTAAAGTCGGCCACCCAAAACTAATTGGCCGGCTATATGTACAGTAGTTGGCCAGATGGATTGAAAGTCCCTAAGAATCTGATTAAGTCATCGTTCAAACGCAAAAAAAGTATTTGCCTTGAACGCGAAAATTACCCTTTTTTTTTTTCGCGATGTCCCTTCCAAAGCTCCGTAATATTGGTGAAATGCCTTCTGCTGTTGAAATAATTGCTCTGTTAAGCTGCATTAATTGTGTCCATCAATCACTGTTGCAGGGTCAGGGTAGCTCAGGGTGGGGATTGCTCAGGAATGAGTTGCTGGCATGTCTGGCTGTTATTTGTGGAAATCAGTTTGACACCCATTGCCCCCTCACCAATTAAAATCGGCTTGGTCACAAATGTCTGGTCTCTCTGGTTGCTCTATTTGGAAAGCTATTGAAGCAGTCAATTATTGATCTTGTTGGTAAAAGAACGTTTGTTTGCTACAACATGTCTGAATGACTTCACTTTACCATGTTTTAGTTCTATTGGAATCGTTAAATTAAATATAAATATGAGACACGCACATGTGCAATGGTATGCACTATAAACACTTATAAAGTGTACACTCCTCTATTTTTTCTCACTGCACCATTGCCTCATTTATTCCAATTAATTAAAACCCGTGTATGGTCATTACTATTTCATGCAGTACTCAAATAGTGGGCGAGGGTCTGCGTCCTGCATGCAGAAGTGTGATTTCTTGTCACTCCAATGCGAAGTTTCCAATGCAGGCTGCAGTATCGATTCAGAGCTATTCAGATTGATATCTTGACTGTTCATTGAGGAATTCTGAGAGGTTCATTTCCTGAGAAGAATGTCTGGGGCTCTTTTATGGGTCTCTGTTCATAAGGAGAGTCAATTAAGGTCAGGTGGGCTCCCATTACTGGTCGATATTTATGATAAAGTGATCAAATTTAGGAATATTTAATCATGTCAGTCCTCGGCCTGTCTGGATATTGATCACTAGCAAGTCAAAGTGGACTTCAGTGCTGATTTTCAGTGGAACCTGTACCTGGTCCATGTCTAATTGGTAACCAAATATTTTGGAGTCGTAACCAATTTTAAAAGAAATGAAACAATATTATGTGGAGGGAAGGAAGTTGCATTCAAGATCTCAGGTGAGTCTACTGATATTAAGTTATTGTGAATTTGAAACAGCATTCCTTCTTCAGTTCTCACCAGCAAACCCCTTTTAAGCATTTTAATTCTTAGGGGAGGAGGTATATCCAGTGAAGGTGTGGTATTTCATTAATTATGGGCCGGCCAGATGATCTTTGCGGGGGGGGGGGGCTATGGATATTTGGTGAAGAAAAAAAAAATTGTTTCCCACTTGACACTGAAACAAAAGTTTGTTCAGCACATGGAAAAAAACACCAGTAGCTAGCTAGGGTACCGCAATGTTAAAATTCCGATAAAAAAGTTTGTAGCGAGTGTGCATGCGAAAAAATTGTTCGTCCATAGCCCCCCCCCCCCAACTATCGTCTGGTCGGCCCCTTATTGGTTATTGCGTATAACTCATCGACAGAGGAGATATCCCAACGACAACCAGGGAAGAAATCTTCTCGGAAGACAAAGAACACCTCAAACAAGCAAGCGAAAAACTAATCAAAGCAATCTCCTGCCTAAAACAATGCCATAAAATAAGTACTACTATCTCTGTTACAGGAGACGGTGACCCAGCTGATGAGACGAAGACAAGAAAAACAAAATAATTAACAATCCACTAAAAAGTAAATTATCAACACCTTTGACATAAACCAAGAATGTCTCTAAATAATCCAATAAGGTGCTGATGAGACGTAAAACACACACACACACACACACACACACACACACACACACACACACACACACACAGACACGCGCACAGACACACACACACACACACAGATACACACACAGACACACACACACCTCTTCAGTTTAGTGTTGTTGTAACTGACAGCTAGCAATATTAGGATAAAAAGTAAATGTTGCCACCTTGGTTTTCATCGTATCTTAGTATGCATCAGCATAGTGCATAAATATTACAACTAAAGCCCAACACACCCCCCGCCTCTATACCTAGAATTCGGTTGCATGGTTTGTAGGCCTACAGGGGCGCATCCAGGATTTTTTCGAAAGGGGGGAGGGGCGCCAATACTTATAACATTGGAGTCTCTAAAAATTGTTTTTTTCCAGATAGCACTATGAAGGATTTATCTGACAAAAGGGGGGGGGGCGCCCCTTGTGCCCCCCCCACCTGGATCCGCCTATGGCCTACCATAATAATGACTTAAACGGAGTTAATGGAAAGCAATTATTGTCGGAAGGGAGGGACAGGTGTTTCACCAGTAATATTATGCAAAGCAGATTAGTGCAGGTGAATGGCAGGTTTTGGCAGTGGAGCCATGAGCATCTTAATTGTGTCAAATTGCTCCATGGAGGCTGTTCTATAGAGTTATTTGATGTGTACATTCAGTTGAATTTTATTTGTCGTTGTGATATGTCATTTCGTCAGTTATTGTGGATTTACAGTGAGTTTCGGCTTGCATACAACTTTGCTGAACATGATTATAAATTTTCGTTTTAAAACAATTTCACATTTATCATAATATTATGTGGCAATGATGTTTTGCAACAGACACTTTCAATAGTTGCAAAATGTATCTGTAAAGGTTAAATATTCTAACATGTTATAAAATATAAAATTGTCAGCGATTTTATCGAGAAGCATCCCACTCAACGAGTGTTTGTGACAAATCAGTGACATAGGCTATGATATTTTTATCATTGCAGCCAGACACTGAAACTATATGGCTGAAAATGAAGCAGAAGGCCAGATTGCTTGAAAAGGCCAAACTGGCAGCTCAGGGAGTACTGTTTGTCAGTGGGGACGAGATGTCCTGCAACAGAGGGAAGCTGACCCAGAGAGGTGCGTCTTTGACCTGTAATTGATGCTTGTACATTGTATTGTGTGTGTGTTGTCAATTACTGACCCAGTCAGTCGGTTTTATTGTTCAATTATGTTTTTGACATGTGACAATCCCATGGAATAACTGTTTTTTTTTTCTTTTTAAAATATGGTGCTGTCATTGATGAATGAGTAAATGAGTGATAACCACATCACAGTCTGGGGCCGTACCCATGTTTGCCTGAGGGGCCCCAAGGTATAGAAGAAGATTAAACGAATTGCGAGAAACAGTGGCGTATTTAGGGGGGGCATGGTGTCATGGCCCCCCCCAGGCCAAAAATTAACATGGAAGATATAGAAAAAGCCGCAGGGCGCCCCGTATTCACTCCATGTAATGCCCCCCCCCCAGGCAATTTCTAGATACGCCCCTGGCGAGAAGTATAGCAGAACGCAACTAAAAAAGAGGAACCATAACATTAATGATTCAATTTTAGAATGCTGTCTGACTGAAATTTATTTAAAAGGGCCCATCCGTCTGACTGTGACTTTATTTAAATAGGCCCCCCTTCAACTGACTTGAAACATTTATTTGAAAGGGCCCTCAGTTTGTAGCTAATTCATTTTATATTCGCGCAGCGAAACTTAGCACAAGAAAGGTTTCAAAAATCTGTGCAGTGATGGCCTCAACATCAATGGTCGACAGCAGGAAATTAGGTCAAGTGGGACCCGCTTCTTATCAATGATTTAGTTTTGAATTTAACAAAACATGACATATTCATATTCAAAAGTGTCTTAAAAATTCAATACTCTACATTAATATTCCCTGTATCTATAATTTTTATGGAATAGTTAATTGTAAGCCTTGACAAGCTAAATTAAATTATTAACATGTAATTCATTTCTTTTCAAAACAGACAACAAGAAAACATAACAAAATTAAAGTTACATAATCTTTGTCAACTGATGATTATGTAACAGTGAGTAATTAATCTACATGCAGATCATGTTATTGTTTTTGTTATCACTATTATGTAATATCAACAATCTAGCATAGACTTAAATTTGGCAGCTTTCAGTGTTGTTTTCCTTTTTACTGTTTAGCTGATTATCTATCAATTCTATTTATCCATAATCCTATTTATTTGCTATCCTATCTATCTATCTATCTATCTATCTATCTATCTATCTATCTATTTATCTTTCTAATAGTTTCTAGTATAAATGTCTCCCTTTTTTCTGTATTTTTTTCTTTCAATTTCTTTGAAACAGTAACATAACTACCTTTCATACATTGAATATTAAATAAATGTAATGAAAGTTATGGTAAAACCATAAATCCTAAAAAAACTTTTTAAGTGCTGCGCGAATTTCATGGCTGTGCCATTTACATATTAAATTGCAATGATAGAGAATAGAGATGCAAGCTATGACACTGACGTAAATATGACGAGGACTATAACATGCACTTGTTTGTTTAACATAGATTTGACATCACTCAGAGAATTTTAAACACTTGCATTTCTCAAGCTGAAAATATCACACCTGCTGGAAGTGTGAATTACTATTCTGTTGCTATGCAAATTTAAGGCAAACTGACAACTATAGTGGCAAGCCATAACGTGTATAATATTATGCTATTCTACTTTGTATTATTAATCAATGGCATTCATATAAATTATTTTTGTCATTTAGCAGTTGGTACATTGATATCAATTTGGACAAACCGCCGGCAGAAACATTCATCAAACGTATAATGGGAGCTTTATGCCTATGCCTGTGGACTGTGGTGTATGATTAAGTGATTATGAGTATAGAGTATGGGCATGATAATAACTGCGAAGTGGTCAATGGACTGACTATACCTGTACCTATAACATGCAAAGTGCCGGCTGAACTACAGGTGTGGAATTGGTCCCACCTTATTTTTGTCTTTTATAATGCTAGATTCAAACATGATGTTGATTATGTGGAAGGAAAGTGTCCTTGAATTAGAAAGACAAGGGGACCACCATCTCTTCTCAAGGGGGGGGGGGGCTTGGAGTTTTTTTGTAATAAATAATTTCTTGCTTAGTTTTGGTGAAATAAATTAATTTTTTCTTGGCAGTCATGAAATAAATAATTTCTGGTGGGGGTTTTTCTTATGAAGGCTATACTTGATTTGGGAATGAATGTTCGGGGACCTCGCGCGCTTGAAATAAATAATTACGTCTGCCGTTACCCTGAAATAATTTCCCACTGACGCTTTTCCGTGTCCTGTCAGTGATGACTGGTCAAAACGTTTATATTTGCTGCGTTGAATGTCTATTTTCTCATAAACCAAGCCTCCAAAGGTTCCTGATCAGGAAAAACTTGCATTTATTTGAGCCCATAGGCCTATAAGTGGGCAGGTATAGGCTTATAGGGTTTTCAATAATGTTTAAAATTGTGATTGTGATTTTTTGGAAGGAATCGAGAACGATGATTAATTGCCTCAGAATTTCTCATTTATTCCTGATTCAATGCACGTTCCTGAGGTAAGAGTGACATTTACATTGGGCAATGATTACTTCCTGAAATAATCATAGATCTGCAAACTTCTTGGTTATCGAGATTCTTTCAATATGCCTGCTTCTAAACGACTGACTGACAAGTCAGTCTGCTATTTAGCAGGCTGCTGTAGCCTGTCAAAACGATCGTTAATTGGGAGGACCCGGTCTCAATTTAAAGACTTCACCTTCTTTTCTCCTTTTTAGAAATGGGTTTTAGTTATTTTCAATTTGCTTTACTCACAAGGGATACATCACTGTATTGGGGGACATATATGACAAACTAGGCAATTTCCCTGGACAGTTTCAGAAAAGTTTAGGCCTACCAGTTGACATCTGGGGGTTGAATATAGTCACAATTGTTAAATCATTCAACTATTGGATTTAAGTTCTTAAAACTGCCTCAATTACATTAAATTTTTCATTTGGAAACTTAAAAAAAATCAGTTGATTATTCAGTCAGTCAAAAAGTAATTTGTATCAGGAAATAAAGTTGGTGTAGGTTTACATTTAAATACAACTGTTTAAAAAAACCCGAGTATTTCTGAATCTATTTCCTGTGATGGGTTTTACAGAAGAGATCACTTTTTAACTACACGTATCTCTGATATGTCCAAGTATGTGATATATGTCCACAGGAGGAATGAAGCCATGTACCTGCAGACTTGATCACATTATGAAATGTTACGTAACATTACGTTGCCGGGCGGTGATTGCGTAATATTGGAATCCCATATGGGAGTCTCAGACCTTTACCAGTAAATACCCCTTTCACACCAACTTCGTACAAGATCGTATGAGCCAATAATTCAGCCAGCCAGCCTCCGAGAAGGCATACGAAATGATAGGTAATGAATCAGCAACCATCAGCAGTCATCAGCAACTGTACGCTTGATTTTTTTGAAAAATTAAACATGTTTAATTTTTTGTTGCGGATGCTGGCGGTTAATCTATACGAAAAAATACGAAATTCCTGCTAAAATGCACACAATAGCACGAGATTAAAGGAGCTCTACACGACACAAAACGAATCTGTACGCATTTGTACGCATTTGTACGAGCCTGTACGAGCCAGTACGCAATCCAGAACGTGGCCAGTACACCAGTGATCATCCATCAGTCACCAGCAGTCCAATTCCAGTCCAGTTTCGTACTGACCTGCGGATTAAAAACTGCACTGGCCTGCTGACTCTTGCATGGTCATTACGTCAGTGTGAAAGGGCTATAAAGCACACTAGCTGCTGTCAATAGTCATACAGATTTTAGTTTTATATTTAGTCATTTATCAAAAACTTAAATAAAAGTTTTTGTCAAATAAAGCTGTTGTTGGTGCTCAAGCTGCTGAACAGTGCTGGCTCAATTCTTGGAAATTCTGTGTTTGTAGAGGCTCAATTAGCTCGGCTGTAATTAGTGATATAAGTTAACAAGCTACGAGTTTTTGATACCAAAGGGTGCCCAACAATATTTTCTTTCAATCTCTCATAAAATAAAAGTTTGATAGACGAAGTATTGGACTAAAAACCGACATTTGAAATCTGATGAGACTAAAAAAATTGCGTTTTTCTATTTCAAGGTTATTTTATTATAGTTTCCCCTATTCAAATTGATATGCAACTTAGATGAGCTGATAGAGGAGCTTCTCTTCTTTGCAATGGTGTGTTCAAAATTCTGATGGATTTATTAGCAGAGGAGTAAAGGCCGAATAACTAAAACGTAAACAACACATTTGAGGAGTTGCTAAAGGTGTGCATGACGCCCTGAACGCTTCAGGTGACGCTGCCCCCCCTCAGGTCCGCGCCCAGTGAACTTTGCTGCTCTCTGCCTGTGCCAAACCATTCACTTGTGGATTGTTCAACTGAGCACTACAAATCACTCACCATGTCTGACGCCGCTGCTCCCGCCAAGCCTGCTCCTGCCAAGAAGGCCACCAAGGCCAAGAAGCCAGCCAAGAAGCCTGATCATCCTACCACTGCTGTCATGGTCAACGCCGCCATCAAGAGTTTGGCTGACAGGAAAGGATCATCTCTTGCTGCCATCAAGAAGTACATCGCTGCCAACTACAAGGTCGATGTCGCCCGTCTTGCTCCCTTCATCAGAAAATACCTGAAGAAAGCTGTCGAGGCCGGAAAGCTGACCCAGACCAAGGGCTCCGGAGCCACTGGATCCTTCAAGCTGAACAAGGCCGTCAAGGAGGAGAAGCCCAAGAAGAAGCCAGCTGCCAAGAAAGCCAAGAAGCCCAAGGCCGCCAAGCCTAAGAAGGCCAAGACACCCAAGAAGAAGGCTGCTGCCAAGCCCAAGAAGGCCAAGACACCAAAGAAGGCTAAGACCCCCAAGAAGGCTGCCAAGCCCAAGAAGGCCAAGACTCCCAAGAAGGCCGCCAAGAAGCCAGCTGCCAAGAAAGCCGCCAAGAAGTAAATGACCTTCATGAAGAATTGACCACCGACTAACGACATAACCACAGGTCCTTCTAAGGACCACCAAATCCTCCCAAAAGGGCAGGCCATGTACACATCATGTTGACAAAATTATTTAATTAACCAGTTTTTATCCACCCACCATAAAAATCCTGAGTCCCATCCCCCACCCTAAATACAGCTCAATTATGAAGCATACCTCGTTCAATTTTTCAGCTGCAGCTGCACAATCTGTTACATGACATGTCTCTCCTCTTTAATACACATCAAGAAAATTGGCAAATAGGCCTAACTAATTTAATAGAAATTAATGTCTGATTGGAAATGCAAGTTATACGGTCAGCTTTACTTTTCACTTCTGATCAAAGTTGCATATTTCATTGGTATACGTGTAAGTCAAACTTCTCAATACTCGGGTGTTTTGGCTTTAGAATGTTCAGGCCTCATGCTTTTCCTGTAGATGATAGATCATCAAAACTCCCCTGATTAAGAACTGATTGGTTCAGAATGTTGCTATTCATTAAGAAGTCTGTGTGCTATAATATACAGAGAGGTCGGATTATAGTGCATTTAATCCCATTGATTTTGTGGAACGATGTTGGGCTCATTATGTGGATGCACAGTCAAGTTGAACTTGATCTCGAGACTGGATGCTTACATTTATTTTATAGAATGTCTGATTTGTCTAGATTTGTGGTCTGTAAACTACTGAAAAATGTTGATTTTGATATCAGTCTATGTTAATGTATTCTTTTGTTGATTGAAATTTCACAAGAGGACCAGGTGTGGAGTATTTATAGCAGGTGGTTTTGGAAAACTAGATTTTGACTAAATTCACAAGCTACTACACTGTGGGACAAAGTACATCTATACTGCATTATTGGAACGTGATATGATGTTTCACATTCTTTTATGTGTGTAGATGCGGTGTATGAAGAATATATACAGGCTACACAGACTTACAGTATGTAGTGGATTTCTAATAATTCAAAATGCAGTTGTACTTGAAAGACAACAGTGTATAATATACAGGTTGGACTACTTGAAATACATTTGGATTTGATTAAGGCCTCTATAGATCAACCTTGATCTTGTATTTGTTGGGACATGTCTGGACAAACCGCCAAATTGTGTTTCTAGGATCTTAGTCAGGCTGTTATGGACCAATTCACACACAGTACATTGAAACATTGTAGATTTATTCGGAAACGATTTGGAAGCATTGCTACTAAATAACCACTTGTTGGTGGGATACAGGTTCTGCCCAAGTAATTCTTATGTTTATCTAGTGAAAGGAAAATTGCCCTTCGTGGTCAGTTTTTTGGATCAATCTTGAATAATTGCAGGTCATTTGCAGATCAGCTTATGTGGTGATTATGCTGTAAATCACCCCGAGTGCAGCTGGATCGCCTGCTCCGGGCCACTTGCTTTATCTGGAGATAAGCCAAGTCTGGAAAAGACATAAAATAGCTGCATTGGGTTGCTGCGATTGGATTATTTCAATTCTATTCTCACCTAGGGATTAAAATCATGAATTTCTGATGTGGTCTTGATTTGAATCAATCAGCAAAGTCACTGGATTATGATCTAGAATGTGGACCAAGAGCTTACTGCATTCATCCAGGGCTCATTTTGACACCTGGAAAGACTCCCAGTCTAGTATTCAGCAAGGTAAGTTAATATTGCTGAAGGTCTATTTTATGAGGGTAATGTCTTAATGAGTATTAAATTTGGTTCCAATTTTATTACTATCCAGGACTTTCCGCGGCTTTGGCTAATAAGTTTCAGTCCAGAGAATAGGAAACAAAATATGTGTAGGGGAAGCTTGGGAGAGTTGGGCCACAGGGAGGGTTGGGCCACCCTGATTTTTGAGGAAACTAAACATTTTTTGAGAAAGCTGCAGCCACCAAAATTTTTTTTAAAATAAAAATCTTTCAATGGATGTAACATTTCTAGCTAATTTGCTTGCCACGATCTTTAGAGAGAAGAAAATTCAAATTTGGATGAAAAAAGGAAAAACTGAGCCATGTTACGAGTTTTTAATTGTCTGTCAGACAACAAGGACTGAGAAAATTTTCTATGGCATGCTTGGTAGGCTTGATTATTCAGTTGTTATTAACATATTTTGGAAAATTATCAGACAACCAGTTTTGTCATAATTGGGATTTAGAGAAAAATGGTGGAATGGGGGAGAGTTGGGACAGTGCTAATACTCTCCCCACATGTGTTGCATTTACCCAGATTTATTTTTATTAAGACAGAAGAACTTGTCTAGAGCAATTTTCAACAGAGATTGAATATTTTTAGGCCTTCATAATTATTCATAATCTAATAAAATTAGATATCAGGAAATCTAGATGGGGAGAGTTGGGCCATCAGGCCGAGGCTTAAGTCTGACAGCAAACTAGAGTTGCAAGAGGCCTCAATTCAGGATTAGCGACTTCTATGACCACCACACTTCAGGTTAAAAATATTATGGCCTCAGGTGCAGCTTAACC
This sequence comes from Platynereis dumerilii, assembly GCA_026936325.1. Classification (NCBI taxonomy): domain Eukaryota; kingdom Metazoa; phylum Annelida; class Polychaeta; order Phyllodocida; family Nereididae; genus Platynereis; species Platynereis dumerilii. Next base: position 97,941,349 of record JAPTHN010000002.1, read on the forward strand.
GAACCTGATATATTGCAATGGCCCAAGTCTCCCTCCTGAATGGCCCAAGTCTCCCACTTGATGGGGAGAGTTGGGCCAATTTTTTTCCAATTTTCTTGGGGCTGTAGCTCATATGTTCTTGGGTAAATATCAATGCATACCTAAAGATATTTTTCTGAAATATTTCAAGATACAATACATGCATTAAGTATGTTTATATAATCAATATTGTTAGCAGGAGGTGCAATAATGTAAAAAGTGGCCCAACTCTCCCAAGCTTCCCCTATACTAATACAATAACTGTATTTGTATAATTATATACAGTTAATGCCAGTCATATTACTAGAAATAGAAGACAAAGTTAATATATTAACACGGGACTGAGTTGTCCAATCAGCAGGAGTCCCATTTCATTGGTCGCACCTTGTGCAACACCTTGTACAAACTGATTTTATGGAAATCCAGCAAATAGATTGATCAATAAATATATTGTCAAAGATAGAAATTTCTTCAAACTGACTGTGGGTCATTTTCCAGTTACAAAGAAAATTCATGTTACCTTGTAATGAAGGTATGGCATCGCGAAGCTAGATGAATTGTTCCGAGGGCGCCTGTGATCCTATGGTTCGGATTGATACGATGCATGGCTCTCGTGGCACGATGCGGGGACCAGTGTGTATAAATGCTACAATGTATGTCATTATCATCATTATACATGTAGCTAGAATTTAAGAGTGATTTGTGTATATGTAACACAAGTGATCATTGCGATTACCTAGTCTGTCACGATAGGACAATTTGCCCTGTCTGGATATCGGGTCAATTGATACTGCATCAGCCTCATTTGGATTTGTCTTCTCTTTATCTCAATAGGACATATACATTTGTGCTGTGTGGCGTGACATTTGAAGTGGAGATACAGCAATATAAAAAACATAGGCTGCGCAGCAGCAACCTTCAGCGAAAGACATTTTTAAAAGACATAAAAGCGATGTTGACATAATTGGTATAATGCAATCGTGGCCAAGTCTTGGCCTGAAATTATCTATACACCCGCTGCCCTACCATCTGCCTGCCAGGGTATGTAAAACCATGGAAAGGCTGAACTAGACAAATTAACACATATTATGGTGCAGTCGAAAACCAAGAAGTATATTAATGTACATTTTTCTATTTTTTCTAAATATTTTAAAAAAGTGTTAAAACTACCTGTAAATGAGACCAGTGAAAGATCTTTATAGGCAATATGTGGATGAATTTTTGTCCAGGTACATGCAAGATGCAAGAGAGGCTAAGTTTTGGGCCAGAAACAAAAAATTATAATTTGCAATATATTTTGTCAATATTTCAAAAAGTATAGAATAACCATGAATCACACCATCAAAAGGCACAACTGCATCATATAGGTGATATGTGTATGAAATTTCATCCATGTACATGCAATACTGGGCAAGTTTTGGGCCAGAAATGAAAAAAGTTTTTATTATTTTTTCTCAATATTTCAAAAACTATAGAATACCCATCAATCAGACCATCAAAAGGCACAATTGGATCATATAGACTATATGTGTACCAAATTTCATCTATGTACATGCAATAGGGCCCGAGTTCTGGCCCGGAAACTATCCGCCCGCCGCTAGGGTGGCCGAAAAAAAAAAGCAATATCTTAATTTCAAATCGCATACCCCTTAATTTTGTGTGGAATGGTAAAATAAACACACTGTTAAAATTTTATAGAATTCCTGCAAGTCTAAGTGGTCCCCCAAGGCCACTCAATTTCAGCCCAAAATATCCGAAAAATGCCCGTTTTCGAAATCGCGGTTCTACATATCTCGCTTATTATTTGACATACAATGATAATATTGATACCATTGTTCTCAGAAGAAAATTAGCTTCAATTTGAGTATAAGGAAGCTATATTTATGATAACTTTTTTTTGCAACGGTTACGGAGCAGCGGCCATTTTGGTGAAATGAGTCCGCGGCATATTGGGTGTGGGTCATCGAACACCATGAAGGAGTCATTTTAGGTCATGTAAATGTATAACAAACTACCCTTATCATATCCCCAAAACCCCATACTGACCTTCAGATTTGACCTTGACCTCATTTTTCAAGGTCATTTGACCCCTCAAAGTTCAAATATCGGCAATTTTCAGAAATTCTGAAAATTATCTTTTTTTTCACATATCAGTCTCATCTTCTGGTTTCTGGAAGCCACTAGCCAGTTTGTTTCATGCTTGAAATCGGAATTCAGATATCTGTTCATGCTGATTTGTTAAAAAATCACGAATATTGCATACCGCGCCACATGTAAAAACACCCTATTTTTGCCCTGATGACAGGTAAATATTGGTCCTACACAGTTCCAACAATTAAATGACCCCCCCTATGTCACACATTTCCAATCTGGAGAAAATATTGGTTTTGACCTAGAAAGGTATTTACAAGGTCAAACTCAAGGTCAAATATTGGGCGAAATTTGACATTTGAGACATTACATTTTTCTTAACAGAGAAGCAATGGAGGGATTTGCATTATCTCTTCAGAATTTGGTGCCATAATACCCTAGAGGCCCCATGCAAAATTTGAAGGCCCTCGGATTGACCTACATTACACAATTGAGGTCACAAGGTCAAGAAATGACTTGAAAAATGACCTGCTCATTTGTCGACATTGCAAATGTACCCATACTTTGACGGTCTGTATCTCCGGTTCTAATAAAGCTACATGAAAAATAAAAACATATTTAGGAAGCCCAGATGCTCCTCTAGTATTTGTTGTCTAAACATTTTAACGTATCTCTACTAATAAAAAAGATCGCCCGACCCTGAAAAATTCATGTTTTCGGTCATGATTTTACATCTTTGCATTTTCTAAACTCAGAAATCCATCTTCAAAAAATTCAATAATATTTGGGGGTATAGTCCTAACACATTTACAGTAGTTTGTGCAATTTCAAGTCTCTCCTGCAAACCGTTTGCCTTCGGGAGCAAATTGAAATTCGAAATTTGACATTTTTCAGGGATCGTTTTTCGATGAAATATCACAATTTTACCGTTATTTCAATGGGCTCTATCTCCGGTTCTGATAAAGCTACATGAATGAGACAAGCAGTTTTGGAAAGCTCAGATTCTCCTCTTAATTTAATCTAATGTGTGTTTTCCTGTAACATTGACAGCTAAAAAGATCGGTGAACCCTTAAAAATTCATCTTTCCAACACCTTAGCAAATGACTGTAGCTCTCAGAGAGTGGAACATCAGCTTTCACTCTTATTATGCGCTCAGGGTTATCATAATTGTGCATCATGGTGGCATATAGTGCATCATGGTGTCACTGTGCATCATGGTGGCACTGTGCATCATGGTGGCACTGTGCATCATGGTGGCACTGTGCATCATGGTGGCACTGTGCATCATAGTGGCACTGTGCATCATGGTGGCACTGTGCATCATGGTGGCACTGTGCATCATGGTGGCACTGTGCATCATTGTGGCACTGTGCATCATTGTGGCACTGTGCATCATGGTGGCACTGTGCATCATGGTGGCACTGTGCATCACGGTGGCACTGTGCATCATGGTGGCACTGTGCATCATGGTGGCACTGTGCATCATTGTGGCACTGTACATCATTGTGGCACTGTGCATCACTATGGTGGCACAGTTTTACCAACACTGGTTTTAAATATTGTAGTTTTCTAACAAGTTCTTTTGCCTCTGCTCCATAAACTGGAATCATGTGCATGGTAAATTCTTAGTCACTGACCTTGGTCAGTTACAGGGTTCTAGTTATTTATTATTATTTATTATTATTATTTCACCCTAACCTACCCTCAAAAAATTCATGAACGGAGCCTCATATGCCCTCATTACATTTCCCGAGTTTTTTTGACACCGGACCATTTTTCAAGGTCAGAGGTCACTTCAAAGTTGGACTTCAAAAAATTTCAAATGGCAATAACTTTTTTGTTTATTGCTGGATTTCACTGTTCTTTTAGGACGTTAGTTTAAAACCCTTTTCACATAATTTGACCTAATTTCGTGAATGTAGGTCAAGGTCAATGTCCCGTATGACCACTTTTAGTGTTTTATGGTTTTTTCTTATGCAATTGCACGTTTTTCATGCAAAGTGGCCCAAATTGTGGCAAAATGTTGTTTGACTAACGGGACATCTGTGGGTGTATTGTGGTTACATTTCTAAGGCCGGATTATGAGTTACGTAATTTTAAACATTGGTAAGTCATCAAAATTGGTGACCTTCGTCATTTCACCATGAAATATCGATTTTGGCTGATAACATGCTATAGTAAACTGCTATTCTTTTTTGCCATTCACCCCAAATTGACCTTCACATTTGACCTTGACCTAATTTTTCAAGGTCAATTGGCAAATTTCAGTGCAAAAATGTGCTATTTTCAATGACCTTGAACACCATGCAATTTTCATATAGTTATTTTGTTTGAGACTGATTCAAGTACTCATTCAGATGTTTTTTATACGAAGAATTCATATTTCAAGTTAAATCAAAATGGCCTCTCATTTTTTGATTGCCCACTCTGACCAAAGTATTTCAAATACAGTTATGAAATTTGGTACAGGTATTGGCTTGTGGGTATTGTTCACGCACGTGTGGAGAAATTCAAAATGTTTGACACAAAATGGCGGCCATTTTGGAATTGCTCACTGTTACCTCAGTATTTCACCTAGAGTTATGAAATTATGTACAGGCCTGGTACAGGTTATGGTCTAAGGGTATTGGCCAGGTACATGTACAATATTCAAGTACTTGTCAATGTACTTGTCAATGTACTTATCAAAGTACTTGTCAATGTACTTGTCAATGCACTTGTCAATTTACTTGTCTATTTACTTGTCATGTTACTTGACATGTTACTTTTCCATTGAAATTACTATTGAAATTACTTTTCCAAGTACTTTTCAAATCACTTTGAAATTACTTTTCAAATTACGTTTCAAATTACTTTTCAAATTACTTTTGAACTTTTCAAATTACTTCTGTCATTTCGTTTTTTCGTTTCGACCAATATTTCTAGGTGAAGTTTTGTTACTGCTTGCAGTTACTCATTTCTAGTTTATTATTTATTATTATTATTCTTTCACCCTAACCTACCCTCAAAAAATTCATGAAGGGAGCCTCATATGCCCTCATTACATTCCCCGAGTTTTTTTGACCCCGGACCATTTTTCAAGGTCAGAGGTCACTCCAAAGTTGGACTTCAAAAAATTTCAAATGGCAATAACTTTTTCGTTTATTGCTGGATTTTATTGTTCTTTTAGGAAGTTTGTTTAAAACTCTTTCTACGTAATTTGACCTAATTTCGTGAATGTAGGTCAAGGTCAATGTCCCGTATGACCACTTTTGGTGTTTTATGGTTTTTTCTTATGCAATTGCACGTTTTTCATGCAAAGTGGCCCAAATTGTGGCAAAATGTTGCTTGACTAACGGGACATCTGTGGGTGTATTGTGGTTGCATTTCTATGGCCGGATTCCGAGTTACGTAATTTTAAATATTGGTAAGTCATCAAAATTGGTGACCTTCGTCATTTCACCATGAAATATCGATTTTGGCTGATAACATTCTATAGTAAACTGCTATTCTTTTTTGCCATTCACCCCAAATTGACCTTCACATTTGACCTTGACCTAATTTTTCAAGGTCAAAAATGTGCTTTTTTCAATGACCTTGAACACCATGTAATTTTCATATAGTTATTTTGTTTGTGACTGATTCAAGTACTCATTCAGATGTTTTTTATACGAAGAATTCATATTTCAAGTTAAATCAAAATGGCTGTCATTTTTTGATTGCCTACTGTGACCTTAGTATTTCAAATACAGTTATGAAATTTGGTACAGGTATTGGCTTATGGGTAGTGTTCACGCACGTGTGGAGAAATTCAAAATGTCTGACACAAAATGGCGGCCATTTTGGAATTGCTCACTGTTACCTCAGTATTTCACCTAGAGTTATGAAATTATGAACAGGCTTGGTACAGGTTATGGTCTGCGGGTATTGGTCAGGTACATGTACAATATTCAAGTACTTGTCAATGTACTTGTCAATGTACTTGTCAATGTACTTGTCAATGTACTTGTCAAAGTACTTGTCAATTTACTTGTCATGTTACTTGACATGTTACTTTTGCATTGAAATTACTATTGAAATTACTTTTCCAAGTACTTTTCAAATTACTTTGAAATTACTTTTCAAATTACGTTTCAAATTACTTTTCAAATTACTTTGGAACTTTTCAAATTACTTCTGTCATTTCGTTTTTTCGTTTCGACCAATATTTCTAGGTGAAGTTTTGTTACTGCTTGCAGTTACTCATTTCTAGTTATTATTATTATTATTATTATTATAAATTGAAGCTAATTTTCCCCTGAGAACAATGGTATCAATATTATCACTGTATATCAAATAATAAGCAAGATATTTAGAACCGCGATTACGCTAAGGGGCATTTTTTATAAGTTTTGAGTTGAAATTGAGAGGCCTTGGGGGACCACTTAGACTTGCAGGAATTTTATAAAATTTTAACATCGTGATTATTTTACCATTTAGTGATAACAATACCTTCTTCGAACTTCGTATGCTGAAGGTAACAAATGTCTCCAAATGTCAAGATTTATACAATAGTTTTACATGAACATTCATCTGAGTATTAGAATCACCAATTGATATATCTGTAGTGTGTCTCATTGCTCTAATTATAAAAAATGTCTGATGGCAATTTTGTAAGCACTGGAGTATGGACACATGGTCATGCTTCAGAAATAGTATGCTTAATGGTAGAAATTGAAGGTGGACATCGAAGATGCCACACATTATTTGTCCGATCAGCTGATCTTGGCAGGAACACCTGGTACAGTTCCTCTTAAAAGAAAGTATACGCCTCTTTTAAAATGATTTGCCATTGAAGACCATATTAAAGTTTTTTGTTGTTGTTGCTAAAATCAACAATAATCAGAGTGAACGATAACTGCAATTTTCCCCAAAGGCACTGTTGATATTTACAGTAAAAGAAAGAGGCGTTGATTTGGGAAAAACCTTGCCCAAAGGAATGTTAAATGCAGCTAAAAGGATACATTTTGTCCAAAGGCAAAGTTATCATCCAAAATCACAAATATTCAGGCGGGCTTATGTACTATATTGGGCTGGTCTTGGATTCCAGAATTTGCCCCAACTTATCTTTGCTACTTCTACTATGCATTGGAGCTTTTCAACTTCTACCTGATGTTTTATTCATCCAAATGACTGGGAGATGTGGATTAGAGGTATCACTAACAGGGGTATCCCTGGGTTCCCCTCCTGGGGCTCTACTGGGATCCCCCAGATGTTGTCCCCGGTCCCTGTGAGTATGGGATGAGTTGCCGGCAGACAGTTGGCAGGTGGTGTCGACCGATCCAGATTCAAATTCTACTGTTGGTTTCAATGGGGATGGCTTCTTTGATACTCCTTTTAAACCGGTCAGATTCTCTGTCAATAGCTTTGGTTTGATCAAAGTTAATTTTATGGACAGTGTTTACGACATGTTCAAAAGCTGGTGAGGCTGAAAGAATTTCTCAATTGCTTTTCAATTTGTTCTTCTGTTGTCAATCTGACAATATTTCTCATACCATTTGACTCCTCTGTCAGCCAATCACAAGCCTGTATTTAACTGCGATAAATCCCATTTTCTTTGTTGTCCACTTATCATCTCATGGTTGACTGTTTAGTATTTGTCTCATGTTATAAGCTGGTTATTCATTATGGGATCGGGTTCAAGCCCTCAGGTGATAAATCACATATCATCCCGTGGTGAATAACCTGTACATGTTTTTGTCACATTTGAAAGTTGTCTCTAAGTCTGTGCATGCAAGTTGGGTAATTCTGACCATTGTTTATTATTGACAGGTGAGATCCCTCTGATCAAGGTGACAGGCAACTCACTGGAGCGTGACGGAACAGCTGAATCAGGCCACGGTCCATTGGGCCCAAGGGGAGAGGCCCCTGTCCATGGTGCAAGTTCAGAGAGACAGAATAACTTCAGTGATGCAGCTGAGGAGACCGCCAGCAATACTTCTGACGGTCTGTTCGATTTCACCTTCATATTTCTTTTACAGTCCTCGTTATATTTACGTGGAATTTCAAGTTCATTTATATGCTGTTGAAGTGTGATGTCAGAGAAGAGTCTATTCTCCAGCATTGCAATATGTGTAAATAACTACAAGCTGTGATGTCATTTTAAACTGGGTCAGATTCCCGGCTTCTATCCAATGTGAATCAACCTCAACTGAGCATCACAGTTTCAGCACTTTGTCAAGAGTGAAAATTGGGGTTGGAATCACCCATGCAAGTTCTGCTTCACAGCTTGTCAGCCAATGGGCTGACAGAGCAAATATACATCACATAACCCAATTATTTACAAAACATTATCAAAAGGCCCTTCAAAGTTTAAAGTTGTAAAGTTGCAGATTAGACTGGCGATTGTCAATGATTAATCATTGGGATCACATCAGCTGCTACAGTTAGGTTCTGATCATTGCTTGCAGTTATTTTACATATAGGCCTATTGCAATGTTAGAGAATAGAGTAATCTCTGACATTGCACTTCAACAGCATAGAAAAGAACTTAAGATTCCACGTAAATTTGACGAGGACTGTAATTTCTACCTTGCCCTCCGCCCTAAATAGAAAAGCCTTGAAGTTGTTGCAAGTTGAACTCCCTGAAATTGATGCAATGATTGTGAAAGTATTTGACACAAAAATGCGGATTGGCCCATATTTAGAGGGGGCTGATAAATTGGTGAAGTCGGGAGTATCAATGCGTCCACATGGGACATGATTTGCACCATCAAAAGTTACAATTTGACACCAAAACCAATGCCCTGCCTTCAAAATAACCCCCCACCCCTTGAAAAAGAAAATGTAGGCCAAAATGTCATATTTTCTCCAATTTGCCCAAATTAAAACACCTTTCTGCTGGTGTTAATGACCAATTGGAGATATCAGTGATAGTTAAAGGCAGTGTAATATCTGTAATACAATATATATATACATCACATTATTATGGTCAGGGGAGAGTTCATCCGTGGCCTAATGGTTAAGAGTGCTTGTTTGCACAACCACTGGCTCTGTGGGCGTGGGTTCGAATCCCACCCCGGAACTCAATTTAGTCCGAGCCCATGGGACATTAAATGGAGGCGGGTTGTATCCAGTGTTCTATGCTGGGGCAACTGAAAGACCCTGGGCATCCCTGAATTAATAGGGTATGTACCAGACTCACAGTCTTCTCATCTCATCATCATACGGCGATCGCCTGCCTCGATATAGCCCACTAAGGTGCTGCAGAGGCATAAAACACAAACAAACAAACAAAAACAAATTATGGTCAGGGGTACCTGTCTTTAGTGTTATAAGGCCTAATAAGTGCCTCGGAAAGGCTCATTTCTTCGTTCTTTTAGTAAAAATAGATAAATCTCACATATTTGAAAGCTGTAGATTATAATTTAAGCTGTCCTTAGTGGAACATACCATGAACTTCTACCATACCAATTCTGCAGCAATTCATGAATATTCAAGCAGTCAGGATCGTATATGGAACCCTACTGTGGCTTGTAAATATATATTTACAACATTTCTGAGGAAAAGAGATAACTTTCAAACTGGCACTGCAAATCAGCAAAGCTGACACAAAAAAAATTCTCAGACCATTTCCCATTCATAAATATGTGAGGGATTAGGGGCATTCCTTTAACAGGTTGTTTGACGGACGGAATATTCCAGTTTTTTCTAATCAAGGCGACAAATTTGCAGATTCTTACCTCTTTATAGTTGACTTCCAATACATGTTATAGCAAAGTGGTAATACCAGTTCTGAACTACCCTCCCCGAAAACCCGCCCCATAGTTTTTGAATGGTAGAAAGATATTGATTCTGAGTCTAATTTTTGGAAAATCATGAGTTTTTTTAGATCTCGCGAGCCCGGGGACTAAAAGGATTCCCTGGTGACTACATTGATATCACTGCGCAAAACTAAATTGTTGTCATGTAGAAATATCAGTTTGGAAGTAAAATTGATAAATGCAAAAGGTATGCCTGAATGGTACTTTGTGTACTTATTTTAATAAAAAAGGACTTTTAAAAATGATGTCTGAGATGAGTTAGGCTATTTTCACTTATGAATGACAATTCACAAGGTGGCGCTTGAGAACTCCATCTTCCCCGTTATATATACCTTCCCAGTTATATATATATATGGATCATATTAATTAAAGAAAAACTATCCTGAGGCCTGTGGGCGTTGTCAGCAACTTGAGAAAAATACAAGAAAAACAAATTGGACAATTGCATGTCAGTGACATTTGATGACAACCACTCTTAAACGAACTACAATGAGAGGAAGAAAGAAAGAAGTGATTATTTATTGTCGCTTTATACGAAATTCTGACCTGTGATTTATTTAATGAAATGTGGTTCCCAGCAACCATTACGAGGCTTCCAGTGTTGGTGTAAATTGTTCCCCTATTAACCTCATTCTCATAAAATGTGACATGTTTTTTCTGAATGGATTTGTTTTTAAAAGCAAATTTGTTTTTATCTTTTTGATTTATCTTTCAAATTCCACTGCTTTTATGATCAAATTCGAAGAAAAATACCTCAAGTGTCATTTGATTATTTATCATGTTTGTTGATTTATGCAGACCTTCAACAATGTCTAACTAATTAAATCGGCAGAGATTAAAAAAAAGCAAAAAACTTCGTATTTGAAGATTTGGAACTGTTGTAATTTATTCACATTAAATTTTGGAATGAACTTAAGGTAACATACGATAATTTTTTGTACTGAAGTGTTACAAATGCACTGAGGGACAATCTACCCAATGTACTTTTTTTTAATTTTATTATTTATTTTTTTCAAAAATATTTAGCCTGGGTAACAGGATCCCATATGTCGGGTTTTTCACCTGGCCCAGAATAAAACAATAATAGGAAACAGGTAAAAACAAATTAAAAAAGATATTAACAATATTACCTATTAACAAAAGATGCCTATTACTTAAAAAGGGTCCTTGCCTGTGATTTGAAAATGTCTACATTTAAACAATTTTTAGCTTGACTAGGCATAGCATTCCATGTGATAGCACCTCTATACATAAACGATTTTTTCATTACATCAGTTCGACAAAAAGGAACCTCAACATTCATTGTATTACCGCTACGAGTATTCACATCATTGGTGTCACAAGCCATAACAATAGAGTTAACTAAATAATCAGGAGCATTTCCATGAATAGAATTGTACATTTGAATAGAAATAAAATAATTGATACGTTCTGATACTGTTTGCCATTTCATACTTCTTACAAGATCTATACCTCTAGTATTTATAAAATCAAAATTTGAGCAGATAATACGTGCAGCCCTATTTTGTAGTCTTTGAATTACATTAATATTTGCACTAGTACAACCCCAAACTGTACACGCATAGTCAAAAATGGGTTGAATATATGTCTTATAAGTTAAAATAAGTACAGACTTAGGAACAATACGCCTCAATCTAGAAAACCATGCTAATTTTGATGACAACTTTTTCGTAAGTTCATTTATATGAATATCGAATTTAACATTTTCATCAATATAAACTCCTAAATATTTAGTAGATTTTACGTTTTCTAGTTGTGAATTATAAAGAGAAACAGAAAATTCATTTCTTAATTCATCATCAACCGATCTGCCAACTAGCATAGCGTTTGACTTATCAGTGTTCAATACCAATTTATTGGCATTATACCATTCACTAACATTAACTAGAATTTCATTGATAGAATTATTTACATTGTTAACATCATCACCATTTACATATATCATTGTATCGTCAGCATACATAGTACATCTTCCATTACTTACATACATAGGAAGGTCGTTAACAAAAACCATAAATAGAAGCGGCCCAAGAGTGGACCCTTGCGGTACGCCTATATTAACATTGACAGGACTTGATAGTACATTGTTAAAAAATACACTCTGTGTTCTATTATATAAATAAGACTTAAACCAATGTTGTTCAGTTTCATGAACACCATATTTCTTTAACTTTTGCAACAGCAGACTATGATTTATAGAGTCGAAGCATTTTGATATGTCAAGAAAACAAACACCAGTTAATAATTTATCATCAATATTTTGAAGCCATTCATCAATTGTTGTATGTAAACAGTTTGTAGTAGAGTGGTATTTACGATAAGCATACTGATCAAGCGTTATAAATTGATGATTAATCAAAAAGCACATTAATTGACATTGTACAATTTTTTCAATGAGTTTAGAAACATGGCTCAGAACAGAAATTGGCCTAAAATTAACAGCATCATTTTTTTGTCCTTTACCTTTATATATAGGAGTAATGCGTGCATATTTCCAGTCATTTGGAACACTACCATCTTTCAGAGACAAATTGAAAACATGAGCAAGTTGTTTCGCAATATAAGTACTTGAAATTCTAAGCAGCTTACAATCAAAATTGAGAATATCAATAGAGCTACAAAAACTAAGTTGTTTTAATAGTTTAACTACTTCAGATTCTGATATATCAGTAAAATTGAAATGATACATACTTTCAGGGCCCTTCCATAGCACCTCATTACAGTCAGGAAAGTGTTTAGTAACATTTTGGCCCATTGTACTATAAAATTCATTAAAGTTATCCGCTGACAGATTAGTATTTACATTGCTACAGGATTTGCTACTAGTAAGCTTCTGTAGTTCTTTCCATAAAGTTTTAGAATTGCTTTTACCTTCGTCATACAATTTGTCATAGTATGCTTTCTTAGAATTTTGAATTTGGACATTCACTTCATTCCTAACAGATTTGAATTCATTTATGATATCAGAAGGGGGGGTACTGCTTGTAGAAATAATTTGCTTATGGAGGTAGTCCCTCCGATACATTAATTGAACAATTTCATGAGTAACCCATGGTTTATATCGACTCTTCATTCTAGCAACCTTGATTGGAGCATGGGCATCACAAATTTTTAGAAATTCAGTTTTAAAGTTAATCCAAGCATGATTGACATCAGATGATGAGGATATATCACTGAGAACTTGAGAGCTTGAAATATCATTGAGAAAACAGTTTTCGTCAAAATTTTTATAGCACCTATATTTTACTTGATTGTGCGATTGTTTGTTTGCACAGGGTTTTAAATTCTTAATAATAGTATAAACAAGATAATGATCACTTAAGCTGAGCTTGACAACTCCAGTTTGTTCATGCAAGTTTTTGTGAGAAGAAAATATTACATCAATTATAGACTTTGCTGTAGAAGTAACCCTTGTATAATCATTAACAAGCTGATTTAAACCATTTGCACATTCAATATAGTAAAGCAGATTTCTGTATAGGTTTTCATCAATTACATAATTCATATTAAGATCACCTGTGAGAATAATAATCTTGTCTTCAAGACACGCCTTTTCAATACTGTCACACATTTTTTCATAGTAGTCATTTCCCATCGATGGGGGTCTATACATTGAACATAACAGGATTTGAGATTTATCAACATTAAGTTCAACCCAGATAGACTCAATATCATTCAGCTCAAGGTCAAGTCTTCTTTTAAATTGATAACAATCTTTAATGTAAATCAAAACACCACCACCATGACGATTTCTAGGCTTACTTATGGCGGAATATCCTTGTACATTATATTCATAATCAAATGTATTACAGTCTAACCAGCTTTCATTAATACAGAAAACATCAAATTCAGAAGTATTAAGAATATATCTGATTTGTTTAACCTTAGGCAGGAGACTACGCACATTGAGGTGACCTAGAGATAGACCTTGACATTTTTTAGAAACTGCTTTAAGTTTTGACAAAGATTTTACATTATATATAACATCAGTACAATTTTCATCATTAGCAACTAAGATTTGATCAGGGCAATTTTCAACATTTTTTGGTAAGATTTCATGACAACTCAAATCAACAGGACTGACCCTTGGGTAATTATTTACTTCAGTGGCATCAAAATCATGATTAATAATAAAATCACCAGATAAAACTGAGTCAATATCATTAATATCACTTAATGCATCAAATTTGTTGGATAAATTCAAGCAAAAGTCATTGACATCAGAAAAGTCACCAGCGGCAGCCTGTTCCTCATGGCTAACAACCTATGCATGTGTTAGCCCAACATGATGTTTGGCCTTGTGGCCTCTTCGTTTGCAGATGTTGCACATCACTGGCCTTGAATGTCTACATGTGCTGACATTGTGTCCTCGTTCATTGCAATTTCTGCATCCATCGTAATGGATGCGAATATCAGGTTCGATTGACGAATGAGGGACACCTCTTGGTAGGTGATGTTGCATCCGTTGGGGACGTGGGAACGTGCGAGTGATATCGTGCTCGCCATGCATTCGTTGGGGACGCTGAAACATGCGAGTGACATCATGCTCGATCATACCCAATGTACCGTATGTTTTTTTGCATGGTGAGACAGGGTTAGGATCCCATGGTTCTTGAGCACTGGCCTTGCTTTCAAAATGGATACCAAAAACTTTTGTTTTATAGGATATGCATTCAACTTTTTCAAAGCTTTTTCAAGAGGAAGTCTGACAGAAAAAATGTTTCAGAACTTTGTGGGCGGCCTGTTAAATTGGTGAAATTTCAAATGAGGGTTACCTGATTAGAAGACCTATATACTAATTTTATGGTCTTCTGAAAATGAATCATCCGATATGAAAGACCACACTAGTGAGCCACAGATGATTTGCAAGCGGCTGATAGAGACTCCTATCATTTGGTTGTAGGAAATTCCCAAATGGCTCTCTTTAATGAATTAAGAAAGGTCTGTCACATTGGGTATAGTTTGTAATTCCAAAGAATTCCTTTATTCCAGGTGATTACAGTGAGGTCAACAACACACCAAGAAGACAAAGTGACTTGGAATCTGTGAGGACCGAGGATTTCGAAGACAAATTCAAACAAATTACCAACATGCCTGGTCCACAAGGTATTGATGAATTATCTGCATTATCAATACGGTGTGATCCCTGATTCCATTTTATTAGACCATTTTTGAAAGATCTGGCATTCAAGGATTTTGAAATTTCTCAGTTATATCAAATTTGCTCTCCGTACACTGTACTTTCTGATTTGAATCTTTCTTATTTGTGTACGTCTATAAAAAATATGTATGTTTAAATATATGAATTGTCTTTAATCCAATGAGTCTCATGGGGGGGGGAGGGTTGGTCTAGTGGTAGCGTGCTGGACTGCCAATCGATGGATCCATGGTTCGAATCCAGCTCTTGCCAGGTCACCTGGGCCGGCACTGTTAAAAAATAATTGTCAGATTACAGATATTTCGGGAAATTTTTTTTCCAGAGGTCTCAGTAAGGTTACAGAAAACCATTTGTGTGTCTACTGGATATTTCTGTGATCACTCAGGCAGTGTCTGTAGTGAATTTTCTGTAGGATTACAGAAAAATCAGTCATACATCAATGACTTGTGATAGGCGTCACAAATACCAAAACTGAGATTGACAGTTTACATGTGCTTCAGTTCACCATGAAATCAAACATTAATCTGCTTGTTGAAGTTAAAAGGCTCTATATTATACTTTTCATTACAAAACACTCTGGGACATTAAACAATATCCACTGAGGCAAGAAAAAAAATAGAAAGGAGACCCTGCTTTCAATTCATCTTTCTGGCATTCTTCAATGAATTATTAATATTTACTTTTAATACATAGGTCCAATAGTTGATAATACTAATGAAATTTGTCATTTACTAAAAGAAGCAAATAAAGCTTTCAAACAAACGAAAAGAAAATATTTTGCAATTGCATCTCCCTGCATCCCCCCACCACCAGAAGAATTTTTTTTAGATGTTTTAAAATGTTATTCTTAAATGTCGATACACATTTCCCTTCAAATGAATTATCCAGTACTAAACCAAATGGAAAGTGATGGAACTTTTTATGCCATTTAAAAAACCACTGTAAGTAGTCATGGAGTGGACAGAAAAGTTCAGTCACACTAAAATACCATTAATTTGGCATGGGTGACAGGACAGTATTATTACAACAAGAATTTTCTTCACCCCCGCCCCTACTGGTCCCAGGTTTGATTCCTTTTCTGTTGAATAACCAGTACATATGTCATATTGTGGACAGAAGTTTCAACCACCATTCTCCTCATTGTTGTGTCCCTGTATCGCATCATATCCTGATTAGTCTACCCAGCATAAATACACAACCTAAAGCTCAACCATTCATGGAGGGCGGAAGGTTGCTGTACTTTGCTATACAAACGATGGTTTGCAAGCAGTTCTATGGTTTAAGAAATTGAAACAATTTTAAAAATTGTTGGGATTTTTTCACATCCAGGATGATTAGCAACTTATCCATGTTAGTTTTGGGCTTGAACCCCATAAATATGTAATGGGACAACCAGGGGGAAATTTATAGTTGTTGGCCTCGACCCCTGGGACTTTTGTTTCATGACAGCATATTTTGCATGAACTGCATCTCAAATATTGCTGGATCTCCCTTTGACTCCAGTTTTATAAATAATATGCTGTAGGCCTCAATAGCCATTTGTTAATTTTAACTTATGGTGGTGAATAGATTGTTTTGATTTTAACAATATTTATAAACCTTAACAGACTTTCAGGACTAACAGTGGAGCAAGGGACTGTAACCACTCAGTCAACCAACTTTGCAAAACTTACTGTTTAATCAGTTCCGAGGAAGTTAAGCAACAAATTGCAAGTTCTGGTAGATTAGCTTGTTCATTATCAAGCAAAAATTAATGGTAAAACCCATAAAAACGAAATTCCTACTAGGCATAAATAGCATATTTATTGCCAAAAGTAGTTAATTAACATGTATTCCAACTCTGTTTAACAGATGTTGATGAGGAAGAGCCCGTCCGATGGATAAGGAGAATAATAAACAGAGTCATCTATCATAAATTTGTACACACATGGCTTCGAAAAATTCTCAGATGTATGCTAATTATCAATCTGCCTTTCCATTCTTCAGGCACCAGTAGTGACAATGTGACATCAACCTTGCCATTGTTCTGATGCAAAATTGATGATTATTGGAACTTCACATGTTTATGACTCTAGAAGACAAATTTCTGACAGTACTGACATACACAACCTTCGATGAGACTCACATGCTCTGGACATAGCATTTTTCATTTCTTATAAAATCATCTTTCAGCAAGATAAACATGTTTAAACCTTTATGACATATACCCCCAAACGTGGAAGCACACAATATCATGTCATGTAAAAATACTTTGTAAGACTTTATTGAAAAATAATTCAGGCAAGTAAATATGAAATCAGGTTTTTTATACAGCTTCTGTTCAAAATCAACATTTTTAAATACTCTCTAAAAAACACTGCACAGTGCGCATAGTCACTCTCAATAATCACACAATGTACAAATCATCAATTGCATGACATTGATAGAACCTGCAAGAAACTTGGGACAGCATTATCATATATATCATCTGTCAGTTTCTTTTGCTGTGTAGCCATTTCTGAGTCTGGGAAGAGGACGAGTTAGTTCAGTCAGTTGTGCGGTCAGTTGCCAAACACTGGGTCCTGGGTTTGATTCACATACCGGCTGGTTCACCTGGATCTATGTTGGCCAGCAGTTTCAATGTTCCTATACCTTATTCCAACGTTGTTGTGGTACTTCTGGTGTATCTCTGAAAAGAGAAATTGTAAATTATAACTACATAATGATTTTTGTGGTAACTGTTTTTGTTTTCTCATCAACCAACCCAATCACTTGAAATAGGCATCACAGTGATAGAAATCATACTTAACAATTTTCGTATTAACACAATTTGATAGTCCACTAGGACAATAAATAATAATATTGTTACAAAGTAGTTAACAAATTAACAAGTGAATTTTTTTCCTTGCTCAATAATTGCTTCTGCTTTTCCAAGATATCAATCACAAAGTCTATTTGCATATGAGAAAACTTAATTATATACCAAAGTTTGCTATTAGTCAATCATAGAAGAGAAAAACCAGTAATAACAATTGTTATTTCAATGCGAAGATTTTTTTGTTGGGCAACAGTATGTAGGAAAGTTACAATTAACTCTGTTTTCAGACATTATAACTAAAACTTTCATTGTTTCTCAGGTGATCATTTTTGCTTCTTGGATTGGGGCATAGCCATAGGAGGGAGTCGATTTTTCGTGCAGTTTTAAGTAGAAAATTTGGGAGTTTTTATTTTTTGACAATTTAGGCAATATTTTTGGGGCAGCACCCCACAATTAAATGACCTCCTACACCTATGGATTTCAGAGGTTGAGGTCTTGTTCCATTTTTAATATTTTCACCATACTGCCACCATTACAGCATTGTCTAAATATGTACAGTAAATTAGAAGTAATCAAGAGCAAGGGACATGGCCATAGGCCTAATCATGCATTAATAGTTGTGCTTGTTTCACAACTTGTCAAGAGGGTTAAAATGTGCCACATCATTGGCAAGTTGTTCCACCCAGTTTATTAAGACAAAAACCTTGCATTGTACCTGTTAATTTATACCAATCAGGCCATCACATGTATAATGTTTCTTTTATAAGCTGATATATTACTACACGTACAAACAATTAAATCAAATGTGGTAGACACTACAATTATGAGTTTCTTTGGAATGTTTAATAACACATTTGACTCAAGTTCATTTTAGTCTCACTCATTTCACATCTTGCCTAAGGCAAGTCATAGCAGTCAGCAAAAATATTGTGAAAAATAAATCATACTAAATAAGCTGACACTAAAATCATGCCAAAAATCCTAGATTAAATTTGACAACACAAAATTTCAGATAGGCCTATGCTATCAACAAAGAGCCAGAACGACATAACTTGACAGTGTTAATCATTATATATTGTGCAAATGATAAATATTATTGGTGATCCACACTTCTCAGCACATCAAGTTTTCAACAATAAAGTAAATTTTTAAATGGAGCTTTTTGCAGTATAATATTTAGTAATTAGACTAGCAGGAACTGCTCGTCTATTGGGAATGCTGGATGATGCCAGGATCCTGTCCCCTGGGACATTGATTGTACGTACATGCTTGTTGTCTGCCAAGTGGTCATTGTGTGTGATCAAGTAGCCCCAGCAATCGTCGTATTTGGGCCTTGCTTACCTGCCCATTGCCTCAAGTAAACAATGCTCATGCGGCGTGCTGATTGCCAAGGCATTTCACTACTCATGGCCGTAGTAAATATCTTTATTACATTGGTAAATTGCGACCGTCTTCGTCTGTCAAAATCGCCGTAGCCTGATGCATTTCGGGAGTTTGTGGATACGTTGATCATTTCAGAACCGCCAGGTGGGGCTTTCATCAAGATTAGCGATTGTAGCGCCATCTGTTGTATAATTAGTTAGGATTCGCGCTATGTTATTGCTGAAGAAGAATCCTAGGGGGGGTACTCACTATGTTCAAGTGTACACCTATGCTCGGCTCACTAGGCCCCCTTTTTCAACTGAAACATTCCTAGAGTTGGGCCTAAAAATCTGAAATAATTCCTAGAGTTGGCCCCTAAATTTAAATAGGAACTTTTATCGAATCGCGATGTTAATTTTTGGTGAAATTACGGGTTAATACCTGGGAAAAACAGACAAATATCATTGCGGCGACCAAAAAATTCCTAGAGTCGGGGTATTTTCGCGACGACCGACCGCCTAGCACCGGGTCTGGTCGCCGAACTTCCAGCCTAGCATACGTATCAGAAAAAATTTTGAGTACCCCCCCCAGGAGAAGAATGAACTTTTCTATACTTCTCATCAGCTTCGTGGTTATTCCTAAGTTACCTAGAGGTTACCTAGCATGTGGGCTCGTCCAAAGATCAAGACTGACCATGATGCTGAAGTTTTGAGGCCAGGAAATTCAGGAAATGGAACTTTGCAACTGCTTACATGTGACAAGTGTCACTGTCAGACAAACCAAAATCTGCTATGTATGGTAAGTTAATTTCAATCCACACCTTTGCTATTGAATTCTCGTTTCATTTCCGATAGATTTATGATCGGTCCGACAGAATTTCGCACCCAGTCGGATCATCTGACCGACTGGCCTGTCAATACACTAAATAAGGCTTTGAAACAACCCTTTTATCGCTCATATGAACGAGCGTCACTTGCGTGTCAATGCAGCAGTTGACAATTGGTTTCCTCAATGTAATCAATTGGAGAAGCTTCAAATAAGCTCTAATTGCAATTCTGGTGGGTTCCTGACCCTTTTCCCTCTCTCAGTTACCTTAATTGCCATTGAGGAACAGCACATGGGGTGAAGCTGACAGGTGTCAAAGCTGATTGCACTTTGCTGTGTAGTGTGTATCTTTGACAATGGACCTGCAGCACAGTAATGTACTTCTGAGAGAGGCTCCAGCTGCCTTCAGAGATCTACCTGGTTACTGGTATGGGATTTAATTTTACTTGTTTGTCTTTTTACATTTCAGTTGGGCCTATGGTTACTGGGCTCCCAGAACAGACTGAGCTGCAGGAAGGAGTTGCTATAACTATGCATATTAATCAGGATTCAAAGTTCAAAAGTATGTGAAATTTTACATGCATTTTTGACATTTTACTGTTCAGAATAATGTATGGCAGGCAGTGGGAACTGAAAATAATTTATGCCCTCAGAATTTACATAAAATTCAGGACAGTAACTGACAGTAACAGTAATAAGAAGTAGGCCTAACCAAATCTGTTTTTGACTGGTGATAGTGCATAATCTATAATTAATTCTAACAATGCATTAAACGCCTGTGCTTCACCTTGTTAACATTGAAATGTTGGGTTTGGTGATGTAGTTTTTTTTTCACAAATTAATTTTCCAGTTTGCGTTCTTCATATTGGATCATCAGATTCTTGGCTATTTCCTGCTGATCCTGGGCATTCTCACTGTCGTCACTAATGGACCTTCAAATCCAGAAACTTTATGAAAGGCATTATAAACAACAGTATTTCTCTCATAAAAAATCTTCTCTCGACCACCTTTACATTTTTATTTCTGCAATTTCGCATTCGCATTACCAAATGTAAATCGATTTGTCAAATATTCTTGCATCTGTCTTTACAACTTATTGCATGTTTTTCTCTGTTCACTTGTACTTGTGAATACACATGTATAAATAACCGTACTTATGTAAAATATGACCTTACTCCCATTACAAATATTTTATATGTTTAGTCATGAAACCATGAAACCAAGTCACTTACAAATATTTTATATGTTTAGTCATAAAACCATGAAACCAAGTCACTATACATAAATAATTCTCAAATCAAAATTGCTGAAATCTCCTTATCTTCTCAAGAAATCTACCATTTGCATAACCAGGCAAACCTGATACGGTATGCCATATTTCCAGGCTCTTGTGAGGCATTGGTTAGCCATTCCATGAGCAATCTTCTTCTACCAGGGAAACCCAGTCCACCCTCTGGTGTGTTATCGCTCATTCAGAGGTACTTGTGTAAATAAAATAAGTCCCAAATCACATGCAGTGAAGCATTACAATCGAAATTGAGAGGCACATTATAACGTCAGTGATCTGAGAATAGCTGTTTTGAAAATATCTAGATTATCGCCATTTATTCCTGTATGGGGAGATCATTCCATATTCCTATTGTGCTTATGGTGTCTGGGGAGAATGAAGACGGGAATCATGGTAGTATTTGTGTTTTCTCTTTTAAGGAATTACTAATCTTGTGGCTATGTCCTCGTATGGCTGAAGTTGTCAGGTGCAGATGACCACTTGGTACTGCCGCTAAGTCACAAGGATCTTAATACTTCACACTGGCATTGTTAATTTTACTGTGTATCTGAAGGCTACTCTCTAACATGGGGGTAACGCTGTGTCTCCCGTAATGGCTCTCTCAGGAACACAGAGGCCGCTGTCAATGCCCTGCTAGTCTTGCATATTTTAATATGCACCCCGTCTAGTTATTTACCAGCTTTTATAATGTTGTGTAATAATGGGCACAGATCGAGTGTCACCGCATTCTTTACTCTTGTTTTTCACTGCAACATAGGGTAGCACAACTTACCCCGATCTCCCCTAAGTTGATTGGCTGCTTCTAAGTTGTTCATATCATTTTTCAAAGCTTCATTTAAGCACCTGCACCCACAAATTAGCACTTGCATGATAATTAGGTGAATCTAAAACACTTCTAAAATACTACATTTGCATTACATGCATCTTTACCTGAAATAAAGAAATTGTCTCTTACCTTTCACTGTTCTCAGCTGTTTAGATTGTTAAGTACAACTGAGTTCCTCCAATATTGATTTTATGATCCTTTTTTTTGGTGTTACTATTCAGTGGTGTGATTGGAAAAACTGTCACAGAGATTATTAAATTGTGATACAACAACACCTCATTAACAATGGATGAAGCATTTCACATATCTGTACATATACTTGTTAAGCCAGTACATGTACAGATTTACATGTAATTAAGCTCACTACAGAAATGATCTGTTGGCAATGTGCCAACAGAGAAGAGTCTGTAAGCATTACTGAAGTTGCAGATATGCAACAAGTTTTTCTGTAGTCTAACAGAATTTTCTGTATCTCTACGCAAAATTTTTAACAGTGCCTATGTTGGACGGCTGTTTCAATCATTGCCGTGTCCTCCTCCTGTCCTAATTTCCCTACCAAGTGCATAAAATAAATGCAGGGCGTAAAGCCCCAAACATCCATATATCCATCCATCGATGAGTCCTATGTGTCTGTCTTGTCCATTTGTGTGGGTTTGTCTTGTCTGTTCTGTTATTGTGTTGTTTGAATTGTCAATATAAAAAGGTAACGTATCCAGCATTTGAGATTTCAGATCTGTCCCTCTTTAAATGACAGCTTACCTGGGAAGGTGTATTATTGTATTAAGAAAACGGTCAATAAAAGTCTTATGAAATTATTTTTCATTTTTAGAGGGAGAAAGAGCGACCTCCAAGGAGAGAAAACGCAGTGTTGGGTTGAAGAGGGATAACCACGTGTCTGAAGAGGCCCTAAAACTGCACGAGAGCAGATTGGCTCTCCTGGCTGCAGGTAAAATATTGACTTGGTTGTGGAATAGAACCTCTTTTATGGTTCAAAATTAATTGTAGGCAATCATGAACAGGACCTTAAGATAGTCATAGATAGATGGTAAAACTGATCTGCTTGACTGCCAGATTTGACCAGAAACATGTGAGGTTATAAATTTATAGATCCTGTCTTGAGACATTGCCTTCATCAAGTTATCGTCAATAGAAAAGGAAGATAATAATCTTCGTATTCAGTTAGTGCTGTCTATGCTCACTTTGTCTCCATCAGCTCAGCCAATACAAAGTGGTGCCCCCTTGTGCCAGACTAATTGTTCCATTCATCATTGGACTTATCGAGTTGTTGCGGTTCCGACTATAAGGCACAGCCGAGGCCACTGCTACGTATTTGTTATAGATGCATAGTGAAAAGTCACTTTGAGTGTTTGTAATTTCCCTGATTCAAACCTATTTCTGTTTTGATATAATATATGTTTACTGGTACCTTTCTCTTGTCAATTTTTCAATGAACTTCTTTCTTATTCACTATGTATACAAAAGGAGGTGAAATAGTTTTCTTTGAAACTCACCATAGATTATTTTTCATGAAGAATTTCATGAAGAATTTCATGAAGAATTTCATGAAGAATTTCTTGTCTCTAGTCTCCCATCTAACTAATATCTTTCTTGTGGATGTGTATGTGAATTTCTTATACTCTTCAATTCTCTGTTTTCTGAATTCATGCTCTTCAAGGATTTTACTTGGACAAATATGGGAAGCTTCGAAATAAGCTCATGGGTATGTACATTTTTGTGAAGTGAGCATGCATTGACCCTTGTCCCACCTGCCACCCCCATCCCCCCACCATCCCTCCCCTTTTCACGAAGAGTCTCCCATTATGTTTAAGTTTTCCTTTTTATTTTGTTCAAATTGAAAAAAAAAAAATGGGTAAATTCCATTGTCGTCTTCGAACGTGTGTTATCCTGTCCTGTCCTATCTTGTCTATCCTATCGCTGCTTTTCTAAAGTGACCACCACCGTCCTACCAATCTACTATTTCACTTGTCCTGCACTTCTATACCACTGTTATTTCTTGCTTGTTTGCACATCCCTAGAACAAACCAATGCACAAAAACGAAAGCTATAGTAACTAGCTATAGCCACTTTTTCAAAACAAACCAAGAGTAAATGGCTATCGCTTTTTTATAAGGGCTAGAGGTGTTCTTCTTAACCAGATGCTGTTAATACTGATATTTGATTTACTCTTGTTCTTTTCTATCATAGAAAACAGCAAAAAAAGAGGCCCTGGGAGCAAATCGAAACATCATCATCATTACGGGTCTCATTCGCAATCCCAAAGACATCACAATCATCTTCAGAATAGCGATCTGGAGTCCTTGACTGACGACGTTGAAAGTCATATTCACAACTTTTTGTTGAAGCAAGTTGCTCTGTCGTCAAATAATGGACTGGATAAACTTATCGACAGCGATTTGGAAACGGTCAAGTCACTCATGGTGCACAAGAAGTTTCGACGAGCTCTGTGTAAGAAATAATATTCCGAATCGCTATTTCATCCAAAATATTGTCACTAGAATTATTAAAGTTATAAATAATAAGATTAATTTTATGTAGATGTTGCATCTTTTAATGTGTATAAAAAAATAGATTAAATGCAATAAGTATTTATACATTTCTCACATGAAATTGTAAATGCATGTGCCTTAAATTTTGAATTGATTCTATTTGCTTGCAATTCCTCTGAGGAGATATAGGTAATCACATTCCTAAACTTATTTTAGAAATTATGTTGAATTTGACATGTGTTTTAGATGAATCTGGAATGACAGATCCAAGTGAATTGAGCAGCAGCGAGACGGAATCAATTGACGATATTTTGGCATCCAGAAAATCAGGTAAGAATCTTTCAAAGGCTTTCCTATATTCCTTGTATATTCTGCATCAAAATTTTAAGGCCAATCATGTAGCAGGAGATCAGTCACATGACAAGCCAATAAATAATGATATTGGTGTCTTAAATGTGTTATTGGTGTCTGGAGAGTGATATTGGCGTGCCCATATGCTCTAAGCAGCAACTATGCACTTAATTGCCTATCACTTAAGGGAAGGCCTGGGTAGGAGGAAATCTAACTTCTTGAAATGTCAATCTATCATTTTATAAATATGCCCATTTATGTTTATTTCATATAAAAAAAGTAAATATCTTTTGAAAAACCAGTATTTTACAAATATGTGTAAGTTTGAAAATTTTGTGCAGAATATAACAAATAGTGGATGTTGAGTCGACCAATATTGAGTTTTATTGGCCTCAGCAGGTAATATTGGTCTCCTTACCATTCACTATCTATATAATAGTTCCGTTTTTTGAGACTGGATGTTTTCAAAAATATGATATGTGCCAACGATGTTTTGAACTACGGACACCAGTCTCGTGACGATACTATTATGTAAATTTATATATTCATCGAGTAAAGACAAGAGACCAGAGTCCGTGTTTCAAACTGTCAATTTCTTTTGTTGCCTTCTGTATGCCTTCATTCCAAGCTGGTACACCCAAGTCTTGGCGTTTCTACAGGTATAATGAAATTGACATAAAGAGTAATTATTCTAAATCATGTTATGTGTTCCATGATGAGTCTTGTCTGAAGTGAATTCCAATTTGTCTCGCAGGATTGCCTATGACGTCAGAAGGACCACACTCTTTACCGGGAACATTGAGGCCGTATTCGCTAAAAGCTCCGGAAGTGAAAAGTAAATCCCATAAGCACAGAAGGTCACCAAAGTAAGTGTATACTTTATATAACTATAAGTAGGGTTTTTGCTTTGAATTACTTCAGGCTGTTGTGTTCTTGGAATTTGAACAATATTCTCTTTGATTCTCTCTATAACACTTCAAAGGTTTGTGTGTTTGAGAGGAGGATATTCGATTGATCCTTCTTCTGAATCACTTTCATCTGAATTACTTTTTGAATGGCTGTGAATAGGCCTATCGAAAAGGTTATGTCCGTGGCTACTCACTACTCATACTCCTGAAGGTTCTCTGTTGAATACCTTTTTGGGGAGGAACAATCGGTTGCTTGGGACATCTATCTGGTGACATCAATCAACCAATGCTGGTAACAAGACTTGTTTAAGAAAGCAGCACTTAGGAAAATTGTCTATTGTCAGAATGTGGTTTGTGTTGTAAGCACAAGAGGTCACCAGGAGAAATTGTACAGGTGAGTTGTTCTTTTTTTTTCACGTTCTGTCGATCAGACGATCACATTTCTATTTTCTGGTATGTTGTATGTATATTAGTTTGAGATACAGAGAAAAGTTCAAGATTGAATAATTTGTTACAGACTTACAGTTGATGAATGTCAAGTGCTTGCAGAATTGGACTAAAATGTTCCTTGTGTGGTCATGTGTCTATCCATGAATGCAATCCTCCATGACTCATACGTAATTTGTGAGGTCATGTAGTAGACTTTCAATGCCATCAAAATATAAGCCACCAAATGAGTATCAATAAGGATATATTGCCTCATATGGAATTTACTTAAAATCCTCAAAAATATTCCAGGGTCATTCAACAATAACTAAGACAAAACTGTCACTGGTGTTACAGTAAAAGTTAAGAAACACAATTGACTCAAAGTAAAACCAGTGACCAAATTAATAATTGTTTGAAATATTTCCCATTGAAATAAGAATTTCATTGGATTTTCTGTCACCATTCATTACTGGTGTTGCCATTGGACACCTGTGTTAACCATTTTTGAGTAACACCAGTGACGGTAACACCAGTGACAATTTGCTCTGAAATACCAATTGCTCCCACAGTGATGCAATGATTTGAACAGGTGTTGCCAAAGATTGATCTCTGTAAACAGGACATATCCTGTGACTGGGGCAGTTTTTGAAAATTCTACAATTATATGAGCGCAGCTCATGGCTGCCGATGGCAGCCATGAGCGAAGCTCACTTAGCACAAGGACAGCTCATTCTGTGTGGTGCTCCTGTCTACAGTGACTGCCTGAACAGGAAGTGCCTGTAGTTGCCATAAAATTGGAGCTAGTAGTTTAGTCAGAGTTTAGTTTGGTAAATAATTAAAATACCTCAAATATCTTCCAAAAGAGCTTTAAAAATTCAGTCTTGTCGTATAACAGCCTCCAATGACATATTTCAGGGATTTAAATCAACATGTGTATCAACATTGCAAATAATTATTTCCATACCCCTGATTGTAAGAAGTGACTGAAAATTAAAAGTCAACACAAAAGTTAATGACTTTAATGGCTCACCAAGTAAGAAATCATAACAACACTTAAGGTGGCTCGCTACTCATGGAGCAGCAATGGCGGCGTCACCATAGCAACAACAGCCTGCTGAGCTCTGTGGACTGCTTTTTTGGTTTTTTATAATTCCATGCGACTGCTGCTTCGTTTGTCATTTGCGTCACTTCTATTAGGGTTAGAAACTTCTGGTTTGAAGCATTAGATGCGCTATGAACATCACTATGACATGCCAAAGATTCAGCTTTATGGTCCGAATAGAAACTTTTTACACGCGATTTTCGGCAAGCAGGTCTAATTTCTAAAAATTGACTTTGAGATATAAATAAATTTTTATCTCAATTTCTATTGCGGTAGCAAACCTTGTCTTATACATTTTATTGTTCCTAACAATATTTGGAAATTAATGACAAAAAAATGAGAAATCCTATCCCGTCGATTTTTTTTAGCGCCATGGTTTATAAAAAAAATTAAAATTGTCAAAATCAAAACTTTGATTCCGAGCCCTTGGAAAGTCCTTTAAACTAAATATATCTCTTTGAAATTGTAATCAGCAGTTCCATTGAAGTTTTTTCTTCAATTCCATGCTTCATTTCATAATATGGGATGCATGACCACTGAATGGCAGGACAAACTTCACAGAAAGAAAGATAAGAAAAAAATTGAGTTTTTCAGGTTTGCGTGGACTGACTTTCTTGTACATAACCTCAAATATTTCGAAAAAAAGGCTGGTTGCGACCACTTTTTTTTACATATCCTTGCTATAAACTATATTTTGGATCATTCTAAACTATTTTTGAGAAATCCTATCTTAGAAAGTTCACGAGTATCGAGCCACCTTAAGGTTACATAATCTTCATTAACTATCAACAAATTATGTAACAGTCTAATAGTAAGCAGTCATCTCGGAATAGCTATGGTTTTATTGATCTCAGATATTAAACATCAACAATTTAACATAACAGATCAAAATTTATAGATCCAAATTTAACACAGATTTGAATTACACAGCTGTCAGTGCAATCTGTCTGTCTATCTATCTATCTATCTATCTATCTATCTATTAATCTATTTATCTAATATTATCTATAGATCTGATCTTATCTATCTTTTCTATCTATCTGACCATTTGCCCAGTCCTTCAAAAAGAAATTGGCCTTCTGCATGGAAAGTTGAATGAAGATGATGCAGTAGTTCTACGACAATGCTGCGCGAATTTCATGGCAGTGCCATTTACATATTAGACCATTTTTTAGGGTAACACCAGTGACACCGAAAAAGAATACTCTTAATTTCAACTCACCGTAGAGCCACCCTGCCTACCAAAAACATATAAATGCCAAAAATTGCAGTAATCATGGATGCCTGTCTATCAGAAGAAGCCCCCTGGTGCATTAGACCAAAGCTAGAAGGGAGCATTCCTTTTACAGCCATGATTTATTTAATGAGTAACACCAGCGACATGCTGTCTACAAGTGGACTGCTCATGCATTGCCACAGATCAGAACATATGCTGTCTTGTGTTGCCACCTAGTGACTAGTGTGCTATTCTGCGAGCGTCAACATACTTTCGACCATAGGTACACACACAATTTTGTCTGGAAGACACTGGGACTGTTTCTGAGTGTGCTGATGGCCTTGTCTACTTCCTTAGAGAATGTGATTGCCGAGTCTGACTCTGGTATACATCAATGTTGAATAGAAATTTGGTGAATGTGCTATGAAATTGGGACAGCAATGCTGTAGCATAGAAAATCAACTTTTGTGTCAGGTGGCAGCAGCATGCAGTTCTCATTTTCACCAGACTGAGTGACATGTTTTCTGATGACGAGGTCATTTTGTTTTCCACAGTGTACACAGAAGAGGAAAAATTCAGTCGGTCTGGAATACAAGTATATGGAGTAGTTGTCCTGAGATTTAGATCCACCACAAATATCTATATTGATTTGACATGGTTAAAAACGTATGATAATTGACATAAGAATTTTCTGTGACATCACTTTTTGGCTACATTTTGAATATTGCAATGTGAAGGGTGCACACTATAAGCAGTGGCTGATAATTTCCAATTGACAATGAAAATGACTTCTTTAAAAGAGAGGAAAGGCATATGGTTAGAAACAAAATCCTAACATTATGATTTTGCTCGAGTGACACATAAAACTCAGTTACTGTGGATTGACCCTCCTGGACAGCGTTTCGATGGAGAGTGTATTTGTCTAAACATCACGTAGATAGAGGAAACATTCCAAGTCTCAGGGCTTCCGAAAAGTACCAAATCTTACTGAGGTTCGATTTGTTGAATTTGAAAGTATTATAAATTATACAAATGTTGTATAATTTGAGGTTATAATCTGCATATGATAAAGGATTGACACTTACATGTTATCAGTGTTCAGCTGCATATTCACATATTTGTTGCTTTCTCATCTCTTGTGCACCTGTAATAGGAACAATTACTGCTCACCCAGTATAAAACTGAAAGGGATAATTTACTAGTCGCGTTTAAGTTACACCAAGATTAAAGATAGGTGTGGTTTGTTTCGTGAATGAAGCATTGTATGGAATTTCCAGGAAACGTGATTATCACTTGGTCTATTAAATTATTGCACAAAAGGCCACAGATTCCATACCAAAAAATTAATGTTCAAAGATCTAATGCATTAATAATCTACAATAATTATTTGGAGTGTACTTTTTCTTAGAAAAATTGTATAAACTGCAATATTTTTGTCCTACGGCTCATCATTTACAATCCTTCCAGAAGTATGTAGAAAGTGATTTTTTTGGAATGTGAATGTGTGACATCATAATATGGCAGTCCCAGGATGGCAGTTCCTCAAGGTTAACATTAGAAATCAGGTCTGCCATGTGAGGTCACAGGACGTTCTGCCAATCATGCCTCACTCAGCATAGGGTGTCACATCAAATCTGTGAAGTAGTACACTAGCATATGACTTTGTGTGTGTGTAAAAATGAAGCAGTGCCAGTTGTAGCCAGGAGGGGTACATGTATATCTAGAAATGGCCTGGGGGGCATAACGTGGTGGAAATGCTGTGTTCTGTGATATCTCCGTGTTAATCTAGGGTCTGAGAGGGGGGAGGGTGCTCCTCAACCCTGAACGAAGGGCACACAAAAAAAATTGCTTATGATTTCAAATATATGGTCAGAGTCAGTGCTCCCTACCCTCCACAGAAGAGTGTATCCATCCAACAAAAATGTGCGTATCCTCTTCCTGAGACGTCCCAGCTGTGCCACTGACAGCAAAAAGTAAACAACATTCAGATTAGGCAGTTTATGAGTCGTATGAGTAATAGTTATTTATTGAATTACACAGGTTGTAATCTTCTTTTAGTCAGTTATGCTTTCATACTATGTCACATGCCATATATGGCTATTCTCTGTAGTGTATTATATGCCAACACTGCATCACACTCCACACCACAGTCTATCACTGTGCCCAGCAGTGTGAGGCCATATGCCAATCTTGGCGGATTTGTCAAAATCCACTTTTACACTGTTTCAAAAGCAATCAGAAGGTGAATGAAAACAAAATCTATTATGAATTAGCTCATATTTATAGTCGTAGTTATTATCCTTCCAAAAAGTATGTAGAATTTGAAAAATCTAGCAAAATTGGTATGTGACCTCACACAGATGGGGCATCGTGATTGGCTGAGGTGTGGAGTATGATGTGGTGTTGGCACATGATGTAGTGTACAGAATTGCCATATATGGTGTATGACATAGTATGAGAGTGCCATGAAGCATAACTGAGTAAAAGAAGAAGATTACAAGCTGTGTGAATCAATAAACAACTGTCACTCATAAGCTGCCTTATCTGAATGTTGTTTACTGTTTGCTGCCAGTGGCACAGCTAGGGTGTCTCATGAAGGGGATACACATTTGCACATTTTTTATGGATGGATTAACTCTTTTGGGCAAGGGAGGGAGGATCAACTCTGTGATCAATCACTATATCGAAATCATGAGCAATCTTTTTTGTGTGCCCTTGGTTCAACATTGAGGGGCATGCCTCCCCCCTCAGGCCAAAGATTAACATGCCTCCTCCCATGCCATTTCTAGATGTGCCACTGTGGGCCACAACTGAATGTGTTTCATTTTTACACATATGACATGTAGTCATATGCTGGTATTCTACCTCACAGATTTGATATGACATACTATGCAGAGTGAGCAATGATTGGCTGAACAACCTGTGACCTCACATGGAATGCCTGATTTCCAATGCTAACCTATGGGCACTGCCATATGATGTCACACTTCCACCTTACAAGAAAAAAATCACTTTCTACGTACTTTTTGGAAGGATAATAAGTCATGCAAAATTAGAAAATTTGACCAGTACTGATGATATATACACATAATGTATAGTTCTGATGTTCTTCAAATGCTTCCGGAATTTATTTAATGCTAAATTTAATTAAATGGCCATTCATTAAATCCACACGTTTTTTTTACAGGTAACACTTATTTAATTGTTACCACATATGTCTTTAATCATAATGATGCATGACCTACATATTTAGAAATACTTTTTTATTAGCCAGTTGAAATTGCTCGAAATGACTCGATACAATGCCATAGAGGAGTGTCACTTTCCTATTATTATATCCCACACATTCTTATATTATGTCGCACATTACAGATTTTTCAGAGTTTTTACTACCCATGTATTTTATGACTCATTTATATGAGTGCGGATGAGCTTGTCATGGGTTCAAACCTGTAGACAATAGGCCTGCAATATGAAGGATTATCCGACAAATCGGTCTTATATTACTTTTTTTTTTCTTTAAAAAAAGTCTAATCAGTGAACCCCATGTTTTTTATAGTTCATAATGGCCTTGCAGTTGATTTCATAACTGTAGACACTCATGAGAATGAATGTGATTTTTTTTTCTGGGACTTGTATTCTGCAGGGAAAAGTGACATATAAAAATTTTGACATCACCAATCTTAACTCTATCGGATAACATATCCTAGAAAAAAAATTCACATTCAGTCTTGGTGTCTTCATTGCACTTCTATAGTGCCATTCTTGATACTGTTTCGAATCTAATCTGGAGATCACTATAAATAGTGTATTACAACTGTCTTATCAGATATTGAGATTAGGAGAAGATCTTGACAGTTATTAATCTTATTCAGATTGCTCCATGCAAACTGATTAACGATTTGCTAAATTGGTCAAGGTGTCTAGATTAGCACTTGCATTTTCTTGGAGGTTTATCATTTTATTTGAGTCTCAATTTCACCCATATGAAAACAGTTAATTTCATTTTCACGAGTATTGAGGAACGCCTTGACATTAAGCCATGAATGAGACATTGAGTTGGATTGAGGTCACCTCTAAACCTCTTTCCTTGTACCTCTGTCCTTGACAAACATCCCATTAAAAGAAATTGTGATTATTATAGGTCATTATAATATTAATATTTCACTGAACCTGAATGTTATTGTATCATATAACTGATGTTGTGTCATATTTCAGCACTATGTTATTGTATCATATTTCTGACGTATGCCTCCCACTCATTAATAAGTGCATGAAAGATACATGTTATGTATGCTACTTTACTTGAATGGGCTTTTTGATAATTTGTGTGTAGGTTTTTAGTTCAAAATGACGTGTGTGTATCACCTGTGTTTCTTGAGTTTCCTCTGCGCTCAGCTACAAATTAAATTGCATTTGCTGCCCACAGTCAAGTCATGAAGCAGAAGGGACCCTCCTCTCCCTTGTTCTGTACCAACATGTGCATGCCTTTAAGGCCATTGATGGCAGCTGATGGTGGTTGTGTATTACATGCTGAGATGGAAACGCCTTGAGGGATGCCAAGGAAGTCTTGGAAGATGAACATTTGACCTTGATCTGAAATCGCAGATGTGGGGCATAATGGATAAGGTGATCGCCTGGTTACTGAGATGTTGCAGGTTTGACTCACAACCATGCCATGCAGAGCAGATCCTCCATAACTCTTTGCTTCACTACAACCAGGTGTACTTGGCTACAGGCAGTGATGGCGATTATAATGTGACTTATCATTATGTGCACTGGAAAGGGCTATCTGACACTATAGTGTATACTCCTCAGGGAGATGAGAAACAGGTCATGCTTGAACTGGCATGCCAAGGGTGTAATTGAATTGTACAGTAGGTTGAGATGGACTTTTTGTGATGCCACTGATGGTCTATAACAATTCAACATTTTCATAATTTATATTAAAATTCCTGTTGTGAAAATGTTGTGACTTTCTGTGAAAAATGTTGTGACTTCATGATAAATAGGTATATATATATATATTTAAATATATATTGATATATATATTGATGGATGAAAAGAGATACATATGTAGATAGCGAGACAGATCGATAGCCAGATAGACAGTGCAGTTAGATGCAAGTAGGAAAATAAATAATCTTAACTTCTGGACAGATAGTTTAGTTTGTCTCCCAATCCTGCGACTCAATTGAGCGAACTTACTTTTATGGAAGAGTCACATAGTATGACGAAGACTGACTGGCTGAAAATAAAATTGATACATTTTTTACCAGTTGTGGCATTCGGTTGGTTTTAAATAAGGGATAAATTGAAAATATAGTTAATCTCTCATTGATGTGCTTTGCCAGGGCCTTCTATAATGCCATAATACTATACACATGCTGAAAGATTAACATGCTTGTACAAGCATTAGAATAGGAAATTAGCATTGCACTCTATACAGGAATTTAACTTGCTCATTATTGGTGTAAGGATACCATTGGCTAGTGTCAGAAGAACAGCATGTATAGATACGCTGACGAAATGTTCTTCAATTTCAGGCAAGTCCATGTATTTTCATCTTTCTCTTCATGTACTATGTCAGGTTGGTTCTACTGATCATGTGACCCATTGAATACACATTGTTTTGTTGGAGTTGTAACTTGTTATGGAAAAGGAAAGAAGCCCCCCCCCCCTCACCTTGAAAAAATCATTTCCAAGGGAAAAGGACTGATGCAGGGATGTTTGCTTGTTGTGGACAGTGATTCTTCACATTCATGTCTTGTCATCCCCCCCCTCGCTGTATGTCTAATATTGGTCACTCAGCAAACAAAACAAAAAGGTTGCTAAAATTGTGTGCTGTTAAAACTATCTGAACTTCAATGGTTAGTTCATTGATTGTGGTGCCTTCATTTTATTATCCTACTATTAATTTATGGACCCGTCCGTCTTTCCCAGCCGGAAGTACAAGTTGCCGATCCACAAAATCTTGCAACCTTTTCTCACCCACTAGGTTTTAGGCTGGTTATATGCTCAAAATGTATATTTCACATTTTGCCCCCCCCCCCTCCGCACCCACATCTAACGGATATAATGCTAGTTATTTTTAAACCAGTAGGACTCTCAGGAACCAGGTTTGCATCCCGCTCCCAGCACTACACAATAATCTGTACCCGAAATGGCTGCAAATCCCCTGTGCCACTCCTCAGTCCTCATCCTTGTGTCAGTTGATTTTTAATTGACAAGATTAGGATGCCTCAAACTATTATGTTAAATCATTTAATTAAAAATGTGTTTGCGGTGTGGTCTTGAATAGCTTATTAAATACAATGTATGTTGTTTTGTTATTATGTTCTATTGGGGAATTTATTACATGATAACACATTTTAAAAAGCCTTTGCCAATCCCATTTTATATCATAATTACTGCCAATCACAGAGACCATTAGTTTGTTTTTGAATGGCGTATAGGAAGCCTGTTAATTAGGTAAAGGTGATTTAATGAGAAAGATATTAATGAAAAACATTATTCTTCAGTTTCAATGACAATCCTGTTTGTGTCAGTTAAGTTTTGCTCAACACATTGTGCAGGGTGTGACAAACACCTGTGACTGCATGCTTTAGTAATAAGCAAGTTTATAGCATTGCAAAACTGCCAATGTTGTTCCTGTAGTATGTTTCATGGTATTTTAACCAGATCTTGACTTAATAAAAACCCTGCATATGAATGTCTCATGAAGGGTTTTACTGAAGATACTGTATATACTAAAATGGCGGTTCTTTGTTCTGCTGTTGTATGTCAGTGAGAATTTATTAATGATCCACAAGTAACATCATCGTGGAAGACCTACAGACATTGAAGTTGACTGATGTTACTGCCAATATCCACTATTGTGCCCAATAGGCCTATTGGGCAAGGATATTAGGCCTTTGGGCAAAATACAGGGTCTTTTGGCAAATTATAGGGTCTTTGAGCAAACTATAGGGCCTTTGGGCATTACGACTCCTTTTGGCATGACTTTCCAAAAGTCATCGCATCCTTCAAAATATCCACGAGGCCTTTGGGCAAAATATAGGTCCTTTTGGGCGCGTGCCTAAATCACTCATTATCGCTCGCTCCCGACTATAGTGGATTTTGGCAAAGATCTTATACTTTGTATACATGCCCAAATCACTCCTAATAACTCTTTTATACTATTGTGGATTTTGACAAATATCCAACTTTGGATTATAGTGAAGTGACCAATGAGATTACGCCCTAATATCTTGACCAATGAGAATCCACCCTAATATCCGCAGTAGGGGGCACTGCAGTTAATAGTTTGTCCAATGAGAATGCCACCTAATATCCTGTCCAATGAGAATCCGGCCAAATATCCTAGCCAATGACAGTCAAGCCTAATATCCACAGAGCCATGATTGGCCAGTGGATATTAAGCTGCATTCTCATTGGACACACTGAGAATTCAATGAGATTCCAATCTAATATCCAACAGCCAATGAAAATTGAGCCTAATATCAAACAGGCTAATGGTCGAATAGGCTCTTTGGTCAAAGTCAAAAGACTAAGCCAAAATCCATGACAGTCTTTTGTGGATATTTGTGAGTGATTATATATGCTTTGGGCATACACAACTGATCACTATCGTTTTGTATTAATTTTTCTTAGATATCACTAAAGTAACATGATAGAAGGTCTTGAGAGTCTAAAATAATTCAACTGCTACTGTCCAACTGGTACTGTTTAAAGAACAACCCTCTTCCGTTTAGTACAAAAAGTAAGTGAAATACTGTCGTATATCCTG
The DNA here is from genome assembly GCA_026936325.1 of Platynereis dumerilii. Lineage (NCBI taxonomy): Eukaryota > Metazoa > Annelida > Polychaeta > Phyllodocida > Nereididae > Platynereis > Platynereis dumerilii. The sequence goes on from JAPTHN010000002.1 coordinate 97,977,819, forward strand.
AATGCTTACACAGCATACGATTAGTGGAATAAAAATTTTTTTGTTGTCAGCCAGAAAAGTAAATAATTTTGCAAAATGACTTTTGTTATTTTTCCCAAGGATAATGTGTAAATCAATTGCTAAGGATTCAAACCTTGGTTATATGTCTTACTTTAGTGAGATGATGATCCACAATGCAGACATTCAGACCACAGGATTCCAAAATTTGTCAAAGAATGCTCTGTGATACAGTCGGAGGCAGGGCACAGTGTGACATCACAAATTACACTAGAAATGACCTGAATGAAATGTACAGCTGACAATTCACAATTAAAAAACAAAATTCCAGCCATAAACCTCTGATTTTAGTGAGCCATAATAACCGAAGGGAAGTATCAGAGAAAAGTGTGATTAGTATGTTGCATGTGTGGCGACTGTGGTGTGTCTTGTGCTATGAATTTTCCAAATGTGCTGAAAAAAGCACCTAAATATTCGCAGTAGTTCTTGTAGCAACAATTGATGGAACAATTCAGCAGGTCCAGAGGGTCATCAGTTATGGCAGCAGATGCCCTGTCTCACTGTGCCCTTCTCGCTGTCTCACTACACTTTTGTACTGATAGATATAAGTAGATGTATTTACACTAACTTGTACATGAATGCTGTGATTACACTGACTAGTGCATGTGTAATTATGCTGTGTATACATGGTTGGATAAGGATGATCTTAATGAAGTAAGCCAGCGAGATGAAAAATCAAGAGTCCAAGACACTTGTTTGTGAATTAATGCAGACACTAAAGACATCCACATAAAAGGATAAAACTGCTACAGCCCTATAGTCTTTTGGCGGTTTGGTAAATGTCAGATATAAGAATAAGACCAGGAACGATGTAAGGGAGAATAATGTAGATTAACAATATTGGTGTAACTCAGCTACAGCTGATTGCATTATCACTGGGGAGTGAAAGTGGTTTTAATTGTTTGCCCCCTGTCACTGGATGTGATTCCATAACAAGCTTGATCTGAACTGAGAGCAGTTATTGCTTTGATAAGGCTGCAATAAGGTGGTCCTGGGAGTGGGACCCATGGGTCCAGGGAAAGTAATAAGGCTGAAGCTAGATTATACTTAATTTTCAGGTGTCAGCTCTTTCCAAAAATCCTTATATCATGCAATAAGCTGAAACATTCGCTCCTGATTGGTCAAAATCTGTGCAATATAATGCATTGGAATTTTGCCATGCAAAAAATTGGGCAGACCTTAGAGGATGAGCAGGGTTTGTGTTCCGCTGGAGTTAGGGATTGAAACCTTTTTCCCGGGTGCCAAATTGCAAATTTTGTTTTTATAGCGAAATGCGCTTTTGAAAAACCATTAGTCGTAAAAAAGGGATGCATTACACAGGTAATGCTATCTATTGTATTTCTAACCACTTAATATAATAATGTGATAATGTGCTCTACATGTTCACTGTACAGTTTTATAATAGGTTAATTGTTAGGTGTGAAGACATTACATCCTGCAGTGCTAATATAATAAGGCTACTTTTTTTAGGATGCTCAATATTAACACATTGATAAATGGCCACTTACAAAGGCAGCGAGGCACTTGTCCATTATCCAATCTGGGACACTTATGGCACAAGCTGCGATGCTGATGATGATGATCAAATGACTTGCAGTACTGCAGAATACTGCCAGGCAGAACAGTGCAAGGCAGCTGCAGGTGCAAAAGTCTGTAGCAGGCAGTTAGTTGATGCAGCAACAAAACAGAAGAAAAAGCTGAACACTAGGAACAGCTGTTCAACTCAGCTGCTGAAGAAACACCGCAGAGAGAGCGAGACAGGAACACTACTTGAGGATGCACCTGAACTGCTTCATTGAAAAGGCAAACTTTACCAATCTAACTTCCAATCTCTTCAACATGTGCAACTAGACTGCCTGAAACCTCAGGATGTTTATGAATCAGACAGCAAGGCCCTACTACCCCATCAAAGGATATGCTCTGTCATCAAAGCAGAGGAGACATGCTTATGCCTTCACAAGGTAGGAGCTTTTAGATTTGACAAAATTATTAAAGAGTATAATGTATGCTTCAGGGTGTTGTAACAGTAGGATTTAAGTGGTTCTATTAGTGGTGGCAGCCATATCATTCCAAATGAGATCAATCTTGATAGATCTAGATAATTTAGATAAGCCACAGATCTTTATTTGAAATTAGTCATAAAATGGCGAATAAGCGAAGTCAAGTAAGACGAAAAGTTATTACAGCCAGAAAATTTGATATGCAAAAAGTGTGGACTGTTGCGCTGTGAAAATGGTAGTTTGTGACTCATGATAGCTGATGAAGTGTCTGTCATCTTCTCTACATTCAACATGGGAAACATAGAGGCTGTTTGATTTGTCATGATTAAGAGAAGGTCATTTGATTTGTCATAAGTGCTTATAGAGTAAAAATCAGGTCCATAATCTTTTCGTTTGCTTGTCACCATCAAGCGGGATTGGTCTCCTTAAATCAAAATAACATTGAAAGTATTGAGGATGATCATGACAATTCATTAGTGTAGCAGTCTACTCTTTCTGCATGTCAAATTTCCTGGCTGCAATGTTCTAAAATATTTTTTCGATAAGATGAAACACAACTTTTAACAGACAAAACTGCAAGGAAATCTTGCAAAACAGTCACATGATTGTCATTCTCAAGCTGCTACAGCGAATGCCGGTGAGCAGACTTACGCGGGATAGTGTAAAAAAAACCAGCATATTATAATTGATGCGTAAGTAATAGAGAACTGATGTCTGTGGCAGTTATGTAATATTACCTAAAAGTTTGATAACATGCCCAACATACTTGACTGTTTCTGATTGCTAGACTGAGTGTGCAAGTGGCCAACCCTAATGTGCATGAACATTTATATGATGTTTATATAATAATTATTATTAGTCACTTGTAGCTCTTTGCGAATTGGTGATCCACTGAAAAAATTAAGTTTCAATTTGCAAACTGGCTTTGCCACATCATCGACAGTTTTCTGTTGGTCTCCTAATCATCTTATTTGATGAAGTACTTTAAGTCATTTAATTAGTTTGTTTATTGTCACCTATGCTGCTGGATATGATAGGCCTAAGCACTGAATCAACAGATTAACCATAACTGACAAAAACAAAACAGTTTTAAGCCAGTGACATGATCAAACAACTAAGTTGAAAGTTAATTTTGAAACTGTTTGGACCGCTAATCCGCAAACAGCTCTAAGATGTTGTCAACTTGTCAGACAACATTTACCAGGAAGGAATAAAAAGGTGGCCTTATTCTATTTCTATCCTCTACAACAATCAGTATCTTTTGACTGCTCATCAAGTATTCCTTCAGTGTGTAATAATGGGTGCTCAGTGAATGCCAACAGGATATGCCACCTGACAGGCACTGTTATTAAAGATGATAACTGCCTGCACGATAATGTCATCACAATTACCTGCTTTTCCAGGAATTCGGCTAATTAGCCTCCAAAAGTGACTCTGTAATCCTCTCTTTATTTCCTCCTGTCCGAAAGAAGGCACTTTTAAAAACAAAGCCTTCAAAATATGGTGGGTTTTGGTGCTTACAACTTTACGTTCTGTATTTTTGCTTTGGTTGGGCTTAACATTGGGCAGCCTGTGACCTGTGTCCGTGGTAATGCAAGATGCGCTCTTGGCATATGAAATTACCATCTCATATGGGCTGCCAAGGCCGGGAAGTTCTAGTAGGGTGTCCCAAAAAAAGTGAAAGTCTGAAATTCATTGGGGCTAACTTCTAAATGTGTTCTATAGTCCCTCTCTGACTCTCATGTAAAATTTCAGCTCATTTGAATGTGTTTTAGTAGTTTTCATGAGCCCCAAAGATAGATGGGGGTTTAGCATTGAATTTTCATGGGAAAATGGCAATTTTAGCTAAGATCTCACAAATGATCAGTTTCAGTCCACCCAAACACATGGATAGTTGATACAAAGAAGTATAAATTGATCTGCATACTGTGGTACCAATTTTATATTTGTAACTTGCTTGGGTACTGAGAAAATATACAACTCCGTACTCCCCCTTGTGGTGTCCGTACCCCCAGAAAGTTTTTACCTTCTTTTCACGAATGCCTGAAGTGAGGGAAGTTAGCATCAGAGATTATTGAACTGATTGACATTCGAGAGATATTTCACCGATGATGACCTTGACCTGCTTTTCGAGGTCACAGGGCCAAAACGCAAAGACGCAAAAAAAACCTTGTCTGTGAGATAATTTGTGATTGATTGAAGTTAGGCACTCTAAACTTAGAGCTCAACAGGTTCACAAAATTGTGTATGTGGTGCCCTCTTGAATCCATAACAGAAACTAAAATCGAACATTCAATTGTGTGTGAGCTCTAAGAGATTTCAGATGCAGCAACTTTAAGTGAAATGTAGTAACAACTTTGTTTGTTGAATTAGGTCTAGAATTGAATATTAAATAACTTTTAATTGGCCAGTTTATTGTTAGAATGCTGCTATTCACTGTGGCAAAACAGGACGAGGGTAACTGAGTTACCCTCGTCTCGTTTTTGTAAAATTATATGAAAAAACTAGGTCATCCCATTGGATCCTATGTTAAAAGAGGACGAAGGTAACTGCTTTTCCAATAATTGAAGGACGAAGGTAACTGTATATGATGACGAGGGTATTTGCATTTAAAAGAGTGCAGGATGGCAATACAGACTGGCCAAGAATGATTGTAAAAAATGGAGAAAAGTAATAATCACATATCAGATGATAAGTGCCCAAAATACCAATGCTATTCAAACCATATGTTGGCCTAAATGGTACACGTTTGGTCATAAATAAATCAGGCCTGATGCACATGCCTCCACTTCCTGCCCCTTTATACCATACGAACAAATAACATTAATAACTCTTATTTCATAGAAAAAATCATCCTAACAATAGTATACATTTAAGCCTTTAGGTCCTCCCATGCAGCATGCGGAACATCTTGTAGTGCACTGTTGCCACCCTCACAATCGCATTTAGTTGTCTCTTCCTTTACTCCAAAAATTGAGATTAAGCAATGCATGGAAGGAGGAGATATCATGACAGGAGACATGAAGAAGTGTAGGAGTAGAAAATAGGGACGGGAGTGGCCATGCAAGGAACAAGGGTAATAGAGCAGGCAGGGATCGGGATGAATCAAAAGTTGGCAAATTAAGGAGAAATTAGAGAGACAGTGAAAAGAGCATCAGGGAGGAGGCAAAGGAAACATAGGGGGAAGGCATGGAAGGAAGAAGCAGAGTTGGAGAAAGCGGGATGGTTAAGAGATGGAGGGGAAGCATAAAAAAGTTAGGATTCCGAGAAGGAAAAATGGATAGCTGCTGGGAAGGAAGAAAGGCTATAGGAAACAGACAGAAAAGGCAAATGTGCAGAGAGGAGGCGAGGAGAGAGGTCGGCAGAGACTAGGAAAGAGGGAAGAGGCAAGAGAAACATTATACAGAGAAGGCAATATAAGGCAATAAAAATGATATATATAGGCCCTGGATCAGCAACTGCTGCAGGGAGAAGGGAAGGAGGCAGAGAGCGACCAACACATTTTGAGTTTTCAAGTTAGGATGTCTGATGCACAGTATATAAAAAATTGATTTTGTGCCATTGCCTATTTTATCATACATTATCATCAGATAGGGTTGATGTAAAAGAAAATAATGAAAAAGATGAAATATATAATTTATGAAACTTTGTATGTTACTGAGTCACCAACTGTTGTTACTCACAGATCAAGCCTAACTAATCAATGCACTGCACCCTATCTTCAGTCAGTTTGACACATGCAAGCAGCCAGAAGTAGCTTCAAGAGAGGTCACAACCAATTCGGTTAGACCTGAAACATCTACATCTACATCTACATCTAGACTGACCCAGTAGCTATTTGTTGAACAACGTTTGCTGCTTGCATTGAGCTAATTGTTGTTGCTATGTTTTCACTGCTTTACAACTCACCGTTGTTGTGTCTTTGAATGTGTGGAAAGAATGATTTTGGATTTTGGTTAATGTAAGGCCAAGTCGCCGTTTTTGTTTGTCACATCTTCTTCCGCGCAGTTGGGTCATAAGCTTTAATCATCCAAAAGATAACATTTGGAGGTGAAATCTTGTCAGACCTTTTTGGTTATACATAATATATACACTCTAGACCTGATCCTCATTCAACCTTACAAATTCATCTTTTATCATGGTTTGACAAAACCGTGTTTGTTTGTTTGTGTTTTACGCCTCAGCAGCACCTTAGTGGGCTATATCGAGGCAGGCGATCGCCGTATGATGATGAGATGAGAAGACCGTGAGTCTGGTACATACCCTATTAATTCAGGGATGCCCAGGGTCTTTCAGTTGCCCCAGCATAGAACACTGGATACAACCCGCCTCCATTTAATGTCCCATGGGCTCGGACTAAATTGAGTTCCGGGGTGGGATTCGAACCCACGCCCTCAGAGCCAGTGGTTGTGTTGACAAAACCGTGACAGAGGTTGTGGTTTGTGGGTAGGGCTATGGAGGACTTGGAATTTAAAAGTGTAATGGCCAAGGGATAGAGGGACACATAACTCCGTTCACAGCCTCGTGACATTGTCTTCACACTTTACAATCTGAAGCTACGCAGTTGATACATTGGTGGGGTAATTTGCAAGTTGCATCAAGTTGACATCAGTAGTAAAGTGCTGTCACTTTGCAGCAGAAGTCAAAGCACGCATATATAGTATTGTATACATAATACAATTATACATGTATGTAGATGCCTTTGACCTGGCTGTAGGAAGTGTGCATTTCCGAAGTTGTATAGCACCCATTCCAGATGAAGCTATATACCCTCAAAAATGATATTGAATGGCAATCCTACCAAACATTGCAACATTTGATAGCCTCTAGATAATCCAGGGTTGCGAAATGGTAGGACAGGGGCAAAACATTAGATGTAATTTTCAAGATAAAACCCAGCTTATGTCGTTCATGTGGAGAAAAGGTTCCATGCAAGTTTTTGTGGATAGGCAAAGGGGTCCATGAACTTATAGCAGCATAATGCCCGTGAAAAGGGAGAACATGTTAGGAGAACATTATCTGAAAGTTCCAGGCACAATCACCACAACATTGAGCTATAGGCTGATGCTTTGTGAAAATGTATAAAAGCCATAAAGTAATAAAATTTGGAGCACAAAACCCTGCCTAAAACCTTCTGGGGCGTTACAGAAAGTCACTAAGTCTTGTAAGTTTTCATAACTTGGCAATGAGTAGTTTGGCTGGGAGAGACGGATGGGCCCGGGAATTAATAGTATGATTTTCTTTATGAAAATATTCAGACCTTAACACCACTTGAGTGTTCCAAGGCAATGGCTAAATTAGAAGAGACTTGATGAGAGCACTATGTGCACTGCAGTCGTGCACAATGCAGTTTAAATCTATTGATCATCTGGAACACAAGCGTAAGCTGTACTGACCAACTTTACAACTCAATGATGAATTTCTAGTATATTTGGATGAAAATTAAAGGGCAGTTACCCTCGTCAAGTCAACAGACATGGTCACAAATACCCTCGTCTTAGGATGCAGTTACCCTCGTCATTTTAGTGGTACTTTAAGTCATTTTATGACCTTCAGAGAGTGAATTAATCATGGCTCTTTATTTAAATATCATTTTCGATCAATGACAGATGTAATACACTATGAGGACAACACTTAACAGAAGTAATAGGCTCAGATTCAATGTTACATAATATTTAAGGTTAATTTAGAGACGAGGGTAACTCAGTTACCCTCGTCTGGTTTTGCCACAGTGCTATTGCTGCAAAGTGGTACTTGTGGTGGAACTTTTATTTTGGCGGAGTCATTATTTCCCTACCCAGGGAATTGTGAGTACATGTAGTCCCTGTTTGACAGCCAAAGCTTGCCCTGACCACAACATACATTATTTGTGAAGTATTAACAAAAGATTAACTCTCCTCTGGTGTGACAGACATAATTTACTGTTTCTGGTCTCTCAAAGCAATTGAATGAATGCTCTTGTGTTTCATTGTTGTCTGTTTGCTGTTTCAATTAGTCTCTTTGGAGAAAACCATAAACTATCTTTTAAATCATGCCGGAAAAAGCTGTTAAAGGATTTGAAAACTTCAGAATTTTATGGTACTCATTGGCAGTGTATGTGCACTCATTGATCGTTTAGCATTATTGATTACAATTTGTTTATATCTTGCTGGCAGCTCAGCGGTGTGTATGAGCACAAGTGATGAGGTCCCTCTACCTGGACATGACCTGACCTACTTGAATATTGATAAATGTGTCAGCTGGAGGTCATCCGATTTCTGGCAGATTCTCCAGCTGTGCTGTTCGTTTAGAGTGAGCAGACAGGAGGTTAGGAATGAGGTTTTTGCAGTTATTTTTCAACAAATTTACCTCTAATACAAATTTCACTTTGCATATGAGCTTCACTTTTTGTTCCAAAGAATTTTTCTCTAAAATTTTGTATTTTTTGCGATATTTGAAATTTTTTCATATGAAAGGAAGCAAGGTATTTTCACAAATCTAAGAAATTCTTGTACTCGAGTACATTTGTAATTTGCTGTACTTGTACTTGTACTCGTTGCCTGCAAAGTACTTGTACTCGTACTCGAGTACATTGGCATGTACTCGTGCCCATCCCTGCTAAGAATTATTGTTGCCCTGATACTCTAGAGTAATGTTGCAAAATTTAAAGATCCCCTGACTTACCCCAACAATTAAATGATTCAAACTGTTGAAAAATGACTCTCTAAAATTTACTGCAACATAGAAAAGAAATTCACAATATTACTGTGTTTTCGACTGACCATAACTCTAGTCCTAATTAAGTTACTGAAATGATAAAACTATATGTCTGGAAGGCCCAGGTTCTCCTCTTCTCGACGGACTAGCTACAGCATATATTTTAGACTAACACCGCATTAGTTTGTCTGATCCTGAAAAATTCCTATTTTCGGTCAATTTTACAAAATAAACATCAACAGTGTGTGTCCATGATATGATTGTACTCATTGATGGTGTTCCTGGTGATATCCAATGATGTTCCCTTTTGGACCATGTTGTACACTTGATTGTGTAGAAGCATTATTTCAGGAGTCTCTTTGACACTTGTGGTTCATGGGCAAAAACTATGACACGGACTCATGGAGTCTGGTGGTGGTGGCAGTTATAATAATATCAGTTGTTCAGCAGGTGGTGTCTGGAATTGGCGCAATATAGTGCTGTGTCACATGAATAGGCCTTCGGCACCTGTCTATACATCAGATTAACTATACTTCCTCTCAATACCTGGTTTTTCTCGTTTTAATTATCAGCGCTTTTAGAACTGCAATAACGACTAATTGGTTTTGGGAGAGTCTTCTTTCTGAGAAAAAGAAAAACAATACCAGACCAATTTGTTTGAAGATCTATTTTCTTTGTTTCTTGAATGTGTCATCCTCTCAGGTAAAATCTGTAACAGAACTACCAGTTTACAGGTCAACAATCTTTGCTGGACTTGGTAATGTGTCATATTAGAGCTATTTCACACAAATTAAGCCCTGTCATATATTAAAAGTCACATGGACGTTTAAATTTGATGCGCGAAAGACATATTTAGACCAAAAGGACTTGTTCAATACATAAACAAAGCGATGGTTTGCATGTCTATCTCGATACCAACCAAAGGGTATGCTGGGATTTTGAATTGATAAAAAAAAGGGTATCTATTGATTTTTACAGAGTGTTTGTTTTAAAATCATGCTTTTGACTGATTGTTAAGCAAAATCAGAAATAGAATCTCTGAGTGGTGATACCATGCATGTGCTGCAAGAAATTTTGAGGCGATGTTTGACAGAGAAATGCTTGAAATAGTAATTTCTTGGAATGCTGAATCAGTGCTGCTGACCTCAATTCTGTAGTTACCTTGAACGACAGTTGATTATCACCTGGCTGATCAGGCTCTTGCTATAGTTATCAGCTGATCTCCCCAGGGGCAATATAGTGCTGCTTTTCGTATTTACCCTTTAGTTATATACCTGGCCATGGAAATCTTTTGTTAATAAGATAAGAGGATTACCTGCAGCTTTGGAAGATTTGCGTGATTTATCTTCAATAGGCCTTTTTGCTTGACATGAAACTCTTGCATCATGTGAATTTTTGGCTTGGCTTAAAGCAGCAAAGAAAATTTCATTCAAGGTATAAACATTAAAAGGCACTTCCAAGTACAATGTTTATGCATCATAATTATGGTTTCATGACTTTGAGACTTTTGGGGGACTGTTGTAACTGGGCTGAATAAGCTTCAGTAACTGCATTTGGATGCGGTTGTCTCTTTTTACCTTTAGCGAACAAAGTTTGAAGAAGATATTGTAATCACTTCGGTCAAATGCTGTCCATCCCCCGGGCGGATAGATCGATTCCGGGCCAGGACTCGGCCCCTATTGCACATACATGGATGAAATTTGGTACACATATAGCCTGTATACTGTAGTTGTGCCTTATGGCGCGGTCTGATCGATGGATTATTGTATTCTTTCTGAAATATTGAAGAAACTATCAAAATTTTTTTTTTTATCCTGGACAAGACTCAACCCCTATTCCATGTATTGTACAAATTGTACATGGATGTAATTTGGTACACAATATTGCCTATATCCTCTAGTTGTACCTTTTGATGGATGGATATGTTATACTTTCTGAAATATTGAGGAAACATATAAAGATTAATTTTCCCCTTCCCAAACCAAGACTCGACCTCTATTGCATGCAAATGGATGAAACGTTGGCTATATGGTCCAGTTGTGCCCTTTGATTTTCAGATATTCTAAATGTATTGAAATATTTAGAAAAAATATATGCTTTTTTTTTGTCGTTTCTGGGTAAAGACTTGGTCACTTTTGTATGAACATGGATGAAATTTTTCTCACATATCACCTATATGATATAGTGTGCTTTTAGTGATATTGTGTGTTTTAATGGTCTGATTGATGGGTTTCCAATATGATTTGACATTAAGGTAGGGTTAAATATTACATATAATAATCCTTCAACTTTTGAAAATTCAGAAGAGAGCAGTAAGAATAGTGTCTTTCTCTAGGTATAATGCACATACAGATCCATTGTTCAAAGCTCAAAAAATTCTGAAAACAACCGACCTATTTCAATTGCAAATTCTCAAACTTTATTTCAAGATTGAAAATAAGTTAGTGCCTGAATTCTTTGCAAATCTATATCACAAAACAAATAGACACTATAATACACGACATCAATACCACATACCACCAATACACACAAAATTAACCTTGACTCAGAGCTGTATAAGAATAAAATTATCAAATATCATCAATAATACTGATGAGCTAGTCATTCAAAAGGCTAACACACACAGTAAAGAAGGGTTTGCTTACTACACCAAACTTAAATTAATAGAAGTATATAATGATAACTGTTCTGACAGAAATTGTTATATTTGTGGCAATTGTTAATTTATTACTATTTTTATTTCATTACCTCCTCTTGTGAATTAATGTAAAAATGTGCCTGAACCAGCGGCTTCGTGCCAATTGGGTGCATTAAATAAACTCAAACTCAAACTTCAAATATTGAGAAAACACTGTGGAAAACATTTTTTTTGGTTCTGCTCACAGCTCACAGATTATACCTCCCAGATGCTGAAACAATTAAACTGCACCTGAACACGTTTAATCTAGTCCAATTGTGCTTTGTCATGATTTACTGTGCAGTCATACGGATTTATTTTAGATGGTTCTTACGGTGTATCATTTCAAATTTATATCCAATATTTTTAACCCGAAATACCCTTCCATATCAATATCTCCTTACACACTCTAAAAACTAAAGTTCTAGTAAGATACCAATATTGGTATTTAAGCTTGTCCCGTATTTTGAACACCTTTTGATTAGTTAAAAAACCATTAACAATTGATATTTTCAAAAACCAGTTGCATTTGTACAAGGAAAAATCAGTATTGGTTTTTTGTTTAATTTGCAGGGAGTCAGTAGTGGATATTAATGTTTCAAATTGCAGATACTGTAGTTCCATCATAGAAATCCATTTATACTGACATGCATACAATAGAAAACGCAATGGGTTTTTTATTCCTTGAAATTTGAAATCTTTGGGATTTATCATTAATTGAAAATTAAACCATTTCCTGCACTTAAGACAACCAGTATATCACTAAAAATATCAGAATTGATTCTCCAATTATGCATCTGTGGGCATTTTATAAGACCTTTTTAAAAATATTGTGGTATGGAAATACCAAATTTGATCTATTATGATCCGAATGCAGGTTTACCAGTATTTCAGCATTAGTATCAATAAATCTTTTTTTTTCACGTTTCTCTTAAAATATCATGTAGTTAAAAAGTAAATAAAAATAATAATGATTCCATGGATCTGATTTCAATGTTTATTTTTACCTATACACATTCACACACATTCATAATAATTGTAAATATTGATATTACAAGATTAAAATTTATTGAAGAACAATATTGACCATAGGCTTATCGGAGGTGGGCCAAAATTTTGGGAAACAGTAAGATTCGGGCAAAAAGACTAAAAAATTTGGGTAGATGATTAAGTAATCACTGTGAAAATTTATGATTTCCAGGCAATTTCATTTGAAATGGTATTAAATCTAGATCTTGAAATTTGGGCAAATGTCGCTTGCCCCCCCCCCCAAAAATCGCACTCGCCGTACGCCTATGATATTGACTCTCATTTATCACAGTTTGGCCTTGGAAATAAAAACATCAGAGCAGTCATTGGTAATCAAATACACGAAATGAAAACATCACAGCAGTCATTGGTAATCAAAACCCAGGAAAGCAGAGGTTAACAAAAGTATGAATTGGTTGAAATAAAGACACATTACATGTAGAAAATGTTATATGGTTAATGGCTTGGGTTACATTTCCAAAAGCGGCAAGCCAGGGTGGCAATGCCAATCGAAATGTCAGTATCATTAGTTTGTGTCAAAAGTCTTCAGTAGCCAATCTTGAGGATGGATGGATGATTGGGGCTTTATGTCCTGTATTAGTGCACTTGGTAGCCTAACTAGGACAGTAGGGGGACAAAGCAATGAGTCCGGCTAGAGCTGGATTCGAACCCCGGACTCAGCGATTGGTAGTCCAGCACACTATCACGTGACCAACCCTCTCTGTAGCCAAGAGGATATTTTTTGTCATTATTAATGCACAGTGTTTGGATGGTATGATTGGTGGTTGAAGTTTTCCTTCTCGTATCACTATTTATACGCTTTTAGGTCAATTCGGTTGGTTGAAAGGTGAACGACTTTTCTTGAATCGAACCTTGCAGTGTAAATCACTGGGATCCTGAAAGTGTAAAGTGGATAAGCATTGGTATCCAAACATCACTTTTATGCAAAAAAAAAAAAAAAAAATTACTCAGTCAATGTTGTCATTATATACAAATCGAATACTTTACCTGCAAAACCTTCAATGTAACTTTTGGTGTTAAAACTCCACATTTCATTACTGACTAACATTTACAAAAATTTCATTATTTTGTAGTTTCCCTGCATACTGGCAAAATATGAATTCTGAATTCTTGTCTTCTCACTTTGCTTTACCAATAAAAGATCTCATACTGTTTGCACTCACCTCAGGATCACAAAAAGGTAGTCGACATTTTCCTTTGGTACTCTAGGCGGGGCAAGGTAACCATTTCCTGGTGAGATCTGAAATAACAGGTAGATGCATCCATGAGGAGGATTATGCAAAAAATACATCAATTAACTTTATTCAATTAAACCAATGCCTTGGTTGTGCAACATCCACTGTTCAGTCATCATTTGATTGAAGGTTGGTCAAAACAAGCTCATTTTAAAAAAAGAGAATATCAGAACTCAGAATTTAGAACTCAGGACTTGTTTATTTACATGCCAATAAGAATTTGTCAATTGGAAAAGATAAGGAAGAGCTGTTATTCAACTTACGTACCTTGAGAAGCATTGTCTATATTTTTCCCAACTTGCTTTATGACCCAAACTTCTTCCAAAGGTAGTTTTTTGTATTAACTGCCTCAGTAGGAACATGCCATTCTTCGTCTACAACAGAAAGTAAAAGCTATCTTTCAAAATGTCAAAGATTTTAAAAATATCAGCTAAAGTACCGTAAAACGGGGTGAAGTTGGTAACCCGGGGTAAAGTTGGCAAGCTATTTTGACCCACTTAATGGCATCCTCACTGACATGAATGGCAACTTTGCCACAGATGCCTGTGTCAGGGAAAACAGTTGGCATTTGTGCCATTAAGTGGGTAAAAATAGCTTGCAAACTTTACCCCGGATTGCCGACTTTACCCCTTTTTACGGTATGTAATTTTGTATAATTCACAGGCATATGTAACACATTTCACCTCAAGAATAGTAAAGCACATCAGAAACACTATACAACTCAACAAAATGGGGGTAAAAATTTGAGGGTGACTGTACCTTTGTCAGAAAAATGTAAATATCAGATATGAAAATAATGATATCATTATTATCATAATTAATGTAGTATAGGTGTCAGCAAAATTGGACCATTAGCAGGTAAGTTGTGCCACATAATGGGGCAAGTTGTATGGCTCAGTGACTGGTGAGACCTCAAATCTTACCAATTTTGTCAAGGATAAAATATGTGTCATGTGCAGGACATAATTATGGCTGATGCTCTGATGCTCCGATACATAAAATGAAAGTTATCACAGAACATTGATGGCCCACATAAACAAAGACTTTAAAAGTATATATGCTTTTTGAAACATGTTTGTAACAATAAATTCTTCTTAGCCATAATTTCTTCACCACATTTACAGGGTTGTGTGTGAAAGAAGCAAAAATGTTTCAAAAGAGAATTAAAATCCCATATCATACCATGGGCACAGCTTACCAATGCACAACTTGCCCAAAATACCTCTTTTTTGTGGAAATCTACCACTCCATTAAATGCCAAATTACACAATTGAAGAACAATAATACTGGTCCTCAGAGTACATTCAACCAAAAATACTAAATTTCTGATAGACACTTTTCACATTATAATATTTGGCAGTTTTTTTGTTCATAATTTTGATGGTTCTTCAATTCAACCCTGGCACAATACCCCGGTCTCCCCTACAGCAGACGACTGGTGAAAATTATGGAACTGGGTATTCCATATGCCAAACCACAATTTCATGCCTTAAATTATCATGAATCATTTTACAGGCAGAATGCAATATTCACAGTATATCAGAACAATTAGTGGCTCAACTCTATCCACCTGTTCGATGTATTATAATCACTATAATGTCATATATATATGAACCAGACATTGTGTACATGTACACCTTACCCAAATAAACACAATTGCACTCATAATTTCTTAGGAGTATATTTAAGGAATTAAAAAAAAACAACTTACCAATTTCTTCTCAATCTTCTGCACACTAATATGTGCACTCTTCTACTGCTATGTTCAGACTAACAAACTCTGCCTTAAACCTTCTTAAGTCTTGATTGATAAACAAACAGCTTTTCTTGTCAGGCGAGATGTTAACAGTTTTGTGTTAGTAGTTGAGGTCAACCGGTGAGTGAGCCCTGAGGGATTAGTAAAATACCTATTTGGATATTCCAGTAGCCATGACTGATATACAGCATGGTCAGTCCTCTCTCTTAAAACTTCTAAATAAAGTGACATGCATGAATTTTAAAAACATGAACCAAAACATTAACATTTTAAACACCTCAAATCATTGTTCCACAAGTATATTAAAAAAGGATCATAATAAAGGTGCTTTTTCAGAAGTTTGGTTTTTATAAATACCATAATTCCCCATGACCAAAACCAATTTTCAAGAGAAATACCACTTGCTCTGAAAAATACCAAATATAGTTGAAAAATACCAAACTGGTTTTTTATTGTACACACTGGTTTTGCACAATACCACTAATATCCAAATTTTTTTAGAGTGCAGCACTGTGAGGCAACATGATACCATTACAAGTAGTCTTCATTTTCTATCACCTCAGCTTGGCGAGAATGAGTATTTTTGATGTGAAGCTTTAGTTTGAAGAAGTAAAGGTATTGTTTTGACTTCAGTCAATTGTTGTCCGTCCGGCAGCGGGCGGATAGATTGTTTCGGACCAAGACTCTGCCCCTATTGCACATACATGGATGAAACTTGGTACACTTACAGCCTTTATGGTCTAGTTGTGCCTTTTGATGGTCTGATTGATGGATCTTCTTGTCTAAAAAAATGTTTCTTTTTCACTTCCGGACCAAGACTGTTGCATGTGCATAGATATTTAACTTGGCACACATACCTTTTGTATAGCCTGTATGGTCTAGTTGTGCCTTTGATGGGTCTGATTGATGGTATTCTACACTTTTTTAAATATTGAGAAAAAAATATTAAAAATACTGGCTTTGTGGTGCTATGTTTTGAGAGCTTAAAATTGTTATTTTCTGACACTACAAGTTGTTTCAGTAAAGGAAATAGAGAAGTTGGTTGTTTTCAATTGAATTATTTGGTGAAAGAAAAATGTTATTGTGTGTTGTCAATTTGTCATGCACTGCAATGCTGTCATGAAATTTGTAATGGGTCTTCTTCAGCGCATGTCTTTTCGACCTGATTGTATATCATTATAAACCAGTGTTATGAATTAAGAAATTGGGTTTTATGCAGCTCAAATAACATGTGTAGGTACTTTTATTATGATTGGAATGCAATATTTTTTAAAAATCGTCCTTGAGCAGCATTTGTGTCATAAAAATTATGTCGCATTGAATGATTATCATGAAAATCTGATACCCCTGAACCTTTTTTTGTCATATATTGAATGAATTTCATTCATTTCCTCCTCTCTTGCTTGTCTTTATCAATTGAGTATGATGTGGTTGGTAATATGAAGAAGCTGTGCCACGACAACATCTATTGTGTGGTAGAGAATTGATGTTGTAAAAATTAACATTGTGCAACAAAGTCAAAGATATGACGTTAGCATGCAATGTTGTGGCAATGTTTTTGCGGCATTGTGAAGCTTGTTTGTTTGTTAGATTTTTGGTGTTTTACGCCTCTGCAGCACCTTAGTGGGCTATATCGAGGCAGGCGACCGCCGTACGATGATGAGATGAGAAGACTGAGAGTCTGGCACATACCCTATTAATTCATAGATGCCCAGGGTCTTTCAGTTGCCCCAGCATAGAATACTGGATACAACCCGTCCCATGGGCTCGGACTAAAGTGAGTTCCCGGGGTGAGATTTGAACCCACGCCCTCAAAGCCAGTTGACAAGCGCACTTACCAATTAGGCCACGGGGGAACTCTCGGCATTGTGAAGCAATGTCAAAGATAAGTTTGTGCAACGTTGTTGCAATGTTATAAAAAAAAATCTTAAAGTTGTGTTTACGTTGGGGCGACATAAGTTCTACGAATCCGCGAGTTATACATATATACAGTATGACTAGGTACTAGTAGAGTTGCAGCGATACATGAAATCTTGTATCATGATATATTGTATCTGGTCTCTGACGGTATATCATTGTGTCACGATATGCATAATTTTCGTTGGGAGGCTTGGAGCCCTGGGAAAAAACTATTTCTAGTTTGCTGATGTTGTGAATTTGTGATGACAGATATTGTGTGCATAACTTTTTAAAGGATCAGTTATGACAAATCAAATGACCTTCTCTTGATCAAGACTAATCAAACAGCCTCAATGTTTCTCATGTACAAAGAAGAGAAGATGACACTTCATCGGATATCATGAGTCACAAAGTGCATGCTTCACAGTGAACTGTTCCTCATTTTTCCTATATCAAAGTGACAGACTGTAACGGATGTAGACTGTTGTGCATATTACAGTAGTTCCTTGGGGCTTCTTTCTGAGAACTACACTCACAATAAATTTTTGTTATGAATAGGTCTTGTTGCTTAGTGATGTGTCAGTCTGTTTGGTAAAGGTAGAATTTGTGAAGCAACTTAAATTACTTAAATGGCAACTGCACCTGAAGAACTATAATTATCCATTTGCAGCTGAAGCGGTTTCAAGTTGCCACCTGATGTGCCTCCTCTATTAAACAGATAGACAGATAGAGATAGATAGAGATATGTATAGTATATAGATACGAAAGATGTAGATATATATGAAACAGCAGTGTCACAGAAGCCCATCAAATTGACCATGCAGGGTCGAGAGTATTTCTTGGATTACCAGGAAAATTTAGGGAATTACATAATGCCTTAATTTATAAAAAAATGTATATTAGAGCTCTGGACCTCCTGCAGAATTGGATGGTCACCAAGTTTTCCTGAAATGAAAAATTGCAGAGAATTCCCATCAACAGGTGGCACCAGATCCTTTAGATGCAATGTTGCTGCCCCCTAGTGTCTGGTTGCAACGATTTCATAATTGCAAAGGTCTAGCAAACACGATGGAGTCTGGAATGACCGATTGATCGGCAGACAGATGGATAGGTAGATATGGATAAATAGTAGGGTGGTCCAAAAAACTTTTTTTGTCAATATCAATTCACACACCCTCCTATTTTGTGAGAAATGGCACAAAAACTATATCCTGACTCCCATTGGTTCTTCGACCAGCACTTTTTAGAAACGAGTATGTTACAGACTGTCTAATCCTGTTAAAAAATGGTTTTTGAATTTTTTCACTGATAATTGCAGTGATTCACACTCTCCAAGTTCCAGCAAGAGCAAATAAAATATTTTTCCGATTTTTGGCCATGGAAAATCCTCTCTATGAGCTTGGAAGTTTTAATGCTAAATTTTGTTGGAAGTTTGGAAACAAATCAGGGAGGGGCTGTTATATTTGTATTTTAACTTCATAAAAATTGAATATAAGGCAATATCACTTGTACCATCAGAATGCTAAGAGTATTTTCTTTCATGTGGTACCACACATGTTGCCCTGCAATAAATTCTGACGAAGATACGATATTAAATACAACAGACCCCATCTCACATTTTACGAGTTTTAAACTAACTTTAACATTAAAATGTCATCACTCATAAGCCAGGCACTGCCACAGTAAAAATCAAAAAGGTTTTATATTTGGGCATTCTGTAAATTAGAGAATGCGAATCACTGCAACCAATCAGTGAAAAAAATTCAAAAGCCTTTTTTTAACAGGATTAAACAGTCTGCAACATTTTCATTCTAAAAAGTGCAGGCTGAAGAGCCAATGGGAATCAAGATATCGTCCTAGACCATTGATGTTGGTATGCAAAATGAAGGTCTTTTTGAGAGCTTTCCAGTCATGGCAATTAAAATGTTGTATGACTAATACTGACGAAATTATAGAGAACCGGCGTCTGGCGAAAATGATCGAAAATTAAAAAAACATTGAAACTTTAAGGCCTTTGGGAGACCCCTTCCTCCTGTGGGATTTTCATAAAATTTCACTTGCATCAGTTTTATACCTACCCTCATGAAATATAAGGGTGTGCGATGTGAAATTCAAAAAATAATTTTTCCCATCTAAAAATGAACCACCCTAATAAAGAGATAGATGGGTCATTCCACAAAAATGCTCCCGTTTGGATGACAATTTTACTGTTTTCCAAAATTGGGAAAATTGATGATCTAATCAGTCTGGAGATACTTGTTACAGCTCTGATTTCTATCCAATTTCCAATTAGTCTCTCTATATATTTCATTGAACCATTGAACTATCCTGTTCTAGTAAGACCGTCAACACATCTACATATTATGCCTTGCATGTCACAGCTCTCACATGCATTTGTTTATTAATTTGCTCTTTAATAAATTAACATTAATAAAAAACAAAGGAATCTGAACTTTCTTTGGAATAGGATAGCCTGTTTAGTCCGTTTCCCTGAAGTGGTAAATGCAGACAATATGTATCAACAGGTGGCACCAGATCCTTTTGGATGTAATGTCGCTGCCCCCTAGTGTCCATTTACGACATGCCATACTGCAGAAGAAAGGTAGATAGGTGGATGGAAAGTAGGTTAAGTTTCTGGTCAAATGTGTTTCTAAAGGGCTGCTCCCTGTCTGAGGGGCTCAAGTTTGACGCCCAATCTAGGAACAATTTATTGTAAGATACCATCAGGAACCTAATGACCAGCATCCTATCTGGATCTCCTTCGGATGAGATATTAAATGGTATAATCATGTGACGTGACGTCACTATTGTTAAGCATAGTGGCATTGCTATGCGACGTCTCAAAGAGAGGCACAATAAAATATACAGTTCTACACTTCAGCTTAAACATACAAGACGTCTCCTTCTTTTGTTAATACTACATGGTGGCAGCGGTATACTGACCCAAGCATACAATGGTCGTTGAACCACGCTAACAGCAGTCCCTGATCCAGAATAACAGCGGACTCACACTAGCAACTCTATCAGCACTCACTCAGCAGTGCCTGATCCAGGTTACCTGGGGATTACTCAACTCAAGCAAGCAGTAGTTCCAGACTCAAGCGGTCAGCAGTTCCCGACTCACGCTAACAGTGGTACCTGTCTAGCGCTGATGTCCAGGTTTCTACACCTGATATTTCTAAGGTTTCTACACCTGTAAGGTTTCTACACCCGACAATCCCTGAGGTTTCTACACCTTATGTTCTGCAGTTCCCATGCAAGTCCCCTTTCCGGAGCAACTTATCCAAGACAGTGGTCCTAAGCAGGCGGATGCTTGGCCACGATGGATTCACCAGTTTGAAAGTTTTGCTGTAACTTCCGGCCTAACTCTAAGGCCACAAAATTTTCAAGTCAACATGCTTCTCTACGCCATGGGAGAAATTGCAGAAAGTATACTGGAGACGCTGTCTATTGAAGAGACCACGGCATCCTTCAATGACATGAAAGAGGCATTCGATGCTTATTTTGGAATTCAGAAAAATAATATAAGCTCTTCCATTCCTATTGAATACTCTCTCACAGATACAACGACTACTCAAAACTGTCACACAGATACTAAGACTCCACTCTATGAAGCTGAAGTACTGGATCTTGGATCTGTTGGTCAAGCAGTTTCAGTCCACAGTGACTCATAAAAAGAGGAAAAAAAAAAGGAAAAGAGAAAGGAGAACAAGGATGGTCTATCTAGATTTGATGACAAGGAGACCAATCACTAACACTATAGCCACCGCAGGAAGATCAAGTCATCTGACTGACACTCTTGTTAGTCTAATCTAAATTTACAATATATTTTGAATCAATTCTATCAAATCTCATTTCAAGCTTTAACAGTTGAAGGGAGATGTGGTATAATCATGTGACGTGACGTCACTGTTGTTAAGCATAGTGGCATTGCTATGCGACGTCTCAAAGAGAGGCACAATTAAATATACAGTTCCACACTTCAGCTTAAACATACAAGACGTCTCCTTCTTTTGTTAATACTACAGTATCATTATATATATTATATATATATGCGGAAATATGGATCCTTCACTTGAAGCCTTAAGTGCTGATTGGTCACAACTGTTCATCCTTGCCCAGTTGACCACCATGACTCTGCAGCATTGCACGACTGTTAAATAAGGCAACTTATTCCCTCACATGAAGTACCTTTGAAGCACGTTGAAAACTATGTCTGTTCTTAAAATTCTGTTTCATTTAAAACATAGTGAAATGTGAACTCTTTGTGATAGCATGGGTGCCCATGGTGGAGCCACTTGAGCACACTTCCTCTTTCGTCAAAACATTAGCTTGGAGAAAGCATATGTCTCAGAAAAAAGAAATGTATTAAAAATCAAAATTGTGGTCAGGCTGTCAGCTATAGAAAACCACTAATAACTGTATATGCAGTCACTACGGACCAAACCTATGCAAAGTATACCCTTGAAATCTTTGGTATTTAATAAACTGCCTCAACAGTTTCAATGTCAGTTGGCAAAAAATTCTTTATTGACGTCGCCATAGGAGAATTTGTGTTAACTTATCTTGTAAATTAGTGTCCTCGGAGTTGCCTGTTAGTCATTCCATTTGAGAGATATTCCATGCTATATAGTGCATAAACAATTCCATTTGGATGAATGGATGCTCAAATGTTCCAATAATTAATTCTTAGGCAATTCGTCATTGGTTCTGCCACATGTTCTTGTGTTATGACAGTGTTTTGAGAGGCCCTGATACAAAATGGTAGGCTGGATTATCTTGTTTAGCATTGTTTGGCATTGACTGTTTGTTGTAATCACCCGTCTCAAACCTCAGGTCGGTAGAGTGAACCAATTTAAATGTGAATTATATAAAATGGTTGTGGAACGAGATAGGAGAAGAAGTTGTTTTTGAAGGATGTTTGGAGTACTCATGTGTGACACACCATGTTTATCCGGGTCAATGACATCTTGCCTGAACTTTTTCGGTGAGAGCTGGTGAGCTAGAATGAGAAAGGTACCAGAATGAGAAAGGCACCGGAATGAGAAAGTAACTTCCTAAGTGGATTAGCAGGCATTCTGGTAGTTGAAAAAAGAATTCTTAGTGGTTGTTGATATTACATAGTGTGTTTGATTTTAAGGCATCTGCAATATTAGGGTAAAAAACATAGGCTGATTTAACATTTTAAAAAACTAGATTCACTCATGAATGGAATTGGGTCAGTGAAAACAATCAGTCCCTCCAGAATCTTCTATCGTCCAAAGGGAAAACCTAGTAAGTCACATTTTGGAGTGTCTGAGAAAATTGACTTTTAAGTTCCAGTCCTTGCAGTAAGAGATGGACTTACTGGGATTTGCCAGTGTCATTCTTGGGTAACGGGCCACTTCATGAAAATCTAAATTTAATAAATATATAGAGACATGTCTCAGAAGTCCTATTTTGACCTTAACTCAATTTGGCACAAAATGTGACTTACTAGGTTTTCCCTTTGGACGCTATAGAGATATTAAAGATGTTTGGCAAGAGGTACTGTGTCGGTCACACTGGTGAATGCTTGCGGCTTGGATGTGACTTGTTTGAAGAAATTGAATTTGATTTGTTGTGAAGAGATTCGTATCTGGGACACCGCAAAAGAGTGCAAATGGCTGATGCTTTTGGCTGTGAGATTTACGACACGAGTAAGAATAGATACTGCAGGTAGATACTAGGATAGATATACGGGTAGGCACATGTATTGATAGAAAGATAGGTAGATATTTTATAGCCGACGAATAGCAAATGCTTAGAATTGCACTGGCATGTTGCTTGTGGGGTCATATCCCTATCCATCGCACCTTATTCTCTATGACTGTCTGTGAGGCATATCCTACACATTCAATGCTATGAGAACAAGTCGCCTACTGAGTCACAGCACTGACCACTGAGGTCAAAAGTAACTCAATAACACATTGACATTTCGTTTCAATGCCATGGATAGGTCCTGTTGTGAGGTCATGGATGGCCACAAACAGATCTAAGTGAGTTCTCATCATTCTCCAACTATAAGGTAGTCTAACTAATACCTAGTATGTTGATTAACATGATGAGTTTTCAAAAGACGAGGTGTGCATCATAATTGAGCCATTAGTGTTTTTGCTCAGGTGAGTGGTCCCAGATCATCATTTGTTGCCACGCCCATTTCAGTTGGAAATGCTCACCTGTGTCACAAAGATGACATCAGAGGTTATCTTTGACGGTGCACCTTGTTAGGCTTGTTACCTGCATACAGTGCCAAGGCTTACTAGTCACGCAGAGCTAAAAATATCCAGGTAATCACAAGTGAATGAATAAATAATGAACATATATATATTCTATAATTTGCCTTTCTGCTGATAGGCATATGTGTGCTGTTTAGAAAATGCATGCCCAGTTGCCCACATCTTAAGTTTTTTTTGGGGGGGGGGGGGGTATACCTATCATCAATTGTTGTTTGTTTGTTTCTATGCCAACGTAATCAACTTAATTTAAGCAATGATTTAACTATTTAAAAAAAACCTTTGAGATATATCTCCTGGAAATAAAGTAGATTTACATTTTTATAATTTTTTTGCCCTGCAAATATTCAAACAGATATTGTTAAAACTTTTAAGCATTGAGGAAAATTAATATGATTCATACAATTGCTCTGATAGCTAATTTTGCAAGATTGGTCAAGATAGTAATATTATATGATTCGGAGTGGCAGATAAGGATTTCATTTAAAACAGATGTCATTAGATTACAAAGCCCAACAACATCTCTGAAGATAGTGCTTGTACAAACGATTAAGCAGGAGTTCATGCAGTGTTATTTGGCAACCGAAAACCAATTCATTTCTTTAGGCCTCCTACACGTGACACCTGCAGGTCAGTGTGGTGAGATGTTTGATGTTTGCTGCCCAGTGCCATCAGTTGCGTAGGAGTAGTGTGATGCTGAATGATGAGGCCTTGCAGCATCCCAAAGCTGTAGCTGCTACAAGCTTACTACAGCATCCAGCAAACAGAGCTGAACAGGATGGGAGGTGGGGACAGGTAGCATCTCTCAGAAAATGCTGATCCCATGCCACCGCTGCTTCAGCAAATGGGAGTCACATGTATGTTGCTGCTAAACTGTTGCTGCTAAACCGTTGCTGCTCATCTTCAGTTGCAGCACATACTAATAGATACTATCAGACTCCATGCAACAGTTGGCAACAGCAGTTTTACCAAGCACAGTGGCTTGCACGCCACTTAAAAGCATGCTGGAACTATCCTGTTGCTGTAAATGTGTCGTGACACTCAGTACCTAACACTGTAGCAACAACACAATGTCATCACTAGCATCATCACTGTATGACTCCAGATAGGCCTACACAAATTCATTCTGGTAAGTCTTGTGTTCTTTCTGATTTTGTAGATATATGTCATCTATTTAGTCTGATAAAATTAAGGGCTGAAAACACATTTTACTGGACACTTCTGTTCAATTATAATATGTTCTTGTGATATGAGCAACCATTTATTAGCTGCGCTTCTATTGTGTGATGCTGTATCATTACATAGACAATATAGGGCGATTGCTTGCATTTTGATAATTGATAAGCTTGGTAAAGTAGTTAAATGTCAAGTATACGTGTCAACCAATCTGAGGTTAGCTTACAGTTGTTTCGTCAGCTACAGGGAGAGTGGAATGTTGCAGTATGAAATACTACCATTGCGAGTCCTGATAGCTGATGATGTGTCATCATCATACCTCTGCCCTGGGTGTCATAGACACTGCTTGATGAGTCATGAGTGAAAGAAGAGCAATTGCGATATGTCGTAATAACTGATTTTAGTCTGACAATTTGCAATCAGGAGCATGGTCCTTGGTTTGTCAAGCAAAATCAGTGGTTATTGAAACTTATGGTTTGATCATGACATCCCAATCAGGTGCTTATGAGACGTAAAGCACAAGCTGACTCGCTCACTTGGTCATGATTGATGACATACTATCATTAGTATCGCGCTCCCAAAACTGTAATAACTAGTATCGCGCTCCCAAAACTGTAACTCCTGAGCAAAATGTTTGTATGACGATTGTTTTTCCACAGGCCGCCACATTCAAACAAGGAGTATTTGAGATATTATCCTTCATCTGAATAGATATGGTTGTCGTTAATTATCTACAAGAGCACTGCACAACACTCTCTTCTGTTGTTTCTCAGATAGGGGACATGAAGCTCTTGTGGCGGAATGGCTATCAATTATATTATTCAGCAACCACCAGGTGAAGAGTGAGTCATTTAATGTCAGGTCAAGCAATATGTAAATATATATGTATTTATAATATATGTTGCAGTTTCAATTTTCATAGCGGACAGATACATTTGCGATTGGTAATGGTAAAAATAACACAGATTGGATGGTGAGGAGGTGCAGGTTCGACTCCCTCCCATGGCACGGAGGAACTCAGCAGATCCTCCATAACTCTTTGTTTCACTTCACCAAGGTATAAATGGATACTTGGGTATAAGCAGTGATGGCGATTGTAAAGTGACTTAGCATTGTGTGCGCTCGAAACTGCTGCCTGGCTGTATACTCCCCGGGCAGTTGAGAAAGGCTCATGCTTGAACAGGCCTGCCAAGGGTGTAATTGTAAAGTCTGTTGAGACTGACTTCGTCGGTGTAATGGACAATAAAAAAGTCCACATTTACATTTACATTTACAGCAGGCGGACATTGCTGCATATAAACCTAATTAAACCATTCGACACCTCTGTCAGCCCATGACATGCCAGTATTTCAGGTCGATGACATGCCAGTATTTCAGGGCGATGATTCCCATACTCTTTGTTGTCCAAAGATGTACCAGAGAATATTTATAATCTTATCTGGTATCTTCTGATATTATGTGATATAAGGTGACATGTGGACAACATGCAATTCCACATATTATATTATTAGTTTATTTGTTACCTGTAGTTTCTCATTTCGCTTGACACATATTTATTGGAGTTTACAGATAAGAGCCATTCTCCTTATTAATGTATAGAACCTATAATCTTATTGTTTACTCGGGTATGAAAGGTAGAAGAGTCCTTTGTAATTTGACAGGCATTATTAATATGATATACAATTTCAATTATCATGACCTATAAGAGCGTGAAATATGATAACGTGAAATGACATGCCCCACGCTATTAGGATAAAAGCCTTAGTGCTTCTGATATAAGACACTCTTGATCTAATTTGATGGCATTACGTATGTAAAAATTGCTTTGGCTATTGTTTCAGTCACCAGCGCCTACGAAAGGTGGCCTTTGTGGCAAATCGGTTGGAGGTGCAGCACTTGTCACCGGAGAACTCGGAATCCAGAGGAAGCAGCTCCTGCGATGAACACACGAGCCACAGTTCCTCCTCCGACAGCATGCTGACGGGCATGCATACATCATCTGGCAACAGTAATGAAGAGACCATCATGACGACCAAACATTACGAAGGAGACGCCAGCCAGTACTCCTGGAAGTACCGCAAGCAGCAGTCCACTGATCGCTCTTCGAACAGCACTTCAGTTTCAAACAGCAGTAGAACTAACTCGACCTTCGATGAAGTGGAAAGTCTTGATCTGGGAGGGTCGCATGAGGTTGAGCTCGATCCTCACTTTCTCGCATACCGTGAATTTACGATCCCCAACCATCTGGACAGCAAGGCTCTTGAAAGGTTGAAGCAGAGCCTGAGTAAAGCAGAGGATAAACCAAGCAGACCTTCTTCGAGTAATGATGAGTCGTCCCGCAAGAGTGATGAGAGGTCCAGGCACAGGAGAGGAAGGGACCTCATTGTGCCAGATGAGGATGAAGAAAGTTCAAGGTCAACCGGCAACCAGCGTTATTTCAATGATGGTGCAGGTCCTTCCACCAGCCAAGCCCCTTCATTTTCCAACCACAAGAGTCTCATGGAGCAACTTCTTCAGTACAAGCAAAATCGCATGGCTGCAAGCGATTCAATGTCGTCGACCAGCTCTTTTTCTCCAAGTTCGGGTTCCATGCATGAACTGACGGGCCGCTTGCCTTTTGAATCGGAGTATGAGTACCAAGTGCGAAGAAGACGGTCTTTCTCCTCCAGCACTAGTGCCTCAGCAAGCCACAGTGGGGTGCTCTCAAGAAATCTTAGCATAGACAGTAGCACATCAAGTTCATTCTCATCTTCATCTCCATCTGATTTGCTCACAAATGCCGGGATTCATGGAAATGCTGAAAACATATTGGCTAATCTTGGTTTTTGCCAGTCAGGAAGTTTCCTCCCGGAAAGGTTTGCGAAAGACTGGTTTGAGAAAATTCTGAAAGCACGTCAAGAAAAGATACAATATCTTCAACAGATGGAACTGCAAGATATGTTGGAAGGAATAGAAAATGCAAAACAGGGCTCTTCAGGTCAGTCAAACCACAGCAATATTACTCAGTTTCTGCACAGTCTGGATGTCAACAGCCGAGCAAATCTGGCAAGTGCCAGGAGGTCAAAGTTTAAGAGATCAGCAACAATGCAAGCATACGTTGGTGACGGTAAAGTTCCTCCAGAACCAAAACCTTCAGTCAGCTGGCAAGACGATTTCAAGCGTACGGACAGTATAGATGAACTCAAATCATTGCTGGAGAGGCAGGCGAGTATTCTTGTTGGTGAAAATGGTGCAAAAGACCACAAGAGAAAGCAGTTTGCATCCAGCAGACAGAAGTCCTTGCCTCTGTTCTTGGAGACACTCAGTGAAGAAGAAGAAGGGAGGTCAAGAGGAGCAAGTTTTGACAGGGGTCACACTAAGAACTTCTTTGAGGAGGAGGAGAGATTCTCAATTGCATCCAGCAAAGACAGTGATTCGAGCAAATTGAGTGGGGAAAAGGAGGCACATCGCTCAGGCAGGAGGAGTTCTACAAGTTGTGCCTCGGACAGTTCTGATTATCTTGCGGAGATTGATGATAAATATGACTTGAGGGAGTACAAGCAAAAGAATGTTGAAACTTTTGAAATGGTTTCAAAGAGTGAGAACCCAAAGACCACTGCTAGTAGCGGTCCAGCAATACCTTCTATTGTCGTTAGTAACAATCGCTACCTTGTCCCCCAGTCGTCATCCAGCTTCGAAATTGTAGAGATTATGGAACCTCCGAAAGTGTCAAGACACAGACACAAGACAAGGAGCAAGAATGTCCGAGACGTCTCTGGCTTGCTTACCGTGGAACCAGCAATGATTTCTGTGGTGTTGAGCGACATTGAAGATTCGGGGAGTGATCGGAGGGGGGTTTCACCGTCACGTCTTGGAAGTGAGGACCGATTGTGTCCTCCATCTCCGACGTCAATATCTTCTATTTCACCTATTCCTGTGTCGCCTGTGACTGTTATTGAGATGGACCGCTTGGACAATCAGGACAGTATTGACTCTGGTGAAAGTCAGCCTGATGTGGTTACCACAATGGAGGAGCAGTTCCCCCCATTGCCAATGTTATCCTTGCAGCCCATTTCTGAAGAAGAGATGGTTTCATCTGATCAGAGTCTTTCTGCAAGCATGGAGGATGTGAATACCCAAGGCTCTGAGATTGTGGAGAAGAGTGGGACTGACGTCTATGACGTCTGGAGTCATGTGCAGTCGTCGCAGGGTCAAGGTCAGAGCATCGCTGTGGAGATGAACGACGGGCGATTGTCTCCTCTTGTAATGTTCCAGAAAAGTGGTCTGCAACCATCCGGAAGCTTTGATCGCAGTAGCGAGTCGTCGTTCAGTTCGTACAAGAATGACAAGTGGAATAAGACTGAGAAGAATGTCAAGAACATTTCCATACAACACAGTGATGGTCAGCTGTCCCCAATCATGTTCTTTCCTTCCAATGAGGAGCAGTTCTTTGGCGACGACTTTACATATTTGGCAGTGGACCAGGAGACTCAGTGTAATGTTCCAATGATTCTTGGTGAGGAGAACTGTACCCAAACTGAAATTGCCTGTGAAACTGTGTCCGTTCAAACTCCTGATTGGTGGAAGAGTTGGAAAGGAAGCACAAAAGAAGAGTCCATGGAATTTTACAGTTCCACTGCCACCCAAACAGACCCAGAAGTAAAGGGGAAGGATCTAACAACAAATGGTGCATTGACGATTCAGTTAAATCCATTGATGAATTGCAGGTTTATTTGCAGCAACTGCAAAGCTGCTATGAGTATTATAAGTGATAATTCTAGTTTTAATATGAGTACTGAAAAGGATTCGAGCAAGTGCCTACCCTCTGAACAACCCCCTGTGCTTTCAAACTCACCTGCAGACCAAGAGTCTTTCAATGATGCAAATTCCAATTTGCATTCAGCTATTGATGATGAGAAAATTTATGACACAAACAAAGATGTTAATAGGAATGAAAGCTTCAGTTCATCAAATTCTGATATCTATCCTGGTAAGAAAGCTCTGGATTTCACAATAGAAAGACTAACCAAAAAGACAAGTGACATCAGAGACAGGGTAGACAGTGTGAGTAACCATTGGCAGAGCCAAATGTGGAACACTGTGACAGACTCCCCAACCTTGGAGATGTTTATGGATGGTGAAGAAAAATATGTGCCGCCCCAGGAACCATCAGCTGATAAATTCCTGTATAGATTAAGAGATTCGTTAGATATTAACAAATGTGCAAGAGTTGATAGTTCCATGAAAATTTGCAATGAAAATGATGATGACGATGATGAACTGGATGGCCCTGAAAGAAATCTTGATGACGATCCCTTTACTCACCACGCTCAAGAAATGGCTGCAAAGCTACAAGATGGAAGTTTTAATGCCAGAAGATCAGGTCCGAAAAAGAGCAATACCACGGCATCAAGCGGTTGGGATGAGAAAGCTGACACAAATGAATCGCAAGCTGACAGAGAACCAAACGCTCGTCGTCGCTGGTTCAGTATGGAAACACGAGCCGCCACCCATTCAGAGGGAGGAAGCTTCAGTGCAGAGACAAGACGAAGGAGTAGTTTAATCAGACAACATTGTATAGAAATCTCAGCTTCAGGGCTTGCCAGTTCCCAAAATACCAGCTCTAGTGAGGATGGTTCAGTGAAAGACGGTGACTTGGAAAATGGCGATGTATCTGATGATGTTTGTCCTGGCAATGCATTACTGGATGATGCTTTAAACCATAATGATAGTGGTCTGATTGGTAACACTTCAACTGCAAATGGTGCTGATAATGGTTTGTCTGCTGCAGTCAAAAGAATTTTTTCGTCAAATGGTGAAGATAATGCTGATGATTTAGAACCCAAGCCGACCCCAAAAAGTCTCATACTTTCTGATTCTGATTCTTTTGATACTAAAGCTGCTGTTACACCTGAGGAGGATATGGATGCTTACTTCATGTCAGGTATGCTTGCGAGTAGCACTTTGCCATTTGAAGAGTCTGCCCGGGAAGATAGTGAAAAAGAAACGACTCCAAAATCGATACCTTGGAAACAAAAGAGCCAAAATTCTCAAGAGGATGAAATGTGGTACAAATTGATGATAAGAAGGCATTCTGTGGGCAGTAGTCAACTCAAGGAGCAATTGCCTGCAACAGGCCACCCGAGGCACCACAGACTGTCTCTACCCAGTATCGGCCATCTTTCAAAGTTCCACATTGAACGAAACAAATTCTTGAATGATAGTAAAGATGTTGATGACAAGGAAACCAAAGGAGACAATTCCAGGACAGATATAGGTAATCCTGAACATAGGCAGAGCCCGAGCCTTGCTTCAACATTCTCCTTTGAATCAGCCACTTCTTCTGAATACTGGAGATATGATGCGAAACAAGCTGTCAGCCTTTCTTTTACTAACCGGCACTCTTCAACTTCTAAACCGAGCATTTCTCTGAACCGTAAGCCGGCATCTGTGGAAAAATTGAAAGTACGATTTGCTCCGGAAACGAAATTTGCCTCCGATTCTGAGGACCGGATTGACGGAGTGCCACAAACTCCGACCCGACATAAACCACATCTAGGAAAGATCAAGAAATACACAGCACTGGACTGGGAACAATTGATGATGGATTTTCAAAATTATAATGGTGATGATGTTTCTGATGATTCCGAGGATGTTTTTGAATTTCCAGATTACAAAAATTATAAAAGTGATATTGCAGAAATTGCGTCTTTGGAATCTCTCGGACACACTCTGAAAATGGATGAGCGTAAGTCAATAGATTTAATTGATTTCTCGTCTGACGATAGTAGGGAACTAAGTGGAGGCCATGTAAGTAATATCAAAATTGAATTGCAAGCCAACAGACTTTCTTTAGCATTGGGAGATATAAATGATCTTTTAGGTGCGGCTTCTGATTTGAATTCTTACGAGCATTGTTTGGTGAATCACGACATGCCGGTCGAAATGCCAATTGAAAAAGTGCATGAAAATTTAATGGGCGAAAACACTTTGCCCAATATGAATTTTGCTCACATTGAAAGCACTAAAGAAGGTCGTTTAGTGTCATTTGACAGTCATAAAGGAAGTACTGAGAGTTGCGATAGCATCGAGGGAGAAATAGAGAAGTCTATTCTTGGAAGTCAGCACTTCACCCAAGGAGTTAATCGTAATACTGAATCAGAAACGCCAGATGTAACTAACAGCAATTCTATATCAGAAGTGACAAGCAATGATGACAGTACCAGTGGGAGCACAGAGGATGATTCCAGTCCTGTTAATGGAGAAAGGCGACCTTTTACTATGGATATCTGAAACCTCTTGTTAAAAGCAAAGGCTGGCCTACTCATTACGGATTACTCACCATGGATTATATTTCACTGAAAAAAAAAATCCCATTTTATGAAAGACACGGAATTAAATCTCTCCCACTGAGTTGAAGTTTGACATTATCATACTCAAATATATTGACATGACACCGTATCATATTTACATCTATTATTATGCCATTGAACACAATCAGCATACCAGGCCCACCTCATTCGGTTACTATTGTGTTTGTTGAAAATTTACTTCTGAGAAGCGGATATTGAAGACGGTGCACACAAAAGATAAACCTTGACAGGTAAAATCAATGCATTCATTTTGCATGGCTCTGTCACATACCTTGTGAAAACATCATGTATTGTTATGTGTACAAAAGCTATTCTTTTTGTCATATTCCTGCCCACATGGATGTATTTGCTTTTGTTGGTTTCTCTATGAAATGTCCATTAAAATGTTGTCTTCGTGTAATGGCTCTAAAGCCATCCTTATTTGAACACATTAGTTAATGCATGCAACATCCTATCTCAATATTCCGAAGAAATGTTGAATTGGTCGCTTGTAACAGTGTATGTGCGTGGCAATTGAAAGATCCCTCGCATGTAGCATGGAGTAAATGTGATATCTTTGAGGACTACCTCTCTCTACCGTCTCGTCAATCAACCTCTTGCGGTCACTCCGGTTGGATGGCTGCACTTACCGTATCTAAATGTTTAACGATCTCTGATTTCTCTATCTATAATTACACAGCCACCAAGGTTAATATGATATAATATTATGTGTACCTTAACTTACCCTCTTTTTCCTTTTCACCGCATTGTTGTTCAATTTTACATGCTTAATTTTGAAGTGAAAGGCGTTGTTTGCTAGTAATACTTGAATCTAATAATCGGATCTAATTGTACTATCTCTGTTCACCGGTATCTCCGTGTGTATTAAAATGTGATAAGTTGTACATATTGGACTTCTAGAATAAAGGCAATGCAAGTTCGATTTGTTTTGTTTTTTTATTGTTGTCATTCCTAATTTGTGTGTTCTGTTTCTTTATGTTCATTACCACCATTGATGAGCCAAGTTTTGAAATATGTTGCCATTTGATTATTCTGTCATGTTCAGTCAAAGGTTACTTTTTGTGAGTTCGCCTCTCCCTCCTCCTCCTACACCCCGTCTACCCCTTTAGAACTCCTCTCTCCTCATTAGGGGCCGACCAGATGATCTTTGGGGGGGGGGCTATGGATATTTGGTGAAAAAAAAAGATTGTTTCCCACTTGACACTGAAAAAAAAAGTTTGTTCAGCACATGGAAATAAAAAAAAAAGTTTGTTTCCACCTGTAGCTAGGGTACCGTAATGTTAAAATTCTGATAAAAAAGTTTGTCGCGAGTGCGCATGCGAAAAAAATTGTTCGTCGACGCGCCGCGAACGAAAAAAAAAGTTCGTCCCGGGGGTAAAGTCCATAGCCCCCCCCCAACTATCGTCTGGTCGGCCCCTTATGTAATAAGTACCATCTGTTGATGTTAATTTGCAACCTTTCCCGTTTGTACCTTTAGTATTATATTGATCTTATGAACTTGCAGGGGAGGCAGAGATGGGTCACGCAAGGATGTGTCTGAGGACCACCTGAGTCTGCAGACCAAGAAGATATTGCAGGAATTGGAGAAGGAGCAGATGATGCAAACATGTGGGCAACAAATGTTGCACTCTGCCGCTGGGAAGGCTCAAGGGCTTATGACATCCTCCACCAAACTGTCTGGGTCCACTCCTGATCTCTCTGTTCCTGTGAGTTTTCAACTTTTGTTTTTCTCAACTTTAAAATTAATGGCTTGCTTGTCACGCAAGTTTTACATCAGTGTGAGACAAATCACTTCTATAAAATCAGTTCCATAAAATCAGTTCCATATCATGGGTGTCTCTTACATTGATAGAGATGCGACATGGTCTTTCATTGCTGTTCAATTTGTAGTTCAAATATTTTTGATAATGTGTAAACGGATTAGTAACTTGGTTTATAGGTAGAAATGAAGTAGATTTATTCGAAGAATGATGCAGCAATAAATGCTTCAAAAAATAAGTGTATGATATGTATGAGATTGCCTTTTAAGGTTTCGGTTTGTCATAATCATGTTCTAAACGAAATGAAACCATGAAAATAACGTGCAAGCACTTTAAGAGATGCTTGTAGATAGACTACCCATGATAGTATCTATCCCTTTGCCTGTCACCTGCACAAGGGTATCTGGCATGTGAGACCTGCAGAGGGTATCTGGCATGTGAGACCTGCTGGAGGGTATCTGGCCTGTGACCTACTTTTGGTGATTGACCCTTGACCTGCAGAAACTCAGCCTGTTTGTTTTCTTTATTAATTTCTTCATCTCAGAAAGACACCAAAAGATTATCAACGCAAGATAAAATTCTATTGAGACTGTATGCAAAGTTTTAATGACAGAGATGAAACAGCATGACCAAGGCAGTTGTCACAAATATCAGAGCCATCCTCCCACAATAGAGATGCCGCTTGCAAGCAAACAAGCATCTCTAAAAACAGATACAAAGCATGGACCTGACTTTGAAGCTTGAAGAATTTTTGTCTCTGGAGTCAACAGAACACTTAAAAGGGTGTGACACTCTGTAAATATTTGTGGAGCTTGGCAAGAGAGGCCTTGTGACCTGTTACCTCTCAGTTGCACCTGGTCTCAGGATTCTGATTTGTGGTTTGGTCGTATTTTAAAACGAGAGGCAGGCTTTTACCTGTTCCAGCTCTCACTGATTTTGCATTAAATCAGGATTTGATGTTGCCAGTTATTTCTCTTTCGCATGAAAAGGATTTTAAGGTCAAGTGACAAATGCTTTGCAAATCGAAATCCCCACAAACATCATCCGTAAATTAGTTTTTGTCGCCAAGGCTTCAAACGAGCTGACACATTGTGGAGGAAAACCAAACTGAATGTTTAAAAAAAATTAAGCTCAATGATTCATTGATGAAACCAGTGGAGCTTTCGCAGATAAGCCGATGCTTGGAGCTGATTTGAAGAACCAAATGAACTATTGGCAAAAGTATAGAAATTATTCTGGTTAACCTAATGCCAAGACAAGACAATTACGCCTATGTCGCTTGGAAAGGGACTTTCTGTGTCAGACACATATTTTCTGTATTGTACGAGTATATTTGAGATTGTTGTCTATCCGTGCAACATCATTGTTGCAATGGACATGTTTCTAATATATGAGCACATCATGCAAGTAGTTTTACACTGGGCGGGGGGGGGGGGTTGTCTTTTGTTGCATAAATGGTCACTGTTAGGCGGAAGAAAGACTTCATGTCTGTGTCAGCAACTTTAAAATGATCACGAATGGTTGATGACCACTCCTTTCCATAATGCTATGATAAGGTAGATTTTATTTGCAAAACTCCTTCTGTCAGTCAGTGGGTGAATATGACCTTTTCTTTTGTCATATTTAACGGCCTTGCTAATTATGTTTCATCATATTGTCATACCAGATATATATTAAATATATTGTGTCAACTGAATTCACTTGATAAACTGATATCTGTCACGAGTCTTGCATTGTGAAAAGCTTGCACAGACTTGAAGCAAAGTGTCAAATGTCATGATGACCATGCAGGATTCTACTTATAAATGTGCCTTATCAACTTACCTTCAGATTAAAAAAAAAAAATTCCAGTATTTGTCAATTTTAATGAAAAATCCTAACATTCTAATGATTCTACGAACTAGCCATTAAGATGAGTTTCTTCAGATTAATATGAAATGATTATGGAGAATATGTTGGTCTTGGTCCCAGGTATATATGTCCATATAATAATTTTAAAATTGTTCACAAGAACAATTCTGGGTTGTAAAATTCATCCGTGTACTTTTACAACACTGAAAAATTGAAATTATCCAGACAGTATAATAGGGCCGTATCAATAGTTTTGTTTGTTGAGAAAGGATATTCAATTTAAAAAAAAGAAACTGTCTCTCATTGAACTTATTTCTAAAAAAAACAACATCAAATTGTTTTATAAAACCTGGTGTTTGGTTTTATGTGGCTTGATTTTAGGTGCCAATAGTTTATTTTACTTTGTTTGAAAATGACCATCATTTTGTAATACTAGTGTTTTTCGAAAGCAATTGATGTTTTGTGTCTTACCGTATCTTAATTTCCTCTTCATACTTTATTTTTCTTTCCAGCCAAAAGATCCCCATTTCCATAATGGCTCCCAGATGCAACACTATCTGTATGAAGGCAGCCGACTTCACAATGATGTCGACCAAACATGGAGGGAGAAACAGGTCCAGCCTTTTGAAAATCTAACTTTCTTACTTCTTGATAATAATAATAATGTTAAGAACTTATATAGCGCCAATTCCAGTGAACTGCTCATTAGCGCTTGGTCGGATTAACCAATATTTCTGTAGTATTCTTACTCAGAAGGCTGCTTAAATCCATTTGGATGCAGAAATCAAGAACTTCCATTCCTTATGAGACTTCATCGATTTTAATGTTTTGATATTTTTGTGATTGGTTACATGTATACAGTACTACGGTGTGTCCTTCGAAAGTCGTAAGTATTCTTTTGCAAATAGGTAACAATAATACAGTGCCGCCTGTAAGTAAGTGAAACCGGTTATATTTTGTCATTGGGTCAATGCCATACATCCTCAACTAAACTGCTCATATGGGACACAAATTGTTGAAAATTTTCTTTGCTCTACCATCAGGTCCATGTGGATCAAAATCACCAATACCTCTGAGTAAGTCAAAGACTATTGGCAACCATTGTTATACCATCCACCTGAAATATTGGCCTTTATGACCCACTATGTTTTCGTCTCATCAGATGAGAATTAATGCTTCCATAAGCAGTTTTATTGAGGATGTTTAGCATTGACTAAATGGCAAAACATCACCCGCTTCACTTACTTACAGGCAGGGCTGTATCTCAACGTAGGTGTTGTCATAAAACGTTAAATTACATATCATGGGAGAAATAGTTCTAAAGAATACTTCGTGTTTGTTTTTAGGCAATGTTACAAGAACTGAAAAGTATCGCTGGTGTGCTAGAAAGAAACAAATCAGAATTGCGCCAAGTGGAACGACAAGTGAGAGATGCAAGGAATAAAGCCGCCGAGGCCAAGTGAGTGCAGCTTCTTTGTCTAAATCATGGCAATGTGTTTACTAATTGCACATGTACTTTGTACCATTTTCTGTCAGCCAATTACAAGCCAGTATTTCACTGTAATAATCCCATATTCTTTTTGTCCATTCATTATGCAATGTTTGTATGTAAGCCGGTTATTCACCATGGGATCATGAATATTTGTTTATCTAAGCTCAGGCTAAAGCCCTAGTTAGCTGCAGCTTCTTCGGTTGCCTGGTCAGGGGACCTCTGGTTGGAGTGTTCCCCATGTTTGCCAGGGTGATAGGGTTTGGGATGGTTTTTCCTTCTCTGACGGAGAATTAATGAATGTCACAGCTTCCTCCATCACCAGAAGTTGGGCTCCTGCATGGTCTTTTCCTTTAGGTTGCTTTGACGTTATCTCAAATTTCTGTTTCAGAAATGAACTAGTCTTAGTCGAGTTCCAACGAGATTCCTGCCACAAAGAAATTGAGAAGATGGCGGAGCAGATGGGAGTCTTAAAAGGACACTTTGTAGACGCCTCAGCTGAGAGTTTGCCCTTCGACTCGGAACAGGTCAGTACAATTTAAATGGTTCAAGACCATATAACTTTTGAAACAGGCCTTGTAGATTTGTGTGTAGTTCGGCAAATAGTAGGAAATTGACAATGTATGGCTGTTCTATGTGTATGTATGTATGACTCACTGAATCATCATGAAAGTTATTCTGTTATCAAGAGAATTAAGCAGATGTAGAGGATAAGTGAATTAATTATTAATACAATAGGGGAGACCGGGGCTAGTTGTCACATTTTTTTTTACTTTAAATTTTACTGTATCTGAGAGGTCTCTAGGTTCAGGTTGTCTTGAAACTTCCAGCCCTGTAAAATTTTTGTAAGTCTTGAGAAAGCTTTTATTCAGCTTTCGTCCTGATTTATCAACCATGCGTTTCCCTGTAGGTCATGTTGTAACTCAAAGTCATTTTTGTGAAAATGTGACAACTTGCCCCGAGCCCGGGGCAATTTCTCACACTCATATGGCCAATCTTACATCTCTTGACAGATTTTCTATAATCCAAGCTTGCAATACATCTGATTACTCTTGAAAAACAAAAATACACATCTTGCGAAGACTTTGGAAGAATGCCATTATAAATCAGGGCTTATTTCTACCAGATAATTGCTTCTCAAATTGGAGGACAATGAAATGATTGAAAAATTTCTGTTGAATAAGTCATTTTTAAGAAGTCCACATATCACATGACAGATTATACTTTCTTTCAACCACATCATACAAAAAGCTTAGCAAACAAACAGATCTTGAAATTTATTTAATAACGACAGAACTGCTGCCACCTATAGCCAAGTTATAAGCATTGTGACAACTTGCCCCTGTGACAACTAGCCCCGGCCTATACTCGTCACGATCATGAAGTCAATCCGATATCTTGGTAATCAAAGGAGAATATATTCTGCTTTCACTTAGAAAACACAGAAACATTGTTCACGGAGACTATGGGTTAATGCAATCATGAATCAACGCCTTAATCTCCCAAAAAATTGTCTCAAATTGGAAGACAATGAAAAATTTGAAAATTGTGAAAAAATTGAGTTTGAACTGTCATTTTCAGACATCTTCACATAGCACATGACAGACTACACATTTTTGTGATATCATCACAAAAATATTCCCCATGTCAAAAAATATCAAAATTGATTTAATTGCCATGCAGTTGCTACCATCCATAGCTGAGTCATAAGCATTGTGACAACTTGCCCCTGTGACAACTAGCCCCGGTCTCCCCTACAACCGCCATTTTAAAGCTACCGTAAATCTTACTAAATCATGAGGTGTCAAGTTTTGAGTCTATTTTGTTGTGTAGATTGCAGCACTGCTGGCCGAGAATGAAAACCTCAAAGTGAAATTGCAAGGGCAAATATCTTCTGAATCAGCCGCACGAGAGGTCAAGGAATTGGAAAGGCAGCTCAACTCCGCAAAAGAAGAACTGTTCGCTGAACAGAGGTCAAGTCGCGAAAAGCTGGAATCTATGGAGGAGGTAATGATCAGAGCAGTTTATTGATAAAGGATATGTGAGGAAGAAGTGATCATTAGAGTGATCTGAAATGTATATACGAAGGGTGGATTTTGAAAGATGGATAAACGAAATAAAGATGATGAACCCTTTTATATGAACTACAGTTCAACTACCATAAGCAGAAGTTCCACTCTTGGGCTAATCCATTATAAATCTAAGTTACCCAAAAAATGACATTAATGTGAGAAATTTTACATTTAACAGGAATTGGAGCAGAA